>JAZHEH010002322.1:2600224-3900337 GCA_036589455.1 Ateles fusciceps | reverse complement strand
TACGCTCCATTCGCACTGGAATATCCAACGCAGTTCCTAGAAGAAACGTGTTGCTAACTCGCTGAATGAAACACAGCTACAGCTCCCTTAGTTGAAACAAACACACAGCAGAGCAGTTTGAATGATGCGTTTCTTCTGTGTTTTAGACGCACTAGTTCTGTTTTTCTTATGTGCATGGATTTGTCTGGAAATGACAGTTTTCCATCTCTGCAAGAAAGGGTTTCTAAACTGCTACAAACACACACGAGTTTTACTCTGTAAGTTGAATGTACACATTGAGAAGCTTTCAGTTAGATTGCTCCGTTTTTGGTTTTAGAGCGCGATATTTCTCTTTAAGCATACGCTCCCTTTCGCACTGGATATCCAGACGCAGTTCCTAGAAGAAACGTGTTGCTAGCTCGCTGAATGAAACACAGCTACAGCTCCCTTAGTTGAAACGAACACACAGCAGAGCAGTTTGAATGATGCGTTTCTTCTGTGTTTTAGACGCACTAATTCTGCTTTTTCTTATGTGCCTGTATTTGTCTGGAAATGACAGTTTTGCATCTCTGCACAGAAAGGGTTTCTAAACTGCTGCAACACACACGAGTTTAACTCTGTAAGTTGAATGTACACATTGACAAGCTTTCAGTTAGATTGCTCCGTTTTGGTTTTAGAGCGAGATATTTCTCTTTACAGCATACGCTCCCTTTCGCACTGGAATATCCAAACGCAGTTCCTAGAAGAAACGTGTTGCTAACTCGCTGAATGAAACACAGCTACAGCTCCCTTAGTTGAACGAACACACAGCAGAGCAGTTTAACAATGTTTTTGCTGCATTTCTGGTTCAGTTACGTATTCGCAATGTTGTGTAGGCCTTCATTCATTACGTATTCGCAAACTGTTTTGCACACCTGGCCGTGATGTGTATAACCTACTGGTAATGTTGTGCTAAACCTTCATCATTGGTGTATTCAATGCGATGTTGTGTAGCACCTTCATTCATTACGTATTGCGCAATGGTAATGTTGATGTTATGTCATCATTTATTGGTAATGTTGGTGTTGTAATAATTACTGACTTCAGTTACGTATTGCTCTTGTTTCTATCTATAATCAACTCTGATATGGCTAATTCTTTAAAAATAATTTTCAAGTACCTTACATGTGCAGGTGAGCAATGAATGAGGGCCTTGTGTATAATGTACATTAAGAACAGATTAAAGATCAAGGTAACTTTTAAGTAAAATACTCTTTGTTAAATCTTAAAAACAAATGGATAAAACCTAAAAAAATCCACCAAGTGAATATCAGAAATAAATAGACAATGGTGATGTGTAACCTACTGTTATCTCTTATGTTATGTTATAGTCTACTGACAGTTACGTATTGCTGCATAGGTACACACACGGCAGTGTGATTTGCTGCCTTCCTCCCCATCACCTATATCTGGCATTTCTTCCCATGCTGTCTCTCCCCAACTCCCACCCCCTGCTGTCCCTCCCTTTTCCCCCGACAGACCCCAGTGTGTGATGCTCCCCTCCCTGTGTCCATGTGTTCTCATTGTTCAACACCCCCCTATGAGTGAGAACATGCGGTGTTTGATTTTCTGTTCTTGTGTCAGTTTGCTGAGAATGATGGTTTCCAGGTTCATCCATGGTCAGTTTTTTTTTATTAGCATGGTTAAAGATTTGTTGATTTTGTTTATCTTTTCAAAAACAAACTTTTAATTTTGTTGATTTTTCTGGTTTCATTTTCATTGATTTCTTCTCTAATCTTTATTATTTTTTTCTACCAGTTTTGGGTTTGGTTTCCTCTTGCTTTTCTAGTTATTTAAGGTGCATCATTAGGTTGTTTATTTGAAATCTGTCTACTTTGTCATGTAGGTGGTTATAGGTATAAACTTTGCTCTTATTACTATTTTCACTCTATCCCATAGATTTTGGTATGTTGCCCAGGCTGAAGTGCAGTGTCATGATCTTGACTCACTGCAACCTCCACCTTTTAAGTTCAAGCAATTCATGTGCCTCAGACTCCTGAGTAGCTGGGACTACAGGTACATGCCACCATGCCTGGCTTATTTTTCGTATTTTTAATAAAAATGGGGTTTCACAATGTGGGCCAGGCTGGTGAAACCCTATCTTAGAAAACCAAACACCGCATGTTCTCACTCATAGGCAGGTGTTGAACAATGAGAACACGTGGACTCAGGGAGAGGAGCATCACACCCTGGGGGCAGTTGGGGGGGGGCTAGGGGAGGGACAGCAGGGGGGTGGGAAGAGTGGGGAGGGGATAACATGGGGAGAAATGCCGGATATAGTATGCACCTATGCAACAACCCTGCATGACCTGCACATGTACCCCAGAACCTAAAGCAAAATAAAATTAAAAAAAAAATTAAAATTAGCTGGTCATTGTCACACATGCTTGTAATCGGAGCTACTCAGGAGGCTGAGGTAGGAGAATTGCTTGAACCCAGGAGGCAGAGGTTGCAATGAGCCAAGATTGCGCCAGTGCCCTCTAGCCTAGGTGATAGAGCAAGACTCTGTCTCAAAAATACACACACACACACAAAACACACACACACACACACAAATATACACACCTACTATGTATTTACGCAACAGAGAGAACAGATTTAGCATAGTAAACTACAAGGATGCTCAGTTAAAATTTAATTTCAGGTAAAAAATAAATACAAATTATTTTTAATATAAATATATTTCATGCACTATTTGTTTATAAATCCTCATAGTATGAATAAGAATTATTTGTTATTTATCTGAAATGTACATTTGAGTGTCCTGTGTTTTTTAGGCAAGCCTATACTCCAGCTCTTCCCCTGTTCCATCTTTAATTCCCTTAAATATCCCCTAATCCCCTCTCCACATTTTCTTCTATGGTATGTTGAGAGGATGTTGCCACTGATGGAAACAAACTTTGAAAAACTGTTTTTGGAGCTTAGAATTCTTTTGTAAAAGCCTCATTTTAAGTTAGACTTGACAGTGATTTAGTTAATGGGGATAAAAATACCAATTAAATTCTAATATGAGCTAAGTTGAAGGGTCATAAAATGTTGTTAAAGCTGTAGGGCACAAGTTTGCCTAGGTGGTAAATTTTCTTGAAGTGGGTTAAGAGCATTTTCACAAATTTTGTTCCCAATTGAAACAAAAGAAACTTTAAAAACAACTTAACACAAATAAATTTTGGAATCGTGTTTATTGATAATCTGGTCGAACAGCACTGTTCAACAGAAAAATAATGCAAACCATAGTTATAATTTTGCTAATCATCACATGAACAAAAATAGGTAAAATAATTTTATTAATATATAATTGAATTTAATTTATCCAAAATGTCATTTCAACATGTAGTATAGAAAATATTTGAGATTTTTTAACTTTTTTGCACAAAGTTTTTTTACACTAGCATTATATCAAAATTTGAGCTATGCTACCTTTAAAGTGTTGGATCTTTAAAGTGTTGGACAGTCCTGCGGTGGCGGTTACCATATGAGGCAGCATAGTTCTACAGAAGGAAGACTGGAAGTAAAACAGATCAGGGGACTAAAAGTGGTAGAGAATGGGAGGCAGTTATATGGCCAGGTGTGATAGCTCATGTCTGTAATCCCTGTGCTTTGAGAAGCCAAGGCAGAATGACCCCTTAAAGTCAGGAGTTCAAGTGGTCATGAATGGGGACATAGCTTAGGCAACATAGAGAGACTCCCATCGGTACAAAAAATTTAAAAATTAGCCAGGCGTAGTGGTGCATACTTGTAATGCCAGCTACTTGGGAGGCTCAGATGGGAGGATCATTTGGGTTCAGGAGTTTGAGGCTGAAGTGAGCTGTAATCATGCTGCTGCCCTGCAGTCTTGGTGACAGAACAAGACCCTAGCACCATTAAATAAATAATAAACAAATAGATATAATTTATTTAACAGCAAAAGCACTTACATAGATATCAATGATAGTAATAGCTCTGATATTAGAGAAGCAAACTTCTTCTCTCCAGCTTCATTGAGGTATGGTTGACAAAAATTCTATATAATTAAAATGTTCAATGCCAAGATTTATCATGTATTGTGAAATGGTTACCACAATCAAGCTAATTTCATATCCATCATCTCACAAATACCGTATGTGTGTGTGTGTGTGTGTGTGTGAGAGAGAGAGAGAGAGTGTGTGTTTGTGTATGTGGTCAGAACACTTAACATCTACATTTAGCAAATTTCAAGTATACATAACAGTGTCACCATGCTATACATTAGATCTGAAGCATTTATTCACTCTGCATAACTGAAACTTTGTACCCTTTCAGCAACATCTATTTTCCATACCCCCAACCCCTACCCTGTCCCTGGTAACCATTATTTAACTCTCTATGAATTTGATTCTTTAAGATTCCACATGTAAAATGATAGCATGCATTGGGTGTCTTTCTGTGTCTGGTTTATTTCAGTCAGCATAACGTCCTCTAGGTTTGTCCACATAGTTTCATATGTCATGATTTCCCACTTTTAATAGTCTGAATAATATCACTGTAATAGACAATATAGAATTGTTTTTAGAAAACACTGAGTGAGGAGGAAAAGAACATTAAACAAGACTAGGAATATAAACAGAGTTACACTATAACTACTTCAGATATTTTTAATAAGAGAAAACATAAACATGTCATGAAATACAAAAACTTAGATGACATATATAATTTCACAGAAAAACAACTTTCTAAAATATTGAAAAAATAGTAGAAATAGAATTGTCATCAAAAAATAAAAATAAAAATTAGTTAAAAATCAAAAGAAAAACCAAGTCCATATTTTTCCACAAAAGAAAAATTCTATTTTTCATGGAAGAAAGAAATCAGAAGAAAAACCAGGTCCATATTTTAAAAATTTGTATCACGGTAAATACATACAACATAAAATTTACTATCTTAATCATATTTATGTGTACAATTTGGTGGTATTATCTAAATTCATATTGTTGTACAATTATCACCACCATCCATCTCCAGAACTCTTAATCTTTCAAAACCAAAACTCTATGCTCATTAAACAATAATTCCCCATTTTCTGCCTCTGTGGTCCCTGGCAACTACCATCCTACTTTCTGTATGATTTTGACTGCTAAGTACATCAGGTAAGTGGAATCATAAAGTATTTGTCTTTTGTGATTGGCTTATTTTACTTAGCATAATGTCCTCAAGGTGCATCCAGGTCATGACATGCTTCAGAGTTTCTTCCCTTTTAAAGGCAGAGTAATCTATCATATGTATTTAGCACATTTTGCTTATCCACTCATCACCTGACTTACTTCCACATTTTAGCTGTTGTAAACAACGTTGCTATGAACATCGGTGTACAAATATTTTTTAGTGACCCAGTTTTCAGTATTTTCAAGTATATACCAGAGGTAAAATTATTGGATTACATGGTAATTCTATTTCTAACTTTGGGAGAAAGTGAATGTTATTTTCCACGGCAGCTATACCATTTTGCATTTCCACTAACAGTGTATAGTGTAACCACATTCTCACCAAAACTTATTATTTTGTGTTTTAGTAATGGTAGTCATCTTAAAGGAACATGAGGTGGTGTTTCAAGGTAGGTGTGAGTTGCATTTTTCCTAATGATTAGTGATGTTGACTGTTTTTCATGTGTTTATTCACCATATTTATGCCTTCTGTGGAGAAACATATAATCAAATTGTTTGCTCTCTTTCAATTGTTTGTTTTTTGGTGCTGAGTTTTCCATGTTCTTTATTGTGGATATCATTCCCTTATTAGATATATAATTTGCAAATATTGTTTCCAACTCAGTGAATTGCCATTTTACTCTGTTAATTGTGTCTCTTGATACTCAAATTTTTAAGAATTTCAGGAAGTCCAATTTAACTATTTTTTCTTTGGTGCCTCTGTTTGTGGAGTGTATCTAAGTGATCATTACTAAATCCAATGTTGTGAAAGCTTTGCCATATGTTTTTTTCTGTTAGTGCTATAGTTTTAGGCCTTACATGTAGGTCACAAATTCATTCTGAATTAATTTCTGTACATGGTTTTACATAAGCGCATAACTTCATTCTTTTGAATGTAGATACCCATTTGTTTCATCGCTATGTATTGAAAAGATAGTCTTTTCACCCATGAGTGATCTTGGCACTCCTGTCAAAAAATATTTGACCATATAAGTATATGAATATGAATATTTTATATAAATGAATATTTCTACCTGCAATCTCTAGTCTATTCTATTGGTCTATGCATTTGTCTTTATGAGAAACACTGCACTGTTTGGATTATTTTACCTTGGAGTAAGTTTTTAAATCAGGAAGTATGAGTCTTCTAGCTATGTTCTACTTTTTCAGGATTCTTTTGGCTACATAAAAATATTAGGAAGGGATTTTCTATTTCTGCAAAAAACGTCATCAGATTTTGACACTCAATGCATTAAATCTGTTGATTGCTTGAGATCGTGTAGATATCTTAACAATATTAATTATTCCAAGTCATGAACATGGGATGTCTTTCCATTTATTTACATCTTCCTTAAATTTTTTCATAAAAATCTTACAGTTTTTTGTTTTTGTTTCATTTTGTTTTTGTTTTGAGATGGTCTTGCTCTGTTGCCCAGGCTGGAGAGCAGTGGCACACCACAACCTACACCTCCTGGGTTGAAGTGATTCCCACATTTCAGCCTCCCAAGTTGCTGAACTATAGGCATGCACCACTACAGTCTGCTAATTTTTGTGTTTTTAGTAGAGACAGAGTTTTGCCATGTTGGCCAAGCTGATCTTAAACTCCTGGCCTCACACAACCTGCCTGCCTCAATAAATGTAGTTTTTATTGTTCAAGTCCTTCACCCTCTTGGTTAAGTTTATTCCTATGTAAATTTTTTACGCTGTTGTGAATGGAATTCTCTCTTACTTCTGTCATTTGCTATTTTTAAAATGCTTCTCACAGTTTTCTGGGTCCTCATTTTTGCCTTATTGTTTTTTGTATATTTCTGTACTGAACTTTTTATATTCCTTTTGTGTATATTCTATAGCTATATTCTTTGTGGTTGCCATTAGAATTATATTTAACATCCTAAAATTATAGCAGTTAAATTTGAACTTTTACCATTTTAAATTGAATAACCTACAAAAACTCTGCTATTTTAACAGAGCCATTAAAAACCCATTTTTATAATCTGTCTGATATTTCTTTATTTCTTTTTCTGGGCAATTAAGAAAAGGAAAATTCCAAAACGTAGCCCCTCTATATCATGTGGAATGTGGAGAATGCCAACTTATGACCACGATAAGTAAAAATAACAGTTTAAATCTATGAATGGAGCTGTTACAGTCTTGTTTCACTGCAAAATGTCAATAATAAGACCTTATCAAGAGACTATAAACTTGAGCGATGTTACTTAAAACATATTTGTGGTGTTTGATGGATATCTCTACTCCTTTTAGTTGTTGTAAAACTGTGCTTACATACATCCTGTCTCCAAACACATAAACTAATAACTTATTTAATAGTCTTTAAATTATTTAGAAAACAAATGTGGACTTACAAAGCAAGTTTATGACAATACTAGCTTTTAGATTAATAATTCTAATGTATTAGCCTCTTTAATCATGTAAAAAACAAAAATTGGATCCACATAGCATTATTACAATAATAGATTTTATATTTACCCATATATTTATCTTTACTGAGATCTTCATTTTTTAAAATGGCTTTTGGTTACTCTTTCTTTTCTTTCTTTCTTTCTTTCTTCTTTCTTTCTTTCTTTCTTTTTCTTTCTTTCCTTCCTCTTCCTTCCTTCCTTCCTTCTTTCTTTCTTTCTTTCTTATTTTTTTGTACAAACACGGCTGTATTGGGGGAAGGGAGGGAGGGGGACGGGTCAGTCTTCTTTCAGGCTCCTGAACACGGCAGCTGGCATGCTCTGCTGCTCTAGCCGGACCTCGTTGGGCTCCATGTGCATCTCGTCCTCATCCTCATCCTCGCCCAGCTGGATCTCCTCCGGGTTGATCTTGCTGTGCCAGCTCTGCCAGCTTCTCCCTGGAGGCGTCGCTCCTCACAAACAGGATCTTGCTCTGGGCCCGCAGGAGCTCATCTCTCTCCGTCTTGGCTGCCAGCTGTTCGCGCGCTGTTCCAACAGCGTCATGTCATGATGCCGTCTGCCCAGGGGCCAGGTCAGACACGGTGCCTGTGGCGCTGCCTGAGACTTGAGCATCTGCGAGGCCATGAAGTCGACCTGCGTGCCGTACGTGGCCTGCATGCTCCACCCGATGCGCAGTATCTCCTTGATGGTGTCCTCGTTGCCGTGCCGGACCTCAAGTCCTTCCACGTCTGCCAGAACTCCCTGGTCGCTGGGGGTCACAGATTTGGGAGCCAGAGATGTAGATGACCCGGGCGTGGTCGAATCTCCCCCTGCTTACACTCCATGTCTGCCAACCGCAGGCACATCTCACCTTTGTGCTCGTCCGACAGCACCTCGATGGCCTTCTGGTAGATGCCGTGGGTGTGGGTGACCCCGTAGATCTCGGCAGCTGTCTTGATGTAGATGTTGAACATGTCGTACTGCTGCGCAGGCTCCATGGCCCTGGTGGCGCGCTCGTACACAGCCATGGCATGCTGTGCCAGGCCCCACTCCTCCTCCAGCTGTGCATACAGCAGGTACAAGATCTTGGCGTATTTTGGGGGGCAGCCATCCAGAGCCTGCTCAAACAAGTCCGTGCCCGCTCCAGCTTGTGGCCCCCGTAGAGGCAATGAATTTGGTCAGGTAGGTGCTCCAGATGTCGGACACGTTGGGCCACTTGAACAGCGAGATGCCGCGCTTGTTGGCCTTGAAGCTCTCCTCGAAGTACTTGTGCTCCTCCAGGAACATGGCGTAGTTGACGACGGTCTGGGGTGTCGCAATGTGCAGGTCCAGGATGCGGTCGTACACAGCCCTGGTGGACTGGAAGGTGCCGGGGCTGTCCTCCAGGTCGGCTAGCATGGACCACACCTTCAGTGACTTGTACACGCGGTTCTGCACTGGCTCTGAGCTGTCAAAGTACTCAGCCCGGCGGGCAGGGCCGTGGCCTTCCGCAGCAGCCACAGGGCCTCATCACAGTTCTCAAGCCTGAGCTCCAGCTCCCCGCACTGACACCATAAGTTTGCCAGGTCATCCACCTGCTTGAAGTTCACCTTGGTGGCCTTCTCCAGGATGACATGGGAATCGTCCAGCTGCCTGTTGTCCTCATAAAACTTGGCAAATGCCACCTACAGAGTGTGGGGCTTGCCTATGACCTTGAAGGGGTCCACCGTCTGCACAGCCTCTGTATAGGTGTTGATCTCCCGGGGGCGGCCCTGGTGCAAGGCGACAAGCTTATGCCACTCGTGCACGTGGCGTGGGTTCTGGCGCAGCAGGACACTGTTGAGGAGCAGGGGCCGCCAGTTGATGAGCTGCTGGAAGTGGGCTAGGCGCAGCTCCCAGGTCCACATCGTCCTCCTCCCAGCACCTGAGCTCCGAGGCAGTCTCCATCTTTGCAGCGATCATGCTCTCCTCAAACTGGGTGTAGCTGTCCTAAATGGTTTTGCATAGATTTTCTTCTAGGGTTTTTATGGTGTTAGGTCTTATGTTTAAGTCTTTAATCCATCTGGAGTTAATTTTAGTGTAAGGTGTCAGGAAGGGGTCCAGTTTCTGCTTTCTGCACATGGCTAGCCAGTTTCCCCAACACCATTTATTAAACAAGGAATCCTTTCTCTATTGCTTGTTTTTGGCAAGTTTGTCAAAGATCAGATAGTTGTAGATGTGTGGTGTTGCCTCTGAGGCCTCTGTTCTGTTCCATTGGTCTATATCTCTGTTTTGGTACCAGTACCATGCTGTTTTGATTACTGTAGCTTTGTAGTATAGTTTGAAGGACGGTAGTGTGATGCCTCCAGCTTTGTTCTTTTTGCTTAGAATTGACTTGGCTATGCGGGCTCTCTTTTGGTTCCATATGAAGTTTAAGGTGGTTTTCCCCAGTTCTGTGAAGAAGGTCAATGGTAGCTTGATGGGGATAGCATTGAATCTGTAAATTACTTTGGGCAGTATGGCCATTTTCATGATATTGAGTCTTCCTAACCATTAGCATGGAATGTTTCTCCAACTGTTTGTGTCCTCTCTTATTTCGCTGAGCAGTGCTTTGTAGTTCTCCTTGAAGAAATCCTTTATGTTCTTTGTTAGTTATATTCCTAGGCATTTTATTCTCTTTGTAGCAATTTTGAATGCAGTTCGTTCTTGATTTGGCCCTCTTTAAGTCTGTTATTGGTGTATAGGAATGCTTGTGATTTTTGCACATTGATTTTGTATCCTGAGACTGCTGAAGTTGCTTATCAGTTTCAGGAGATTTTGGGCTGCGATGATGGGGTCTTCTAAATATGCAATCATGTAGTCTGCAAATAGAGACAATTTGACTTCCTCCTTTCCTAGTTTAATACCCTTTATTTCTTTTTCTTGCCTGATTGCTCTGGCTAGAACTTCCAATACTATATTGAATAGGAGTGGTGAGAGAGGGCATCCTTGTCTAGTGCTAGATTTCAAAGGGAATGCTTCCAGTTTTTGCCCATTCAGTATGATATTGGCTGCTGTTTTGTCATAAAAAGCTTTTATTATTTTGAGATACGTTCCATCAATACCTAGTTTACTGAGGGTTTTTAGCATAAAGGACTGTTGAATTTTGTCAAAGGCCTTCTCTGCATCAATTGAGATAATCATGTGGTTTTTGTCTTTGGTTCTGTTTATGTGGTGAATTACGTTTATAGACTTGCATATGTTGAACCAGCCTGGCATCCCGAGGATGAAGCCTACTTGATCATGGTGGATAAGCTTTTTGATGTACTGTTGCAATTGGTTTGCCAGTATTTTATTGAAGATTTTTGCATCTATGTTCATTATAGATATTGGTCTGAAGTTTTCTTTTCTTGCTGAGTCTCTGCCAGGTTTTGGTATCAGGATGATGTTGGTCTCATAAAATGATTTGGGAAGGATTCCCCTCTTTTTGTATTGTTTGGAATAGTTTCAGAAGGAATGGTACCAGCTCCTCTTTGTATGTCTGGTAGAATTCGGCTGTGAACCCATCTGGACCTGGGCTTTTTTGGGTGGTAGGCTCTTAATTGCTGCCTCAACTCCTGCCCTTGTTATTGGTTTATTCAGGGTTTTGACTTCTTTCTGGTTTAGGCTTGGGAGGATGGAAGTGTCCAGGAATTTATCCATTTCTTCCAGGTTTACTAGTTTATGTGCATAGAGTTTTTTGTAATAATCTCTGATGATGGTTTGTATTTCTGTGGAATCTGTGGTGATATCCCCTTTATCGTGTTTTTGTTGCATCTATTTGATTCTTCTCTCTTTTCTTTTTTATTAATCTGGCTAGTGGTCTATTTTGTTGATCTTTTTGAAAAACCAGCTCCTGGATTTATTGATCTTTGGAAGGGCTTTTTGTGTCTCTATCTCCTTCAGTTCTGCTCTGACCTGAGTTATTTCTTGTCTTCTGCTAGGTTTTGAGTTTTTTTGATCTTGCTCCTCTAGCTCTTTCAATTTTGACGATAGGGTGTCGACTTTAGATCTTTCCTTGTTTCTCATGTGGGCATTTATTGCTGTATATTTTCCTCTAGACACTGCTTTAAATGTGTCCCAGAGATTCTGGTATGTTGTGTCTTCGTTCTTGTTGATTTCGAAGAACATCTTTATTTCTGCCTTCATTTCATTGTTTATCCAGTCAACATTCATGAGCCAGTTGTTCAGTTTCCATGAAGCTGTGCGGTTCTGAGTTAGTTTCTGAATTCTGAGTTCTAACTTGATTGCACTGTGGTCTGAGAGACTGTTTGTTATGGTTTCCGTTCTTTTGCATTTTCTGAAGAGTGATTTACTTCCAATTATATAGTCAATTTTAGATACCCATGTATTTATCTTTATTGAGATCTTCATTTCTTAAAATGGCTTTCAATTACTTTCTAGCATCCTTTCAGTTCAACTTACAGGACTCCCTTACACATTTCTTGAATGGTAGGTCTAGTGGGAACAAGTCGCTTTAGCTTTGCTTTTCTGGAAATGTTTTAATTTCTGTCTTAATTTCTTCCTCAGTTTGAACGGCAGTTTCTTAGAAATAGGATTCTTGGTGGACAGTTTGTATTTTTTTTCTTTGAATATGTTAGCCAACTGCCTACTGTCCTTCAAAGTTTCTAATGAGAAATGTACAGATAATTTTATTGAGAATCTTTTGTATCTGATGTGTCGCTTCTCTGTTGTTTTCAAATTCTGTCTTTGGTTTTCAACAGTTTTAGTTTATCCTGCTTGGAATTAGTTTATCTTTTAAAATGTTTAAATTCATACATTTTATTAAATTTGGGAAGTAATTAACCCAACAATTACTTATGTAATTTGTTTTTGTTTTTCCTTTCTTCTTCTGGAACTCCTATATTGTATATGTGGGTTAACTTGATATTCTACATGTCTCTTCAGTTATTTCCATTCTTCTTCAATCCTTTTTGTTTCTCTGACTTGATAATTTCCATTGTCTTACCTTCAAGTTCACTAATTGTTTCTTCTGCCTAGTCAAATATGCAATGGGTCCTCTTTCTAGTGAATTTTTCACTTCAGTTATTACACTTTTCAGCTTCAGATTTTCTTTTTGGTTCCTCTTTAGATTTTTTATCTCTGTATTGATACTTCTATTTGTTCATATGTCATTTTCTTGACTTTTTTCATGTCTTTAGCTTTTGAGCATCATTAAGACAATTACTTTAAAGTGTTTGTTTAATGGATATGCCATCAGTTGTTTCTAAGGCATAGTTTTGATTGGTTTGCTTTTTTGCCTTAAATAAGCCCAATTTATCTCTTTGTATGCCTTGTAATTTTTTTTATTAAAAACTGGAGAGTTGAACCTAATAATACAAAGCTTCTGAAAATCAAATTCTCACAGTTCCCCAGGTGTGTTTTTCTATACCTTTTAAATTGTTGTAGACTGAGTATTTGTAAAAATCAAGTTAAAGTGTATATCTAATATTTTCTCAGGTGTTTTCTGAGCCTGTGTTTTTCACTGGGAATGTGCAGTAGTTATTTAATTTCCCTCATATATGTGAAAGATTTGGAATGTCCTAATCTTTAATGTACATTATATATATATATATATATATATATATATATATATATATATAATATAAAGATAAAAATGAAAGTGGGAAAAAGGTATTGGCACTCTAAATACAATGGGCTTATGGAGCTTGTGTAACAGTAAGAGAGATACGGTAACAATGGACAGCACATCTTTGCACCTCTGTGGTCAGAGTCAGCAATCAGATCACACTTCCCCAGTATTTGGAGGACAGGGTCCCTTTTGTCCATCCCTGCTCCTATCCTGGTGCATCTGCTCCATGAATATATATGCAGTTGTCTACTATGGGGCGGAGTGATAGGAAATAGGTAGCTGGTACTGTGCTAAGAGCTGAGATTGGCCAGGCATGGTGGCTCATGCCTGTAATCCCAGAACTTTGGGAGGCTGAAGCCAGTGGATCACCTGAGGTCAGGAGTTCAAGACTAGCCTGGCCAACATGGTGAAACCCTGTTTCTACTAAAAAATAATTAGCTGGGTGTGGTGGTCAGTGCCTGTAATCCCAGCTACTCAGGAGGCTGAGGCAGGAAAATCATTTGAACCTGGGAGGCCGAGGTTGAAATGAACCAGGATTGTGCCATTGCACGATCATCATAAGTCAGGGACTGACTGTGCTTGGTCAACAAGAGTGAAACTCTGTCTCAAAAAATAAAGAGCTGAGATTGATCAAAATTAACCACAATTTGCTGTTCAAGACTTTCCATGGAAATTGTTAGCTTTCAATAAACTCCAGAGTTTCAATATAGTTACGTCAGACAGTTTCCAATGCAATTTTATCTAGATGGGAAGAGAAGATTTGGTGTTTCCTACACTACCATCTTTATAGTATTCTAGTACCAGACATTTTTTACAGACTAGGTCCACCAATATTTTAAGAAATAAATAGCTCCAAATTTATATAAACTTTTGAAAAAAAATGAGAAAAATTCCAAATTTATTTTATAATCAATATATTATTAATTCCAAAACTAGCCAATGACAAGAAGTAAAAATTACAATCAAATATTACTGAGGTACATAGATGTAAAAGTAACTACCAGAATATTATAAATCAAAGTGAACAATAAAAACATTAAAAATGAGGTAAGTTTATTGCAGAATGCAAGGATTGTTTTCAGTAAAAAAATATATCAATAACATTTACTATGTTAATAAATTAAGAGAGAAAAATATAATAATCTTATAGGTATTGAGTAAACATTTGACAGATTTTATGTCCTTTTATAATTAAAACTATCAGTAAACCAGACTGAGAGGCAAATTTTTTTTCACTTGATAATAGGTATCTGTGGTACAATGAAAAATATTTCTGGAAGCAAATTCTGACATGTTATAAAATAGATAAAACATAAGCACATTATTTTGCTGTGTAAATTAAACTAGTCGCAAAAAATAAATACTATATTATTCCATCTATTTAATAGGTGGAAATAACCACCGTAGTAAATTTTGTAGAGACAAAGTTTAATGTTGGATTTTAGAGGCTGGGAGAAGGAGTAATGGTCAGTTGTTGTTAACACACATTGAGTTTTAGTTTTGCAAAATAAGAAGAGTTCTGGAGATTGGTTATACAATAGATGGTAGTTAACACTACTGAATTTTATACTTGAAAATGTTTAAGATAGCAAGTTTTATGTTATGCAATATATATATACACACACACAATACACACATGCAGGTATAATTATAAGTTGAATCATCATAAGTCAGGGACTGTCTGTATATGTAATATATATAGTCTTTGTCCCAGGTTTCTGGCACAGAGCTTCAAAACCCTTGGAGTTTCCTGAGTAAAAGAAGTTATGCTAATGAATCCTGAGGAACATTAGCTATTTAATGAGTCAAATCATGACAGAGGTTGTAGATAGCTTCAGGATGGGCACTAGTTAACAGAAAAATCGATCACTTAATTAGAGGGCTGAAACATTCAGCACCTGATCATGTGGCCAAGAATTTGTCCAACCTACCTATGTAATGAAACACTAATAAAAGCCATAGACACTGCAGCTCTGGGAGCCTACTTGTTGGTAAACATATTGACCTGCCTGAAAGATGGCATACCCTGACTTCCTGGGGATAAGCATTCATGTTTATAAGATCTTTCCAGAGCTTGCCCTAAGTATTTCTTCACCTGGCTGTTCATTTGTATCTCTCACAATTAAATGGTAATAATAAGTAGTATGCTTTCCTGAGTTCTAAGAATTATTTTTAGCAAATTAGGAAAACTGAAGGGGTTGTGGGAAGCCCCAAATATGTAGCTTGCCAGGCAGAAGTTTGGGTAGTCCAGGGATTTCACTTGCAGCTGGTAACTGAAGTACAAACAATTGTCCTTTAATTGTAGGATCTGACATAACATTGAATAGTGTCAGAATTGAATGGAATTACAGAACACCCACATATAGAACAACAACAGTCAGATAAATGTTGTCAGAACACAATGCCTATGAAAAAACATACCACAATTATTTTTAATGGTAAAATTTTGAAAATATTACCTTTTCAATGAAATATCACCTTTTCAATGAGGGACAAAAGAAAAATCATGAATTCTATTAGTCATGTTCTAGATTGAGTAATCAACATGAAAAAAAGAACAAATATGCATGTGGATTATAAAGTAAGAGATATATACTAATTAACCAATAGACAACTTGAGTACATAGATTAAAAAACCCAAACAAAATACACATATAATTAGACCTTAGCAAAATAGCCTATACAAAAACAATGCAAAAATTAAGTATACTGCCTTCGACAAAAGAAATATCAATATTGAGTAACTATAAATATTAAGTATTTACAAAATCAAATGGAGGCAACTCTGGGTCCAAAATGGTAGCATAGAAGCAAGCTGGCTTATTTCTTCTACAAAGACAACCAAAAACAAACATGCTGAGATAATCACCAGCAATATTCCAGACCACAAATTAACGTGAAGCTAAGACATTTCCCAGAGCCACCAAGAAGTAGAAAACACTTGAGCAGATAATGAAAAAACACTTCTATATCTATGACACCCCTCCCCACCAACCATTTTTGGTACCACATACACTCAGGATATTTCCCTCAAGTCAATTTCTACACTTAAAAACTCCTAGCCAGCCTTCCATACTACTGAGACATCCCTTTTGGGACAACCCCATTCAAGGATGAAAGACACTCTGACTGTGTACTAGAACTGAGCCAAACCTGGGATTAAGGTGCCACCTGCTGCAAAAAGGAGACAGTGACCTAGCAGGAAGAAATAATAATAATTGAAAGATAAATTACAAAGAACCTCTAAGCAAACATATTGAATAAAAACCAAAACAGATGAGAAATAAAAGATAAATAACTAACCTTCAATGCAAAGACATAGACATACATCCATACGAAATCACAGCAAGCAGGGAACCATGACATCCTCAAATGAACAAAGCAAGAAACCAGTTCAACAAACTGGCAATATGTAAACTCTCTGAGTAAGAATTTTTAAAAAGCAGTTTTAGAAAACTCAGTGACCTCCAAGATCAAACAGAAAACCAATGTAGAAATTTAACAGATACATTTAACAGATTGAAATAATTTGTAAAACTCAAACAAATCTTGGAATTGAGAAATACATTTGCTTAACTGAAAAAATCATGAGAGTCTCTTAATAGAATCTATCAAGCACAGGAAAGAATCAGTGAGCTCAAAGGCAGGCTATTAGGAAACATAATCAGAGGAGAAGAAGAAAAGAATGAAAAGGAAAAAAGATCACCTACAAAACACAGAAAATCACATTAAAAAATCTAAGACTTATTGTGTTCAAGAGGGATAGAAAGCTTATTTAGAGAAATAGTAATTGAAATTCTTCAAAACTTAAGATATAAAAACTGATGTAAAGGCAGAGACCACTAAATACATTTGACTTAAATTAGACTATATCAAGGTATATACCAATTAATCTCTCAAAAGTCAAGGACAAAAAGATAATTCTAAATGCAGTGAGAGAAAAAAAGCAAATGATATATAAAGAGGCTTCAGCGTATCTGGCAATTCTCAATGTGTAAACAATACAGGCCAGGAGGGAGTAGGACAACATTTGCAAAGTATTAAAAGAAATCTGTCATTTAAGAATATTGACCGGGCACGGTGGCTCACGCCTATAATCCCAGCACTTTGGGAGGCCGAGGTGGGTGGATCACAAGGTCAAGAGATTGAGAATATCCTGGTCACCATGGTGAAACCCCGTCTCTACTAAAAATACAAAAATTAGCTGGGCATGGCAGCACGAGCCTGTACTCCAAGCTACTTGGGAGGCTGAGGCAGGAGAATTGCTTGAACCTAGGAGGCGGAGGTTGCGGTGAGCCAAGATCGCACCACTGCACTCCAGCCTGGGTAGCAAGAGCGAAACTCCGTCTCAAAAAAAAAAAAAAAAAAAAAAGAATATTGTATTCCACAAAACTACTTTTCAAATATAAAGGAGATATAAAGAATTTGCAAACAATCAAAACCTGAGAGAATTCAACACCAAAAGACCCATCTTACAGGAAATGCTTAAGGTATTTCTTCAATCTGAAAGGGGGAAAAGAAAAACCCACCAATATGCTAAAAGAAAACATAATGTATAAAACCCACCAGTAAAATTAAGTACACAAACAAACCCAGAATACTCTAATACTGTAATTATAGTGTGCAATCCACTTATTATTCTAGCAGGAAGCTCAAAAGATAAATCTATCAAAAACAAGAATACCAACAGCAACTTGTTAAGAGAAAGGCAATTTTAAAATACGTTAATTCACATAAAGATAAAATGTGAGGATGATGGAGTTAAAGTGTAGAGTATTAAACAATTTTTTGTTTCTTTCTTTTTCTTTCTTTTCATTTCTGTTAATTTTGAGACAGGTATCACTCTTTAACCCAGGGCTGGAGTACAGTAGTGTGAATATGGCTCATTGCAGCCTCAGACTCCCAGGCTCAAGTGATCCTCCCACCTCAGCCTCCTGAATAGCTGGGTCCGGAGAAACATGCAATCATGCCCTGCTAAATTTTTTTTTGTAGAAACGGAGGTCTCATTATGTTGCCCAGGCTGGTCTTGAAGTCCTGAGCTCAAGCGATCTTCCTGCCTCAGCCTCTGAAAGTGCTGGGATTACAGACATTTGCCACCAAGCTTGGCTGTTTTTTCCTATTATTAGTGATCTGATATAAGTTGTCAGTCTCTTTAAAACACCTTGTTTTACTCATAAGAGGTTTGTTGGTAAGCCTCATGGTAACCACAATGCAGAAACATAGAACAGATTTTACTCAAAATAAAAAGTAAAATATTACATCATACTACCAAAGAAAGTCACTTAACCACAAAAGAAGACAGCAAGAAAGAAAAAGAGAGAGAGAGAGGGAGTTACAACTGAAAACAAGCAACAAAAGAGCATGTCTTTACTTATCAATAGTAATGCTGACTATAAATGGACTCATTCTCCAACTAAAGTATACAGAGTGGCTGAATAAATTTTAAAAAAATGATTTTTCAAATATACTACCTACAAGAGACCCACTTCACCTATAAAGACACACATAGACTGAGAGTAAAGCAGTGAAAAGGACATTCCATGCAACTTGAAACCAAACAAGAGCAGGAATAGCTATATTAGATATAACAGGCTATAAATCAAAGATTATAAAAAGAGACCAAAAAACCTCTATATAATGATAAAGGGGTTAATTCAGCAAGAGGATACAAATTTATTATTATCCATTAATCCAGACCAGAGTTCCCAAGTATATAAAGCAAATATTAATAAATCTAAAGGGAGGGGTAGACTGCAACACAATAATATTAGGAAACTTTAACATCCCACTCTCAGTAATGAACAGATTATCTAGATAGAAAAACAACAAACTTTGGAGTTAGACTATATACTAAACCAAATAATCCTAACTAACATTTACAGAATATTTAATCCAACTGATGGAGAATATAAATATCTTTCAACAGCACATAAAACATTCTCCAGAAAAGATTATATCTTATGCCACAAAACAAGTTTCAAACAATGAAAATAACTAGAAATCATATCAAGTATTTTCTATGACAATGGAATCAAACTAGAAATAACAAGAGGAACCTCAGAAACTACAAACACATATAGAAATTAACAAACATGCTCCTGAACTATCTATATGTTAATGAAAATATTTTTAATAGATGAAAAAAATTTTTTTTAATGACAATAGAAATAAAACATTGAGATGTGGGTCCCACCGCCACAGATGTCTGATCTGCAGACCCTGACTCAAGGATAGATGAATGAATGTACTTTCACACCATTACAGTGTTTCAAGTGGGCTAGGGAATGGCTGCTGGCTACTTTCAGAGGGCAAAATGCAACCAATCAACCCAGACCTTCTGTCTGTGGAAACTTTTATTCATAACAGAGGTTCTAAGTTAACACACTTGTGGATAACAGGTTAAGAGAATGGTTTTACAACTGATAAAAGCTTCTGGTTCTGGGGCCCAGAGTAAATGCAATTAACAGATAATTCCCCTTTGATCTTCCTCAGAGAGGCCACCCAATACAAAATTAACATGAGCAAACAGTTAGAGTGGAGACAAATGGGTGTGGGGTAAGGCCTTTGATCATATCTATCTCACCTTAAATTAATGGACTGGCTAGCTGCCTTTGGCCTGCCCCAACAAGGAAATAAGAGAAGACACAAACAGATGGAAAAATATTCCATGTTCGTTGTTAGGAAGAATCAATATTGTGACAATGGCCATACAGCCCAAAGTAATTTACAGATTTAACACTACCCCCATCAAACTACCAATGACCTTCTTCACAGAACTGGAAAAAACCATGTTAAACTTCATATGAAACCAAAAAGAGCCTGCATAGCCAAGACAATCCTAAGCAAAAAGAACAAAGCTGGCGGAATCATGCTCCTGGAGGTTAAGCTATACTACAAGTCAACAGTAATCAAAACAGCATGATACTGGTATCAAAACAGAGATACAGACCAATGGAACACAACAGAGGCCTTCGGAGCAACACCACACATCTACAACCAACTGATCTTTGACAAACCTGACAAAAACAAGCAATGGGGGAAGGATTTCCTGTTTAATAAGTGGTGCTGGGAAAAGTGGCTAGCAATGTGCAGAAAGCAGAAACTGGACCCTTTCCTGACACCTTACACTTAAATTAACTACAGATGGATTAAAGGCTTAAACATAAGACCTAATACCACAAAAACCCTAGAAGAAAACCTAGACAAAACCATTCAGGACACAGGCAAAGGCAAGGACTTCATGACTAAAACACCAAAAGCAATGACAACAAAAGCCAAAATAGACAAATGGGACCTAATTAAACTTCAGAGCTTCTGTACCACAAAAGAAATGATCATTAGAGTGAACCAGCAACCAACAGAATGGGAAAAAAATTTTGCAATCTACCCATCTGACAAAGGGTTAATATCCAGAATCTACAAAGAACTGAAACAGATTTACAGGAAAAAAACAAACAAACCCATGCAAAAGTGGGCAAAGGATATGAACAGACACTTTTCAAAAGAAGACATATATCAGGCCAACAAACATATGAAAAAATGCTCATCATCACTGGTCATTAGAGAAATGCAAATCAAAACTACATTGAGATACCATCTGATGCCAGTCAGAATGGCAATCATTAAATAATCTGGAGACAACAGATGCTGGAGAGGGTGTGGAAAAATAGGATCACTTTTACACTGTTGGTGAGAGTGTAAGTTAGTTCAATCATTGTGGAAGACAGTGTGGTGATTCCTCAAGTACCTAGAAATAGAAATTCCATTTGACCCAGCAATCCCATTACTGGGTATATACCCAAAGGACTATAAATCATTCTATTACAAAGACACTTGCATGCATATGTTCACTGTGGCACTGTTTACAATAGCAAAGACCTGGAACCAACCCAAATGCCCATCAATGATAGACTGGACAAAGAAAATGTGGCACATATACACCATGGAATACTATGCAGCCATAAAAAATGATAAGTTCATGTCCTTTGAAGGGACATGGATGAACCTGGAAACCATCATTCTCAGCAAACTGACACAAGACAGAAAATCAAACACCACATGTTCTCACTCATAGGTGGGTGTTGAACAATGAGAACACATGGACACAGGGAGGGGAGCATCACACACTGCAGTCCGTTAGGGGGCACTGTGGGACGGATAGTGGGAGGGAGGGTGGAGAAGGGATAACGTGGGGAGAAATGTCAAGTATAGGTGATGGGGGATGGTGGCAGCAAACCACCTTACCATGAATGAACCTATGCAACAATCTTACATGATCCATACATGTACCCCAGAATCTAAAGTACAATTAAGAGAGAGAGAGAGAGAGAGAGGAGAGAGAGAGAGAGAACGCTAACAAAAAACCTTTTAACCTTTCAAAAGATTTGAGACTAATCTATAACTTTTCCTAATAGATCTTTAATATTTTCTGTAATATTTTGCCAACCACCTGAATTAATCTCAATAAAACATGCCAAAATTTATGAGATGAAGCAAAGCAGTACTGAGAGGATAGTTTGCAGCAATAAATGCCTACATCAAAAACATAGAAAGGCTCCAAATAAACAACCTAATGATGAACCTCAAGAAACTAGAAAAGCAAGAACATACCAAACCCCAAGTAGAAAAAAATAATAATAAAGGTCAGACCAGAAAATCCAAAAAATGAAGTTAGTTTTTTGAAAAGGTAAACAATATTGGCAAATTTTTAGCTAGCCTAAGGAAAAAAGAAGAGAAGACTCAAATAAAATGAGAATTAAAAATAATGTAACAACTGAGATCACAGAAATACAAGGAATCATTAGGGACTATTATGAACACTTATATGTCAACAAATTGGAAAATGTAAAAGAAACTGATACATTCCCAGATGCACAGAACCTACCAAGATTTAACCATGAAGAAATAGAAATCATTTACAAACCAGTAATGAATACTCAAATTGAAGCCCTGTTAAAAAGTCTCCCATTAAAAAAAATCCCAGGACCTGAAGGCTTTACTGCTGAATTCTATTAAACATTTGAAGAAGAATTAATGCCAATCCTACTCAATGTCTTTTAAAAATTACAGGAGAGACTACTTCCAAACTCATTCCATAAGGCCAGCATTACGTAAATACCAAAACAAGACAAAGAGATGGTCAAAAAGAAAACTACAGGCCAATGTACTTGATGAATATAGACGCAAAAATCTTCAACAACATCCTGGCAAATTGAATTTGACAACATATTAAAAAGATCATCAAACCCTTATCAAGTGGGATTCACTACGGAGATGCAGGAAGTTTTAACATATACCAATTAATAAATGTGAAAGATCACCTTAACAAAATCAGGAACAAAAATCTAATGGACATTTTAATGGATGCTGAGAATGTACTTGATAAAATTCAATATTATTTTATAATAAAAGCTTCAACCAACTGAGTGTAGATGGAACATACCTCAATATAATAAAAGATTATTTTATAAAATGATAAACCCACAGCTAACATTGTATTAAACAGGGAAAAGTTGAAAGTCTTAAATTGAAGGTCTGGAATAAAACAATGCCCACTTTCATGATTTTTATTCAAAATAATACTGCAAATTCTGGCAACTAGGTAAGAGAAATAAATAAAGGGCATTCAAATTGGTAAGAAAGAAGTGAAATTAGTCTTGTTCATAGATGACATGATCTTATATTTTTAGAGGAACCCAAAATCTCCTCCAAATTAACCTGTTACAATGGGAAACAAATTCAGTAAATTTGCAGAATCCAAAATCAACATATGAAAAACAGTAGCATTTATATATGCCAACAGCAAACAATCTGATAAAGGAATAAAGAAAGCAATTCCATTTACAATAGCTACAAATAATTTAAAATACCTAAAAATAAATTTAGCTAAATAAGTAACAGATTTATGCAAGAAAAATAATAAAACATTGATTAACTAAATTCAAGAGGACACACAAAAATTGAAAGATATCTCATGCTTATGAATTGGGAGAAAATTGTCATTTAAAATAAAAATTATACCCCAAAATGTAGATTTAATATAATCCTTAACAGAATACTAATAATATCTTTCCCAGAAATAGAAAAAAAATTTGGAAATTTACATGAAACCATCAAAAAAGACCCCAAATAGCAAAAGCAATACTGAAAAAAAAGAACAAAGCTTCAGGAATCATATTACCTAACTTCAAAAAATACAGCAAAGCTATAGTAACCAAATCAGTATGGTACTGAAATGAAAACAGACACATACATCAATGGAACAAAATAGAGAACCCAAATATGAGTCCACACATTAACAGTCAACTCATTTTTAATAAAGTCACCAAGAACTTACAATAGGGAAAGAACCACTTCTTCAATAAGTGGTGCTGGAAAAAGTGGATAACCATATGCAAAAGGACGAAACTAGATTCTTATATCTCACCATATACAGAAATCAATCAAATCAAAGTAGGTTAAAGTCTTAAATATGAAATCTCAACTATGAAATTTCCAGAAGAAAATATACAGAAAATGCTTTAGAAAATTGGTCTAAGGAAAGATTTTATTGATAAGACTTTAAAAGTACAGGCAACAAAAAAATAGGCAAATGGGACTATATCAAACTAAAAACCTTCTGCACAGCAAAGAAGACAGCGGGGTGAAGAGACAACCCTGGTGAATGAGAGAAAATATTTGCAAACCATTTACATGACAATGAGCTAATATCCAGAATACATAACAAGCTCAAATACATCAATAACAAAAAAAAATCCAATTAAAAAACAGGCAAATGGGCAAAAATTCTGAATAGACATCTCTTTAAAAAAAGACATATAAATGCATACCGATGGCCAAAAGGGACATAATAAAATGTGCAAAAATAAAAATAATAACCAGAAAAATGCAAATCAAAACATGAGATATCATCTCGTTACACTTAAAATGGCTTTTATCAAAAAGACAGGGAATAACAGATGCTGGGAAGGATGTTGAGAAAGGGGAATCTTCATACAGTGTTAGGAAAGTAACATAGTATAGCTACTATGAAGTATAGTATGGAAGTTACTGAAAAACTAAAACTAGACCTACCATATGATCCAGTAACTTTACTCCTGGGTATGTACCCAAAATAAAGAAATTCAGTATATCAAAAACAAACAAACTCTGCTCCCATGTTTATTGCAGCCATATTCACAATAGCCAAATCATGAAATTAACCTTCATTGGTGAAGTGTCCACCAATGAATGAAGAAAGAAAATGTGGTATGTATACACAATGAATTATTCGGCCATTAAAAAAGAATAATATCTTGTCATTTGCAGCAACGTGGATGAATTGACAGGTTATTATGTAAAGCGAAATAGGCACAGGAAAACAAATATCACATGTTCTCACTTACGTAGAAGCTTAACAAAGTAGATATAGAGATAGATAGTAGATTGGTTATTTGAGGACAGGAAGGGTAGTGGGAAGAAGGGAATAAAGAGAAGGTAATTAATGGGTACAGGTACAAATATACAGTTTTATAGAGGAAATAAGACTTAGTGTTTGGTAGATCAGTAGAGTGACAATACTGCACAATAGTTTATTGCATATTTCAAAATAGCTAGAAGAGAATAATTTTAATGTTTCTTACACAAGGAAAATGCAAATATTTAATTTGATGACTTTCAGTTACACTGATTTAATCTTTACAAATTAGATGAATATATTATCATGTAACCCCAAAATATGTATATATATATATATATATAATGTATTAATAAAATATAAAAAGATCAAATGAAAGGATACAGTATGTATGAATTAGAAGACTCAATAGTATAAAGTTTATAATTATTTTCTGAATTTTCTACAATTTGATTTAAAATATCACAGAAATGTTTATAAAGAAATTGACAATCTATTTCTAAAATGTGTAGAAAGTTGTGATAGGGAGAAATTCTAAAGTTGTCTCCCCAAGTTTTGTTTTTCTGCTTTAGTTTCTGGAAGTATAAATATGATGAGATACCATGCCTATGATTAAGTTACACCAAAAAGTGGATTCTGAAGATGTAATTAAAGTGACTAATGAGCTGCTTTGAGTCAATCAAAAAAGGGAATATAATCTAATCCTATGAGCACTTTTAAAACACGAAACTTTTTTCTGGCTAGTAGCTGAATAAGTAGTTGGATATTATAATGAAGAGAGCAACTGACACACTGTTCCTACCTTTAGAGATTCACATGGAAAGGACCTGCAAACAGCCACTATGAACTAAGAACAATCACCAGATTACAAGTGCAAAGATACTGAAACTTCAGTTACAGAACCACAAGGAAATAAATCCTACCAACAAGTATGAGCCTGGAAGATTTTTTTCCAGAGACTACAAATGAGAACTCAGCCTGGCCATTTCCTTGATGTCAGCCTTAAGCAGGGAACCCAGACACTCCACGCTGGAATTCTGACCTGTAGAACTCTACTAAACAAGTGTCATTTTAAACTAATAACTTCATACACAACCAGGAAAAGCTAATACAGAAATGCAATAGTCCAAAAGTATGTATGACATTTTAAAACAGAAAGAATAAAACAGAACTCAACTTGGCCTATCAGAAATCAAGAAAATTATAAAAACTATAATAATTAAGAGAGTGTGATCATGCTGCTAATGGAACTAAAGATAACCCCTACAAACTGACCCATTGATATTTTGAATTTGCTTTACAATTCAGGTGGTATTTTACATCACTGAGGAAAGGAAGAGCAATTCAATAAATTATATAACTATTATTTTCTATACTACAAATAATTGGTTCAAAACTTCTTACTATACAGAGAAATCAACTTTAGATAAAAATTCTAAAATGTAAAAAGTCAAAATAGAAAACCTTATAAAATAAAGGCAAATACTTTATGACCTCAGAGAATGAGGTTCTACAACAAAATTCATAAAATATCCTAATATATATAATATGTAATATTATATATATCAACCATATTCAAACAACAGTACAACAAAGATAGGTACAACCACCAAACCTTAAGTTCCTCAAAAGATCCCTTTAAGAAAAAAGAAAGTCATTATGCAGCCATAAAAAATGATGAGTTCTTGTCCTTTGTAGGGACATGGATGAATCTGGAAACCATCATTCTCAGCAAACTGACACAAGAACAGAAAATCAAACACCACATGTTCTCACTCATAGGTGGGTGTTGAACAATGCGAACACATGGACACAGGGAGGGGGAGCATCACACACGGGTCTGTCGGGGGGGGAAAAAAGGGAGGGACAGCGGGGGGTGGGGGAGTTGGGGAGGGATGGCATGGGGAGAAATGCCAGATATAGGTGATGGGGAGGAAGGCAGCAAATCACACTGCCATGTGTGTACCTATGCAACAATCTTTCATGTTCTTCACATGTACCCCCAAACCTAAAATGCAAAAAAAAAAAAAAAAATATATATATATATATATATATATAAAAGAATAAGCATCATAGATAAAGGGGGAAAAAAAAAAGAAAAAAAGAAAGTCACAATGTTGGAATACATTTACAAAAGTAAATGGAAAACTACAGGTACTCAAAAAATAAATAAATAAACGAAATTTAAAGTCATTAAAAAAAAAAAAGCCCAGCAAGTCAACATTTCAAATAAGTAAATGATTAACAGATAATATAGAGAAAAAAATGACAAAAAGAAGTTCTTAAACTACAAGAAAGGATATGCAAATTAAGTTGAAAACAATATACTTTTTTTGCCCACTATATTGGCACAAATTAATAAATATGACAGTACCAAGTACTGGTTAGACTGTGTGTACACATAGCTCTTGTATGCATACTGCAAATGAGAATCAAAATCGACACCAATACTTTGAGAAATAATCTTACATTATTTTAGAAAGTTAAAAGTAGTCATGCTGTAACACTCAAGAACCCATCATTAAAACATGCCAAAGCACCAGCCGAACCTGGCTCTCAATACAACTTATTTTCTAGCATCACTTTCCTCTTTTCCTTCGTTTTAAATTCAAACGCCACCTGTCTGACTCTGCTCATCTAGTTCCTTTCTTTGCTCTTTTTTTCTTTTTTGTTCTTTCCCTTTCGCTATGCACAAATCCTACCTATATATAAAAGACAGTTTAGTCTATAATAAAAACAAGCATCCATCATTCAACAAACATATACGGAGCAGTCACTCTGTGCCAATAATTGAGAGCACGACAGTAAACTGAATAAACACGTCCTCTGCCCTGTGTTTCTTGCTTTCCAAAAAGTGACTAGATCGTTAGTGTGGTGAAAGACAATAAACCAGTAAATCAAATACATTAAGATGGTCCTGAGAAAAGTAAATATGGTGATGTTATCTGTGAAAAAAATAATTGTGGAAGTAGAAATGTATGTTAACTACAATGAGTCCTGAGGAAGGGATTGTTAGGCATATTCTTTCTTAAGATTTTGAACTTCTGGCCAGGTGTGGTTGCTCATGCCTGTAATCCCAGCACTTTGGGAGGCCAAGGTGGGTGGATCGCCTGAGGTGAGGAGTTCAAGACCAGCCTTGCCAACATGGTGAAACACTGTCTCTACTAAAAATACAAAAATTAGCCAGGTGTGGTGGCGGGTGCTTATAATCCTACCTCCATGAAAAACTGAGGTGGGAGAATTGCTTAAACCTGGGAGGTGGAGGCTGCAGTGAGCTGAGATCATGTCACTGCACTATAGCCTGGGTGACAGAGCGAGACCGCATCGCAAAAAAAAAAAAAAAAAAAAAAGAAAGAAAAAAAAAGATTCTGAACTTCCAATATTAATATGCACACATATGTACACAAACAGCATGTGCACACACACGTTCCTATTCAATACTCTCAGCTTTTGATTAGTCCAAATTTGATTCATCATTCAGTTTGTAGTAAGGTGCCTCACTATGCTACTCATAGGGCATAAATAAATACTACCTGAACAAATGCATGTAGTTATTAGTCACTAAATATCTTTCTTCTGTATTGCTAAAGTTTCAGTGCTCCAAGGTGAACGGGGTTGAAGCTCCTCTCCCTTCTCCACCATCATCTTCCTGCATAAAAGCTTGTTTGCCCTTTAGTGTTCCCCTATATTGAATGGTTTGGAGGACATGGACATTTTTCTAAAAAAAAAATCTCCATGACACTTAGACTTTAGGAATCTGAAGGCAAATTATAAATGAAGATTGGGGGACCAGCAAATTCTAGTCACTGTACATATATAAAGATATCTGTTTGTGTCATTCCTGCTATTTTATCTAATAATAGGAACATTTTAAAAATGCTTAGGGTAAAAATACTTAAAATTTTTATTTGTAATGGCCATAATTTTTATAAATAATTCTCTGAAATTCTGATCATTTATGCAGATAATACATTTATTTTTGAAGCAGTAATATGTTTTCTTTTCTTTTCTTTTTTTTTTGCTCATGAACCATTTTTTTTGCTGTATTTGACACTCAAGGAATAAAGAAGGAAGGTAAAAGGATATTGAGGCTGAAGCAAGAGTGTGAATCATAAACACCACAATAAAGATTTTTGTTCTTTAGCAACTTTGATATTTTTTATGACTGATTTAGAATAAGCTTGCAGCATTTTTAATAAAAATATTTATTATGTTTTCTATATTGTGGTTCATATATGATTGAAGAGTAATTTGAAAACTATTAGAATATAGGTATGTATGAAAATAAAATAGCATGCCAGAACTTTGTATATGCTACTTTATTTTCTTGATAATATATTGATATAAATTATTTTCTTTTCTTTTTTTTGTTTTTTTTTTAAAGAGAAAGAAGGAAGAAAAAAAAAGAATGAAATAAAGAGAAAAAAGAAGAAGAAGAAGAAAAAAAAAAGGGAGAGAGAACGGGAATCTTGCTCTATTGCCTAGGCTAGAATGCAGTCCACAAATGGATATTGAAAGCTTTTTTATACTAATAATTGTGTTATACAATGGAGACAGGAAGGAATAAGGGAGGAAAATAACAAACAAACAGCCAACCAATATTTCATTTAAACCTATGAAATGCTATGCAATTGCTAGGGAGTGATTTACTCCCAACCATGTGGTCACTTTTAGAATAAATGTGATGTGTTACTGAAAAAAAAAATGTATGTTTTGTGGATTTGGAGTAGAGAGTTCTGTAAATGTTTATTAAGTTTATTTGTTTGAGGTTTAAGTTCAAGTCCCGGGTATCCTTCTTAACCTTCTGTCTCATTAATTTGTCCAATATTGACAATGTAATGTTAAAGTCTCCCACTATTATTGTGTGGGAGTCCAAGTCTCTTTATAAGTCACCAAGAAGTTGCCCTATGTATCTGGGTGCTCCTATATTGGGTGCGCGTAGACTTAGGGTCGTTAGCTCTTCCCGTTACATTGATCCCTCTACCATTATACAATGTCCTTCTTATCTCTTTTGGTTTCTATTACTTTAAAGTCTATTTTATCAGAGATGAGAATTGCAACTACTGCTTTTTTTTTTTCTCTCCATTTGGTTGGCAAATCTTCCTCCATCCCTTTGTTTTGAGTCTCTGTATATCCTTGCATGTAAGATGGATCTGGATGCAGCTTACTGATGGGTTTTTTGAAGTGGCTGATACTGGTTGTTCCTTTCTATATATAGTGCCTCTTTCAGAAGTTCTCGTAAAGCAGGCCTGGTGGTAATGAAATCTCTGAGTACTTGCTTGTTTGTAAAAAATTTTATTTTTCCTTCACTTATGAAACTTAGTTTGGCTGGATATGAAATTCTGGGTTGAAAGTTCTTTTCTTTAAGGATGTTGAATATTGGCCCCCACTCTCTTCTGGCTTGTAGGGTTTCTGCTGAGAGATCAGCTGTGAGTCTGATAGGCTTCCCCTTGTGGGTAACCTGACCTTTCTCTCTGGCCGCCCGTAGTATTTTCTCCTTTGTTTCAACTCTGATAAATCTAATGATTATGTGCCTTGGGGTTGCTCTTTTTGAGGAATATCTTTGTGGTGTTCTCTGTATTACCTGGAGTTGGGTATTGTCTTGCCTTGCTAGGTTAGGAAAGTTTTCCTGGATAATATCCTGAAAAATATTTTCCAGCTTGGATTCATTCTCTTCGTCACATTCAGGTACACCTATCAAACGTAGATTAGGTCTTTTCACATAGTCCCATATTTCTTGGAGACTTTTCTCATTCCTTTTTACCCTTTTTTCTCTAATCTTGTCTTCTCATTTTATTTCGTTAAGTTGGTCTTCGACCTCTGAAATCCTTTCTTCTGCTTGATCGATTCGACTGTTAAAACTTGTGCATACTTTGAGAAGTTCTTGTATTGTGTTTTTCAGCTCCATTAATTCACTTATATTCCTCTTTAAATTGTCCATTCTCATGAACATTTCGTGAAACCTTTTTCAAGGTTCTTAGTTTCCTTGCATTGGGCTAGAACATGTTCTTTTAGCTCACAGAAGTTTCTCATTATCCACCTTCTGAAGCCTGATTCTGTTGATTCCTCACATTCATTTTCTATCAGGCCTTGTTCAATTGGTGATGAGGCACTGCAATCCTCTGTAGGAGGAGAGGCATTCTGATTTCGGGTGTTTTCAGCCTTTTTGCACTGGTTTCTTCCCATCTTTGTTGATTTATCCACCTGTCGTCTGTGTAATTGCTGACTTTCAAATTAGGTCTCTGAGTGGACGTCCAGCTTGTTGGTGGTAAAGTTTTTTCTATTTCTTAATTTTCCCTTCGGCGGACGCCCCTCCCCCCACAGAGCTGGACCTTCCCAGGTTCAGCTGTACTTGCTGTGAAACTCTCAATCTTCAGCAGTTCCAACTGCTGTGTTTATTTTTATTTTTTTGTGGAGGGGGGTACCAGCCTTCCCCTGCGGCGACCCACTACGCCAGCTGAAACAGCAGCGTTAAGATTTGTGGCGCTTTTCTGCCCGGGAATCTCCCAGTCTGGTTCCTCAATTCAGTCCGCTTTTCAATCAGCTGAATGGGAGACTCTGCTTTCCCCGGACCTCCAACGCCAACCAAAAGGGCACTCAGTCCCGTATACTCCGGACTGAGAACCGCCCTGCCGGGGCGCCTGCTAAACGGCCGCGCCCTCCAAAAGAGTCGCGCTGGTGACCCGTGGGGCTCCTCCGCCAAGAATCTCTTTGTCCGTGGGCAATGAAAATTCGTCTGAAAATGTGGCGTCCACTCACTCTCTGCGCTTTCAGTGGGAGCTACAATCCTGAGCTGCTGCTAATCGGCCATCTTGGATCTCTCTCCCGAAGCAGTAATATGTTTTCTATAAGACTGTCAAGCCAGGGAAAATGTGGCACATATACACCATGGAATATTATGCAGTGATCAAAAACGATGAGTTCGTGTCCTTTGTAGGAACATGGATGAACCTGGAAAACATCATTCTCAGCAAACTGACACAAGAACAGAAAATCAAACACCACATATTCTCACTCATAGGCGGGTGTTGAACAATGAGAACACATGGACACAGGGAGGGGAGCATCACACACTGGGGTCTGTCGGGGGGGGAAAAGGGGAGGGACAGCAGGGGGGTGGGGAGTTGGGGGAGAGATAGCATGGGGGAGAAATGCCAGATATAGGTGATGGGGGAGGAAGGCAGCAAATCACACTGCCATGTGCAACAATCTTGCATGTTCTTCACATGTACCCCAAAACCTAAAATGCAATAAAAAAATATATATATATATTAAAAAAAAAAAAAGGACAAAAAAAAAAAAAAAGACTGTCAAGCTCTCATTCTGTAATAGTAAAACCGTTTTTCAGGAATTTGATATACATTTATATACACCACAGTTGTCTTTGAGGTTGCTTATGTCTATATTACACGAAGAATGGAATTTCATCTTTTAAAGTATTTGCCGCGTTACAAAGCAAAAATAAAATCCCTCACAAAAACGTGAAAAGGAAATTATTAATTTTTTAATTTTATCTCCCTTATGTAACTGAAGTTAAACTATTTTTATATGCTTATTATCCTTGTCTAGTTGTTATGCTTTGAGATTTACCACGTTGACCCTTAAAGAAAAAGACATTAGTTCTTTCAAAATTCTTTATCTTTAATTTTGAAATTTTAGACAAGTACTTTCTTAGTTTGTTGTTTGACAGACTTAACGTGGCTAATGATTACTTTTTGATATATGAATGTTTATGCATTTTAATTCAAATAAGTTGATCTTTCCCTTGGTGATTTGTCTCCATTGCTTGCACGCTTTAAAAGTTTGTTTATGGCTAGAAGTCCTGAGATCACAAAAAGTAATTATCTAAGTTGTCATTTTGCTCTTATAAGATTTTAGCTTTACATTTACTCTACGTTGATGCTCTCCTTTAATCTATGATTTTAGTTTCCCTTCCTCTTGATTTTATTTTGTTATATGATGTGAAAGTGAATCTACATTTTTGTCCCCACCTAAAGACACTCAATAACTCCATTTATTGAGTAAGTCTTTTGTGAATGCTTTGTGATATTTTCTTTCCTTTGAGATGGAGTCTCACCCTGTCACCCAGGCTGGAGTGCAGTTGTGCTATCTTGGCTCACTGCGACCTCCACCTCCCATGTTGAACAGTTTCCCTTGCCTCAGCCTCTGGAGTAGCTGGGACTACAAGCTCCCACCACTACACACAGCTTATTTTTTTATGTTGTATTTTTAGTACAGACAGTGTTTTGCCATGTTGGCCAGGCTGGTCTTGAACTCCTGACCTCAAGTGATTCGCCTGCCTTGGCCTCCCAAAATGCCGGAATTATAGGCGTGAGCCACTACACCCAGCCTGTGATATTTTCTTAATTCTACACATATTAAATTCATAGGCATGCACGCGTGTCTATGTTTCTGTGTTTTCTCCTCATTCTCTCTCTCTGGACATGCTTGTATACACTGCTGTTCACTGTATTATGTCTCTTTAATATGTTTCAATATATTTAGAATATATTTTTAAATACATTTTAAATCATGCTTACAATCACTTAAGTTTATTTCTCTTTTATGCCATGTTGATATGTTTTGGCAATGTAGATAATTTTCTTTTTGACAAAACTTTCCTCAACTAAATCATCTGTTTATTTAATTATTGTCAGTAAGAACTATAAGCAAATACAAAAAGAAAACCATTTTTGACAACTTTTAAGTTAATGATTGTCACAAAAAAGCATGTAGCCCTAAAAATATACCTTTCTTCAGTAGTCAAAGAACTACTGAGTTAAACTTTACTGTTTTTTATAAAATGACTTAACGTTGGCGTTATGGAGCTAAAGTATGCCCGTAAACAGGTCACTTGAAGCCTGTGGTAAGCTAGCAGTGCCCTGTCATTCATCCCCAGAAAACTTTTAAAACTACTATGCCGGTGCCCGGTATCCGCCTGCACATGCCTTGCAAGCATCGGCGCCATGAGTCTGACTTCCTGTTCCAGCCTATGAGTTGAATGGATTACAGCAGTTACCATTGTTGCTGGGACAGCTGCAATTGATTATCTAGCTTGCAAAAGATTTTATGTTAATGATCATCGAAATAAAGCATGATAAACCTTCACATCCAGAAAGACAACCCCAAGATAGTACACACTTTTGACGTGGAGGATTTGGGAGATAAAGCTGTGTAGTGCCATGGTTGGAGTTCCCTTGGAGGGACCTATGGTTCTGAGAGGCTCAGCCATTCCCAATGGCGGGACGGTTAGACATCCAGTTCATCTTCAAACCAAGCAAACAGCCTGACCATCCCTGCAGGGCATGGGGCTGTGGATCTGTGGGCTTCTGGTTTTCTGTTCTGTGTTTCTTGAGGATTTTTGGCTATGCTCAGAGCCCTGGGAGAACTGTACCACACGGCCCTCCCAGGGCAGCTGGGGGTGAAGGCTGAAGCAGGGCTCAGGGTTCAGAGAAGGGGGAGTTCATGGGGAGGGAGGAGGAACGCAGGTAGGAAGGTGGGGTGTTGGAGTGATCAAAGGGACACATCAGAGGTGGAAGTCAGGGAGTCCATTCCATTGGGCGCAGTAATACCAGGTGGGTCTTTGGGGCCAATGAACCCTCCAGGTTCCTGCAATCAGGGTGAGGGAGGAGACAGCATGAATGGCTAAGTGTGTTTCTTTAGTGTCCATATCCCTCTCCTGGCTTCCTCTGAGCTCCTTTGTCAACCCGATCTTTGGACACACAGATTTCAGGCAGCCAGCAAGGCCCAATCTCCCTGGAGGGCAGGGCACGGTGAAGCAGCCTTGCCTTCTAGACCTCCCCCTCACCCAGCCCCTGCCCTTGTCACTGCACTCACCTGCTCTTCATCCTCACCTGGGGGCCCAGGTATCAGGTGACACTGGGCATCAATATTACTCTGGAAAAGGGGAGAACATGTCAGAGGGGCCTCAGAGCCCTCAACACAGGCAGACTAGGACCCTCTTCAATAAGCCATCTGATTACACTCACTGAGCTCCTGCTGAGCCCTTTTCTACCAGTCCCACTCCCCACAGCAGACCCACCCCCAGCACAACACCCACCCCCAATGCACTCACCCTCTGTCCCTTCTCTCCAGGAAGCCCTAGAGGCCCATCAAAGCCCAGGTCTCCCTAGGAGGAAGAGGGTGAGCCAGAGAGAGGACCCAGATGAAGCATCTTTCTGTCAGGGAGGCTGGAGAGAAGATTCAGACAGCAGGTGTTAGTGGAGTGGGGGAGAGATCAGCCACACTCACCTCACGCCTGGACTATTGCAGTAGCTACTTTCATTCTTTCTGTACTGGGGTCTTTTTCCACTTGGCAGACTGCCAGGCCCTGTTATAATGCGGGTCTTGCACAAAACCTTTTGGTGGTGAGCATTTCTCAGTCCTCCAGGGCCCTATGTGCTCTGAGGACCTCCTCAGCTTCACCTCGTAGCACCTTCCCTCTCTCCTAGTTCCCACCCTACTCCAGCTCCACTGGCCTCCTCCTGTTCCTTGTGTGTGCCAAGCACAGACAACATGCTTCATCTGGGCCCTCACTCCTGCTGAAACTTTTCCCCTAGGGAGACCTGGGCTTTGATGGGCCTCTAGGGCTTCCTGGGGAGAAGGGACAGAGGGTGAGTGCATTGAGGGTGGGTGTTGTGCTGGAGGTGGGCCAGTGGAGCTGGAGTAGGTCTTGCCTCAGGGCCTTTGTGCCTGCTGTGCCCACTGCCTGGGACACTCTTCTTGGTTCTGCACATGGTTTGCTCCTTCATTCGGGTGTTGGCTTAAATGTCACACTTTGTAAAGTGTGTCCCTGAACCCACCCCATCTGAACTGTCCTCCACACGCATCTGTCATCTCCTGTGTCCCTTCTTGCCTGTTGTGCCTCTCACAGTGAATTGTATTTTATCTTTGTCCTCTCCCTCTGATTGACTGCCATCATCATGACTCCTGAGTTGAAGTAGGCCACAGAGAGGGTAGCTTTGTCACCAGAGCCATAGGCTCTAGCTTTGTCACATCCTTGCTAAGTGTCCCTGGGCAAGTTACATGGCCTCTCTGAGCCTCAGTTTCCTCCTGTGTAAATATAGATAGTGCATCTCTCTTAGGACGGGATCAAGATTAGCATGGATGCATGCCATGTCCCAGGCATGAAGTAAGGACTCTGTAGATGTCAGCCACTCTTCTTATCCCTTGTTTGGGTGGGTAAGGGTGACAGTCCAGCTAACTCATGCTTGACCTCAAATAAGAGGCTCACTCCCAGCAACGAGCTCTCTCCTGACAGGCCACCTAAGCAGCACATACCTGCCCTGTGACATACTGAACCCTCTCTCTGTGCATCAATGTGGCAGGTCAACTACCAGGTAGAAATGCCACATATATTTCCTCCCATCAAATGAAACCTGCCCCTAATCTGCCTGGGGTTTTGTTTTATCAGACCTATGGTGGTGAGGGGCCCTGCTGCAGAGTAACCTTCTCCTGGTGGCTTAGTTCTCTCTACAGAACGCAGAGGGCCTCAGTAAGGGCGAAGGAAATGCCCTGGTCTATTACACAGCTGTGGAGTGCGGCCTGTGCAGTTTCCGCTCCAGCCAGGAGGAGGAGCTGCTGCACCACAGCCTGACGGCCCACGGGGCTCCGAAGAACCCCCTGGCGGCCACCTCTGCTGCGCCCCACCCTCGGCCCGACCCCAGCCGAATCCAGATCAATGCCTAAGCCAGAGCCCAAAGGTGAGGCAAACACAGCCCAGCCCCTGCGCTCCCGAGGAGCCCCCATCGCCTCCGGAATTCCGCTGCCACGTGTGCAGCCAGAGCTTTATACAGTCTTGGTTTCCCAAGGGCCGTATGCGCAAGCACAGGCCTCCGTCCATCATGCGTGTGCCGCGTGCCGCCGCTGCTTCAGGGAGTCCTGCTCCTAAGAACCAGGTTAGGCCGGTGCGGTGGCTCTTGCCTGTAATCGCAGCACTTTGGGAGGCAGAAGCGGGTGGATCACGAGGTCAGGAGTTTGAGACCAGACTGGCCGACATAGTGAAACCCCGTCTGTACTAAAAATACCAAAAATTAGCTGGGCATGGGCAGGCTCCTGTAATCCCAGCTATCTGGGAGGCAGAAGAATTGCTTGAACCCAGGCGGTGGAGGCTGCAGTGAGCCGAGATGGTGCCACTGCACTTTAGGGTGACAGTGGGCGACTCCGTCTCCAAAAAAAAACGAACCACATGAAGGTGCACACCAGCAAGCTGGGCCTACTTCGTGCCCTGTTGCCTGCCCAGACCCCCCAGCCTGCGGACCGGGGCTGCTGGTCTATGAGCCGTTGGGCCCAGAGCTCCTCTTCCGCCGGTGGCCAGCCCTGCCGAGAGCCCCAGCTCTTCTTGGGCTACCTGAGCCTGTGAGCTGGCAAGGGCCGGCCAAGGCGATGGTGCTGAGTCTGGGCCAGCTGCAGCTTTGGAGGCTTCCGCCCGCTGTCCTCTGCTCTCCCGGCCCGGCCTTGCCAGCAACACACGGAGGAGCCAGAGGAGGGAGAGGAGGTGGTGGAAGCCGAGGAGGAAACCTGTCCGGGGCAGGTGGCCGGGCCCTCTGTCTTCTTTCCTGCATCCGCGCCCCGGTGAGGGGCCTGGGCACTCTGCGCCTGCGGCCAGGCCAGGGCAAGATCGACCACCAGGCGGTAAGAGAATGGGCTGTGGGTTGGAGGGGCCTGGCCCGAAGGAGGCTGGGGCGCCCCTGGCAAGATTCTCTTCTGCGGAAAACTTTCTGCTCAGCACGTCACCTCACAGAGCATCTGCGAATGCACACAGGCGGGCGGCCATCCGAGGGTCTGCACTGCCACTACGCGGGCACCCAGCCCAGCTCGTGCAAATGTCACCTACAGCGCCACCACCGGGCCCAAAGGAACCGGCCGGCCCTGGGCCATCCGCGGAGCCACCGTCCCCTTCCCAGCAGGGTTTGGCTCGCCACCAGAGCCAAGCTGTCTCCGCAGACCTGGGTGGAGGGAGCCGCAAGCCCCGGCCTCTTTCTAGTGCTGCTGGGCCGGGGTCCCATCAGAAGCCCGCCAGCCCCGGGAGGACAAGCTGCAAGGCGGTGAGGCTGAACCCCTGGACCTGGCCCTTCGGGCAGGGCCTGGAGGCGCGGCCGGGCCAGGGTGTGCGCTCCACCGCTGACTCTTCTGCCCTTTCACCATGGGAGCCCCGGAGCTCATGGCCTTGTCCCTTCAAGTGCACCACAGCCGCCGGACTAGGGGAAACTGTCCACCCCAGGCTGACTCCTCCCTGCCCTGTGCCTGAATACCATCAGGAGAGACCCCTCCCAGTCCTTAACAGGAAGGGGAGGGGGACTCAGGGCTGCCGAGACCCAGAGAGGCAGGGCTGGGAGTGGCGATCGGGGATGCAAGAATGGTAGGGAGCCCTCTTAGCAGCGATTAAACTTGGTGAGTTTAACCGCGGAAGTGGAGCGTTAGGGGTAGTTGGGAAGATTTTATATATAAAATTGTGATTATATGTATAATCACTACACACACACACACATACATACAAATACGTAAATTGTGATTTAAAATGTGAAAGGAAAATTAATTTTGGGACCCAAAATCACTAAGCCAAGGAAAAAGTCAAGCAAACCTCCCTCAAATTTCTTTTTCCTAAATAAGATAACTACTAAGATGAAAGCTACATACCTCCCTCACAATTTCTCTACAAGGAAATTTTTTTTGTGGATGAAGGACAGACAGAACTCAAAGTCATCCCTCTGGGGCTCACCTGAGTCAAAGGCATATATGATTGCTTCCTCTGCCCTATTGGTGCTGTAAAAATGCAGATTCACTGAGCCAGACTAAATGTGTGCATTTAGCAGAAGGCTGGTCAAGGACAAAAAAAAATGCAACCTTTTGTGTCTTACCTACCTATGACCTGGAAGACCCCACTTTGAGTTGTCCCACCTTACTGGACTGAACCAATGTACATCTTACATATATTGATTGATGTCTCAGGTCTCCCTAAAATGTATAGTAGCAAGCTTTACTCTGACGCCTTGGGCATATGAGGTCAGGACCTCCTGAGGCTCTGTCATGAGGATGTCTTTAACCTTGACATAGCAAACTTTCTAAAGTTTCAGATATATTTACTTGTCTCTGATATTTTGAGTTCACAATAAGAAGAAATGGATATTTTGGGTTTCGTGACATTTCCTTGCACACAGTGCCCAAAACCTTGGACTGGCTGAAATGATGTGTGTCTTTTGTATGCTCATGAGATGACTGGCAGCTCTGACTCCACCTCACCCTCAACGTCTGAGGAGGAGAGGGGGGGCTGAAAGCTGACGGGATCACCAATGTCCAATGATTTAATCCTTCATGTCTGCCTAATGCAGCCTCCATAGAACAAAACAAGCACGGGTTTGGAGAGCTTGTGTGCTGCTGAACATGTGAAGGTTCTGGGAGGGTGGCAAGCCCCAGAGAGAGGCATGGAAACCCCTCCCCCTGCCCACATATTTGGCCTATGCATCCTTTCACCTCGCTGGTCCTGAGTTGCATCTTTTTATAATAAATGGGTAAATGTAAGTAAAGTGTTTTCCTGAGTCCCTGAGTGAGCCACTCTAGCAAATTATCAAACCCAAGAAAGAGGGTCATGGAAACCTCTTATTTGTAGCTGAGTCAGACAGAAATTGTGCATGACCTGGAAATCTACTGCTTCCAGTTGACGTCTGAGGTGGGAGGCAGTCTTGTGAGACTCAGCCCTCAATCTGTAAGTTCTCTTGGCGATATCTAGTTAGCGTCAGAACTGTACTGAGCTGTAGGACACCCAGCTGGTGTTGAAGAAGTGGTCTGTGTGGTGAAGCTCCCAGACCTCCACTGACATCTGGACAATCTGGACAACTTTTTCCTTGGCTTAGTGATTTTGGGGTCCCAAGATTAATTTTTCTTTCACATTTTAAATCACAATTTACATGTTTATATGTATGTGTGTGTATATGTGTGTGTGTGTGTGTGTGTGTATAGTGATTATACATATAATCACAATTTTGTATATAAAAGTCTCAGAGGTAAAGTGAAGTATTGGTGTTAGTATAGAGGAAACATAGTTTTTTTTTTTTTCTCAAATACATATATACTAAGACAACGGGGTCAAAATAGAGTAGATCTTTCTTTTTAAGCAGCACAGAAGGCTCTTTGGGTGAGTGATAGTGTATGAAATTGTTCTAGATCCCTTAACTGTGTTACTGTTCCTGCCTCTGGGGAAAGTTGATTAGGAATGGTGTGGGCTGAGGTGTTCAGGAGCTGATGCCTAGAAACACCCATAGGGCAGTGATGATTATAAAGGGCCAGGTAGAGGACTCTCCATGGGAAGGGGCAAGCAGACAACAGAAGGGGAAGCTAATAGGTGGCCTGTTTTATTGGGGGGCAGGTGGGTTTGAACAAAAGGCAGTAAAACATATGATGGAATGGGGGCAGGTATGTTCAAGAACTGGTGCTTAATAAATACAGGAGGCAAGACTGGGGCCGGGAGAGACAGGCCACAAAGCAGGAGGCAAAGCTGAACCTCAGGCAGGGTAGAGATGATTGACATGCTGTTTCTCCAGTCATTGCTTGAGAAATACTTATTGAGTTCCTGTTAGATATCAAGCAGGATTTCGGGGCATTGAGGATACATCAGGGAACAAAATACAAAGTCTCTGGCTTTGTGCCACCATATTCTAAGATTTGAGACAGGTGAAAAGTGAGCTAAGTAAAAGGATCCATAATTGCCGGATTAGTTCATCTTGCCTGCTGCCTGGAAAAGCCAATGCACTGAGAACAGCAGGTTTTTGCAACAAAGAAAGAATTTCATAATTGCAGGGCTGGCCAAGGCAAAGGACAAGAGCTAATTCTCAAATGTCTGCCGGAAAGCTCAGAGGTTAGGACCTTTCAAGGACATTTTGGTGAGCAGGGACCTAGGGAATGGGGAATGCTCCCTACCATTATTCCATCCCCCCACCCCCACCAGCCCGGCCTCTCCCTATCTCTACAACCTAGAGCCCCTTTCCCCTTCCTGTGAAGGACTGGGAGGGTCTCTCCTGCTCTAGCATAGGGAGAGGATGAGTCAGCCTGGCCAGACAGCGGTCCCTAGCCCGGTGGCTGTGGTGCACTTGAAGGGACAAGGCCATGAGCTCCGGGGCTCCAGTGGCAAAGGGCAGAAGAAGAAGCGACGGAGCACAGCACCCCCCACCCCGGGCCGGCTGCGCCTTCTGGCCCTGCCTTCAGGGACAGGTTCAGGGTTTCAGCCTCACAGCCTCTCCCCTTGTACAGAGTCAGGACTTCCGTCCAGCACCGCTAGAAGGAACGTGGGGGCTTGCGGCTCCCTCCACCCAGGTCTGCGGAGACAGCTTGGCTCTGGTGGCGAGCCAAACCCTGCTGAGAAGGGGGCTGTGGCTCCGCGGGTGACCCAGGGCTGGCCGGCTCCTCTGCGCCCAGTGGTGGTGCTGTAAAAGACACTTGCGCCAGCTGGGCTGGGTGCCTGCGTAGTGGCAGTGCAGACCCTCGAAGGGCCGCCCGCCTGTGTGCATTCACAGATGCTCTTTGAGGTGACGTGCTGAGCGGAAAAATTTTCTGCAGAAGGGACAATTCTTGCCTGGCGCCCCAGCCTCTTGCGGGGTCCCTCCAACCCACAGCCCATTCTCTTCCCGCCTGGTGGTCCATCTTGCCTGGGCCCGGCTGCAGGCACAGAGTGCCCTGGCCCCTCACCGGGGCGCCGGTGCAGGGAAGAAGCCAGAGGGCCTGGCCACCTGCCCCGGCCAGGTTTCCTCCTCGGCCTCCACCTCCTCCTCTCCCCTCCTCTGGCTCCTCCATGTGGTGCTGGCGAGGCACGGCCGGGAGAGCAGAGGACGGCGGGTGGAAGCCTCCGAAGCCGTGGCCGGCCCGGGCTCAGCCCAGTCACCTTTGGCCGGCCCTCGCCAGCTCACAGGCTCAGGTAGCCCAAGAAGAGCAGGGGCTCTCGGGGCTCGGCGGGGCTGGGCGCCAGCAGAAAAGGAGTGCTGGGCCCAATGGCTCACAGGCCAGCAGCCCCGGTCCGAAGGCTGGGGGGCCTGGCAGGTCCAGAGCCAGGCAATGGGGCACGTAGTGGGCCAGGCTTGCTGGGAGCACCTTCATGTGGTTCTTTCCTTTTCTCTTGAGATGGAGTCTTGCTCTGTTGCCCGAGCTGGAGTGCAGTGGTGTGATCTTGGCTCACTGCAACCTCCGCCTCCCTAGTTTAAGCAATTATCCTGCCTCAGCCTCCCACGTAGCTGGGGTTACAGGCACCTGCCACCACGCCCAGCTATTTTTTTTGTGTGTGTGTGTGTGTGTGTTTTTAGTAGAGATGGGGTTTCACTTGTTCACCAGGCTGGTCTCAAACTCCTGACCTTCTGATCCGCCCGCTTCTGCCTCCCAAAGTGCTGGGATAACAGTTGAGAGCCACCTCGCCCGGCCAAACGTGGTTCTTAGGAACGAGGGCTCCCTGAAGCAGCCGCGGCACATGGGACACGCATGATGGAAAGAGGCCTGTGCTTGTGCATATGGCCCTTGAGAAACCAAGACTGTGTAAAACTCTGGCTGCACACGTGGCAGCAGAACTCCGAAGGTGATGGGGGTCCTCGGGAGTGCAGGGGCTGGGCTGTGTTTGCCTCATCTTTGGGCTCTGGCTTAGGTACTGATCTGGATTCGGCTGGGGTCGGGCCGAGGGTGGGGCGAAGCAGAGGTGGCCGACAGGTGACACCCCCGGAGCCCCATCCGCCATCAGGCTGTGGTGCAGCCCTCCTCCTCCTGGCTGGAGCGCTAACTACACAGACCGCACTCCAGGGCTGTGCAGGATGTGCAGGCAGCGTTCGCGCTCCTCCCAGGTGCGACACTTGCCTTTGCAGTAGGGGAAGGGGAGGCAGACTGGATATTGATCTTCTCCTTGACTGTGGAAGATCAATGTTCTGGGAATGTGTGCTGAAAACTAATAGACCAGGCATTTTCTTCCCCTCTTACTGAGGCCCTCCACGTTCTCTAGAGAGAACTAAGCCACCAGGAGGTTATTCTGCAGCATGGCCCCTCGCGCCGCAGGTCCAATAAAACAAAACCCCAGCCAGATTAGGGGCAGATTTCATTTGATGGGAGGAAATACATGTGGCATTTCTACCTGGCAGTTGACCTGCCACACTGATGCACAGAGAGAGGGTTCAGTATGCCACAGGCAGGTACTGGCTGCTTAGGTGGCCTGTCAGGAGGGATGCCAGTGGAGCTGGAGTAAGGTGGGCATTAGTGGAGAGGGAGGGTGCTACGAGGTGAAGCTGAGGAGGTACTCAGAGCACATAGGGCCCTGGAGGACTGAGAAATGCCTCAGGGTGCTCACTACTCAAAGATTTTGTGCAGGGCCCGGATTATAACAGGACCTGGCAGGCTGCCAAGTGGAAAAAAGACCCCAGTACAGAAAGAATGAAAGTAGCTACTGCAATAGTCCAGGCGCGAGGTGAGTGTGGCTGATCTTCTCCCCCACTCCACTAACACCTGCTGTCTGAATCTTCTCTCCAGCCTCCCTGACAGAAAGATGCTTCATCTGGGTCCTCTCTCTGGCTGACCCTCTTCCTCCTAGGGAGACCTGGGCTTTGATGGGCCTCTAGGGCTTCCAGGGGAGAAGGGACAAAGGGTGGGTGCATTGGGGGTGGGTGTTGTGCTGGGGATGGGTCTGCTGTGGGAGTGGGGACTGGTAGAATAAGGGAGGAGGGGAGTTCAGCAGGAGCTCAGTGAGTGTAATCAGATTGCTTATTGAAGAGGGTCCAAGACTGCCTGTGTTGGGGGTTCTGAGGCCCTCTTATGTATTCTCCCCCTTTTCCAGGGTGATATTGATGCCCAGTATCCCTGATACCTGCCCCCCCCCAGATGAGGATGAAGAGCAGGTGAGTGCAGTGGCAAGGGCAGGGGCTGGGTGAGGGGGAGGTCTAGAAGGCAAGGCTGCTTCACCATGCCCTGCCCTCCAGGGAGATTGGGCCTTGCTGGCTGCCTGAAATCAGTGTGTCCAAAGGGTTGGGTGGAGAAAGGGGCTCAGAGGAAGCCAGGAGAGGGACATGGGCACTAAAGAAACACACTTTTAGCCATTCATGCTGTCTCTTTCCTCACCTTGAATGCAGGAACCTGGAGGGTTCATTGGCCACAAAGACCCACCTGGTATTACTGCACCCAATGGAATGGACTCCCTGACTTCCACCTCTGATGTGTCCCTTTGATCACTCCAACACCCCACCTTCCTACCTGCGTTCCTCCTCCCTACCATGAGCTCCCCTTCTCTGTCCTCTGAGCCCCGCTTGAGCCTTCACCCCCAGCTGCCCTGGGAGGGCCGTGTGGTACAGTTCTCCGAGGCTCTGAGCATAGCCCAAAATCCTCAAGGAACACAGAACAGAAAACCACAAGCTCACAGATCCACAGCCCCATGCCCTGCAGGGCTGGTCAGGCTGTTTGCTTGGTTTGAAGATGAATTGGATGTCTAACTGTCCCACCCTTGGGAATGGCTGTGCCTCTTAGAACCATAGGCCCCTCCAAGCCACCTTCAGGCTGCTCACACCCATCTTGTGTTTCAGGCATGGATGGTCTCCATGGCCCCAAAGAGAGCGCGGAGAGTGACGGGCGGGAGACCTCACCCCAGTCCTTGTCCCCCCAAGGTCCCTGGCTGCCTCCCGCCCTTGCCATCTTGGCTGTCTCTGCTGGGACTCGGCTCTCTGCCCTAGGTCCTTTCTCTCACCACCTCCTTCTGAAACATGCCTGGTTCCTGTTTCTAGGGACCCCTGGGAAGGCCAGGGCCTCGTGGACCACAGGGCACTCAAGGGACACAGGTGAGTGGTCCTGCCTACCCACTCCCAGGCTTTAGTGTCTTCTCCTCAGCTTCCACAATGGGTCAGACTGTGGATGCAGATGGGAAATTAAGGGTCTCAGGCCCTTGTTGCCCATACTCTGAGTGAGGCTGGCTGGAGACTGGGGGGGCGTACCCTGGGAGACCCCTGTGATTTCTCTTTCCCTGTGTGTGGGGTCTCCCCCGGGCCCCAGGGTGCCATCAGCCCTCGTGGAGAGAAGGTAAGTCATTAAGTAATTTTGAGGACCGGATTGGGAGGGAGGGTGTAGGGAGAACCCTAAATGTGTGCTGGGACTTTAGCTGTTTCCAAATGGGAGCCCTCTAGTGACCCTGAGACCCCTCAACTACCCACAGAGTCCTCAAGGGAATCACAGTCTCCCTGGTATGCATGGCTCACATAGACCCCCAGTGAGTGGGCTGCACCTCTGAACCCAGCTCCCTTGGCCCGTCATCCCATGCAGGACCTCAAAGCTCCTTCAGTGACCCTTACACTGAAAGGTCGTTCGTGGTGCCTCTCCATGGTCAGTTGGTCATGGGAATTTGGATTGGAAGGAGCGTAGGGAGAAGTGCAGAGAAGGTGACAGGGAACAGTGGTCTGATTCTCATTCCTTAGCCCCAGGATCACCCCAGGAAGGAAGGGCCCCCTGCAGCTAAAGGAAGCCAGGTACAATCACTTATGACCTTCACCCACTAAAGGAGTCTCTACCCAGGTTCTGGAGCCTAAAGTCCTTGGGATTTCCTTGTGTCATCATTCCCGTGGCTCTGACAGTATTTGAAACTCCTGAGTCCTGTACCTGTAGCAGTATCCTGACCCCAGCTCTATGACTCCCATTTCTACCACCCATAGAATTTCCCACAGTGGCAATCGAGGTCCCTTTATAAATGCCTCTCTTTCATCCAGAGTCCACCTGGACCTCAGGGTTCTTTAGGATAACCAGGACCTCCAGGTGTCAAGGTAACCAGTTGCCAGGATGGGGATAAAGGACTGTATTCAGAAGAGTGAGATGGGGTCCCAGAAGCTGGCTCCTTCCATCCCAGTCCCATCCCCCTGACCACTCTACCTCTGCCCCCCTCTGATTCCAGGGTGTGGAAGGAATTCAGTGTCTGAAGGGCTATGAGGGTGCAAAGGTGAGCCCCGCACCCCAGCCTCCCAGCACCTCACTCCTGCCATTGCCGCTCCTCACTGCCTTCCTTCATGCCTGCCCTCCAGCTCCTGAGCCCACCCTCCCACCCATGTTCTCAGAATCCTACATCGGGAACCTCTATCACCTGTGGGTCCTCTGACCTCCATCTTTCTCAGGGGAGGATGGCTTTCTGGGGTTCAAAGGTGACACAGACATGAAAGGTGTCAGGTTGAGTAGAAACTCCACATTGGCCCCAACTCCCTGTCCTAATCACCCCTCACTCTGGAGCCCCCAAGCACTGGTTCACTCTTGGAGGTCCCAGCCTCCTTATTTCCAGTGCTGTGCATCCTTGGATGCCTGATGCCTGCAGGATGGCAACCCCACGCTCTGCGACACGCTGGCCCTGGGTCATGATACTCTCTGCACCTCATGGACTCCGTGTCCTGCAACAGTTCTTAGGATCTGCCAGCCCCACTCAGCCTCACTGGTGCCCACTTCTCTGGACCCAGACCCCATCTCCAGACCCCGACACCCACCTCTCCACCCTCTCCCTCTCTGGCTCTGTTTCCCTAACAAGGAACAGCAGGTGGTGATGGCCTCCCCTGGTTCCCTAGAGTGAGGGTGGGTGTGGCTTGGGTGCCCACTTCCTCCATGCTCTCCAGGGAGCAGCAGCATCAGGGTGGTCCCAGGGACTGAAGAGATTGGACCAACTGGAGACCCTGGACCCCCTGTGCTCACAGGTGAGAAGGGGTCCGGAGGAGGGATCTGGCCTGGGCCATCTAGGGATGAGGGCACTGGGGTCAGGGTGGAAGCTGACATCAGCCAGTTAAGTGAAGATGGTCATGCATCATTTATGCTCCCCCTCTCTGCATACGGCTCCTCCTGGCTGCTAGTGGGTTGAGGCAGGTATAGAAAAAGTAGAAAAAAAAAAAAGCCCTATGGTGAAGAGTTGGATGGAAATGGGGCACAGAGTGGCTGCAGGTCCCAGCAGAGTGAACATGCCCAGACTGAGAGCAGTGGCAGCCCCAAGAAGGGAGCCTCCAACAGCAGTGAGAGCCACGCTTTCCAGAGCCCACCTCCCCAGCACTTGCCACGTGCTGGCGCTGTGCTGGCTTGTCCTCTCCATCCTGTGAGGTGGGCGTGGAAGGTTCTGTTTTGCAGATGAGGCTTTACGGAGGCACAGGGAGGCTTGGTCATTACACGGCCAGTGACGGACAGAGTAAGGGGCTGAGCCAGGGCAGTCTGGTTGCAGAATCACTGCCTGTGCAGGATGAGCCCTGGAGCAGCAGGAGGAAGGAGGCATGCAGGGGACTGGGGTGCTGCGCCGCGTGGGATAGCGGCCAAGACCTGTTGGGGAGCTGGTCCTGGTGGAGCAGGGGTGGGCATTGGGGCAGATGCAGCTGAGCTTGGCAGGTGGACAGCAGCTGGATCACAGTGACCCTGAAGGACTTGACAGAGCTGCAGGCATGGGGAAGTGGGATCCCAGCACTATAGTTGGGGAAAGGCTGCTCTCAGGAAGGAGGATCCTGGGGGAGCCCCTCCCTCCTCACCCCAGGGAGGAAGTTGAGTTCCCCTGCTTGGTTCTCCTGTCTCCGCCCACCTCCGTCCCTGGGGTCTCCCTGGACCTCAATGGATTTCCTGGTCCCAGAGGACCCTGGTGAGTGGCCTCTGAGCTCTGAGTCACCTTAGTTCTTGGAGTGTTTCTTCCCTGCCCCTCTTTCTAGCCTAGAGTTCACCTGACACCTGAACCCCTTCCAGGACCCCCTGGGAAGGACGGGCTGCCATGACACCCAGGCCGGAGAGAAGTATACAGTGATTACCCTGGCCACCCATCCTCAGGGCCCCTCAGACCCTCAAACGCCAGAGCTGTCTGGAAGGGCCATGGGGATGTTTCCTGGCAGAGTGGAGGCTGCCCTGGTGCTGCCCAGACCAGCCCTCTGGTCCTCCAGGAGTGGTGGGACCTCAGCTAGGTTTGTCCCCAGAGAGAATGGGTCCCAGACCCTGGAGTTAGTCCGTCTGCCCCTCTTCTCTCAGTCACACACCCCTGCCCCTGGTTCACCTGACCTGGTACAGATAGCTGGGGATTTGAGGGGCCAGAGATCTCTGTTTAATTTGACGGCACAACAGCTACTCCTCACCACTCCTTTCATTTTAAGTTGACCCCTCTCCCCTTGGGGCCTGAGGGAAGGATGCTCCTTCTGGTCTCAGGGGCTTCCCAGGAGAGACAGCCCACAAGGAATCACTGTGAGTGTGACTACCAGACCCCTGTCTAGACCAAGGGCCAAGGAACCCGACCCCCTTGCTGATGCCATCCCTGACCACCACCCTTGTGTCACTCCCCCACACCCATCTCTCTGAGCCCCCTCTCCCCCATCCCCAGACCTCACTCTTCCCATTTCGGTGAAATTCCGTCTTCCCTAAATCTCTGAGTCACAAGGTGGACCTGGCTTGAAGGGGAATGGAGTTCTGGCTGCCTCCAAGCCCTGCCAGGACTCTTGGGTCCCTGGAGGGGTGGGAGCAAGAAATCAGGGGAGTGGGTGGGTGAGGCAGGGTGAGGGTGGCCTCTGGATCTAGGCAGGGGCTGTGGGCCTGGGCAGAGGGAGTCCAGGGTCATCGAGAATGCAGCTAACTTTAGACTATTCTCTTGGGAATTGTGCTCTGAGGGCCCTGGCGTGGGTGGGCTGGGGTCTCCTTCCTGGGGGTCTTACTCATCTCCTCTCTTGGGGCTCCCCTGGGAGTGAGGTACAGCAGGATCAGGAGACCTATTGACCCCCTGCAAGAGCTTACAGGCCCACTGGGTTCCCCAGGAGCAGCAGGAGAGAAAGGTGCCCCAGTGAGAGTGGGGGAGCCCTGGTGAGGGTACTGGGGAAGGGTGTGAGCCAAGGGGTGATGGGCTATGAAGGGTGTCCTTCAGGTTTTTGAGGGTGATGCCTCCTGCCTCCTGTCTCACATTGGTCTGACTGGCTGCCACAGGCTGCAGGGTCCTGTGGGGTTTCCTGGTCCTGCTGGGCCTCCAGGTGTGGCTGGAGAGGATGGAGACAAACTAGGGACCCAACAGACCCCGATCAATCTTCTTTTCAGATGAGAGGGCTGAGGTGGGCTTGACCCCTGACCCCTGTTGTGTCACCACGTACCCCAGCTCCACCCATCTCTCTCCTCTAATATCCCATCTGCCTTTTCCAGGGGGAGGTGAAGGACCCTGGGCAGAAGGGCACCAAAGTGAACCAGGGCAAACATGTAAGTGTGTGTGACCTTGACTTCTGACCCCCCTGGCCTTTATCCTCACACCCACCTGGTCTCACCCTGCCTTGGTGTCTCTGACTCTCCTCTCTCCCCCCAGGACTCTCCTGGACTCCTTGGACACACTGGGCCATGGGCAAGCCTGGAGCAGTGGTGAGGGACCCCTCTGCCCCCCACTGGAGGCCCTGGGCACCCTCTGCTCTGCCCTCAGCTTCCCTCTGCCATTGGGGCTGTGGGTGGGAGTGGGGGCTCTGTGCCCGGTGCCCTGCTCTGTGTGGTATGTGTGAATAGAGAATGCCTGACCCATGAACCACCTCTGTGTCCTTGTCCCTGCCTGCTTCCCCACTCCCTCAGGGAGTAACGAGGAGCCCAGAGTTCAGGAAGCCCAGGGACACATTGGAACCAGAGTGACCCTCATCCTGAGTGTGAGAGCCAAAGGTGATCAAGGAACAAGAGGATTCCATGGGTCCCCAGGACTATGGGTGAGTTGGGGGTGGGGACTGGGCCTGAGAGGTGGTGTTAGGATGGGCTGATGTTTGTCCCAGACCCTGCCAGCAGCCTGCTATGAGGACTGGGGCAGTGAGGGCAGATGACTGGGGACCATGTGGGGTCTGAGCAGAGGGGGCTGTGGGACCTAGGGCTGTGCTTTAGGTGGGGTGTTCACCTGGGTCCGTGCTTTGTGCACCTGCACAGGGTGTGCCAGGCCCCTCCAGGAAGAACGGAGAATAAGAGACATGGGTTCTATGGTGAGTGTGACCCCCATGGACCCATGGTTACCCCCACCTGGCCACCCCCTACCCCACATCCCACACCACACTGCTGCCACCTCGGCCTGGCTGCTCCCACTCCTCCACCCTCCACGCTGCTTCACTGTGCCCTTCACTTCCCTTTCCCATCTCTGGCATATCTGTTTCCCCCCACAGGGACCACCTTGTCTCAGCTGCACTGCTGTGAGTCATGTCAGCTCCTGACCCTTCAAATCAGTGTGTCTGGTCCTCTGCCTCCTTGTCTCCAGATCATGAACTCTAGTCTCACCTCAGTGGCCAAGAGAAGCCCCTTCCTGTGAAAGGCCCCCACTGTCCCACTACCGTGACCTTGGGGCTCTCCATCTGGGCCTCTGCTCTGCAATGGCCCCACCTCCCTAAGCAATGATCCCTATTTCTGCTCCTCTCCAGGGCACACAAGCTTCCCCAGAAGGTGCTGAGAACCTGGGTCTCCATGGAGAGATGGTCACTGGGAAGAGGGTGAAGGAACCAGTCTTGTGGGGAGGGGTGAGAACTGGATTCCTGCCAATTTTGGTTGGAGACAAAAGAAAACAAGATGTGGAGAACACCAGGAGTTTCTGAGGGGGAAGGAGATTCCTGACCCCAATCTCTTTCAGGGGTGTAGGAGAGTCAGGATTTTCAGAGATCCAGGGAGAGCCAGGTGTCAAGGTGAGTGACAGCTCCAGGGCCCTACTTCCCAATCCCCTTCACCCCCCTCACCTGCACCTCCACTTTTCCTGTGACCTCCTTGAGCTGGAGCTCCTCGACAGCCAGGAACCTCTGCTCCCCCGCCATCCTCTGAGTGAGCCCTTCCATCCCTACCTTGAGAAGAAGGGGACCAGGGCCTCCCCTTCTAGGCTGGATTTCTATATGTGTCCAATTGTCCCTGAGGGCAGTGGGGGGGTGGCTGAAGGTGTCTAGGAAGCAGAGGCTGCATCCCTGTTCTTTAGTACCCCAGGACCATCTGTGTCTTCCATTTGTTGTGCAGGGTCCACGAGGAGAGGTTGGGAGGAGTCAGGGAAGCTGGATGTGGCGGAACCACCAAGGCCTAAAGGCCCCACCAGTGATGAAGGCCTCAAAGGGAATCCCTTTGAATTTGTGGGAGGATGGAGACTGAGTCCTCTCAGACCTAGGAATGTGTGTGTGTGTGAGTGAGGATGTTGGAGTGTGGGGGACCCTGGAAGTGGGAGCATGCCTGGGAGGGAGGCTCTGGAAATGGGGTCTCCTGGGAGGATGCATGGTTTCTGGGATCCAGAGAGAAGTGAGAGATGCCCTGTGGCCAATACCCTAAGGCAGTAGACCACAAGGAGTGTACCAGGTGGGGAAGGGGTGCAGGGACCCTCTTCCTAGTGAGGTGTGGGCACTGCCTGTAGTAAGGGAGAGAATGGCCTGTGCTTGTGGGAGTCTGTGCTGGGTGGGCTCAGGGGCTGTGGCCCTGACCCTTGCTCTCTCTCTGGATCAGGGTCTTGGTTGTCCTGGAGATCCTGACCCCCAGGAGAAGGTGAGTCATTGAGTCTTACCCAGAGAAGGGAAGGAGCAGAGGGTGGGGCTTCTATGGGGGACCTCTGTGTGGCTGATGGGCATGGGTGTTGGCAATCAGGGGATGTGAAAAGGCAGGCAGGGGGATGTGAGGACTGGCAGTTTCAGGGGTGATGCCAGCCAGGTCAGGGCCACTTCTGGCCTTGCTCCTCCCTGCAGGCCAGGACGGTGCTAAGGGTGACTGTGGCAAGGATGGTGAGTAGGACAGCCCTTGAGTGACCAGTGGCCCCACCACCCACACTGAGCACCAGCCCTCAGGCCCTTACCCCTCTTCTGTGCTGTACTCCTGAGGTGTCCCCTGGCTGGAGGTCGAACACTCACCCACCCCAGTTCCTCTCTTCCTAGGGATCCTCTGGTCTCACTGATGAGAAAAGACCTCCTGGACCACTTAGGAAGCAGATAAGTGAGGTGGACCCTGGGACCTCGGGACTCAGTTCCTGGCCCATGTGGTAGAGGCTGAGCAGTGGCTGGTGGGGTGGGTAGGGCGATGCCTGGTGTTTGCAGTGTCCCTGAATGGAGTGTGTACCCATGAGCACATGGGTTTATGAGTGTGCCTGTTTCAGGTATGTTGTTTCTGGGTATTGGTGTGCATGTTCTCACCAGGGGTAGTCATGTTTGCTGACTAATCAGAATGGACACTGGAGGAGAAGGTGCTGGCCAGCTTTGCTGCTGGGCCTGTGTTTACCTGGGACAGAAGGTGGGGTGCAGGCAAGGGTCTCATCCCCAAAAATAGAGGTCCCTCAGCATTTTCACAACAGGCACAGCTGCATCTGCTGTGAACTCCCACTCTGCATCTGTGCCTGTGTGTGCAGTGTGTGTGTGTGCATGTGTGTGTGCTCTATGTTTGCATGCAGTGTATATGTGTGCATGCACAGTGTACACAGTGTGTGTTCATGTGTTTGTGTGTGTAATGTGTGTATGTGTGTGTAGTACAGGAAGGGGAAAGAGTGGAGGAGCCTGGGTGCCCAGGGCCTCATGTTTTCTCTCTCCCCGCTCCATCTACAAGGTTCCACTGGTATGCCTAGTCCTGGGGGGACAATGAGGAGGGAGAAGCAGTGTTGTGATCATTACTTGTGGGGGTCTGTCCTGCAGACCCTGACTCAACAATGGATGAATAAATTCACTCACACAGAGAATACAGTGAATGAGTGGGCTGGGTGTCTGTGGCCACTTAAAACCTCCTTGGAGACTGCTGTAAACAGTTGCGACTGCCAGACCCCACACACTGGCCTCTCCCGCCTTTATTCAGCACACATTAAATGACAAAAGCTTTGAGTCAACACCACTAGAGTGAAGATCAAAGGACAGGTCCGATGCCTAAAGCAAACACGATTAGTGGGTAATATCTTTGGTCGACCTCATCCTGAGAGAGCCATCTGGAATGATCAAAGGTTAATGAGTAAACAAGTTAGTTAGGTAACCGCCCAACATTCCTTGGTTCCTACTCTAATTTATTTAACTAAGGGGACAAGGCTGTCTTCAGCCAAGAACTATGGAAAGAACACTTAGGCCTTCCAAAAGGCTTTGTGACTATATTCTAGCTCTAATATTTTTCCCTTATTGTTTTTGCCACCACCGTGAGTGAATCCCCCACATCACGGCCCTGGGTGCTGGAGCTTCCCCTCCACCTCGCAGCCCCTCAGGTGCCTCTGTTTCCAGATGCCTACGCCATGTTTGCCTCTCCGGTGTTGAGCTTTTTGGGGACAGGGGTTCCCTATACTTGTTGCTGATCTTGGGGCTCCTGGGGTTTGGCCCCTCTCTGCCTCAACCCTTCTACCTTGAACTTCTGCCCTAGTTCACACCCCCTCCACTGCCCTTCTTTAGTAAGGCACACTGTACACAGACACACACACACTGTACACTCATACAATGTACACACACTGCACACAGACACACGCACACACATTGCACACACATGCTCACACACTGCACACTCACACACTGTACACACATACTGCACACAGATGCACACACAGATGCACACACACTGTGTACACATACTGCACACACACGTACACACATTGCACACACACAGTGCGTACACCCACACACCCTGCACACACACACTGCACACTCACACATTGTACACGCATACTGCACATAGACATGCACACACACTGCATACACACAGCACACACACATATGTACACACACTGCACACACAGTGCATTCACACGTGCATGCTCCTTGTGTGGGTTTCAAGTGCTGCCAGTGCTGTGGGTGCCCCAGGGAGGACAGGTCCCCCACAGGGTCAGCAGGGAAGCTTGCCACTGACAGTCTGAGGGGCTCCATGGCTCAGTGTGTCATGACAGGGAAGGGCTGTGGTTAGGGAGAGGAAGAGGGGCCATGGGAAGGGTGTGATGTGGGGATGCTCCTTCTCCTCACACCTGCAGTCCCTTTGGATCTGCAGTGCCAGCAAGGCAGAGCGGGAGCCACAGGCCGGGACTTCCAGTCCTGTGGTGAGTGACTGGGATGGGGCTGCTGAGGGATGAGAGTCTGTGTCCTAGGGCAGTGAGCTGAGGCCCTGGAAGAAGTGGGAGGTGATGAGGAGAACATGGTCCCACCTCTGCCTGGAAAGAGGGACTTCCTGTCTACCCACAGGCTCTCCTGGCCTTGGAGGGCGATCCCGGAACCAAGGGAGAGAAAGTGAGTGACAGACACACAGCCAGGTGTCGCTCCATCATCCTCAGTCCTGAAGTCCCAGGGACCCCGAGGCCCTGGATGCCCTTTTCACTCTTGGGTCCAACTGGGCCCTGACAAAGGAGAAAATGAGGTCATGGAGAGGTGAAGAGTTTACACATGGGATCAAAGTCACAGAAGGGTTAAGTCAGCCTCCTGGCTGCGAATTAGTGTCCCCCCTGGGGGGGGGGGTCTCTTTGCCCTGGAGAGACAGCGTGAAGTCCAGTGGGAGGGGGCAGAGGTTAGAGCTGATGGGGTCACTCACTGTGTCTCCTTTGGCTCCCCTTGGTCCCTCAGGTCCCTGTGAGATGAGGAATGGTCACTGCAGGGAAAGGACTGGACTGGGAGGAGTGCAGAGGCCAGGTCCTGAGTCTACAGGAGGCTTGGTTACCACAGGAGGGTCAGGCCTAGGGGAATTTGGGGACATTGGAGTCCTGGAAGTATGGAGAGGAAGCACTGGAGGTATGAGGACAAACGGGGGACGCTGAGGCCTTGGTGTTTATGCTGGAGGTCATGGGCGGAAACTGTGGGGCTCAGGGAATTTATTGGAGGAACAGAGGCAGTGCTCACTGAGAGTACAGGGTCCCTCCAGGACCAATGAGGCTGGATGCTCCTGGGTAATCCTAGGGAGGGTAGGGACCTGGCTTGGCTGTGTCCTCCTCCCATCTCTTCCCCAGCCTCTGCTCCGCCCCCCACAGCTGAGTCTCAACCTTATGGCTCCCCACCCCTAACCTGAATCCCTGCCCTCCTTTCCCCACCTTCCAGGACCAGGCCCTCTACTCACCTCTGTCTCCTCTGCCCAGGGCAGCCCTGAGGGCCAGGAAGGCCCCGAGAGCCCTGAGCCCAGTCAGTCTTACAAGACCTGGGTGCCCCTAGAGAAGAAACAGGAGGCCAGGGGGGATGCAGGAGGAATCACGTGCATGGGGGAGAAGGGCCAAGACACAGAAAGGGACTGGGCACAGGGTCTCTGAGTGTCCCTCCCTGAGCAGGGACCCCAAGGCCTGGCACTGGAGGCCTGGAATAGAGCAGGACCCTTGGGGTCCCTCGGGATTTAGGGTTGAGAATGATGGAGCACCTGGTGAGTTAGGAGTCAGGGCCTCTCCCAGGACACCCAGTGAGTGAGGAGTCAGGGCTCCTGGGACTGGCCCCCTCTGCTCCCGTGCTGCCCAGCTTCACCTTCACACCAACCTCGTCTCTCACCCTCTTCTTCTGTCCCTGTGCCCAGGGCCCCCCAGGCGAGGTGATCCCAGCCACTGCCAATCCAGATGCCAAGCAGAATTGGTGCCAGGTGGAAAAAAGTCACTTGATGCAGGAAGCTGAGGCCGTGGCCACAGAGGAGTCCTGGGCAGTCCTGGGGGCTCAGGGAGCTCCTTGGCTCGCTTGTCCCTCTGTGGGGAGATCAAGCAGATGAGGCAGCTAACAGGAACCCAGGACAGCCCTGCTCACACCTGCAAGACCTGAAGCTGTGTCACCTGGAGCTGCATGATGGACAGCACCAGCCTCAGGGCACACAAACATCTCTCCGACAGCACCGGCATTGAACAAGCAGAATGGATGTTCAGGGAGTCTCAGGGAGGGTGCTGGGTGGGGGGTGAGGGCTAAGGGTCTGGGAACAGTGGCTATTTATCCCCCATCCCCCAGGTCAGAAGCATCCAATATTCTATCAACCAACCCAGGCCTCCCAGTATGTGTTAGCTGCTTATGAGCCCAGCATCTGCAGGAAGGGATAAACACACACGCTCATGCACCTGTTTGCACCTACACAGATGCGTCCCTGTGAGCACCTGCAGCCACATGATGTCCCAATATGAGGCTGTGATGTGCAGACCTCCTCTAGTCAGAGGGTCTGGGTTCCTGTTGGGGGCAGGGGCATCAGGTGATGAAGGTGGGATGCAGTCAGGTGGGCTGCATTGTGGGATTCGGGGTGGGAGGAGAGGAGTGGGGGACTGAGAGCATGGTGGGAGGGCTGAGGCTGTGGAGAAGCGGGAGGGGAGAGGGAATGTGGCGCAAAGAGCTTCTTGGAGCTTGGACCTAGGTGGCCAGGACCTCCTGTCTCCTTTACCCAAGAGGAAAGGACCAGGTAGACCCCAACCAGGGCTGTGCACAGAGGCCCTCTGGGTTCTCTGCAACTTCGAAGCAGGAGGGGAAATTTGTGTGACTGCCTGGGATGATGTCACACAGGTAAGAGTTGGCCCCTGACTGCCCCTGCCCTGCCCATAGTGCACCCCGTTAGCACCCAGTGGTGTTGTGGTTGGGAGAATGGAGAGCCAACTTTGGAAAGCCATATGGAGGAGGAAAAGCCATGACTCAGTAATGGAGGTTTAGGACACAGGAAGATACCGAAGCAGGACATTCTCCCAGAGTCCTAAACGAATTTACAAATGAAAATATACAGGTCCTGGCTGGGCACGGTGGCTCACACCTATACTCCCAGCAGTTTGGGAGGCCGAGTCTGGCAGATTGCCTGAGATCAGGAGTTCCAGACCAGCCTGGCTGTCACGGTGAAACCCTGTCTCTCTTAAAAATACAAAAATAGTAAGCCGGATGTGGTGGCACACGCCTGTAAACCCAGCTACTGGGGAGGCTGAGGCAAGAGAATCCCCTGAAGCCAGGAGGCAGAGGTGGCGGTGAGCTAAGATCATACCACTGCACTCCGTCTCCAAAAAAGAAAATAATAATAAATAAAAGAAAAGAAAAAGGAAATAATAAAACATACAGGTCCAGCCTGGGTGCAGGGGTTCAGGCCTGGAATCCCCAAGTTCCCCGAGGCCGAGGCGGGAGGATCCCTGGAGGCCTGAGTTGGAGGCCAGCCTGGGCGACACAGCCAGGAAAAGAAAGCGGCCGCCAGGTGGCACCAGACAACCGGTCCCGAGTCTCCCTGGAGGGATCCTGGCGGCAGCACTGGGAAGGGCGCGCGGCTGCCCCGCTGGACACCTGGCTTCATCTCGGTCACGGGCTCGCGTTTCCTGGCCTGGGGCGTTCTGCCGGACCACAGGCGCGTGCAGAGACCGTTCCTCGTCTCCAGAAGGAGGACTTAGAACGATTCCCACGGGAACAATGAGGGATGACGGTTGGGTTCAGAAAATGGCCAGACCCCGCGGTGACTCCTGCTCCTTGCCCTAGAGCACAGGATGTCGCCTGTGGGGGAGGCCGGCAGGGCCCTGCTGTGCTACCCAGGACCATGGGATCCGGCCACCTTCTCTAAGCACCTCCCATGGCCGGCCGGGGGACTGCCCAGGAAACCGGTGCAGAGTTCCAGAGGCCCACATGGTGGCTGCACCTGGGCTCCCATCTGCTGTGGACTAGGGAGAGGGAGCCAGGGAGCCCAGGAGGCTGAGGCTGAGGCTGCAGTGAGCCATGGTCTTCCAGTGAGGCCAGGCTGGGCGACACGGGGAGACCCTGTCAAGGAAAGGAAGAGAAAAAAAAAAAAAGAAAAAAAAAAAAAAGAAAGGAAAAGTGAGGGAATAGAAAATAGAAAGAACATGAAGCAGAAGAAAAAGGGAAATGAAAAGATAGGGACGGGGGAGGAAAATAAAAAGCGAGGGAAGGGGAGAAAGGGGGAGGAAACGAAGGGAAAAGGAAATGGAGATGAAATGGGAGGGAAAAACGGAGGGAAAGAAATGAAAAGAGAGGGGCAAACAAAGGAAAAGTGAAGGGCATAGTGGAGGGGAAAGGGGTATAGAAAGGGGAGGAAAAGGAAAAAAATATAAGGGAAATGGAGTTTAAAAGGGAACGGAAAGGCATGGAATATCAAGGGAAAAGGAAGGAGAAAGGAGAGAGAGTGAAAAAGAAGAAAGAAAGGCAGAAAGAAAAGGGAAGGGAAAGTGGAGAGTAAGGGGAGGGAAAGGGGATGGGGAGGGAAAGGGAAAAAGGGAAAGGGGAGGAAAAGGGAAGGGAAGGTGAAGGAATAAAAAGAGATAGGGAGTAGTAGAGAAAAGGGAAGAAGAAATAAGAAAAGGCAGAAAAGTAAATGGGAAAGCTAAAAAGGGAAATGAAAGAGGAAAGGGAAAGGAAAATGGAGAAAATGGGGAGGGAAAGGGTGGGAAAGAGGGAAAGAAAGGGGGAGGAAAGGGAAGGGGAGGAAAAGCGGAAGGGAAAGGAGAAGGGAGGAAAGGGGAAGGGAAAGGACAAGGGAGGGAAAGGGGAAAGAAAAGGGAAGGAAAAGGAGGCAGGGTAAAGAAAAGGCAGGGAATAAAGAAAAAGAAATGGAAAGCGGAAGACAAAGGAAAGGGAAAAGGGATAGGAAAAGGGGAAGGGAAACAGAGGAGCAAGGGAAGGGAAGGGAAAGATAAGGGAAGAAAAAGGGAGGAAAAGGGAGAAGGGAAGGGAGGAAAATGGGAAAGAAAAGAGGGGAAAGTGGAGGAAACAGGTGAAGGAACGGAGAAAGGGGGAGCAAATAGGCAAAGAAAGAGGAGGGAAAAGGAAGCTTAAAAAAAAAAAGGAGAGAAAAGGCCAGGCACAGTGGCTCACATCTGTAATCCTAACTCTTTGGGAGGCTGAGCAGGGTGGATCACCTGAGGTCAGGAGTTGAAGACCAGCCTGGCCAACATGGTGAATCTCCACTTTTACTAAAATACAAAACTTAGCTGGGCTTTGTGGCATGTGACAGTTATCCCAGCTGTCCCAGCGGCTGGGCAGGAGAGTTGTTGGAACTTGGGAGGCAGAGGTTGCAGTGAGCCAAGATCCTGCCACTGCACTCCAGCTTGGCAACAAGTAAGACTTTATCACAAGAAAGTAAAGGGAAGGGGACTGAAAGGGATTGAAAGGGAGGAGAAAGAATAGGAAAAGGGAGGGAAATTGGGAAGAAAAGTAGAGGTAAGGGGAGGGAAAGGGAGGGAAAGGAAAAGGGGAGGAAAGAGGAGAGGAAAGGAGGAGGAAAAGGGGAGGAGGTGCAGGGGAGGGGAATGGGGGAGGGAGAAAGCAGGTAGAGGGGAGAGGAAAAGGGAGGGAAGAGAGAGGGAAAGGGTGAGGGGAAGGAAGGAGGGGAACAAGAAGAGGAAAAATAGAAAAAGAGGAGGGAAAGGGGAGGAAAGGAAAGGCGGAAAACAATAGGGAAAAAAGGAAAAAGGGGAGCAAATAAAGATAGAAGTCAAAGGTAATGTGGAGGGAAAGAAAGAAAAATGAGAGGAAAGCTGAAGGGAAGAAGAGGGTAAGGGGAGGGAAGAGAGGAGGAAAACGGGTGAGACAAAAGCAGGAAGGAAAATAGGGGAAAAGGGAAAGGGAGGGAAAGGGGGAGGGAGAAAAGGAAGAAGAGAAAAAGAGAGGGGGGGGGGAGAGAGAAAGGGGTAGTGAAAGAAAGAAAGAAAAAAGGAGAAGAGAAGGCAAAAAAGGGGAGGGAAAAGGAAGGAAAGAGGAAAACAGGGGAAAGGGAAGGGAAAGAGGAAGAAGAAAAGAGATGAAAGGGGAAGGCAAAGTGGAGGAAAGGGAGGGGGAAGGGGGAGGGAAAAAGGGAGGATAAGAAGAGAGAAAGGGGAAGGAAAAAAAGACAAAAGGGGGAGGGGGAAAGGAATGCAAATAGGAGAAAGAGGAGAAAAAAAGGAAAAGGGAGGAAAAATGGGAGGAAAAGGAAAGAGAAAAAAGGGGAGGGAAAAGAAGTGGTAAGGAGGGGAAAGGGAGAGAAAGAGAAGCGAGCAAAAGGAAAGTGGAGGGAAAGGAAAGGGAGGAGAAAGGAAGGGGGAAAAGGATAAGTAAAAAGGAGGAAAATGGGAAAAGGGAGTGAAAGGGGAAGGAAAGGGGAGAAACAGAGGGACGAAGGGGAGGCAAAAGTGAGGGTGAAGGGGAGGAAAGAGGGACAAGGAAAGGGAGGGAAAGGGAAGAAAGGAATGAGGAAGGAGATGAAACAAAGAAAAGAAAATGGAGAGAAAAGATGAGGAAAAGAAGAGGAACAAGCAAAGGGGAGGGAAAGGGAGGGAAGGGAGGGAAAGAAAAAGGGAAGGGAAAGAAGGGGGAGAGAAAAAACAAGGGAAAAAGAGAAGGAAAATAAAAAGGAGGAAAAGGGGGATGGAAAGAAAAGGGAGAAACTAAGAAGAAAGGGGCAACAAATGGAATCCAATTGGGAGAGGAAGGGGAAGAAAAACAGGAGGAGGAAGAATGATGGATATAACAGGCATATGGGGAAAGGTGGGGAAGGAAAGGGAGGGAAAAGGGGAGGAAAAAAGAGGAGGGGAAAGGGGAGGGGAAAAGAGAAAAAAAGCAGGGAGGGAAAGTGAAAGGAAAAGGGAGGGGAAGGGAGGAAAACAAGCAAAAAGATGAGAAAAAAGGGTAAAGCATAGGAAATGTGGAGAAAAGAGGAGGGAAAGAGAAAAGAGAGACAGGCGATAGAAGCAAAGGGAAGGAAAAGGAGAAGAAGGGGGAGGAAAGGAGGAAAAGGGGGAGGGAAGGGAAAAGGGAGGGTAAGGGGAGAAAAGGTGGAGGGAAAGGGGGAGGTGTGTGGAGGGAAAACGAGAGGAAAGGGGAGGAAAGGGAGAGTAAAGGGAGAAAAAGGGAAAAGGGGAACAAAAGAAAAGGGGGAGGCAAAAGGGAGGGCAAAGGAGATACGGGAGGAGGACAGTCTCCCCAGAGTCCTAAACGAAGTTACAAACTAAAATACACAGGTCCTGGCTGGGTATGGTGGCTCGCACCTATAATCCCAGCACTTTGGGAGGCTGAGTCGCGCAGATTGCCTGAGAAAAGGAGTTCCAGACCAGCCTGGCTGTAGTAGTGAAAGCCCGTCTCTATTAAAAACACAAAAAGGTAGCCAGGTGAGGTGGCACACGCCTGTAATCCCAGTTACTTGGGGAGGCTGAGGCAGGAGAATCCCCTGAAGCCAGGAGGCAGAAGTGGCAGTGAGCTAAGATAGTACCACTGCATTCCATCTCCAAAAAAGAAAAAATAAATAAAAGAAAAGAAAAAGGAAATAATAAAACACACAGGTCCAGCCTGGTAGGGGGCTCAGGCCTGGAATCCCCTCCCCTGGGACCGAGGCCGGAGGATCCCTGGAGGCCTAGAGTTGGAGGCCAGCCTGGGCGACACAGCCAGGAAAGGAAAAGCGGCCGCCAGGTGGCACCAGACAACCGGTCCTGAGTCTCCATTGAGGGATCCTGGCGGCAGCACTGAGAGGGCGCGCCGCTGCCCCGCTGGACACCTGGCTTCATCTCGGTCACGGGCTCGCGTTTCCTGGCCTGGGGCGTCCTGCCCGACCACAGGCGCGTGCAGAGACCGTTCATCAATTCCGGAAGTGGGACTTAGAACGATTCCCACGGGGACGATGAGGGATGACGGTTGGGCTCAGAGCATGGCCAGGCCCGCGGTGGCTCCTGCTCCTGGCCCTAGAGCACAGGATGTCGCCTGTGGGGAGGCCGGCAGGGTCCTGCTGTGCTACCCAGGACCAGGTGATCCGGCCACCTTCTCTAAGCACCTCCCACGGCCGGCCGGGCCGGGGCCTGCCCAGGAAACCGGTGCAGAGTTCCAGAGGCCACACATGGTGGCTGTGCCTGGGCTCCCAGCTGCTGTGGACTAGGCGGAGGGAGCCAGGGAGCCCAGGAGGCTGAGGCTGCAGTGAGCCGTGGTCTCCCAGTGAGGCCAGCCTGGGCTACGCAGGGAGACCCTGTCAAGAAAAGAAAGAGAACAGAAAAAAAAGAAAAGAAAGAAGGAAAAGAAAAAAATTCTTGGAGGTCTTTCTTACACTGTAGAAAAAAAAACAGGAAAAGTGAGGGAACAGAAAAGGAGAAAGAACGTGAAGCAAAAAGAAAAAGGGAAATGAAAGGATAGGGAAGGGGGGAGGGAAAATAAAAGCAAAAGGGGAGGGAAGGGGAGAACGGGGGAAGACAAAAGGGAGAGAAAGGGAAAGGGAGATGAAAAGGGAGGGAAAGAAATGAAAGGAGAGGGCAAAGGAAGGAAAAGTGGAAGGCAAAGGGGAGGGAAAGGGGAAAGAAAGGGGAGGGAGAGGGATAAAAGAAAGGGAAAGGGGGAGGAAAAGGGAAGGAATAAAAAGAAAAGGGGAGAGAAATAGAGAAAGGGAAGAAGGAATAAGAAAAGGTAGAAAAGGAAATGGGGAAGGACAAAAGAGTGAAAAGGGAAATGAAACGAGGGAAGAGCAAAGAAAAGGGAGGGAAAGAGAGGAAAGGGGAGGAAAAGGGAAGCAAAAGGGGGAGGAAAGGAAAGGAGAGGAAAAGGGGAAGGAAAAGGACAAGGGAGGGAAAGGGGAAAGAAAGGGGAAGAAAAAGTGTGGAAAAAGTAAGGGGAGGAAAGGAGGCAGGGAAAAGAAAAAGGGAGGGAAAAAGAGAAAGAAAAAAATGGAAAGGGGAAGAGAAAATGGAAGGAAAAAGGGACAGGAAAAGGAGAATGGAGGCAGAGGAGCAAGGGGAAAGGAAAATAAAAAGAGATGAAAAGGAGGAAAGAAGAGAAGGGAGGAAAGTGGGAAAAGGAAAGGGAGGGAACGTGGGAGGAAATAATGAAGGAAAGGGAGAAAAGGGGGGATCAAAATGGAGATGAAAGGGGAGGGAAAGAAAGGTTAAAAAAAGCAAAAATAAAGGAGGGAAAAGACCAGGCACAGTGGCTTACACCTGTAATCCTAACAGTTTGGGAGGCTGAGACAGGCAGATCACCTGAGGTCAGGAGTTCAAGACCAACCTTCCCAACGCGGTGAACCCCGTTCTACTAAAAACACAAAAAATTAGCCGGGCTTAGTGGCATGTGCCAGTAATCCCAGCTATCCCAGCGGCTAGGCAGGAGACTTGCTGGACTCGGGATGCAGAGGTTGCAGTGAGCCAAGATGCTGACACTGCACTCCAGCTTGGGCAACAGAGTAAGACTTTATCTCAAGAAAAAAAAAGGAAAAAGGGAACTGGAAAGGGAGTGGAAGGGAGGAGAAAGAAGAGGAAAAACTGAGGGAAGTAGGAAGAAAAAGGGAAGTAAAGGTGAGGGAAAAGTGGAGGGAAAGGAAAAAGAGGAAAGAGGAGAAGAAAGAGAGAGAAGGGGAGGGGTGCAGGGGGAGGGGAAAGGGGAGGGAAGAGTTAAGGGGGAGGGAGAAAGGAGGAAAAGAGAAAAAGGGGGATGTAAAGGAAGGAAAGGAGAAAAGAAGAAAATGTTTAGAAAAGAAGAGGGAAAGGGGAGGGAAAGGAAAGGGGAAAAACCGGAGAGAAAAAAGAAAAAGGGAACAAATAAAGATGAAGGGAATGTGGAGGGAAAGGAAAGAAAAAATGAGAGGAAAGATGAGAACAAAAACCGGTTAAACTGGAGGGAAAAAGGAGGAAAAGGAGGGAGAGAAAAGGGGGAAGAAAAATAAGAGGAAAAGGAAAAGGGATGGGAAGAAAACAGAATAGAAGAAGGAAAGGGGAAAGTAAAGGGAGGGGAAAAGGAGATGGAAAGAACAGAATGAAAGGGGAGTAGATGGGGAGGAAAAAGGGAAAAGAAACGGAGAGAAAAGAGAAAAGGGAGGGAAAAGGGTAGAAATGCAGGGGTAAGAGGGAGGAATAAGAAAAAGGAGAAAACGGGGAGGGAAAGGAAAAGGGAGAAAGGGGCAGAAGTAGAAAAATAAGAAAAGAGGAGGGATTAAAGGAGGGAAATGGAGGGAAGAGAGGAAGGAAGATGGGACAGTAAAAGGAGACAAAGGGGAGGAAAAGGGATGGGGAAAAATGAGAAAAATAGCAGGAAAGAGGAGGGTAAAGGGGAGGGATAAGGAGAGAAAGGAAAAGCAAGAAGGGAAAGGGGAAGCAAATAGAAAGGGAGGAAAAAGGTAAGAGAAAGAAGAGGAAAATATGGAGGGAGAAGGGGAGAAACAAAAGAAAAAGATGAAAAGCAAAGGGAGGGGAAAGAGGTAGGAAAGGGGCAGAAAGGGGGAGGGAAAAGGAGAGGAAAAGAAGAAAAAAGGGAAAAATGAAAAGGGAAAGAAAAGAGAAAGTGGAGGGAATTGAAGAGAAAGGGAAGGGAAAGGGAGAGAAAAGAAGGAAAATGGGAGGGACAAGAAAGAAAAAGGGGAGAAAGAAAGGGGAAGGGAAAGGGAGGGAAGGAGGAGAAAAATGGGAGGGAAAGGGAAGAGAAATGGAGAGAAAGGGGAGGGAAAGAGAAGAAAGAAAAGGAAAAGGGGAGGAAAGTGGAATGAAAGGAGAAAAGAGAAGGAAAATGGAGGGTAAAGGGAGGCAAAAAGGAGGAAAAGGGAGGGAAAAAGAAAAATAGGAATGGAAAGGGAAAGGAAAAGAATAAAGGAGAAAAAAACAAAAGGGAAGACTAAATAGGGAAGAGGAGGGGCAAGAAAGGAAAGGGGAGAGAAAGCAAAAAGAGGTGAAAGAGGGACGAAAGAGGGAGGAAAGGGAGGCAAGAGTGGAGAGAAAGAAGAGTAAAGGGAAAGGGAGGAAGCAGGGAGGCAAAAAGGAGGGAAGGGGGAGGGGAAGGGGAGAAAAACAAGAGAAAAGGAGGGAGAAAGGGCACAAAAGAGAAAAAGGAGGATAAAGGAAAGCAAAAGGAAAGTGAGGGAAACGGGAAAGGAAAGAGGAAAAGTTAGGAAAAAGAAGAGGAAAGGGAAGAAAAAGGGAGAAGGGGAGACAGACAGACTAAAAAATGGAAAGGGAAAGGGCAAGAGAAAAAAGGAGTGGAAAGAAAAAGGAGGGTAAGGGGAGGAAAGGAAGGGAAAGGAAAATATAAAAGGAAAATAAAGAGGGAGGGAAAGGGAGAAAAAGTGAGATGGAAAGGGAGAAAGAAAAGGGAGGAAAACAGAAAAAGGAGGATAAAGGGTGGGAAAGGGGGAAACGGGAGGGAGTAGGAGAGGAACAGGGGAATGAAAGGGGGAAAGGGGAGCAACAAGAAAGAAAAGGGAGAGTGAAAGAGGAGGAAAAGGAAAAGAGCAGAAAGAGGAGAGAAAGGAAAAGGGAGAAAGGGGAGGAAATGGGAGGGAAAATGGGGTAAGGGAAGAAAAAGGAGACAGAGGGGAGGGAAGAGGAGAGCATAGACAAGGGAAAGGGAGGGAAAAGCAGAGGAAATGAGAGGGAAAGGGAAGGTGAAGTGGAGGAAAGGGAGGAAAAACGGGAGGGAAAGGGAGGGGAACAAGATGGAAAGGCAGAGTAAGGGGAAGAAAGGGGGAGAGAAAACAGAAAAAGTGGAGGGAAAGGAAGGAAAAGGGAGAAAAAGGGAAAAAGAAAAAGAAAAATGGAGAAGAAAGAGGAAAATGGGGAGAAGCAAAAAGGGAAATGGGAGAGAAAGGGCAACTAAAGGCAGAAAGGGAGGAGGAGGGGAGGGAAAAGGGAAGAAAAAGGAAATGAAAGGGGAAGGTAAAGAAAAAGGAAACAGCAGAGAGAAAAAGAAGGCAAGGGAAGAAAAAGAGAGGGGAAAGGTGAGGGAAAAAGGAAAGAGGAGGGAAAGTGGAGGAAAGACAGAAAAATGTGAAGATAAAGGGGAGAGAAAAGCGAAGTAAAGGAAGAAGAAAGCCTAGTCAAAGGAAAGGGAAAGGAAAGGGGGTAAAAGAAATAATGGGGAGGAAACAATGAGGAAAGAGGGAAAAAGGGAGGGAAAGGAAATGGTAAAGGAAAGGGGAGGAAAGAGGACATGAAACTGGAGGGAAAGAGATAAGGAAGAAAAAGGAGGGAAAAGAGAAAGGGGAAGGGAAAGAAAAGGAGGGGAAATAGAAAGAAAGGGGGAAAAAGAGAGGGGAAAGGGAACGGACAGAAAAGAAAAAGAGGAGGAAAAAAGAGCGCTAACGCTGCCTGCACATCCTTCACAGCCCTGGAGTGCGGCCTGTGCACTTTCGGCTCCAGCCAGGAGGAGGAGCTCCTGCATCACAGCCTGACGGCCCCCGGGGCTCCGCAGCGCCCCCTGGCGGCCACCTTCGCTGTACCCCTAACTTGGCCTCCACCCCAACCAAACCCACATCAGTACCCAAGCCTGAGCCCAAAGGTGAGGCAACCACAGCCCAGCACCTGCCGCTCCTTAGGAGCCCCCCATCGCCTCCGGAGTTCCGCACCTCTGCTTCAGGGAGCCCTCCTGCAAGAACCACGTTAGGCCGTGCGGCTCGTCCTCCGCCTGTAATCCCAGTTCTTTGGGAGGCAGAAGAGGGTGGATCATGAGGTCAAGAGATCGAGACCATCCTGGCCAATATGGTGAAACCCCGTCTCTACTAAAAATACAAAAAAAAATTAGCCAGACGTGGTGGCACGTGCCTGTGGTCCCAGCTACTTGGGAGGCTGAGGCAGAAGAATCCCTTGAACCCAGGAGGCGGAGGTTACAGTGAGCCGAGATTGCGCCACTGCACTCCAGCCTGATGACAGAGCAAGACTCCATCAAAAAAAAAAAAAAAAAAAAAGGGGAAAGGGAAACAAAGGGAGAATGAAAAGGGAAAGGAAAGAGGATAAAGAGGAGAGATAAAGGCAACAAGGAGGGATAAAGGGAAGGAAAGGGAGAAGAAAAATGAAGGGAAGAGGGGAGGGAAAGGAGAAGGGAAAAGGGAAAGGAAAGGGAGGGAAAAGGGGAGGGAATGGTAAGGAAAGAAGAGGAATGGGGAGATAAACGAAATGGATGGGAAAGTGGAGGGAAAAAGAGAAACTGGAGGGAAAAAGAAGAAAAATAAGTGGGAAGTAGGGAGAAAGAAAAAGGGGAGGGAAATGGAGGGAAATTGGAGGTAAATTGGGGAGAAAGGGAGTAAAAACCGTAAAAGGGAGGAGAAATGGGGAGGCTAAAGAGAGGGAAAAAGAGAAAGGGGACAGAAAGGCAAGCGTGAGGGGAAAAGGGAGGAAAGGGAAGGGAAGAGGAAAGGGAAGGGAAAGTGGGAGGGAAAATGGAGAAAATGAAAAAGGAAAGGGAAATGAAAAGGAAAGGGAAAGAAAAGGGATGGAAAAACAGAGATGGGGGAAAGGAGAAAAAGGGGAGAGAGTGGGAAATGGAGGAAAGAAGAGGGGAGGGAAGGAAAATGGGATAACAAAAGGGAAAAGGAAAGCAAAAGAGAGGAAAATGGAAGGAGAGGAAAAAGGAGGGAAAGGGGATGGAAATGGGAGGGAATAGGAGGGAAGAGAAGAGAAAGAGAGGAAAGGGGAAGGAAAGGGAAGAGAAAGAAAATGGTTGAAAGGAGAGAGAAAGGAGAAGGGAAAAGGAAAGAAAAATGACAGGAAAAGGGGGACAGGAAAAAGAGAATAAGGGAGGGATGCAAAAAGGGAGGGAATGGAAGGGGAAAAGGAAGGAAAAAAGGAAGGAAAAAGGGAAAGAGGAACAAAGGGAGGGAACACCAGAGACACGGAGAGGACGGAAAGGGAAGGGAAACGGGAGGGAAAAGGGAAGGAAAAGGGGGAGAGGAAAGGGACGGAAGGCAAAATGGAAAGAAAATGGGAAAGGAAACAGCAAAGGAAAAGGGAGGGAAGGGAAGGTAAACTGGAAGAGAAGGGAAGGGGAAGGGCAGAGGAAAGGAAGGGAAACATGAAGGGAAAAGGAAATGGGGAAGAGGAGGGAAAGTTGGAGGGAAAAGGGGAGAAAAGAGATGAGAAATGGGTAAGGGAGGGAAGAGGATAGTGGAGGAAAGAAAAGGGGAAGGAAGAGGAAATGAAGGAGAAAGAGAGGAAAAGATGAAAGGAAGAAAGAAAGAAAAATAGAACAAAGCAGAAAGAAGGGGGTGAGAGACCAGCGCCTGGTCCCCTTATGGCCTCAGCAGTGAGGACTGTCCCAGTGTGGATTGATGGGAGGGACCCTGACCAGTTTCCCATGCCCGTGCCTGGCTGCATGCCCTCCTTGTGATCCACTGCCTGCCCATACCCATCCCCCAGTCCCCCGCTTGCCCTTTCCTCTTCCCAGCGGTGGAAAGACCAGTGGAGGTACAGGAGTGCGGCCCCTGTATTTGTCGCATCCCCCAAAAACCTTCCCACCAGGACCACATTGCTTGACAGGCCCATTCCACTTCTGTCCTGAAAGGCGTCACCCTCCTTTTTTTTTTTGACGTGGCGTCTTGCTCTGTGATCCAGGCTGGAGTGCAATGGTGCAATCTCGGCTCATTGCCACCTCCGCTTCCCGGGTTCAAGCGATTCTCCTGCCTCAGCCTCCTGAGTAGCTGGGATTACAGGCAAGCACCACCATGCCAGGCTAATTTTTATATCTTTACTAGAGACAGGGTTTCACCATGTTGGCCAGGCTAGTCTCAAATGCCTGGCCTTGTGATCCGCCAGCCTCAGCCTCCCAAAGTGCTGGGATTACAGGCGTGAGCCACCGTGGCCGGCCATGGCTCCACCCATTAACAGGTCTTGCTGGAAGCATCTTCAGGGCTTTCGTGTGCTCCTAAATTTTCACGGAACAAGGAAGTTCTGGCCCCCCAATGGCAGTGATGAGATTGCGCATTGAGGCAACAGAGGAAGCATCAGCAGAGACCCAGTACCTAAAAAGGCCACGAGCCAGCGCGCGAGGACTGGACCAGTGCGAAAGCCCGGGACGGATCCTGATCTCAGGCCAGAGAGGGTGAACTGCCAGCTGCCAGCACACGCAACCCCAACCCTGTCACCCTGGGACCGCGTTCTCACCGGGGCCAACCTAGCACTGTCCCTGGACTTCAGCATTGGAGCTCCTGGCAGTCGCCGCCGGGCACTGTGAGACCCAGGCAGCAGAAGCGGCACTTGGACCATTCCTTCAGGGTCTCCGCAACCTTCATTCCCCACCAGCCCGGTTTCGGGAAGGGGACTGACTCCCTTTTGGCACTGGGACACCAGCGGGGTTGGACCTGAAATCTGAAACCACGGAAGACTCCCAGAAAATGTGGACTTGGAAACGTTCCTGTAATGCCACGGTTTTGGACTGCAGGTCTCTCTAAGCCTCACAACAAAGTCCAGAGGCCATCCAGGATCTGGATGAGGTCCTGGTGGCGAGAAGTTGACCACGGGAAGTCCACACCACATTCATCTGCGCATGCAGTACAGCCAGGCCGGACTACAGCAAGCAGGTAGGGGGCCCTTTGTCCAGAGATTAGTGTGATGTCAGTATCTATTTAGGCGGGCGCGGTGGCTCAGGCATCCCAATGCTTTGGGAGGCTGAGGCAGGAGGATCACTTGAGGCCAGTACAGACCAGAAAAGACAGGCATTCCTGAAGACATGCGGGTTCTGTCCCAGACTACCACAAGAAAAGAAAATATGGAAATAAAGCCAGTTACACACTTTTTTTTGGTTTTCCAGTGTATAAAAGTGCTGTTTGCACTATTATAGTCTATTAAGTATACAATAGCATTGCTCTAAATCAATATACATTCCTTAATTTTAAAACACGTTATTGCTAGCCAGGTGCAGTGGCTCACCCCTGTAAATCTCAGCACTTTAGGAGGTCGAGGTGAAGGATCACTTGAGGCCAGGTGTTAGAGGCTGCTGTGATCTATGATTTTTGCCACTGCACTCCAGCCTGGGTGACAGAGCAAGACCCTGTTTCTAAGAAAACTAAATAAGCAAAAAAACAAAAAAAACAAAAAAAAAACAAAAAAACTTCTAAGAGACGCTATGAAAGATCTGAGCCTTCAGTGAGTCGGATGTAATCTCCTTGCTGCCTTGATGCTGATGGCTGCTGATTGATCCGGGTGGTGGCTGGAGAAGGCTGCAGTGGCTGTGTCGATTTCTGAAGACATCGATAAAGATTGCTGCAATATTAGCTCCACATTTCACGAAGATTTCTGTAGCAGCCGTCACTAGGCTCCAGGCTGGAGTGCAGTGGCACAACCTCGGCTCACTGCAACCTCCGCCTCCTGGGTTCAAGCAGTCCTCCTGCCTCAGCCTCCCCAGTAGCTGGGACTACAGGTGTGCACCACCACGCCCAGCTAATTTTTTTGTATTTTTAGTAGAGACGGGTTTTCACCATGTTGGCCAGGATGGTCTCAATCTCTTGACCTCGTGATCCGCCCGCCTCGGCCTCCCAAAGTGCTGGGATTACAGGCGTGAACCACCGCGCCCAGCCTGACTGTCCTATTTTTAATATTATTGGGTCTCTGAACAGGAAGGCCCAAGGAGAGAGAGAGACAGAGAGAGAGAGAGAGTGAGAGAGAGGCAGAGAGACAGAGTCAGAGAGAGAGACAGTCAGAGAAAGACAGGGAGAGACACAGAGAGACAGAGAGAGAAAGACACAGAGAGAGACAGGCAGAGAGAGACAGAGAGGGACAGAGACAGAAAGACAGAGTCAGAAACAGAGAGAGAAGACAGAGAGAGGGAGACAGACAGACAGAAAGAGAGAGAGAGACAGAGAGAGATGGGCAAACAGCTGGCTGGAGGAGCAGTCGGAGCACGCACACCACATATGGATTAAGTTCATCGTCTTATATAGGTGCTGTTCATGGTGCCCCAAAACAATTACAATGGTAACATCAAAGATCACTGACCACAGATCACCATAACAGATATACTAATCATTCAAAATTTGAAATGTTGTGAATTGCCCAAATGTGGCACAGAGACTCCAAGTGAGCACATGCTATTGGAAAATAGTATCCATAGCCTTTTTGGATGTAGTGTTGCCACAAATCAAAGTACAAAAAGGCAAAGTGCAAAACAATGAGTTCTGCCTGGATTTGCAAGTTCTATGTCTAGCCACGTGCTAATAGTCACAATGTACAGAGAACTCTCAAAATGAAACAGCATTTTAAAAAAATGCAAATACAAAATAGACAAAAGACATTGGCATTTCAGCAAGAGAATATGTAGATGTCAGGTAAGCACATGAAAGGACGTGAGCCACTTCATGGGAATGTGCTGCTATGAACCGAATGCACGCATCCCCCCAAATTCATATGAAGAAGCTCTGAACTCCTGTGTGGCTGGATTTGGAGTAATAAATAATTCAGTTTGGATAAGGTCATAAGGTGGGGTCCTGATGGATAGAATGTTTCCTTATTAGAGGAGACACCAGGGAGCTGGCTCTCACTCTCTCCCCCTGCACATACTGAGGAAAGGCCACATGAGGACACAATGAGAGACGCCGCCTACCAGCCAGGAAGAGTCCTCACCAGGAGCTGATGCTGCCGCACCTTGATCTGGGACTTCCAACCTGTACAAATGTAATAAAAGAAACAGTTTGAGATGTTTAAGTCACCCAGCCTGTGGTATTGTGTTATGGCAGACCAAGCTGACCAATGTACAAATGAAAATCACAGTGAGACAGACACACACCCATCAGCATGCCTGAAGCAAATGTAGAAACAGTCACAAAAAGTGGTGAGGATGGGGGAGAAATTGGGTGACTGATGCATCGCTGGTGGTAATGTAAATGGTACAGCCACCCTGGAAAAGAGTGTGGCAACCGCCCCCCCCGACCTTGCAAAAAAGCAAATACCACCACCACCACCACCAAAACATGCAACTATGGAGCAACCTGAACTCAATCCCTGGGCATTTGTCCAGGAGAAATTAACATGGATGGTGCAGCAAAGGGTTAGGCCAGGACGTTTGGGATGCTCAGAACCTGCTCACTCCCAAGAAAACGAAGAAAATGTCTGGCCTTGCCTGGCTCCTGGTAGGAAGCCCATCAACCCTTCCATTATCCTGCCTGATAAGAATGTCTTTCTGTAGCTGGGGCTGTGGGCAATTTATGCTGATGACCTGCTCTATGGTGGGGGCCTTGAGCCAGTCTGTGTTCTTCAGTGGAGGTCAGCCTCATTAAGTTTTTTGAGTCTCTTCAGGGAGTCATACAGCACTTAGATTCACACAAAATCCTGGACATGGAATGCCCTCAGCAGGCTCATTTCTCATAGGCAAACTCTGGAAACAACTCCTCAGATGCCCTTCAAGGAGGAAGAGGCTAAGGGATGGGGGTGGTTGTGGACATAGAGAGGAGTGTCTGGAGATCTATATTGGAAAAGGAACACTCAGTCATAGGTCATTTAGGACCAGGGAGACACACGATGAGAAAACTCTACCAGTCCTAGACTAATACATGAATAGTTAAAATACATGGATAGGCTGGGCATAGTGGCTCCTGCCTGTAATCCCAGCCCTTCAAAAGGCCAAGGCAGGATGGTTTCTTGAGTCTAGGAGTTGGAGACTCCAGTGAGCTATGATTTCGCCCTGCATCCCAGCCTGGGCAACAGAGTGAGACCCTGTCTCTAAAAACAATAAAAGCCTCAAAAACACTGGAACAATTTATTGAGACAGTAAGTCTGGGTCACAGACAACTGAAGGGAGAAGATGGCCACAATTTGGGGGTTGGACTGTTTGTAATATGTAATGTCTGAAACATCGAAGTCAGAAAGTCACCAAGGCAATCGTATAGCTATGTAATTCTGAATAGAGATAAAATCTTGAGCTTATCAGCATGGAGCTAATCATTAACACCATAGAAATGGTTTAGATCACCTGTAGGTTATGGTTTTATGGGTGGAGATGAAATGTTAAGGCCAGGCTTAAGCTGGGATGCTCTGCGGATTGTAAACCCAGACGGAGAAGTCTCTGCTGGCAAAGGCTGCTGGGGAGGAGCATCTAGAGAAGGAAGAGCAGAAGGAGCAGGTTCTGGTGTCAGGATCCGGAGATAAGAGCACCTCAGAATTGCAGGTGAGTTCCTCACCCGGACTACTGTCAGGAGGTCTGGTAAGATGGACAGTGGAACGTGGCCACTGTGTTTTCCCCACATCAGTCCTCAGTGGCGAGAGAGTGATTCTGGAGTGATCTGGTGGGAGAGCAAAGAGTGGAGGAGAAAATGAAGAGGGAACTTCTGGAGACCACGGATATAGGTGCTGTGTGGTGACTTCACAGAAGTCTATCTCTGAAGGGGCCCAGACCCATAGGGCTCTTGAATAAGCCCGGCCATCTGATAGAACTTTTAAACACACTTTTATTTCCAAGCTGTTTTATGTTCACAGCAGAATTGAGTGGAGAGTAAGATATATCCCTGACTCCACCTGCACAGCCTCCCCCCACTACCAATATCCCCCATCAGAAAGGGACACTTGCAATTGATGAGACTGCACTGACTCATCACACACAGTCCACAGTGCACATTAGGGCTCACTGTTGGAGTTGATCTTTCTACTTTGGACAAATGTAGAATGACATGTAACCAAGGACACCTTCCTGGAGGAGGGGCTGTTGGAGCAGCTCTAAGAACATGTGAGGCCTGGATGAGAGTGGAGTGGAGGAGGGGGAAGAGTCTCCTGGGAACAGAGACCCAGAGACTGGCCCCTACCCTGTCCAAAACCCCCACAGGTCCCTCCAACATTCCTGTCCAGGCCCTATCACCTCCCTGTCCTTTTCTCCAGCCCCAAGAATTCCTAGTAACCGAGGAGGCTGAGCTGCCCAGTTGGCTGCAAACAATCACAACCTCCAGTCCAAGCAGCACTGTGGAGCTGGTGCAGGGCCACGGAACAGCTCAGGGATACTGGGCAGTAAGGCCAGGGCAGGAAGTGGGGTCGGTAAGGCATGGGCTATCTCTGGGAGCCAGCTCTGGGGAGACTGTGGCCATGGCCCCTTGGTCAGCACTGGTCCCTGAGAAGCTCCCGCTCCACCCACACAAATCTGGCATCTGGCAATGCCTGTGGCACTGGGACTCCACTCTGGACAGTCCTGGGAGCCTCACACCACCCCTCTTCCCATAGCTACCACCTGTCCTACCAGCTGGATCCCCTGAGCCAGTCAGCCAGGAACACAAAACCAAGAACACAGACATCACTCAGTGCTGAAGTGGGTGAGAGCCCAGAACAGGGTGGGGGAGGGGCTGCTGCCTCAGGGCTAAGGGTGGGCTCGGGGAAGTCAGACAGCATGGGATTAGCCTCCCACCCAATTGTTGATCAGCCCTGTGACTGGGGCAAGCCACCACCTCTCTGGGTCTGTTTCCTCCTCTATGAAATGGGTGATGTTAAACTATCTGGGGGCCTGATGTGAATGGGACACTGATTGACCAGGCACTCACACATGCCTGGAGCACACAGTGCAAGGGGATGAGTGGGGAGGTGGCCTATGTCCCTGAGGAGGCACCTAGGTGTGTTGGCTCTTTTGTCCAGCCACCAGCTTCCCAAAGCAGATCCCAGTACCAGAGACAGCACACACCTTAGACACCAGCTCAGAAGTGGCCCCATTTCAGTAGCAGAGACGTCACTGATGCTTGGTTAGTACTAGGGCAGTTTCTTCAGCTCCCAGTTGGAGGAGAGGCCCAACTGAGCCCCATCAATGTGGGACCTCATGCCCCTGCAAGAGTCATTCACCACTGCACCCTGGGCTCAGGAGACCACATGAGAGGGTGGTCCTGGGTCCATGATGCAGACATGAATGGTAGTGGAGAATCTGCAGTTTAAAACTATGAATTTTCAACAGCCTGATACACTTTAAAAATAGGCATGGCAATAAATTTTCAAAGATGAGTGGAGAGAAAGCAGCTGCTGATCACGAAGCAGTGGAGAAATTCATTGACAAGTCCAGTGATGATGATGAAGATGATGGTGACTTTAAAGGATTCTCTATGTCAAGAAAAAAATGCTTACTAGAAAAAATATACTTTTGGAATTCATCAGTAAGCTGGAAGATGTGGGTTTTGAAGACATTTTTAAAACCCATCACAGTTGTTCATTTATTGGTTGATCACGAAATAGCCAAAGTGGTTCTGAATCAGGGCAATTGTGATACTTGTGATGATGGACATAACATTAACACTGCAGAACAAGGGCAGATAGACGACAAGAGGAAACCGTTCCGTGGGGTTATTGAAGGACTAGAGCAGTGCGCATGTCAGTGTACAAAATGTAAGAGATATTTCAAAGACAAAAACTGTTGTTAATGAGGCAGATGACTCCAGAGGAAACATTTTAAAAAGCCATCCATCAGGCTGGATGTGGTGGCTCACACCTGTAATCCCAGCCAGCGCTTTGCAGGGCCAAGGTGGGAGGAGTGCTTGAGCCCAGGAGTTTGAGACCAGCCTGGGCAACATAGTGAATCCCCATTTCTATACAAAATTAATTAATTAATTAATTAAATGGAAAAAAGCCATCCACCAGAGTACATCCTCAGCCCTAAAGAACCCATTTCTTTGTCCCTCAACTGCTTCTAGTATTTGTCATCACCTAAAAAAAAAAATACAGTGTACAGCAACCTTTTCCTCAAAAGCATCCTGAGTGGAGACTGAAAGCCGGCTCTTTGTGCTGCTGTTTGAAAGTTGATACAGGCATTCTGGTGATGCTACTGTGGCTTAGTTACACTAACGCAGTTTTTATCTTTTAATTTTCATTTTTACTTTACATTCTATGGGTACATGTGCAGATTTGTTACAAGGGTGTATTGCATGATGCTGAAGTTTGGGCTTCTGTCAGTTCTATCAGCCAGATAGTAAACATGGTACCCAATAGCAAGTTTTTTTGGCCCTCATCTTCTCCTTCCTTTTGGAGTCCCCAGTGTCTGTGGTTTCCATCTTTATGTCTGTGTGTACCCAAGATTTAGCTCCCACTTATAAGTTATGAGAACATACAATGTTTAGCTTTCTGTTTCTCTGCCAATTTGCTTAGGATAATGGCCTCTAGCTGCATCTGTGTTGCCACAAAGAACACAATTCCTTCTTTTTTATGGCTGCATAGTATTCCATGGCGTACATGTACCACTTTTTTTATCCAGTCCAACTTTGATGGGCATTTAGGTTTATTCCATGCCTTTGCTATTGCAAATAGTGCTGACATGAACATCAGTGTGTCTGTGTCGTTTTGGTAGACTGATTTATTTTCCTTTGGGTACACACTCACCAATGATATTGCTGGGTTGAATGGTAGTTCTATTTTCAGTTTTTTGAGAAATTTCTAGACTGCTTTCCACAGTGGCTAAACTAATTTACATTCTCACCAACAGTGTGTAAGTATTCCCTTTTCTCCATAGCCTCACCAATGTCTGTTAATTTTTTACTCTTTAATGGTAGCTATTCTGACTTGTGTGAGATGATATCCCATTGTGGCTTTGATGTACATTTCTCTGATAGTGATACTGAACGTGTTTTCATGTTTGTCTGCTGCTTGTATGTCTTCTTTTGAGAAGTGTTTATTCATGTCCTGTGCTCACTTTTGAATGGGATTACTGACATATAAAACTACATGATACGTGAACATGGATACCTTCATTCCTTGTTCAATTTACATTTTTCTTTTTCTTGCCTAATTATGCTGGCTAGAAAATGCAGCACTATGTTGAATAGTACAGCCTTTGTATCAATTAAACAAATTACTTCTTGATTTAAGTTCCTTATAGATCCTGGATATAAGTTTTCTGTCAGATGCATAGTTTGTGAATATTTTAGGTCCCACTAGTAAATTTTCGTTTTTGTTGTAATTGCTTTTGAGGACTTAGTCATAAATTCTTTGCAGGACCAATGTTCAAAAAAAGTATTTCCTAGGTTTTCATCTAAGATTTTTATAGTCGTAACTCTTAAATTTGAGTCTTTAATTCATTTTTAGTTAATTTTTTATATGATCATAGACATGGGTCCAGTTTCATTCTTCTATACATGGTTAGCCAGTTATCCAAGAATTATTTATTAAACAGGGAGTCCTTTCCTCATTGTTATTTTTGTCAACTTTGTCAAAGATAAGTTGCTTGTAGGTGAACAGCTTTATTTAAAGGTTCTCTGTTCTGTTCCGTTGGCCTAAGTATCCATTTTTGTATCAGTACCATGCTGTTTTGGTTATTGCAGACTTATAGTTGGAGTAGAGTAATCTGGTATCTCCAGCTTCATTCTTCTTGCTGAGGTTTGCTTTGGCTCTTCATGCACTTTTTCTGGTTCCATATGAATTTTAGTTTTATTTTTGTAACAATGTGAACACATTTTTTTCTTTGTACTATGGGCATGACATTTTTTTAAATGTTCAGTGGGTGTGAATAAATGTAGGAGAATGGTGCTCATTGGTAACCTATAAATTTAAAGTCAGGAATGATGGTGATGCCAAATAACCACAGATTGTCCACATGTGTGGCTGAGATAGTAAAACTTTTGCTTTCTGATGGTTTGACGTATGCAACCTTTGTTTTATGCACGAAATTATTTAAAATATTCTATACAATTACCTTTAGGCTATGTGTAAAAGGTCTATATGAAACCTAAATGAATTCTGTGTTTAGACTTAAGTTCTATATCCATGAAGTCTCATGTATGTGCAAATATTCCAAAATCCAGATAAATCTGAAATCCAAAGCACTCTGGTTTCAGTACTTTAGATAAGTGTTATTCAGCCTGTAGTATTCAATACAATGCTGTATTCTCTATCCAGCATAATTAGGCAAGAAAAAGAAAAATCATACAAATTGAATGACAAAAAATGAAAACATCCAGTTTCACATACCATATGGTCTTATTTGTCAATAACCAAAATGATTTTATGAAAAAAAAATTAAGTGGAATTAGCAAAATGGTATAAGAGGAAAGAATGTGCAAAAGTCAATTTTTTAACTACACAGATGCATTGGACAATCCAGTCACTTCATTGATGGTAGCTGGCAAGCTTCTAGTCAGGAAATTCTTGTTGAAACTCAACAGAGAGTTTCAGAGTCAAATGCCAGGTGTCACAGTACAAAGTGGCAATCAGTTATCAAACCGTCACTGTATGTGGGGATGACAATTCCAGCCTCAGATGATGTACGCATATGAATGAAGGGTGGAGTCAGATTCTACAGGGTCACTTGAGTCAGGAAGATATGGCAATGACAGGTCGGTGCTCCTGAAACCAACCAGTTCCCCATCCTTTGCCCTTGAAGGCCAAATCCACAGTGAAGGTATGAGCCAAAGCATAGAAATGCCACCAACATGACTCCAAATCTGATTTTCCAAAGGATGCAGCTGACTGTGCTGGGATGGCCCATGAAGAGTAAGGGACACTGGAAGTGCAGGGTGAGGGAGATGAACAGGACACAGCTGAGAGCCTGGCCATTGGCCCTGACTATGGGAGCTGGGTCCCTGCTCACCTGAGCATGAGGCTCCATGGGAGGCAAGTTGGAGCCAGCTACACCCCCACTGTGAGACACTTGCTCAGCACCTGTATTGAGCAGCCTCAGTGAGACCAGCATGAATTCTCTCCACCTGTCAGGGGACATGTGGATCCCAGGCACAAAAGCCATAGCTGCTCTACCAAGCAGGAGTGGGAAGGTGGACTGTGGAGGTGAAGCAGGGGCTTGAGGTGAGAGTGAAGTTTGTCAGACTTGGGAAAACCGTGTCATGATGTCACCAGAAGTACTAAGGACCCTAAATGCATGCATTTAGAATAGGAACAGTTAGTGACATCTGGAACAGAATGATGCAAACAAACCAATCCAGAAAACTGAAAACAATCTCAGATGACAACCACATTCACTGGGTGGACCCTGACAGTTCTCTGGTTACTTCCATTTTTCAGTTGGGGAGAAGAGGCTCAGAGCTGGAAAATTTTTTTTTTCCTCCAAAGACACATAGTGAAAGCTGGTGCTCAAACCCTGATTTTGACAACTCCATAACTTTTGTGTATGTTTCAGAAAATTCTTCCTGGAAACGAGAGTGGAGTGGGTCCAGAGGAGGGAAGACGAGTGGTCCTCGCAGTGTGGGGCAGTGCCTGAGAATGAGGGGCAGGGATCTAGGAGAAAGAGAATGGAGTTGGGGGAATGGAAGGGAGCAGACAGAGAACCTCTCAGTAGGAAAAGAGAATATCAGTGATGGATGAGAGAGATGAGGGATAGAAGGGAGTTGGCGCTGGGAACTTTATCTCTTCCCTGACCCGAGTGACCCTGTAGAATCTGGCAGGCAGTGGCTCCACCCTTTACTCACACTTGCATCACCTGAGGCTGGATTTGTCATCTCCACGTACAGTGAGAATTTGGTGACAGATTGATTCTCTGTCCTGTAATACCTGGGCATTGATTCTGGTGAGTTTCAACAAGAGGTTTCTGGGTAGAGTAACTGAGTGGGCAGCAGACTGACTTTCCAGGTCACAAGGATGCTGTTCCCATGTGGGATACTTCATCCTCACTTCAGGAAGTTCTCTCACTGCCGGGTGATTCTGTATCCTCTGAGTGCCAGGCTGACTCCTATCAGGAGGGATACTGGGGACAATGACCTAGTGAGACTGCTACCCAGTGAAATTATGGATGGGTCCTGCTAGAGCCAAGGACTTCAGTAGGTCAGCAAAATGGCTCATGTTATTCACAGAAATATTTTTTTGTTTTGTTTTACGATAGGCTCCATGTGAAGAGATTTGAGCCCATGATATTTCCAGTTTATGACATTATTTTGCAAAAGGTCCTTCTCTTTTTATTTAATTATTCCCTGTTTTATCCCATTTTCCCTTCTTTTTGGAGAAGTGTTCTAACATATTTAACTGAAGTCTTTGATTTTTATATGTTCTTGTAAGGTAAAGTATTGTTTTTGAAAAAAAAAAAATATTTCTCCCACAAATATTGAAGATTGTTAAGTTAAAGGCACTAAAAATGCAGGGGAACACTCTGACCCAGCCTGTGTTTGCGTGACTGGCAGGACACAGATCCTTCCCTAAGACATAGATCCTTCATTATGGAGACAGCACTGGCTATCACGGAGAAGGTACCCGCAGCTCCAGAGGAACCTGGAACAGACTTTAGGATCGTCTCACATTTCCCCATGTTTTAAAAGACTGGAACTCTTCTCTCCTTTGTTTTATCAGGACAGAATATAAAGCTGACAAAATACCCTTTAAGCAAGGTCCCCAAGCCACTGCCTTGAGAGAGATGCTTTTGAATGAGGCCTCTCAATAGAGACCCACTGGCTTTTCTACTGTTAGCTTGACTTTTGTTTTTAAGAGAGGGTCTCTAGTAAGAACTTAGGAAGTTTAAAAAATTGTATTTTCTCCACTTCACTTTGTGTGTATGCATTTTTAAATATGTTTTATTTTTTAAACAAATTGACTTTATTTTATTGGAGTATTTTTGAGTTTACAGAAAAATTGGTGAGCAAGTGTAGAGAGTTTCCACGTCCCCCCCTCACTCCTGCAGTTTCCCCTATTATTCATAGATTGCATTAGTGCTACATGTGTCACAATCAGTCAACCAATATTCATACATTGTGATTCATTAAATTACCTACTTAGGGTTCACTCTCTGTTCTATGAATTTTGACAAATGATATGTCCATCATTTCTGAATTATACAGAATAGTTTCATGTACATATATTTTTAATGTGCCCAAATGGAATTATGCCTAGACCTCTAGCTAATCCTGTTTATTTGATTCACTCAATGTTATTTTCAAGATGCATTTGGATTGCTATACATCCATCCAAACCTTGTCTGGGGCTCCATCATTTGCATTATCCCCCATCTTATCTGCCTTCTCCCCCACTCATGGACATGTACATTTGTTCAATTCCCCCTCTAAAACAATGCTGCAGGGAACATTCTTACATGCTCCCCTATGAATAGGTTTGAGAAATTTAGATAAATACCTAGGAGTCCAGGAGTAAACTTGATGGTGTACAGAGTGTCGGTGTTATTCATTTTCACCACCATATACTCCCAAGAGCAATGTGCAAGGATTCCTTTCTTCCCACAGGCCAGCCAGCACTGAACATTTTCTAATTTGGGGAGCTGCACTGTTAACCTGGGGCAATTCACCTGCTGTTTCAATTTTCCTGTCTCTTCCATCCGTATTTCCTTTCTTTCCTTCTTCCTTTCTCCCTCCCTCCCCTTCCCCTTCCTTTCCTCCTTCTCCCCTTTTATTGTTTTGAGCATCCTTTCATCTGCCTGGGCAACCAACCCCTTCTCCACTCACATCCTTTGCTTATTTTTGCATTGAGGTTTCTACCTCTTCTTGATATAACTGTTTATTGTCTATTCTAGATATTATCCCCTTGACAGGTTTAGATAATGCAAATATCTTTCCCCAATTTTCCCATCTGTCCATTAACTTCATCCAGGATATTCCTTGTTGAACATTAGTACTCAAAAATGATGTATTCATGATTATTTTAAAAACGTTTGTGTTTATATTTTTAGAATTTTGTTTTAAAAGTCTTTCCCCACTGCAAGATCACAGTTATTCCTCTACACTCTCTTCTACTAACGTCATAGTTTTATATTTCATATTTATGGTTTTTTTTTTTTTTTTTTCTGAGATGGAGTCTTGCTCTGTTGCCCAGGCTGGAGTGCACTGGTGCAATCTCAGGTCACTGCAACCTCCGCTTCCCAGGTTCAAGTGATTCTTCTGCCTCAGCCTCACAAGTAGCTGGGACGACAGGCATGTGCCACAATGCCTGGCTAATTTTTCTGTATTTTAGTAGAGATAAGGTTTCACTGGGTTAGCCAGAGTGGTCTCGATCTCCTGACTGGTGATCTGCCCACCTCCCAAAGTGCTGGGATTACAGGTGTGAGCCACCATGCCCGGCCTATTTATGTCTTAAATCCATCTGAATTCTACCTTTGCATGTGGTATTAGGCAAGATTTCAGATATAATGTGCTCCATAAAATAAACAGTTTTCAAATCACAAACCAGTGAATGAGCAATCCATCTTTCTACCTTGATTTGTGTGGCCACCCTTATCGTATATTAAGTTTTGAATAACACAGGGATTTACATGTTTTCTGATACTTTCAGTTAATTTAATCAATCCCTATGTCTGTTCCAGGTTCACACTTAAAACTGACTGATTGTGTGTCTGAGGACCTGTGAAGATACAGATCTCCTTCACCTTATTTTTGTAATACTAGTGGCCTGGGCACAGCGGCTCATGCCTGTAGTCTCAGCACTTTGGGAGGTCTTTCCAGTTTGGCTTCTTTCACATAGCAAAAACCTTTTGAGATTCATCCCTGTTGCCACATGTATCATGAGTTCATTCCTTTTGACTGCTGAGTAGTTTTCCATCATACAACAGTTTGTTTATCCATTCACCCGGTGATGGGCATTTGAGTTGTTTCCAGGTGTTAGTGATTGTGAATAAAGCTGCTATAAACACTGACATGCAGGTCCTCGTGTGGAGTTTTCTTCTTCCTTTCTAATGGTAAATTGTTTTCCTCTCTCACTTTACTGCACTTGCTAGGGCCTTCAGCACAATGTGGAGGGAGTGGAATTCCTTGTCTTGTTCTCAACCTTAGGTGGAAAGCATTCCTTTTTTTTTCCTCTTCAGAATTAAATTTTATTTCACATTGAAAGAAAGTATGAAAAAGGCTTACATGTTTCCACATTACAGTACAACATCTTAATGAAATATTTCTTGCCATAAATAAGACCTTGCTGGTATGTATAACTGAAACAGCAGTTTATGTTCTTCAAGGTAAGACAAAATGACCTTAAAAAATGGTGGTGTTGCAAATATAGACATATGGATTCATTATTAACATCCTTTCTAGTCTGTACTAAATTATTTCAGTTATCAACTAGTGCCCATTCACAAAGATGCACTCCTACTATTGTTTTTGTCAGTTGTAATACAGTAGAAGAATAAACACAATTCAGAAATATCAAACATATGTTTTTGATACATATTAAACTGTGTGGAAACTACTCTATACATATATGGTTTTGACTAATCTTTATTGCTGATAAATTTGTTTTCAAGTGATTTTTACTTATAATCTGAAAAATTTGGCTATTTAAAAGCAAATGAGCCTGGGCGCGGTGGCTCATGCCTGTAATCCCAGCACTTTGGGAGGCCAAGGTGGGTGGATCACGAGGTCAGGAAATTAAGACCATCCTGGCTAACACAGTGAAACCCCATTTCTACTAAAAATACAAAAAAAATTCACCAGGCATGGTGGCATGCACCTGTAGTCCCAGCTACTTAGGAGGCTGAGGCAGGACAGTCACTTGAACCCAGGAGGCAGAGGTTGCAGTGAGCCAAGATTGCGCCACTGCACTCCAGCCTAGGCAACAGAGCGAGACTCCATCTCAAAAATAAAATAAAATAAAATAAAATAGCATTAATTGGAGACAGCAATATTATTCTTTGTTGACACAAAAGCATTATGTCTATTATTAGGAATAACATAACACCATCTAATTCTTATTACATATTACAATTAGATATATATATTTGTGTGTGTATATATATATATATATATATGTACACACACACACACACACACACACACACACACACACACTACAGTGATGCCGGTATACTTCGACAATAGTGTGTATGTATACATATACATATATTCAGACACTGCATAGTGACATGGTGACATTTTAGCAATTTTAGAATAAATCCATAGACAAAATCACAGCATGCACAAATTGTTTATATCTTAAAGGTTCTTTTTTCTATTTTAAATTTTTTTTCTCCTTTAGTCTATGGATATGGTGAATTACAGTGATTCATTTTCAATGTTGAACCAACCTTAAGTTCCTGGGATAAACTGCACTTAGTAATGATGTGTTATACTCTCCTTCATTGTTTCCTTTATTGCTATGTTGTCTATGTTTAATTAGATCGATTTCTGCTTTTCTGTCTTGTATTTTCTTCTTTCTGTTTGCTTTCAGTTTAATTTGCTCTTTTATTCCTAGTTTCCTAAAGTGGAAGCTTAGATTATTACCTCAAGCCTTTTCTGTTTTATGTTTAATGCTACACATTTCCCCTAATTACTAATTTAACTACATTCTACCAATTTTGACATGCTCCTGTGTTTTTTCATTCAATTAAAAATATTTTTAAATTTTCCTTGTGGATTTCTCTTTGAAACATGAGTTATTTTTAACTGTGTGATTTATGCAAAATTGGACAGCCCTGACAGGATAAACAAATCCACAATTTTAGATGAAGAAACAAACACACTTTTCAAAGTAACTGATGGACTTAGAAGAAAAACAAACCAAAATAACAATAGAGAAAGAGGTGAACACTAGCATCTGCTATCTTAAGATATTTCACTGCAATAGCCTGCGACATCCAAAATTGTAGGTCACAAATTGTTTTCAAGTGTGCTTGAAATGTCCGACAAAGTCTACTATAAGGTGGACCGTAAAGTCTCAATGCATTTCCAAATATTAGTATCTTACAGAGTATATTGTCAAAGAACAATTAAATTTGAAACATGTAACAATGAAATATCTAGAAAAATTTCAAATATTTAGAAATTAAAAGCTTACTGTGAAATAACGTGAAAAACAAGAAATTATACAAGATTTCAAAGAAATGATAGTAAAAATACTACAGATCAAATATACTGGGTGGCAGTTAATACTAAAGGAAATTTAGAAGTTAGATACATTCATTATAAGAACAGAAACTACTAAAAGAGCTAAAGTAATAGTGAAAAATTTAAACACAAAATAAGTGAAAGTAAATAATACATATGGAAATCAATACAATAGAACACAACTCAAGAATAGATAAAAATTATCAACGCAGAATTTGGTTTTTTGAGATTAGCCATATAACAAAAGTATAACAACACTAATGATGGAATGAAAAGTGAAAATATAAATTGCAAATAGTAAGAATAAAATAAACATGATTAAGCATCTTATAGACTATAAATGTATTACAATGGAATATTATAAACAAAATTATATTAAGAAATCTTAAAAAATTGACTTAAAAATCAAGCTTGACTGATTGAATAGAAAATCTGAATATCACTGTACTTAAGTGGACTTCATTATCATTATTGTCCTTCCCCTCACTTCCAAAAAGTTTAAGCTTAAATTATTTACCTTGTGAATGATGACAAATCTGGAAAAATAAAAGCCATTCTTACACAAAGTTATTAAAAAATAAAAGGGAAAATACTTCACATTTTTTCTGAATCTATCACAACCCTCAAAGACACTTTTAAAAATTGCTGAATACCTCCTTATGAACATAGATGGAAACATATTTTAAAATATTAAAAAACTAAATTTGGCAATACATTAAAAAAAATACATCATGACTGATTGGGTTTATCCCAAAACACAAGATTGATTTAACTATCAATAACATAGCAAAAAAAGACATACAACTGGCTGACAGGTATGTGAAAAAAAAAATGCCTGGGCATGGTGGCTGACACCTGTAATTCCAGCAGTTTGAGAGGCTAAGGTGGGTGGATCACCTGAGGTTGGGAGTTCGAAACCAGCCTGACCAACATTGAGAAACCCCATCTCTACTAAAAATACAAAATTACCTGGGAAACAAGGTGCCTGTTTCCCAGCTACTCAGGAGGCTGGGTCTAAAAAAAAAAAAAAAAGCTCAATATCACTAATCATCAGAAAAATGAAAACCAAAACAATGATGAGATATCTCATCTCAGGTAAAATGGCTCTTATTAAAAAGATAGACAAATAATGAATGCTGGCAAGGATGTGGAGAAAGGGAAACTCTTCCATATTGTTGGTGGAAATGTTAATTAGTACAGCCACTATGGAGAACAGTATGGAAGTTCCTCAAAAAACTTAAAGATAGAACTATGATATGATTTATCAATCACATTGCAGGTTAGATATCAAAAAGAAAGAAAATCAGTATATTGAAGACATATCTGCACTCCCATGTTTATTTCAGCACCATTCAAAATAGCCAGGCTATGAAATCAAAGTAAATATTTATCAATGGATGAATGGATAAAGGAAATGTGGTATGTATATACAATGGAATATTATTCAGTTATCAAAAAGAACAAAATCCTGCAATTTGCAACATATATAAAACTGGAGATCATTATGATAAGTGAAATAGACCAGGCATTGAAAGACAAATATCTCATATCCTCATTCAATGTGTGAGCTAAAAAATAATAATTTCATGTTAATTAGAGAGTATAAGAATGATTACCAGAGGCTGGAAAGGGTATTGAGGAGAGGGGGGATGGATAAAGAGGTAATGGTAAACAAGTACAAAAATAGAGTTATAGAGAAGGGGTAAGATCTAGTGTTAGGTAGCACAGTAGGGCCCTATAGTTAACGGTAAGTTAATCAGAAGAGTGGAATCGGAATGTTCCTAATACAAAAAAAAAGAAGATGAATACTTGAGGTGATGAATACCACAATCACATGGGGTTTGATTTTTATACATTGTATACAAGTATGAAAATATCACATGCATCCATAAATTTAAAAAATATATAGCAATCAAGCTAATTCAGTGGATATAGAAATAGCATTTTACAACAATGCCCATCCTCAATATGATATGGTGTATTTATGAAAATCTTACACCCAGTACATACTTAGTGGTTACATACTGAGAATTTTTCCTCTCTAATCAGGGATGAGGTGAGAAATCTATGCTCCATCTTTCTATTCAACATTCAACATACTGGTGGTCCTACCAAGTGCAATAAGGCAGGAAAATAAACAGCCTGAGATTTGGTAAATAAAACGCAAACTGTCCCTATTCACACATGACTTAATTGTCAATGTACAAAATAATCGGTAATCTAAACCTGAGTAGACACACCGAGTAAATTGATACTTAAGTTTCTTAGAGTTGAAGAGGAAGTTGAGAATATGAATAAGGCAACACTGGAATTCCATCTGCGCTATTGCATTTGCATTAGAAATATTAGTAATATGCATTTAAAAATATATATACTGCTTGTGTGTGTGTGTGTGTGTGTGTGTGTGTGTGTAGCTATATGTCTTTTTTTGAGCATCCACAGAATGGAGAGGAGATAAAAATGACCCCAATAACAAGAAACACATTAAAGTACCCAAATGTTAGCTTCTATTCTTTCTTCTTTTCTTTTTTTTAGCCAAAGACTAGGTGTAAAATTTTAGCTTCTAAATAGTATAGTAACACTAAAAACAAATTAGGTTTCTTTGGAGTAATGGCTGATTGAAGAGCTGAGTCAGGGAAAGTACTACCTAATACCATAGGCATAGGCTTTGAGTATATACGTGGACGTATATATTGGTGATTTCCAGGAAAATAATTTACATGTAACACAAATAAGTCAAAATGCAAACATGAGATTTGGTCCAAAAGACAAAACAAAAAATCATCTGGATTTAAATCTAGTGCTGCTAACAATTTAATTGGAAAATAAGCAATGCAGTTCAAATGATACCTCAAAAGCAAAGAGAAAGTTAATGCAATTTCTCAGAGACTTTTTAAGTATTTCAGTGAGTTTGCCCCCAGTTTTCTTAGCCACTCTTGAGGACTATCAGGACAGAAAATTCTAGATGTATTAGATCACTGACATGTATACATTTTTAGACTGAAAGGTAGAATAAGGACAAAAGGAGATATTTCAACTACCAAAACCCTCCAGGGCTTTTTCCTTTTTCTCATCTTTTCCCTTCAATTTTCCTCCTTTTATCCATCTATTTTCTCTCCTCTTCCCTCCCTTTCCTTCCCCTTTCCTCTCCTTTGACTTCTACTTTTGCTCCACTTTCTTCTCCTTTTCCTTCCTCTTTTCCTCCACTTTGCTCCCTCTTTTTACCCCCTTTCCTTCTCTGTCTTTTGCCTATGTTTTTCCTTCCCTTTTCCCTCCCCTTTCCCTCCACTTTGCCTCCCTTTTTCTCCCCTTTCTCTTTTTCTTATTTTCCCTCGCCTTTCCCTTCTCTTTCCTTTTCCTTCCCCTTCCCTTCTTCTTTTCCCTCTGCGTCTCTCTCTCTTTCCTTTCCCTCCCCCGTTTTCTTCTCTTTCTCTCCCCTTTTCCTCCGCCTCCCTCCCCTCTCCCTCTTTCTCCCCTTTTCCCTCCCATTTCCCTCTTTGTTTCTCTGACTTTTCCTCCCCCTTTCCCTCCCTTTCTCCCTTTCCCTTTCCTTTCCCCCGCCTTTCCATTTTTTCTCCTTTTTCCCTTTCCCCCTTCCATTTCTTACCCTTTTCCATCCCCCTTTCCCCTTTTTCTTTTTCCCTCCCTTTTCTCTCCATTTCCTCTCCCTTTCCTCCCTTTTCTCTGCCTTTCCATCCCTTTCCCCCTTTCTTCTTCTCCTCTTCTCCCTCCTTTCCTCCACTTCACCTCTTTTTTCCTCCCATTTCTCTCATTTTACCTCCCCCCTTTCCTTCCTCTGTTCCCTCCCCCTTTTTTCCTCCCATTTCCCTCCCTTTCTCTTTTCCCCCTCCCATCTCCCTCCTTTTCCCTCCCCTTTTCTCTTTTTTCTTCCTCTTTACCTCCCTGTTCCCTCCCTTTTTCTCTTGTTTTTCCTCCCCCATTCCCTCCCTTTCTCTCCTTCACTTCCTCCCTTTTCATCCCCTTTACCCTTCCTTTTCCCTTCCACACCTTTTCCTCCCTTTCCCTCATTTTCCATCCATTTTCCTCTCCTTTTCCCTCCCCTTTCCTTTTTCTCCCTTTCTTTTCCCTCCTCCTTTCTTTTCACTTTTTCTATTCTTTATCCTTGTTTACCTCCCCGCTTTTCTTGTTTTTCCTCCTTTTTTCACTGCTTTCTTTTTCATTTTTGCTCCCCTTCTTTCTCCTCCTTTTCCTCTTCTTTCTGCTCCTTTCCCCCTTCTCTTTTCTTTCTCTCCCTTTCCTTTCCCCTCCCCTTTTCCCACCATTTTCCTGTTTTCTCCCCTCTTCTTTTTCCTTCCCCTTTCTTTATTCCTTCCCCTTCCTGTCCCCTTTTACTCTCTTTTCTGTCACCCCTTTCTTGTTATTTTCCCTTTTATTTCCCTCCCCCTTTCTTCCCTTTTACTTTTTCTTTTTCCCCTTCCCTTTCTCTCCCGCGTCTCCATCCCTTTTCTTTCTCTTCCCCTTTCCCTTTTCCCCCTTTCCCTTTTACCCTCCCCTTTCCCTCCTCTTTCCTTCTCTTTCCCTCCCCTGTCCTTCTTTTGTTTCCTGTCTTGCTCCTCTCCTTTCCCCCTCACCTTTCTCTCCCATTCTCTTTCCTTTCTATCTCCTTCCTCTTCCCTTTTTCCTCCCCTTTACTGTTCTTTTCCCTCCCCCCTTTCCTTTCCTTTCCCCTCTTTTTCTTCCATTTTTCTCCCCTTTTCCATCACCTTTTCTTTTGTTTCCCTCCCCTTTTCCTTTTTGCTTTCCATGTTCCTCCTCTTTATTCCCTTTCCCTCCCTTTTCTCCTTTTCCACTCTTTCCTTTCCCTCCCCTGTTTTTTGTCACTTCTCTCTCTCTTCCCTTTTCCCTCCCTTTTCACCCTTTCCCCTCCCCTTTTCCCTCTCCTTTCCCTCCCCCGTTTTCCTCTCTTACCCTTTCCTCTCATTTTCTTCCCCCCTTTTCCTCCTTTTTCTCCTCTTTTCCTCCCCTTTATGCTCCCTTTCCCCTCCTCTTTCACGTTTTCCTTCCCTTTTTCCTCTTCTTATACTCCCTTTCCTCCCCTTTCATCTCCCTTTCCCTCCCCTTTCCCTAATTTTTTCTTTCTTCTTCCTCTCCTTCTCCTTCCCTTTCCTTTTCTTCCCTTTTCCCCTCCCTCTTTTGCTTTCCCTCCCCATTTCCCTTTCTTTTCCCTGCCCTTTTCCCTCTTCTTTACTCTTTCCCTTTCTCTCCCCCTTTCTTTCCCTCCCCTTTCTTCCCCTTTTCCTCTTTTCCCCCATTCTCTCTCCTTTCCTCTCATTTTTTCTTTCATTTCTCTCTCTTTTCCCTCTACATTCCCTTCCACTTTCCCTCTTTATTCCATCCCCTTTCTTCTTTCCTCCCCCTTTTCCTCTTTTTGTTCCCTTTTCCCTCCCCTTTCCCTCTTCTTTTCCCTTTCTTTTCCTCCTTTTCTTCTCCTCTTTCCTTTCCCTCCCCACTTTTCCTTCCCCCTATTCCTTTTTCCCTCTCCCCTTTCTTCTTTCTTTTTGCCTCCCCATCCTTCCTCTTTCCTCTCCTCTTTCCTCCCCTTTCCTCTTTTCCCTCTCCTTTTCCCTGCTCTTTACCTTTCTTTTCCTTTGCCATTTCCCTCCCCTTTCCTCTTCTTTCTCCCTCCCTTTCACTCCCTTTTCAGTTCCTTTCCCACCCCACCTTTTTTTTTTAGATGGAGTCTTGTTCTGTCGCCAAAGCTGGAGTGCAGTGGCAGGATCTCAGCTCACTGCAACCTCTGCCTTCCATGTTCTAGAGATTCGCCTGCCTCATGCTCTGAGATAGCTGGGGATTACAGGCATGCACCACCAACCCTGGCTAATTTTTGTATTTTTAATAGAGATGGGGTTTCACCATGTTGGCCAGGCTGGTCTTGAACTCCTGACCTCAGGTGATCCACCTGCCTCAGTCTCCCAAAGTGCTGGGATTACAAGTGTGAGCCACTGTGCCTGGCCTTTTCCCTCATTTTTTAACTTTTCTGTCCCCTTCCCCTTTCCTTTCCTTTTTCCTTTCCCTTTTTCTTCCTTTCTTTCCCCTTTTCCTTATTCTTCCCTGCCCTTATCTTTTCTCATTTTCCTCCCTTTTCTCCCCTTTTCTTCTCCCTTTCCCTCTTCTTTTTCTTCCACTTTCCCCCATCCCTTTTTCTTCCCTTTCCCCCTCCTCTTTGCCCTCTCCTTTCTCCTCTCTTTCTCTTCCCCTTTTCCTACTCCTTTCTCTTCTCCTTTTTCTTCTGCTTTCCATTTCTTTTTCTTTCTCTCTTCTTTTCCCTCCCTTCTCTTTCCTTTCCTCTTTTCCTCCCCTTCCCATTTCCTCCCCATTTTCTTCCCTTTTCTTTCCCTTCTTTTCATATTTTTTCTTCACTTTTTTTTATTTATTTCCCCTTTCTCCGCCCTTTCCCTTCTGATTCCTTCCCTTTCCCTTCCCTTTGCTTCCCCTTTCCCTTCCTTTTTTCCCTTTCCCCTCCCCTTTCTCTTCCCTTTCCTTTTCTTTCTCTTTCCCCTCCCATTTTTCCTTCCCTTTCCCTCCCACTTTTCCCTTCCCCCTTCCCCCTCCCTTTTTATTTTTCTCTCTCCTTTCCCTTCCCTTTTACTCTCCTTTCCATTTTCCCTCCCCTTTTATCTTCCCTTTTTTCTCCCCCATCCCCTCCCTTTTCCTTTCATTTTCCCCTCCTCTTTTCCTCTCTTCCTTTCCCTTTCCCTTCTGCTTCGTGTGTTCTTTCTCCTTTTACTATTCCCTCATGCTGGCCTTGGAGGCGAAACCACCGCTCACTGCAGCCTCAGCCTCCTGGGCTCCCTGTTCTCCCCCCACCCCACCCGCCCCAGCCACCTCGAAGGCCTCTGCATCTCTGCACCGGTTTTCTGGGCAGTTCCTCTGCTGTAGGAGGCGCTCAGAGAAGGCGGCCAGATTGCCTCATTCTGGGTAGCGCAGCAGGGCCCTGCCGGCATCCCCACAGGCGACATCCTGTGCTCCAGGGCAAGGAGCAAGAGCCATGGAGGGCCTGGCCATGCTCTGAGCCCAACCGTTAACCCCTCATTGGCCCCCGTGGGAATTGTTCTAAATCCCCCCTTCTGGAGATGAGTCATGGTCTCTGCCAGGGCCTGTGATCGGCAGGTTGCCCCAGGCCAGGAAATGTGAGCCAGCGACCAAGATGAGGCCCAGAGTGCCGTGGGGCAGCGGCGCATGCCTCCAGGGGCTGCAGCGGATCCCTCCTGGGAGACTCGGGACCAGTTGTCCAGTGCCACCAGGCGGCCATCTTCTTTTCCTGGCCGTGTAGCCCAGGTTGACCTCCAACTCAGGCCTCAAGTGATCCTCCTGCCTCAGCCTCGGGAAGCTCGGGTATTCCAGGCCTGAACCACGGCACCCAAACTAGACTTGTGTGTTTTCTTTATTTATTTTTCTGAGACGGAGTGCAGTGGTGTGATCTTAGCTCACGGCAACTTCTGCTTCCGGGGTTCAGGTGATTCTCCTACCTCAGCCTCCCCGATAGTTGGGATTATAGGCGTCTCCCACCACACTCAGCTAATTTTTTTGGTGTTTTCAGTAGATGCGGGGTTTCACCATGATAGCCAAGCTGGTCTGCAACTCCTGATCTCAGGCGGTCTGCCTGACTCGGCCTCCCAAAGTGCTGGGATTACAGGTGTGAGCCACCGTGCCTGGCCAGGACCTGTGTATTTTAATTTGTAAATTCGTTTAGGACTCTGGGAGAATTTTCCTCCTCCCGGTATCTCCCTGAGTCCTAAACATCCATTACTGAGTCACGCTATTTCTCCTCCAGTATGGCTTTCCAAAGGTGGCTCTCCATTCCCACAACCATCAAACCACTGGGTGCTGAGGGGGGTGCACTACAGGCAGGGCAGGGGCAGTCAGGGGCCAGCTCTCACCTGTGTGACATCATCCCAGGCAGTCACACAAGTTTCCCCCTCCTGCTGTGAAGTTGCAGAGAAACCAGAATGCCTCTGAGCACAGCCATAGTTGGAGTTGGCTTGATCCTCTCCTGTTGGGTGAGGGAGAGGGGAGGTCTCGGCCACCCGGGTCCAGGTTCCAGGATGCTCTTTTCCTCACCTTCCCTCTCCCCCTCCCTCTGCTCCACAGCCTCAGCCCTCCCCACCATGCTTGCATTCCCCTCATTCCTCTCCCTCCCACCCCGAGCCCCACAATGCATCCCACCTGACTGCATCCCACCTTCAGCACCTGACGCCCCTGCCCCCCAACAGACCCAGACCCTCTGACTGGAGGAGGTCTGCATATCACGTCCTCATACTGGGACATTGTGTGGCTGCAGGTGCTCACAGGGACGCATCTGTGTAGGTGCAAACAGGTACATGAGGGTGTGTTTATCCCTTCCTGCAGATGCTGGGCTGATAAGCAGCTGGCACATACTGGGAGGCTTGGGTTGGTTGCTAGAATATTGGATGCTTCTGACCTGGGGGTGGGGATAAATAGCCACTGTTCCCAGACCCTCAGCCCTCACCCCCACCCAGCACCCTCCCTGACACTCCCGAACATCCATTCTGCTTGTTCAATGCCGGTGCTGTTGGAGAGATGTTTGTGTGCCCTTCGGCTGGTGCTGTCCATCCTGAGCTCCAGGTGAAACAGCCTCAGGTCTGGCAGGAGTGAGCAGGGCTGTCCTGGGTTCCTGTCAGCTGCCTCATCTGCTTGATCTCCTCCCACAGAAGGACAAGTGAGCCAAGCAGCTCCTCCAGCCCCCAGGACTGCCCAGGACTCTGTGGCCACGGCCTCAGCTTCCTGCATCAGGTGGCTTTCATCCACCTGGCACCAAGTCTGCTGGGCATCTGGATTGGCAGTGGCTGGATCATCTCACCTGGGGGCCCTGGGTGCAGGGACAGAAGGAGAGAGCGAGAGACAAGGCTGGTGTGAAGGTGAAGCTGGGCAGCACAGGAGCAGAGGGGGCCGGTCCCAGGAGCCCTGACTCCTTACTCACTGGGTATCCCAGGAGAGGCCCTAACTCCTAACTCACTGGGTTCCCTGAGGGGCCCCTGGATGCCCTTTTCACCCTTGAGTCTGCCTGGGCCCTGATAAATGAGTAAATGAGGTCATGGAGACGTCAAGAGGTCACACATGGGATCATGGTCACACAAGGGTCAAGTCAGCCTCCTGGCTAAGAATCAGGATCTACCTGAGGGTATTTCTTTGTCTTGGAGAAACAGTGTGAAGTCCATTGGGAGGGGTCAAAGGTCACAGCTGACGGGGTCACCCACTGTGGCTCCTTTGGCTCCTCTTGGGCCCTCAGGTCCCTGAGATGAGGAACTGTCACTGCAGGGAAAGGATGGGACTCAGAGGAGTGCAGAGGCCAGGTCCCAAGTCCATAGGAGCCTTGGGTTACCACAGGAAGGGCAGGCATCGGGGAATTTGGGGACTTCGGACTCCTGGAAGTATGAGGAGGAAGTACTGGAGGTGTGAGGACAAATGGGGATGCTGAGGACTCCGTGTTTATGCTGGAGATCATGGGTGTCACCCTTGGGTCTGTCTAGGCCCTGACAAAAGAGTAAATGAGGTCATGGAGAGGGCAGAAACAGTGGGGCTCAGGGAGTTTATTGGAAAAGCAGAGGCAGTGCTCACTGAGAGGTCAGGGTTCCTCCAGGACCAATGGGGCTGGATGCTCCTGGGCTACCCTAGGGAGGGTAGGGGCCTGGCTCAACTGGGTCATCCTCCCACCTCCTCCCCAGCCTCTGCTCCCCTCCCCCCACAACTGGATCTCAACCCCAGGGCTCCCCACACCCAATCTGAATCCTCCCCCCTACTCCCCCCCCCCACCTTCCAGGACCAGGCCCTCTACTCACCTCTCTCACTCTGCCCAGGGAAACCCTGAGGGCCAGGAAGGCCCTGATTTCCCTTCTCTCCCTGCCCCCTTGGGGGCCTGATCAGTCCTGTGAGACTTGGGTGCCCCTTGAGCAGAAGACAGGGGGGATGCAGGAGAAGTCACATGCATGGGGCCAGGACACAGAGAGGGACCGGGCACAGGGTCTCTGAGTGGCCCTCCCTGAGCAGGAACCCCAGTGCCTGTCGATGGAGGCCTGGATCAGAGCAGGGGCCTCAAGGTCCCATGGGCTTCAGGGCTGAGGGTGATGGAGTGACACCTGGCCATGTGTCTCTCACTTACTTTCTCTCCCTTGGTTGCAGGATTGCCCCCAAGGCCAGGAAGCCCTGGGGGTCCCTGTGGGGAGACATGAAGTCCCTCTCTCTGGGTAGAGGTGGGTCCAAGTTCTCCCCATCACCTTCCACTTCCTGCAGGGCCTCGTCCCTCACAGGCCCTCATCCCTCACCAGCCCCATCCCAGTCACTCACCCTGGCCCATGGCTCCAGCTTGGTCTTTCTAACCCTGTAGATCTGAGGGGGAGTGCAGGGGTGAGGAGGAGGAGCATCCCCATGCCATAACCCTCCCATGGCCCCTCTCCCTCTCCCCTGACCCCAGCCCTTCCCTGTCATGACACACTGAGTCCGGGAACCCCTCAGACCATCAGTGGTAGGCTTCCCCTGCTTACCCTGTGGGACCCTGTCTCCCCCCCACAGGTTGCCCGCAGCACTGGTAGCACCTGAAACACTCACAAGGAGTGTTCATGTGTGAATGCACTGTGTGTGCAGTGTGTGTGTGCAGTGTGTGTACATATCTGTGCATTCTGTGTGTGCAGTGTGTATATGTGTGCAGTGTGTGTATGCAGTGTGTATGGAGTATGTGCATGTGTGCAGTGTATGCAGTGTGTGTGTAGTGTGTGTACATGTGTGTGCAGTGTGTACATGTGTGTGCAGTGTGGGTACATGTGTGTGCAGTGTGTGTATGCAGTGTGTGTGTGCATGTGTATGCAGTGTGTGTGTAGAGTGTGTGTGCAGTGTTAAGCAGTGTATGTACAGGGTGAGTGTGCAGTGTGTGTGCAGTGTGTGTATGGGTGTGTGTGCAGTGTGTGTGCATGTGTATGTGCATTATGTGTGTGCAGCATGTGTATGCGTGTGTGCATGTCTGTGTGCAGTATGTGTGTACAACGTGTGAGTGTGCAGTGTGTGTGCATGCATGTGTGCAATGTGTGTGGTGTGGGTGTGCAATGTGTGTGCATGTGTATGTATGCAGTACGTGTACAGTGTATTAGTGTGTAGTGTGTGTGTGTGTGGGTGTGTGCAGTGTGTCTTACTCCTCAAATGCAGTGGAGGGGGTGTGAACTGGGGCAGAAGTTCAAGGTAGAAGGGGTGAGGCAGAAAGAGGGGCCAAACCCTAGGAGCCCCGAGATCAGAAACAAGTATGGGGAAACCCTGTCTCCAAAAGGGCTCAACATGGGAGAGGTGAACACGGGGTAGGCATCTGGAGACAGAGGCACCTGAGGGGTGGAGAGGTGGAGGGGGATGCTCCAGCACCCAGGGTCTCGATGTGGGGATTCACTCAGGGTGGTGGCAAAAACAATAAGGGAAAAATATTAGAGGTAGAATATAGTCTCAAAGCCTTTTGGAAAGCCTAAGAGTTTTTTCCATGGTTCTTGGCTGAAGGCAGCCTTGTCCCCTTAGTTAAGTAAATCAGAATAGAAACCAAGGAATGTGAGGGGTTTACCTAACTAACTTATTTACTCATTAACCTTTGATCATTCTGGATGGCTCTCTCAGAGGAAGGTCAACCTAGGATATTACCCGCTAATCGTGTTTGCTTTAGGCATTGGATCTGTCCTTTGATCTTCACTCTAGTGGTGTTGACGCAAACCTTTTGTCATTTAATGTGTACTGAATAAAGGCGGGAGAGGTCAGAGTGTGGGGATGGGTGGTCACAACTGTTTACAGCAGTCTCCAAGGAGTCAGTAAGCAGCTGTGGACACCCAGCCCGCTCATTCACTGTATTCTGTGTGTGAGTGAATTTATTCATCTGTCGTTGAGTCAGGGTCTGCAGGACAGACCTCCACAAGTAGTGACCCCAGCACTGCCTCTCTCTCCTCATTGCCCCCAAGGACCAAGCATGCCAGTGGGACCCTGTAGATGGAGTGGGAAGGGAGAAAACATGAGGACCTAGGCACCCAGGCTCATCCACTCATCCCCCCTTCCCTTGCTATACACACAGGCACACACACACACACACACACACTATACACACACACACACACACACACACACACTGCACACTGACATGTGCACACACTGCACACAAAGGCACAAACCCAGAGGGAGAGTTCAGAGCAGATGCAGCTGTGCCTGTTGTGAAACTACTGAGGAGCCTGTATGTTTGAGGAAGAGTCCCTTGCCCGCACCCCACCTTGGGGCCAAAGTTAACCCCAGGCAGAGCAGAAAAGCTGGCCAGCACCTTCTCCTCAAGTGTCCATTCTGATTGGTCAGCAAACATGACTACCCCTGGTGAGAACATGCACACCAAAACCCAGAAACAGCATACCTGAAACAGGAACACTCATAAACCCATGTGCTCATGGGCACACATGCCATCCAGGGACACTGCAAACACCAGCCATTGCTCAGCCTCTACCACATGACCCAGGAACTGCCTCCCGAGGTCCCCATATCCACCTCACTTACCTGCTTCCTAAGTGGTCCAGGAGGTCCGTTCTCCCCCAGTGGGACCAGAGGATCCCTAGGAAGGGAGGAATTGGGATGGGTGAGTGTTCGACCTCCAGCCAAGGGACCCCTCAGGAGTGGGGCACAGAAAAGGGGTAAGGGCCTGAGGGCTGGGGCTCAGTGTGGGTGGTGGGGCCACTGGTCACTCAAGGGCTGTCCTACTTACCATCCGTGCTACAGTCACCCTTAGCACTGTCCTGGCCTGCAGGGAGGAAGCAAGGCCAGAGGTGGCCCTGACCTGGCTGGCATCACCCCTAAAACTGCCAGTCCTCACATCCCCCTGCCTGCCCTTTCACATCCCCAGATTGCCAACACCCACGCCCATCAGCGACACAGAGGTCCCCATAGAAGCCCCACCCTCTGCCCCTTTCCCTCTCTGGGTAAGACTCAGTGAGTCACCTTCTACTGGGGGCCAGGACCTCCAGGAAAACCAAGATCCTGATCCAGAGAGAGAACAAGGGTCAGGACCACAGCCCCCTGAGCCCACCCAGCACAGGCTCCCACAAGCACAGGCCACTCTCTCCCTCACTACAAGGCAGTGCCTGCATCTGGCTAGGAAGAGGGTCTCTGCACCCCTTCCCCACCTGGTGCACTCCTTGCCGTCTACTGCCTTAGGGTATGAACCACAGGGCATCTCTGGTTTTCTCTCTGGATCCAAGAACCCATGCATCCTCCCAGGAGACCCCATTTCCAGAGCCTCCCTCCCAGGCATCCCCCCCACTCCCAGGGTCCCAAACTCCAAGATTCTTACTCACACACACCCATATTTCCAGGGATGTCATTCAGAGGGGCTGAGAGGACTCAGTTCCCCATCCCCTTGAAAATTTAAAAGGGTTTCCTTTGAGGCCTTCATCGCCAGTGGGGCCTTTAAGCCTTGGTGGTCCCACCACTCTCAGCTGCCCTGACTTATATTTCTCCCCCACGCTCTCCACATGGACCCTGTCAGAACACGTTGAGGCCACAGATGGTCCTGGGGTATTGAAGAACAGGGATGCAGCCTCTGCTTCCAAGACACCTTCAGCCACCCACTACTGCCCTCAGGGACAGTGGGACACACATAGAAACCTAGTCTAGAAGGGGAGGCCCTGTCCCCTTCTTCTCGAGGTAGGGGTGGAAGGGCTCACTCAGAGCATGGCGGGGGAGCAGAGATTCCTGGCTGTGGAGGAGCTCCAGCTCAAGGAGGTCACAGGAAAAGTGGAGGTGCAGGTGAGGGGGGGTCAAAGGGATTGGGAAGCAGGGCCCTGGAGCTGTCACTCACCTTGACACCTGGCTCACCCTGGATCCCTGGAGATCCTGACTCTCCTGAACTCCTGCAAAGAGATTGGGGTCAGGAACATCCTTCCCCCTCAGAAACTCCTGGTGTTCCCCCACATCTTGTTCTCTTTTGCCCCTCCACCAAAATTGGCAGGAATCCAGTTCTTATCCCCTCCCCCCACAAGACTGGTCCCTTCACCCTCTTCCCAGTGACCATCTCTCCAGGGGAGACCCAGGTTCCCCAGCACCTTCTGGGGAAGGTTGGGGGTCCTGGAGGAGGAGCAGAAATAGGGGTCACTGCTTAGGGAGGTGAGGCCATTGCAGGGCAGAGGCCCAGATGAGAGCCCAAGGTCACAGTAGTGGGACAGTGGGGGCCTCTCAGGGGATGGGGCTTCTCTTTGCCCCTGAGATGAGACTAGAGTTCATGGTCTGGGGACAGGGAGGCAGAGGACCAGACACACTGATCTGAAGGGTGAGGGCTGACGTGACTCACAGCAGCGCTGCTGGGGCCAGGTGGTCCCTGTGGGGGAAACAGATATAACAGAGACAGGGAAGGGAAGTGAAGGGTGCAGTGAAGCAGTGTGGAGGGTGGAGGAGTGGGAGCAGCCAGGCCAGGGTGGCAGCTGTGGGGTGTGGAATGTGGGGTAGGGGCTGGCCAGGTGGAGGTAACCATTCAGTGTCCAGGGTCAGTAGGGGTCACACTTACCATAAGTCCCATGTCTCCTGTTTCTCCCTTCTCCCCCAGAGGGGCCTGGCACACCCTGTGCAGGTGCACAAAGCATGGACCCAGATGAACACCCCACCTAAAGCACAGCCCTAGGTCCCACAGCCCTCTCTGCTCAGACCCCACACGGCCCCCGGTCCTCTGCCCTCACTGCCCCAGTCCTCACAGCAGCCTGCTGGCAGGGTCTGGAACAAACATCAGCCCAACCTAACCCCACCTCTCAGGTCCGATCCCCATCCCCAACTCGCCTGTAGTCCTGGGGACCCACAGAATCCTCTTGTTCCTTCTTCACCTTTGCCTCCCACACTCTGAGAATGAGGGACACTCTGGCTTCAAAGTGTACCTGGGGTCTCTGAGCTCTGGGCTTCCCATTACTCCCTGTGGGAGGGGGGAGGCAGGCAGGGACAAGGACACAGAGATGGGTCATAGGTCAGGCATTCTCTATTCACAAACACCATATAGAGCTGGGCACCAGGCCCAGAGTTCCCACTCCCCACCCACAGCCCCAAGGGCAGAGGGAAGCTGAGGGCAGAGCAGAGGCTGCCAAGGCCTCGGGTCAGGGCAGAGGGATCACTCACCACTGTTCCAGGCTGCCCCATGGACCTACTGGTCCAAGGAGTCCAGGAGAGTCCTGGCAGTGAGAGGAGAGTCAGAGACATCAAGGCAGGGTGAGACGAGAGGAGAATGAGGGTAAAGGCCAGGGCATCAGAAATCAAGGTCACAGATAATTACATGTTTGACCTTGTTCCCTTTGGTGCCTTTCTGCCCAGGGTCTCTCACCTGCCCCTGGAGGAGAAGGCAGATGAGATATCAGAGGAAGGAGATGGATGGAGTGGGCGGAGGATGACACAACAGGAGTCAGGGGTCAATCATGGTCTGTGGGGTCCCTCTGTTTGTCTCCATCCTCTCCAGCCACACCTGGGGGCCTGGCAGGACCAGGAAACTGCAGAGGACCCTGCGCCTCATGGCAGCCAGTCAGATCAATGGGGCCCTTCTTACCCTGTGAGACAGGAGGCAGGAGTCATGGCTCGAGGGTGACACTCACCCTCAAACACTCGAAGGACATGCTTCGTAGCCCATTACCCCTCGGCTCATAGACCCATCCCCCAATACCCTCACCAGGGCCCTTCCACTCTCACTGAGGAATGTTTCTCTCCTGTTGCTCCAGGGGAACCCTGAGGGCCTGAGAGCGCTGGGGGGGTTAATGGGTCCCCTGATCCTGCTGTACCTCACTTCCCAGGGGAGCTCTTAGAGAGGAGACGAGTAAGACCCCCAGGAAGGAGACCCCGGCCCACCCACTCCAGGGCTTCAGAGCACAATACCCAAGAGAGGAGTTCATGCTGACCCTGGACTCCCTCTGCCCAGGACCACAGCTCCTGCCTGGATCCAGAGGCCACACTCACCCTGCCTTACCCACTCCCTTTCCTGGTTTCTTCCTTCCACCTCTCAGGGACCCAAGAGTCCTGTCAGGGCTAGGGGGAAGCCAGAACTTCATTCCCCTTCAAGCCACATCCATCCTGTGAAGCAGATTCAGGGAAGACGGAATTTCATAGAAACGGGAAGGGTGAGGCCTGGGGACGGGGAGACAGGCTCAGAGAGATGTGTATGGGGAGTGACACAAGGGTGGTGGTCAGGGATGGGGTCAGCGAGGGGGGTCATGTCTCTTGGCACTTGGTCCAGGCAGGGGTCTGGGAGTCACACTCACAGTAATTCCTGGGGGGCCTCTCTCTCCTGGGAAGTGCCTGAGACCAGAAGGACCATCCTTCCCTCAGGCCCCAGGGGGGATCAGGGTCACCCTAAAAGGAAAGGAGTGGTGAGGAGTCACTGCCATGCTCCCAAACTAAACAGAGATCTCTGGCCCTTCAAATCCCCAGCTATCTGTACGAGGTCAGGCTGAACCAGGGGCAGGGGTGTGTGACTGAGAGAAGAGGGGCACACAAACTAACTCCAGGGTCCGGGGCCGGTTCTCTCTGTGGCACACCTAGCTGAGGTCCCACCACTTCTGGAGGGCCAGAGCGCTGGTCTTCCCTTGTAAACCCTGAGAGGAAGAGAGGAGAGCACAGTGTGAGCAGGTGTGGACACTGGGGCAGGTGCCCGGGCTCCCGGAGGAAGGGCGGGGCCACAGGAAGCCCCAGGCCGTGGGTGTGGGCAGCACCACGGCAACATCCACTCTGCCAGGCAAACATCCCCATGGTCCTTCCAGACAGCTTTGGTGTTTGAGGGTCTGAGGGGCCCTGAGGATGGGTGGCCAGGGGTATCACTCTCCACTTCTCTCTGGCCTGGGCGTCATGGCAACTTGTCCTTCCCAGGGGGTCCTGGAAGGGGTTCAGGTGTCAGGTGAACGCTAGGCTAGAAAGAGGGCAAAGAAGGAAAACTTAGAGAACTAAGGTGACTCAGAGCTCAGAGGCTACTCACCGGGGTCCTTTGGGGCCAGGAAATCCATTGGGACCCTGAGGTCCAGGGAGACCCTAGGGATGGAGGTGGGCAGAGTCAGGAGAACCGGGAAGGTGTTAGGCAGGGGAACTCAGCTTCCTCCCTGGGGTGAGGAGGGAGGGGCTCCCCCAGGCTCCTTCTTCCTGAGAGCAGCCTTTCCCCAGCTCTAGTGCTGGGATCCTGCTTCCCCATGCCTGCAGCTCCATCAAGCCCTTCAGGGTCACTGTGATCCAGCTGCTGCCCACCTGCCAAGCTCAGCTGCATCTGCCCCAACGCCCACCCCTGCTCCACCAGGACCAGCTCCCCCACAGGCCTTTGGTCGCTATCCCACGCGGCGCAGCACCCCAGTCCCCTGCATGCCTCCTTCCTCCTGCTGCTCCAGGGCTCGTCCTGCACAGGCAGTGATTCTGCAACCAGACTGCCCTGGCTCAGCCCCTTGCTCTGCCCATCACTGGCCGTGTGATGACCAAGCCTCCCTGTGCCTCTATAAAGCCTCATCTACAAAACAGGAGAGTCCATGCCCACCTCACAGGACTGAGAGGATGCCTCAGCACAGCGCCGGCAGGTGGCATGTGCTGGGGAGGTGGACTCTGGAAAGCGTGGGTCTCACTGCTGTTGGAGGCTCCCTTCTCGGCACTGCCACTGCTCTCGGTCTGGGCATGTTCACTTTGCTGGGACCTGCAGCCACTCTGTGCCCCATTTCCACCCAACTCCTCACCATAGGGCCTTTTTTTTTTTTTTTTTTTTTACTTTTTCTACACCCTCCTCAACTTATTGGCAGCCACAAGGCGCCGTATACAGAGAGGGGAGCATAATTGATGCATGACCATCTTCAATTATCTGGCTGATGTCAGCTTCCATTCTGACCCCAGTGCCCTCATCCCTAGACGGCCCAGGCCAGATCCCTCCTCCCAACACCTTCTCACCTGTGAGCACAGGGGGTCCAGGGTCCCCGATCGGTCCAGTGCGTCTCTTCAGCCCCTGGAACCACCCTGATGCTGCTGCTCCCTGGAAAGCATGGAGGAAGCGGGCACCCAAGCCACACCCACCCTCACTCTGGGGACCAGGAAGGCCATCACCACCTGCTGTTCTTTACCAGGGAAACAGAGTGAGAGAGGGAGAAGGTGGAAGAGGTGGGTGTCGGGGTCTGGGTCCAGAGGAGAAGTGGGCACCAGTGAGGCTGAGTGGGGCTGGCAGATCCCAAGAGCTGTTGCAGGACACAGAGTCCGTGAGGTACTGAGCTTCTCGTGACCCAGGGCCAGCGTGACAAGAGTGTGGGATGCTGTCCTGCAGGGATCAGGCATCCAAGGAAGCAAAGCACCGGAACTGGGGAGCCTGGTCTCTCTGGGGAGTCAACCAGTGCTTGGGGGCTCTGGAGTGGGCGGTGATTAGTACAGGGAGTTGGGGCCAATGTGGGGTCTCTATTCGACCTGACACCTTTCATGCCTATGTCACCTTTGAACCCCAGAAAGCCATCCTCCCCTAGAAAGAGGGAGGTGAGAGGACCCACAGACAATAGAGGACTGGGGTTCCCAATGTAGGATCCTGAGAACATGGATGGGAGGCTGGGCTCAGGAGCTGGAGGCAGGCAGGAGGGAAGGCAGTGAGGAGCAGAGATGGCAGGAGTGAGGTGCTGGGGGGCTCGGGTGTGGGGCTCACCTTTGCACCCTCATAGCCCTTCAGACACTGAATTCCTTCCACACCCTGGAATCAGATGGGGGGCAGAGGTAGAGTGGTCAGGGAATGGGACTGGGTTGGAAGGAGCCAGCTCCTGAGACCCCATCTCCCTCTTCTGAACACAGTCCTTCATCCTCATCCTGGCAATCGGTTACCTTGACACCTCGAGGTCCTGGGTACCCTAAAGAACCCTGAGGTCCAGGTGGATCCTGGAAGAAAGACAGGCATTTATAAAGGGACCTCGATTCCCACTGTGGGAAATTCTATGGGTGGGAGAAATGGGAGTCACAGATCTGGGGTCTGGATAGGACTACAGTGCTCAGGAGTTTCAAACAGTGTCACAGCCACATGAATCATAACACAAGAAAACCCCAAGGACTTTCAGCTCCAGAACCTGGGTAGAAACTCCTTCAGGGGGTGAAGGGCATGAGTGATCCCACCTGGCTTCCTTCAGTTGCAGGGGGCCCTTCCTTCCTGGGGTGACCCTGGGGCTAAGGAACAGAGAATGGGACCACTGTTCCCTGTCACCTTCTCTGCACTCCTGCCTATGCTGCTTCCAATCCAAATTCCAATGACCAACTGACCATGGAGAGGCACCACCAGTGACCTTTCAATGTAAGGGTCACTGAAGGAGTTTTGAGGTCCTGCATGGGGTGGAGGGCCAAGGGAAGCTGGGTTCAGAGGTGCAGCCCACTCACTGGGGGGTCTATGTGAGCCATGCATGCTGGGAGACCATGTTTCCCTTGAGGACCCTGCAGGCAGTTCAGGGGTCCCAGGGTACCATCTGGAAACAGATGAAGTCCCAGCAGACATTTATTGTTCTCCCTACACCGTCCCTCCCAGTCCGGTCCTCAAAATTACTTAGTCACTTACCTTCTCTCCATGAGGGCTGATGTCACCCTGGGGCCCGGGGGAGACCCCACACACAGGGAAAGAGAAATCACAGGGGTCTCCCAGGGGTGCACCCCCTGTCCTACAGCCAGCCTCACTCAGAGCATGAGCAACAAGGGCCTGAGACCCTTAATTTTCCATCCACATCCATAGTCTGACCCACTGTGGAAGCCGAGGAGAAGTCACTAAAGCCTGGGAGTAAGTGGGCAGGACCACTCACCTGTGTCCCCCGGAGTGCCCTGTGGTCCACGAGGCCCTGGCTTTCCCTGGGGTCCCTAGAAACAGGAACCAGGCATGAGTCAGAAGGAGGTGGTGAGAGAAAGAACTTAGGGCAGAGAGTCGAGTCCCAGCAGAGACAGCCAAGAGGTGGGAGGCAGGCAGGGACCTCGGGGCACAAGGACCGGGGTGAGGACTCTCACCCATCACTCTCCACACTCTCTTTGGGCCGTGGGGACCATCCATGCCTGAAACACAAGATGGGTGTGAGCAGCCTGAAGGTGGCCTGGAGGGACCTATGGTTCTCAGAGGCGCAGCCATTCCCAAGGGTGGGATGGTTAGACATCCAGTTCATCTTCAAACCAAGCAAGCAGCTGGCCCAGCCCCTCAGGGCATGGGGCTGTGGATCTGTGGGCTTGTGGCTTTCTGTTCTGTTTCTTGAGGATTTTATAACTATGTTCAGAGCCTCGGAGAACTGCACCACACGGCCCTCCCAGGGCAGCTGGGGGTGAAGGCTGAAGCAGGGCTCAGGGGTCAGAGAAGGGGGAGCTCATGCGGAGGGAGGAGGAAGGCAGCTAGGAAAGGTGGGGTGTTGGAGTGCTCAAAGGGTCACATCAGAGGTGGAACTCAGGGAGTCACTTCTGTGGGGCCCAGAAATACATTCACTGATTATATGCACTGAGCTCCTGCTGAGCACCCACCTCCCTTTCCTGCAGGTCCCCACTGCCACAGCAGACCCACCCCCCAGCACAACACCCGCCCCAAATGCACTTACCCTCTGTCCCTTCTCCCCCAGGAAGCCCTGGGGATCTATCAAAACCCAGGTCTTTCTAGGAGGAAGAGGGTCAGCCAGAGTAAAGGCCCAGATGAAGCATCTTTCTGTCAGGGAGGCTGGAGAGAAGATTCAGACAGCAGGTGTTAGTGGAGTGGGGGAGAAGATGGTTCTGAACTTCTCATCATCCGATCATGGTGGGGGAGAAAACATTGCAAATGCAGATCCCTGGGTCATGCCCTCAAAGGTTCTTATTCCACAGGTCGGGGTGGAGCTTAGACACCGGCATACTATATGAAAACAACCTCAGTATGTTAACTAGATTTTCCACCATCTGAGCTCACCCCCAGCTCGGTGGTCACTCAACTCCAAGCTCCTGAGGGTGAAGGTTGTGAGGTCACGCAGAGAGCCAGGCAACAAGTACTCTGGTGGGCTGGCTGTACTGGGGTGGAACAGGGCCACAAGGCAGAGTCCTGGATTCTAGTCCTGCTTGGGATGCTCAGCATTGCCCCACGATAAAGGGAGACAAAATGGGCATGTGTGGGGCCGCCAGGACTGTTACTGTGGTTTTTGAACAGTGTAACAGGAAGACATGGGTTTAATTCCACACTCCCTGGAGGTGAGTGATTTCAATATCCAAACTATTTCCCTCACCTGTGAAACGGGTAAAAAAGTAACACAGGTCTCCAATCCCTCATCCAAATCTCATGGGGCCAGGTCTCTTTCAGATTTCAGAGAGGTCTCACCACCAGGAACAGGGGCAATGCCCATGATCATCCCACTAGCATTTTTGCAGTGGAACATGCTAGCCCCCAGTCCGAGGGATCCTCAAAGACTCTGGAGATCCTCCTATCAGATGGGTCAGTGCGCTGACTCCCAGTCCGAGGGATCCACAAAGACCCCACAGGTCCTCCTAGGAAGTGAAGTCAGGATTTGCTGGCAAATGCATTCCAAAAATACTTGAAGTTTTCAGAGATTTTTGGATTACAGAATGAGAATGTGAGATTGAATTTACCTAAGAAAGTTTCTTGTGAGGGTTAAAGCAAGTCCTGCCTACAGAGTGCTGGGCATACGGCAGCTAATAGATGTTAGCTGATTATCGTCACGAATAGCAGTGGAGCTTCAAGCAGTAAAATGCCTTATATATAGTAAATGCTGAAAAAAAGTTTGCTGTAATCATTATTACAAGTTTCCACCAGTGTCTAATTTGGCGTTTTCTCCATTGCTTCTTCGATGACTACTAGCAAAGGCAGAAGAGACACTGACTCCTTCTGAGCCCTGCAGAGCCCACCCACTTCCCCAAATTACCTGCTAGACACCTCCCATTCCCCATTCATTTCAGCGAGGTTTTCCTGCCTGGTAAACTGGATATTAACACAAATGTCCCTAATTAGAAATAAAATGTTTCTAACTATTTTTTATGTTTTTCTCTTTGTGTTGTTGAGACTTGAATTATAGCTCAGCATAGCGTCAAGTTTTGGTAACAATTCCAGAGATCTTTTGAAAAGTGTTTTTGTGTTCCCACTGCTGAGGGCTGTCTCAGTGTATGTGTCAATTAGACCGAGTTTCTTTAATTTTGCACCTTGGCTTTGGATGGCTCCAGGCCCATCCTCCGTCACCATCCTCTTTCTAATTTCTTGCTCGTCACATCTCTTTGCCTCTTGCTTGCCTTTTCCATAGCTTCCTCTCCTGCTCTAGCTTCTGTTTTGATCCATACATGTTTGCCATGGTTTCATTTGGCTCCTACCCTTCTTCCCCTTAAAATCCTGGTTTCAGTCATTGCCCCTCTTCTCTTTGTCCTGTGGTTTTTGCTCAGCAGGTCAGCAGCTGTTTCCTTTAGACTTTATTTGTTAAAGCTCAGTCAGCAGGCATTTCTTAGCACATATTGTGGGACTCCAGATATGTTTGACATCGTTCATGCCCTCACAGGGTTTGTGACCTGGATGGAAATAGGACAGTCACTTCCTACCACATGGATGAATAATGAGGACATTATGCTCTCACAAAAGGATAAATGTTGTGTGATTTCACTTAGGTGAAGCTACCTAAAGTAGTCGAGTATCTAAATATCTAAAGTATTGTTACATGGTTTTTTTTTCTTTATACCACAATTGACAGGAAAAAAGCATTGATAATTCACCATCCATGTATACATCTGTTAATATTTTGATCTTGCAGTTAAAATTCACTTTTCTCATGTATCGTTACATTTTCTAATGGCATTAAATATTTTTCTACAACCACCCCCTCACACACAATTTCCTAATTCTTTACAAAATTATTCCAACCCCTTCTGACCGCCCCTTCTTCTTCCCTACTACATGCATATGGTTCAATCACTTTTAAATAAAATAAAATGTAATTACTAATGATGCTTAAACATCATAGATATCTTATCTGTTTAAATCTCCTTAATTTAAAATGAAATGCGACTTTAACTTAGTCAAGGATACTTTAGAGTTGGGAGGAAAGCCATCTGGCTGTTACCGAAGGTCTTCCGCTGCTGCCTAAGAAGGCAAATGGTTTCTAGAGTGTCCTTGACCAGGGAAATTGGCATGAAGTCTTTCTGGGAGGAGAATCTTCCAGAGAATCTTAAAATTTCTGTAGATCTCCTAGACATGTTATTTGAGTCAGGGACAAAGTTTTCACTGAGATTTTTACAGATCAAGGTTTGTGTCCTGGCTCTGTCCTTAGCACACCATCTGGGCAGATTTCTGCACATCTGGAAGCCTCTGAAGTGGGAGAAAGCTCACCTGTTTTTGGGAAAATTTAGTGAGGTTAGATGACAGAAACATCTCTGGAATATAGACAATATTTTTGACCAGAGGGCAAATGTCACCAAATGCATATGGCATCATGTTCACTGTAAACTTCATGAACACTGGAGCCATGTTAATATTCTTCTCTTTTGTGTTTCAACATTTAATCTAGTGCCTGGTGCAAAGTAGATGCTCAATAATTGCGTGAATACATCTATAGATGAGTGACTTACTCATGCTTAGGATATTAAAGATGAAGTAACACAGATAAGCTTGTGAATCCCTATTACAAATCTGAAGTCCATTTGTATGCAGTAACAGGTTATTTTCTACTTGTTTGCCTCCAGGGATGGGGGAGCTCTCTAGCACATGCTCACAGACAATTTCAGCTCGGAAGAGCTCTGACTGTGGAAAGCCTCCTGCAAGCTGGTCTCCTCTGTGTTCAGTAAGTGAGGCCTCTGCCCTCTGGGTCACATGAGAGAGGATAGGGCCCTGGGAAAGTGATTCATAGACTTGAAATTTCATAAAACACTTGCATATCGACTGGGATGTCAGAACTTTGCAGTTGGGATGTCAGGGCTTTGCACCATGTGACGGTGGTTGCAATGTGAGCCTGGGAGCAGGTGTCACAGTTCAAACTCAGGCCCTGTCACATCTGAGCTGTGTGATAGAGGAGAATCTACCGTGAGACCTCAGACAGGTTACCTGGCCTCTCTGAGCCTCAGTCTCCTCATCTGGAACTGTGTAGTCAAGAGAGATTCAGTCTCTGTTTACCACACAACCAAATCCCACAGACTATTGTAAGGGGGTGTTTCTGGGTGCTTTTGACAGCTAACTGAGGAAGCTGGCCCCTAGTGGGGTGGCAGTTCAAGAAGCTGGCCTCCAGGTCTTCACTTCCAGCTGAGCAGCCATGCAGAGCTCCCCTTTTGCTACGGAGTGTTCCAGACCCCACTCCCTCAGCCAGCCTGCTCCTGACAGGCCCCAGGCCTGTGAGGCTCAGAAGAGACACCATCCCTTCAAAGCCAGTTTGTCTGAATTCATCGAAAAATAAACAGGTTCCACTGAGTTAAACGACTGTTTTGTCTTGTTAGTGGGGAGGGTCTGCTCCTGCTAAGCCACACGCATCTCACGACTGGACTCTTGCAGTAGCCACTTCCATTCTTGCCCTGCTGGGGCCTCTTTTCCACTTGGCAGCCTTCTGAGTCCTGTTATAATGCGGGCTCTGCACAAACCCTTTGGGTGGTGAACACCCCGAGGCATATCTCAGTCCTCTAGGGACCTATGTGCTCTGAGGACCTCCTCATCTTCACCTCCTATCACCTTCCCTCTCCCCTAATGCCCACCCTACTCCAGCTCCACTGGCCTCCCTCCTGACAGGCCACCTAAGCAGCACATACCTGCCTGTGACATACTGAATCCTCTCTCTGTGTATCAATGTGGCAGGTCAACTGCCAGGTAGAAATGCCGCATATATTTCCTCCCATCAAATGAAATCTGCCCCTAATCTGGCTGGGGTTTTGTTCTATTAGACCTATGGCGGCGAGGGGCCCTGCTGCAGAGTAACCTTCTCCTGGTGGCTTAGTTCTCTCTAGAGAAAGCAGAGGGCCTCTGCAAGGGGGACGGAAATGCCCTGGTCTATTAATTTTCAGCATGCATTACCAGAACATTGATCTTCTGCAGCCACGGAGAAGATCAATGTCCAGTCTGCCTCCCCCTTCCCCTACTGCAAAGGTAAGTTTCACACTTGGATGGAGCGCAAATGCTGCCTGCACATGCTGCACAGCCCTGGAGTGCTGTCTGTGCAGTTTCGGCTCCAGCCAGGAGGAGGAGCTGCTGCACCACAGCCTGACGGTCCACGGGGCTCCGGAGTGCCCCCTGGCGGCCACCTCCGCTGCACCCCATTCTCGGCCTGACCCCAGCAGAACCCAGATCAGTACCTAGGCCAGAGCCCAAACGTGAGGCAACCACAATCCAGCCCCTGCCGCTCCCAAGTAGCCCCCATCGCCTCCGGAGTTCCGCTGCCACGTGTGCAGCCAGAGCTTTACGCAGTCTTGGTTTCTCAAGGGCCGTATGTGCAAGCACAGGCCTCCTTCCATCATGCGTGTCCCGTGTGCCGCCGCTGCTTCAGGGAGCCCTCGTTCCCAAGAACCACGTTAGGCCGGGCGAGGTGGCTCTCGCCTGTAATCCCAGCATTTTGGGAGGCCGAGGTGGGCAGATCACTAGGTCAAGAGTTTGAGACCAGCCTGGCCAACATAGTGAAACCCCATCTCTACCAAAAATACAAAAATCAGCTGAGCATAGGCAGGGACCTCTAATCCCAGCTATTTGGGAGGTAGAAGAATAGCTTGAACCCAGGAGGAGGAGGCTGCAGTGAGCCGAGATTTTGCTACTGCACTTTAGCCCAGGCGACAGTGGGCAACTCCGTCTGAAAAAAATAAAAAATAAAAATAAAAATAAATGCACCACATGAAGGTGCACGCCAGCAAGCTGGGCCCACTTCGTGCCCTGTTGCCTACTCGGGCCCCCCAGCCTGCGGAACAGGGTTGCTGGCCTGTGAGCCGTTGGGCCCAGCGCTCCTCTTCCGCCAGCGCCCAACCCCGCCAGACCCGAGAGCCCCAGCTCTTCTTGGGCTACCTGAGCCTGTGAGCTGGCGAGGGCCGGCCAAAGGCGATGGTGCCGACCGAGCCCAGGCCGGCTGCGGCTTCGGAGGTTCCGCCCGCTGTCCTCTGCTCTCCTGGCCTGGACGCAGCAGCACCGCATGCAGGGGCGAGAGGAGCAAGAGGAGGCGGTGGAGGCCAAGAAGGAAACCTGGCCGGGGCAGGTGGCCTCTGGCTTCTTTCCTGCACCTGCGCCCAGGTGAGGGGCCAGGGCACTCTGCACCTGCCCAGGCAAGATCGACCACCAGGCAGGAAGAGACTGGGTTGTGGGTTGGAGGGACCCCGCCTGGAGGAGGCCGAGGCGCCCCCGGCAAGGATTGTCCCTTCTGCAGAAAATTTTTCTGCTCAGCACGTCACCTGACAGTGCGTCCGCGAGTGCACACAGGTGGGCAGCCCTTAGAGGTTCTGCACTGCCACTACGCGGGCACCCAGCCCAGCTCGCGCAAGTGTCGCCTATAGCGCCACCGCCAGGCATGGGGGAGCCGCCAGGCATGGAGGAGCCGCCGGCCCTGGGCCACCCGCGGAGCCACCGCCCCCTTCCCAGCAGGGTTTGGCTCGCCACCAGAGCCAAGCTGTCTCCGCTGACCTGGGTGGAGGGCGCCGCAAGCCCCCTGCCTTCTTCTAGTGGTGCTCGGCCGGGGTCCCGTCAGAAGCCCGCCAGCTGCGGGAGGACCCTGTACAAGCGGCAAGGTGGTGAGGCTGAACCCCTGGCCCTGGCCGTGTGAGCAGGCCTGGAGGAGCGGCCAGGCCAGGGGGTGCGCTCCCCCGCTGATTCTTCTGCCCTTTCACCATTGGAGCCCCAGAGCTCTTGGCCTTGTCCCCTTCAAGTGCACCACAGCCACCGGGCTAGGGGCCGCCAGCCACCCCCAGGCTGACTCCTCCTTGCGGTATGCGCGATAACCATCAGGAGGACCCCTCCCAGTCCTGCGCAGGACGGGCATGTGTTGCGAACTGCTCTGGACAAGGGTTAAAGACCTAAGAGGGGAAAGGCAGAGGATAAAGAAAGACACAAAGGCAAACATAACATAGAGAGAGCTGGGCCACGTGGTCTGGAAAGCTGAGGATGGCAGTCTCTTCAGCCCCCGACCTGCCTCAGAGTACTTTATTTTATATGTTTACAAAGCACATAGCAGAGGGAGGGTGTAGTTACATAGAACAGCCTGTGTTTATAATTCTCATACTTCAGTTAACACACTTCAGCTAAAGACTGTCTTGCAGCAAAGTGAGTAAGAGCTGCTTATCTTTTTCTAGGCCTCTGCTCTTCTCCAAGACATACACATTCCCCTGTTACGGTTTTGCTTCTCTGAAGTTCACCCAAGGGTCACAGCAGCCTGGCTGCTGATTCCCCGAGAGGGGGGTGGGCTACTCTGGCTCTCTACACCTCTTCCTTTACTGTAAATATGAACAAAAATTGGCACCACATTAAGCGTTACTACTATTATTACATAGGGTGCAGTACATTGAAACAGACTACACAAGAATTTCATGCCCAAGCTGCATTCCTTAGCAGGCATCACATTCACAATAAAGGCATGTGAGATTTACAACAATGTCAGGTAACGCTGAAAGCCTCAGGAGGGATTGCCAGCTAGGCACATCCCCGATGTTTCCTGGCCTTACTGTGACTCTGTCTGTCTTAGGTTGTCTTCCTCTGAGGATCTTACCCATCACTGACTATCCAGCCATCCCTTCAGGACCAGCATCACAGTCCTTTCGGCTCTGATGTATCCCAGAATACTTTATTTTATGTTTACAAAGCACGTAGCAGAGGGAGGGTGCAATTACTTAGAGCAGCCTGTGCTTATAATCCTCATACTTCAGTTAATACACTTCAGCTAACCACTATCTTGCAGCAACGTCAGTGAGAGCTGGTTCTCTTTTTCTAGGCCTCTGCTCGTCTCAGAGACATACACATTCCCCTATTATGGTTGCGCTTCTCTGGAGCTCACCCAGAGTTCCCAGCAGCCTGGCTGCCGATTCCCCAGAGGGGGTGGGCTACTCCGGCTCTCTATACCTTTCCCTTCTATTTTTCTTTCATTCCTGCCCTTTTCCCTACCCTTTTCCTTTTCCCTCCCCTTTCCCTTTTGTCTTTTTTTTCTTTCTTTCCCTGTTTTTTTTTTTTCTATCCTTTCCTTTTTCTCTTTCCCTCCCTTTTCCTTTTCCTCTAGTTTTTCTTTCCCCTTTTCTGTCCCCCATTTTACCTCCTTCTTTCCCTCCCCTTTATTCTCTTTATCCCCTCACATTCCCTCTCATTTTTTCCTTTCTTTACCTCCACATGCCCTTCATCTTTATTTTCTCCGCTTTTCTCTTTTTCCCTTCTGTTTTCCTCTCTTTTCCATTTTCGTCCCCCTTCCCTCTTCTTTTGTATGCCTTTTCTCCTTTTTTCCCCATTCCTTTCCCTCCCCTTTTCCTCTTTTCCCTCCCTCCTTTTTCTCTCCTGCTTTCCCCTCCCTTTTCTTTCCTCTCCCTCTCCTTTCCTCTCTTTCCTCCCATTTTCTTTTCCCTCCCCTTTTTCTTACTTTTAACTCCCTTTTTCTTCCCAATTTCCCTCCCTTTTTCCTAGTCTTTCTCCTCCCTTTCACTCCCGTTTCAGTCCCCTTTCCCTTTTTTTTCTTGTGATAAAGTCTTACTCTGTTACCCAAGCTGGAGTGTAGTGGCAGGATCTGGGCTCACTGCAACCTCTGCCTCCCAAGTTCCAGCAAGTCTCCTGCCCCAACCTCTGGAATAGCTGGGATTACCGGCACATGTCACAAAGCTCAGCTAATTTTTGTATTTTAGTAGAAATGGTGTTTCACCATGTTGGCCAGGGTGGTCTTGAACTCCTGACCTCAGGTGATCTGCACATCTTAGCCTCCCAAAGTGTTAGGATGACAAGCGCGAGATACTGTGCCTGGACTTTTCACTCCTTTTTTTTACCTTTCTCATCCATCGCCTTTCCTAGAATTTCACCCCCCCTTTCCCTTTCCTTCACCTGTTTCCTCCACTTCCCACTCCCTTTTCTTTTCCCATTTTCCTATCTTCCCTTCTCCCTTTTCCCTCCCCTTTTCCTTCTCTTTTTATTTTCCTTTCCCCTCCCCTTGTTCCTCTGTTTCACTTCAGCTCTTACTATCTCTTTTCCCTTTCCTTTTTTCTAACACTTTCCATTCGGTTTTCTTTCTCTCTTTTTCCCTGCCTTTTCTTTCACTGCCCCTTTCCTTCCCAACCTTTTTCCACCCCCTTTTCTTCCCATTTTTTCTCCCTTTTTGTTCCTCTTTTCCTCCCCTTCCCTTTCCTCCCTCTTTTCTTCCCTTTCCTCCCCCCTTTCCCTTCCTTTTCCATTTCCTTTCCCTTCCCTCTTTCCATTTCCCTTTCCCTCTTTATCCCTTCCCCATTTCCTTTTTGGTCTTTTCTTATTTCTTTCTTCTGTTTCCTATTTCTCTCCCCTTACCCCTTTTTATTCCTTCCCCTTCTCTTTCTTTTTCTTTCCTTTTCTTTTTCCCTTTCCCTCGCCTTTTATCCTCTTTCCCTCCCATTTACCCTCCACATCCTCCATTTTCTTTTCTGCCTTTGCTTTTGTCTTCCCCTGTTTCTTTATCTCTCCCATTTTTTGCCCTTTTTCTTGTGATTCCTTCCCACCCCTTCCCGTTTCCTTCCGCTTTCCCTTTCTTTTCCCTTCCCTCCCCTTTCTCTCCCCTTTCCGTTCCCTTTGCCTTCCCCTTTTCCTTCCTTTGCCCTCTTTTCATTTCTTTCCCTCCCGTTTTCTGTCCCTTTTCATCTCCCTTCCTTTTTCCCTCCCTTTTTGTCTTCCCCTGTTCTCCCCTTCCCTCCTTTTTTCTTTTATTTTCCCTCCCCCTTTCCCTACCCTTTCATTTCCCTTTTTCTTCTGCTTCATATTCTTTCTCCTTTTCTGTTCCCCTCACTTTTCCTTTTTTTTTCTTCTACAGTGTAAGAAAAGACCTCCAAGATTTTTTTTCTTTCTTTCTTTCTTCTTCTTCTTTTTCTATTCTCTTTCTTTCCTTGACAGGGTTTCCCTGCGTCGCCCAGGCTGGCCTCACTGGGAGACCACGGCTCACTGCAGCCTCAGCCTCCTGGGCTCCCTGGTTCCCTCCGCCTAGTCCACAGCAGCTGGGAGCCCAGGCGCAGCCACCATGCGGGCGTCTGGAACTCTGCACCGGTTTCCTGGGCAGTCCCCAGGCCATGGGAGGCGCTTAGAGAAGGTGGCCGGATCCCTGGTCTTGGGTAGCACAGCAGGGCCCTGCCGGCCTCCCCACAGGCGACATCCTGTGCTCTAGGGCAAGGAGTAGGAGCCACCGCGGACCTGGCCATGCTCTGAACCCAACCGTCATCACTCATCGTCCCCGTGGGAATTGTTCTAAGTCCCTCCCGGAGACTAGGAACGGTCTCTGCAGGCGCTGGTGGTCGAGCAGGACGCCCCAGGCCAGGAAACGCGAGCCCGTGACCGAGATGAAGCCAGGTGTCCAGCGGGGCAGCCGCGCGCCCTTCCCAGTGCTGCCGCCAGGATCCCTCCAGGGAGACTCGGGACCGGTTGCCTGGTGCCACCTGGCGGCCACTTTCTTTTCCTGGCTGTGTTGACCAGGCTGGCCTCCAGGTATCCTCCCGCCTCTGCCCCGGGGAGCTTGGGGATTCCAGGCCTGAACCACTGCACCTGGGCTGGACCTGTGTATTTTATTATTTCCTATTTTTTCTTTTCTTTCTTTATTTTTTTCTTTTTGGAGACGGAATGCAGTGGTGCGATCTTAGCTCACTGCAACCTCTGCGTCCCGGCTTCAGGGGATTCTCCTGCCTCAGCCTCCCAGTAGCTGATATTGCAGGCGTGTGACACCACACCCAGCTACCTTCTTTTTTGTATTTTTAATACAGACGGGGTTTCACCATGACAGCCAGGCTGGTCTGGAATTCCTGATCTCAGGCAATCTGCAGGAATTGGCCTCCCAGGGTGCTGGGAGTATAGGTGCGAGCCACCGTGCCCAGCCAGGACCTGTGTATTTTAGTTTGTAACTTGGTTTAGGACTCTGGGAGAATGTCCTCCTCCCGTATCTCCTTTGCCCTCCCTTTTGCCTCCCCTTTCTTTTGTCCCCCTTTCCCTTTTTCTCCCCTTTACCCTCCCTTTCCTCCCCTTTCTCTCGTTTTCCCTTCCTATTCCCTCCCCTTTCCCTCCACCTTTTCTCCTCTCTACCCTCCCTTTTCCCTCCCTCCCTTTTTCTTCCCCTTCTCTACCCTTTTCCCCCTTTCCCTCCCTTTTTCTTTTCCGTTTTCCTTCCCTTTTTGCTTCTATTGCCTCTTTTTCACTTTCTCTCTTTTCGCCACATTTCCTATTCTTTACCCTGTTTTTCCTCCCCCTTTTTGCTTGTTTTTCCTCCCCTTTCCCTCCCTTTTCCTTTTACTTTCCCTCCCTTTCCTTTTACTTTCCCTCCCTTTTCTTACTTTCCCTCCCCTGCTTTTTTTTCTTTTCCTCTCCCCTTTCCCTCTCCCTTCCCCACCGTTTCCCCCATATGCCTGTTATGTCCGTCTTTCTTCCTCTCCATTTCTCTTTTCTTCCCCTTCCTCTCCCAATTGGATTCCCTGTTTCATCCCCTTTCTTCTTTGTTTTCCTTTTTATTTTTCTTTCTTTTTCACGCCCCTTCCCTCTTTATTTTCCTCACTCTTCCCTTTCTTTTTCTCCCCCTTCTTTTTCTTTTTCTTTCTCTCCCCCTTGCCCTTCCCTTGTTGTCTTTCCCTCCCCTTTCCCTCCCCTTTCTTGCCCCTTTCCCTCGCCTTCTCTTTCATTTCTTTTCTTGTTCTTCTTTTCCTCACCTTTTCTCTCCCATTTTCTTTTCTCTGTCTTATCTGCTTCCTCTTTCCTTTTCTTCCCCCTTTCACTCCCTTTTCCTTTTCCCTTCTTTTCCTCCCCAACACCCTCCCGTTTCCCTCCCTTTGTCCCAATTTTCTCCTTTTCCCTCCTCCTTTCGCTCCCTTTTTCCATTTTCCGCCTTTTTATCCTTTTTCTCCCTTTCCTTTTCTCCTCCCTTTTCCTTTCCCCCACTTTCCTTTTTGTCGCTTCTCTTTCTCTTCACTTTTCCCTCCTTACCACTTCTTTTCCCTCCCTTTTTCTCTTTCCTTTTCCTCCAATTTTTCCTCCCTTTTTCCTTTTTCTCCTCTTTTCCTCCTATTTGCACTCCTTTCCCCTCCCCTTTTCTCTTGTTTTCTTCCCCTTTCTCCCTTTTTACCCTCCTTTTTCCCTCCCCTTTCACCTCCTTTTATTAGTCCCCCTTTCCATCATTGTTTTTCTTCTTTCTCCCCTTTTCCCTCCCCTTTCCCCTCTGTTTTCCTTTCCTTTCCTTTTTCCACCCTTTTCCCTTTATTCTCCCTTTTTCTTTCTCTCGCTACCCCTTTCTCTCCTTTTTTATCTTTCCTTTTCCCCTTTCCCTCCCTTTTCCTTTCCCCTATTTTTCTTCCCCTTTTCCCTCCCCTTTATCCTCCTCTTCCCCTCACCTTCCCTCTCATTCTTTCTTTCCCTCCACATGCACTTTGACTTTCTTTATTTGCTCCCCTTTTTCCTTTTTCCCTACTGATTCCCCCTTTTCCCTCCCCTTTCTTTCTTCTTTTCTATTCCTCTTCTCCTTGTTCCCCCTCCTTTCCTTCCCCTCACCCTTTTCCCATCTCTCTTCCCTCACTTCCCCCCACCTGCTTTTTCTCTCCCCTTACCCCTCCCCTGCACTCCTCCCCTTCTCCATCTGCTTTCCTCTCCTCTTTCCTCCCCTTTCCTTTCCCTCCCCTTTTCCCTCACCTTTACCGATATTTTTCTTCCCAATTTCCCACCCTTTTTCACATTCTTTCTCCTCCCTTTCACTCCATTTTCAGCCCCCTTCCCTTTTTTTTTTTTTTTTGGTGATAATCTTACTCTGTTGCCCAAGCTGGAGTGCAGTGGCAGGATCTTGGCTCACTGCAACCTCTGCCACCCAAGTTCCAGCAAGTCTCCTGCCCCAGGCTCTGGGGTAGCTGGGGATTACCAGCACATGCCACGAAGCCCGGCTAAGTTTTGTACTTTAGTAGAAATGGGATTTCGCCATGTTGGCCAGTCTGGTCTTGAACTCCTGACCTCAGGTGACCTGCCCATCTCAGCCTCCCAAAGAGTTAGGATTACAGGTGTGAACCATAGTGCCAGTCCATTCCCCTCCTTTTTTAAACCTTTTCTCCCCCCTCCCCTTTCCTTGCCTATTCGCTCCCCATTTTTCTCTATTTCCTTCACTTTTTCCTCCACTTCTCCTACCTTTTCCTTTCCAATTTTCCTCCCTTCCCATCTCCCTTTCCCTCCCCATTTTCTTCCCAGTTTTATTTCCCTTTTCCCTCCCCCTTGTTCCTCTGTTTCCTTTCTGCTTTTCCTATCCCTTTTCCCTTTTTTCTTTCGCTTTCCATTTCCTTTTCTTTATTCCCTGCCTTTTCTTTACCCTGCCCCATTTCCTTCCTTTCCCTTTTCCACCCCCTTTGTCTTCCCTTTTCTTTCCCCTTTCCCTCCATTGTCCTTCCCTCCCCCTTTCTCTCCTCTTCCCTTTTCCTCTTTCTTCCCCTTTCCTCCCCCCTTTCCTTCCTTTTCCTTTCCCTTCTCTCTTTTCATTTTCCTTTTCACTCTTTTGTCCTTCCTTATTTCCTTTTCTACCATTTATTTCTTCTTCCCTTTCTCTATTTTCTCTCCCCTTTCCCTTTTTACTCCTTCCCTTTTCCTTCCTGTTTCTTCCCCCCTTTCCGTTTCTTTTATCCCTTTCCCTTCCCTTTCTCTCCCATTTACCCTCCACTTTTCCTTCCTTTGCTCTCTTTTCATTTCTTTCTCTCCCGTTTTCTCTCCTTTTTCATCTCCCTTCCCTTTTCCTTCCCTTTTTGTCTTCCCTCTTTTCTCCCTTTCCCTCCCTTTTTCGTTTATTTTCCCTCCCCCTTTCCCTATCCTTTCATTTCCCTTTCTTCTGCTTCATATCTTTCTTCTTTTCTGTTCCATCACTTTTCCTTTCTTTTTTTTTTTTTCCTTTTCTTTCTTTTCTTTTTTTTTTTCTTATTCTCTTTCTTTCCTTGACAGGGTTTCCCTGCGTCGCCCAGGCTGACCTCACTGGGGGACCATGGCTCACTGCAGCCTCAGCCTCCTGGGCTCCCTGGCTCCCTCCACCTAGTCCACAGCAGATAGGAGCCCAGGCACAGCCACCACACCAGCCTCTGGAACTCTGCACCGGTTTCCTGGGCAGTCCCCGCGGCCCGGCCGGCTGTGGGAGGGGCTTAGAGAAGGTGGCCGGATCCCCCTGGTCTTGGGTAGCACAGCAGGGCCCTGCCGGCCTCCCCCACAGACGACATCCTTTGCTCTAGGGCAAGGAGCAGGAGCCACCGCGGACCTGGCCATGCTCTGAGCCCAACCATCATCCCTCAGCGGCCCCATGGGAATCGTTCTAAATTCCCCTTCCGGAGACGAGGAACGGTCTCTGCACGCGCCTGTGGTCGGGCAGGACGCCCCAGGCCAGGAAACGCGAGCCCGTGACCGAGATGAAGCCAGGTGTCCAGCGGGGCAGCCGCGCGCGCTTCCCAGTGCTGCCTCCAGGATCCCTCAATGGAGACTCGGGACCGGTTGTCTGGTGCCACCTGGCGGCCGCTTTCTTTTCCTGGCTGTGTCGCCCAGGCTGGCCTCCAACTCAGGCCTCCAGGAATCCTCCCGCCTCGGCCCCAGGGAGCTTGGGGGATTCCAGGCCTGAAGCACTGCACCTGGGCTGGACCTGTGTTATTATTTCCTTTTTCTTTTCTTTTTTTTTTTTCTTTGCTTTTTTGGAGATGGAGAGCAGTCGTGGGATCTTAGCTTACTGCAACCTCTGCCTCCTGGCTTCAGGGGATTCTCCCGCCTCAGCCTCCCCGGTAGCTGATATTGCAGGTGTGTACAAACACACCTGGCTAATCTATTTTTGTGTTTTTAAGACACGGGGTTTCACCATGACAGCCAGGCTAGTCTGGAACTCCTGATCTCAGGCAATCTGCCCAACTCGGCCTCCCAATGTTCTGGGAGTATAGGTGTGAGGCACCGTGCCCAGCCAGGAACTGTGTATTTTAATTTGTAAATCTGTTTAGGACTCTGGGATAATTTCCTGCTCCGGTATCTCCCTGAGTCCTAAACCTCCATTACTGAGTCATGCTATTCCTCCTCCCGTGTGGCTTTCCAAAGGAGTCTCTCCATTCCCACAACCACCCCACTGGGCGCGGAGGGGGGGTGCACTACGGGCAGGGGAGGGGCAGCCAGGGGCCACCTCTCACCTGTGTGACATTATCCCAGGTAGTCACACAAGTTTCCCCTCCTGCTGTGAAGCTGAAGAGAACCCAGAAACCCTCTGAGCACAGCCCTGGTTTCGGTCTGCCTGTTAATCTCCTGTTGGGTGAAGGAGAGGGGGAGGTCCCAGCCACCCAGGTCCAGGCTCCAGGATGCTCTTTGCCTCACCTTCCCCTCTCCCCCTCCCTCTGCTCCACAGCCTCAGCCCTCCCACCATGCTCTCAGTCCCCCATTCCTCTCCTCCCACCCTGAGCCCCACAATACAGCCCACTCGACTGCATCCCACCTTCATCACCTGATGCCTCTGCCCCCAACAGGAACCCAGACCCTCTGACTTGAGGAGGTCTGCGTATCCCAGCCTCATACTAGGACATCGTGTGGCTGCAGGTGCTCACAGGGATGCATCTGTGTTGGTGCAAACTGGTGCATGAGGGTGTGTTTATCCCTTCCTGCAGACGCTGGGCTGATAAGCAGCTGGCACATACTGGGAGGCCCGGGTCGGTTGCTAGAATATTGGATGCTTCTGACCTGGGGGTGGGGATAAATAGCCACTGTTCCCAGACCCTCAGCCCTCGCCCCCATCCAGCACCCTGCCTGAGGCTCCCGGAACATCCATTCTGCTTGTTAAATGCCGGTGCTGTTGGTGAGATGTTTGTGTGCCCTGAGGCTGGTGCTGTCCATCGTGCAGCTCCAGGTGACACAGCTTCAGGTCCGGCAGGAGTGAGAGGGGCTGTCCTGGGTTCCCGTCAGCTGCCTCATCTGCTTGATCTCCTCCCACAGAAGGACAAGTAAGCCAAGCAGCTCCTCCGGCCCCCAGGACTGCCCAGGACTCTGTGGCCACGGCCTCAGCTTCCTGCATCAGGTAGCTTTCGTCCACCTGGCACCAAGTCTGCTTGGCATATGGATTGGCAGTGGCTGGATCACCTCACCTGGGGGCCCTGGGTGCAGGGACAGTAGGAGAGTGTGAGAGCCGAGGTTGGTGTGAAGGAGAAGCTGGGCACCACTGGCGCAGAGGGGGCCGGTCCCAGGAGCCCTGACTCCTCACTACTGGGTATCCTGGGAGAGGCCCTAACACCTAACTCACCTGGTACCCCAAAGGGTCCTGGATACTTTTTTCACCCTTGGGTCCAACTAGGCCCTGACAAAGGAGAAAATGAGGTCATGGAGAGGTGAAGTCTTCACACATGGGATCAAAGTCACAGAAGCGTTGAGTCCGCCTCCTGGCTGGGAATTAACCCTGAAGGGGGATCTCTTTGCCCTGGAAAGACAGTGTCATGTCCAGTGGGAGGGGACAAAGGTTAGAGCTGACGGGGTCACACACTGTGCCTCCTTTGGCTCCTCTTGGGCCCTCTGGTCCCTGTGAGATGAGGAATGGTCACTGCAGGGAAAGGACTGGACTGGGAGGCATGCAGAGGCCAGGTCCTGAGTCTACAGGAGCCTTGGGTCACCACAGAAGGGTCAGGCATCAGGGAATATGGGGATCCTGGAGCCCTGGAAGTATGGGGAGGAAGCACTGGAGGTGTGAGGACAAACGGGGATGCTGAGGCCTTGGCGTTTATGCTGGAGGTCATGGGTGGAAACTGTGGGGCTCAGGGAATTTATTGCAGGAACAGAGGCAGTGCTCACCAAGACACCAGGGTCCCTCCAGGACCAATGAGGCTGGATGCTCCTGGGTTGCCCTAGGCAGGGTAGGGGCCTGGCTCAGCTGGGTCCTCCTCCCACCTCCTCCCCAGCCTCTGCTCCCTCCCCCCACAGCCGAGTCTCAACCTTATGGCTTCCCCACCCTCAACCCGAATCCCTGCCCTCCTCTCCCCCACGTTCCAGGACCAGGCCCTCTACTCACCTCTCTCCTTCTGCCCAGGGCAGCCCTGAGGGCCAGGAAGGCCCCGATAGCCCTGGGCCTGATCAGTCCTACAAGAGCTGGGTGCCCCTAGAGAAGAAAACAGGCCAGAGGGATGCAGGAGGAGTCACGTGCATGGGGGGAGAAGGGCCAAGACACAGAGAGGGACCAGGCACAGGGTCTCTGAGTGTCCCTCCCCTAGCAGGGACCCCAAGGCCTGGCACTGGAGGCCTGGAATAGAGCAGGGGCCTCCAGTGCCAGTGCTGGGTCCCTCGGGCTTTAAGGGCTGAGAGTGATGGAGTAACACCTGGCTGTGTGTCTGTCACTCACTTTCTCTCCTTTGGTTCTGTGATCGCCCCCTGAGGCCAGGAAGCCTGTGGGTAGACAGGAAGTCCTTCTCTCCAGGCAGGAGTGGGACCATGTTCCCCCCATCACCTCCCACTTCCTCCAGAGCCTCAGCTCACTGCCCTAGGACACAGACCTTCATCCCTCAGCAGCCCGGGGCCAGGACTCACAACCAGGTGGCGCAAGCCTGCCCACGATGCTCCACTTTCAACGTTTTACTGAGCCTCAAAGGTGGAGTACCACGGCGAAATGTTGTTCAATGTCCTCAATTGTCTTTTTTTTCCATCCACGTACAAAAACCTACAAAGGATAATAATGCGAATTAAGAAGCAAGGGAAAATGTAGTGAACAGAGCTATGTATGAAGCACTTCTTATGATAACCACACTATTATAGGAGGATCCTGTGTTTTCATTGCCAAGCCAGGAACATGTATAAAGTTAATTTGATTAACGTACACATCTCAAAAAAACACTTAAGTAAACAGATGCTACTGGCAACACAGAAAATCAGTTTCCTACAACTTCCAATAATGTCACACTTGCCCACATTTATTTGAGAGAAGAAGTGATTTTAGGGAAATGATCATTTCTGAATTTCTAGTCCTTAAGTCATGTAAAACATCATTGTTTTGTGCTCTCAGTTTTATCCCCCACTACCTGCATCTATGGTGCAAAGTGTTTCAAAAGGAGGCTTTCAGGGTTTCTGCTGCTCACACAACTAACAAATCTCAGAACAGGGAAAGTCATTTTGGTCCTCAAGTAAGCATTATCTTTCCATTGGTTCATGCTGGATCAAAGCCACAAACCACCAAAAATAAGACAAGATAAATAACATATAATGAGGATAAGAAAAGGAGAGAAAAAAATGTTAAAACAATGTTCACATTGCCTGCTTCCACCCTGATTTAATTATTTCAATTTTATATTTTCAGAACAAGTGCATTCAGTTTTAGTACTCTATAACTAGCTTTCAAATAGAGAAACACGACCATTATTCAGGTGTTGCCTTTCAGAGGGAAAAGACAGCCACTCCTTTTGAGGAAAATAGAAGGGTCTGAGGATCTGAATTGTCAGACTGATTTTTCTCTGTTAACAGAATTAAAGCTGCTTATGCCCCATTTCACTCTACTCATGAGGACACTCTTTTTGTGGGGAAATTATAAAAACATCTTAATTGCCCATTAGTCAAAACCCAAATGCTTGCTGTACAGTTCCACTTTTGCCTTCAATCTTAATAATGCAGAAACAAAGACAAAATGACATAATTCCAATATTTTTAAACATAAAGCAGAACATACACTATAAACTGCCATTTTCTAGCCCTCAAGCAGAATCTTATAGAGGACACAGATAAAGTAATATTAAAAGAAGCAATACATTTTAAAACTACTACAACAAAAACAGAAATTTTGAAAGAGCATGTTATACCCCTCACATACAAAAGATATAATTTATTTTTTTAAAAATGCACCTTTCCAAAAATGAATATTTTAATTACTTACAAACATAAACCATTTACAACATTAACATGAAATTATAAAATTACAGAATTAAATTTTTTAAAAGAGTTCATAGAGATAAATCGAGGTAAACAGCCACCACATTAAAAATTTTAAAATAAACTCCAAACAGGAATAGAATCAACACAGAAGAATGGCCAGGCACAGTGGCTCACGCCTGTAATCCCAACACTTTGGGAGACCAAGGCAAGTGGATCCACCTGAGGTCAGGAGTTTGAGACCAGCCTGGCCAAACATGGCGAAACTGTGTCTCTACTAAAAATACAAAAGTTAGCTGGGCATGGTGGCATGTGCCTGTAGTCCCAGCTACTCAGGAGGCTGAGGAAGGAGAATCACTTGAACCCAGGAGTTGGAGGGTGCAGTTAGCCGAGATCATGCTACTGCATGCTTGGCTACATGAGTGAGACTCCATCAGAAGAAGAAGGAGAAGGAGGAAGAGGAGGAGAGGGAGGGGAGGGGGAGTGAGAAGGGGAGCAGAGAGGGAGGGGGGGAGGGGGAGAAACAACACAGAAGAAAACTAATAAAGTGAAGCAGAGGACAGTCTTGAGAACTTTATAGTTGACATCATGAAAAAATATAAGAGGAAAGAAATTCGACAAAATATTGAGATGAGAAAAGAGTACAGAGATCTGACTACAGATATTCAAAGCTTCTAGGGTGGAGAAGGGATAGAATATATATAGCGGGATTAAAAACAAGAGTCAGTAAAGTAGGAATAGAAAAGAAGTCCCTCAAATTGATAAAGAATATCTGTAAAATACCTAGAGCTAACATCATACTTAATGGTGACAAACTTGAAGCTTTTCCACTAAGATCTGGAACAAGGCAAGGATGTCCCCCTCTCACCACTATTTTTCAACACTTTTAGTTAATGTAATAAGTTTTAGTCAATGTAATAAGACAGTACGCCGACTGGGAAATTAAAAATAAAACTTGTTCATAGATAACATGATTATCTATATAAAAAATACAAAAGATTTAACAACAACAAACTCCCGGCAGTAATAAGTGATATAGCAAGGTTGCAGATTGCATAGGCATAAATCTGACAAAATATGTTCAGAATTTCCATGAAGACATTTTTTAAACTCTGATAAAAGAAACCAAAGAAGAACTAAATAAGTGTAGAATTATTCCATGTTCACGAATAAGAAGACTCACTATTGTCAAGATGTCGGTTCTTTCCAACTTAATCTATGGCTCTGATGCAATCTCAATCAGAATCGCAGCAGATTATTTTTGTGGATATTAACAAACTGATTCTAAACACTATAGAGAGAGGCATAAGACCCAGAATGGCCAAGTCAATATTGAAGGGAGGAACAAAGTAAGAGGACTGACACTACCTGACTTCAAAATCTACTATAAAGCTATAATCAATAATCAATACAGTGTGGAATTGATTAAAAAGTAGACAAATAGATAAACTGAGCAGAGTACAGATTCCAGAAAGAGGCCCAAACAAATATAGTCAACTGCTTTTTAACAAAGGGCAGAAACAATACAACGGGGGAAAAGATTGTGTTCCTAACAAATGGTGCTGATAAAACTGGTCACCTATATGCAAAAAAGAAAAGTACATATCTAGACATAGACTTTATATCCTTCACAAAAAAAATGGATTACAGACCTAATTGTAAAATACAAAACTATAAAACTCCTTGATAACAGCATAGAAGAACATCTAGATGGCCTTGGATTTGGCAATGACTTTTCAAATTCAAGACCAAAGGCATGATCCATAAAAGAAAGAGTTGGTAAGCTGCATTTCATTAGAATTAAAAATTTCTACTCTAAGAAAGATACAGTCAAGAGAATTTTTTAAAAGCCACAGAATGGAAGAAAATATTTACAAAAGATATATCTGATAAAGGATGCTCAACAATAAGAACACAAACAACCCAAAGAAGAGATACAGATGGCAATAAGCATATAAAAACAGATGCTCCACATCCTCTGTCATCAGGAAAATGTCATTAAAACAACAATTAGAGAGCCTACATACCTCTTAGAATGGCCAAAATCCAGAAGACTGACACTATTAAATGCAGACAAGCATGTGGACCAACAAGAACTCTCATTAATTGCTAGTGACTGGGAAGGCAAAATGTACAGCCACCTTGGAAGATAGCTTCAGAGTTGTTTACAAAACTAAATGCACTCTTAGTATACAATCCAGCAGTTGTGCTCCTTGTGTATTTATCAAGAGAAGTTGAAAATTTATGTTTACACAAAGCCCTACATATGGGTATATAGAGAAGCTTTATTTCCAATTGCCAAAACTTGGGAACAAGCAGTATGTACATCCAGACAGTGGAATATTATTTAATGCTAAAAAAATGAGCTATCAAGCCATGAAAAGACATGGAGAAGACTTAATGAATATTACTAAGTGAAAGAAGACCATTTGAAAGGGTATCGTGCTATATAATTCCAACAATCAGACATTCTGGAAAAGGCAAGCTTGGAAACAGTACAAAGATCAGTAGCTGCCAGGGGCTAGGGAGGACGTAGAGATAAATATGTAGGGGATAGAGGATTTTGAGGGACATAGAAATACTCTGTATGGTGTTATAATAGTGGTTACATGCCATTATGCATTTGTCCAGACCGACAGGATGTACAGCACCAGGAGTAAACCTGAAGGTAAACTATGGACTTTGGGTAATAACGATGTGTCAACATAGAACCAGCAATTGTAACAAATGTACCACTCTGGTGTGGATATTGATCATGGGAAAGGCTATGTATGTGTTGGGGCACAGAGTATATGGAAATTTCCCTCAATTTTACTGTGACATAAAACTGCTCTTAAAAAAAGTAAGGATGCACCAGCTGTTTAAGCCACCAGAGTTTTTGGATGGTAAAATCAAGAAGAAAAAAATGATAAGGAAAATTCTGGACTTCTGGCTAATCTGGCTTGTAAAGCTCCAGCAGATAAAAGTTGACAAAAAAGATGTGACCATGTCTGTAAACTGATTGTGTGCATACGTTCAAAATGAATGTGGTTTTATGATACAAAGCTGAGGTTTTATAGAGCTACAGTTGGTGACCCTGAAGAGACAGCTGGGAAGATTAGCTTGTTATAATTACAAAATTATATGAGATCAATAATATTGCAATATTATCATATTCAATAACAAACCACTATGCAATCTAAATATGGCATAAAGGAGCTTCTAAAAATGCCTCATATTGGAAACTACTAAAATAATTTTCTATAAGACAATCAAGAAGATAAAACTTCACAGACACACACATGCATGCACACAACATACATCACACACAAAAATACACACAGGAGCAGAGATTAATGAGCGACCCATGTAGCCTTTTCACTGCTTACAAGAGACACTTTAAAAATTCCCTAATGTAGCCACATGTAATTTTGAAAGCAGAGATATTTCTGTCAGTCCAGATTTTTTTGCATAACGAGAGGGCCTTTTGGTCAAAACTCAAATAAGCATGTTACTGGTTTTTACTACGAAGAAGTTTTTTTGTTTGTTTCAAGTTTTAGCCACAGCAATAAGTATCACAATGTTTACCAGGTAGTTTTTGAAAGGTTATATCTGATTGTAGCTGTTATGTCGACAGTAATAACAGAAAATTTTAATGTGCAAAAAGCTATTCCAAATGCCTAGCAGAGTGCTGATTTAACTAATGCTTATTGATATAATATTCTTAAGGATTAAAAACCCAAAAATTATTATGAACTCATCAGAATCATAAAAAACAAAGAAGTATTTTTGTTAATTTAAGAAAATAGTTGACAGTTACTATGTAAATTTTTAAAGTGGTTTTTCAACTACATTCAGTTCAATATATGATTGATTCTTACAGAAATATTTTATATAAATATCCTTGCCTGTAAAAGTTCAATGTCTTAAGGGCTTTCGGTTTGTAAACAAAAATTCTACTGCTTCCAGAGAAAAATATATGTGTCTATGAAACGTCTTTGTGACTTTTAGACCTTTTCAACAACTATATCTTCAGTTTGCATGAGTTCATTCAACCAGTGTAGAAAATAAAGTCCTTCGTTAAAGGCAACAAAAATACTTTTTGACACTAATGTGGCTAATTGTTTCACTATCCCATTTTGTTTATAGAACCTAAGGCATAAGTGTTAAGCTATAGATTGTAACAATAAAAGATAGACACTTTAAACCAATCTCAAAGCACGCTGCTAAGCACAAAGTCAGAAGTCATCTTCTTAGGTAGAAGCCATCAGTCCCATCCTTACAACAAGCCATTCTGACTGCTGGGAGGTGGAACCTTATTGTGGTTTCAATCGGCATTTCTCTAATGATTAGTGATGCTGAGCATTCTTCCATATGCTTGTTGGCTGTGTATATGTCTTCTTTTGAAAAGTGTCTGTTGATGTCTTTTGCCTATTTTTTAACGGAGTTGTTTTCTACTTATAAATTTAAGTCCTTATAAATTCTGTATATTAGACTTTTGTTAGATGCATAGTTTGCAAATTTTTTTCCCATTCTGTAGGTTGTCTGTTTAATCTGGTGACAGTTTGTTTTGCTGTGCAGGAGCTCTTAAGTTTAATTAGATCATACTTGTCAATTTTTCCTTTTGTTGCAATTGCTTTCGGCATCTTCATCATGAAATCTTTGCTCATGCCTATGTCCAGAATTGTATTTCCTAGTTATCTTCCAGGGCTTTTACAGTTTTAGCTTTCACATTTAAGACTTTAATTCATCTTGAGTTGATTTTCGTATCTGGTGTAATTAGGGGTCCAGTTTCAATCTTCTGCATACGGCTGACCAGTTATACAAGCACCATTTATTGAATAGGAAGGCCTTCCCCCATTGCTCATTTTTGTCCACTTTGTTGAAGATCAGATGATTATTGGTGTGCACTTTTCTTTCTGAGTTCTCTATTCTGTTCCATTGGTATATGTGTCTGTTTTTGTACCACTACCATGCCGTTTTGGTTACTGTAGCCTTGTAGAATAGTTTGATGTTAGGTAACATGATGCTTCAGGGATTTTGTCCTTTTTGCTTAGGATTGCTTTGGCTACTTGGGCCCTTCATTTGGTTCCATATGAATTTTAGAATAGTTTTTCCTAATTCTTTGAAAAACATCATTGGTAGTTTGATAGGAATAGCATTGAATGTGTAAATTCCATTAGGCAGTATGGCCATTTTAACAATATTGGTCTTCCAATCCCTGAGCATTATTCCATTTTGTTTGTATCATCTCTGATTTCCTTCAACAGTATTTTGTAATTCTTATTGTAGAGATATTTCAGCTCCCAGGTTAGCTGTATTTCTAGGTTTTTTTGTTCTTTTTTGTGGCTACTGTGAATGGTATTTCATTTTGATTTGGCTCTCAGCTTGGATGTTGTTAATGTATAGAAATGCTACTGAATTTTGTACATTGATTTTTGAGCTTGTTTTGATTTTGTATCCTGAAACTTTGATGAAGTTGTTTATCAGATCTGGGAGCTTTTGGGCAGAAACTATGAGGTTTTCTAGGTATAGAATTATATCATCTGCAAACAGGGATAGTTTGACTTCCTCTTTTCCTATCTGGATGCCTTTTTTTTTTCTCTTTCTCTTGCCTGATTGTTCTGGCTACGACTTCCAAAACTGTGATGAGTAGAAGTGGTGAGAGTGGGAATCTTTGTCTTGTCTAGTTCTCAGGGGGAACACTCTAGCTTTGCCCATTTAATATGATACCTAGTTGGTTGAGGGTTTTTAACATGAAAAGATGTTGAATTTTATTGGAAACCTTTTTTGGCATCTATTGAGATGATCATGTGTTTTTTAAATTTTAGCCATGTTTGCGTAATTAATCACATTTATTGATTTGTGTACATTGAACCAACTTTGCATCCCAGGGATAAAGCCAACTTGACTGTGGTGGATTAGCCTTTTGATGTGCTGCCAAATTTTGTTTGTTAGTATTTTGTTGAGGATTTTTGCATCTATATTTATCAAGGGTATTGGCCTAATGTTCTGATTTATTTTTGTTGTGTCTCTGCCAGGTTTTGCTATCAGAATGATGCTGGCTTCCATTGAATGAGTTAGGAAGAGTGCCTACTCCTCAACTTTTTGGAATAGTTTCAGTAGGAATGGTACCAGCTCTTCTTTATATATCTGATAGAATTTACCTGTGAATCTATCTGGTCCAGTGCTTTTTCTGGTTGGTAGGCTTTTTATTACTTATTTAATTGGTCTGTTCAGGATTTCAATTTCTTCCTGGTTCAACCCTCAGGGGTTGGTATATTTCCAAGAATACATCCATTTCTCATAGATTTTCTAGTTTGTGTGCATAGAGGTATCATACTAGTATCAGGGTTTTTTTGTATTTCTGTGAGGTCAGTGGCAATGTCACCCTTTCATTTCTGATTGTGTTTAGATCTTCTCTCTTTTTTCTTCATTAATCCAGATAGTGCTCTATCAATCTTATTTATTCTTAAAAAAACAACTTTTGGTTTGTTGATCTTTTACATGGATTATCACATTGCAATTTCTTTCAGTTCAGCTCTGATTTTAGTTATTTCTTCTGCTAGCTTTGGGGTTGGTTTGCTCTTGTTTTTCTGGTTCCTCTAAGTCTGATATTAGGTAGTTAATTTTAGATGTTTCTAAATTTTGATGTGGAAATTTAATTAATGCTAAAAACTTTCCTCTTAATACTGCTTTAGCTGTGTCCCAGAGATGGTGGTTTGTTGTATCTTTATTTTTATTAGTTTCAAAACATTTCTTGATTTCTGCCTTAACTTCATTGTTTACCCAGAAGTCATTCAGGAACAGGTTGTTTAATTTCCATGTAAATGTATGGTTTTGTGCAATCTGCTTAGTATTGATTTATTTTGTTGTGGTCCTAAAATGTGGTTGGTGATATAGATATTTTTTAATTTGCTGAGAATTGTTTGATGGTTGATTGTGTGGTTGATTTTAGAGTACGTGCCATGTGAAGATGAGAAGAATATATATTCTGTTGTCTTGAGTGGAGAGTTCTATACATGTCTGTTAGGTCCATTTGGTCAAATGTCAAGTTCAGGTCTTAAATATCTTTGTTAGTTTTCTGCCTCCATGATCTGTCTAACACTGTCATTGGAATGTTGAAGTGTCCCATTATTATGTGGTTATTTAAGTCTCTTTGTAGGTCTTTAAAACTTGTTTTATGAATCTGGGTGCTCCTGTGTTATATGCAGATAAATTTAGGATAGTTATTTCCTATTGTTGAATTGAATCCTTTATCATTATGTAATGCTTTTCTTTGTGTTTTCGATCATTGTTAGTTAAAGTCATTTTGCTTTTTTGTGTTTTCGGTTTGCTTGATAGATTTTCCTCCATCACTTTTGTACTTTGAACCTATGGGTGTCATTGTATGTGAGCTGGGTCTCTTGAAGACAGCATGCCATTGGGTCTTGCTTCTTTATCTAACTTGCCACTCTGTGCCTTTTAATGGCCATTTAGCCTATTTACATTTAATATTGATATGTGTGGATTTGACCCTGTCATTGTGGTGTTAGCTGGTTATGATGCAAACTGGATTGTGTAGTTACTTTATGGTGTCAATGGTCTATGCATTTATTTGTGTCTTTGTGGTGGCTGATAATGATTTTTCATTTCCATATTTAGCACTTCATTAAGGCAGGTTTGGGGGATAATGAATTTCCTTAGCATTTGCTTGCTTGAGAATGATCTTATTTCTTCTTCAGTCACAAAGCTTAACTTGGCCAGATATGAAATTCTTGGTTGGAATTTCTTTTCTTTAAGAATGCTAAATGTAGGCCTCCAATCTTTTCTGGCTAATAGAGTTTCTGATAAAAGTCTGCGACCCTGGCTTTGCTCTCTGGCCTCTCAAGGTTAGGAACCAGCTGCACTGGAGGGGCCAACGTGTTTCCAGTCCACTGACACCAACACTCTTATAGGGGGTGCCAGCAAAGCACTTCATCAGGGCATTGGCAGCAGGATCCATGCTCACTCATGCATGTCAGCAGTGGTAGCATTAGCTGTCTTTATAAGTTTTTATCCTGTTCTATGTAAGTTGTATAAGGATTAAGAAAGACATCTAAAGTTGCAGCTTGTATCCAAGTTTCCTTTAGCTTATGCTTCAGTCTGGAATCTCCCAGGTCCCAGGTGTAGTTTAAAAATCAGCCAGGAGTTTCCTCTCAGGGATCTACATAGCAGGAATATTATTACTTCCATGCTTTAAATTTAAAAAAAAGAAAAATAACAAGTTCGTGATGTTGCTTTAACGCATGATTCTGCTTTCTGGTTGAACCCTGACTGATAAAAAAGGATTCTCTCATTCAGGGACTGAAGCATGTAGAGATATTATCACTATTTCTGCCTGGGTAATTCTGCAGAAACAGTATAGAATCTCAGGCTAAGAAAAGAAATTGTAGCTTTAAAGACTGTGACTGCCAGAGTACTCATAGAGCCCAAATACAATGCCCTCAAAATAGCCACTGAGTACTCCCCCCCCAAAAAAGAAGAAGAAGAAGAAGAAGCTATTAACCTACTACTAAATTCTTGTTGAAATTAATTTACTGACTTATAGTGGTCTTTGACTTTAACCTGATTTTCAAGGTTGCTACAACATAGGTTGTAGCTATTTCAAGCTAATCAGCTGACTCTGCTCACACAGTTTTATCCCTCTAAACTAAACTGTGTCACATTTCTGGATTTCACGGTCATGTTAATTGGCCAGTGTTATACTTTTGTCACAGAATCTACCCAACAATGTTCCAACAGTCAAGTTATTTGATGGACACACTTTATCTTTCTTAAACAAAGACACAAAAATCCTCAACAAAGTGTTTAGCAAACTGAATCCAGCAATACACATAAAAGATAATACATCGTAACCAACTGAGATTTATTCTAGGAAGGCAAGGCAGCTTAAACTTTTGAAAATCAACCAAAGTAACTCACCATATTAACAAACAAAAAAGGAAAACATATGATCATCTCAACTGATTCAGAAAAAGCATGTAACAAAATTCAACATCTATTTTATGACAAAACCTCTCAGCAAACTAGGAAAAAAGAAAACATTTATACCTGAAAAATGGCATCTACATACCCCCTATAGCTATCATAAAAAATTCTCCAAGATTCAATATTAACTGGAATTTCCAGCCAATGCAATAATGCAAACACACACACACACACACACACATATACACACACACATACACACACACACATATACAGACATACATAAATGTCAGACACATTGGAAATAAATAAAACTGTTTTAAAGATGATGTAATTATCACTGTAAAAATTTCAAAGAATATATAAATTATTACCAAAGTTAGTGAATTTTGTAAGTTCACAGAATATCAACTCAATATTAAAAATCAATGAAAATTTCTTTATACTGTCAATAAAGAATTGGAATTAAAATTCTAAAAATAATACCATTTTAAATAGTACTCCCAAAATGAGATATTAAATATCTAAGTATAAATCTAACAAAATATATGGAGGATCTGTATCTGCAAACTATAAAACATTGGTGTAAAAAAACATAGAAGACTTAAGTACACAGAGAGATATGCTTGTTCATGGAATGGAAGACTCAATATTGTTAAGAGGTTAAATCTTCACAATTTCATTTATAAATTTCAAGAAATCTCAATCAAAATCCCAACAGTTTCATAAATATCTACAAGTTGATTTAAAAATGTATAAGGAAAGGCAAAAGATCTAAAATAGTCAAAACAATATTGAAGTAAAACAAAAACAAGCTGAAGATGCACATTACCCAATTTTAAAGCTATGTTACATGACATACTGTCCTATAACATTACACCAATCAAGACAATATGCTTTTGGCAAAAGATTAGATACGTAGTCCAATTGAACAAAAAGAAAGTCCAGAAATCCTTTCACACAGGTATGAGCAACTGATTATTTATAAAAGAGTGCGGAGAGCTCAGTAGAGGAAGGATAATCTTTTTAACAAATAGTGCTGGAAAAATCAGTCATCCATATGCTATCAATAAATAAACCTCACACATACCTCACAACTTATACAAAAATTCACTCAAAATGGATCATTAACCCAAATATAAAATATAAAACCATAAAAATTTTTGAGGAAAACAAAAGAAAATCTGAGTCACATTGAGTTTGGCAAAGAAATTTAGATAGAACGTCAAAAACACAATCCATAAAAGGGAAAACTGATAACTTGTCAAGTGAAAAGACAAGTCATAGACTGGGAGAAAATATTTACAAATCACATATGTAATTTGTATCTAAGATACATTTGAAAAATCTCAAAACTCAACACTAAGAAAGGAAACAAGTTAATTTTTTTTATCAGCAAAAGATCTTAACATACACTTCATTGAAGAAGATATACAGATGTCAAAGAAGCATGTGGAAAGATATTCAGTATTCCTAGTCACTAGGAGATCCAAATTAAAACTAAGTTGAGATGCCACTACATTCCTAATATAAGGGCTGAAAATAAAACCTGACAATATCAAGTGCTGATGAGAATTCCAGGCAACTGGGATGTTCACACTTTGCCGATAGGAATGCAAAATGGTATATCCATGGGAATACTGTTGGCTGTTTCCCATAGACTGAAATGTACACTTTCCATACCACTTGGCAGTCACACTCTTAGATATTTACACAGTTGAAGTGAAAAATTCTGTTCTCACAAAGACCTACATACAAATGTTTATAGCAGCTTTATTAATAAGTGTTAAAACCCCAAACTACTGAAATTCCTTTTAACAGTTAAATGAATAAGCAGTGGTCCATTTGTTTGATAGAGAACTGAGTATTAAAAAGGAATAAGCTTTTGATGCACATAACAGAATGAGTGAAACTGTATTGTGTGAAGTGAAAGAAATCAGACCCATATGTGTGATTTCTTTCACGGTCAATTCAGGAAATGGCAGAACCCAGGTTCCTGACTGTCCAGGTTAGAGAAGAGGAAGGGGGAGCTGCACAGGGGCAGCACGTGGCACTTCTGTGGGGTGACAGCACTTTTCTATTGGGAGTGTATTGGTGGACACAAGAGTTTTCACATTTGTCAAACCACACTTTTCATGAAAGTTGTGGATCAAACTAGTCCTAAAGGATGAACAGAACTTGAACAGTTGATGAAGAAGGAAAATATTTCAGGGGAAAAAAAGTATTGTGCAAATTCTAGGAGAAATGAACTGAAATAAATACACGATTTGTGTAGGGAAGTGATAGGAGAAAATATTGGAAATATATGGAGGTAAAGATCTTAAAGCTCAATATAGAATCTAGATTTCATGCAGCAGAGAAACATTTTAATAAAGGTTTTATAGTAAAAGTGTATGCATGTATATGGATGATCTGAGATGGATTGGGTTAGTGTACCTATGTAGGACTTGACAGATATTAATAAATACGTATTTTGATTAAAATGTAATCAATGAGGCTGGACATGGTGGCTCACACCTGTAACCCCAGCACTTTGGGAGGCAAAGGTGGGTAGATCACTTGAGGTCAGAAGTTCGAGATCAGCCTGGCCAACATGGTGAAACCCCCAAAATACAAAATACAAAAATTATGAAAAATAGAAAATACTAAAATTAGCTGGCAATGGTGGCTCATGCCTGTAATCCCAGTCACTTGGGAGGCTGAGGCAGGAGAATTGCTTGAACCTGGGAATGAGCTGAGATCTCACCACTGTACTCCAGACTGGAAAACAAAGCAAGACTGTCTTGAAAAAAAAAAAAAAAAATTAATCAGTGGGATCCATTCTGTATGTACCAAAGGAATATAGTTTTAAGTGCTCTCTCTCTCTCTCTCTGTCTCTCCTAGAATTCCTTATTATAAGGAATTAGTTCCCTATTACCTCGATAGCAAACCCAACACATTTTTTTTATCTTCTGCCCATCTGTAACCAAAGTTGAAAATGCCAAGCTTTCTTTTCAATTCTTTTTATTTGGCGCTGTACTTTTGGTTTAGTTTTGTTTTGTTTCTATAGTGATTTGTCATTTTAGAAATCTCTGCTCCTAGGCTGGGCATGGTCAATCATGCCTGCAATCGCAGCACTTTGGGAGGCCGAGGCGGGTGGATCACCTGAGGTTGGGAGTTCAAGACCAGTCTGACCAACATAGATAAACACCGTCTCTATTAAAAATACAAAATTAACTGGGTATGATGGTACATGCCTATAATCCCAGCTACTTGGGAAGCTGAGGCAGGAGAATCACTTGAGACCAGGAGGCGGAGGTTGCGGTGAGCCGAGATTGTACCATTACACTCCAGCCTGGGCAACAAGAGCAAAATTCTGTCTCAAAAAAAAGAAAAAAAGAAAAAGAAAAAAGAAAAAGAAAAAAAGAAATGTCTGCTCCTTAAACCTCAAGGCAGTTAATCACCGTGCTGTGACGATGCTCTAAAGAAATGGTTCTCTAAGCATGGATCCCACAAACTGGAAACATGTTAGAGTTGCACAGATGAACTTCTTAGACAGAAACTCTGGGTATGGGGTCCATCAGCCTGTTTCAATAATATGTCCAGATGATGCTGAGGCATGTTAAAGTTTGGAAACCACTGCTGAAAGGAAATACATCTTGCTTCTCATCACTTTCACCATATTTTATAAAAATTTCACCAAATTTTATAAAAATTAAACATAGAATGTTAGTTGCTCTGAAAAGATAATGACACAATTTCCAGAAAAGATATGGTGAAATAATTCTGTTCATTCAGATCGTCATGAACAAGGTTCACTTTTATTTTTGTTTTCTTCTGGTTGTCAAGGTTGTAAGGTAATTTTTCTAAGAAGGTGCTCAAGGCCCTAGCCAAGAATTTAACCTTAGCTAAGATCTGGATCTGGAAGTTTTATTAAGAGTTGATGCCAGCACCGTGCCAGAGCAGTGTGGCTACTGGAAAATCCACAAGATAAAATGATTATCATTTGCAAAGAAAATATGGCTGTTAACGACCAGCTTATTAATCCATTCCTTCACCAAAATGCATGTGATGAAGAAATAAAGCAGAGTAATGACAGTAAGTTATTTTCAGGTGGGGAGAAATGGGGGTTGGATTCTTTTAGGTAGGATTCAGAGAAGCCATCTCTGAGGTGACACTGAGGCCAAGAGCTGAATGAAAAGGCATCAGACACGTGAAAATCAGAAGGAAGCAGGTTCCAGGCAAGTGGAATAAGCGCCAAGTTCTTGAGGCAGGAATGAGCTGGACAAGTCAAGGTAGGGATGAAAGGACAATGAGAATAGGAAGGAGTAACAGAGAGAAAAGCGACTGGAGATGAGGCCGGTGAGGAGACAGAGGCAGATTATGGGAACTGTACAGGCCATGGCTAGGAAATTGGATTTTGCTCTATTTTCTTCAACAGAGGAGTTTGATTCCAGGAGTAAATTGACCTTGCTTACAAGAAATCAATAATATATCTTACAGAAAATCAATAATATTAATTATCAAATTAAATGACTACTTAGCATCCAGGAAAGGAAGGCACAGAATAATAGAAAATTGTCCATGCAGGAGAAAAACCACAATGAATCAAAACACCTGAAGCCTTACCTCAATTTCTTCACTTACTAGCTGTTAATTTGAATGAGCTTTGGCAAATCGTGTGTTTTTGGTACCTCTGTTTCCTCATCTGTTAAGATTATTTCTAAAACCCAAGTCTTTAAATGTTTCTTAAAATTTATTAAGTTTGGGATATTATATTCACATGCATCAATAATAATAAATATTATTTATTAATATTATTATAAATAGTAATGTTTTAATTTCATCTTGACCTCATCCAACTATTCCTCTTCCAATGTGACCAATTCTATCTTATATACACTGCCTTAGTTCATTTCAGCTGCTATAACAAAATACCTTAGAGTGGGTAATTGACAAACAGCATAAATGTCTTGCTCACAGTTCGGGAGGCTGGGAAGCCCAAGATCAAGGTACCAGCATATTTAGTGTCTGGAAAGGGCTCTCTCTGCTTCATAGATGGTGTCTTCTAGCTGCATCCTCATATGGTGGAAGGGGTGAACAGACTTCCTTAGATCTCATTTATAAGGGCACTAATCCTATTAATGAGGGCTCTACCTTCATGACCTAGCCACCTCCCCCAAGGCCCTACCTCTTAATACCCTCACATTGGGGATTAGGTTTCAACATATGACTTTTTCGGATACATAAATATTCAGACCATAGCACATGTTTTCAGACTTTCTTACGCAAATGTAAGCTTCATAAAAAGTAAATGACTATCCCCTTTTATAGGCAGAATATGGCATTTCTTACATACTCTTCCTCACTTTGATTTTCCTTGTGTGCAGATCTTTGTATTATGTATCTTTCTGCATCAACTCTCACCCCTTCTCATGACTGCCTTGTCACCATTGCAGGGGTGCATCCTGATTTATTCAAGTAGCCTGTCACTGGGCACTTGTGTTGTTTCTAAACATTTGCTATTACAAACAATGCTGCAGTGGATAACCTGAACCCATTCCACCTCACACGTGAAAGCATGTCTGAGAAAAGTCTCTAGAAGTGGAAGAACTAGTTCAATGTGCCCTACATTTTTTCAAAGCATACACACATGCCTCTACTGAGAGTTGCCAAGATTACTTCTGTTCCTTGCAGTCAACAGTTTACTTAACCTAATATAGCACTAATTCTTGATTCTCATTCTGCACCCGGATAACTAAAACATTCAAGTCTTTTCACATGAGCTGTTGTGAAGCTAACTGTGGATAAACTTGTTTTTAAATTTGGTTATTCACCCATTCATTCAACAACATTGTGTTAAGCAACTATGTTGTGTGAATGTACTTTTTACGGTTTTGCTATTTGTCTGTCAGTTTTTACTTCTTGCTGCTGACAAGGACATTGTCTCTCATAATCTTCCCTTTCTATATATGTGTCAGCAGTGGAATGAAAAACAAACAGGTCACCAAATACAGAGCTCATAAGTAGTGATGAGCAAAATTAAAGTGCGTAAGCTCAGAGTCTGGACAACAGGGCTGATGCTGCCATCAAAGTGCATAACGTTCACCGTTTCTATTTTGGGTTCACCACATATTTTAATTTTGGTAGTTACAACCAAGTTTCCTTCAAGAAAATTGTACCAATTGAGTCTCACACAGTCATTTATGATGATATCTCTTTCACCAGAGCATCGCAAAAAGAGGATTATCAAACTTTTCGATTTTGTCAATCTTGAAGGCACAGAATGCCTTCTCACTTTTTTTTTATTTTTATTTTTTTAAGATGGGGCTTCACTACGTTGGTCAGGCTGGTCTTGAACTCCCGACCTCAGGTGATCCACCCGCCTTGGCCTCCAAAGTGCTTGGATTCCAGGTGTGAGTCACCATGCCCGGCCACACAAAATGCCTTCTCAATGTAGGTTTACTATTCCTCTCTTACATCATAAATGAAGTAGAATATTTTTATATGTTTAAGAACCATTCATATTTCCTTTTCAGATATACATTTCAATTATATGTTTATTTCTGTTTCCTCTGGCCCAACAGCAACAAAAGCAATTATCTCAAACTGCATAATTCTAATTTTTTATTATTTTAATTTTTGGATTTTCAAATAAGTGATACTTATTTGATTCAAAAAGATGGAGAATGACACATACTGGTCTCCTTTACTGATTATCCTCCAGGGCATCTCATATAAGTGGAATCACACAATATTTGTTCTTTTGTGGTTAGCTTATTCCACTAAGCATAATGTCTTCAGGATTTATCCATGCGGTAGCATGTGTCAGAATTTCCTTCCTTTTAAAGGCTGAGTCATATTCCATTGTATGTATACACCACATCCGGTTTACCCATTCACTCTTCGATGGAGCTTGAGCTGCTTCATCCTTTTGGCTGTTGTAAATAATATTGCTATGAATACAAGAGTATGAAGATCTTGAGTTCCTGCTTCCAATTCCAGAAGCAAAAATACTAGATCATCCAGTAACTCCATTTTTAATTTTTTGAGAAACCACCATATTGTTTAGGATTTATTTTGCATATGTAGTCTCATAATCTTCTGTCATCCCCCACTTCCCAGATAAGAAAACTGTGGTAAAGCGAAGTTAGGTGACTTTTCCCATGTCACCTGTGCTTCTAACTCAACAGGAGGGAAGCTCAGTGGGAAGAGCAGTGGGAGGTCCCTAAGCTGCAGAGCTGGCAGGCCCCAGGAAGCAGCCCCTGGGCCACCCACAGGGCTACTGTGAATATAAATGAAATGCAGATAGACTGCATGTGTTTTCTGAAACATTAAACCTATAGAAATGTTAACACATATTTTTCTGCTTTTCTATTTTATTCCACAAAGGTACGTTTGTCTTATCAACCCATCATCAAATACTGGTTTTCTCACAATCATTCTTCATTTTCTCTTTCTGGCAGGATTTAAAAGCTTCTAGTAAATGAATTTTTTTCTGACACTCAGATTTCTTTTCACACAGTAGCTTTTGGTGCAGTGAGAATTGCCATGTGTTGGGGGCTCCCAGGCCTGGGTGTGAATCCCGACTTTGTTCCCTATTTCAATTATGATTTTGGCTGAGTCTCGATATCTCTCAGGTTCAATCTTTATGTTACTAATATAACACAGAATACAGTTTCTGACCTCCTATGCCTATCCAAAGTATCAGCTTGCATATACCACACATGGACTGTGCACAAATCTCTTCTCAGTTTGGTTATGGTTATAAATAGGTCCTTTCCTGTCTTCTACAATCAACTCCAAGGCAAGATTGTTCATGTTCTAGATGTTAATATTGTCATTTTATTCAGATGCCAATCAAAATACTATTCTCATCATAATTTCAGGTTAAGGAGCTGTACTCATCAATATAGAAGCATTTACTTATTTCAAATTTCATTGACTCTATTGTGGTAGCTAGAATATTCACTCTAAATTAAAATTGAACAGTTTAGACAAATGTTATCTTCATTTTACCTACACTAAAATATTTATTTCACAGGCCTATCTCAGCCACCCAGCAATCCTCATAGCTTCATCTGGACTGTTCCCTGCTGGTTGAGGATGGAAGTGTTGTAACCTTTCCACTGCCACATCTTTATTATACATTTAACCAGTAACAGGCAATACATTTTATAAAAACAAATTTGCCAGTTTTGCCAAATATAATCAAGCATTATATGCATGACACACAGTCCTCAAGATTTCTGTGTCACCAGAGGATATCATTGACCAGTCACATCACTCCACAAACACACCCAAGTAATGATTAAAATTAAGAAGAGGAGACTTCTGAAAACACTGCACATATGAAGAGCAAACATAAGAAGACTCTGAAATGTGGAGGAGGAAGGCAGACTAGGCTAGAAGTTAGAGACTCAGGCACCAAAGGAACAAAACAATAGTAAATGCCCTGTGTTTTATTTTTGCCTCACATAACCCAAACCTGAAGCTGAAAACCCAGAGACACAAATGGGTATGGACAAAAATGCCCAACAGAAGTCTGCTGCATCTAATCAAAGGGCTAAGAAATGGGAAGCCTATCAAGATGGAAAAGTTTTAAACAATACCATTCTATCCAGCCAACCATTGAAAAATGTGTGACCCCACCCACTCATGTCAGCAATGGCTGAGTGGAGAGCCTGCACCTCCACCTCCACATGGCTACAGTAAGGAAGCCCTCCTCCTCCCCCACTGGGGTGAAATCGAAGGAGGCACAACAGAGAGCGGACTTTCACCATCTCCCTGCAGCAATCAGGCCACACTTCTCCATGGGGTCAGTGGAGGCTACATGAGGACAGACAGTGAGACACATCCTCACAAAAAGATATCAGAGGAGGCCCAAATGGGAAGCTCCAATCTCCATTCCTACCCAACAGTAATAAGGAACCTCTTTCCCCCTCCAAGTCTTGGATATCAGTAGAGGCCAAGTAGGCAGCCTTGACTTCTACCCTCATCTGGCAGCAGTGAGGAAGCCTCCACCACATTCCTCCGATGGGTCAGTGTTAGAGGAAGTCAGCTAAATCCAAAGAAATAAGTAAGATACAGAGTCTCACAGCTTAATACCCTAAGTATCCAGGTTTTAATCAAAAATTACTTATCACACTAAGAACAAGGAAGATCTCAAACTGAATGAGAAAAGATAATCAATAGACGACAATCTAGATGACGGATATGTTAGAACAATCTGACAGAAAGTCTAAAGCAAGTATCGTTAAAAATGCTCTAAGTTACTATAAATACACTGAAAAGAAACAAAAAAATAGAAAGTCTCACCAAAAATATAGAAAATTTCACCATATAAATAGAGGCTACAAAGAAGAACCAAATTGATAATTAAAATTGAAACTAAAAATGCAATGAAAGGATTAAAAGAAGAATGGAAAAGAGAGAAGAAAGAATCAGTAAACTTGAAGATAGGAAAATAGAAATTTCCCAATCTGAACAGAGAGAAAATAGACCGATGTTTCTGAGAGAAAAGAATATGCAGAGTCTCAGAAAACTGTGGCATTATTACAAGATATCTAACATTCATATCATTGGAATCCCAGAAAAGGATAAAAATGGCAGAGCTGAAAATATTCAAAGAAATGATGGCTGATAACTTTACATTTTGACAGAAACATAAGTGTACAGATTTAAAAAGCTGAGTAAACCTGAACAGGATGAACCCAAAGTAATCTAGATCAAGACGTATCATAATCAAACTTCAGAAAATAAAAATAAAGAAAAAACACTGAAAGCAAGAGAAAAATAACCCCTTCACCCAAGGAAGAAACAATTCAAATGACAGTAGATTATGAATCAGAAAATAGAGGCCAAAGGAAATGACACATTTATCAAGTGCTAAGGGAAAAGAGCTGTCAACTCAAAATCCTATGCCAAATGAAAACGTCCTTTAGAAATGAAAGGAAGAACATGACATTTTCAGATAAAAGAACCTAAGAAAATTTGTCACCAGCAGACTTTACCTGAAAGAATGTCCAAAGAAAATTCTCTAAACATAAAGGAAACAATAAAATAAGGAACTTTGAGACATTAAGAAAGACGAAAGAACACAGAAAGCAAAAATATGGGTAAATACAATAGACTTTCTTCTCCCCTTGAGTTTTTAAATTATTTTTGACAGCTTAAGCAAAAATTTTAATACTGTCTAATGTGGTTCTAAATGTACATAAGGAAAATATTTAAGACAATTATATTATGAATGAGGTGAGCAAAGGAATATAAAGTGAGATAAAGTTCCTATACTTCACTTGAACTGATAAAATGATTATTCCAGTAGACTGTGATAAGTTATGTACATATGATGCAATACCTAGAGCAACTACTAAAAATGTTATTCAAAAAAGATACAATAAAATGCACTACAGATAAATCAAAATGGAATTTTAAAAAATCAGGTAACTCATGGCAAGGCAAGAAAGAAAAAAAACAGGAAAATGAAACATGAGAATGCAAAAGCAAAAAATAACATGGCAAACTGAAACTCTAACATGGCAATCATTATATTAAATGTAAACAGTCTAAATACGTCAATTAAAAGACAAGAGATTGGCAGAATTGTTTAAAAAACACAACTCTAATGTATGCTATCTACAAGAAACTCACTTCAAATATAATGCTAAGGGTAGATTAAAATTAAAAGAATAAAAAAGTTACATCGTGCAAATATTCATTAAAGGAAAGCAGAAGTGGCTTGTTAAGATCATATAAAATAGACATCAGAGAAAAAAATTATCAGAGACAGAGAGGAGCATTATATAATGACAAAAGAATCAATCCAACAAGAAGAAATACAATTCTAAGTGTGTATGCATCAAACAACAGAAATGCAAATTTGTAAAGCAAAAATTCATAGACTTAAAAGGAGCAATAGACAAATCCATAATTATAATTTGAAATTTCAACACCCTTCTCTCAACAATGACAAAACAACTAGACAGAAAATAAGTAAGAATACAGAAGAATTCATCAACACCATCAGCCAATAGGATCCAATCAACATTCATAGAACATTCCATCAATAGCAGAAGAAAGCACATTCTTTTCAGGTGCCCACAAAACATCTATCAAAGTAGACACAATTCTCAGCCATAACACAAACCTCTAAAAATGTTTGTATTAAAATCATAGGAAGTTTGTTGTCCAACCACAAACAAATCAAGCCAGAAATCAACAGCAGAAAGAAAACAGGAAAACTTACACACAGCTGTACACTAAATACACATTTCTAAATAATCATAGGTCAAACAGAAAGTCTCAAGGAAAAAATTTTACAAACACACCAAACTGAATGAAAATAAAAATGCAATATGCCAAAATTAACAAAGAGGAGTGGGTAAAGTTTGACCAGTGCTTAGAGGGATATTTATAGCACTTAAATGCATGTATCAGAAAAAAGGAAAAGTCTCAAATCAATAATGTTAGCTCTACCTCAGAAGCCTAGCAGAAGAAGGGCAAAATAAGACCAAAGCAAACTAAAGGAAGGAAATAGTAAGACTAAGAACAATAAATTTAAAACAGAAAAACAATAGAGAACATCAATGAAAGAAGAGCTTGCTCTTCAATAAGATCAATAAAATTGATATATTCATTTTTACACACAAGATTGCTCTAAAATTTATATAGAAAGGAAAATGAATTCAAAAACATTTTAAAACTTTGAAAAAGAGTAAGTGGGAAGGATCAGTCTACTTAATTTCAAGAATTATTCTGTAGCTATGGTAATCAAGACTGCATGGTGAAGAGACAGACAAATAAGTGGAACAGAATCAAGAACTCAGAACTAGACCCACACAAATATGCACAACTGATATTTTTAATTTTATTTTTTAATTGACAGATAAAATTTTATAAATTTATCATGTACAACATAATGTTTTGAAATATATAAACACTGTGGAGATGACTAAATCAATCTAATTAACATAGGTATTACCTCACATAGTTGTCATTCTTGTGATGAGAACACTTAAAATGCACTCTCTTGGCATTTTTCAAGAATAAAATATGTTGCTACTAACCAGATATTTTGAAATTAATCCTCTTATCTAACTGAAATTTTGTAACCTTTGACCAGTCTTCCTTAACCAACGTCTTCTCAACCTCTTCCCCAGCCACTGCCCCAGACTCTGGTAACCACCATTCTACTCTCTATTTCTGTGAGATAGACTTTTTTAGATTCTGACATATGTGTGAGATCATGGAATATTTATCTTTCTGTGCCTGGCTTATGTCACTTAATAGAATGTCCTCCAGATTCATTCATGTTGCAAATGACAAGATTTCCTTACCTTTTATGGTTGAATAGTATTCTGTTGTGTATGTACACCATATTTTCTTTATCCATTCATCTGCTGATGGACACACAGGTTGATTTGAAATCTTGGCTGCTGTTAATAATGATGCAATAAGCGTATGAATGAAGATATCTATTAATATATTGGTATCTCTTTTTTTTTAGATATATACCCAGTAGTGGAATTGCTAGATCATATGGGAATTCTTTTTTAAATTTTTAGGGAAACTCCACACTGTTTTTCATAATGGCTGTATTAATTTACTTTCTCACCAACAGTGGGCATGGGTTCCTTTTTGTCTGCATCCTTCTTGCCAACATTTGTCTTTCATCTTTTTTCTTTCTTTCTTTCTTTCTTTCTTCTTTTTTTTGAGACAGGGTCTTGCTCTGTCACCCAAGCTGGAGTGCAGTGGCACCATCATAGCTAATAACTGCAGCCTCAAACTCCTGGGCTCAAGTGATTTTTCCCACCTCAACTTCCCAAGTAGCTGAGACTACAGGCATGCATCACTCTATCTGTAATTTCTGTATTTTTGTAGAGATTTTTTTTCCCCCAGGCTAGTCTTGAACTCCTGGCCTCAAGCAATCCTCCTGCCTCAGCCTCCGAAAGGGCTGCAGTTACAGGCATGAGCCACCATGCTCAGCTTCTTTCATCTTTTTTTATATAATCATTTTAACAGGAGTGAGTTTATATCACAAAATGGTTTTAATTGGCACTTACCTGATAATTGGTCACGTTGAGCATTTTTTCATATACATGTTAGTCATTTTTATGTTTTCTTTTGGGAAATGTCTTAAACTCCCAGCCTCAAGCAATCCTCCTGTCTATTTAGGTTTTGAGAAACGTAAACAGTCCTTTGTCCATTTCCTAATTGAGTTATTTTGTTTTCTTGCTATTGAGTTGTTTGGGTTTGTTACATATTCTGGATATTAATGCCTTATCGGATGCATGGTTTGCACATATTTTATCCCTTTCTGGAGATTGTTTCTTCACTCTGTTGATTATGCTGAATGCACAACTGATTTTTGACAAAATGCAAAACCAATTCAATGGAGGAAAGATAACCTTTGCAATAAATGATGCTAGAGGAATTAGGAAAAAAAAAAGCATGTGAGAAAGTGTGTGGGATCCAGAGCTAGGCAAAGAATCCTTGGACTTAACACCGAAAACATGATCTATAATAGGAAAACTGATAAAAGGACTTTAAGAAAATTTAACACTTTTGCTCTGTGGAAAACCCTGGTAGGAGAATAAAAAGACAAATTACATCTGGGAAAAAAAAAATTGCAAATCTTTTATCTGATAAAGAACTTGTATCCAGAATGAAACAACTCTCAAAACTGAACAGCAAACAAACAATTCAATTAGAAAACGGGCAAAAGACACAAACAGACATTTCATTGGAGAATATACTAATGGAAAATAAGCACATTATGTGACAAAAGACATCCTGTGTTCAAAACATTTGTGATGATAATCAGAGACTTTGAACTTTTTTTTTTTCAGGTAACCATAGCCTTTTTCCCTGATCCTGGCAGGGCCAGGGAAACATAATTTATTCTATTAAGAAATAAATTATTGTCAGGTATTTAAGAGGCAAGCTTTACTTAAAGGAATTGATCCATACTCTTAACTCAGCATCTATGGCTTGTTTCAAGGTAACTGAAGAAAAGATAAGTAAAGATATCCAATGAGTGCCACACCTTATGTCACCTTCAAGATGTATCATCTTTAAGCAATGACCTGTGCCCCACATGCAAGTCCTTGATAACTCATGAAAAACCAGGGTTTGAGGCAGTATTCATGGTTCAGTTTTTTTTCTCATACAGAAGTGATATAAAGAATAGAGAAGAATGTGCTCAGATTTAGAGGGGAAAATATTTTTACCAGGGAGAACTGTATGATTGAAGCTCAAAGAAATTGTTTTATTTCTTTTCCCATCTTAAATATTTCCACTTGTGCACACTGTCTGACATGCTTGGCAGGCCCCTGTTAAGAGCTCCCTCCTTAGCTCTGTCCTTGCTCGTTTCCCAGGGTTGAAATGGAGTGTTTGCCAGCCTGCCTGTGTGGTGAAAACAATGGCAGCATTATGTGGAAAGTGTCTGCTGCCCAGTGAGGCTCTGGGCCTTTGAGCTGGGCGGGAACTGTGGAGGAGTAGGGGGACTCCAGTGCACCCCTTCTGTTCTGATGGGAGTGGAAGAACCGCTCTCTGTGTAAGCAACGCGGCCCCATGCTCCATGAACAGCTGTGGGGCTGCAGTGAGGGCCTTCTCCATTCTTCCCTCAAGAACACGAGAAAACAAAATCAGAGCATCGATCCAGAATGCCCAATATCAATCTCAAAGCAGGTTTCTAAAGAGGGTGAAGAGGAAACCAAGAAGAGGAAGTTATCAGATGATGAATGTATTAAATGTTTCCATTACAGGACATGAGTCTCCCGTGTGAATGGATCCATCAAGTGCACTGCACCATACATTGGAAAAAGAGAAGTTCTTAGAAAAGGCATGAGCGTCAAAATGAGATCAGGCTTCTCCACAGCCGTGGTGGGCAGGAGAGGGAGAACAGCAACATTTCCCATTTCAGAGGGAAAATTACTTTTTACCTAGAATTTTCTATCTGATAAATATAAGTCAGATATGGGAATATAAGAAAGATATTTTCAGAACTGAAAAGTAAAAAATGTGGTCTTCATGCACACTTTCTCAGAAAATTACTGAAAGTTCTGTTCCATCAAAGCAAGAGAGTATCCTGTGAAGGGGAAAAAATGGGATCCAGGAATGAAGGGATCCAACTCCAGAGACCAAGAAAGGAGCTATGCAGACAGCGGGGAAAGGAAAGTCCCAGGAGGGCAGCTGCCCTGCAGCCTGGAGATGGCTGGAGGTGGTGGAGGAGAGGACAAGGCACCCATGACTAACTGCACTGTGATACATTTCACAGAATGCTTAGGCATGGGCCACTTAAACAGAACCCAAGAATCCACGACAAATTTTAAAATGAGGAATTTATTAATTCTTAGAAAACAAAACATGGTAAAAAGAAAGGAAATGTAACAATAACACACATAATGATTCAGCAGCCAATATTCAACCTCCTAGCAAGAATAAAAGCACTGACTACGAATGTAACCAGAAGAAGTCATCTAAGTACACCAGGAGGGTGGAGGACAGCAAGGAAGGGTGACAGACAAGACTCTTCATCCGTCCTAAAAGGAAGCTAGTAGGTAATGGCTAAGAAGAATGAATAAAGACATAGGACTATGTGCCTACCATTTTGCTACACAGAGGTAAATAACAAGAAACAACTTAAAAAATGGAGAATGGTTACTATTGAGGACTGATGCTTTTATTAAGGAACTTCTTAAACCTTGGGCAGATGCAATGTCAATAAAATAGAAATTCATTTTAAAAACCAACATATAACATATAGCTCAGAGACAGACAAGTCCATGGTTAAACATGGTTCTCAGCCTAAGACAGTAGCTCTCATCACTGGCTTCGCGTAGAACCACTTAGAGCTCTCAGAAGCGTTTATTGATGCTGCTGCTTCTCATCCAGTAGGTAGTCAAGGGACGGCCCAGCATCTGGTGATTTCTAATGTGACTCCAAGGCTGAGAACAACTGCTTAGGTGGTTTACAGAAGAAGCCCAGTAGTTCTGTGGATTCCTGAAGGCTGTTTGCAAAATTGCAAATTCGAGTGTATTTTTCTGGGGCCTTGGAGGTTCCATGCTTTCATCGCAATTTCAAAGGAGTTATGGCCTTTTCTCTCACCCATCCTGGGCACTAAAGATTAAGACTCACTGCCTAACACAGGTAGGGCTGCCTTAAGGGAAAAACACAGCCTACATTTCATCAATTTAACTTCTCTTTAAAACATGCTTCAGGGACACGCAAGCTTATCACATGAGGTAGCACTGGGTCCCATGGCTCTTGGGCCTCATTTCTGCCTACAGAGTGATAATCTACCCTCAGCAAATAACCACAATCATTTGTCCCCATGAGAAATGCTGTCAAGAGCTCCTGTCTGGCCTTTGTGCAGCAGCCCAGCGAGGGGCCATGCCCAGTGGGATGTGCCAGTGCATTCTCCAGCACAGGGTTACATGCTCGCAAAGCTTGAATTTTCACTAGGAGTCACACGATGACAAAACTCTTCTAAAAGCCATCTGCAGGGCGGCCCTCCCTGAGCTGCTGGGCAGAGGCCAGACAGAAGCCTTCACCACAGTGCCTTTGGAGGACCCAGCAGCCACAAGCAGCAGCTTGAATGGGATGCAGCCTTTACCCCAGCCTATGGGTCATCATACAACTTCTCACTGGTTTATTTTGCAAAAACCCAAAGTAGGCATTTAAGCTCTTTATTTAATGGATTTTGCCCTTCCTCCCGGTTGACTTTAATAATTTTAATTGGGGGAAAAATCATGGAAGTAATAACATGTATCAGGAACATTTCCCTTGACAGTATCATCAGTATCATGCCATTGTCTCATTCTTCCAGCCACTCTACAAGGTAGCCAGAAAAGCCATGCTTGTGTTAACATGGGAAATCAAGGCCGAGAGAGCTACTCTGGGTCACTAGCTTAAGAGGAAGAGAAAGAACCTGAACACACTCCCTGATGGGATCTGAGAGACGACTTTACACATTGCTCTTCATATCAGAGAGAGGCATCGATTCACACTATTAATTTTGTTCTTTTCACCATCATGTCAGAAATGTGTCCTTCATCACAATTTTTCCTATTGTTCCCTGTCCTCTGGCTTTAAGACTAACGCTACAGACAGAAATGCTCAAAAGAGGCTACATCAAGAAGTACCTAAGGACAGATTGTGAAGTGAGTTGTTTTGTCCTCTCCTACCCAAGGACGCTGCTGAATTTAGGAGGAAAATCTGTTAGGGATTGTGTAATTAAAAATATATAGATGATTACTCTGTGAGACCATGAAAAGATAATTCACTGTTAATAAAGAATGCAGGGCTAGAGTGGTGGCTCATGCCTGTCATCCCAACACTTTGGGAGGCTGAGGCAGGTGGATCACTTGAGGTCAGGAGTTCAAGACCAGCCTGACCAACATGGTGAAATTCCGTCTCTACTAAAAATACAAAAAAATTAGCTGGGCGTGGTGGTGCATACCTGTAACCCCAGCTACTGGGAGGCTGAGGCACAAGAATCACTTGAACATGACAGGCCGAGGTTGCAGTGAGCTGAGATCCTGCCACTGCACTCCAGCCTAGGTGACAGAGAAAGACCCTATCTCAAAAAAAAAAAAATGTAGAAGAAAATGGTATGCTGTTTCCTTGGGAAGAAAATGAAGTAGAGAGTTTTCTGACCTCCATTTAGTTCCCAAGCATTCATGGAGAATGTTATGGGCCGAGGGTAGAGAGATGCATGGCCCAGCTCTGTCCTTGGGTCAGTCTCTGGCCTTGGGGGGAGGCTGACACGCAAATCAACAATGTGACAAGTGGGTGCAGAGAAGCCACAGCAGAGGGGGAGATGAGATAAGGGCACAGTCAGTCCTGCTGAGAAGGTCAGAGGAAGCTTCCCAGATGCTGTGATACTTGGGCTGAGCTTTCAAGGACACACAGGAATTTTCCAGTAGACAGATGTTTATAATCCAGTACAAAGAAGACAGTCAATTACTCAGGGAGTTAACCAAATCCACACGTGTTCTCCCGGACTCTTCTTCATGCCGTGCATTGTAGTGAGCAGTGGGGAGACAGCAGTAAATATCTCTGACCTACAAAAATGGTAATGTCACATGGTTCAATCTAACACATTCTTACCAATGTGCAGCATTGAGCCTCTCAAACACTTCGGAAATTTGTTCTGGGTCATTAATAATTCTCTGATGAATCTGTGATTTGTCTTAAGTTATAACTTATATTAAGGAGAGGAAAGGAGAGAAAGAGAGTCAGCTCCTTCCTGTGCCCCTGTAGGGTGCTGAATTGGCGAAGGTGGTATTACTGCTGTTGTCATTTTACAGATGAAGGAATGGAGGGCCAGAAAGGGTAGGTGTCTTGTGTACAATCACATAGTCCTACTGGGTGTTTGTGAAGACAGAGTGATGCCTGGGATGAGACTCTAATTTGGGTGGCTGGGGGTAGGGTAAAGATAAGCTGCCAACGGCTTCCCCAAATACTCAGTAGACCCAAAGTAATAGTGAGTGTGCTGGTTATCTATTGCTGCATAACAAATGACCCCAACATTTAGCAGATTAAAGGAAGCACTCACTGTCTCGCAGGGTCTCACGTCAGAAATCTGGGTGCAGCTTAGCTGCATGACTCTGGCTCAGGTCTCTTGCAGGCTGCCATCAGGCTGGCCAAGGCCGTAGTCATTTCAAGGTTCAACTTGAGGTGATCTGGTTTCAGGATGACTCACGAGGCTGTTGGCAGCACTTAGACCCTGTCAACCATGGGCTGAAGTTGTGTGTTCCTTGGGATGCAGCCTCTTTCCAGGGTGCCTCACAACATGGCAGCTGCTTCCTTCATACCAAGTGTGCGACAGAAGGCAGGGAAGGGGAAGACCCAGGATGGAGGCCACACTCTCATTACATCCTCATCTCAGAAGCAATATCCCACCAGTTTTGCCATATTCCACCCATCAGAAGTGAGTCACCATGTCCTGCCCACACTGCAGAGAAGATGGTTACCCCAGAGTGTGATGGCAGCCCACCAGGGTCTCTGGGAGCTGTCTCAGAGGCTGCCAATCACAAGAGGATGAAGTAGGGCTGGTTTCATTTCAGAAACACTTTGTTTTAAAACATACCCCCTATAGGATCTCTTGCCCCAGGGGCAGGAATTGTAACAAGACCACATGTGCATTCAGCTGAGCAAAAGCCATGCCTCTCCTCTGGGTAAAGAGCCCTGGGGGAGGGGGAGGGGCTTACTGACTAAAGTCTAAGGATCTTTTGAGAGAAAAAGGATCAAGTCCAATCCCTGGCCTTGAGATCCTGAATTCTAAAATGGACTAACCCAAGAGCCCACAGTGGTGACAAGGCAATGTGGGCTGGTGGCCTGAGCTCATCCTTAAGTAGGAACCGCTGGTTTGGGCAGTGTGTGCCTGAGGGTGGGGACCTTGAGGAACTCAACTAGCCTGGCATGGTGGCATCCTCAGAGGGATAATGGCTTAGCATGCAGCTGTGAATGAAAATAGCTGAAGCCTTTGGGAAGTAAGTATGGAGCATCACAGAAGCTAGTGCAGGTTCCCATCTCAGAATACCACTGGTGCTGATGGCAGCTCCCTGTGGATGTACAGGACCCACCTTCAACAGCAACTTCATAGGGCAAGGAGAGCACAGCTAGAGGACAGGAACCATCACTATTTCCATTCCTCTCTGCACCTGCCATTTGGAATGAGTAAGCACTGGGGATCTTAGACAATTGGAAACCAGAATGAACATAGCTGAGAAGAGCAACTGGAAGATAAATCTGTATTTCTATCCTAAGTGCACTGGTTAATTTCACTTTCAGGGTTTTAGATGGCTTATCCAGGACTAAAATTCAAATCCACCTGTTTGCATAGACATATTCACAGAATCTCCAAATAAGAAATCTAGGATTGTCCTGAACCACCAGTCCCCAATCTACAAGGACCAGGAGAAGAGGTGGAAGAACCAGAACAAGTAAAAGACTCCAAGATAATTATACCCACCCAGCATGTGCTTCCTCTTGGATGAAGGTCTTCCATCTCACCACCATGGACACAAATCTCCAGGGAAGTGTGAAACATACACACAAAGCGGGAGAGAGAGAGATTGGTTCCTAAGGGGCACTCCCAGAGATTCTGGCTCAGTTGCTGCAGGGGAGAGGAGGGAGTAGTTGGAAATTTTTAAATGATGTTACCTGATTTGAATCAGAATCCAAGTCTGAGAGCTGCTTCTCTCACACCAACGGCAGTGACCGGCAGCTCCATGCACCTCCACTACAGCCTGTCTCTTCAGTATCATAGAAAATTAAAGAATCAATTCCTGAAGCTCCTGAGTGTGCACAGCAAGGGAAGGCCTGGCAGGTGTTTGAAGAGTGTTCGGCACAGTGCCTTCCACATGCTCAGCCCTCAAAGGTGACCTCATCTCAAGATCTTTAATTACATCTGCAAAGCCCTTCTTCCAAATAAGCTCACATTCACAGGCTCCAGAGGATGGGATGTAGACATGCTTTCTAGGACGCACCACTCAACCCGTAACAGTAAAGAATGGACTGAGTAGGAGGGTAGGTTCCCATGGCCTTGTCATGGTTCCCTGCTGTGGTCCCATCTCATCTTTTTCTTTGTGTCTATCTGCAACAGTCCTCATACTTCTCAGGAGATGAAGATGCCTCAGATTCACCAAAGAACACACAATTTAACAAAATGGTTTTAAAGTGATTAATATTTCAGGATATTATCTAGGTCCAAAGGCTTATATAAATTCTCTCAGCTATCTATTCCCAACCCTTCTCTAAGCCCTTTTATAACAACCCCACCCTAAAATGATTTGTCTCTCTCAGGATCTCTTACTGAAAGATACACTTGGCTATAAGACTGTCATAACTTTCTGCTTTTCAGAGCACAAACTGTGCAACATAATAGGTTCTTAATGCTGAAATATGTCGATATTATTTGGCTTAAGTCCCCAGTTGACTCATGGATGTTGTTCTTTTTATATCCTTTTCCAACCAGTAAACTCTATGAAACTAGTTTACTTCCTCTTTTGTTAACTGCCATTTCACACATGCTGTAGAAGATGATCCTAAGTGTTGATCAGTCTGGGAAAATGTTCTTGGAACTCATTATAAAAATGGCCTTTGGGAGGAAAATTAAACAACTGTATATGGAATCACATCTCTTTTACATAACAGAGGCAAGTATCCCTTTAGTTAACTGAAACACAGCCTATTCCTTTCTGTATATTCATATTAGAAACTGAGGCACACATATTTCCTCTTGGTTCCATCATGTATCTGTGAAAGTAAGTCTCTGAAGCCCACACTGAAATGAGAGTGGGCTGCCATGGCCTATAAAGAGTTTCTGGATTCTAAAATGCTACTAAGTAAAACTAATACAGAATACCAAGTTCCAAGATGCGCAGAACAACCCAGTGAGGAACACTTCTATCATACGTCAAGAGAGTAAAGGCCTGAGTAGTTCTAAAGACCTAAATATCCGACAAGGAAACAGAAAGGTAATTCTCCATGGCACATAAAATCATCAGGAAGGAAGGAGGCCTTAACTAAGCCAGGCACAAAGGGAAGGGAAGGTGTTATCCATTGGGTTGAGTCATTAAGAACAAATGTCTGGCCATGACAGGCAAATGTTAGAAAGATGAATGCATCTTGCACATAGGCTCAAAATAAAGGGATGGAGGAAGATTTACCAAGCAAATGGAGAGCAGAAAAAGCAGGAGTTGCAATCCTAGTCTCTGATAAAATAGACTTTAAACCAACAAACATCAAAAGAGACAAAGAAGGACATTACATAACGGTAAAGGATCAATGCAACAAGAAGAGGTAACGATCTTAAATATATATGCACCCAATACAGGAGCACCCAGATACATAAAGCAAGTTCTTAATGACCTACAAAGAGACTTAGATTCCCACACAATAATAGTGGGAGACTTTAACACTCCACTGTCAATATTAGACAGATCAACGAGACAGAAAATTAACACGGTTATCCAGGACTTGAACTCAGACCGGGACCAAGCAAACATAATAGACATTTACAGAACTCTCTACCCCAAATCCACAGAATATACATTCTTCTAGCACCACGTCACACCTACTCTAAATTGACTGCATAATTGGAAGTAAATCACTCCTCAGCAAATGCAAAATAATGGAAATTATAACAAACAGTCTCTCAGAACACAGTGCAACCAAATTAGAACTCAGGATTAGAAACTAACCCAGAACCACACACTATCATGGAAACTGAACAACAGGCTCTTGAATGTTGACTGGATAAACAATGAAATGAAGACAGAAATAAAGATGTTCTTTGAAACTAATGAGAACGAAGACACAAATGAAATCCAGATGGATTAAAGACTTAAACATAAGACCTAACACCATAAAAACCTTAGAGGAAAACCTAGGCAATATCATTCAGGACACAGGCATAGTCAAGAACTTCATGACTAAAACACCAAAAGCAATGGCAACAAAAGCCAAAATAGACAAATGGGACCTAATCAAACTCCACAGCTTCTGCACAGCAAAAGAAACAATCATTAGAGTGAACTGGCAACCAACAGAATGGGGAAAAATATTTTGCAATCTACCCATCTGACAAAGGGCTAACATCCAGAATCTACAAAGAACTAAAACAGATTCACAAGAAAAAAACAAACAAATCCATTCAACAGTGGGTGAAGGATATGAACAGACACTTTACAAAAGAAGACATATATGAGGCCAACAAACATAAGAAAAAATGCTCATCATTACTGTTCATGATAGAGATGCAAATCAAAACCACATTGAGATACCATCTCACGCCAGTTAGAATGGTGATCATTAAAAAGTCTGGAGACAATAGATGCTGGAGAGGATGTGGAGAAATAGGAACACTTTTACACTGTTGGTGGGAGTGTAAATTAGTTCAACCATTGTGGAAGATAGTGTGGCAATTCCTCAAGGACCTAGAAATAGAAATTCCATTTGACCCAGCAATCCCATTACTGGGTATATATCCAAAGGATTATAAATCGTTCTGTTATAAAGACACATGCACACGTTTGTTCTTTGTGGCACTGTTTACAATAGCAAAGACCTGGAACCAATCCAAATGCCCATCAATGATAGACTGGACAGGGAAAATGTGGCACATATATACCATGGAATACTATGCAGCCATAAGAACAATGAATTTGTGTCCTTTGTAGGAATGTGGATGAATCTGGAAACCATAATTCTCAGCAAACTGACACAAGAATAGAAAATCAAACACTGCATGTTCTCACTCATAGGTGGGTGTTGAACAATGAGAACATATGGACACAAGGAAGGGAACATCACACAATGGGGCCTGTTGAGGGGGTACTAGAGGAGGGACAGTGGGAGATAGGGAGTTGGGGGAGGGATAACATGGGGAGAAATGCCAGATATAGGTGATGGGGATGGAGGCAGCAAACTACATTGCTATGTATGTACCTATGCAACAATCCTGCAGTTCTTCACATGTACCCCAGAACCTAAAGTGCAATAAAATATATATTTTTTAAAAAGAAAAGAAAAAGAATAGGGAGAAAATAAACAAAGAATATAGTCATTAGACACCTGAAAAAAAAAGAAGAACATCCAAAGAGCTCCCCTTTAAAGATCCTCTGTTGCCCACGGTTTTCCCTTTTCTCAGTAAGAAGAGCATTCAAATGCCTTTAATACTCATCTTATTCCCTAAACCTTTGGGTTTGGCTGATACAGTTTACTCTTTTTAGTTCCAGACTACTCTTAAGTCCTTCCATGCTGGTGACTACCATATCATACCCTGGCCTATCCACCCTGGTCTAGCTCAGTCCATAGAAAACTGCCAAGGAAGCAACACATCCACAGAACTCACAGAGGCTCTAACTGCACACCACGTGCACATGCACATACACACATGTACATGCATCCATACACCACAGTTTGGTTCTCCATGGCCTGATTTTGGATCTCATTCAAAGATTTGGATCCGAGCTCCCGATACAGGTTCTGTTGTAGTTTAATGTCCCCAGACTGCAAAACCTACCTACTTCAGAACTACCAGCTGCCAGCTATCAATGGTCCTCAGTTCAGAATCTGCTCTCTGCACCCCCATAGAGCTTATCGCCTGGGCACTTCCTATGAACAACTTTATTACATCACTGAAAATCCAGTTGTTTTAGGACACAAGTAATGACATCAAATCCCAAGCATCCCGATGGGGCATGCCACCATATCCATCATATCTTGGAAGAAACATGCCATTTATTTAAGATCTTAGGCACCATTTTATTATCCACAGGGATCTGAGATGTTTTCAGTTATTGTATATATATATTTTTAAAAAAACATGTACACAAGCAGGAAAGACGTGAGCATCAATGAACCAACCACAGAAGTGGCATAAGTTGGAACTCAGTAACAACTGGGGCGCAGAGCCCCATAACAAATGGGGGGTATCCCACCAGCATCTTTTCTTACCTGAAGTCACTATGCAAGACATTGAATCATAATTTTTTACTTGCTTAATAACATCAAATAAAAATTCAGCCAACAGCTGCGTGTAGATTCCTCTGAGTTTCTATCCAAGAGTAGAACTCTATCTATGGGTGGCTGAGCAACCCTGCATTTCTGGTATAAGTCTCTGGAGTCTTTTTGGCTCCTTTGGCACATGGCGGGCTCACTAGCAGATCCAAGGAGAAGCACGTGCTCAGAGAGGGGGAAGGGACAGTGCAGCTCAAACCCGAGGTAAGTGTTGTCCTAGAGGGAAAATACGCATCCAACTTTCTGCGGGCATTCAGCAAAGTAGACTATTTTGACAAATGTGCAGCACATGCTTTGCATAGACACATAGAATAGTGACAGTGTGACATATACTAATGTTTTAAGCAACAAGAACAAATGTCAAAGCTGCTACCTAAGGAGAAATGAAACCAGTTACTGGATAACTTAAACAAAAACACCCGCAAGGGAGAGAGGGCAAAAAGGGAGGCCGAGGTGCCTGCCCCTGAGGAGCTCATGTGCTAGCAGAAAAAATGCTGCAAGGGGCCATCACACTACCATGAGGTGGGTGCAATGGGAGTCCTATAGAGAGCAGTGGAGCACTCCCCTTCCTCTGGAAGGGAGCTGGGTAGAGTCATGGGAGCTGACGGAGGCTGCAGATGGGTGGGGGAGATGCCACACAGCTCGGAAGAGGGTGTTTCAGGCCAACCACAGGGCACAGACTGGCAGATGAGCCAGCATCCCACGTGCATTCAGGTCCTGCAGGTTTTTCAGGGTGTGGAGAGGTGGGGGAAGGTGCCAGCCCTGCTCCCCCAGAATCTGGAGATGTAACAGGAGCCGAACCACAAACCGCGTTTACATCAAGAAGTGTAGCTTGGATGTGATAAACCAACAGTCTTCAAACATTTGTGCTCAGGTCTCCACTAAAAGGATTTAGGAAACCTCCCTCCTCAACCTGAGTACACTTCCCAGGTGACTTCCAACACTTTTCATTATAGGCTTAAATAACTGCAAAGGATGTCATTCTCAGCTGACTGTAAATGTTTCACTTAAAGCTATTATCACTTATTACATTCAGTGGAGTCTAAAATACTACAAAATTTGATATCTACACCATGATCTGTTTTTTGAAATACAATGTCTTCCAAAAGTCATAGATCTTAGATTATTTTTGTTTTTTCCTTGAACTTACTGGGAGTAACTTTCTTTTGTTTGGGAAAGTACTTTATTGGGCCTCTTGCTTATGCAGAGGTGCACAGGCCTAGAAGAGATGAAACATTGAGACAGGTGGGAGTTTAATTACTCCACAACAGAGATTCTCAGACTCCCAGGCATCGGAAGCCCCTAGAGCGCAGTTCCCCACCCACACCCCAGTTCTGACCCTGGGTCTGCTGCTGTCCTACACGTGTGCCGGGCGATCCTCTGGCTGCTTGTAAGCTCACCACACTGTGAAGATCACTGCTCAAGAAAATCAAGTAAAGAGGTATTTTTCTTCAGATTTCTTTGTTTAAAAGAATTTTTTGTTTTCCTCTGGCCCACTGAGAATAAAAGGGAGAGAACACGGATCCCAGCTGCAGAGGATGTGATAGCAAAGACGCTGCTCTGAGGATCCAGGTGCCTCTCAAGGTGGGGTCAGGCAGGAGAAGGCAAGAGAAAGCACCTTGTAGATAAGAGGACTGGCCCTAAAGTGGAAGGTCTTAGGGCAGTGACTCGGTGACTCTGTTCTGTGAATTGTTAAATTGCCAGCAACCAAATTTTAGTGGATGTTGAGTGAACCTACAGTGCAGTCTGGCCATAAGCCAGTCTCTGTGCCTGGAGACTGTTGTCACCTACCCGAGTTCTCTGTGCTAGGAGACTAAGGGGAGGCTCACATGCGCTCCAGAAAAGCAGCATGGGAACTGCCTCCAGCCTCCAGGACCAGGCATGGTCCAAGGCAAAGGCGAGATGCCAGGGGCAGCAGCTCCCACAAGCAGAGGCTGGCAGCAGCCACCAGACGCTGGTTATGAAATCACAGCAGCAACTGGGGAAGGAGCTAAACTCCCACAGCATCACGGAAAGGAAGCTCGAGTTACTTCATTTCTATGTCAAAGGGAACACAGGGAAATGCGGGACCCGAACAAACTGTGTCCAGTATAAAACAGCCTCTCAGGGTGACACTGAAAGTGTCCTTTCACCTCTGGGGGTCTCAGTTTCCTTCTCTGCACATCGAAGTGTTTCAACCCATGGACCCCTAGGTGCCTTTCAGTTCTAAGGGCCTGGGATTTGCTGGAGGTGTTTCATTAAAAGAAATCACAATTGGCCCTGTGCGTATGGACTAAACAAAGCTAAATGCTTTCCTTTTCCTTTTCCAGAGAGGCTTTAAACCAAAGGAATTGATGGAATGGTCAGCCTTAAACTGGAGAATTTACCTTCAGTTCTTTTTGTTTCTAAAGGTTTTGGAAATTTATTCTTTTCCATTTAAATTATCACAGATAGGCTGTGATTTCTGATAGTCGTAGTCTCTCCCCCGATGGAGACAGGCAGTGCAAGGGAAGCATCTTAGTTGACTTGGCCAAGTGTGAAAGGAGCATTCTAGGATTCTGTACAATCGAAGTTTGAAAACCCTACTCTACACATATCTTCCAAGAGTGTAAAGCACCCTCTCCCCAGCGATAAACCACTGCAGTGCTGCCATGAGGTTAAGCTTGGAGGATTGCAAGGGCATCTGTTGCAGAACCATTCTATCCCTGTGTGACCAGAGCCGAGGCTAGAGCACGAGACACTGCTCAGTGATTCAGGGGCCCAGTCCCTGGGACACTGGGCTCTGCATAAGCAGTAGTCAGAGCCTGGGACCACAGCTGAGACTCCAAGCACAGTGCCGGGAGGCCCAGGCTGATGGCACCTGCCAGGTGGCAAACACACTGCCATCTCTGCAAATTCCTTCCTGAGCCAGCTTTTATGGACCATGTTCATCTGTGCTATCAAAGAAAACATTTCAACAAATTGTGTTTCAAGACCTAATTGGCTTTTATTAATGATTCATGAGTTGGGTAGCACCCCATTTATGAAAAGGATATTAATAGCTGGGCAGAGTAGGTAGGTTTTATAGGCAGAAGAGCCTGAAGAAGCAGAAGAGGGAACAAAAAGCAGATGGGTTACTTCAAAGTTACATTCCTTATAGAGCCACTGACTTAGGTTGACTGGGCCCCTTGGGACTGGTTGCTCTGAATCTCCTGCTTTTTTGAAAACAGGCCCATTTCTAGGCTCAGTTTGGTTACGTGGCATCTAGCACAAGCAACTCCATTCTGGTTTGGTCTGATGTGTTGTGGCCGGGTACAGAAGCTCAGTCCAAACAATGGCCTCCACACATTGTATTTAACAGTGCAGAAATATTCCATGTGCCTCTCCAGATCCCCTGTCCACCCTCTCCCCCAGCTTCGTGGCTCAGGAGGCTGAGCACAAGTAACTTGGAATCAACTTCCTTGCCCTCTGGCTTCTGATTGGATTAAACCCATGAGTCGGACAGGAGATTGGGATGACAGGGTATTCTCCCAGCTCTCCCCTGCAGGTCACCACAGGCTGGATATGTGCCTCAAACCAAGGGCAGCTGAGAGGCATGGCTGTGCCCAGATTCTGTGCTCTGCAGAATGGCTTGCTCTACACTGCCTATATCTTTGTAAATGACCCTTTTATTTATTTATTTATTTATTTATTTTGAGTCAGAGTCTCACTCTGTCACCTAGGCTGGAGTGCAGTGGCGCGATCTTGGCTCACTGCAACCTCCACCTCCTGGGTTCAAGCAATTCCCCCTACCTCAGCCTCCCAAGTAGTTGTGATTACAGGCACATGCTACCATGCCTAGTTAATTTTTTGCATTTTTAGTAGACAGGGGGTCTCACCATGTTAGCCAGGATGGTCTCGATCTCCTGACCTCACGATCCACCCACCTCAGCCTCCCAAAGTGCTGGGGTTATAGGCATGAGCCACAGTGCAGGGCCATAAATGGCCCTTTTATTAAACTTGTCTCAAATAGTCCAGTCTGAGTGAACCATCCATTGCAGGACATTGACCGTCTCTGTGTCTAACCAAAGTTCTAATCTGGGAGGGATGTAGGAATACTAGAAAAAGTTCAGGAAGAGAAAACAAAATAAGTGATTATTGGGATGAAAATATAGAAATCAGAAGAACTAAGGGTTACTTGAAGCAGAGAAGGCAGAGAGAAAGTGCTTGCTATCACGCAGACAGCAGGCACAGGCAAGGAGAGGCAGCCTCAGCCCTTCATCCCTGCAGAGCAGCCGCTGGGCAGGAAGGAAAGCCAGCCTTTCTGGGAACAGTTACTTCATCTGCAAGGCAAGAAGGACTATACAGAGACAGAGGGTTTCTAGTGTAGCTTTCAGCTCTCCCCAGGCTCTAACAATGACTCCATGACCTGGTCTCACACAGTCTTTGTTTTCTAGTTTCTCCAGCCCCAGTGGCAGTGATCTGTACACAGAGGGGCTAAGGCACAAACCATATTTCATAAACAGCCACCACCTGCCTCCCCCAAATTAATAAACTAATAAACACAATTCTTTTAACAGCCTTCAGCTTTAGGTTGTGGCTGGTGTTCCCCACCTCTCCTTCGATGAGAAACTTGCACTCTCAAAGTCGCTCCCTGCTCTGCCCCTACCCAGCAGTCAGGGAGCACCTGAGATTACAAGATAACAATGAAACAACCAGGGCAGTCTTCACCAAGCATTTATATGTGCTAGGCACTGCCTTTACTCTCTCTGTCCACATTAACAAAGTATTTACCTACTTTTGATATACTCCTCTAGTTAAAAATTAAGTTCCTTTAGATGATATGCAAGATTTTTTATGACCCAAATTGTGCTGGCTTACCTCCCGCCATGTCCTCATCACTCCCCCACCCTCTGTCTTTGTATTTAGTTTAAAAACCTCTTGTGTAGCACTCACTATATGCCAGGTGTTGTTCTAAATGCTTTACAAGTTAGCTCATTTGATTCTTATAACAGCACTACGTGGTAATGTACTGGTTAGGATAGGGCAAACGAAGTTACAGTAACAAACTGACCCCAAAGTATCAATAGCTTACCACACAAAGGTTTATTTTTCATGATGTGGGCAATGTGGATCCGAGAGGGCTCTGCTCCACATGATCTCAGGGATCCAGGCTGAGAGAGGCTCCCATAGTTCTATCACATGAAACACATGGCATCCAAGGTGCCTGCACAAGGAAAAACAAAAGTGACAGGTGAGTCACACGGGTACTTCACCAGCTCAGCTTGGAGCTGACACTCCACACACAGTCCATTAAGGCCAGAACTAGTTACATGGTCTTTCCTAACCCAACTATAAGAAAAACTAGAGAAATCTGGAAGAGCACATGTGATGTTTGGTGAGCACAGTGTCTCTGCCACAGCTAGGAAATATTAATATTATTTTAAAGAGAAGGAAACTAAAAAACAAAGGCCTGGAAAGGCGAGATGACTGGTTCAAAATCAGCTGCAGATCCAAGATCCATACATGGGCAGTCTGGCGCCAGAGTGCATACTGTGAACCACCATGACAGGCACTTCCTTCCCGTCGCCCTTCCCCGCTCACTCTCCACTCCTCTTAGACCCTCTCACATGCACTTTCACGATCGCTTTCTCCATCTCCTGTGATCCTCTTCCAACCATATCTGCTTAGCAAAATCCTATTTATGCCTCACAATGCAACTTAAACAACATAGGAAGACGTCCTTATGCTCACCTAAAGGAGGAATAGGTACTTTAACATCAGAGTTCCCCAAATATTTTAGATACACTTTGGATCTAGCCCTTATCACTTGTGTGGGACACTTATACCTATGTGGTCCTTCTTTCCAGCTAGATACTGAACTCTTCTAGGTCAGAGGCTATGTCACATCTGCATCCCCAGCATCCACACAGTGCCAGCCACATGGTACAGACTCATCAAATGAGAGCTGAATGAATGAGGAAATGAATTGATAAGTCTTCATTATCCTTTGTGCAATGCATGAGAATGGTGTGAGGACAGAGAGGCCGATGCATTTGGAAATCTAATTAACAGAGGGCTAACAGGAAGTCAGGAACAGGGGCCAAGTGCAGTGGCTCACACCTGTAATCCCAGCACTTTGAGAGGCCAAGACGGGCAGATCACTTGAGTTCAGGAGTTCAAGACCAGCTTTGGCAACATGGCAAAACCCCATTGCTACAAAAAATACAAAAATTAGCTGGGCATGGTGGCACATGCATGTAGTCCCAGCTACTCGGGTGGCTGAGGTGGGAGGATTTCTGGAGCCTGGGAGGTTGACGCTGCAGTAAGCCAAGATCACACTGCTGCACTCCAGCCTGGGTGACACAGTGAGACTGTGTCTCAAAAAGCAAAGGAATTCAGGAACAGAAGGAGAATCTTACTGAGCACCAGCTCTGTGCCAATTATTATTGTGGAGCTTTCAGTGCAAGTGGAGGTGTTCTGCAAATGGATTTCAAAATATTTCCTTGAAGACTGAAAAGTGGGTCCAAATGGGAAATTTAAAACTGCTAGAAATGTGCTTCCTTTGGCTTTATGGATGGGGGCTACATTTGTGTCTGTGGCTGGTCCTCTTTAGGCTGGGTGGCATGGCTTTAGTGAGCCCTGTTGGTCATGCTCGTATGTCAAATACACTTCCTAATTCACTGGGGTAGCTCAGATATTGGAGCAATTACCCAATTGTTCATATATCAGACCAAAATAAGATTGTCTTGTACTTCTGTGACAAAATACGAAATCAAGAGGCAGGCCCCTCATCTCCCCACCACCAAGCCATGAGCTCCCTACAACTGTGCCCGCTGTCTCACCATTCTGGCCAAGGTCACCCCTTCCTCTAGTCCTCAGGATCCACCCCCTGCCTACTCAGGAACATGTGTGCATCTCCGCTGCACTGTGACCTGCCGACCAAGCCCGTGCTTTCTGCTGTATAGTCCCATCCCCCACACAAGTTACCTAATCAGGAGGTCTTTTCCTAAAAGGCAGGCCCCACTAACTCCCTATCCACTCCCCATCCGCACCTTCTCACATCAAAATATTCCCTATGCACTCCCTTTCTGCAACTTCTCACATCAAAACTGAAAGCCCTCGCCATGTCTTGATCTCACTTCTATGTAGAACAATTAAATAGTGACATAATAGGATAAACAAGACAGTAATAATATTTGGACATGAGATTTAGTCTTCCCAGTCTTGCTGCAGCCCTCTGAGGCAACAAAGGACTTTGCACCGTGGATCTCTAATGTAGCATCTGGCTGCATTTATTCTGGTTTGTGTGTGGTCTGTTTGAGATAAAGGACTTAGATAAAGACCCACAGAACAAAAAAAAAAAAAAAAGTCAAACCCTTAGGAAGAGAGGAGAAGGGTGGCTGTCAGGGCCTGGGGTGGGGACCTGGGGCAATGCTGGTCAAAGGGAATGAAGTTTCAGCGGTGCAGGAGGACTAAGTTCTAGAGGCCGGAGGTACAGCACGGTGATTGTGGCTAATCCTGTGTTATATGCTTGAAATTTGCAAAGAGAGCAGATCTTAAGTGTTCTCACCACACACACAGACAGGCAACTGCGAGCGGTTGGGTATATTTAGTAGATTGGCTGTAGTCATCTATTCACTGTGAGTGTACACACAAAATATCATGTACATCTTAAATACATACTATATTAATTTAAAAATTAAACATAAATGTTTTATAAAAGCTTGTCCATGCTTGCTGTCTTCTCATTTCCCATTCCCTCCTCAAGCAGCTCCCAACAGGCACCCAGCTCTACCTCTGTCCCGTCTCCCCCTCTGGCCCCTACAACCCATTCTTTGTGGAGAGGATCCTTTAAAGCCTGAATCAGGTCATGTCATCCTAGTCTTGACTCCTCATCGTTCATACAGGGAAGTCTTAAGTGCTATCATAGCCTCTGCAGAGCTACTGAACTTCTCAGATCCCCATCTATAAATGGGGTCTGTGAGGTGAGTTCACACATGTGCTGTGAAGCGTAAATGTTGACATGTGTACAGCACTGAGAACATTCACCATGGCTGGCATGTAGGAAACCCAGTGTGGATTATTACCATTGCTTCAAACGCAGATTTCAGCAAAGACGTTTGTGAGTTACCTTCCATCCCCAGCATTTTCTGTGTCAGAATGGCGAGGTCCTGCCAACACAAAAGACAGATCCCTGGCCCTGTCTCTTCTTCCTGTCCCTTTCTGTTGTCCCATTCCAATTCCCTCCCATTTCCTCTGCCTCCCAAGCCTCCCCCACCCTCTCATCCTGTCTCTGCCTCTTTAGCTTTTCCGTGAGAGAGACAGCACTAGGGAGGAAGTTGTAGTTGTGAAAGTGACCGATTTGTATACAATTGTATGAGAAGAGAAAAAAGGGTTCATACAAGAGCCCTTTGAATGCTCCCTAAAATTCCCCTTTTCCATCCTGTCTCTTGGAGTGAGAGAGAGACTGGGCTGGTGATGGAATGGTGACGCAGTTGTAACATGGTCATCAGAGTTCATCTGCCAGCATCTCCGCTTACAAGTTTCCTTTTCAATGTCCACGAGCTGAATGGGTTTCCCTACAGCAAAGGTATTTCTTTTAAAAGACCACTATTTCAAGAGTGTTTGGACCAGGTTATAATAAAACCACAGGTATTGGTATATGATTTTACGTTTCCCTGAGCACTCTTACAAACCTGATTTCAATCTTCACAACAGCCCACTTTACACAAGGCAATGGAGTCCTAGAGGCCTGGCATCAGAACTCTGACCCCATGTCTTCTGGCTGTAAATCCTTTGTCATTTCTACTCTGCTTCTCCCAAGAGATTTTTGCCCCTCTTTTCTCTAAAAATTGGAGAGAGATGAGCCCCCAAAATGGAAGAATAAAATAGCAATAGCTACTCTCTTTGCAGGGCTTAGCCAAACCCTTAGGCAACCTTCCACCTGCTGGAAGTCTCTCTCTGTCCCTCCCAATGAGAGTGGCCCAGGTCCCACACAGAGGACTGGCTGAGGCTCACCTTCTCCAGACAGTGTTCCCACCGTCTGCAGCCTACCTGATGTCCTGCTCCCTGGGACTGGCCATGAGTTTTCCCAACCAGCTAATGAGATCCACAGATCTCCCACAAAGGGCCTCTGCTTCTGTAAGTCCAAGGGCTAAGGGCAAGTTGTCTCTGCTTTTCCAGATAATACAGTAGCTTTCTGGGGGCAATGCCTTGCTTTTCTGTGTTACCTCAACTACATGACTCTGGGAAGGGGAAGAGGCGTGTGGAACGTGCTGGTCTGAGCTGCAGGGCATGTTGCAGGGCACCCACCTACTCAGAAACAGTCGAAGCCTGGCATGACCCTGGGTCCGTGGGTTCCTGAGAACAACACACTTTGCCTCAGTGACAGGCCAGGGAAAGCCACTTTATAAAATTGTGTTTAGCCTCCTGGCAAATTCAACTCAGGCCTCTCTCCTCAGTCCTTTCCAGACCACCCACATGTGAACAGTTTTTAGCTTGGGGGCTGAAGCTCACATTTCAGAAACAGCCACTGGTTTGGCCCCATTCCCAAAACCCAGGATCATCCCAAAACTTGGGCCAACTCCACACTTCAACATTCCTGTGGCTGTGACTGACACCAACAGTGGCCCTTTCCTGCAGGCCCCGGCAAGCAGAAAACACACAGTATTGCACCCTAAAATGGAAGAATTTTGCTTTGAATGATGGCTCTTATCTATGGCAGTTTCTATGAAGTTTTTGGACGGAGAAGCATTGGCAGAACCCAGGGTTTTTCTCGTCTGGGCCCATGCGTCACATGTGCACTTGAGCACACAGTTCCCCCGGTCTCATTGTTTCGTCTTGTGCAATATGGATAATGGGGCTATTCCCGTCTTCTCAATAAGACTAATCAGCCAAATGTTTGCAAGATGTCTTGAGAAGTTTGCTGCGAGTTTTAAAACAAACTCTTCCAAAACCATTTCTTCAAAAACCCAATTTTTTTTTAATTCCTTAGTTATTTTTAGAACTAAATACAGCTCTTACGTGGCATTTAAAAAGAGTAACATTACAATTCCATAATCTGCTGTAAACATTGCCGTTAATACTGCAAGCAACCTTGACTAGCTGAGCTCATGGAAATCATGTTTTAATCTGCCTGTGTCTTTCCATTTCTCTAACTTCACATTACCAGAAATATGCAGTTCATGTCAGATGACATTTATTCAAGGTAATGATAACAATCTAACTGTCTCTCCCGGTGATGCATGTGTTCCGGCCCTTCCCGGCCCAAGGTCCATTTGCTTGCTTTTCTCTTAGAGCTCATTCCTTCTCAGTCATTTTGGCCAGAAAGTTCCTGCTTCGGAGCTGAAGGTAAGTACATTTTCCACTAATTTTCCTTAGCTTGTTAAGTGCTTTTGGACCATGAATAGAGCGGCTAGGAACAAATCTGAGAAGAGGTAATATTCGGAATTCCTCCTAATAGCTAATCTTTTTAATTATGAGCTTTCATCCTTCCTAAGGAAGTTTATTATTTTTCTAATTAAACTATTACAATGAAGTCTATTACCTTTTTGTCTAGCTAAAACAATCTTCCCTATTAATGAATTTATTAGCTTCTCTAGTACTCTTCAAATTGTCATTGAACTCTATTCAAGGAATACAGCCAGTTTTTCTTAATGGAATTAGAGGTGAAACAAATCATGCTTCTATTACTACTTCTGGAGCTCGCCCCTTGACCTGATTAGCTTTTCTAGGTGTGAGAGTGCGGGGGTTTTAGTGCCGCAAAGACGTGGGCATGCGGCGGCTCCCTGCACCTCAGGCGTTGGTTTCTAAGCAACTCCACCATCAACATGTGTGATGTTACATTTCTGGGAGATGCACGCATACTTTCTGTGCCTGTCTCAATCACTAGCTCAGTCGTCCTCCAACTTCCTAGGCAGCAACATGGGGTGCAGTGTAAACAAGAACTAAAAGCATACTGATTACCACTTACTCCTGAAAAGCATGCAGTCACTGCCGTCATGAGGGACTCACCCCTTTCCTTGGCTGGCTCTGTCGGGGGACACATGTTACCTGAGAAGGAGGCCCCAGGCTTTTAATAAAACAGTTTTTTTTTTTCATATTTCAGTTTGCCTATGCTGCTTTCAGATAACTGTTTCTATTCTTCACTTACACACACACTCTCTCTCATACATACACACATACTCACACATACATGTGCACACACTTGTAAACACACATATACACACCCATGCAAAAAGCCCAAAAGGGATAGGAATGGGAAAGGGGTTCAAAGGGGTGCTGAGCAGACAGCCTTGAGCAGACTGGAAGGAGGAGCATCCCTCATATCCCCCTCCACACCCCATCCCTAGAGTGGGAGTGAGGCCGAGGTCACAGGCTCTGCTCACACATTCACGCCTGGATGAAACTGTACTGAACCCTCACGCGCTGGGCACTGTTGCAAGCCTAAGTCAGAGTGGAGCCTCCTGTAGCCCCAGGGCTGAGAACACAGCACGCTGAAACAATAGTTCACACTAGCTCCCAGACAGGACACACACCCACAAAGAGCTGTGGGAGCAGGGATAAGGGAGCCCTCACCCTGCCTTTGGGATCCTGCTTAGACCGCAGCAGTGGAGGAGGAGGGCATGAACATGGGCAATGGGGTAGATGGCTGCAAAGCCGTCTTGACCTCAGTGGATCCTGAATCTCTGGCAGAGGAAGTTTTTGCTCCAGCGGCAAATTGCCCTCTCACTGCCTCAGAGCAACTTAAGACATCTGTTTAAAAACAAAACAAAACAAAACAAAACAAAAACCATCCTATTCTTTACCTTCGTAATGATTGCAGGTGTGTTTCCCATGGAATCCTTAGTGTCTAATAAATTTCAATGAGAGCTTTCTTGTCAGTGTAAGCCGCATTCCTTGCCTTCATTGTACAAATATATTTGCTGTGGGCCAGGTTGTCTGCAGGAGCCAGGTTTATAGACATGGTCAGGGCAGGTCTTATCCTAAGGAACTCAGATCCATTTGCAGGGTTTTCATGTGAATAATGCCATCGTAGAAATAAGAACAAAGAACTACAGGCACATAGACGGGCAGCAGTCCTGGGCTGCTTTGGGATGTTGGGCAGGGGCAGTGGAGGAGAATCTGCACTTGAGCAAGGACACAGTGCTGAGTGTGAGAAGTGAGGAGGGACGTGGGCAGGCCCAGGGAGAGAGACGTGTGAGCAGACAGGCCAGTGCTGGTGCAGGCCCCCACCTAATGGGCCTTAAAGTGTGGTGGAGTCTTAAAGTCTTAACTTCTCTGTTGTCTGACTATGAGCTGCCAGGACACAAAAATTTGGAAGATGGTTTTAAAGCAAGTTCTCAACTCAAAATATGTGTGTGCCAAGCACCGTGCTAGCGGCATGGGTAAGACACAGAGCCTGGCTTGGTGGGAAAATAACACGCGCAAACAATAGAGACTAAGTCAACCTAGTGGACGTCCCAGCACCAAAACCTGGGGGCAGCAGTATTTGTGTGAGCGGCACAGCACAGCAGGGAAAGATCCAGATGGGTCACACAGGTGGGAAAGCACCATGGAGGAAGCCTGCCATGAGCGGTGGAACTCAGAAGACAGGAGATGTGAGCGAATGGAAGGTGGCAGCCGGGGTGAGGCCGTGCAGGGAGGCAGGCATCACACTCATTTCCAACCACAACACTCCAGCCCTGGCTTCACACCTCCCTAGCTGTGAGCTCCGGCAAAAGCTTCCATTCTTGGGACCTTCCTTTGCTCGTCCTAAGATGTGATAACATTGTCATTCATGCCTAATTCATGCCTAATTTCCAGTCTTGTTGTGGATATTAAAAAAGAAACTATACTGTAAGCAGCAGTGCTCTGTGAAGTGTGGGAAAAGCTGTAAAGCTGCCCAGTGGCCTGCAGGATGCTCACACTGAGAGATGCTTCTGCCTGTGCCCAGCATGGGGAAAAAGAATAAGGCCACCCCCAAAATAAGGCTCCCTTGAACGCCTCTCATAATTGAGTCTATGTGGAATTCAAAACAGGGTATGTGCTTGACTCAGATGAGCCACTGCCTACCATAATGAGCTCTGCTGGCTGCAGCCCCTCTTCATAGTGATAAGGGTAACTTATAACTCTGCAAGATCAACATCAGTAAGATCAAGGAAAACTGATTTCATCTGGAGACAGTGACTGAGCCCTAGCAAAGCTGTTGGGACGGTCGGGGAGCAGTAAACAAAATAGAAATTCACCTGTCCTTGGATTTCTCCTATTTATTTTAACAGAGTATTGATTACTTGATTAGTAATAATCTACAGAGTCCTAGCCCCTTAGTTCCCGGCTCCTCCCACAGCTCTTGACCCAAACTGACCCCCACCTTCCTACCCATACCTCCCTCAGAGCTAGGCTTGTCCTGCTGCTTCTGCTTCCAAACACTCAGCCTCTCAGGCTCTTTGGAATAACCAAGCAAGCACAGACCTTGGAACGAGGCCGATTCAGTGGCTGGGTGACCTTGAGCAACTAACTCAACCTCTCTGAGCTTCACTTTTCTTATCTATGATATAGGCAGGGGAGCAGGAAATAGAAACACTACCCCTTATATGTAATTGGAGCACTGAGGGAGAATACCTTTCACTCGGTCCTTCTCCAACCTTTAACATCAAGACAGTTGTAAGAGAAGCCATGGCAAAATCAAATTGCCCTTAAAGTACAGAATTGTAAGGCTGTGCTGAGCTATCCAGGAGTCTGCTATTTTACCTGGTTGAGTATTAAGTAAAATTGCTGAACACACACTGCAGGCCCGACACAGCAGAGAATGAATTCCCTAAAGCACTCGTAAGTGAAGCCAGTTCTTTCCCATGCCATCCACACCATGGAGCAGTTCTGACCCCCAACTGGCAAGTGGCCAAAGCCTCACCTGTCCTCTTTCTCAGCTGTGTATGTCTTACCTCCTCAGCTAGATGTTCACGGGCAGTAAGGTGTTTTCTGTATCTTTTGGATTTCCAGTGACACATAACCTAAAATTGGATTCTAGGCATGCTAAAAACTGCCAATTCTTCAACTAATTACTAGGATTAAAGCCCCCAAAAGATCTTAACTCCTTCTTCTTCCTTTCCTCCCCATATGGCCCATCCCCCCTTTTTCCCAGTTAACAGCCCCAGTCCCTAGGATGGAGACCCTGCCATGGATGGTACAAAGCCAGTGACTCCAGAGCAAGGTCCAGAAGTCAAAGCTGCCCTCTGTGCTCATAGGCTGCTCTGGGGTCCAGTCGGGATGGACTTGGCCACTTTTTAAAGGTGGGGCTAATAGGAGCTAGGTAAGGCGGAGAAGTATTTCAGGCACTCGTCCAAAGATACCCAGTAAATTTTAAATCTCTTATCTGGGAGGAAAAACAGCTCTTTACTGATATCCTTTTATTTAATGGCATTTCTTTGGCCAGCTAAACCAGTTTTAAACTAGTTCATGCTTTTTCAAAAGGCGAAATTTGGAGCCATTTCAGAGATGAGAACAAAAATGGGACCATGCAAGGAAGAATCTAGTACTCGTTTTTAAGGTGAACTACAAGGATTTGATGGAGTTTCTTTATCTAATAAAAAGGGGAACTCCAGGAGACTGCAGGCTGCCTGGGTTGCTCCCTGCCACCCCCGCCCCTGCCCTGGATTGCCCAGCCCTCGGCGCCAGTCCTGTTCCTGTGTCCTCTGGCCCCTGGTGTCTGCTACTGTCACTGACCTCCTTGCTCTAGCAATCACCTTGGCTCTGAAGTTTTGCTGCTTCACACTCTCACCTATGGTAATTGCACCTCCCTGTGTTCTCTGCTGAGCCACTCTGACTGCTTTTTATAAATCATAAATCATGGCATTAAGTCAGCCAGTATCAATTTGGTCTCAGGTGTAAAAGATAAGAATTGAAAAAGGAAGCAGTTTCTGGAGATGATGCTTTCACCATGATGGGATGGCGACTGGTGTCAGTTTTCTAGGAGAGACACTGGGGCACAGGAGTCACTGCAAGCTCCCCCACTGTGCCTGGCATGATTTGGGGCAAACACTATTGTGATGAGAAACAGATGGATTGAAAGATTCCAAGCGCTTCTCTGTCCTCAAGATGCCTGGTGCACTGAAGGGAGCCTTAGTGCTGAGCATGACAGGAGCAGCCTCAGCACAACCAGGACTGGACCAGGGACCAGCAGCCCCTCAGGAACCTGCCAGCCACAGCTGCCTCTCCTCCAGGCAGGGTACAGCAAGCTGTCCAAGCTCCCCCTCAGGCACTTTGTAGTATATGTTTTAAATACCAAATTCAGAAAACTTGCAAAACGGCAAGAAACACACTTTTTAATCTTCTCAACTTGATCGACAGAGTCAACACAATCCCTGTCAAAAAGTCCAGAAAACTATTTTGAGGATGTCATAAGTTTATTCCAGAATTTAGGTGGAAAAGCAGGTGAGCTTGAAGAGCCAAGAAAATACTGAAAAAGAACAACAAAGTCAGAGGACTGTCACTCCTTACTTCATAGTAAGTCAGAGGACTGTCACTCCTTACTTTACAGTAAGTCAGAGGACTGTCACTCCTTACTTTACAGTAAGTCAAAGGACTGTCACTCCTTACATAGTCAGAGGACTGTCACTCCTTACTTTTATAGTAAGTCAGAGGACTGTCACTCCTTACTTTATAGTAAGTCAGAGGACTGTCACTCCTTACTTTATAGTAAGTCAGAGGACTGTCACTCCTTACTTTATAGTAAGAGGACTGTCACGCCTTACTTTGTAGTAAGTCAGAGGACTGTCACTCCTTACTTTATAGTAAGTCTGAGTAACTCTCACACTTACTCTAAAGCCAGTAATCAAGACAGCGTGTTCTTGCAAAAGAATAGACAAATAGATCAAAGAAACAGTAAGGACCACACAAATATAGCCTGATTTCAACAAAGGCACAAAAGCAATTCAATGAGAAAAGGGTAGACTTTTCAAAAAATGGTGTTGGAACAATTGGACATTCATATGGGGAAAAATTATTTAAACATACATCTTATTCCTTACAGGAAAAAATTAACTTCGAATGGATCATAGACCTAAATGAAAATTACAAAACTATACAACATCTAAAAGAAAACACAGGAGAAAATCTCCATGACATTGGATTTGGTGTTTTTATATATAACATTAAAACCATCATCCATGAGAGAAAAAATAAATAATAGACTTTATTAAAATTTAAATGGTACCCCAGTAGCAACAAGTACATTGAGCACTCTGGTCTTGGTTTCTAATACCATTCTGCAGTGGATGAAATCAAGGATCCTTGGGGAAGTGGCTTATTCTATGACTGTCAGGAAATAACAAATTGAGCCTGGAGCATCTTGCAGAGCCAGAGAGTAAATAAGTGTTCCAGAAAGCCACAGTGATGCAGGTCTGGCACAGGACACAGGTGCCAACTGAGAGAGCTTCCAGTGGCCAAAGTTGAACAATTTAAGCAATAAAACAAATCAAATAGCACTGGATTATAATCTAAAGCACAAAATAGTTGTCCATGCATTCATACTGATAGAAACATGATTGAATAAATAAATAAATGGGGAAAGATAGGCCAATTTCCCATGCAGAAGAACTCCAAATGGATTATGTAGACTGTCCACCCTCAAGGAGGTGGGGCAGAACTTCTGCTCTGTATGCGGGGGCTGTGCATCCTGACTTCCTTTCTAAGGAATCCATTATGGAAAGGGTGTGCGGGAAACAGTAGCTGCAGTGGAGAAACCTAGCAAGCACGAGCTCAGCCAGGAGACCATTGTTAGCACCACAGTGGTGAGTCACCTTGACAGCGTGTCCCTTGATGTGATGTAATGAGAATGATAGTTTACATCTTGTGGTCTTCCTCCCCAAAGTCCATAGGCCCAGTCTAATCATGAGAAAAATATCAGACCATTGAGGCAATTCTACAAAATTTTTGAGCAGTACTCTAAAATTTTCAAGGTCATCAAAAACAAGGAAAGTCTGAGAAACTGTCACAGCCAAGAGAAACCTAAGGAGACATGATGCCTAAAGGTAATAATATCATGTCCTGGATGAGATCCTGAAACACAAAAGGACATTAAAATTAAGGAAATTTGAGTAAAGTATGGACTTAAGTTAATAATAGTATGTCAATATTGGTCCATTAGTTGTGATAAATGCACCGTACTCATGTAAGATGTCAACATGATGTAAGATGTTAAACTGGGTGTGGGGTTTGTGGGGACTCTGTCAATCTTCACAACCTTTCCATAAATTTTAAACTGTTCTAAAATAAAATGTTTATTTAAAAAATAGCTCATATCTCTACATCTAGTGATAACCACCATTAAAATGTGATGTCATGGATTTTTTCTATGCCTTTGCTTGAAATACACACACACACACACACACACATACACACAGAAAGAAGGTTCTGCACTTTTGAACTGCAATTTTTTAAATTGGAGTATGTATGTAGTTTTAATAGCTGTATGTAGTTTCAGGGTACATGTGATAATTTGATGCATTCATATAATTTGTAAAGATCAAATCAGTGTACTTAGGAAATCTATCACCCTAAATATTTGTCTATTCTTTATGCTAGAATCATTCAAATTCTTCACATCTAGTCATTTTGAAATATACAAAAGATTATCGTAAACTATAGTCACTCTACTGATTTATCAAACACTAGCTCTCATTTCTTCTATCAGACAATGTATTTGTACCTATTAGTCAATTTCTGTTCATCCCCCCTCTCTTCTCTACCCTTCCTGGGCTCTGGTAACCACACTATCTATCTTCCTGAGACTTACTTTTTTAGCTTCCACATATGAGTGAGAACATGTGACATTTGTCTTTCTGTGCTTGCTTAATTTCACTTAACATAATGGCCTCCAGTTCCATTCATGTTGCTGCAAATGACAAGATTTCATTATTCCTTATGGTTGAATAATATTCCATTATGTTTATATACTACGTTTTATTCATTCATTTGTTGATGGACACTTAGGTTGATTCCATATTTTGACTCTCGTGAATAATGCTGCAACAAACATGGTAGTGGAGATATCTCTTTGATATAATGATTTCCTTTCTTTTGAATGTATACCCAATAGTGGGTAGCTCTATTTTTAGTTTTTTGAGTCACCCCCCAAACTGTTCTCCAAGGTGGCTGTAGTAATTTACCTTCCCACCAACAGTGTACGAGGGTTCCCCTTTCATCACATCCTCACCAGTATTTGATATCGCCCATTTTTGGATATATGACATTTAAACTAGGGTGAGATTATATCTCATTGTAGCTTTGATTTTCATTTCTCTGATGATTCCTGATGTTTTGCAATTTTTCATATACCTGTTTGGCCATTTATTTGTATGCCTTTTTTTTTGAGAAATGTCTGTTCAGATCTTTGCCATTTTTTTTTTTTTTTTGTTTTTTTGAGACAAAGTCTCACTGTGTCACCAGGCTGAAGTGTAGTGACATGATCTCGGCTCACTGCAACCTCTGCCTCTTGGGTTCAAGCTATTCTCCTGCCTCAGCTCCCCGAGTAGCTGGGACTACAGGCACACAACACCATGCCCAGCTAATTTTTGTATTTTTAGTAGAGACAGAGTTTCACCATGTTGGCCAGGATGGTCTCGATCTCTTGACCTCATGATCCACCTGCCTTGGCCTCCCAAAGTTGAAATTACAGGTGTGAGACACCGCACCCAGCCGCTCATTTTTAAATTGGATTATTTGTTGGTTTTCTTTTGCTACTGAGTTGTTTGAGCTCCTTCTATAGTTTGATTATTAATCTCTTCCCGATGGAGAGTTTGCAAAGGTTTTCTCCCATTCTGTGAGTTGTCTCCTCACTTTGTTGATTGTTTTTCTTGCTGTGCAGAAGCTTTCTATCTTGGTATAGTTACACCTGCCTGTATTTGCTTTTGTTGCCTATGCTTTTGAGCTCTTACTCCAAAATCTTTGCAGAAACCAGTGTCTTGAAGCATTTCCTCAATGTTTTCTTCAAGTAGTTTCCTAGTTTCAAGTCTTAGATTTAAGTCTTTAATCTATCTTGATTTGATTTTTGTGTATGGTGAGAGATAGAGGCCCACTTTCATATGGATATCCAGTTTTCCCAGCACCATTTGCTGAAAAGACTGTCCTTTCCCCATTGTATGTTCTTGGCACCTTTGTCAAAGGTGAGTTCACTATAAACGTAAATGCATGGATTTGTATCTGGGTTATTTATTCTCTTCCATTGATCTGTGAAACTGATTTTATGCTGGTGCCTTGCTGATTTTGTTACTACAGGTTTATATTACATTTTGAAGTCAGATAGTGTTTACTCAGGATGGCTTTGGCTATTCAGGGTCTTTTGCGATTCCATATACATTTTAGGTATTTTTCGATTTTATGAAGAATGCCATGGTATTTTGATTGGAACTGCATTGAATCTGTAAATTGCTTTGGGTAGTACGGACATTTTAACAATATTAATTATTCCAACCAATGATCATAGAGCATTGTTCCACTTTATGGTGTCCCCTTCAACTTCTTTCATCAGTGTTTTATAGTTTTCATAGAGATCTTTCACTTCTTCGGTTAATTTCTAAGTATTTAATTTTATTTGAGGCTACTGTAAATGGGATTACTTTTTTATTTCTTTTTTAGATTGTTCACTGTTAGTGTATATAAGTGTTACTAATTTTTGTATGTTGATTTTGTATTCTGCAACTTTACTGAATTTATCAGGTCTTACAGTTTTTTGGTGGAGTCTTTTAAGTTTTTCTAAGTATAGCATCATGTCCTCTGCAAACAAGGCTAATTTGACTTTTTTTAATTTCTTCTTTAAAAAATGGGATACATATGCAGAATGTGTAGGTTTGTTACATAGGTATACCTGTGCTGTGGTGGTTTGCTACACCTATTGACCTGTCTTCTAAATTATTTCCCCCTCACCCCCCCACTTCCCAACAGGCCCTGGAGTGTCTTGTTCCCCTCTCTGTGCCCATGTGTTCTCAATGTTCAACTCCCATTTATGAGTGAGAACATGCAGTGTTTGGTTTTCTGTTGCTGTGTTACTTTGCTGAGGATGATGGCTTCCAGTTTCATCCATGTCCCTGCAAAGGACATACACTCATTCCTTTGTATGGCTACATAGTATTCCATCATGTATATGTGCTACATTTTCTTTATCCAGTCTATCATTGATGGGCATTTGGGTTGGTTTCACGTCTTTGCTATTGTAACTAGTGCTGGAATAAACATATGCGTGCATATATCTTTATAGTACAATTATTTATATTTCTCTGGGCACATATCCAGTAATGGAATTGCTGGGTCAAATGGTATTTCCAGTTCTAGATCCTTGAGGAATCACCATACTGTCTTCCACAAAGGTTGAACTAATTTACACTCCCACCAACACTGTAAAAGCGTTCCTATTTCTCCATAGCCTCGCCAGCATCTATTGTTTGCTGACATTTTAATAATCATCATTCTAACTGGCATGAGATGATATCTCATTGTGGTTTTGATTGCATTTCTCTGATGATCAGTGATGTTGAGTTTTTCTTCATATGTTTCTTGGCCATGTAAGTGTCTTCATTTGAGAAGTGTCTATTCATACCCTTTGCCCATGGTTTGATGGAGTTGTTTCTTTCTTGTAAATTTGTTTAAGTTCCTTATAAATTCTGGATATTAGATCTTTGTCAGATAGATAGACTGCAAAATTTTCTCCCACTCTGTAGATTGCCTGTTTACTCTGATGATAGTTTCTTTTGCTGTGCAGAAGCTCTTTAGTGTAATTAGATCCCATTTTTCAGTTTTGGCTTTTGTTGCAATTGCTTTTGGTGTTTTAGTCATGAAGTCTTTGCCCATGCCTATGTCCTGAATGGTATTGCCTAGGTTTTCTTCTAGGGTTTTTATGGTTTGGGGTTTTACATTTAAGTCTTTAATCCGTCTTGAGTTAATTTTTGTATAAGGTGTAAGTAAGGGGTCCGGTTTCAGTTTTCTGCATATGGCTAGCCAGTTTTCCCATCACCATTTACTGGATAGGAGATTCTTTCCACATTGCTTGTTTTTGTCAGGTTTGACAAAGATCAGATAGTTGTGGATGTGTGGTGTAATTTCTGAGGTCTCTGTTCTGTTCCATTGGTCTATATATCTGTTTTGGTACCAGTACCATGCTATTTTGGTTACTGTAGCCTTGTAGTATAGTTTGAAGTCAGGTAGCATGATGCCTCCTGCTTTGTTCCTTTTTTTCTCTTGTCTAATTGCTCTGGTCAGGACTTCCAGTATTATGTAGAACAAAAGTGGTAAAAGTGGGCATCATTGTCTTGGTCCAGAACTTAGAGGAAAAACTTTCAATTTTTCCCCATTCACTGTGATGTTAGCTGTGAGTTTGCCACACATGGCCTTTATTATGATTTTTTAAAACATTTTAATTGGATTTATTTCATTGGAAAAAAAAACAGGATGACTCAAAATACAAGCAGGCATCTATGGAAACAAATTTTTAAAAATCTGCAATTATTAAAAACCTAAACACTTTTTTAAGGATTTTATCATATAGAGATCTAAGAAACAGCACAGCTTTAAAATACTTCTAATAGATATATTAAGCTGCATTTTCATCCTCCTCTTTTTTGTTGTTTTTTTAATTTTTCCTTTAAGGCTTCATTTTTTATTTCAAAATGTACAATTAAGTTGTTAATGACTATAGTCACCCTGTTGTACTATCAAATAGTAGGTATTATTAATTATTTCTAACTATTTTTGTACCCATGAACCATCCCCATCTTCCCACAGACACCCCCCACATACTACATTTCCAGCCTCTGGCAACCATCCTTCTACTCTCTATGCCCATTTGTTCAATTGTTTTGATTTTTAGATCCCATAAATAAGTGAAAATGTGTGATGCTTGTCTTTCTGTTCCTGGCTTATTTCACTTAACATGATCTCCACTTCCATCCATGTTATTGCAAATGACAGGATCTCACTGTTTTTTTATGGCTGAATAGTACTCCATTGTGTACATATGTACCATATTTTCTTTATCCATTCATCTGTTGATGAACACTTAGGTTGCTTCCAAATCTTAGCTGTTGTAAACAGTGCTGCAACAAACATAGCAGTGCAGATATCTCTTCAATACACTGATTTCCTTCCTTTTGAGTATACACCCAACAGTAGGATTTCTGGATCATATGGTAACTCTATTTTTAATTTTTCAAGGAACCTCCAAACTGTCCTCCATAATGATTGTACTGATTCTCATTCCCACCAACAGAACATAAGGGTTCCCTTTTCTTCACATCTATACCAGCATGTTATTGCCTGTCTTTTGAATATAAGCCATTTTAACTGGGGTAAGATGATATCTCATTGTAGTTTTACTTTGCATTACTCTGATAATCAATGATGTTGAGCACCTTTTCCTATGCCTGTTTGCCATTTGTATGTCTTCTTTTGAGAATATCTATTCAAATCTTCGGCCCAGTTTTAAAATCACATTATTAGACTTTATCCTATAGAGTTATTTGAGCTCCTTGTATATTCTGTTATTAATCCCTTGTCAGACGGGTAGTTTGCAAATATTTTCTCTCACTCTGTGGGTTGTCTCTTCACTTTGTTGTTTGTTTTCTTTGCTGTGCAGAAGCTTTTTAAATTGATGTGATCCCCTTTGTCCATTATTGCTTTGAATATCTGTGTTTATGGGGTATTATTCTAGAAATTTTTCCAAGACCAATGTCCTGAGATTTTTCCCAATGTTTTATGGTATTAGTTTCATAGTTTGAGGTCTTAGATTTAAGTCTTTAATCCATCTTTTTTTATTTTTGTGTATGGCAAGAGATAGGGGTCTAGTTTCATTCTTCTGCATATGAATATCCAGTTTTGTGAGCACCATGTATTGAAGAGATTGTCTTTCCCCCCCAGTGCATGTTCTTGACACCTTTGTCAAAAATGAGTTCACCCTAGTTGTCTGGATTTATTCCTGGATTCTGTATTCTGTTCCATTGGTCTATGTGTCTGTTTTTATGCCAGTTCCATGCTGTTCTGCTTATTATAGCTCACTAGTATAATGTGAAGTCAGGTAGTGTGAATCCTCCAGTTTTGCTATTTCACTTAGGATAGCTTTGACTATTCTGGGTCTTTTGTGGTTCCATATAAATTTTAGGATTTTCTTTTCTATTTGTGTGAAGATTGTCATTAATATCTTGGTAGGGATTGCATGGCTATGGGTATGTTGTGCATAGTTTTATTATATTGAGGTATGTTCCTTCTCAACCCAGTTTTTTTATCCTTTTATTATGAACAGATGTTGGATTTTATCACTTTTTCAGCATCAATTGAAATTATCATATGGTTTTTATCCTTCATTCATTGATATGATGTATCACATTGATTGGTTTGCCTATGTTGAACTATCCTTGCATCCTAGGGAAAAAATCCCACTTGGTCATGATTTTTCTAATATATTGTTGAATTTGGTTTGCCAGTATTTGGCAGTGTGGGGAAGGCGGATTTCTCCATCAACATTCCTCGGAGATACTGGCCCATAGTTTTCTTTTTTTGATGTGTCTTTGTCTGCTTTTGGTGTCAGGGTCATACTGGCATTGTAGAACAAGTTTGGAAGTGTTCCTTCATCCTCTATTTTTCAAAATAGTTTGAGTAGGATTCTTTAAATATGCAGTAGAATTCGGCAGTGAAGCCGTGGGTCCCAGGCTTTTCTTTACAGGGAGGCTTTTTATTACAACTTCAATCTTGCTGCTTGTTATTGGTCTGTTCAGGTTTTGGATTTCTTCCTGGTTCAATCTTGTTAGGCTGTGTGTGTCTAGGAATTTGTCAATTTCTTCTAGATGTTCCAATTTTTGGCATATAGTTGCTCATAGCAGCCACTAATGATTTTTTGTGCAGTATCAGTTGTAATGTCTTCTTTCTCATTTCTTAATTTATTTATATCTTCTCTCTTTTTTTCTTAGTCTGGCTAAAGATGTATTGATTTAACTTTTCAAAAAAATCAACTTTTTAAAAAATCTTTTGTATTGTTTTATTCATTTCAATTTCATTTATTTCTGCTCCAACCTTTATTATTTTTTTTCCCCTTACTACTTTTTGGTTTGGATTGCTCTTGCTTTTCTAGTTTTTTGAAATGCATCATTAAATTGCTTATTTGGAACTTTCTCTCTCTTTTGATATAGGCACCTACAGCTATAAATTTCCCTCTTAGTACTGCTTTTGCTGTATCCCATAGGTTGGCATATGTTGTGTTTGCATTATTACTTATTTCAATAAATTCAATTTCCTTCTTAATTTCTACATTTACTGGTCATTCAGGAGCATATTGTTTAATTTCCATGTATCTGTATAGTTTCCATAATTCCTCTTGTTAGTAATTTCTAGTTTTATTCCATTGCGGTGAGAAAAGATACTTGACATTATTTCAATTTTTTTGAATGTTTTAAGACTTGTTTTGTGACTTAACCTATAGTTTATCCTTGAGAATGATCCATGTGCTAAGAAAAAGAATGTGTATTCTGTAGCTATTGGATGAAATGTTCTATAAATATCTATTAGTTTCATTTGGTTTATAGTGCAGATTAAGTCTGATGTTTCTTCATTGATTTTCTGTCTTGAAGATCTGTCCAATGCTGAAAGTGGGATGTTGAAGTCTCCACCTATTATTGTTTTGGGGTCTATCTCTCTTTAGCTCTAATAAATTTGCTTTATGTATCTGGGTGCTCCAGTATTAGGTGAATATATATTTAAAATTGTTATATCCTCTTGCTTAATTGACCCCTTTATCATTATATAGTGACCTTCTTTGTATCTTACAGGTTTGTTTTGAAAACTATTTTGTCTGATGTAAGTATAGCTACCCCTGCTCTTTTTTGTATTCCATTAGCATAGAATATCTTTTCCATCCTTTTATTTTCAGTCTGTGTGTGTCTTTATACGTGAAGTGTGTTTCTTATAGGCAACAGATCAATGGGTCTTGTTTTTCAGCCATTCAGCCACTCTGTGTCTTCTGATTGGAGAGTTTAGTTTATTTACATTCAATATTGTTATTGATAAGTAAGGAAGTACTCCTGCCATTTTGTTATTTGTTTTCTGGTTGTTTTATGGTGTTCTCTTCCTTCTTTTTTGCCCTCCTGTCTTCTTTTAATAAAGGTGATGTTTTTCTGCTGATATGATTTAGTTTCCTGCTTTTAGTTTTTTGTGTATCCATTGTATGTTTTTCAGTTTGCGGTTACCACGAGGCTTGCAGATACTATCTTATAACCCATCATTTTAACCAAATAACAACTTAATTTGTTTGCATAAACAAACAAGCAAAACAAAAACTAACAAAAACTCTATTCCTTAATTTCATCCCCATTTTTAACTTTCTGTTGTTTCTATTCATATTTTTGTACTGTCTATATCTTAAAAATTTGTTGTAGTTATTACATTTTATTGGTTCATTATTTAGTCTCTGTACTTAGGCTAAGAGTAGTTTATACAACACAGTTACAGTGTTATAATATTCTGTGCTTTTCTGTGTACTCACTGTACCAGTGAGTTTTGTGCCTTCGTGTGATTGCTTATGGCTCATTAACATCCTTTTCTTTCTGATTGAGGTACTCCCTTTAGCATTTCTTGTAGGACAGGTCTAGCGTTGATGAACTATTTCAGCTTTTGTTTGTCTGGGAAGGTTGTTATTTTTCCTTTATGTTTGAAGGATATATTCACTTGACATACTATTCTAAGATAAATGTTTTTTCTTCTGCACTTTAAATATGCCATGCCACTCTCTCCTGGCCTGTAAGATTTCCACTGAAAAGTTTGCTGCCAGGTGTATTGAAGCTCCATTGCTGTTTCTTTTCTCTTGCTGCTTTTACGATCCTCTCTTTACCCTTGATCTTTGGGAGTATGATTATTAAATGCCTTGAGGTAGTCTTCTTTGGGTTAAATATGCTTGATGTTCTATAACCTTTTACTTCCACATTGATATCTTCTCTAGGTTTGGGAAATTCTCTTTTATTATCCCTTTGAATAAATTTTCTACCCCATCTCTTTCTCTACCTCCTCTTTAAGGCCAATAACTCCTAGATTTGCTCTTTTGAGGCTATTTTATAGATCCTGTAGGCAGGCTTCATTGTGTTTATTCTTTTTTTTTTTTTTTTTTTGTCTCTTCTGACTGTGTATTTTCAAATAGCCTGTATTCACACTCACTAATTCTTTCTTCTGCTTGATCAATTCTGCTATTGAAAGACTCTGATGCATTCATCCGTATGCCAGTTGCATTTTTCAGCTCTAGAATTTCTGTGTGATTCTTTTTATTTCAATCTCTTTATTAAATTTATCTGATGGGATTTTGAATTCCTTCTCTGTTGTCGAATTTCTTTGAGTTTCCTCAACACAACTATTTTGAATTCTCTGTCTGAAAGGTCACATATCTCTGTTTCTCCAAATTGGTCCCTGGTCACTTATTTAATTATTTGGCAAGATAATATCTTCCTGGATGATGTCAATGCTAGTAGATGTTCATCAGTGTCTAGATACTGAAGAGTTAGGTATTTATTGTAGTCTTCACTGGGTAGGCTTGTTTGTGCCAGTCCTTGGGAAGGCTCTCCAGATATTTGGAAGGACTTGGGAGCTGTGATCTAAGGTGTATCTGCTTTAGGGGGCACTCCAAGCCCAGTAATACTGTGGTTCTTGCAGACTCATAGAGGTACCACCTTGACGGTCTTGGATGAGATCCAGGAGAATTATCTGGATTACCAAGCAGAGACTCTTGTTCTCGTCCCTTACTTTCTCCCAAACATACAGAGTCTCTCTCTCTCTCTTCTGAGCCACCCATCTAGGGGTGGAGCAACACAAGCACCTCTGTGGTCACCACCACTATGACTATTCTGGGTCAGACCTACAGCCTGCACAGCACTCAGTCTCACCCCAGGCCTGCTGTAACCACTCCCTGGCTACTGCCAGCATTCACTCAAGGCCCTGGGGCTCTACAGTCAGCAGGTACAAAAGCCAGCCAGGCCTGTGTCCTTCCTTTCAGGGCAGGAAGTTCCCCCCCAGGTCCTGGGTAGGTCCAGAGGTGCTATCCAGGAGTCAGAGACTAGAGTGAAAAACCTTGGAAGTCTACCTAGTGTTCTGTTGCACTGTGGCTAAGCTGACACTCAAACTATAAGACACAGTCCTTCCCACTCACCCCTCTCCTTCCCAAAGGCAGAGAAGCCTTACCCTGTAGCCACCACCACCGCAGGCCACAGGGAGCACTGCCAGACTACCACCGATGTTTCCTTGTTTGCAAGAGCTCTTCATTTGGCTTGTGGTGGATGCTGCGTGGTCTGGGAATCATGCTTCAGGGCAGTGAGATCACTTCTGGCCCAGGACTGGTCCAGAAATGCTGTCCATGAGTCAACTCCCGGAATCAGGGACCCTAAGGGCCTGCTTGGTGCTCTCTCTCTCCCACTGTGGCTGTGCTGGTACCTAAGGTGCAAGACAAAGTCCCCTTTACTTTTCCCTCTGCTTTTCTCAAGCAGAAGGAATCTCACCCCATAGCCACCACAGCTGGGAATCTGCTGAGTCTCACCTGAAACCAGCAAGTCTTGGAGGCTCACCCAAGGCCCTCAATGTATTACCTGGATATTTTTGCTGGTTACTCAAGGCCTAAAGGCTCTTCAGCTAGCAAGTGATGAATGCTGCTAGAACTGGTTCCTTCCCTTTAAGGCAGAAGGTTCCCTTCTGGCCCAGGGTATGTCTAGAAATGTCCAAAAGTTAGGGCCTAGAATGGAACCCTCACAGCTCTCAGCAGTGCCCTATCCTGCTGTGGCTGAGCTGGTATCCAAGATGCAAAGCAAAGTTCTCCTCATGTTTCCCTCTCCTCTCCTCAAGCAGAAGGAAGGGGTCTCTTTTGGAGCCATGAGCTGTGCAGCCTGGGGTTAGGGGAGAGGTGATGCCAGCACTCCCTTAGCCACCCCAGCTGGTATCTCAGTAGGTTGTGTGCCCCCCCCAAGTCCACTGTCTATGGGCCTAGTTCAGCATTAGGACTTGCCTAAGAGTTGCAGTCCTTGTGGCCTAGACAGCCTTTTCAAGTTTACTTAGAGATTTGGAGCACTGTAGCTTTCTGCAGCGAGGTTTGCAGGAACTCAGGTTCCGACCTCTGGGGTTAGCAATTCGTCTGGCTTCCGCTGGTCTAAAGACTTCCTCTGTGAGCGAGCATCAGCTGAGTGTAGTCTAGTTATCCTTTCTGTTCTAACAAGACACCACTGAGTTCAGTGCTCACAATTGCTGTGCTCTCCCTCCCCCAGCATGCAGAGATGCTGTCCGCACCAAGTTACCACTGAGGGGGTGGGGGAGGGGTGGTGTCTGCAATTCAAGACTGTTTTTTTCTACCCGTTTTTCCTACCTCTTCAGTGCTTCTTTCAGCAATATGAAGTTAAAACCAGGTACCATGAGGGATCCCCTGATTTTTGGCTTTTATGAAGGTGTTTTTTTCTATGTTGTTGGTGTCCTTGCAGGGGGGACAATCAGTGGAGCCTTCTATTCTGCCATTCTGTTCTACCTCTGCCTTTATTATTTCGAGGTATGTTGAACTACGATTTTAATTGCCATGTAGTGTTCTATCATATGGACTTGGCAGAGCGCATTTAACCAATCCGTAATCACCAGTTATTTATGTTGTTTTTAGTTTTTCACTACTATAAATAACAAGTCAGTGAATATCATTGTATATGCATCTTTGTAAACATCACTGATTATTTAAGGCCACTGAGTCACAAATCAGTCAGGTTTTTAGGTCCTAAAGGCAGAGAGTGTGTTCCTTGCTCCAGGTCTTTAGTGAGAACACATTTAGTAACTACAGGGTCTAAAGTAATATTAGATACCTATATTTAATAAAAATTGGTACCTGGATTTTGAGTAATTTACATTTATTTAAATTTAAAGAAATCATAGAAGCTTATATTTATAACTGTTTCCTATCTTCTTTTCTTCAGTTTTCATTTCTCTGAACTGTCATTGTTGATGTTAGGTTCCAAGTCAAAAGAAACTATTTGCTTAATCATTGTATTTCTATTTTCTTCCTCCATCTTTTACCCAAAGCGGACAAGAGTTACTTCTCACACTTTTCAGCCAATTCTCATATTTTTTTCCTGGTTGAGAAAGCTTTGTGCCAGGGTCAAGGAGGGAATGACTGCTTCCAGGTGACACATCACCTTTCTTAACTCCCTATGCTACTTTTTTGATTTGCACCGAATGGAACCCCAGAAATCTGAGATTAGTACAAATTTTAATCCCTTTACATTGAGAATCTTGGCCTTATATTTTTTAATCATGATATATGCTGTCTAACTCTTATTTATTAGAACAACATAGTGCTTTTTATCCTGTGTGCCTCATAGATTTCACATTTTGACATAGACCTTATATAACTAATATGAGTTGCTCCACAAAGTTGTGGTAAAATAGTCATATCTCTTAATATTCAAATTAAATGTTCAAATACCAATCTAGTATGTGAGGAAAAAAGTCAGCATCTTCCTCTAGGCCGCCTCTGTACCCCTGAATCTTCTAAAACCTAGAGACTTACGGAGTCCAAATCTAAGCAAGACCAGTCTGGTATTTGATCTACTACTGTCCTTACTTCCTGCTGCCTCACGGTGTCGCTGTTGGAGGCGGCTCCTCCACCTTCTCACAGAATTTGCTAGCGCAGGTAGTTAGCTCCTAGTCCCCTGCACTTTCAGTCCCACACACAGCCTTCCCAGGGTGCTATCCACTCCTGGGGCTCCGGGCCAAAACCAGGTCTGACGTAACCTCCCTACTCTTCCTGGAGGTAGACTGTATCCACTCCCCTTCCTGAGAATAAACATTCCCAAAGGTTAAGCTTTTTTTTCTTTTTCAACATTCAAAAAATAAGAGGTCTGATTTCAGCTCCTTTCTACAGGCAGGGGTCCTTTTCTGCACCTTCCTGCTGAATGAAAACCTCTCCCAACTCTTGCACAAAGGTCCCAGCATTTCCTGCCTTTACCACCGAGAGACCTCTGACCCTGCAAGTACTTCTCTTGTAAATAAAGCTGTTCTGGGGTTCTACAGATCCTGACACTTCCCCCTGTCTAGGAGGAGAGTGAAGACTATCCATTTTTCTGCTACTACTTTGAAAGAAGAGGAAGGCAACATTTTTTTTTTTTTTTTTTTTTTGCTACTGCTTTGAAAGAAGAGGAAGGCAACATTTTGATTTCATTTTCCCATAAAATTTAACTCAAATATTATCCACTAAAACATAAGCTCTGACATATGATAAAATGAAACCACTAACTCTGTTTCTTGGACACTTTAGACCTCCCCCAAAAATATTTGTTTAGAAACACAGGCTGTGAAATATTCAGATTACTGTGGATTATTCAAGTTGCTGCTGCACACCTCAGTTACCCAGGAAGATGTACAGAAGAGGGTGTCAAATTTGCCAGCCTTGCAGGGCACAGTCCAGCTGCTCAGGAGACAAGACATCTACACTTAAAGTAGACTTTCCCAAGAGCAGAGAGTGTCACCTGCCACATGCAAGCCGAGAACAAGACATGCTGTGGTGTGATGGCACAGACAGGTCACATGGGTTGAGATGGAGACAGAGACCTTCAAGACGTTTGATCTTGTTTGGGCTTAAACAAATATATGATTTAGACAAAGGAAAGACTCGTAAATTTCAGAGGGAGAGAAGTACTAAAAATGTGGCAGGCAAAAATGAGCAAGACATCTTAGAGACAGTAAGAGGCCTGGGCCAGATGGAATACATGTTCTACCTAGGAGAACGCTAGAAAATACGGTGAGAAAATGGCATGGAAACAAACTGTACAGAGCTATAAGTGCGAATTTTTGTTTTGTTTTAATAGAATTTTATACTTTAGGCAATGAGAACTAGTTGAAGAATAATCTTCTTTATTGAGTCCACACTGCGTTCCAGAATCTGGGCTGGTAATTTACATATATTATCACATAGAATCCAGAGCACAGCCTACAAACTCTATGCACTGAGTGTTATTATCTTCGTGATGCTGCTTCTGGATTTCAATGATTATTTATCTTAGACCAAAGCAAAAATTAACTTCCACAAAAAGCTCTCATAAATTTGGGATAGATTAGATATGAGACTCTCTAGTAATACCCAAAAGGTAACCTGTCTCACAGCTATATTGTAGGAAAAAATAGAAAAGAAAATTAAAGAACAAAAGGTCACCTGTCGCTAATCAATTTCAGTTTGATATTGATATATCTTCTCTCTCTCTCTGTGTCTCTCTCACACACACTCACACAAACACACACACACACACACACACACACACACATTTACGCTTCTGTTTCTCCCATTTCTCTTCTAAGACTATTGAGAAATTTCCAAGAATGTTGGAATCCTTTTTTTTTTTCTTTTTTTTTTTGAGGTGGAGTCTCAGTCTGTCACCCAGGCTGGAGTGCAGTGGCAGGATCTCGACTCACTGCAACCTCCGCCTCCCAGGTTCAGGTAATTCTCCTGCCTCAGCCTCCTGAGTAGCTGGGATTACAGGCACATGCTACCATGCCTAGTTAATTTTTTGCATTTTTAGTAGACAGGGGGTCTCACCATGTTAGCCAGGATGGTCTCGAACTCCTGACCTCATGATCCACCCACCTCGGCCTCCCAAAGTGCTGGGATTACAGGCGTGAGCCACTGCACCCGGGCGAATGTTGGAATCTTTTTAAAGAGAAAGATGAATGAGCAGAGGTGAGACACAGAGATTTACTATCACTCAAATATAAACTCCCAGAATCCATGAAGAGGTGTGGGGATCCAATGTAATACTGCTTAGGCCATCCCCTCTGGTGAACACCGTCAAATCTATTCTTAAAACAGATTTCAGCTCCTTTCCCAGAACAGTATCACTTCTGTGCAATACAGTTAAACATGATCACAGACCTGAATATCTGCAGACTCAGCCTCTCCACGTCAGTGATCTTCACCCTCCGCATTGTACTATATAATTTGAGAAAAACCCATAAGCTATGTGTAACATTTAAAATCTTCTCTTTTGTTATTGATTTTAATCGAGCTCCTCTCTAGCCAACAGGCAACACAAACCCCAAAGTGACTGACAGTGATCGGGGGGGGGGCACAGGAGGCAGCTGGGTCAACTGAGATCTCCATTACCTGGCGAGGGAAGTGAAAGCTCAGTGATTAATTTAAAGACTTTTTTTTATGTGGAGGGAAAGACAAGCAAAAAATAAATCCATTAGTGAAAGAATTCTTAGCAGCACACCTGATGAGCTTGGGCACCTTCAACACCCTTCTACTTCACAGCTCATATAAATATTCATAAGCACACAAAACAAACACATCAACCAGCTTCAAAGCGGGAGTTCTGCACTTCAAATGAGTCTAAGAAACCAAAAGGCATAGGAGTAGAAAATTACTGTCTGATATTTACTATCTGTACTCATATTCTTCCAATTAGCCATCTCACCACCCCAGGCTGCAGTGGATAACAAGACAAACGCTTGATCAGGGCCACCTGTGAATCATACAAACCTGAACTCCAGGATATCATTCAGAATTCAAACAAGAAATCAGGTGGAAGCGGTCACAAAGCATTTCACAACAATCAATAGTATTCATGTCTAAAAAGAGGACGTTCAGTGGAGCTCCTGGAGGGGAATATAGTTCACTCTATGTGAACTGAAGATTGAGATCTGTTATGAAAAGGCCTCAAAACAAGCACATAAATCTTTGCAAATCGTTCATTTGGGGCCAGGCAGGTGACTCACACCTGCAATCTCAGCATGTTGGGAGGTCAGAAGATTGCTTGAGCCCAGGAGGTTGAGGCTGCAGTGAGCCATGACCACACCACTGTACTCTGGTCAGGACGACAGGTGTGTGTGTGTGTGTGTGTGTGTGTGTGTGTGTGTGTGTGTGTGAGAGAGAGAGAGAGAGAGATTGTGTCTATCTCCATCTCCATTTCTTTCTATAACTCTCTTTCAAAATAAAGTTGATAGCTCTCTTTTCTTCCTTGTTGCCATGGTTAATTTTATGTCAACTTGACTGAGCTATGGGGTACCCAGACATTTGTACAAACATTATTCTGACCCTGTCTCAAAAAAAAAATGTTCATTTGTTGTCACTTTTATTACAAGTCCTTCAAAGTGTTCTACCCTGTTCAAGCCAAGTATCTAGGAGTGAAGGAGTGCCCCAGCAGAGGAGGATGGCATATGAGCCAAGGTGAGCTGGGCTCATGGGCCACCATGCTCCAACCACCACCAGACCCTGCCCAGAGGCCTGTGCTGAGCAGGGATGGGTGCCGGTGGGGGAGGGACTCATAGGCTCTCAAGGGAGCTGGCAGCCAGTCCTGCATGCTTGCAGAGGACCCACATTTTCCAACCCACCCCTCCCCACACTTCACTCTAAGTTTGAGTCAAAGCCAGTAATCTCTAGTGAAAGTCACAATAACTCTTCCCCTTTTAGAGGGTGGCTTTCAACATTCAGACCACCTTCATCCTGACCTGCAACCAGAGGAATATTCAACATCCTTAAAAGCTGCCACAGAGGCTCTGAACCATCAGCAAGGAGGGGTCATCCATACCCTAGCCCAGTGCCCCCACCATGACCCTGCACGAGGGCAAAGTCCCCTGAATTGACCCCAGACTCTGGGCCTCTCAGGACGCAGGCTACCATCGGCCCCTTTAAATTATGCAAAACCCCGCCTGGCCCTGTGTGTTGGTTTGTACTTGACTAGTGCATCCAATTTCCCATTTTTCATCTCTTCTTTATTAGATCATCTTTAGCTTATTTTGTTGCTTGTTTTTCCACTCTTTTTATTCTCTCTTCGAATTCAGGACCAAGAAATAAAAGCACTAATCAGTAATGAGAACAGGTCATGCACAGAGAGACAATGCCGGTGCCTCCCTCAGTGGAATGTTGAGGTGGGATGGGTCTGATGTGTTCGTGGGCGTTGAAACGGAAGTAGGAACCCAAGACCCAAAGGGCCAAAATGCTGTGACACTGCAGGAATGGCAGGGAGTGCTTGTCCCAACTGGGACGTCAAAGCCACCAAAAGGGGGGTCACAGACTCCACAGCCAGAATACAGATCAAAGCAAGATGCTAAAACACCCACTAGATGTGTCATTGGCAATAATCCAAAAGCTTGACTCTGTATTGAAGAGGCTAGGGAAGGGGCAGGCACTCATGCATTGCTGGTGAGGATGTCAACTGGGATAGCCCCTATGGAAGGCAGCCTGAGAACACCTATCACAACCACCCACACATACACACTTGCACTCAACAATTCCATTTCTGTAAAATTATTTTCCTCATGCAGGTTCACGTAAAATGATATACTTAGATGATTTTGCATTATAGCATTATTTACACAGCAAAATACTGGAAACCAAATAATTATCAATACAGAATAGATTAAAAAACGGGATACATCCATACAATGGAATACCATGAATGGAAGAAGGAAGGAAAGGAGAGAGTGGAGGAAGTGATCCTCCTTTGGAAAGCTTCCAAGATAAGAAAAAATGATGTACAATATACTCTCTTTGAATGCACAGGAAGCGGGGACATGCTGGTCATGGACGTGAGCCACTCAGATCTCCTGCCATCGGAAAAGAGTTGACAGCTCAGTTTTCCAAATCTCTCCCCACCAATATTCATGGGCAGCTTTGACTTGCAGCCTTTCCATGGCCAGATGAAAACGTTCTCAGAGCTGTGCTGCTAAGACTTGCCCTACTCAATCTCTTCCTCCTTGTGTGCCCAGGGGCCATGCCTGCCTCCCAGTCTGCAGACTCCTCTGCATTCTTGACAGGCATTGCTAATCCCATCTCAGCCTCTGCTTCCCAGAAACCCTAACAACTGAGAGAAGATGTGCATATTCATGTTTGCTGGTATATGCATAAAGAAATTCCAGAAGCTTAGCAGGGGTGGGGGAGATAGGGAGGGATAACATTAGAATAAATACCTAACGTAGGTGACGGAGCAGTGGCGGGGCAGGGGGTGGGGAAGGATGCAGCAAACCACCAACCACCATGGCATTTGTATACCTATGTAACAATCCTGCACCATCTGCACATGTACCCCAGAACTTAAAGTATAATAATAAAACACACACACACACAAAAATATGCGCACTCACGCGCGCACACACACACACACACACACACACACTCACAAAAGAAATTCCAGAAGAAAGAGACGGATGGATAGAGCATGGGGAGGGAAGCTTTGTACTGTTCATATGTATCCACACATAAAGACACACAGACATATAAGTGTATTGGGCCTTAGAACCTATTCAACGAGTGACATAAAAATCTTAAATGCATCTAGTGAAAACAAGGAAGGAAGGCAGTATAGAGGCTGGGACACTGAGAGGAGCTCCTGATTCACTCAGATCAGAATCCAGAACCTCGCCCAATGCCTGCAGATCAGCCCCAGCGGTGTGACAGCCCTGCCACCAGCACCCAGTGCCCAGCAGCACAGTGCTTGGCTGGCTCTCTCTCTAAAGCCTGGGTTACAGGACTGCCCTCTAGAAAGGCTTGAAAGTTTCTGGTAAACATCACTCAGTCCTCCTTCCCCAGCTCTTCTCCAGAAGAACCATCCAAGAAAATGTCCAGCAGCAAGAGGGAAGCGGCACAGTGCTGCTCATTTACCTTCAGGAAGATCCACAGAACCGGAAAACACAGCCCAGGGGCCCCAGGACGCCTGCAGCCCTGCTGCTTAAAGCCTTTCGGCAGCATTAACATCCTTCCTAAGCCACAAGTGGGGACTACAGGTCTTTCTCTTCTCTGAATTTCATTAAAAATCTCAGAGAGAGTCAAAAAAAAAAAAAAAACATCCTGATTTGGTCAGATACAGAGGTTTAGGATTTGTAAGTTATTTTATATTCATTTTTTACTAAAGCCATTAAAACTTCCTTATCAAATGAATATTGATGGAAGCCCTAAGAATAATCATTTTTGGATCCAAACAGATCTTGATTTAAATCCCAACTGCGCAACTTAAAGCCTGTGAGACTTTAGACGGGTCTCTTGGTCTCTCGGCCTCAACTCCTCAGGGGTGAGTCAGAGAGAACTGGATTCCCTTATATCATTGTCAAGAGGTTTAAAATGAGACCCACCATGCACAGCACAGGACGCAGGACCAGTTGGCACATAACAAGAATTTAACACATGACAGAGCCTTCTCTTTACCCTTAGTGCCTTTAAAATATATAAAAATTATATTTTTATTTATTTTTTGGTCAAAGATGGTAATCGATATAAAAGTCTCATTTTAGAGTTACCCATGCTCCCTGAACTTTTGCAAAGAGCATCTAACAGGGTGAGCCACGTGTGGGGCTGCATTTGAGCATCTGGGGCCACATTCTTTTGCCCTGTGTTGCCGTTTACTCTGATGATTTGAGTGCCCCTCCCAGCCAAAAAACAAAAGTTGATTTCACTTTTCCTTGCAGTTCCTTGAATAATTATAACTGCCCCAATTGTCTTCTCTGCCTGCCAAGACCTACACCTTCAGGCAGATGAATCAACCAGATTTCTTCTCGGTACAGATTTTAAAGGTGTGAAAAACTTGCCCTCTTTTCTCCGTTCTCATCCACCCTCCCATCTCTGCCTCTTGGGGAGCTCCACAGAGTTAGAGCCTTCTAAGATCTTGTTTACTGCGAGCTCAAGGTGATGAAGCTTGGTCTTCAGGCCAGAAGTTAACTCCAGAGGTTCAAATAACATAAGAAAGACTGAGATTTTATGATCACTCTGCCAGGTGGGGTGGCTGATATCTGTAATCCCCAGTGCTTTGGGAAGCTAAGGTGGGAGGATGCCTTGAGCCCAGGCGCTTGACACAGGTTTCAACAGGGTATGGACAGAGGGAAGCAGTGTGGACTCGAAGGGTGGACATTTGTTGCCCAGAAAACCACAAACCCTGGAAGAAGGTGGAAGGGCTCTAGACCTGTGTTGTTCGCAGTAAAGAAATCAAAACATTGGCCAGGCAAAGTGGCTCATGCCTGTAACCCCAGGACTTTGGGAGGCCAAGGCAGGCAGCTCATGAGGTCAAGAGATTGAGATAATCCTGGCCAACATGGTGAGACTCCGTCTCTACTAAAAATACAAAAATTAGCTGGGCATGGTGGTGTGTGCCTGCAGTCCCAGCTATTTGGGAGGCTGAGGCAGGAGAATCACTTGAACCCAGAAGGCAGAGGTTACAGTGAGCCGAGATTGCACCACTGTACTCCAGCCTGGTGACAGAGTGAGACTCCATCTCAAAAAAAGAAAAACAATCAAGGCACAAAAAAGCAAACAGGAGGGGGACAGCAGGAGGCTTTGAAGGAGTGAGAGCCAGACACGCAGCAGGTGCAGACCCCTATCCAAGTTCTTTAAACCAAAGACATTGTTGAAATATTTGGATCATTGGTGCCACCTCACAGCAGGTTCTTGTGAAGTTTATATGGAGTGGGTTTTGCATCTTCTAATTGTCATTTAGTGTGTTCTACAGGCAATCCCTAAGCAGACACAACAGGAGCAGAGCAATGCAGCATAATCTACAAATCCTACTTGGCACTGAGAAAGGCCAAGTCGAGAGGAAAATGACTGGTGTCAATTTTATTGCAGCTTGTGATGGAGTAGGGGTGCTGTGTCTGGCTCTTCCATCTGTTGTTGTTACCCTTGCCACATGTGAAAGGAGTGTGACACAGTGGTCACAGGCGGGCTCTGCTGTATCCTCTCCAGCCTGTGGCTTTGGGCAGTTGCCCAGCCTCTCTGCTGTGGTTTCCTCTGGGGTTGAGTGAGTGAATGTGTGTGGAGTATTAGATGGTGCCCAGGTCATGCTGAGCACTCATAAAGTCCACCAATTCATGTCACTGTCCGTTAACCAAGAATGGGGCCACACACCACCTGCAGCCCCACCACCAGCTTGGCAGCATCCAAAAATGTGTAGTAGCAATGGGTGATTGTGGCCTGTTGAAGGGGCCCCATGGGCACATTGCATTTCTGTCCAAATTCAGGGCTCCTCATGGATTTATAGGATTGGGGGCTGCAGGTCAGCAATGCAAGCAACTGAAGCTGGGTTCCCAAACCACCTGTTTCTAAGAAATGTTACAACCACTTTCAACATTTCTTTTTTTTTTAATCAATTTTACCATCAAATGCATCTGAGATTGGAAATATGTACTAATTCTGATTACACTTAATGGACTCATAAGATATGGGGAATCTCTGTCCCGACAGAGCCTCCATACATGGTCCATCCCGGTCACATGGACCCTATATTAACCAGGATGGTCCTATGTTAACCAGGATGCTGCAGAGGAAAAGAACCAACAGGAGATGTGTAGAGATGTAAAGAGATTTGTTACAGGGAATTGGCGCATACAGTTATGGGGCTGGGCAGTCCCAAGCTCTGCACCCAGCAAGCTAGAGACCCAGAAAAGTAAATGGTGTGTTCCGGTCTGAAAGCCAGCAGACATGAGACCTAAAAGGAGCTCACGCTGCCATGCTAGTCTGAAGGCAGGAAGAGGCCAGCATCGCCATCAGGCAGGAGGAGCCCCCTAGATCTTGAAGAGCCGTTCTGTTCTCCTCAGGCCTTCTGCTGATTGAACGAGGCTCACCCACATCCGAGAGAGCCTCTGCTTTACCCAGTCACCTGTTCAAATGTGCGTCTCATCCAGAAACACCCTCAGACACACCCAGAAGACTGTCTCACCACATACCTGGCACCCTGAAGCTCAGTGAGGCTGATACATTAACTTTGACCACCACAGGCCCCTCCCATCCCCAAGGCTTCCCAGCAGGTGGGACACAGCACACAGGCTTTCCCGAGCCTGGGCAGGAGGCACAAAGGTGGCTCATCCCCGTCTGTCCGGGACTGAGATGGTTCCTGGGATGCAGGACTTCTGGCTTTTAAACCCTGCCCATGTTTCAGGCAAACAGGGTAAACTGGCCATTCCAGGCAGAACCCTAGCAGCAGCTATTCCCTGTCAATCCCCTCCTTCCACACCCACCGAACTCACAAACCTCCCTCTCAGCAGTTGACCTCTGCCCCAGTCCTTTCCAAGGAAATTTGTTCCTTTCCAGACGATTCCCTAGAGTGAGGCCATGTTGGGCTCCCCCGTGGACTTCAGATCACAGGCTGTGCTCTCAGATTTGTCCTCCCTGGGAAGTGTCTTTTTCTCACCAAGTGGTGCTGGCATCCCCCACTGTTGACTGCCACAGTCCAACTTCACCCCAGACACACCGAAAATAAGAACTTTCCAGAAATACCAGTCCCGGGAGTTGGACATTTGAAACAGAAGTGGTAACACACATTGCATAGTCATCTTTGGGAATGATACATCCACACCTTTGCCATTATCCCACAGGCTGGGGTGGTCAGGCAGTGGCCCAGGGAGACAAGCAGTGAGAAGGAAGAGACCTAAACCTCTCCCAAGTTCACTGAGCCCGGCCACCGCCTCCTAGTCAGAGAAGGCGGCTATGGGCTCTCCTGTTCACACATGGACCTTTCCTTGCTTTACCTCTTTCTCATCAAGGGCACCACTGCTGTCCATTCTGTCATCCCACACTCACGTGTATTCATGAGAAGGATGGGAGGGAAAGCAAGGCAGCAAAGAATAATCTTTGCTATCATCTCTCGGCTCAAAATTCCACTAAAGCTGTTTCCACTAAATGCCTTATAAATTATTTTACTTAAATTACAACACTTTATAAATATTTTTATAAATGTAAGGGGTACGAGTGCCTTTTTGTTATATAGATATACTGCGTAGTGGTGAAGCCTGGGCTTGTAGTGTATCCATCACCCAAATAACATGCATGTTACCCATGAGGAAATCTCTTATCAGTCACCCCCTCCCACCCTTCCAAGTCTCCAATGTCCATTCCACACGCTACGTCCACCTGTATGCATTATTAAGCTTCCACATATAAGTGAGAACATGTAGTATCTGACTTTCCGTTTCTGAGTTATTTTACTTAGATAACGGCCTCCACTTCCATCCATGTTGCTGCAAAAGACATGACCTTATTCTTTTTTATAGCTGAAGAGTACTTCATTGCGTATATGTACCACGTTTTCCTTATCTCTTCACCCACTGACGAACACTGGTTGATTCCATATCTTTGTCACTAGTGCTACAATAAACATAGGTGTGCAGGCTCTTTCTAATATACTGATTTATTTGTATTTTTATGGAGGAAATAGAGTTTCCTTAAGCGAGTGTGGCTGCCTTGTATTTTCTAGTGTACTTTCAACTAATATTTCTGCCTACTCGCTTTTAGGTGATTGGGAGATTTTAACTTAGATCTCTAGCAAGTGCTACAAGAAAGAAAAGATCCTGAACAATCAACCAAGTTTTCTGTGAAGTCAAATCCGAGTAACATCCCTGCCTAACCACAAGCAGGAGAAATGAAGCACATTTTCAACCCATATGAAAGCATCAACAACACAGCAAGAAATGATTCCGACTGTCCTCGTGTGGTTTTGCCGGAAGAAATATTTTTCACAATTTCCATTGTTGGAGTTTTAGAGAATCTGATCGTCCTGCTGGCCGTGTTCAAGAATAAGAATCTCCAGGCACCCATGTACTTTTTCATCTGTAGCTTGGCCATTTCTGATATGCTGGGCAGCCTATATAAGATCTTGGAAAATATCCTTATCATATTGAGAAACGTGGGCTATCTCAAGCCACGTGGCAGTTTCGAAACCACAGCCGATGACATCATCGACTCCCCTGTTCATCCTCTCCCTGCTTGGCTCCATTTTCAGCCTGTCTGTGATTGCCGCCGACCGCTACATCACCATCTTCCATGCTCTGCAGTACCACAGCATTGTGACCATGCGCCGCACCGTGGTGGTCCTTGCGGTCATCTGGATGTTCTGCACGGGGAGTGGCATCGCCATGGTGATCTTCTCCCATCACGTGCCCACGGTGATCACCTTCACGTCGCTGTTCCCCACTGATGCTGGTCTTCATCCTGTGCCTTTATGTGCACATGTTCCTGCTGGCTCGATCCCACGCCAGGAAGATCCCCACCCTTCCCAGAGCCAACATGAAAGGGGCCATCACACTGACCATCCTGCTTGGGGTCTTCATCTTCTGCTGGGCCCCCTTTGTCCTTCATGTCCTCTTAATGACGTTCTGCCCAAGTAACCCCTACTGTGCCTGCTACATGTCTCTCTTCCAGGTGAACGGCATGTTGATCATGTGCAATGCCGTCATTGACCCCTTTATATATGCCTTCCGGAGCCCAGAGCTCAGGGACGCCTTCAAAAAGATGATCTTCTGTAGCCGGTACCGCTAGAGTGACTGATGCCTGATTTTGGAATCTATGGGAATAATGTTGCCAAGTGACGGTAATTTGCCAAATACAGAATAATGTAACATTCCAACAGATGCCAGTGCTTCTGACTGGCCTTCCTTCCCTAGTGGATGCAAGGGTGATCCCACCAGTTAGTGTTTCTAATAGCTAGGTTCTGTGTGAACAGTCTTATTGCAGGGACAACTTTTAAACTTGACAACTGGAGAGATATAACAATGTAGTAAAAGAAGGATAGAATACAAAGTATTAGGTTCATTCAAACATAATTGTGGTTTTTGTCATTACTTTCAATGACCAAAAATTGTGATTACTTTTGCACCAACCTAATACAAACAGCAATAAAAACTCAAGGCCTTTGGCTAAGGCAAAGGCTTATTTTCCTGTGGACTCTAGCAAGCCAGTCCTGGGGAGGCCTTTCCAGGCTGCAGGCCATTGCAACCAATTTCTAGAAGTTAAAGTACTTGGGCACGCAACACCAGGAAGAAGCTGTAGGGTCTTTGGAAGCCAATAATAAATTGGGAGGAATACATTGCTGCAGCTGGATTTGCCTGTCTCCCACAGCCATGGCAAATCTCCGCCCTCCTCCTTCTCCCTATCAGTCTGATGTATTGAAGCCACCTCAATTCCTGGAAGTAGGCTGAGTATAAATTATAAATGTCAAATAACCAGCTTTGCGTTTCAAATAATAAATGGACCCTCTCCATTAGTCTTCTTTGCTCACTCAGTATCCCACTGGCCTTAAAGCCTTTTCCTGTTACATTTCCTCATGCTTTAAGAGCATACATTTCAAAGGAAGAAATGAAAATTTAATCCATTTAGTTCCTATGTGGAAATACATGAAGGCCAGATGAAAACTACTATTTCAAGAAGCTGTAACCAAACTATGTGTGTTTGTTCAAATACAGAAGTACAAGAAAAGAGCCCTAATACATATTTTAAGGAAGAGAGAGAGAGAGAGAGAGAGAGAGAGTGTGTGTGTGTGTGTGTGTGTGTGTGTGTGTGTCCCCTGTGCTTTTGTGCTTTTGGACTATGGGGAAAACCAAAACAAGACTTCAAGCAACAGTGCCATGATTAGAGACCCAAGCCAAAGACCCAAGAGAAGGAAACGCCAGCTCCTTCTGCAGATGAGTGTGAAAGCAGATCCAGTCACTGGGAAATGTCATCCTCCTATCAGCCAAGATTCTGGCTATCGAAGAGTGGCACCCCCAGTAGGAGTAAAAGAAACATAATTTTCAAGTTCATCCATTTTTAATAGCTAAAATAAACTTAAAGGAGAAGCACATTCTGATCGTAAGTCCCTGCTAAGTTGGAGGGTGACTTGAATGGGATGAGTGGCAAAAGGGCCAGAGGAGAACAGCGGGTCTTCAGAGGCCACCAGGCTCAGGATCTGCAGGACAGGTGGTGTCTTCTGGAATAGGCAACGCTTTGTCCTCAGGAGAGTTTCCCAGAGCTGCTGAGAGGAGAAGACAGTCACACACAGGACCAACCATGTGGTGACGGGTCTGATATTAGATGTGGCAGTGACAGGAACTTCAGAAGCAAAGCAGGCAGCTGGAGGCAAGTGAGGACAGTGACAGGCATGCTTCCACATGGCCTGTGCCACAGATGGAGGTGAAAGCCAGAGTGCACCTTCTTGTCCTCTGTTCTGTAGAAATCCTTCCCTATTTGACCGTATTTCTGCCAAACGGACTATGTTACCCTAACACTAACCTGTATTTATTAATATATAAGATACTATTCGTAAGTTAATTTTCCATGAAATCTAAAGCACAACCCTATAACTAATTCTTAAAAGTGTTATTTCTACAATTGAAAAAGTAATGTATAACATATTTTATGTGACTATAGTGAGTATTCTCAATAAGACGTAACCTTTCTTTGATGTTGCACTGCTCTGTGATCCCACGAAGGTAAGCAATGCCACTTAACCTCTATTATAAACAGTCCCAAATTGCTCTTCCTATAAAATTCTTTGTCAACAGCTTTGCTGTCTCCTGATCACTCTCAAGCTCTCTGCTGTGAGTGTGACTGTTGACAAAGGAAAATCACCGAGAAACTTCACCTCTCACTGCCTTTGATTTGTTGCATTTAATCTAAGAAACAAAACGAAAATGGTTAATCTAATGGTGTATGAAACAAAAATGAAGTCTGAGTGCTAATTCAGAAAATTTTCAATTCTAGGCATTTTCAATTCAGGGTCTTCTGCTATGTTCAAATCAGAACAGAAGCTTCAGGGCTCATAGTTATTGAGAAAATTAAGGTTTTTCTACCTCTAACTTCATATAGAATTCCAAAGGAAAGCAGCACCAAACTGCACATATTTGTGTAAGGAAGATCAACAAGGTTCAGACTGTTCCCACGAGGACTTCATTCTTTTATCAGATTATCCAATTTTTAAACTGTGTGGATACCGGATACCGTGAGTGTTAAGCTTTATCAATAACCTAGCCTTGGGCCAGATAGTTGAAAATGCCCAGGATGTGTACTCAAGCTGATAGTAATTCTGAGCCCTGTCTAAAAAAGGAAGGATGCTTCCTCTTCCTCTCCTCATTTTCTTATCAGGTTATGGACAGACAAGAGACGTGCAGCAAATTCCGCAGCTTCCCCTGCAGCCGCACATGGGTTGAGTTGAGGTGAGAAGAGCATGGGTTAGGAGCCCCTGAGAAGTAGGAGCAAACCAATCAGTGAATTCTGAAACATGGTCAGAGTTGCTGATGTTTTTCTGGCTGTAGTGAGATTATCTAGTAATAATAATAAAAATAATAACAGCAATAATAATGGTACCTACCTATTACTGAGCTTGCTGCACGGAGCTTGCTCAGCAGGTGCTATAAGCCAGGTATTGTTCAAAGAGTTCTGCATGCATTAATCCTCACGACTACCCTAAGGACAGATGTATTATTGGCCTTGTGTTTTTAGGTGAAAAAGCTGAAGTTCAGAGATAGTAACTTCCGTGGCAGGCAGACTCTAAGGTGGCCTTCATAACCCCTCCCCCCTACGTGTGGATAGGTCTGTTACTTGCTCTAACCCATGGAATGTGGCAAATGTGATGGGATGTCACTCTTACGATTACAATCCATTATCTAAAACCCTGTCTTGGCCAGGCACGGAGCTCACACCTGTAATCCCAGGGCTTTGGGAGACCCAGGTGGTAGGATTGCTTGAGGCTAGGAGTTCAAAACCAGATTAGGTAACATAGGGAGACCTCATCTCTACAAAAAGTAAAAAAATAAATTAGCTGGGTATGGTGGCATGTGCCTGTAGACTACTCAAAGACCCTGTCACTAAAAGATTAAAAAAAAAAATCATCATGCTAGTAGACTTGTTAGAGAAACTCTTCCTTCTGGCTTGATGAAATAAGTGAATATGCTGGGAAACCCCATGTGGCAAGGAACTGCTGCGGTCTGTAGGAACTGCTGGGGCCTGTAGGAACTGTTGGGGTCTCCAGGGACTGCGGGGGCCTCTAGGGACTGCTGGGGCCTCTAGGGACTGCTGGGGCCTGTAGGAACAGCTGGGGCCTGTAGGAACTGCTGGGGTCTCTAGGAACTACTGGGGCCTCTAGGAACTGCTGGAGTCTCTAGGGACTACTGGGGCCTCTAGGAACTGATGGGGCCTGTAGGAACTGCTAGAGTCTCTAGACTCTGCTGGGACCTCTAGGAACTGCTGGGGCCTGTAGGAACTGCTGGGGTCTCTAGGAACTGCTGGGGCCTGTAGGGACTGCTGGAGTCTCTAGGGACTGCTGGGGCCTCTAGGAAATGATGGGGCCTGTAGAAACTGCTAGAGTCTGTAGACTCTGCTAGGGCCTCTAGGAACTGCTGGGGCCTGTAGGGACTGCTGGAGTCTCTAGGGACTGCTGGGGCCTGTAGGGACTGCTGGGGCCTCGAGGGACTGCTGGGGCCTGTAGGAACTGCTGGAGTCTCTAGGGACTGCTGGGGCCTGTAGGGACTGCTGGGTCTCTAGGGACTGCTGGGGCCTCTAGGAACTACTTGGCCCTGTAGGGACTGCTGGAGCCAGTAGGGACTGCTGGGACCTCTAGGAACTCGTGGGGCCTGTAGGAACTGCTGAGGCCTCTAGGGACTGCTGGGGCCTGTAGGAACTCCTGGAGCCTCGAGGGACTGCTGGGGCCTATAGGATATGCTGGGGCCTGTAGGGACTGCTGGAGCCTGTAGGAACTGCTGGGGTCTCTAGGGACTGCTGGGGCCTGTAGGGACTGCTGGGGCCTCTAGGAACTCGTGGGGCCTGTAGGAACTGCTGAGGCCTCTAGGGACTGCTGGGGCCTGTAGGAACTCCTGGGGCCTCTAGGAACTACTGGGGCCTCTGGGAACTGCTGGTGCCTGTAGGAACTGCTGGGGCCTCTAGGGACTACTGGGGTCTGTAGGAACTGCTGGAGTCTCTAGGGACTGCTGGGGCCTCTAGGGACTGCTGTGGCCTGTAGGAACTGCTGGGGCCTGCTAGGGACTGCTGGGGCCTCTAGGAGGACTCCTGAGGCTTGTAGGAGCTTGTTCTGGGGCCTCTAGGAACTGCTGGGGTCTGTAGGAACTGCTGGGGCCTCTAGGGACTCATGGGGCCTGTTAGAACTGCTGGGGTCTCTAGGGACTGCTTGGGGCCTGTAGGAACTGTTGGGGCCTCTAGGGACTACTGGGGCCTGTAGGAACTGCTGGGGTCTCTAGGGACTACTGGGGCCTGTAGGAACTGCTGGGGCCTGTAGGAACTGCAGGGGCCTCTAGGGACTACTGGAGCCTGTATGGACTGCTGGGGCCTCTAGGGACTACTGGGGCCTGTAGGAACTGCTGGAGTCTCTAGGGACTGCTGGGGCCTCTAGGAACTACTGGGGCCTGTGGGGACTGCTGGGGCCTCTAGGGACTGCTGGGACCTCTAGGAACTCCTGGGGCCTGTAGGAACTGCTGGGGCCTCTAGGGACTGCTGGAGCCTGTAGGAACTGCTGGGGCCTCTAGGGACTACTGGGGCCTGTAGAGACTGCTGGGGCCTGTAGGAACTGCTGGGGCCTGTAGGGACTCCTGGGTCCTCTAGGAACTGCTGGGATCTGTAGGAAGTGCTGTGGCCTCTAGGGACTTCTGGGGCCTCTACAAACTCCTGGGGCCTCTAGAAACTGCTGCGCCCTCTAGGGACTGCTGGGGTCTGTAGGAACTGCTGGGGCCTCTAGAGACTGTTGGGGCCTCTGGAAACTGCTGGAGCCTCTAGGGACTGCTGGGGCCTATAGGACCTGCTGGGGCCTGTAGGAACTGCTGGGGCCTCTAGGGAGTGCTGGGGCCTGTAGGGACTACTGGGTCCTCTAGGAACTGCTGGGGCCTCTAGGAACTACTGGGATCTGTAGGAAGTGCTATGGCCTGTAGGGTCTCCTGGGGCCTCTAGGAATTGCTGAGGCCTCTAGAAACTGCTGGGGCCTCTAGGGACTGCTGGGGTCTGTAGGAACTGCTAAGGCCTGTGAAACTGCTGGGGCTTGTAAGAACTGCTGGGACCTCTAAGAACTTTGGGGCCTCTAGGAACTGCTGGGGTCTGTAGGAACTGCTGGGGCCTGTAGGAACTGTTGGGGCCTGTAGAAACTGCTAAGGCCTTTAGGGATTGCTGGGGCCTGTAGTGACTGCAGGAGACCTCTAGGTACTACAGAAGTGATGCAGGATTTTCTCAACCCCTTGGTCAGACTTGCAATGGAGGTTCCACATTTACTCGGTCCACAGCGCTCAACCCCTTGTGTTAGGAGTCATGTGATCAAGTGAGTGCAGGACCCAGCCAGCCTTTTGGGGTACCAGCAGGAGCAAGCTCTCTGCAGGCCCTCAGTGGTGCCCAGGTGGGGTTTCCTGTGACCCCCAAAGCTCCAGAGGGCATATTATAATGCTCTTTAGCTCTACTCTCCATGGACAGTGTGATGCTATCAGTTCAATGGGCCCCTTGCCTCATTGTGTGGAGCAGCTGCCCTGTGCTAGTGAGAGCAAAAGACCAGTGTGACAGCCTTTTTTAGGTACCCACACTCGGTGGGTCCTGATCTCTTGGTTGGCATCCAAGAATGGAGTCACCCAGACACTTGAAAGATGGTGAAGACAGAGAGTTTTATTAAGCAATGGAAATGGCTCTCAGCGGAGAGGAAAGCTGGAGAAGGAATGGGACAGGCAGGTAATCCTCCCCCTGAAGTCCAACTGTCCCTCTGAAGTCAAGTTACCTCTCTCCAGTCAAGCCACTTCTCTCTACCTACTGAGTCCGAGGTGGCAAAGGATGGAGGGCAGGGCAGGTATTTTTGGAAATATTCAATTGGTATATGATATTATTCAGAAAGAACCATTCATGAGAGAGCAGCCAAACAGGAATAGAAGTTCGCACTTTGGGTCCTGGGTTTCAGGCTTTTTGGCTCAAAGGTGGGATTTTCCTGGGGACCTACCCCTGTCTGCCTAGAATTTCTCTGCCTCCTGCCTCTATCAGAAGGGCCTCTGGGAATTGCAGGGGGACCTCAGAATTGTAGGAGACCTCTTGGAAGTGCAGGGTGGGTGGCCTTTAGGAACAGCAGGGGCCTCTAGGGACTGCATGTGGCCTCTGGGGACTACAGAGAGGCTTTAGGAACTGCAGGGGCCTCTAGAAACTGCAGGAGCCTCTAGGAACTCGGGGGGCCTCTAGGAACTGCAGGTGCCTCTAGGAACTACAGAGGGGCCTCTAGAAACTGTAGGGGCCTCTAGGAACTGCAGGTGCCTCTAGGAACTGCAGAGGGGGGGGGCCCGCTTCTTTAGAAACTGTAGGGGGCAGAGGGCGACTCCGGGGGTCTAGGAACTGTAAGGGCCTCCAGGAACTGCAGGGGCCTCTAGGAACTGTAGAGGCCTCTAGAAACTGTAGGGGTCTCTAGAAACTGTAGGGGTCTCTATAAACTGTAGGGGCCTCTAGGAACTGCAGGGGCCTCTAGGCCACTACATTCCAGCCTGGGTAACAGAGTGAGACCCTATCTGCAACAGACACTAAACAAATAAGGAAAGAGCAATAACAAGTCCCTGAAAGGGAAAGGCATGGGGCCAGTACTCAGAGGTGCTACAATTTATAATCTAAAGTCTCTAGTTCAAAAACATTTATTATCTAAAACACCTAGTTCCCAGCAAAACACTGTAAGACATGCTAAAAAAACAAAACAAAACAAAAAACAAGAATGACCCACAGCATGGGGATCGGGGGAGCCAGAGCTGCACCAGAGACTGCCTGGGAGAGCAACCGAATGTCAGATTTAACAGACAAAGATGTTAAAACAGCTATTGTAATGTAAAGAAGTCCAGTACGATAACAACATCCCATCAAATAGAGAGTATCAAGAAAGAAATAGAAATCTAGAAAAGAACCTAGTGTATTTCATCCCCTAAAATGCTCTAATGCAGCAGCAAAAGAAGAAAACAAAAGAACCAAGTGTAAATTCCAGAAATTAAAGTACAGTAACTGGACAACTGAAAGAGAACACAGGAGCAATAACGCAGAAATGATGGCATGAAAAAGACAAATAACCACGTTAAAAAATGGATCAAGCATCTGAAATGACATGCTCCAAAAAAGATACACAAATGAGCACAGGAAACGCTGCTCAACATCATCAGACTCAGAGAAATGCAACCAAAACCACGATGAGAGTCCACATCACCCCCACGGGGATGGCCAGAATCAGAACATGAGAAGACAGCAAATGCTGGGGAGAATGTGGAGAAATCAGAACCCTCATACATGGCTAGTGGGAATGGAAAAGGTTGCAGCCTCTTCGGAAAACTGTCTGGTGGTCCCTGAGATAGTTATAGAGCTACTGTGTGACCCAGCAATGCCTCTCCAGAATTGAAACGTACATCTACACAAAAATTTGTACAGAAATGTTTACAGCAACATTATCTATAACGGTGAAAAGGTGGCAACCATCCAAATGTTACTTGGTAGGTAGTCTTAAGGGTGAGTTGTCCAGGTTCTTGTTGTGTTGAACAAAGAATTGAATAAAAGGCACAAGGAAAGCAATGAAAGAATGAAGCAATAAAACCCAGGTTTACTGAAGCGAATGTATCCTCCACAGGGAGGGAGCGGCTGGAGCAGGAGGCTCCAGAGCCAGGACTGCAATGTTCCTTAGGGTTTGTATTAAGCTAAAAGAGTTTGGTAACACCTTTAAGAATCCTTTAGAGGTCTCCAATTGGTTACACCCTATGTAAATGAAGGATTTGCCCGCAGTCAGTTAGAAGCTGAAGCAAAAAGGCTAAAAGTAAGTTGGCACCTTATGCAAAAGTTGGCCGTAGGTTCCCTATCGCCAGACCCTATTCTCCTGCCTCACAAATGCCCATCAACTCACAATGGGTAAGCGCAATGTATTATATCCGTACAATGGAATAATACTCGGCTATAGAAAGAAGTACTGACACACACTGCAACTGCAACGTGGATGAACCTTGAAAACATCTTGCTAAGTGAATGAAGCCAGGCACAAAAGACCATGTGTTATACAATTCCATTTACTTGAAATATCTAGAATAGCCAAATCTATAGAGACAGAAAGTAGATTAGTAGCTGCATAGGATTAGGGTTTGGGGAATTGAGAAATAGGCAATGATAGCTAAAGGTCAGAGGATTTCTTTTTCAGGGAGTAAAAATGTTCTAATATTCGCTGTGGGAATGGATGCATATATCTGTAAATACACTAAAAACCATTGAATGTATACCTTAAATGGGTGAATTCTATGGTGTCTGAATAAATAAAGCTGTTTTTTAAAGACCTTACAAAGAGACTAATTACGTTCAATTTGTGATCTTTTTCTTTCAACAGGCCAGCATACAGTATGTCTGTGTGATTTTAAGTGGTGGAAGAAAGTTTGCTCCTGTGTTAAGACTCTTCTCCCAAACTAAGCTGGCATAGGTTTTTCTGTGAGGCCCAATTTCCAATGGTATCACCTCCACTAAGCATGAGTTCTCTGAAGAGCATCTTGCCTTCTAAATACTAAAACATGGAAAAATGTCATGGAATCATTCTCTCTCTAGGGTACAGAAATAGCAAGAAAACTTTAATAAAGGCGGTGCACTTTTTTTGTTTTTGAGACAGAGTTTTGCTCTTGTTGCCCAGGATGGAGTGCAATGGTGCGATCACGGCTCACTGCAACCTCCACCTCCCAAGGATTCTGTTGCCTCAGAGTAGCTGAGATTACAGGCATGTGACAACATGCCCGGCTAATTTTGTATTTTTAGTAGAGATGGCGTTTCACCATGTTGGTCAGGCTGGTGTCAAACTCCTAACCTCAGGTGATCCACCCATTTTGGGCTCCCAAAGTGCTGGGATTACAGGAGTGAGCCACCACACCCGGTCAGGAGCGCACTTTTTACAATTATCGTGCAAGAGTCCTGGTCAAGTACCATTAGGGTCACAGGATGAGGATGCAAAATGGGGGTTACTGGGGAATCTTCCAAGCAGAGAACCTGCAACAGCTCTCCAAACCCTCACTGCCCGACAGCTCAGGCCTGACAAAGACGGTCTGCCACACATGGCCAGCATTCTGCCTGGAGAAGGGCTTGTCCTCACAACATTCTACATAGTTACAGGACTGCAAGCAGAAAAATCTATGTACAACGGAAGTTCCCCTAGCACAGAGGCGTCCTTGTGAGCAGGGGAAGTATTCTAAGCCCAGCGCTGGTGTCTGCTGGCTCCTGGGCTGAAGCACCAGGCCTCACAGGGTTACCACAAGCAGGGAAGAAATGGCTAGATCTGTCTCCCATCACAGAGTAATACCTGGGAGCAAATATTCTTTCTTCAAAATTGAAGTTAACCATCTCTCTTAGAAGACATGGATGTGGCCTGGGCCTTCCTTCTCAAATTGCTGACCAGCAGTCTCAGTGCAGGTTAAAAGGTAGCTGGAGAGCACAGTGTGGACAGGTGTCTGAGTGTTGACAGCTTATTAGTGCAGGGCCCTGACGTCAGTTTCCGCAGCCCCACCCCTGGGGTCTGGCTGGACCACATGTGGGCTGCGAAGGCCCCTTTCATTGGGGCTCTGGGCCCTGCTGAGCAGTCAGAGTGGAGTCTCTTTTCTTTTGGACCCTGTCCTGGTGGCCACCTGACCTTCTAAGAAGGGAAGAGGGAGTTGTGCATGAGAAATGCGTCTCCTCTTATTTGGAGACAGGCCCAGCACCCCTTGCACTGCACTGCTTCTCAGAAGATGAAAGAAGTAGAGTAGGCTGTCTGGGATCGGCTGCCAGCCGCCTACTTAATAGCTCTGAGACCTTTGGGCAAAGGCTCGGCGCCTTGGTTTCCTCATACATGAAATGGAGATAACCACAGAACCTTCCTCTTTTGTTTACTTTTAGGATTAATCCTTTTAGAGCCCTTGGCAGACATCGAACACTCAGTAAGTGTTGACATCCTCAAATAAGGACCAAAATTGAACACACTCTATGGGTGAAAACATTTTTCATACTGTTGGCAAACAATCTCTAAGCTTCGTCTCCATCTCCAAGACCCAAGTATCACTACCCGCTTACCAACTGTAGACTCTCCTCTGCAAGGAGGAATACGGCCAGGAGTCCTGGCTACCTTGCTTTTGCCCCAGAGTTTAAGAGGGACTCTCGGTATTCAGACTACTTTCAAGACAAACGTCACGTGCAGTTCGTTTGTTTTCATTTTATTTTTTAATAGGTAATTTATCTCATCATTTTTTTTAAAAGCACTGTGGAAAGTCTCACTGTTATTCCCATCACCAGCTTCCCAACCTTTCTACCTCCAACGGGGAATGAGATTTATTTGTTGCTTGTATGTCCCTCGAGACTCTGTGTATGTATATATAAGAAAATGCAGATCTATATATATTCTTATTGTACCCCTTTTTATACAAATGATATTTTTTCACCTTGTTTTTTTCACTTCTCAATATATCTTGGAGATCTTTCTGAATTAGTAAATAGGAAACTCTCTCATTCTTTTGTACAGTGGCTTATTAGCCTCTTGTGGAAATGTGCCATGAGTTATTTAACCCCAGGGAGGTGAACTGGGTGGGTAACATCAGAATTCCAGCATAGTTATAGCTATACATTGTTTCTATTCTATATATGCGCAAACATTTATTCTGCATTTATAATTAATTACTCCTGCCTCTTGCCGTATTCTGTAAAGGAAGACCTAATAGGGTTCTTCCCACATGGTAGAAACTATTCTAAGCTTCTGTCACATAGAAACTCATTTGATCATTCTAACAACCCTAGACATGGTACTGCCTCCATTTAGAGACGAGGATATGAAGGCAGAGAGAAGTTAAGTATCTTGTCTAAGTCACTTAAGTGCCATGTGGCAGACCTAGGATTTGGAGCTAGGTAGTCTAGCTGCAGAGTCTATGTTGTTTTTTTAATTTGTATTTTAAAAACGTTTTGTAGAGACAGGGTCTCGCTATGTTGCAAAGGCTGGTTTTGAACTCCTGGCCTCCAGGGATCCTCCGATCTCAGTCTCCCAAAGTGCTGGGATTATGGATCTGAGCTACTATGCCGGGCCAGAGTCCATGTTCTTAATTACTATATATATATGCCATCTCTGTATATCAAAACTACTAACGGACTCTACTGAGTCCATTCTAAATTGATGGATTCTTTTAATCTAATCTTCTTAATTTCATATAATCCTAAATCAGAAAAATCCATTAATTCTCTGGTCCAGGTGAACCCAACAAATATTTGCAGTCACACTTGCAAAAAAAAAAAAAAAAAAAAAAAAAAATTAATTGGAAGGCCATTAGACTAAAGCAGTCCCAGAGTTTTAGTTTCCTCTGTAAACAGCCAAAGCCCAATGTAAAAAGTAAAATGAAATTGGAGACTTTAGCAATAGGAAACCACCAACTGACCTCTAACTAGGGGTTGTCACTACCAAGTCAAAGCTGTGATCCTTGTATTGCTTCCACAAACACATCTCACTCTCCACCCCACAGTTGAGTGATAACCCACTTACTGCCGCCCAGTGTTGTGTGATTCATGAATTACTGTCTGCTCAGATAATCTCTTTAAAATCGAATATGCCTAAGTTTATCTTTTATACCATCACGATATCTAGATTGGCAGACAAAGTAAGCGCAAGCCTTGAAGACAGCATGAACAGGGTCTTTCCTACATAAGAGAGATGCTCTGTACACAGTCACTTATTAAATGCTTTCTTAAACATTTAATGACAGAAAAATATTCATAATGTCCTAAGTGAAAGAATAATAATATAAATACATTTTTATGAAAAACTCCACCTGTACTCAAACTTGTAAGCATCCATGACCACACTGGTACCCACATTCGTGCCCACACCTCTCCCCATACTCACCTCCAGACCTATGTCTATATCTGTTTATATCACAGAAACCACCTAGGTGCTTGCCTAACCAGCTCCCTTTCCTTCCTGGGCACACTGTATTTTCCAGGCTTCCTTGTGGTTGGATGCAGCCATGTGTCCTGTATGGCCAGGGAAAGGTGGTCAGAATACCTACACACTTAGCTCTCAAATTCGCTATTCCCTTCTCAGCTGCCAATCCTGGGGAACCAGAGTGGAACTCCATACCCAGGGTGCAATAGAGCCACTCGAAGGCAGGAGGCAAAGTCTCAGATACAAAATCAATGTGCAAAAATCACAAGCACTCCTATATACCAATAACAGACAAACAGAGAGCCAAATCATGAGCAAACTCCCATTCACAATTGCCAAAAAGAGAATAAAATACCTAGGAATACAACTAACAAAGGATGTGAAGGACCTCTTCAAGGAGAACTAAAAACTATTGCTCAAGGAAATAAGAGAGGACACAAACAGATGGAAAAACATTTCATGCTCATGGTTAGGAAGAATTAACATCATGAAAATGGCCATACTACCTAAGGTAATTTATACATTCAATGCTATTCCCATCAAGCTACCATTGACCTTCTTCACAGAACTGGAAAAAACCATCTTAAACTTCATATGGAACCAAAAAAGAGACCACATAGCCAAGATAATCCTAAGCAAAAAGAACAAAGCTGAACACATCGTGCTACCTTACTTCAAACTACACTACAAGGCTACAATAATCAAAAGAGCATGGTACTGGTATCAAAACAGAAATATAGACCAACGGAACAGAACAGAGGCCTCAGAAGTAATGCCACACATCTACAACCATCTGATCTTTGACAAACCTGACAAAAACAAGCAATGGGGAAAGGATTTCCTGTTTAATAAACAGTGTTGGAAAAACTGGCTAGCCACGTGCAGAAAGCTGAAACTGGACCCCTTCCTTACACCTTATACAAAAATTAACTCCAGAGGATTAACAATTTAAACATAAGACCTAACACCGTAAAAATCCTAGAAGAAAACCTAGGCAAAACCATTCAGGACATAGGCATAGGCAAGGACTTCACGACTAAAATACCAAAAGTAATGGCAACAAAAGCCAAAATTGACAAATGGGATCTAATTAAACTTAAGAGCTTCTGCACAGCAAAAGAAATAATCATTAGAGTGAACTAGCAACCAACAGAACGGGAAAAAATTTTCCAAGCTACCCATCTGATAAAGGGGCAATATTCAGAATCTACAAAGAACTAAAACAAATTTATAAGAAAAAACAAACAGCTTCATCAAAAAGTGGGCAAAGGATATGAAGAGGCACTTTTCAAAAAGAGACATTTATGCTACCAACAAACATATGAAAAAATGCTCATCATCACTGGTCATTAGAGAAATGCAAATCAAAAACACATTGAGATGCCATCTCATGCCAGTTAGAATGACAATCATTAAAAAACCTGGTGACAACAGATGTTGAAGAGGATGTGGAGAAATAGGAACACTTTTACACTGTTGGTGGAAGTGTAAATTCGTTCAACCATTGTGGAAGACATTGTGGTGATACCTCAAGGATCTAGAAATAGAAATACCATTTGACCCAGCAATCCCATTACTGGGTATATATCCAAAGGATTATAAATCATTCCATTATAAAGACACATGCACACGTATGTTCACTGCAGCACTGTTTACAATAGCAAAGACCTGGAACCAACCCAAACGCCCATCAATGATAGACCGGATAAAGAAAATGTGGCACATATACACGTGGAACACTATGCAGCCATATAAAAGGATGAGTGCATGTCCTTTGCAGGGACATAGATGAATCTGGAAACCATCATTCTCAGCAAACTGACACAAGAACAGAAAATCAAACACTGCATGTTCTCACTCACAGGCAGGTGTTGAACAATGAGAACACATGGACACAGGGAGGGGAACATCACACACTGGGGTCTGTTGGGGAGTTGGGGGCTAAAGGAGGGATAGAAGGAAGTGGGGGAGATTGGGGAGGAATTACACTGGGAGAAATACCTAATGTAGTTGACGGGGGGATGGAGGCAGCAAACCACCATGGCATGTGTGTACCTATGCAGCAATCCTGCAAGATCTACACATGTACCCCATAACTTAAAGTATAATAAATATATATATATGTATATAGATATACACATATATATATGTGTGTGTGTGTGTGTGTGTGTGTGAGGAGCTGCCATATTTGTCCTTTGAGAAGGTGCTGGGATTTCTCAGAATTTCTCAGAATTGAGGCAGATAAGTAGCAACATATGGCTGTCAGTGAGCTTCACGATTATGGCTTCTTAACAGTGTTTGATAATTTCATTCTTTTCATTTTTGGCTTTGGTATTTTTCAACATTTTTAAATTTTATTATAGTCATGTAAAAAAGGATTTTGAAGATGTATTTTAAATATGCCAATGTATTCTTATTCTAGATAGACCTGTTCGGAGTTTTTAAAATTACTTATTAGTTACCTTATATTTGAGATTATGATGATTTCAGGAAGATTCAGACATTTCAGTGGCTTAAAGACAAGCAGTCAGATAGATTTTCATTCACGTTCTGTTAGCCTCAAATTCATGTTCTCTAATGAGTTAATATGTCAAATGTGCTACATTTAAATAAAATAATGGCATAAGCACTTAGCACAATACTCAGCACAATACTCAGCACACTGTCCCAATCAATACACCATCGTTATTTGTGATACCTTCAAGTAAACATGAAAAGTATTGCTTAGAGATCAATAACATTCAAAAGCATGCTATATTTTTTGTTTATAGCACTCTGGCATATACTACAAAAATGATTTCCAGTAACAAGTAAGTGAAATGAAATGATTTTGGCTATTCACATTAGAAAATCATTGTGTGAGTTACATTTAGAAATACTATGACTCACTTTAATTGTGACTACTGAGAGTTTTATAGACCATAAAATATCTATATTAAGTGCTAATGGCAGAAAACTGTCATTTGAATCTTCTTATAGATGACATGATATTTCATTATTCCCCCAGATATGCTTTTCTTATCATTTATTTAGTCATCAAACATTCACCTACCATCTGCCACTTATCAAGCACCAACGAAAGAGATAAGTACTTGTCCTTGAGGAACTCCAAGTCTAATGAGGGAGATAGAGATATTTATAGGGATGATTGGGGGCACCAAAGAGATGGATCATAACCCTAATTGGAGGGGGCTGAGGATTAGGAAAACCTTCCCGGATAGGAAGGCGCCTGAACTAAATCTTCCAAAAAAGGCAGGTGACAGAGAGTGAAGGGAAGTGCATTTCAGGCAGAAGTGATACAGGAGCAAACACATAGACACGCGCCATGCAGAGGATGAACAGTCCAGTGATAAAGATGTAGGCTGCAAGGCAGGAGTGCCAAGAGTTGAAGCTGGAGAGGAGGCTGGTCTCCCTAGCCATGTGCCATGTTAAGGATCTTGTATGTGAAATCTATAAGCATGGGGAATTTTGAAGGGTTTAAAATATTAAAATGGTATGATTAGATGTGCATTTGCTGAGGATGTCTCTCGATAATTCAGGGAGGAAGAAACTCAAGGAAAGCCGGGGGATGCCAAGTAGAGGGTTCTTGGTGTGTTCTTGTTGAGAGTTGGTGACGTCTTGGACCAGATGGTGGTGGTGGAGCACAGAGAAGTGTACACGTTTGAGAGAGAGGGAGGGCAGAGTCAATAGCAGTTGGTGCCTGCTGGGTTATGCAGGGAGGTGGGGAGAGTGGTGAGGAAGAGAGAGGCATTCTGGATAATTAGAAAGATGGTGAGGAAGGGATGTTTTCACAGACAGAGGAAGAACAGAGGAGGAAAAGCAAGCCTGGGAAGTCTGTGGATTCATTGAGGCCGACTATGTCTATGGGACTTCAGGGAGAATGCCCATTCCATGCTTATATATTCAAGAATGAATCCAGTGGAAAAGCTTGGGTTGGAGATATGTAGTACGGTGTCTCCAGATATAGGTAGAAATGAAATCAAAGACTTGATGAGATCATGTAAGCAGACAATATAGAGTGAAAAGACAGACTGAGAACTTAGCCTCAGAAGGGACACAGCAGTGCTTCCGCCATATTCTAGAGGTTGGACTAGACACAAGCCCAGATACAAAAACATTAAGTGCAAAGGTTTTAATTTCTTTCTCCAAATTAAAGAGAATTTTGCTAATTTCTCTATACACAATTATTGATTTAATGGTATATGATTTTTTAATACCCTTAAGAATATAACATACGAATCCAATCCACTGCTCAGCTAGTTTTTCCCTGAATATCTACACAAATATGTCTAGGTTGAACACAGGATTGTAAATTCTGCAACTTACCAACTTTCTATAAGACAACTTCAGAAAATATTCTTATATTTATTGTCAGTTTTCAAGATAAGTTTATTTCTGCTCTTGAGTCACTAGATATTTGTTAGAAAATTGATCTTCCAGGCTGGGTGCAGTGGCTAACGCTTGTAATCCCAGCACTTTGGGAGGCCGAGGCTGGTGGATCACCTGCCTGACCAACATGGAGAAACCCCGTCTCTGCTAAAAATACAAAAAAAATTAGCCGGGTGTGGTGGCTCATGCCTGTAATTCACCCAGCTACTTGGAAGGCTGAGGCAGGAGACTCGCTTGAACGCGGGCGTACAAAGATTGCGGTGAGCCGAGATCGAACCATTGCACTCCAGCCTGCACAACTAGAGTGAAAACTCCGTCTCAAAAAAGAAAAAATATAGAAAGAAAGAAAACTGATTTTCCTTTTACCGCCCACCCCCGCCCCAGGAAATTACTTCTCAAAAGGCATTTTTAAGAATTATTCTGATTTGTTGGTGATAAGTGGCTGGAGCTCCACTTAAGGAAAATTAAGGCTCCACGTCTCTGAGCCTTTAAGTCTTTTTCCTTTGCTGAATGAAAGTGAGTCTGGTGATGAAAATAAATAAAATCTAGACCAAAGTTGAGCAAGAGCAAGTTCCCAACCTTCTCCAAGAACCAAACACTGCCATGACTGCCAAAAGGGCTGGGATGGAAATTCATCCTGATGGCCCTGCGCACTTGATCTCCCCCGGGGCTCAGTAACCTGGAGGCAGGTGTGTGAACAGCATGAAAGCTTGAAGTCAGAAAGAAAAATTGAAAGGCAGAAAAGAGGGAACATAGACTGGCGAGGCTTTTGCGGTAAAGCCAAGAAGCAGAAGGTCAGGTGTGATGAGGTTGCCTACATTTATGAGCTACTGTGTCATCTGTAGAGAAAGTGTGCGTTCTTAGCACCCAATGCCCACACAGTAAAAGCTTCAGTGTGTTTCTGCCAATGAACACCATCATTCTTATGCGAGATCTTGGAAATAATCTGTATTTGTATAAAGTTGGCACATCTACCTAACAGTCCAAGGCCCTCTTAGAAGTGTTGACCTCCCTAGGAAATAGGTGACTGTGTTCCCTGGGGTTCCAGGCTTGATCTAAGATGCATCATTCCGACCATAAAGCATGATTGTTTCTTCAGAAAACTCTTAGCTGAGAATTTTTTAAATATACATTCTTACTTTTATTTTACCATGAGGAATTTAGCCTTTTTAAAAAGTTAGCGGCCGGGCGCAGTGGCTCAGACCTGTAATCCCAGCACTTTGGGAGGCCAAGGTGGGTAGACCACGAGGTCAAGAGTTCAAGACCAGACTGGCCAACATCATCTCTACTAAAAAATACAAAAAATTAGCTGAGCATGGTGGCTCATGGCTGTAATCTCAGCTACTTGGGAGGCTGAGATAGGAGAACTGCTTGAACCTGGGATCTCGGAGGTGGAGGTTGCAGCGAGCCGAGATTATGCCACTGCACTCCAGCCTGGGCTACAGAGCAAGACGCCATCTCAAAAAAAAAAAAAAAGTTAGCAACTATGGTTAAATTTTTCCAGGACATTTAATTATTTCCTAAGTCTTGCCAAGAAGTAAATATGATCTGCAGGGATACAGCTGGGTTAGAAGTTGGGATTGGTGACTAGTTTGAGAACCACTGGGAGATTCTGAGCAATAGCCATTCAGATTCTAGTGGTCAGAGTTCAGACAGCAAGTGTTACTTTGATTATAAAAATTCAGTAGAAATAAACTTTGCTTTTACAGTATATCTTTTCACTCAGATTACATGAAATGGAAAATTGGGAGGAGCCTATGCATACAAATGGTATTTATATTTTTAAAGCCAAGAAACTAAGTAAATATTTTGGTTTTGCCATTACAATATTACATTAAGTTTCAATGAACTCTTCAGAAAATTATTTCCCAGTAAGATTTATATTCTTATAAATCTGGTCTTAATTTCTTTTCTTTTTTTTTTTTTTTGAGACGGAGTCTCTCTCTGACACCAGACTGGAGTGCACTGGCGCCATGTCGGCTCACTGTAACCTCTGCCTTCCGGTTCAAGTGATTCTTCCACCTCAGCCTCCCGAGTCGCTGGGACTACAAGCGTGCACAGCCATGCCCGGCTAATTTTTTGTATTTTTAGTACAGACGGGGTTTCACCATGTTGGCCAGGATGGTCTTGATCTCTTGACCTCGTGATCTGCCTGCCTCAGACTCCCAAAGTGCTGGGATTACAGGCGTGAGCCACCTCGCCCGGCCAAATATGGTTTTAATTTCTCCAGCTTTTGGGGATCATCTTTCTTTGGGTATTTAATAAGACAGCACTAATGTCCCACCCCGCATCCTATGGAAAATCCACCACACTGCAAACTTTCTAAGTGTTTTCAGAGAATTCACATTCTCTTGGCAGCTGCCGCCCTGAACCCTGGCTTTCCTGGATGCCTCACCTGACTCCCCGGTACCCTTCCCAGCACCGCTTTTGTACCTATGGTCACAGCCTCTTATTTCATTCACCAAAGCTGTGTGTTCAAGGCTGTTCCAGATTACTTGAGCCAACTGAGAAGTTTGACACCACAGTCTAGAACAGGAAACTACTTAAAATTGAGTATTTGGGATCTCTATTTTTAAAGTTCCTTGGCTATCTTTGTCATTAAAGGATATTTCTCACTGATCCACTTTCTTCTATGAACACAGTTTGCTACAATTTCCTAAATTCCACTCTCACCCTCCCAAGCCTGAACCTTTCCCTTAACTGCCTTTGCCCTGGTCTAACCCCTGCACGCCTCCGCCCACCCCTGCCCCAAGCTGCCATTTGAAGAGTCAAAACGGTTGTGAATTTTTTTTGTGCAGATCATATCAGCTCTCTTTGGCTCAATCTCTTTTTTTGACTAGCCCGAGTTCTGTTTTATTTTAAATGAAATCAAAACCAAAAAGAATAATATGGACGATATAATGATCTTCTAAATAAAGTTGCTCTCTATCCTGGATGGAAAAAATATTTCCCACACACAGAACCAGCAGAAGCTTTGAAAACAGTTTTGCTTTAACCCGTCCAGGTAGAGCTCCTTGGGAGGGCTCAGCTGCTAGGACTGGGGCATCTGTAGGTAGAAGAGAAAACAGAAAAATGTGTTTTCCGCCTATCCAAAGAAAGCCTCAGAAATGTTTATCTTAATTTTTTTCTTCTTCCCTATACCTTTTTAAAAGATGAAATGTGATAAAGGCAACCACGTATGATCAGAGTCTCTCATATCTCTTCTGTCTTTAACTGTCTATTATTGTATTCTTTGTGATTGGATTAAGATTTTTTAAAAGCTCTGTGTGTCACATTTTTCATTATACTAGCATATAGCAAAAGGCATATTTTTCTTGATTTTGCTTTGAAGTTAGCTAATACTACAACAATAATACTGAGAAAAATCACCACTATAATGGCAAAAAGAAGCCTGATCCCCAATGCTCAGGAGTTGTAGCCAAGGGTGTCTCACTGGTTTCACCTCCACTGAAAACTGTCAACACCGCAGAGATTAGATGACTCTCAGAAGTACTGGTGAATAAGTATTCCACCCAAATCTATTACTGGCTTCATTTCCCAAGAGAAATGCAGATTTTTTTTTTTTAACCAAAGTCTGAGATTTTACAGAAGCCCTCAGCTTTAATCCTATCAATTACTCAGAAGAATCTTGATGTCTCCAAGTATAATTCTGCATGTTTGTTTTCTTTCTTAAAGTTTTTCTCATTTTTAATGCTTATGGGTATATAATAGTTGTGTATATCTATAGGGTACATGTGATATTTTAATGCAGACATCTAATGTGTAATGATCAAATCAGGGTAATTAGGACATCCATCACCTCAAGCATTGATCATTTCTTTGTGTTAGGAACATTCCAATTCCACTCTTTTAGTTATTTTTAAATATACAATAAATTATTAACTATAGTTGCCCTACTGTGCTACTGAATACTAGCTCTTGTTCTTTCTAGTTGAATTTTTGTACCCATTAGCCATCTCCACTTTATGCTTCCACTACCCTTCTCAGCCTCTGATAACCATCATCCTGCTCTCTAGCTCCATGAATTCAATTTTTTTAAGCTCCCACATATGAATGACACCATACAGTATTTGTCTTTCTGCGCCTGTCTTTCTGTGCCAGTTCCATCTATGTTGCTGCAAAGGACAGGATTCTTTTTTATGGCTGAATAATATTCCATTGTGCATATGTGCCATATTTTATTCATCCATTCATCTACTGATGGACACTTAGGTTGATTCCATATCTTGGCTGTTGTGAAGAGTGCTGCAGTAAACATGAGACCGCAGGTATCTCTTGGATACGCTGATTTCCTTTCTTTTGGATCTATAACCAGCAGTGGGATTGCTGGGTCATAGGGTAGCACTATTTTTAGTTTTTTTTTTTGAGGAAACTCCATACTGTTTTTTATAGTGTCTGTACTAATTTACATTCCCACCAACAATTAATTTTGCATTTTTCTATTTATCCTTCCAGTTCTGTCAGCTTTTGCTTCTGGATTTTGAAAGTCTGGGCTGGGGGATTGGCTCACGCCTGTGATCTCAGCGCTTTGGGAGGCCAAGGCAGGTGGATCACGAGGTCAGGAGTTCAAGACAGCCTGGACAACATAGTGAAACCCCATCTCTACTAAAAATACAAAAATTAGCTGGGCATGGTGGCTCGTGCCTGTAATCCCAGCTACTCCGAAGGCTGAGGCAGGAGAATTGCTTGAACCTGGACCCAGGAGGCAGAGGTTGTAGTGAACTGAGATCTCACCACTACACTCCAGCCTGGGCTACAGAGCAAGACTCCATCTAAAAAAAAGTCTGTTATTAGGTGGGTAAACACTTAGAAATAACTGTGACCCTTTCATCATTGTGTAATATTTCTCTTTATCCTTGGTAATATTCCTTGTTTTGATGTCCTTTTTTTTTTTTTTCAGACGGAGTTTTGCTCTTGTTGCCCAGGCTGGAGTGCAACAGTGTGCTCTTGGCTCACTGCAACCTCCACCTCCCGAGTTCAAGCAATTCTCCTGCCTCAGCCTCCTCAGTAGCTGGAATTACAGGCATGTGCCACCACACCCAGCTAATTTTGTATTTTTAGTAGACACAGGGTTTCTCCATCTTGGTTAGACTGGTCTCAAACTCCCAACCTCAGGTGATCCACCTGCCTCTCCTGACCTCAGGTGATCTGCCTGCCTCAGCCTCCCAAAGTGCTGGGATTACAGGCATGAACCACTGAGCCTGGCCTTGATGTCTACATTCTAACATTAATAAAGCCACTCCAATTTCTGATTAGTGTTTCATGGAGTATCTTTGTCTTGATACTTAAATCATATATTTGAGTCTTGCTTTTCTATCTAATTTGACATTGGATTCTTTAGATTATTTACATTTAAATAGTTACATAACAAGTAAATGTTAATATGGTTGAATTAGAATCTACTATGTTGCTAGTTATTTTCTATTTGTTCCGTCTGTTCTTCTCCCCTTCTCATTCTTCTTCATTTCAAATAAGTGTTTTTATTTCATTTTTTGTTAATATTATCATTAATTATACCTTTTAAATGTTTTCCTGTGTTTATCCTAAGGTTTGTAGTATGCATCTTAGCTTTCACAGTATCTCTTCAAATACTTCACCACTTCACATAGAGTGTGGGTTTCCTTCCAGGCTTTGGGCTATTTTTGTAATATATTCACTTCCACATGTAATAAACCCCACACTGTTATTATCAATTATTAGTCATTCAAAATAATTATCAATTATTAGTCATTGATTAATATTTTAATTTTAGGTAGTTACCTTTTTGTTTGACTTTTCATTATAATCTTTTATCTTGAAAGATAGCAACACACAAGACATTGGCAAGAAGTGCAGAGGGGCCGGGCATGGTGGCTGACACCTGTAATCCTAGCACTTTGAGAGGCTGAGGAGAGCAGATTGCCTGAGCTTAGGAGTTCGAGACCAACCTGGGAAACATGGCGAAACCCTGTCTCTACTAAAAATACAAAAAATCAGTTGGGTCTTATGTTTAAGTCTTTAATCCATCTGGAGTTAATTTTAGTGTAAGGTGTCAGGAAGGGGTCCAGCTTCTGCTTTCTGCGCATGACTAGCCAGTTTTCCCAACACCATTTATTAAACAGGGACTCGCTTCCACATTGTTTGTTTTTGTCAGGTTTGTCAAAGATCAGGTGGTTGTAGATGTGTTGTGTTGCATGTACCCCCAAACCTAAAATGCAATAAAAAATAAATAAATAAATAAATAAAATAATAATAATAAAAAAAATAAAAAAATAAAAAAAAATTAAAAAATCAGTTGGGCGTGGTGGCATGAGCCTATAGTCCCAGCTACTGGGGAGGATGAGGCACAAGAATCACTGGAATCCAGGAGGTGGAGGTTGCAGTGAGCTGAGGTCGTGCCACTGCATTCCAGCCTGGGTGACCGAGCCAAGACTCTGTCTCAAAAATTAAAAAAAAAAAAAAAAGAAGTGCAGGAGGTGTCCATGTACCTTCACTCAGCTTACTCCAGTGACAGTACCTTGTAAAACCATAGTCTATGTGCAAAACTAAGAAATTGACATCAGCATGATACTATTAACTCAAGCATGGCCGTATTCAGATTTCACTAGTTTTTACATACCTGTAAAATGTTATGATGAAATTTGATCACATGGGTAGACTTGTATAATCATAAATACAATCAGAATCCAAAGCCATTCCCTCATTACAAAAAACTCCTTGTTTCATCCCTTAATATCCTCTCCCAAACCCTAAAATGTGGCAACTGCTAATCTGTTCTCTGCCGCAATGTGTCATTTTGGGTATAATGTGTAAATGGGTCATATGGTGTGTAATCCTTTGAGATTTCCTTTTTCACTCTGCACAATGCTCTTCAGATTCATTCAGATCATTGCATGAATCAGTCATTTGCTCTTTTCATTGCTGCCTTGTATTCCAGTGTGTACATGTGTCACTTTTTTAAGTCCACTTACCCATTGAAGGACACCTGTGTTGTTTCCAATATTTGGCTGCTACAAATAAAGCTGCTATGAACATTCATGTCCTGGATTTTGTGTGAACATACCTGTTGCTATATGGTAAGTATATACTTAATTTTATAAGGAATTGTCAAACTATTTCTGGTATGGCTGTACCATTTTACACTCCCACCAGCAATGCAGAAGAGACTCGGTTGCTCTCCACCCTTGTCCTCAGTTAGCATTTTCAGTTTTTATGATTTTAGTTATTCTAATGGGTATGTATTGGTGCCTCATTAGAGCTCTAACTTGCATTTCACCAGTGGCTAACGTCGTTAGCGTCTGTTCATGTCTCCATTCTTCACTCATCTCTCTAGCAAAATTGTGTGATCAACTGCCCATTTTCTAGTCAGCAAATATATTTTAAGGCAATTGAAGTCAGGAAAATGTATATTTTATATTTATCCTCAGTTTCACTATTTCTAGTCTTCATTTTCATTTTATACACATAGCTTTCCATCTGGCATGTTACTCCTTCCTGAAGAATTTCCTTTACATTTCAGTTAGCCTGTTAGGTGTCAATGGATTCTTGCACGTTTTGTTCTCTGAAAATGTTTTTATTTTACTTTCAGTTTAGGATGGTATTTTTTACCTAGCTATGGAGTTCTTGGTTGACAGTGTTTTGGTTTTAGTCATTTAAAGTTGTCACTTAATTGTCTTGTGGTGTATTTTCCGACCAAAAAAAAAATCTTATATAATCAATTTATTTGTTCATTGCTATGTAATGTTTATTTTTTCCCTTTGGCTGCTTTAAATATATTCTTTTTTTCTGTGGTGGTGTTCTTTGATGTGTTACTTTGATATATCGAGGTGTTTTCTTAGTTTTTGTTGTTGTTGTTGTTTTTGTTTTTAGCAATTTTGTATAATTCTTGGCCAATCGTCAACTTATTTCTTATGCCTTCTTTTCCTTCTGGAACTCTAATTACACTTATGTTGGACTTTTTGTTGTTTCATAGTTGTTGGATGCTCTGTTCTAGTTTTTCTACACATTTTTCTCTTAGCTTTTTGTTTGGACCATCTCTATTTATATTCAAGTTCAGTGAATTTCTCTTCACTTGTTTCCAGTCTGCTGGTAAACTTGCTGAAGGGGTTCTTCCCCTCTGATTGTATGTATTTTATTTCTAACACTTCCATTTGACTCAGGGTATTTTCTATACTGAATTTTCTCAAGTATTTATCATGTTGTCCCTATTTTCCCTATTTAACATATTTATCATATTATTTCAAACTGCCAGTTTTATTGTTCCAACTTCTTGGTTATCTTTGTGTCTGGTTTTGTTGTTTGCTTTACCTCCTGACAATGGATTGCTTGATCTGTTTACCTTGTGGTGTATTTCATGGGTTTTGATTGAGCGATGTATACCAGGTGTAGAACAGTGAAGACTGAGGTAAATAGCACCTTTATCCAGAAATGGGTGTGCATCTGCTTCCATGGGGCCTTTATTGCAGAAAATTGATTCAATCTATTGAGTAATTGGGCTAGATTTGGGTTTGTTCTTACTATTATGATCTTCACTGTGACATCGCACTGAAGGACTGAAGAACCATAGACATCAGCATTTTGCAGCATTTCGTTCCTGTTAGTTTGTGCTGAACATTGGCTCTAGGGTGCTGGAGGGCTTTGCTCAGTCTTCCTGTTCAATGCCCAGCTTTCTGCCATTTTGCATGCCTACACAATGGAAGGTGTGTCTCTCCATTGTCTTACCTGTTCTATAGCAGAAGACCTGTACTCAGTGTCAGGCTTGAGGTGGGGGCCACAGGGAGTGGTTCTCCTGGCCAAGGCTCAGCCTGTGAGTCTGAGCCTTAGAGTTGGGCTTTCTCTTCCCTCTTCTGCCTGTGACAACAAAACTCTGCCTTGCATTTGTGACAGCTATGGTGTGAGAGTGAGTCTGCATTCCCTCCTTCAGGAGCAACTGGTCTCTGATTTGTACTCCTGGTCTGAAAGGATTTCCTGCCACCTCCCCCACTGAGGCAGGTGACTTTTGTTTCTATCCCCATGAAAATTAGTGGACCTTTGACTGGGGCCTGAGGGTTGGGAAGTATCCTTCCTGTCGTTACTCCAGTGGCTTAATAATTTTGCTTCTTGTTTTTTGTTTGTTTGTCTTGTTTTGTTTTGTTTTGTTTTGAGACGGAGTCTCGTCCTGTTGCCCAGACTGGAGTGCAATGGTGCAATCTCGGCTCACTGCAACCTCCACTTCCTGGGTTCGAGTGATTCTCCTGCCTCAGGCTCCCTAGTAGCTGGGATTACAGGCATGCACCACCACGCCCAGCTAATTTTTTGTATCTTTAGTAGAGACAGGGTTTCACCACGCTGGCCAGGCTGATCTTGAACTCCTGACCTCATGATCCACCAGCCTCAGCCTCTCAAAGTGCTGTGATTATAGGCCTGAGCCACTGCGCCTGGCCAATTTTGTTGCTTGTAAAGAAGATTCCCGGGTTCATGCAATTCCCCTGCCTCAGCCTCCCGAGTAGCTGGGACTATAGGTGTGCACCACCACCAAGCCTGGCTAATTTTTTGTATTTTAGTAGAGATGGGGTTTCACCATGTTGGCCAGGATGGTCTCAATCTCCTGACCTCTTGATCTGCCCACCTCAGCCTCCCAAAGTGCTGAGATTACAGGCATGAGCTATTGCACCCAGCCAACTTTTTTCTTAAAAGCCTATTTTGCAAAATAATCATTCTACCAAAAAGACACATACGCTCGAATGTTCAACGCAGGACTGTTCATAATAGCAAAGACATGCAATCAATGTAGGTGCCCATCAGTGGTAGACTGGATAAAGAAAACTTGGCAATATACACCATGGAATACCATGTAGTCATGGAAAGAACAAAATCATGTCTTTTGCAGTAACATGGATGCAGCTGGGGGCCATTATCCTAAATGAATTAACACAGGAACAGAAAACCAAATACCGCATGTTCTAAGTGGGAGCTAAACATGGAGTACACATGGACACAAAGATGGTGACAATAAACACTGGGGCTACTAGAGGTGGGAAGGGAGAGAGAGAGAAGGTGTGGGATGAAAAACTAATCACTGGGTACAAGGCTCAGCACCTGGGTGATGGGATCATTCATACTCAAAGCCTCGGCATCACACAATTTACCCATGAAAAAAATCTGTGCATGTTCCCTCTAAAGCTAAAGGTTGAAATTATTTACAAAACACCCACAAACCAAAAATAAAAAGGCAAACAATCCAATTAAAAACTGAAGAGCTCAGTTTTAATTTAGGATATAGAAAACCACAAGAGAATACCCAGAAGTCAGCTCACGCTCAAAATCTCTCTGCCCCAGAGGAAGCGGCTTGATTTCCCTTTATACCTTGATTTAGGTAGGGGAGGGGGAAACCTAGCTGAAGCGAAATTTTACAGAAGCAGAACAAGCAAGTTAGATAAGGAAGCTGGTAACCAGGGTGCAGTAGGTTCCCAGGATTGTTGGTTGCTAAGGGTATTTCCAAACAATCATGGGATCAGGGGTAGCAGGGGGGAACTTCCCATACAATCAATTACCGAGGAGGGTATTCACAATAGCAGGTAGACTTGCCAAGCAGGATGTAGTTACAATGGTTACAGGTGCTGTGAACAGTGTACTTCAACCCTCAACGCTTCACGGCTCTGAGCACAGCATGACCCAGTAATGCACCTGAGGGGCTGCAGCAGGGAGCGGGAAGCAAGGCTGGAGTTTTCAGCTAAAATGGAGTCAGTCAGGCTAGCCCAAGTTAGGTTACCACATTACCTAAGAGAGATCACTCACTCAGCCCTTCCTCCATTATCGTTTGGCATGGGTTTGATGGGCAAATTAGTGGACAGATCACCTGGCAAGGCCCTGGAAAAAGCTGTGAGATGGAGTGAGTCTTTCTTGGGGAGATTGATGGTTTGGGGAAGGTAATCAGCAAGCAGGAAGTGCAGAAAAGACAGAAATGGCAAGAAAGACCCAGAATAGACAAAGACCCTAGCCACGGAGGCCATGGAGAGAGCTGAAGGAAAACCACAGATCTCCCCTGCCTTTTGTGGTCATGCGTAGTCCCTACCTGACTTTCAGGAAATGAAATGAAGCCAGCTGAGATTAAACACTTGGATTTGTCAATCCAAATGAATGATTTGGATTGCAACCCGGATGTTTGGGTATTGGTTTATGTGACTTTGATCTTATTTAAACCTGGTTTACCTGGCATTCTCTAATATTTTGCTTTGGGAGAAGTGGGGGAGATACTATCTTTGCACTGTTGGGTAATGGTAGAAGTCCTTGGTCCCCAGTTGCCTTTATTGACCCTTGCACTGGGAAGGGTGTTCTCATTACTTCTTGGTGTAGGTGAGAGTTTTGGCTCCTCCCTTGGCCTCTGCTAATGGTGCCCTGGCCAGCATGGGTGAAGGCGTTTTGTTGCTCCTCCTGTGGTCCCCACTGTCCTACCATATAAGGGGAGTTGCCTCGTCACCCCTGCGCTGCGGTGAATGTCCTGGCTGGAGTCTAGGCATCCTCTGACTTCACTCAAGGGGAAAGAGGAGTGACACCTTGCTGGTGCTGGGTGGGAGCAGTGATCCAGGTTGCCTTTGTTGTTTCCACTGACATAATTTGGGGGGGTGAGGAGGGAGGCTCTTTATCACCAAGTAGGGTGGAAATTTCTGGCTCTCTAGTAAGTCTTTGCTAGTGGTGGTGTGGGTGGAATCATGTTTTTTTCTGTTGTGTTTTGATGAAATAAAATGGCTAACATCTAAAATTTTCCCTCTTGCTAGGCTGTCACCTTTCCTGGTCCTTTGGTTAGCAAGAACAGGCTTTTGGTGGGAGGGTGGCTCTGTGACCATTGGAATTTTTGAGTTACTGGCTTCTTTAGCTCAAGTCTGGGAATTTTAAGTCAGGGAGCTCCTCACTGTGGCCTTCCTTGGGTCCTGAGGTTTCTGTCTGACTTTCCTTCTTTCCACCCTGCAGAGTCTTCGCATGCTTGAGGAGGTATGTAATATTTAGGGGTTGTGGTTGTATTTAGCAGGAGGAATAAGAACAAGAACACTACTCCATCTTCCCAGGATGGGAAGTGTAGTACCTATTCATTTACATGACATCTCACTTTTTATCTTGTCATACCCTTTTTCTTAGAGCTTATTTTTTTCTGATACTAGTTCAACTATCCCATTTTTCTTATGTTCACTGTTTATATGCTACATATTTCTCCATTCATTTTCTTTTAACCTCCATGTGTCTATAAATTGAGATTCTCTTCTCAACTAGGCATAGATGTATTTTACTTTTTTATCCATCTGATCATGTCTGCCTTTTAATTGTTGTGGTTAGACCATTAATATTTAAAATAATTATTGATAAGTTTATATTCAGTACTAGCATTTTATTATTTTTCTATTTTGTAATTTCTCTTCCTTATTCCACAGTTCACCTTTTTACACCTTCTTGTAGATTATTTTTTAAAGAGTGTCCTTTTACTTCGTTTTCCACTTTTAGCTCTCTGCATTATTTTTCAGTGGTTGACTTAGGAGTTAAAGATATATCCTTAGCTTCTCATAATCTACTTAGAATTAATGTAGCATCAGTTTACATAAAATATAACAGTCTTGCAACTGCAGGGGTCCATCTACCACACCATTCCTTTATGCTAAGGTTATCCTATGTATTGTATCCAAAAATATTATTAGTCTCACAAGAAAATGTTATATGCATTTTTCTCTAAACAGTGGTGTATTTTAAATAAACTGAAGGAGAGTCGTTTTTTACATTTATTCACATATTTACAAACTTTCATTCCTGAAGATTTGAATTTTCCTCTGATATAATTTCCCTTCAACCTGAGAAACATGTTTTAGCAGTTCTTCTGTGTGCAAGTCTTCCGTGGAGAAATTATCTTTATTTTCTTTTATTTAGTAATGAATTTGTTTTTCCTTCTTTTTTTAACAGATATTTTCACTGGATCTGGAATTCTACACTGACAGATTTTTCTTTCAGAAATTTCAAGATGATGTTGAACTGTCAACATCAGAGAATTCTGACTCCTCCCTTGGCCTCTGCTGTTGGTCCCCTGGCCAGCATGAATGGAGGTGTCTTGTTGCTCCTTGGTGGTCCCTACTGTCCTCACCATATAACGGAGGTCACCTTGTTACCCCTGCACCGTGGTGAACATCCTGGCTGGAGTCTAGGCATCTTCTGACATCACCCAAGGGAAAAGGGAGTGATCCCTTGCTGGCGCTGGGTAGGAATGGTGGTCCAGGTTGCCTTTGTTGTCTCCAGTGACACAATTTGGGGGGTGAGGAGGAAGGCTGTTTATTACTAGGTGGGGTGGAAATTTCTGGCTCTCCAGTCAATCTTTGCTGGTGGACTTTGGAGTCTTTCCATTGTTTCTGACAGCAAGTGTACAGTCATTTCAATCAATGTTGCCCTTTGTGTAATGCATTCTTTTACTCTGTTTCCTTTCAAGATTTTTCTCTTTACCTTTGCTTTCTAGCAGTTTGACTGTGAGGTGCCTAGTCTCTTCATTATTTCTTATTGGAGCAAACTGAGCTTCTTGAATCTGTAAATTGATGGCTTTTTCCAAATTTGCAAAGTTTTTGGCCAGTATCCAATTTTTTGGTCTTCCTTATTCTATCTTTCCTCTTCTTCTGGGTGTCATTTAACCAGCTTCTGAAGTTTTATTCATTTTTTTTCTAACCATTTTTTTCTTTGTCTTTACAGATTTCTAATGATTAGCTTCAAGTTTACGGACTTTTCCTCTGTCATCTCCATTCCCTATTGAGTCCATCTAGTGGATTTCTTATTTTGGATATTGTATTTTTCATTTCTGAAATTTCCATTTTTCCTTTTTAATGTTTTTATTTCTCTAGTGGTATTTTCTATCTTTTCATTCATTATGCATATATTTTTCCTCATGTCATGGAGCAGTGGTCTAATAGCTATTATAATGTCTTTCTTGATATTTATAACATCTGAGTCATCTCAGCGTTGACCTCTGTTTGTTGTATTTTCCCTTGAGTAAGGATCATTTTTTTTTTTTTTTTTTTTTTTGAGGAGACAGAGTCTTGCTCTTTCACCCAGGCTGGAGTGCAATGGTGCAATCTCAGCCCACTGCAACCTCCACCTCTCAGGCTCAAGCTGTTCTCCTGACTCAGCCTCCCAAGTAGCTGGGATTACAGACATGTGCCACCACACCCAGCTAATTTTGTATTTTCAGTAGAAATGGGGTTTCACCGTGTTGGCCAGGCTGGTCTTGAACTCCTGACCTCAGGTGGTCTGCCTGCCTCAGATGATAAATTTTTCTAGTTCTTCATATATTGATTAACTTAAGATTTGGTCCTGGACATAATGAACATTATATTGTAGACACTCTGAATTCTGTTGTATGTCTCTAAAGAACTGTAATAATTTTACTTAGCATGCAGTTAACATTCTTAGATTCAAACTGTAAGCTCTTTGCCACCTGTAGTGCTGCCAGTTCAAATCTCCAGTTAGTTCTGTAAACCTCATATGCAAGCTCCATTGAATCTGCCTTCTACAGGCTTGGTTCAGGGTTCAGCCAGAGACTTCGGCAGAGTTCACTTAAAAATCTAGGTCTCTTCTTTTCTGTTTCATCCCCTTTATGACTCTACCTCACTTTTTGACAGATGTGGTCACCCTGGTTGCTCAAGCTGGAAAGATGGTGGCCTTTAGATGAGAATTTTAATCACCCTGCAATGCACTCTATCAGAGACTGCCGCTCACTCTCAGACCAAAGCCACAGAAACAGAGACTCACTGTGCCAGACCCTTCCTCCAAGACACAATTTCTCTTCAAAGTCTGCCTGGTTTTGTTCCCTTCTCAGAGATCTAGGTATTTTTAAAATTGTGGCCGGGCACAGTGGCTCACGCCTGTAATCCCAGCACTTTGGGAGGCTGAGGCGGGTGGATCATGAGGTCAGGAGTTCCACACCAGTCTGGCCAATATGGTGAAACCTCATCTCTACTAAAAATACAAAAATTAGCTGGGAGTGGTGGCACACACCTGTAGTCCCAGCTACTTGGGGGGTTGGGCAGAAGAATTGCTTGAACCCAGGAGGCAGAGATTGCAGTGAACTGAGATCACGCCACTGCACTCCAGCCAGGGAAACAGAGCAAGATTCCATCTCAAAAAAAAAAAAAATTGTGTCCAGAGTTTATAATTATCTGGTGGAGGGAATGGTCTTTTAGAAGCATAACAGAAGTATAACTTAAGGCTTAGTTTCAAATGTTTTTATGACCCTTTCAGAAGAGCTTTTGCAATAAATTTGTTCACATTTGAGATTAGGAATTATTGTTTTAATCTCTCAGATCCCTGTTTAATTGTCTGAAATGTTAGAAATAATAACAACATGTAACTATACTGTCATCTGTTGATTATTTACTAGTCAACATATGTGTTAGATTTTATGCCAAGTGCTTTAAATGCATTACCTTATCAAGTCTTCACTCTGCCACTTATTGAGGCATAGCTAACCTGTACATTGGTGGAATCACTAGCCCATTGTAGTCCAATGGCTCTGCTCACTTGTCATCTGCCAGTGACAAGTGAATAAGCTGTGGTCCTCCCAGATTCACATATTGAAATCATAAGCCCTAAGCTGATGGTATTAAGAGGTGGGGCCTTTGACAGCTGATTAGGTCATGAAGGTAGAGCCCTCATGAATGGGATTAGTTCTCTTAATAAAAGAGGCTCAAGAGAGACCCCTCTCCTTTCCCACCCTGTGAGGACACAGCAAGAAGGCACCAGGAAGCAGTCCCCACCAGACATCAAACTGGCAGCACCTTGATCTTGGACTTCCCGCCTCCAGAACTGTGAGAAATAAATTTCTGTTGTTTGTAAGCCACTCAATCTATGGCATTTTATTACAGCAACCCAAACAAAGACTAATAATAATAACAATTGATATTGACATTTATTAAGCATTCTCCATGTTCCCAGTTGGTGCTGAGAGTTGTCTCATTCATCTCTCACAACAGCACTATAAGGGAGGTAATAGAAGTATCCCTGAATAACTGGGGGGATTATGGGATCTTATCAAAATTAAACAACTTGTCTTGCCCAAGGCCATAAAAATAGTAGGCATGGAGCTGGATTTGAACCCAGTGACTTGAATTCTGATCACTGCATCACCTCTCATAACAGTGCTTTTCTGGGTTTTGTCCCTATCTCTAAAAGGGAGTTCTTGCTTCCTTCTAGATATATTCCAACAAGTTGTTTGGGCAACACTTTAGCTTTATTGGTATGAGGACAATTTTTTATGAGTCCCCAACTCTCTTTGATTGAATATCATCAAAGAGGTAGACTGCTACAAGAAACAAAGAGTTTTAGCACTCTTCAGCAGGGGCTAGGAGGGGGTCACCACTAAAGTCTATATAACATCACATCCTTGTTCAAGAATTCCCACACAGCTGAAACCTCTAGAAAATAGAAAGGGATAAATAAAATGAAGCACATTAATAGCTTGTAAGCTCTTAGACTTTGTTGCCTCAAAACGTGGTGTTAACTTCTACCAATATAACACTTCCTTAATGAGTTAAATTTGGTAAATATATTAATAATGCAAACAAGAAGAGAAGACCCCTGCTGTTCTAGAGGTGGTTCTTAATCTTTTGTGGTGTTCTCCTGCTCCCTGATCTCCCTATCTTGGCAGAATTCTGAGGAACATAATCAAAATCTGATGTTGAGATACTAGGGAATGTGAAGAAAGATGAACTTTTATTGTATGAGGATATATGCATATCTAGAGGCTATTCACGACTTGTTAACAAACTATCAAATTTTTCCATTGTACTGCGGCACAATCTTGGCTTACTGCAACCTCCGCCTGCCAGGTTCAAGCAGTTCTCCTGCCTCAGCCTCCTGAGTAGCAGGGACTACAGGCATCCACCACCATGCCCGGCTAATTTTTTGTATTTTTAGTAGAGATGGGCTTTCACCATGTTGGCCAGGCTGGTCTCGAACTCCTGACCTCAGGTGATCTGCCTGCCTCAGCCTCCCAAACTGCTAGGATCACAGGAGTGGCCTACTGCACCCAGCCCCTGCTTGCCACTTCTTTAATGGTCAATGATAATGTCCACAGGAGATCAGCACCCTTGAGTATAAAAGGCTCTAGCTGCAAACTGTGGCGTGTGTAGCAAACAGATCTGCACAAAGTAGATGAGACCTTGCTCACTAAATACAGGTAAAGCAGTACCCATGTAAGTAGTACATGAAGATTTTCTTCTTTTCCTCTATTTCAAAAGGCATATTTAGGGAAATCATATATCTTAAGTTTTAATTTCTTGGCTGCTGTTCCCATTTCTCTTGAAATTCATTAAAGGTCATTTATAAAATATATATTATATCAGTATAAATAATTTTAAATATATAAAAGTATAATTCAGAATAAGTATTTGGTCAAACAACATAGCTTTGTAACTCTGAGCAAAGTTTATATAATACAAATCAACCTTTATTTGTAATTTGCAAAGACAGCTTACTATTTAAAAATCTATTAATGTACTATATCACATTAACAAAATAAAGGAGAAAAATGATCAGCTGATAAATGCTAGAAAAGCATTAAATAAAATTTAATATTCATCTATAATTTTTTATATGCCATCAGGAGGCTACTTGTGTGGTTCTCACCTGTAATCCAGCATTTTGGGAGGCCAGGTCAGGCTGATTGCTTGAGCCCAGCCTGCGCAACATGGCAAAACCCCATTTCTACCAAACAATACAAAAGTTAGCTTGACATAGTGTACCACCTGTAGTCCCAGCTGTTTGGGAGGCTGAGAAGGGAGATTGCTTGAGCCTGGGAGGTGGAGGTGGCAGTGAGCCATAATCGCCCCACTGCACTCCACCCTGGGTGACAAAGCAAGACTGTCTGAAAAATAAAAAGTAAAAAATGAACTAGATGCAGACAAATGTTACAATTTGATAAAGCTGGGTAGTATCTATATGAGTTTGGCTGACTCCAAACCGTGTAAATTTGAAATGCTTAACTAATACAAGGATTTTTTAAAAAGAAGTCAACATGAGGTGGTCCCACCTCAGCCTCCCAGGTAGCTGGGACTACAGACATGACACCATGTCCAGCTATTTTTGTACTTTTTATAGAAATGGGGTTTTGCCATGTTGATCTCGATGAAAAAAATATATATATATATAATTAAGTATTTCCATGGTCAGAAAGATTTAATTCGACCTTTTTGGCATTTCTGCCTAAAGAAAATATCGTTTGCAGAGTTTTAGTTTATCCGCACCCAGAGAAGAAAGCTAACTGAATCTGAATAGGCAGCGGAGAGAAGATGAAAGGGTCTATTTGCTTAAGGGATGAAAAGTAGTTCACTATTAGCCTTGGCCCAAGACTAATTAAGGAGCAACTAGGATATTGTTGGAACAAAACAATATTCCAAAGTCAAATAGAGACATTCACTCTTTCGAATTATCCATGCCACCTTACTTTCCCTTTGAGGTACTTGGTAAGAAACCACTAAACCACAAAATACTATTCGGTCATAGGTTTCAGACATTCAAAGAAGGAGGGCACTTGGTAGGAACACTGGGCAGAGTTTATTTGCTTCAAAAGGGAATGTATCATTAGCATCTTAGCAACAAAATTGTTATTTAGCAAAAAAAGATAGGAAATAACATGAAGAGTAAAAATAGAAATCTGTGCAGTGGAGGTAGAGGTCTCTGATTTTTCTTTTTCTTTTTTTTTTTTTTTTTTTAAAGATGGGGTTTCACCATGATGGCCAGGCTGGTCTTGAACTCCTGACCTCAGGTGATCCACCCACCTCAGCCTCCCAAAGTGCTAGGATCACAGGTGTGAGCCACCACGCCCTGCGAGGTCTCTGAATTTTAAAGACTGTACTTTGAACAGTTGCAAACAGAAAGGATACACAATCTCTGTACATAATGTGTCAGCTGTGAAGAGGGGAATGGCTCGTTTGATGGGTCCCATGATGAGATGTCTGGCTGGATCAGAACCATGGCACAGGAAGAAGGTGAGGTAGGATCAGAGCTATGGAATCCCAGACCTTCCTGGCCAAGATTTTCACCAACATGCTGATGAAGAGGGGCTGATGAGCAACCACAGAATCTTACCAGACATGTATCTGAATATTACTTGTAATGTGTCATTTCTGTCATATGAATACTAAATATTAAAAGTGTTGAAAGAATGAATGAAGAAGGCACAAGTGTCTGAACATGGTGAATCCATCAGAATGGATAAGATGGGTATATTTTTACACAATACTTGAACAGGTCCATTTTATTTGGACTACACAATTTTATACAATCAGTCTTCTTTTAGGTATGTTTGCTTAGATCCATATACATACAAACACTAAGTTAGTGAATTAATACATAGGTCCTTCCAGAGGCCTCAAATTTAGCTTCACCACATCCAGAGTATTTCTGTGAAGAGAGGAATAAGTGATGCTTTTCTCAAATGAATTTAATTACACGATATTAGTGGGACCCCCTTTGAGGTTCAGTTCGGATCATTTTAACCAAAAGGAATAAAATAAAAAGGCCAGGCACAGAGACTCATGCCTGTAATCCCAGCACTTTGGGAGGCCAAGGGGGGCAGATCACGAGGTCAGGAGTTCAAGACCAGCTTGGCCAACATGGTGAAGCGCTGTCTCTACTAAAAATACAAAAAATTAGCCGGGCATGGTGGCAGTTGCCTGTAATCTCAGCTACTCGGGAGGCTGAGGCAGGGAACCGCTTGAACCAGGGAGGTGGAGATTGTAGTGAGCCGAGACTGCACCACAGCACTCCAGCCTGAGCAACAGAGCAAGACTCCATCTCAAAAAAATAAATTAAATAAAAACAAAAAATAAAAATTACCTGCTTCTAAAATTGTGCCTTCCAGCTGTTCTCTTCATTTAAAAAAAAAAGTCAGAATTGAACACATTCTCAATTAGTCACCTCGCTCACCCACCTGGGTGCTCTGTGGTTATCAGTCTAGTTGGCTTGAGCCTGGTGCCAGGGACACAAAAGTGAGGGTATTTTCTCCATGACAGCAGACTTTTGCTTGGTTTTGGGGTGCTGCCCTAGAAAACCATGCAGTGTGTCTTCAGCATTCCTTTGGTTGGTGGGAGCACATTGGTCCTTTCTACTGTGAAGGGCGGCGTGTAAGGCAGAGAAACCTGGACACCCACAGGAGAGGTGCCTCCTGTAAACTGCCTTTCCCTGGCGGTGTCCTTCATGTCCTTGGCGTGTACTGAAGCCTTGGCCATTCCTCTCACTGCGGGGGAAGGCTGGTGCCCTGCCAGCCATGCCATGGGTGCCCCTGCCCCTTTGGTTCTGCTGCCTTGGGCACTGTTCTGTCCGTGCATGTGGTGTGGGAGAGGCTGTGTAATTCTTGCCAGGTAAACCTGAGTCTGGAGGCTAGAGCACTGTCAGGAGGAGCCTTTCTTGCCCTTTTTCTTACCATTTTGAAGAGCCTGTTGCCTTTTTATGTACACAGACTCTACAGTGGAGTCAAATATAAGGGATCTGTGAGCCTGTAGCCTGAATCAGAAGACATGGCTGGCTTCTCCTGTCACCGTCAAATTATATTAGATCTCTCTCTTTCTCTGTGTCTCATATTGAAAATCATGGTAATTGTACCTAACAAAATTAGGAAAAGATCGATCATGGCCTTCAGGACTGGAGGAAGCTCAACAATCTACAGAGCAGCTGGCTCTCAGATGCTCTCCGTGAAACTGACCATTCAGCAGAGAGAGTTGATGAGCCCAGGCTCCACCTGCCCAGTTCCTCGGCACATCCCTGGCCCCTGGAGCTCTTAGGACTCCACCTCAAATTTGAAAACCACAGGCCTGGTTGAACCCTCCCCTTTACACCAAGTGCAGCTGAAATGAGGGAATTTCCAAAGCAGATGCAGTTACTTAGTATGGTAAGAGCTGCAGCCAGGTGTGGTGGTTCATACCTGTAAACTCAGCACTTTGGGAGGCTGAGGAGAGCAGATCACCCGAGATAAGGAGTTTGAGACTAGCCTGGCCAACATGGTGAAACCCCGTCTTTACCAAAAATACAAAAATTAGCCGGGCGTGGTGGTACACGCCTGTAATCCCAGCAACTTGTGGGGCTGAGGCATGAGAATTGCTTGAACCCAGGAGTGGAGGTTGTGGTGAGCCAAGATCACACCACTGCACTCCAGCCTGGGCAACAGGGTGAGACTCTGTCTCAAAAAAAAAAAAAGAATTGCAAGAACCCAGGTCTCCTGCTTCAGGGCTCATAATGTGTTCTACTGCCCCACAGTTCTTCCTACAAAATGAGGTGAGGAAAGTCTTATTTATTTAATTTGTCAGGGGAACTATATATTCCTTATTATGAAGGAATCCACTTTGACAGCTGTCATGAAGCCCAGAGTGAGTTAATGGCACGAGTGCATCCCACTCTGAACTCTCTGGTTATAATTCCTGCCTTCTCTTTCGGTCTCAACAGAAAACCCACACTCAACCGGCCTCAAGCCCTGCCCTCCTATTCCTGGAAAATGCCAACGCCAACTGCACGAGAGGTTTTTTTCTTCTAGGAAGAACTTTGTCTTCCTAAACACAATCCCCCACCTCCCCCACACTTTGTTGTATGAGGCAGAGAACAGCCCCAAACACGGACAGGCCTCAGTGGAAAGGTGTTGTTGCTGTTGTGAACGGGATGATGCAGCCTTCTGCTCTTGAGGCCCAGGCCCCTGTAGCAGCTGTGCGAAGGTGGGAAGGGCCCGTATTTCCCACTCAGAGCGGAGCGCACAGGCAGGGCACAGTTCCTGGGAAGAGCGGGGCCAGGGAGTTCTGGGAACGTGATGTTTTTGTTACTGATATTTCCGAGGGTTTCTCTTTGGGGTTGAAGGAGTAGGAGGAACTGTGTGTTCTTAAGAATGTGAGAGAAGGAAGACACTGAAGTGGGGGGGCAATCAAAGCACGTGCCCACCCACGTCCACAGCCCTTCACTGAGTTCTCACGGAGAGCAGGACTGGAGGGCGGACCCCAGGGGCACTGCCTCCATGGCTCCCTGGGGAGATGCCAGGCACGGGAAGGGCAAGACAGAGCCCAGGGCAGGGAGTCTGCCGGCTTCCACAGATCTAGCCGTCGCCCCTCGCCCTGCATTCGCTCCAGGTGCGGCCTCACGCTGTGGCTGCTGGCACTGCCCATGCTGCGCGCCTCTCTCTTGCACAACTGCCTGTCTGATATCTACACAGAATGTTCCCCCATCTCCGGAGATGCCCTGCCTGCCGCTCTAGTCAGAAATCAGGCTGTTCTTGATTCCTTTCTACTTCTTACTTTTCACATTGTACCCCCAGACTGGACACCTCCAGTCTCTGCCCACTTCACAGCCACCCAGACCAGCATCCCTCTCGCCCAAGGAACCAAAACACCATCTGGATGCCTCCTGACTCCAGCTGAACTCTCACAGCCGCCCCAGAGTCAGAAATGATTCTAATATAGACTCTTGTGGGGCTACTCACTTCCTGGCCGAAAACCCCTTAAAAACCTCCTATTACCCTTAGGAGGAAATAAAACCTCTTTAAAATGGGAGATGTGTATCTGTACCCGTCTGGCTCCATTTCAGCCCCACAGACTCTCCTTTGGTCTCCGCATGCTTTCTTCTGGTGTCCAGACTCCTCTGTCATGAACCTCTATCGGTAGATAATTTTCTGTGTATTTTTACCAGTCATATATTTTGAGTATGTGTTTACCAATTATATACTCATCTTGTTGCTCATTTTATTTTTAAATCAGTAAAGCATGGCTTTTTAGATAATATTTCCTTCTGGAACTCCAGGGATTCGTCTTGCACACCCATGGGCCGGGTGCTCACTTCATGGGGACTTCTGCTCTGGCCATGTGCAGTCCCTCCAGACCACGAGTTACCAAACCCTGAGCCACAGACCAGATCACTTAGGAACCAACCCGCACAGCAGGAGGTGAGCAGCAGGCAAGCCAACATTACCCCTGAGCCCCGCCTCCTGTCAGATCAACCTCCTCAACATTAGATTCTCATAGAAGCATGAACCCTACTGTGAACTGCACACGTGAGGGATCTAGGCTATGTGCTCCTTATGAGAATCAAATGCCCGATAATCTGTCACTGTCTCCCATCACCCCCAGATGGGGCCGTCTAGGTGCAGGAAAACAAGCTCAGGGCTCCCACTGATTCTACATTGTGGTAAGTTGTATAATTATTTCATTATATATTACTATGTAATAATAATAGAAATAAGGTGCACAATGAATGTAATGTGATTGAATCATCCCAAAACCAACCCACCTCCCAGCCCTAGACCTGTCCGTGGAAATATTGTCTTCCACAAAACAGGTTCCTGGTTCCCAAAAGGTTGGGTACGGCTGCTCTAGACCTCTGCACCCACTCTTTCCCCCTGCAGGGGGGTCTCTCCTCACCTTTACCTGGGTTACTCCTACTCACAGAGGAATTTGGATGTTCATTAAGCCAACGGGCGGAAAAAGCCAATGCTTAGAGGAAACAAGCCAATATAGGCTCAGTAATTAGAGCTCTATTCATGGTTTTCAGGCAGGTGTTAGATTTGCAAGTACTGAATGCCAAAACATACAGTTACACATATCTGATTGTGATTTCAGTCCTAATCTCGGAATCTGTGTTTTCTCAGAAGCATAGCAGCATGAGAAATCAGTGAGACATCTGCTCATTTGCTACTTGTTAACCTAAGGCTAAATGAAGTAGAAGGAGCCTGTGTTCCCAAACCTTACTCCACATTCATACAGATTAATGAAGCTGACATTCAGAGAGGGGTCAGAAAACACAGGACGAATATTTGGATTGCTTCCAAAATTTTGCTGTTACAGTCTGTGCTGTATGAACAACCATTTACATATGTAATTTCTCCTCTGTGCTACCACATTTGTAAGATGAATTCCTAGAAGTGAAATGCTAGGGCCAAGGGCATGTGCATTGATTATTCCTATGGCTACAGATGTTGCCGTATTTTGCATTTTAGTGATTGTACCAACTTACACTTCTCCCCAGCAACAGAGAAGTGGGCCAGGCTCCCGACGTCCTCATCAGCAGTGTGTTAACAAACCTTTGGATTGTTGACTTCTGATAGGTGAAAATGGTATCAAAAAGTAATCTGGACTTGAATTTTTCTGTAAGAAATGGCATGGATCCATGCTTGGCATGGGATTAAATTTACCAGAAACTTGAAGAAAAACAAAAACAAAAGAAACATCATGCATCTTTTCATATGCTTAGGAATCATTTGCATCAGATGCTGTGAACTGTTTCTTCAAATCATTTATTTAGATAACAAATAACTCTTCCAATTCACTTTTTTGCTCCAGTATAACACAGGCATGGACCCTTTTGGGGGAGGAAACTGCACCTTTCTTCCTGAGATGCTCCTAGTGTCAGTACTCAGAATTGCTCAATGAATAAATAAATGAACATTGGCGCCCTGGAATATAGTGTCATCCCGAAAAAGTGGCATTAATGAAGAAACTCCAAAAAAATACTGAGGATATTTTCATGATGTTCTAACCATCCGTAAGGAGTGTTGCACCCAAGCCATCAAGGAAAGGTGGGGAAAGAGGACTCCTGAGCCACAGTGCCTCCAACTGCAGCCCCTGCATGGTGGGTTGCATGCGGGACCCTCCTCCTATCACTCGCAGTCTGGTGGAGAGGGGCTGGGGAGGCAACCCCAGAAGAAGAGATTGGAGTAAGCACAGCATCACCACCCCCGACATGTGTTGAGGAGGAACCGCTATTGGGAGGCCATCCATCTAACATAGCAGTCCTGAACAGTTAGCCATGCGGGAGCCACACTATCAGCTTCTGGAGGAAGCTGGGTCTAGACCAGAATTTTTATAGCCACCCCTGACACCTGCTCTTACCAGTCACTCTTATCTGGAACCTTAGCTGCCTGTCACCTCTCATCCCCATCTCTACTCTGCCCTACACACACACATGCACACAAGCATGCACACACACAGACACACACACACACGGCGGGGATGGAAGGGTATGCAGTCAGAGTCCTGCTAAAGGAATCAAACGGGGCCCATGCAGGGAGCAGCAGGAACCCAAAGAAACCATAGAAATCCAATGACTCAACAAAGAAATGGGGCAACTTCTGAAACCCCTAAATTTGAATTGAAAGACAACTACAAATTAGGAGTAGAAACTTAGACAAGTTTCTCAGTCTCTATCAGCATCAGTCTCCTTAGGGATGCATTAGGAATAGTAATATTTATTTTTGTTTTGGTTTTGTTTTTTGTTGTTTTGTTTTGAGACAGAGTTTAGCTTTTGTTTCTCAGGCTGGAGTGCAGTGGCACAATCTTGGGACACTGTAACCTCCACCTCCCAGGTTCAGATGATTTTCCTGCCTCAGCCTCCTGAGTAGCTGGGGTTATAGGCCTGGCTAATTTTTTGTATTTTTAGTAGAGACAGTGTTTCACAATGTTGGCCAGGCTGGTCTCAAACTCCTGACGTCAGGTGATCCACCCGCCTCGGCCTCCCAAAGTGCTGGGATTACAGGCATGACCCACCGCACTGGACCATATTTATCTATTTTCAAGATGGTTAGAGGATTAAATGAGATAATCCTTTCAAAACATTGCAATTTGCACTCAAAAACTTTTTGAATAGCTTCTTTTTTTTTTCAGGTCTTGTTCTATCACCCAAGCTGGAGCAGCCTCGACTTCTTGGGCTCAAGTGATCCTCCCACCTCAGCCTCCCAAGTACCTGAGACTACAGGCACATGCCACCATGCCCTGTAATTATTTTATTTTTTTGTAGAGATGAGGGTCCCTCAGCTGCCCAGTCTGGTCTCGAACTCCTGGCCTCAAGCGATCTGCCAGCCTCTGCCTCTCAGGGTGCCAGGATTATAGAAATGAGCCCTTGCACCCAGACTTGAGCAGTTTTTAAGCACTGAGGTCTTGAGAAGAATTCTCACCTTGGGTTGTTTTAAATCATTAACTGGCTGTCAGAGAGTTAGTGGAAGACAGAACAAAATTTTGAGGCATGTTTACCACGTTTACCACCTGCTGGCAAAAAAGAGTTTGATCATTAACTTTAAAGGGACCACTCTGCGCTGAACAGGTGAGTGGGCATCTTCTGACAGGGACTCTGAGATGTTGCACTGCCTGCATGTGTTCTCCGTTCTGGGTTATGATCTCCGTTTGCGACCGATTGCTTTGCTCTCTCTAGTTAGGGTCCAGGACAAGAGAAAGACTGATCAAGGAGCCAGGGTGAGGCAAGACTCCTTCCTCTTGTTGACACTGGCAAAGGCTCCTATCCCAGGAATGGCCGTGCTTGTAAGTAGAGCCAGCTTAGAGCTAGGCCTGGGTCCTGGGAGGTCTCCTGCCTTTCTGCTTTGCCCAGAAGACGGATCTTGCTAGCCCCAACCATCTCCTAAAAATGTACTGAAAGGATTCCTCGGTTCTCATTGCAGATTATACCTCTACCTCCACTCCTTTCTGAAAATCCTGAAAATCCACAGAAATGACAGTAAAAAGTACACATAAAGGGGAATTAATTCATAAAAGTTCTGAGAACAGAAGGGGAGACAACAGAGGACTAAACTTATGAAGAATTTTAGAAGCTACAGGGCGAGTGGGGTGGATTGACAGAAAAACACACTAAAAGAAGCCCCAGCCCAAGGCACACAAGAGAGAACCAGGGAGGGAGCCATCAGTGTCAGCAGTTGAGAGCCAGGATGGAAGGAAGTGAAACAACTGAGGGGGATCCACAGAAGTACCACCTGCAGAACTGTGGCACGACCACTCCACACTGCTCTGCCCAGGGTGCCCTCAGAGCGAATCCAAAATAATACCCCACACACCTAGGAGGATGCCTGGGGGGAGCTGCATTCCCAGCATGAAGAGCAAATCCCCAGAGTAAATTCTCTCTCATTTTAGCTCCAAGAGGCAGGAGTGTGCCTATTCTATTAACCTGTTCCCAGCTAGACACGCTTCATGGAATCTCTGCCACTGGACAGGCTCCCACACCCCCTCAGAGAGTTGGACAAGCAGCTGTTTATCCAGGAGAGCTGCACGGACCCATCCAAGTGCTAAATCAACCAAACCCACTCCTTCGTGGGCAATCTAGGTTCACCAGCAGCTTAGGTAAATGAGCCTAACCCGTGGGAAGGAGCACCATAAACAGGGCAGTTGACTTTGGAGGAAATAAATAATTCAAGTCAGATGACAGAGTTTTAAAAAATCTAATGAGAGTCTTCAGAAAAAATGGACAAGATATGGGTCTATGAATGCAAAAACAGCTTGATAGAAAAAGATGGCAAGGGAAGGATAAACAGAAAGTCACAGAAATTAAAAATATAATTACCAAATTAAAATTCAACAGAAGAGGTGCGGGGGAAAAGACAAAGTTGAAGAAGTCTTTCAGAATGCCTAACAAAAAGACAAGAGGAAGAACGTAAGATGAGAAAGACTCAGAGACATGGAAGATGCATGAAGATGACCCACGTTTGACTAATAGGAGTCATGAAAGAGACAAAGAGAATGGAAAAAGAAAAATCATTAATCAAAGAAATAAGAAGAGATGATTTCCCAGAGATGAAGAAGAACCCCTGTGATGAAAAGCTGCAGTTCCTGACCGCCTCTCCTGTTCCAGCCTGCAATTCAGCTATGATGGCTGGAGCTCCAGGAGCCCTTTTGGTCCATGAATTGACCTTACCAATGACAGAAGCCAGGTGTGGTGGCACACACCTATAGTCCCAGCTACTCAGGAGGCTGAGGCAGGAGGATCACTTGAGTTTGAGACTAGCTTGGGTAACAGAGCAAGGCCCCATCTCTTAAAAAAAAAAAAAGATAAATTTGGATTCTCGTTGTGCCTTTGAGCTCCATTATAGCCTTGAAATATCTACCCTCCAACTTCTTCTCTGTAAAAGAGAAATAAACTTTCATCTTGGGCAGGCCACTGGATTTCTGCAGGTTTTCTGTTACGTGCAATGAACCAGTTTCTAACTCTGTGCTGTCCCATGTGGTAGTCATTAGCCACATGCAGTTATTTAAATATAAATTAACTAAAGTTAAATTAAATTAAGATTCAGGTCCTCAGTCACACTGGCCACATATTAATAGCTTAATTGCCACTTGTGGTTAATGGCTAATATAGTGAGCAAAGCTGAGATAGAACATTTCCATCATTGTGGAAAGTTCTGCTGGACAGCACTGCCCTAACTGACACAAATCTCTTCTCACGAAGTTGCTTGTGTTCTGGCAAAGGACATAAAAACAATCTACTCTCTGGAGTATCCAGCAGAATGTGTGCCATTGTGAGGTATAATTATGGAGGTCAAAGGGCCTCCTAGAAAAAAGACATCTGGGATGAACTTGAAGGCTCACACAGGTGTAGAGGGTGTGCTTGGAAGATTATGCAGCTTCAACAAAATCTGGAAGCAGAAAACACAAGTCATATTCAGAGTCATCAAATTTTACTGACGTGTAGGATCATGCAGGAAATAATGTCATGTCTTGAAATAACTAATATCCTATAAACTCATTGATGACAGAAATTCTCTAATGGCCACTGCTTCTAGCCCAACTCTGAGCACATAACAGGTGATATCCCCAAAATACTTGCTTACTAAGATGCAGACTTTTGCATAGATATAAGGTCAAGTGTGCAATTTTATTTTATTTGTAGGTGTTATATCATTTTGATCTGAGAAATGGCCATCCTATAGACAATAAATGTTGTCAAGGAGACTTCACCACAATTCACCAATGAATGAACCTTCTTATTTTGCAGTAGCTGCTAACAAATTGGGAGAAAGACCAAAACCACTCTGGATATCACACATCAGAATGACCGGTTCAAACGGGTGGTCCGCTCCTTTCATTTTATTAACCATTTCCTTGAACACATATTTTTACGCCAAACAAATTTCCTACAGAAGCAGGTATTTAACATACAGTATCATACAATATTTGACAGTTATATGTATTCTTTTGGGGGTAGACACTCTGTTTTGGGTGCTAACCCTTGGCTTATTTACATACAGATATTTACCAAGTCACTACATATATCTATTCCTTCCAGATAAAGACACATCTAAATACTTGGGTTATTTCTGCACTATTTATGAAAATTAAAAGGCATTTGAGCATTTTCCTTAAAGACCTTTATATGAAAGGTCAGATTTTGTAGCACATCATGAAGCCCCAGAGCACAAAATTAGCCTAAAGAGAATTGGATTCCCAGATGGGGCCAGGGTCAACCACAGGGTTGAAGTTTCTATTGTACCCATAGGATTGGAACTCACTTAGTACTCAGGTCTAGCAGGCAGAAAAGTCAATGCACATTTGTTTTGCAACAATAAGAAGCATTCATGGTACACCTTCTCCATGCCTAAAGCTGCTACAGGACATGGGGCCACCAGGATGTGCAGGGCAGAAGAGACGCCAGCTTTCACGGAATCCAGGCTCCTGAGATATGTCCCAGGAGAACAGTGCACCGTGGTTTCCCATGGTGGTTACACGGGACCACTTATTGCCCGTTCATGGATATACACATGAATTTTCAGCAACAAGGAACAGGAAACATCTGAAAAGATAGCTGTCCCTTAAAAACTCAGTTGCCAACAGCCTGCTAATTTGACATTTTTCAAACGATTTGGATGTGTTACGCATGCTCCTGGTCATGCCAGCACCGTTTCTTTCCTGGATTCTGTATTCCTGGGGGCAGGGGTCAAGTGTGTAAGTTATTGATGTAGCTACACCCAGGCCTCAACAGGAGGGGTCCTTCTTCTGCACCAACAGCTCACTGCTGTGTGACCTAGTGGTCCTCTGCTTTATTTACATTCTTTTCATTGAGTGCAGTCTAGATGTGAATGTCCAAAACAAAGCAGAAAATAGTAATCATACCAAAAGTTATTCCAAGAGCGGACTGTGAGAGCTGCAAGGACTCTAGCCCTTAGCTTCAGAGAAGGACCACACACACACACCTCCTGGTGTCCAGGACACTGCTCTCTGACCACTGGCCCCTGTGTCCTTCCTTAGTATTTACCCCATCTAGTCATTTATTTATTTATTATTTTATTATTACTATTTTAGAGATGGAGTCTCGCACGGTCACCTGGGCTGGAGTGCAGTGGCACAATCTCGGCTCACTACAACCTTCAGCTCATGCCTCTGATCCCAGCGTTTCTTTAAAATAAAAAGCAAACCCTATAGTGCTTTACAAATTTATAAGAAGCTCTCACAATTTTGCAGTTCTCATGGCCATCGTGTGCAGTCAGTGCAGATGTGGAACCTGAAATGAGATGATTCGGGCCACACAGCAGTGAATGGCAGGGTTAGGACCTGAACTCGGGTTTCTCTGCTCCAGTCCAGGTTGGAGAAGATGGGGCTCCCTGGGCAATAGGCTGGGCCCTGACCTTCACTGGCTACTCAAGAGAGATTGACATGCCAGAGTTGAGACTCCAACACAGATCCAGTGTGAGCCACTCAAAGCAAGCTTGGCTGTGAGTGTGTGCTACAAGCAGCAATGGACACCTTGAACTCCTGTAATGCCCCCCAAACACCCATTTGGAAACCCCAGGTTGAGCCCAGATAAGACGGTAAGAGTCACAAAGACTTCCACAGCACATGAGGCAAAGTTTGTAGCATGAGGTTTTATGTCTGGGTAAGTGCAACATCATGATTGACAAAAGTATAATTAAGAAAATTCCACCTTTGGACAATTATGAACACAAGCCATGAATCAAAAGTTTAGGCAGGGAGAGTCAAGAAAACATTTCAGAGCAAATGAACAGGATGCGTCCGATGGAAAGAATCGGGCCACTCTGTTCTTCCCTGAAAAGCGTGCATAGCTCAGAGTGCAGCCAGCAGGGTGCGGACCTGCTTCTGGGAAGAAGCAGCAATCCCACCTGGCGTCGATATCACAGCTTTCCTTCCCATCGTGATCCATGCTTCATCAATCCTGGTGTGCACTCTGGATGCTGTGCATTCCCCGAGCACATGCCTGCTAGGTGGAGAGTGAACGGGGCCCCCAGAAATGGGTGGGAGCAGTAGACACTGTAGGATGCAAAAGGACAGTAAGAAATTGCCATGACTGTTCCCGGAATGGATTAGCAACCCTTGCATGTCAGACACAGTCACTAGGAACCGAACCAAGAGAGCCTCAGGCCCATGTCTGAGCTGGGAAAGAGAGAAAGGGGACGCTAGCGGTCTCGCCTATCCCTCGGCTGTCGCTTTGTCATAGGTGAGCAAATAAAGAGAAAAGAGCCACAGAGAGGAGCACTTTGTGCTTAATCCCTTCTGGGGAACCTGCAGGCAATTCTGAAGCCATGGCAACAAATAATCTCCTTAAAGGTCTTCCGCATCTCTCGGCTGCGGAAGGCATATATGAGAGGGTCGATCGCGGAATTACACATGATGAGTATGAGGTACATGTTGAAGTGAGACATGAAGCAAGAGCAGTAGAGGTTCTGAGGGCAAGAAAGCATTAAAATGAGATGAAGGAAGAACGGGGCCCAGCACCCGATAAACACGCCCAGCAGCATGGTGAGGGTGACCGCACCCTGCATGCTGGTCCTCTGCCGCGCAGAACTGGCCCCTGGTAGAGCCGCAATCCGCTTGACGTGGGTCCGTGCCAGGAGGAACATGTGTATGTACAGAGACACCAGGAGGAACAGCATGGTGAAGAACATGGAGATGAGGCACAGGATGACGTAGGTGGATTCGGAGTACACAATGAAGACAATGCCACAGCCCGTGCAGAAAGCCCAGATGCCGGCGATGATGGCACCCGAGCGCCTCGCCGTCATGATGTGGTGGTAGCGCAAGGCATAGAAGATGGTAATGTACCTGTCCACCGCAATGGCCAGCAAGCTGCACATGGACGCCACCACGGAAATGCAGATCATGGAGTCAAACACATTGTCAATGTAGCGCACAAAGGTGTCTGCTATCAGTAGGTGCTTGTTGTTGAGTAGGTAGATGGTGATGGTCTCCCAGGCATTAGACATGCTCACCAGCATGTCAGCCACTGCCAGGCTGCACACAAAGAAGTACATGGGGCAGTGCAGGTTTCTGTTCTTCACTATGGCCCCTATGACCAAGATGTTCTCCAAGAGGCTGATGACACCCAGAGTGAGGAACACCTCCACGGCGATGCCCATGTCTTCACATGGCGAAGACTTGTTCTTGACATTGGGTCCTGAAAGGTTGCCCTCTGTGGCATTCAGGTTGAGATCCAAGAAATGCAGGTGAAATGAGGAATTCATTGCTGGAGAAATACACCTTTTGTCTTGGCAGCAAATTTACTGTAAAACATGTTTTAAATTCACAATCCAGAGAAGTTAGCAGCCTGCCAAAGAAATACAGCAGTTTGCCCAGAACCAGCACAGCCTAAGAAAGCAGATGAATGAGCACAGTGCGTCGGAGGACTGAGCTTGCCTTGCTCAGTGCTCAAGACAGGGTCTCCCTGTGTTGCCAGTCTGCTCTCAAACTCCTGGCCACAAGCGATCCTTCTGTCTCAGCCTCCCAAAGTGCTGGTACTACATGTGAGCCATGTGCCCAGTTGCTGGCTTGTGCCTTCTGACTTGCATTCCTGAGACCTAGAATAGTGCCCCTGGACATGCAGATTAGAATTGTCACCAACCAATTCTGCTCTCCTTGCTTTCAGCTCCCAGCCTTTCACATGCATCTTACTAAAGAGACACTCACCTTCACATGCCCAGGGCAGTTTCATGTTTTATGCCTGCTCTTCTGGGCCCAAGTTCACTATCGAAAGTGTCCCCAACTCAGAACCTACGAAATCCCAGCCAGTCTCCTGATGTCCACATTCCTAAGGCTGCTGCACAACATTCTCCTCAAGGAGCTCCAATTTAAGGCTGCGCAGACCCATATTCCCTTAAGAGAGGCAGACAGGTGCATCCTCAACATTTGTCCTAATACTTCTCAAACCCACTGGGATTCAGCCTCCACAGCTGTAAGTAAGGCTATAACCAAAGAGGTCTGTTACCCTGAGCAAAATCACATGTTAAAAGCTACTGTCTTAAGTTTGTAAGTGTAGGCTGCACATACATGTTAAAATTGGGGGAAACAGTACTGCTTTTCCCTCAATACCTATTTTTCCCTCACTTCTGCATTATGTGGAATTCCATGAGGTCTGGTTGATAGTTTATAAGGTCCGCGTGGGCACGGTATAAAGAAACAGCGATTTAAATGTACTAAGCTCTACAGCAAGACACCACATTCCTTTGTTGCAAAATTTCTCTCTTATGATTCATTTTCAAAAATCCCTTTACCCTCCAAACTCAGATCATATCTGGAGAGACTTAGAATTTCTGTCATCACCCTCATCATTAATATTGATAATCATTTTGGGAGGGAGGGAAGGGGTGAAGGACAGCAAATTACTTAATAGGTACAGTGTACACTATTGGGGTGACGGCTACACGGAAAGGCCAGGCTCCACCACTGTGCAATATGTCCATGTCACAAAACAGCACCTGTACCCCCTAAATCTAGAAAAATAAAAAAGGAAAAAATCGGAAATCATAAGCAGTTATTGAACTGCAATCATTTGTTATATGCTTATGTCCAGTTCCAGCTCAGAGATATCAGTCAATTACGCAGTTATGCTAAACATCATATAGAGCTGTGTTAAAAACTCACGGGGCAAGCTACCTGCCACCCCGCTCTCTTCCACACGCAGCAGAAGCACGATTTTGCATTCTTCCCCAGGATCTCAAGGAGACAGAAAGTTGTGGCTATTTACCGATGCTCCTCCTCACGGGTCGCGGCGCTCAGCCCGGGCCCCCCGGCGTCCCCGGGATCTGACGGCCGCGCGGCGCTCAGGGCCAGCCCCTGACCGGCCTCTCCACCGGCGAGGCGGCTGCTGCTCTGCCAGCCTTTAAGCCTCCTGCCCGCCCGCGCCGTGCCCGCCTCCGCATCGCCGGCTCACGCTCGTAGCGGCCTCTGCTGCCACCTAGTGGCCCAGCGCGGCACAGAGCCTAGAGAACCTCGTCAGCCCGGAGCGAAAATCCTCCCTGCACTCCTCCTCATAGGAAGGTAGGTAGGTGGGTAGGTGGGTAGGTGGGTGGGTGGGTAGGTGGGTGGGTAGGTGGGTGGGTGGGTAGGTGGGTGGGTGGGTGGGTGGGTGGTTTCTTGTTTGGTTGGTTGGTTAGTTGCTTGGTTGAGGGGGTGGGTGGGGATTAGTTGGGTAGGAGGGTGGTTGCTTGGTTAGTTGATTGGTTGGGTGGGTGGGAGGGTGGTTGGTTGGGTGGGTGAGTGAGTGGATGGTTACTTGGTTGCTTGCTTCCTTGCTTGGTTGGGTGGGTGGTGGGTGGGGATTGGCTGGATAGGTGTTTTGTTGGTTGGTTTGTTGATTGGTTGGTTGGGTGGGTGAGTGTTTGGGTGAGTGGATGGTTGCTTGGTTGGTAGGTTAGGTGGGTAGGTGGGTGAGGGTTAGTTGGTTGGGTGAGTGGGTTGGGGGTAGTTAGTTGGGTAGGTGGGTGAGTGGGTGGTTGGGTGGATGGGTGAGGGTTAGTTGGAGGTGGGTGGTTGGTTGGGTGGGTGGGTGAGGGTTAGTTGGTTGGGTGGGTTGGGGGTAGTTAGTTGGGTAGGTGGGTGGTGGTTGCTTGGTTGGGTGGGTGGGTGTTGGTTGGGTGGGTGGGTTGGGGTAGTTAGTTGGGTAGGTGGGTGGGTGGCTGGGTGGTTAGGTGGGTGGTTGCTTGGTTGGGTGGGTGGGTGAGGGTTAGTTGGTTGGGTAGGTGGGTTGTGGGTAGTTAGTTGGGTAGGTGGGTGGTTGGTTGGTTGGCTGCTTGGTTGTTTTTCTGGCTGGTTGCGCTTTTGTTTCTTTCTCTTCCTCTTGTGCACTGATTAAAATGCTCCCAAGTTCAAACATGGCTCTGTCACCCCGTTTGTCCTTGACAGCAGTCTCTGAGATCTCCTGACGATTGTTCTTTGGGACTAAGATGCAGCACCTGGGAGCCCTCACTGCCCGAGGCTCTCTTACCTTCTCCAGGACTGCACCTGCCATGCCAGGCTCTATCAACCACACAGGCTTTCCTTACTCCAGCAAAAAAGAGAACAAAGGATGTCCTCTCACCAAATATCCTGGCCTTTTGCAATAGTTTCTGGACCACTCCTTTCTCTAATACCTAAAACTGACCTTTACCTCCAAAGAATCACTATACCCACTGCCTCCGCAAGCCAAGGCAGAATGCACACGGCCACATCGCTACCAGAGGTTTCCGTGGGCTTCACAGATGATTACAACCTTCCAGCAGTGTGAATATGGGGACCACAGTCTGACTGACTTTACACCACTAAAGTCCTGAGCTGTGCTGGGAGCCGCGGGATGGCATTCTAGGAAGAGGTTCTGAACGTTGAGAATACACATTGGGAATGTGGTATGAGGCAAGGAAACTGTTTCTGTGTGTTGAAAGCTTGGGCAGAGCCAAGCAGTCCCATATGTAGTCCTCACATCTAAGATCAGAGAGGGCTCTGCAAAAGAGCCTGGCGTCCCAGGAAAGTGCTCAGAATGGAGGTTTCTGTGCAAGATGAGCAGCTGGACCCAAGCACGTGGCCTCCCACGCTGGTCAGGGTGGCTGGTCTGGGGGCCCTATGTGTAGGGGTGACCCTGAATGCTGCACAGGAATTATCTTACTCAATCTTTTTGTTTGTTTGTTTGTTTGTTTGTTTGAGACGGAGTCTCACCTTGTCGCCAGGCTGGAGTGCACTGGCGCAATATCGGCTTATTGTAACCTCCGCCTCCCAGGTTCAAGTGATTCTCCTGCCTCAGCCTCCCGAGTAGCGGGGATTACAGGTGCTCACCACCACACCCAGCTAATTTTTGTATTTTTAGTAGAGACGGGGTTTCACCATGTTGGCCAGGATGGTCTCAATCTCTTGACCTTGTGATCTGCCCACCTCGGCCTCCCAAAGTGCTAGGACTACAGGTGTGAGCCACTGCCCCCCGACCATCTTCCTCAATCTATACAAAACCCTAGAAGTGGGTTTCTCATCACACAATGGAGGGAACCGGTGCTTGGAGAGGTTTCTTAGCAAGCCCTGGCTTCCAGCACTGGATAGTTGGGCCCAGACTGACTTACAGCCGAAGCACTTTTCCCTGCAGGATGTAGCCTCTCTGAGAGCCCTGGTGCCACCGGGCATTATTCTTTTAAAATGCTGCTGGATTTGATGTGCGGTGTTCCTGTCTTCACACTGTCTTTATCAGATTTTGGTATGTAAGTTATCCTAACTTTGTTAAATGATCTGGGGGAGAGATTTCTATTATTTTTCTGTTCTGAAACACCTTAGGTGGGGTAGGAAGTCTTGGTTTCTTGCAGGAAAATAATTGAATCAAGGTCAATAGAGTTAAGAGAATATAGACTAACCTCTGTAACTGTTCCTGTCACTGGAAATTCCTCCCAAAGAGCAGCCTAATGACAATGCTCGGCACTCAGTGACATGGCCCTCTATGAGCCACTCAGGAAGGAATGTTCCTTTCTGTCGAAGAGCAGAGTAACTGCAACAAACCAGGTGTTTTATTTCTTGAGCGGTGACAACAGAGATGATTCTCAATTCGAATGCACAGAGACAACCCATGGAGTCATATCTGTGAAGGCTTGCAAGGGTGAAATCTAGCTGGACACTGGCTGGTCCGGCCTGCGCTCTCTGAGTCACAGGCTCTGAGGAGTTCACCGCGAAGGATGATGTGGGGAAGCCTCCTGGGGGCAGGCCTGGGAGGGAGGGAGGGATGGGAGGAAAGGGAGAGAAGAGAGCTGCCAGTCAGCCCCAACAACCTCAGCCCTCATGCCCCTCCCAGCTCAGTCTCCAGAAGCAAGGTGTGAGGCCAACCCGGAGGGACTGACAGCTGGGGGAGGCAGCGGACCACCCCTGCAGCTGGGCAGCAGGTCCTCCCCTGAGGGGTCAGGCACAGCTCTGTGTCTGTTGCTCTCGTGGCACCAGCAAACTCTTACCAAATGTCATCTCTGTGCTCAGTGCCATCAAGAGTCTGGATGAGGGCACTAGAGACCTGCCGTAAGGCAAAGTTTCCCCAAGTGGGTGCTGAGAAAGCAGGACAATCACAAGCACTGGGTTACGACAATTTTTAAACTCCAAGGATTACAAAATACTTTCATATATTAACTTATTTGATCCTTAAAGCAACCCTGGGAGGTATTAACGTTATTACCATATTCATAGACACAGACTCTGAGGCTCATGGAGTTTCTGACACTATTTGGCTGGTCAGTGGTGCCGCCAGCTGTCGATCCAAATCTTCCAGCCCCAAGCCCATGTTTATGTCGTCACACACGAACATTAGGCAATGCCATCGTAAATATGCACGAGTTTCCCACCTTACTTAGAGAAAAGGGAATGAACATTTGTTGGGAGCCTGCAGTGTCCTATACTGTGGTCTGCATGTCCCTATTCTCAGTAAATTCTCCCAGCAGCCCCATAAAGTCGGTATTCTTCCCACCATCTAAGGTGAGGCTCCGAGTAATCACGTGACCTCTCAGCTGGTGATCAGAATCCAGGCTTCCAGGAAATATCTGTGCTTATCACAGTCCAAGGACTCAAGTCCTGTGCCTCAGTCCCATTGCCACAGAGGCGGAAACACGGGTACCCTGGGATCCCAAAGGCAGGCATAGAAGAACACGGGGAGGGAGTGAAGCAAAGGGAAGAGAGTTGGACAGGCAGAGAGGACCGTGAGGGGGGGTACAGGGTGGGCCAAAGCAGGAGGTGGGAGCTGAGGGCTGAAGGGTGAGACGCTGTCCCCAGGTGGGAGGAGGCTGGGGAGCATCCAGTCGGGGCACTAAGGTGGGAGGGGTGGGTGTCTTGGAGGAAGGGAGAGAGTGCCAGTGACTGGGGAAAGAGCCAGTGAGGGCATGCAAGGCCTTGCAGGTTCCACGAAAGTTCTGAGGCTAAGAGCAAGGGGAAGCCTTGCCAGGGCTTAAAAACAGCGCAACACTTTCAGATTTGTAGTGTCAGAGCAGCCCCGCCGTGGCGAGGAGATGGCACTGGAGGAGCTCAGGTGGCAAGAAGGCGGCACATGAGTGGCGGAACCTCACAGCGAGATGAACAGGCCCGGGGGCTGGATCCCTTTCTCCACCTCCTGCCTGGGGATCCTGCCAATTCATGCTCAGGCCCAACTCTTTGCAGTTGCGGCAAAATTACCAAGTAGTTCCCCCCAACTCTGGAGTGTCCATGCTGGGAACAAAACCCAACCCTGAACTCGCAGGCTGCGCACACTTTTGGCACAGTGGACCCTCCACACCAACCCTCGATAATCCTTGTTCGAGCCAGAAAAGGAGGACTTCAAGTGTGGGGTTTGGTGTGGGATTTGGGGGGGATTTCCAAATTTCTATTTTGGTTTTTTGTCTCTATTTAATGTTTGTTTTGTTTTGACCACTAGAAAGACGTAATCTCTGCAATGCCATGTATGTCAAGATTCTCAAGGGGAGGGTTATGTCTGAAATCATACACACTTCTCATCTTTGAACAGGACCCATCTTTTGCACTTAGTATAAGGCTAAGGATGTTAGACTGGAAACTGAATAGACGGAGTCCTTTCCTTCCAGAAGCACATAACTCCTGATAAGCAACTGAACCCAAAGTGCTCCAGCTGAAGCGTGTGGGATCACGCACTGGGGAGATACTAGAGATGCCCTAGCCCAGCATCCAGGTGATCACTGGGAAGGTACCCACAGATCTGGAGAGGAAGTCTCTTTTCCAGTATTTAAATCTTGCAGTTCTCATTGTTACTTTGCCAATTTTTACTAAGAAGACTCTTCAATACTAATAGTTACTTCAGGCTTCTGAAAAACGGCTTGATGTTCCTTCTACCCAAAATTATTTCCATCTCTCCTCTCCTTTGTCCTGTAACCTCCTGTTATCCTTTAGACCCAGGCCCGCACCTCCTGCTGGGACTCTTCTGTGGATACCCCTGCACCTGCCTGAGTGGGCGGCACCTTCCCCTTCCCACCCCAGCTCTGATCTCACTGCACAGTAATTATCTGCCTGTCTCAACTCCTGCCCCGAGGCACTGTGAATCGTGCTGGGCAGAGGACTCCTGGTGGTGGCCCCAGTGGCCACCCAGCACTGGGCTGATCCCTCCCAGTCATGTGGACCCCGTGTGGCCTGCACAGTCCTTTAGCTACAACTATCCATTCAAGGGTCAGTCGATGACCCAATTCAGGCAAATGAGATTAAAACAGACTTTTAGGAACTTCTGGGAAGGAAAGTTTCTTCTTCAGTGGCATCTACCACAGAGGTGCCCTGTCTTCCCCGCTGTGAGTGAGTTAAAACCTGATGGATCCCTACTGGTTGCTGACTGCCTGCTTTCCACCCCGGGACAGCCAGCCTCGGGTTGTGCCAGCGTCGTGCAGGATCAGCCTCGAGGTGGGAGCAGAAGCAGGACCTGGTGCTGCTGACCCCGCCGGTCCAGCCCTTCACAAGCCTGAGTTTTCGGGACTCTTCAGTTCCCTGAGTTAATACATTCCCTTTATCATTTAAACAAGTTGGATTTGGTTTTCTTATTCTTGCTGCCAAGAAAATCCTAGTCCTCAAATCCTACTGTACACTTACTTTTCTCTGGGTTATTCTATCATATCACAGCCTTAGCAGAACATCACAGTTGCCACCATCTTAACATTTCAGAAAAATTATAAATGCACAGCGGCTCACAATAGAGCAATACAAACTGCTTTATGGGGAAAAACATCTCCCTCTCATGAGGAAGACTTTGGGATTACTCTGGCTCATTACTGTGTTTTCAGCTAAACCAGCAAGGCCACCGGTCAGTGCGGATGGATGCCTTTCATGTTCATGAACATCCAGAAAGTCCATTTCTATGCCTCAGTCAGGGACGCTCTCTGCACCATTGACAATTTTCTCTGAGCACTTAACAACCTTAACAGCTTTCAAGTTGAACAGCCCTTGCCTCCTTCTCATTGTACACTGTGACTGTGTATTAAGAATGCCCATTTGAGGCCGGGCGTGGTGGCTCAAGTGTGTAATCCCAGCACTTTGGGAGGCTGAGGTGGACGGATCACCTGAAGTCAGGAGTTTGAGACCATCCTGACCAACATGGAAAAACCCTGTCTTTACTAAAAATACAAAATTAGCCAGGCGTAGCAGCACATGCCTGTAATCACAGCTACTCAGGAGGTTGAGGCAGGAGAATCGCTTGAACCCAGGAGGCGGAGGTTGCAGTGAGCCAAGATCCTGCCATTGCACTCCAACCTGGGCAACAAGAATGAAACTCTGTCTCAAAAAAAAAAAAACAAAAACAAATGCCCATTTGAGTTGGTTATGGACATTCAGATCCACTGTTCTTTCTGTCCCTACATAGTCTTTCCCTAGATTGATCAACACATTCTACTCAGGATATCAGTCTTCCTTGTTACAAAATTCCAGGATGCAAAAAATAACGTTGGAAGACACTGGGAAAAATACATGCGACATGTATGACTGAGCACCAGTTCTCTTTCCAGAGGAGAATAAGCAGTCTCCTCTACTTATTCTCTAGCTTCTAGGGCTCCAAAGCAGCCACCCCAAGCCCCAGCTTGCATGACCTGCCATCTGCAAGAACCACAAACCATTGCTAGTGTAGGGGTCAGCTGTGGCCTCGGTGATACTGCGTAATAAACTACCCTAAAGGCTTCAAATGAAAATAACCTATTCTCATGCTCAATTCAACTGCAACTCAGCAAGGCTATGCCAGACCTTAGGCTCTAAGACCCCAGACTGAAGGTGGTTTGGGGTCTGCTGAAGCCTTGGCCCAGTGGCTAGGAGGTGCAGCTCCCTACCTCACTGGGGCTCAAAGATGAGGGAACAGTGGCTACCTGGGGCATATTCTCCTGCCAGACCATAAGAGCTAGGCACCATACTTGAGGCCTATGATTGGGACTATTTCATCTACCAACACAGGTTGCATGGCCAAGCCCAACCTCTATGGGCAGTAAAGCACTCCATCTAGAGTGGGGAGGGAGAAATGGAATAAATACTTCCCAAGCAATAATCCAGACCATCACAGCTAGTCTCTGTGTCCAAATGCTCAACAGCTCATCTGATTGGTCCAGCTCATGAGTCACTGATCAGGCATGGGCCAATCACCTTGGCCAGGCCGGGTGTTCACATAATTCCATGCTCTGTCCAGGGGCTCACTTCTTCCTTCTTCCTCCAGGCTGGAGGAGCATGCAGCACCCAGAAAGGGGGACAGGCATGAGGCCACCACCAGAAAGTGTTCCTTCCTCACTTTTCATCACTGGTATCTGGACAAGAGAGAAGGGTTTTGACCTTTAAAAGCCACACACTGAAGTGCCAGTGCATGTGACGAGAGTACATATGACTTTGGCATAACCCATTTATTTCAAGAGTTAAGAGAACAATAAAAAAATTGTAATGTTTAAAAATGTGTTTTATTTCAAAGAAACCATTAATTTGAGGAATAAATATAAAACCAATTAAATAGAATTTCACATCCAGTTTTCTTCTTCCCAGTATGGCTTCTTTAGGTATGGAGAGGAGGTAAATAATGAGAGAAAAAAATATCAGTCAATCAAGATACATTTTTCAAAAGTATCCACAGTGAGTAGTAAAAGTCTGTAATGTAATGGCAATCAGAATGAGTGTATACTCACTGTCTGCTAATAAATGTGAGATATGTGTCAGGGATGGAGAATGTATTTCTTTAGTCTCCACGCAGATAATTGATATTAAGGTTTTACTGTTGCAATTTGCTTTTATTTATATTTTTAGAATCTCTGTATTTATTAATTTGGAAAGCTTGAGCCATGAGCTCTTTTGCAGGAGAGAATGTAACTGAGGGCAGTAGCCCACAGCATTCCAGATCCATTCTGTAGACCACACCTTCTGAGCTAATGTAGGTTGGCTTTTAGATTCCTGCCATCATGCACCATTTACTAAATACTGTGCTGAAGCTAAATTTGTTTAAGTAGAAATTAAGGAAGAATTTTCATGGTCCTTCATTTACTTCTTGAATTTCCTCATTTTCACAAATATCAAAGACAAACATAAAATAGATACTGGTCTTGGCTGGGCACAGTGGCTCACGCCTGTAATCCCAGCACTTTGGGAGGCCAAGGTGGGTGGATCACCTGAAGTCAGTAGTTCGAGACCAGCCTGGCCAACATGGTGAAACCCTATCTCTACTAAAACAAAAATTTGCTGGCTGTGGTGGTGCACACCTGAAGTCTCAGCTACTAGGGAGGCTGAGGCAGGAGAATCGCTTGAACCTGGGAGGCAGAGGTTGCAGTGAATCAAGATCACGCCATTGCACTCCAGCCTGGGCAACAGAGTACAACTCCATCTCCAAAAAACAAAAAAGATGCTGTTCTTTTAAAACTTACATAGCCACTGAAATCCACAAATGTGAAGAGGTTCTGCCAGGTATGTAGCTAATCAACACAGCTAATTGTTTTTGCAATGAACATCTTTATGACGATAGCTTTATCCTTCATTTGGACTATTTCCTTAGATAAACTCTCACCAAGGGGTAATAGGGTCTGCTTAAACTCTAGCAATACTGTAAATATCAATTGCTTGCCTTAAAAACTAATATTGTTAGTTTTTCATGAATGCTTCTTCATCCTCTCAAGTTTCTAGTTGCATGTGGATGAGTTAGAGGGAAAAAAGGAACATTTACTCAAAAATACGTCTACACAAATAAAGCAGTGTCTCATTTAAAATATGCTTAATTCTTGTCTAAATTATGCTACTATCAAAGTCAACGCGTTTTATTTTAATAAGAGTGGAGTTCAATTTTAAAAACACTCAATAACAGGCTAGGCATGGTGACTTATGCCTGTAATCCCAGCATTTTGGGAGACTGAAGCCAGAGGATCCCTTGAAGCCAGGAGTTCAAGACCAGCCTGGGCAACAAAGCAAGACCCCAACTCTACAAAAATTAGAATAAAATAATTAACTGGGTGAGGTCACATGCACCTGTAGCCCCAGCTATTCAGGAGGCTGAGGCAGGAGGATTGCATGAGCCCAGGAGTTTGAGGCAGCAGGGAGCTATGGTCACACCACTGCACTCCAGCCTGAGTGACACAGATAGACCCTGTCTCTGAAAAAAACAAGTTTCTCTTTTAAAGATACTCAATAACAGACTGAATGTAAATCCACTTCCAGAAACTAAGGCAAGCAATTCATATTTACAGTACTGCTAGAGTTTAAGCAGACCCTATTACTCCCTGGTGAGACTTTATCTAAGGAAATAGTACAAATAAAGGATAAAGCTATCATGATGAAGATATTCTTGCAAAATTATTCATAATTTCAAAAAAAGTAACAATAGGATAATGATAAATCAAATAATTATGTCTACCGAGAGGACTATTACCCACTCATTAAAAATTATGAAAACAAGGTCAGGCACAGTGGCTCACACCTGTAATCCCAGTACTTTGGAAGGCCAAGGCAGGTGGATCACCTGAGGTCAGGAGTTCAAGACTGGCCTGGGCAACATGGTGAAACCCCATCTCTACTGAAAATACAAAAATTAGCCCGGCAGGGTGGCGCGTGGCTGTAATCCAGCTACTCGGGAGGCTGAGGCACAAGAATCACTTGAACCCGGGAGGCAGAAGTTGCAGTGAGCCAAGATCGTGCCACTGCACTCCAGCCTGAGCGACAGAGCAAGACTCCATCTCAAAAAAAAGAATGAAAAGAAAATCATTAATCATAAATGTTTACAATATAATAAGATGCAAATGTACATTATGATTGTAATCATGTTAGACTATTTATGCATTTGGACAAAGACCAGTGGGAAATAAAAATGAAAATGGATTAGGGCATTGGGCTCAAAGATTGTTTTTCCCTGTTTTCCCGAACTTTGAATTTATTAATTTTATGATGCCTGGCCTGGAGCATAATGAAATTTGACATCAGTCAGTGCCAAGTTCCAAGATGACCCCAGTCCCTTTAAGATTGGACAAGGCATACAGAATGCTTAGTGGTACACCCAAATGATGGAAAACTGCACAGATAGTTTGTAAAATGTTTTAAATATATTTATATGGGCAGGGAATGATATTGGTGGCATGGCTAAATGTACAATCCCAATTTTGTTAGATAGATAGATGTTGATGGAAAGCAATAGATAGGACTTTAAGAATCAATGCAAACAGACCAGAGATAACCAAAATTATTACCTCTGGTTAGTGTAATTATTGATGAATTTTATTGTCTCCTGCATACGTTTCTCTAGTTTCTGATCTTCTACAATAAATATATTTTCTATTTGTAATTATAAACTATAATCATTATTTTTAAAATAAAAAAGCTTCATCTCTCATCAGTGTGTCAGTATGGCTAACCTTGCAAACTCTTTGGCCCACTGCAATGGGCCTGAACTCCCAGCCTACTCAGATCTGCTAGTTTTTGCTTTGCTCACTAGCCTCTCCAGAAATTCGAGCTCCTACTGACACAATAATCCCCCCCTGGAATCTACCACCAATTAACTCCAACTTTGTTGCAATAAACACGCATTTGCCTCTGCTTCAACTCTTAGCTTCCTCAATTTCAGCTGGTATCAGCTCAAGCAGGAACTGTCCCCCTGGGTTCTTTTTTTGCCTTAATTGATTCTTGGGCAGACCCAGCCCACTGAGTTGTGATTCATGTGGCTCTCTGCTGCCTCTTCTGATCATAGATGGCACTACGTCAGCTGCCCCATGAAAGACTATTGTACAAACGTCCAATATTCAGATGAAACCTTACAACATTAGGCTCTGGTAATTAAGGAGGGCAGCTATAGAATTCATTTGCTGAAACCTTTTATTCTATCTTAACCAAAATAGAGGGAACCGAACAAAAGCCTGATGCATGTCTGTCAATTCATGGGTCTCATTAGCCATAATAAAATTATTACTCATCACAGCTTCACCTAAGACTGGTATATTTGAAAATTTGGCATTACTGATGTTGCAATTTCAGCAGCTCATAACTGTCCTTAGGCTTAAGTTTCGCAAATGGATCAGATACTGGTGTTTACCTTTGCACAGGAATGTGAGAATTTTCAAAGGCCAGCCAGTCAACAAATTGCCAAAAACAAAGCTCATGTTGACACTTTCCAAATAAACCTCTTGGCTGAACCAAGTGTAGCCATTCACAAAGACCCAAGGAAACATCCTGATATGAGATGATACTTTGTTACACGTCTCAGATATTAAGGACAATGCCTGCTGCAAACGATGCACGCATCAGAGCAGGTGTTCTTGCATTCAGGGCTAGCCAACTAAGTGCACATGCCCCCAGAACAGATCAGCTCAGATCTAACAGTACCTACTCCAACTCCACAGGCTGAATACTTGAAAGCTGTGTGTAAGGGTGTGAAAAGCACATCCCACGTTAAGTGCAGCCGTGGAGATATTCCTTCTTCATAGGTTTTGTCTTGCCCAGCCTTTTCAGTGATGTTCGTAAAAGGCTGTGAGAATGAGATGGAAATCAACTGCACTTACTCTACTAGCTTCGGGATAGGAAACTTCCACAGCAGTATCTCAATCTGTTCTTATAGGCGGTTTTGTGTCCCAGCTACTCAAGAGGCTGAGGCAGGAGAATTGCTTGAACCCAGGAGGTGGAGGTCGCAGTGAGCGGAGATCACTCCATTGCACTCCATCCTGGGCAACAAGAGCGAAACCCCATCTCTAAATAAAAATAAAATAAAATAGAGAAAGCCAATCCTGTCCAGTGCTTTTCAAGTGCCCACTCACCCACAAAGTTAGAACAGTATCCATTTCGGGTATCTTGAGGCAGCCGTCATTAAGATCCCACAAGTCTGCTCCAACATCTTGAAACTCCTGGAGTGGCTGAAGTACAAGACCACTCCAGAGGAAGAGCTGCCAGAGCTCCACTCCCGAGGAATAGCTGTCTAAATGTCCTGCTCAGCATGGGTCCCGGCACTCCCAGGTCCAATCCCATAGGACAGAACCTGTGCTGCTCATTTTCAGCATAGGTTGCTAGCTGCTGCCGCTTCTAACAACTGCTTTCATTGTCCTTCTCCTTCATCCTGTTAAAGAACTTGGAGAAAGGAACTTTTTCTGAGCTAGCCCCTTTGTAGCCCAGTATTTTCAAGCAAAAGCTAAAAAGACAGTGCAGGCTATGTTTTGTTTTGTCTTTTAATATACACTGAATCAGAATTTTGAAACACAATATTGAACAACGTGCCATATCAAATTTTCCATTCCTGAATACCTCACTCAGTCAAAGCCAGTTTATATGGCATCTAGGTGTGAGTTAGGGAAAGGGGTCCCCCCCGGGGCAGGCAGCCCCACTGGTGCGTGGTTCAGTGATGAGACCCTGACTCACCTCTTCCTGCAGGAGAGAGTCGCTCCCACTCTGCCCAAGCACACAGCTTGGGAGGAAAAGCATCAAGGCTGACTCCCGTTTACTCTCTCAACTGTGGCCCTGGCGCAGCATGATACATGCCATAGCCATTCTCTAAGAAACTCTTGTTTACAAGAAATTGCCTGAAGTCATATCAAGTTATTGGAGGTTTAGCATAAGGATTCCAATGCCAGGAACCAGGAAAAGCCAAACAATTGACCTTAGGTCCCTTTGCAGCTGCTGGTTGAAATGGATGAAAAACCTGTGGCCCAAATAACAGCTGATGAAGGAAGTGGCAATTTTAGTAGGTGGGGAACATGGTACCCAGCATAGTTTCATAGAGTTATTTTTATCCAAGAGACTGGAAATGTTCATTTCCTTTAGAAGAGCTCAGCTGGGATGGTCACTAAGCTTTGTCAATACAAATGGAAACTATTTCTACAGATCACCCATTAGACATTTTTGGACTGCCTGAATGTCTGAGACAATTATTAACAAATTCTAGACCCTGGTCCAATGACACCTGCCCTGATCATTAGTCATTAGTGGGTACTACGGAGTTGAACCTAGGTAGGTTGCTGCTACTGCAGTTGAGGTCCAAAGGCCCAGGTGGTGCCAGACCTGGGTTACAGACAGCCTGTGTATCAATGTCTTGCTTATCAAGGATGTCTTTGCACTGTGGATGCACATCCTCTAGAACTAGCAGATACTTATTTACTTATCAAAAGGGACTCATGAGCCATGAGGGCTTACCATGGGCTCTTACCACTGCTGAACTGGCCCCTAATATGCCTATACCCACTCATGTATCTTCATAAAGAGGGTTTTTCTGCTCAACAGAATATGGTTAAGTAAGTGGGGAGGGTGTTCTCTATGGAAAAGGTCGCTGTGATTTGATGTGAGTGGCTTCTCTTCTCTTCCATTACTACAGCTGAGAACTAAAGCAAGTTTTTTTAGGTGCTAAAGGATGACGAGGGATATGTTAGTTAAAATGTTTTATAAAACAGCTTTGTAATATAAACCAAAAATAAAATTCTAAGCCCCCCCCCAACTGAGTGAATGGACTACTGTTTCTGCCCAGGGACTTCCAAAGAAACCTGAAAAACTGGAAAACTGGTTCAGGCCATGCCGGGAAGGTGGGGGTTGGACATGCTCATTACACCCTCCTCCCTGGGGAGTTCAGGCACTACTGACCAGAATTAACATTAAAACAGAGATCTTAAGACTGACAGAACAGACTCCTCATAGCAATAAGATACCAAATTCCCCCCTGACCCCAGCATCACATAACAGACAGCAGGTCCTGAACAGAATCAAAGTATTTTTCCCAAAAAATCTATTTCTTTGACATATTTTAGAATGGCTCTGCACAATTGTGTCTTGTGGGGAAAATCTGCATTATTCAGAGAATCTCCTTCCCTTATTAGGTCTTTTCCAGAGACTCTGGCACCTTTAAAAGGTCTGAAAGGGAACATCTGCCATCTATTATCTCTAGGGGCAGCCACCCATGAGACTTCATCTGCATAATAAGAACCTTGGTCTCACAACACCTTATCTTAATCCAGACATTCCTCTCTATTGACTCCAGGACTTTAGATAATAACTTAATTCTTCTAACAAACTGCCAATCAGAAAATCTATGAATCCAGCTATAACCTGTAAGCCCCCACTTAGAGTTGTCCTGCCATTCTGGGCCAAACCAATGTATACCCCACATGCATTAACTGATGTCTTATGTCTCCATAAAACATATGAAACCAAGCTATAACTCAATCACCCTGGACACATGTTCTTAGGATCGCGTGTGGTTGTGGCATAAGACATCGTCCTCACATAGGGCTCAGAATAAATTTCCTAAATACTTTACAGTTTGACTTTTTTCATCAACAGCAATCAAAGAGTGTCTAAGTATAGAGTGTTTAAGTGTTTTACAGCTGCCCTGGGGCAGCTCTGCACTTCTCTCCGGGAAGACCTGGAAGTCTGCACTGACCCCTGACCAAGATAAGGATAGGTGAGCTAACTGGTGATTTGTATGCTGCTTAAAGTTCACAATTTGCCTGGCAGCACCTGGGCCAGGTTATTAACCAGATGGCTTGCACCTGGCAAAACCGGTTAGCCAGACTGGCTTGGCTATGTGACAAAAGGGTGGGAATCCAAAAGTATCTAAGACAGGTCTTAATCAATTTAGAAAGTTTATTTTGCCGAGGTTAAGGACATGCTCATGACACGGCCTCAGGAGGTCCTGACGACATGTGCCCAAGGTGGTCGGGGTACAGTTTGGTTTTACATTTTAGAGAGACATGAGACATGAATCAATATGTGTAAGATGTACATTGGTTTACCATCAAAGCGAGGGCTTCCAGGTCTCAGGTGAGCAGAGGGATGACCTTCGTTCCTGCAACTGGGAAGATAAGCTACCAATTTACATTGCCAGGGTGAAATTCAACACAACTGTTTTAGGCCAAATATCGTGAGGCCCACAGAAAATTTCCTCATGGGCCAATTGTGAGAGGGGCATGTAGCTTTATCTTTGTATCTATCTTATTTAGGAATAAAATGGGAGGTAGGTTTGCCTGACACAGTTCTCAGCTTGACTTTTGCCTTTGACTTAGTGATTTTGGACTCCCGAGATTTATTTTCCTTTCACAAGGGCATGAGAGACTTTGCTGGAAACTTTTGGAACTCTCCTGAAACCAAGATTCCTCCTACCACTGATGGGGTTTCCCAGTCCAGAGAAGGCATGTGTTCTCTGTAAAACAGAAAGGGCCCTGGGAGCTCACCTGGAGGGCTCTGCCCAATTCTCATCACCCTCTTTCCCTGCTGTGCCAGCTCCAGAGCCTTCAGAGCAAGCCACGTGTGAGTGTACACTGTGCAGTCTTATGAGTCCTCTCCTATATTTTTTAAGAGACTTTATTTTTACAGCAGTTTTGGTTTTGAGGAAGGAGACCCCTTCCTCTTAAGCTTCTGAGACCACTTCCCCTTAGCCTTCTACATTGCATTTCAAAAGGAGAAGTAAAAGTTGAAAATAGAAGCACAAGGTCAGCGGAGGAGACAGAACCGGTGCCACTAGCCGGACCTGTAGGTTAACCATCAAACCCCCACCCTATTCCTATCCTATCTATAGATCACAGGCATGGTATGGAGGAATCTTCCCCGGAAGGCATTGTTCTTGCATAATTATGATTAGAACCCCACCTAAGTCACGTACCCCTCGCTTGCCTCATCGATCACAACCCTCTCACATGTACCCTCTATGATTGTGAGGCTTTAAAAGAGGCCAGAATTTTCTAGTTGGGGAGCTCAGTTCTTGAGACATGAGTCTGCCAAGACTCCCAGCCAAATAAAAAGCCACTTCCTTCACAAACCCAGTGTCCGAGAGGTTTTGTCTGCAGCGTGTCCCGCTACATTTCTTGGTTCCCTGACCAGGAAATGATTGCAGTCGGTGGACAACCGAGACAACCTCTTAGGCAGTTTGCCTTGCCTTGCGGAGCATCCTGACGGGGGACTCTGGCCCGCTTGGGCAACTCGGGTCCTGAAAGCGCTCCCAAATAGGCATTTGCCCCAGTGGAATGCTTTGTCAGAGCAGGGCGAAGCAGGCCCCCGCGGAGGATCCACGCAGAGGCTGAACACCAGGAAGGAACTGGCACTGGCAGTCCAGACGATAGAAACATGGTAGGACCAGTCCTGGGAAACTTGCCCACCTTCTTTAGGTGGACGCGTGGCCTGATCACCCACAAGTGCTGAATTTGGCGCTCCTGAACTCAGCGCTCTCTCTCTCTCTCTCTCTCTCCTCTGTAACTAACCTTGGAAGTCTTGCTTTTGGTTTCAATTTGGGTGCTGGGAGGTGTATGACTGTGTGAGTGATTGGAGAGGTCCAGTTGGACTCACTAGCCATGAAATGTGGGGAGCAGCAGGTCCATTAGAGGGGACCAAAAGCTCTGAGCAAATTGGGGGGGCCAACTGGGATTAGGGGTGATCCACATAGGGCTAGAAGGCTAGAAGGAGGTGCCCTTGCAATCTAGATATTGTCGGGGGAAGTAACGAACTCTCCAATGCCAGCTGAACTCTTCAAGCAGTGCCTCTTCCAAGAGGGAGACTGTCCTACCAGCCTGAAGTGAAAATGAAAGAGAATATGTCGTGCCGTGCAGGACAGGAGAAACTGAGGGTGGAGTAAGACTCTCTTTACTGCCTGCGAGTACTGTTTTCTGTGCAAAAATCATGGGTCACACTCATAGCAAGCCTACTCCTCTGGGGACCCTGCTGAAAAATTTCAAGAAGGGATTTAGTGGGGGATTATGGAGTGACTATGACACCAGGAAAGCTGAGGACCTTATGTGAGGTAGACGGGTCAGCATTTGGGGTGGATTGGTCCTCACAGGGAAGCCTAGACAGGTCTCTTGTCTCCAAAGTATGGCATAAGGTTACATGCAAGCCAGGACACCCTGATCAATTTCCGTATATAGACTCATGGCTGCAGCTAGTTCTAAACCCTCCACAGTGGCTAAGAGGACAGGCAGCAACCCTACTGATGGCAAAGGGGCAGGCAGCTAGGGAAAAACCCCGCTCCACCCGCCAAGGGATGCAGACTCCTAAGGTCCTGACAGATCCAATGGTAGAAGAGCCTTTGCCAAAGATACCTCCCCCTTATCAGGAGGAAAGAGTCCTTGCCCTTGGGCCTGAAACCTCAGCACCCCTGCTAGAACTGCACACCCCTAACCCACCCAGGATACACAAGAAAGAATCCGGAGGGACTCCTCCCATCGCGGCCCGCTTCCCAGGAGGAACTGCCCCTCTAGCAGCCCATCTGCGACCCAATGCAGGGGTGCAGATGCCTTTAAGAGAGCAGAGGTATATGGGAGTGGATGAGGATGGCCACATTGTGAAAAGATGTGTTTTCACGTACCTGCTGTTCACCTCAGATGATCTTATCAACTGGAAAAATAACACCCCATCTTATACTGAGAACCCACAAGCTCTCATTGACCTACTGCAAACTATTGTGCAGACTCATAACCCCACTTGGGTTGACTGCCACCAGCTGCTATGTATCTTTTTCAACACTGATGAAAGGCAGAGAGTACTCTAAGCCACTTCCAAATGATTGGAGGAGCATGTTCCAGCAGATTACCAGAGCCCCCAAGAGTATGTCAGGGCCCAGCTACCAGCTACCCAGTGGAATCCAAACACCCCAGAGGGCATGCAAAGGCTAATCTGGTACAGAGAGACCTCACTGGAAGGATTGAAAAAGGGAGCCCAGAAGTTACAAACATCAACAAAGTCTCTGAGGTTACTCAAGGGAAAGAGGAAAGCCCAGCACAGTTTTATGAAAGGCTATGTGAAGCCTATCTCATGTATACTCCTTTTGACCCTGAGAGCCCCGAAAACCAGTACATGGTAAATATGGCATTAGTCAGTGTAAGGGTTATTGCCGAGTTTAAAATGAGGAAACTAAACCAGCCTAGGAAAATTAAATGCCCATTTATTAAGCTCCCGGGCGAGGTTCTATGGTCCGGGAAAGGCGGGCCAGAGAAGTCGCGCTTGACTCCTCTTGGGCGTGGGGTTTTATAGGGGTTAGAGGCAATTGATTGGATATTGGGGAAACAAAGCATAAGGTGGGCTGGCTAAGGACGTATAGGGCGAGTTGCCATTGGGTAAGGCTTGGCGGGGATTTTTAAAATTTTGGCAGGTTCGAATGCATAGTTTAGTGCTGAGAATGCGTAGTTTAGTGCTGAGTATAGATCTGGGAGCAGAACGAAGAAGTGGGTGTGGGTGAGGTGAGCCCACATGGAGAAGCCAGATGCTGAGTATCAGACATGGAGAGGGGGTGGGTGTTGTTCATCCAGCTCCCAGCGAGGCTATTGACCTTACAGTCAGTCAGTGTGCAGAAGACATTAGGAGAAAGCTACAGAAGCAGGCAGGATTTGCGGGCATGAATACTTCACAGCTACTGGAAATAGCTAACAAGGTGTTTGTGAACAGAGACGCAGTAAGCCATAGAGAAAATCGTGGAGAAAATGAGCGTCAAGCCCGATGAAGCACCGACTTGATAGCTGCCGCTTTTAGAGGAGCACCCCCAAAAGGTCAGGGAAAGGGGGGCTCCTGGAAGGCTACCCAGTCTAATCGCCCACACCTGCAGCATAACCAGTGTGCTTACTGTAAGGAAGTGGGACTCTGAAAGGACCAGTGCTCCCAGTTGACAGCAAAACAGGGAGATCTTAAGCCCGAGGCTTCAGACGAAAAGTGAAGGAGCTCTGTTTAATCTAATGGAAGGGCCACTGGACTGAAGGGGACTGGGCTCAATTGCCCCCAAGGGCCCATGGTCAGAATGACAGTGGGGGGGGCAAGGACATTACTTCCTCATCAACACAGCTGCTGAATATTCAGTGGTAACCACCCCTATAGCCCCCCATCAAAGGAAACAACCAGTATCACTGAAGCTACTGGGGTGTCAGAAAAACAGTCTGTTTGCCTCGGACTTGTGAGGTGGGGGGGTCATGAGGTAACGCCCCAGTTCTTACATATGCCTGATTGCCCTTTGCCCCTGCTAGGAAGGGATCTGCTCAGTAAGCTACGGGCAACTGTCACCTTCACTGAGAGTGACACTTTCAGTGCTCTGGGAGCCCCTGCTTTGAGTGATCTCACCTTTCTTTCTCAGCTCACTGCAACCTCTGCCTCCAGGGTTCAAGTGATTCTCCTGCCTCAGCCTCCCGAATAGCTGGGAACACAGGTGTGTGCCACCATGTCTGGCTAATTTTTTGTATTTTTAGTAGAGACAGGGTTTCACCATGTTAGCCAGGATGGTCTTGATTGCCTGACCTCATGATCTGCTCACCTTAACCTCCCAAAGTGCTGGGATTACAGGTATGAGCCACCATACCCGACCCTGTCCCACCTTTCTGAACCAAACCAATGTATTTCTTAAATGTATTTGATTTATGTCTCATGCCTTCCTAAAATACATAAAACCAAGCTGTACCCCAACTTCCTTGAGCACATGTTCTCAGGACCTCCTGAGGGCTGCGTCACAGCCTATGGTCACTCATATTTGGCTAAGAATAAATATTTTCAAATATTTTACAGAGTTTGACTCTTTCGTCAACAATACCTAGGTGTGGATATTTTGTGATTGGTCCTGACTGGTGTTCTGTGAGCTTCATGGATAGGTGGTTTGGAGCCTGTCATTAATTTTGGAAAATTCTCAGCCATTATTACTTCAAATTTTTCTCTTTTTCTTTTCCTTCCAGTGTTTCTGTTGTCCACATGTATACTTTTAATAACTGTCTCACAGTTCTTGGATATTTCATTCCATTTTTTTAAGTCTATGTTTTCTCTTTGTTTCACAGTGTGGGAAGTGTCTGCTGACATATCATCAAGTCACTGGTTCTTTTCTTGGTCATGTTCAGTCTGACCATGGGCCCAAAAAACGCATTCTTCATTTCTGTCACAGTGGTTTCTTTTACTTCTGCCATTTCCTTTCTTTAAAAAAAAAACTTTTATTTTAGATTCTGGGTGTACATGCGCAGGTTTGTTGCATGGGTATATTGCACTCAGATAGTGAGCATTGTAATTACCAGGTGGTTTTTCATCCCATGCCCTCTGACTGCCTCCCCCCTCTAGTGGTCATCGGTGTGTTGACTGTTCCATGTTTATGTCCGTGTGTGCTCAATGTTTAGCTCTCACTTATAAGTGAGAATAAGCGGTATTTGGTTTTCTGTTCCTGCATTAATTTGCTAAGAATTAAGCAGTTTAGAAGTTTCACAAAGAACTTAAAACAGAGCTACCATTTGACCCAGCAATCCCATTTCTGGGCATATACCCAAAGAAAAATAGATCACTATATCAAAAAGACACATACACACAAATGTTCATCACCGTTCTGTTCACAATAGCAAATACATGGAATCAACCTAGGTGCCCATCAGTGGTGGATTGGCTAAAGGAAATACGTTACATGTACATCATGGAATGCTATGCAACCATAAACAAGAATGAAATCATACCTTTGCAGCAATATAGATGGAGCTTTTGATTGTTTTTGTAGTTTTCACTTCTCTAATTAAATTACTCACCTGTCCTCCTGTTCCCCTCCTTTTTCCAGTAAAGCCTTAGCATGTTAATCACAGTTACTTAAAATCTTCATCTCCCCCATCCCATGACTTCACCCTGTACTCTTTGACCAATCAATCATTCCTACACTTTGGCCCACTATTCTTCCAAACCGCTTAAAATCCCTAGCCTCAAAACTCCTTGGGCAGCTGGATTTGAGATGTCCTCCCATCTCCTCACTCAGCTGCCTTACAATGAAACCCATTCCTCTGCTGCAATCCAGTGTTCGGTATATTGACCAGCCATGCACCCTGGAACAAAGTGGGGGCCAAAGTAGGAGGATCCCTTAAGCCCAGGAGTTCAAGACCATCCTGGACAACATAGCAAGATAACATCTCTATTTAAAAAAATTAAATTAACCTGTTACGGTTACATTTCTTCCCATTTCTGGCTTCAGCTGCAGCTTCTGCTCAAGGCTAGCTTGTGATTCTTGGTATCTGCCAGTCTGTCCAGTTTGTGGGGTGGCCATTTCCCCTGTGACTCCCTGAAGGACCTAAGAAGGGTTGCTGATCTTGTTTGTTCAGCTTTTTCTTGTTGTGAAAATGGGAGTGACGACATCCATGCTTGTACACACTGGATTCGAACCGGATGCCCATCCTTTCAATTTTGCATTCTGTGTAATCTCAACAAAAACGAAGCCTTGTTGCAAGTCTATCAATGCTTGAATATCTTTCCTGCTTGCCAATACCTCAGAAACAAGTGTCAAGAAATTTTTCCAAACTTGATTTTCCCTCCCTTTCCATGTATATGCTCAGATAGGAGACAAGCAGTTAGATAGATGAAAGCTCAGCAATCAGACCGTTCCCAGCCACAAGTCCTCCCCATTCCTGCTCAGTCACACACAAGAAAGGAATTCTTAGAGCTGCGCACAGTGGCTCACACCTGCAATCCCAGCACTTTGGGGGCCAAAGTGGGAAGATCCCTTAAGCCCAGGAGTTCAAGACCATCCTGGACAACATAGCAAGACACCATCTCTATTTTAAAAAATTAAATATTAAAGAAAGGGAAAAGAGAAAGAAATGAATTTCTGAGACACTTAATAGTCGCTTCTGTCATCCTGTGAGTTCTTTCTCAAAAGTCCAGTGTTTGAGAAAATTAGGCATAAATAGGTCCTATTTCAGCTGCCAACTGAAGTTAAATTTTCCTCTTTAGAATCTAAGCCCTGGAGACACCACTTGAGCATTTCTTTTTGTCCCATTGTAACCTCGGAGAAATTTGGCTTGGGATTTAGGGAGGAAATGACAGAAATTATATACGTATAAACAAGCCTTAGAAATATGGACATGGTAGCTGGGCATGGTTGTACACACCTGTGGTCCCAACTACTTGGCAGGCTGAGGTGGGAAGATTGCTTAAGCTCAGGTCGTGGAGGCTGGAGTGAGCTACAATCATGCCTGTGAATAGCCACTGCACTCCGTCTAGGACAACATAGTGAGACCTTGTGTTTAAAAATAGGTATGATATAAATGTATCTATATGCAGATGTGATCGATACATTTGGACAGGAAAGTGGGCAGGAAACAACATCGAAGGGAGGAGGGGCAGAGGTCTGGGGAGTGAGTGTGAGCTGGTGGCAACGTAATGAGAGTGGACCTCCTAACCTTTCCTTCACTGGAGGACAGATGCCTACCCTTCTCTGCATCCCTGCCCTGACTCCTTGCCCTGCATGGGTGCTCTACCCCTCCACCTGATGTCTTGCCCAGGGTTTTAGTCTAACAGTGGAGAGTGTGGACCTCAATCCAGTTATTGAAGAACAATCAGATGTAAATGAGAAGAGGAGGAATCCCCCACTTGGGGGAGCAGATGCTCCTTCTCCTTCCGGGGGAGAGTAGCTCACAATGCAGGACAGCCAATGGGTTCTCTCTACAGGGCCTTGAATCCCTACTGGAGGCTACAAGGACTTGGAGACCTAGGATCCGTTTCCAACCGTCTGCATATAGCCAAGAGAGGAGTGGGCACCAAGGCAGCTGGACTCTAAGTGGCCAGGAGAGTTTGAGCTCAGCTGATGATGTTGTAAGACCATTTTGCCTACATACAGCCTGAGCAAGCCATGGAGGTCCAGGACTCCTAGTGATGCATTTATCATCCAAAGAAGATGAGCTCAGCACAAGCATCTCCTGAAGTGCAGTCTGTACACCAGCTGCATAAGAGTTACGTAAGGGGCTTGTGACAAATACACACTCCAGAGCGCCCTTAGGCTAGGCCAGAACCTCTGAGGGAAGAGGCTTGGAAATGTCAATTTTTCATAATCTCCTGTTCTTAGGTACACTACAGTGTGAGAATATATATTCAGTACCTGTTAGATGCCAGCTACATATCTTCTAATATATAAAAGGAAGGAATGATTATCCCCATTAGGTGTAGAAGCTAAGGTTTGGTGGGATTCAATAATGTGCCCAAGGTCACAAGGCTAGGAAATGGTTGCCCTAGGAGTCTACAAGACCCATTCCAAAGCTGCATGTGAAGAAACAAGCAGTTTTTAATAAAGAAAAATTCAAAGGAGATGCACTGGGAATCTAAACTTTGGATCTAGCTCTTCTCTGTGAAGTCTTTCCAGTCTTTGCTACTCTGAACAATCTGTTTTATTTATTTATTTGTTTGTTTGTTTATTTTGAGATGGAGTTTCACTCTTTGTTGCCCAGGCTGGAGTGCAGTGGCATGATCTCCGCCTCCCAGGTTCAAGCGATTCTCCTGCCTCAGCCTCCCAAGCAGCTGGGATAACGAGCGCAAGCCACCAAGCCCGGCTAATTTTTTTGTATTTTTAGTGGAGACGGGGTTTCACTATGTTGCTCAGGCTGGTCTCCAACTTATGACCTCAGGTGATCCACCCACCTCGGCCTCCCAAAGTGCTCAGATTACAGGCATGAGCCTCTGCGCCCGTCCTGAACAATCTAATTTTAAATGGAATGTCACATATCTCAAAGAAGTAAAGGCAGCAACCTCCATGTATAAATAGTTCTTGTTTGGTGGATGGAGGTTAAAATGGCATGCCCTTCTCCAGTTGAACTTGTAAGTGTGCTGTGGAGTAAAAGACTATAGGCTACACCAGTCCAATAATGTAGCATCTTGACATGAATTTCTATTTTCAGAAAATAGAGATTAAGGGAAGGCTATTTCCAGAGTCAATAAGAAGGGAGTAATATTTTTAAAATGTTTCCTAATATTAAAACCTCCTCATATTGGGAATAATTTCAGAATATCTGTTTCATAGACGTTCTCTAAGAAGTCGCAGGTAGCCATGAGTTAAGACACTATTTCTGTATTTGCCCTCCTCCATGAATGTGTCAATTTCAGCAGTCATCGGGCTCCTGTGCGCAGCTCGGGGCTGGGTTTCCTGAGGAATGCAAATGAGAGGAAGACACACTTTGTTCTCAGGCAGTTTACAGTGAAATGAAGCAGAAAGAGAGAAGCCCAGGATGAAAATCATATAACCCATAATGTAGCAAAAGAGAAGTACGAATGACTACAGGAGTCGGGGATGGAAATCGCCCACAGCTTGAGTGGGAAGCGTTCCCATCCCTGAGGCCTGCGGGCACCGGGGTGCTGGCGCTCTGGAGAAAGCCCACGGGCCCGGGCCTGCCTACAGGGACCTCGTGCTCCACCAAAGCCAAGGCTGGACCAACTCAGGGAGCAGCCGCGGGCAACACCCAGCCTCTCTCCAGCCTCCTCCGCATCGCCTGCTGGGGCTTCCAGCGAAGATACAGTGTGAAATAAGCACACTGTAGGGAATTGGGGGGGGCCGGGCGTGGTGGCTCACACCTGTAATCCAAGCACTTTGGAGGCCGAGGCGGGCGGATCACCTGAGGTCGGGAGTTCGAGACCAGCCTGACATGATGAAACCCCGTCTTTAAAAAAAAAAAAAAAAAAAGAGAGAGAATGGGGAATCCATCACCTCAAGCATTTCCACTTTGAGTTACAAACAATCCAGTTATACTCTGTAAAGTGGTTTTGCTGTTGCTCTGTCACCAGGCTGGAGTGCAGTGGCGTGATCTTGGCTCACTGCAACCTCCGCCTCCCGGGTTTAAGCAATTCTCCTGCCTCAGCCTCCAGAGTTGCTGGGACTGCAGGCACATGCCACCACGCCTGGCTAATTTTTTGTATTTTTAGTAGAGACGGGGTTTCACTGTGTTAGTCAGGACGGTCTCCATCTCCTGACCTCGTGATCTGTCTGCTTCGGCCTCTCAAGGTGCTGGGATTACAGACCTGAGCCAGGGTGCCCAGCCCTGTTTTTTTGTTTTGAGACATTCTGTCTCCCAGGCTGGAGTAGGTGGCATGATCTCGGCTCTCTGCAACCTCCACCTCCCGGGTTCAAGCAACCCTCCTACCTCAGCCTCCTGAGTTGCTGGGATTACAGTCACACGCCACCATGCTCAGCTAATTTTTGTAATTTTAGTAGAAATGGGGTTTCACCATATTGGCCAGGCTGGTATCGAACTTGTGACCTTAGGCGATCCACCTGCCTTAGCCTCCGAAAGTGCTGGGATTACAGGTGTGAGCCACTGCACTCAGCCTCTTTAAGTTATTTTAAAATGTACAGTTATTATTGACCACAGTCATCCCATTGTGCTATCAATGGTAGGTCTTAATCATTCCCTTCCTCTCTTCTTCATTAGCAGAACTCCAGTTTTATTCATGCAGCACAGCTCTTTCAAAAGTCTTAGTGACAGAGGGAAAGAGAGGACTGAATGAGGATGAGAGGGTGGTGGTGGCCAAGGTCTGTGGCTGCAGGCGGGGAGAGTAAGAAGTTGTTGGTTTCGGGTTCATTGCTTTGATCAAGAAGGGTTCTGATATCAGAAAGAGCCAGTAAGGAGGGAAAATTTAGGGGAGAGAGGAAGACTGACAGCCTTACCTAGTATAACCTATCTGGAGAAATTTAGGTGGGTTTTCTACCAAGCCGACGCAGGCGGCTTTCTTTCTCTAAGAATGACGCCCCACACTGCCCACAGTGAAAACTCCTTCACCACCAAGAGCCCCCTTATGGATGCAGTATCTTCTGATCATTGGTGGCTGAAGAATACCTTGGTTTTCGTTTTTTTTTCCTTTTTTACCCCTTACTGCTCCTGTCTAATTCAGGAGCTCCCTGGTGAACTCTCAATGAACTTGGAAGTCCTGGGCTCATGTTCAGATTCACTCTTCTCATAGCTTCATTTCCTCGACACTGAGACCCTGAGCAATTCAACCAGGGTCCAGGAGGACATATGTCCTGTGACTGGAAAACAATGGGCCCTGGCCTTTGGCCATTGTCTGGTTTTCTGACAGAAACCCCCCTCTTTCCCTTGTGGGGAAATAGCTTCCCTGTACTGCCCTGACCCTTTTAAGAAAATGCCATCTGCTCACATTGGTGTTATTAAAACACATTTACATAGCTTCAAGGAACTAGATCTTCAAAACACATAGAGCCTGTGCTAGTTAACTGGACTGTGTCCAAGTAACTAATGCAAGTATTCCCCCCATTCCTCACCTTTTGGACAATGTAATGCTTTAAATATGTTGAGTATTTCCTGCCCCCAAAGATCCAATAAGCTGCATGCTGCCAGGAGATTCCATGAAGGTTCATGAGAACTTGGGCAAGGAGAGATACATGGATAATAGGCATTTATTTTCATTTTGACTAGACATATGAAATATTTCTCACTCCTATGGTAGATAAAAATTCCCTAGAGTCTTGAAAACTCATGTGTGCAAGGAGGCTTCTCTGTTCAAACATTCCAAAATCTTTTTAAAATTCAAAACAGAAATGGATTGACTTACATAGCATAGAAAGCTCCATGGAAATGGCAGAAAGTTTGACTTAGGAAAACACATTTTTCCTCCCAGAATCCGTTTTCTGCTACCAGTCTTGGTCTGTGCACTCAGCAGCAAGGGAGAAAAGGAGTCAGGGCAGCCGTACTGTGCATGCAGTTGTCACCAACACAAAGCAAATTAAGAGGAAATGTATACCATGTGCTCCAGGGAGCAATCTCGGCACCTCAGGGGAGCAGCTGAAGGGCCGTGGCCGGGCCCACAGGCACTCAGCGGGAGCTTGCAGCAGCGCCCTCTACTGGCCCCGGAGGACCCCGGAGCCTCAGCCTCGCAGGCGCGTCAGACTGCAGCGGCCTCCAGCTGCAGTACAGTGGGGGTTCCCACACCGCAGCCAGGCTCACATAATCGTCTCTGTTCCAACTCTCCTTGTTTCTTTCACATGGCCTAGGGGCCTTTCTGCCTTTCTTCTTGGGAATGGCTGCAACTCTGCACCCAGTTTTCACTGATCCCACTTCCACACCCTCATGGGGACACCCTGACCCCCTCCAGAAGTCAAGCAGAAAGGCCAGTCACTCGCCCTCACTGTGGCAAGCAGCACACCAGTTTGGGGGATCGGGGGGACAGAAGAGGTGATTGGAGGGAAAGCAGTGGCTCTCGACTTGGGAGATGGTCATACCCCATTGAAGAATTTTTTAAAAATAAATAATCTGAACATTTCTCCCTGGAGTAAAATAGCACGTGATGCACTCAGCAAACGTGTGCCGGCCACCCGGGCACTGTTCTAGGCAATCCGGATACAGCAGTAAAATAAACAAGGTCCCATTGTCAAAAAACTCACCCTAGCAGGGAGACCATTAGCGATGCCATGTGGATAAACCTCAGAAGAAGCTGAAGCAGGAGCAAGAGGAGGGGATGGAGGAGGAGGGAGGGGACTGTGAGGAAATCTTGATGAAGAAAGTGGGCCAGGGCCCGCAGAGGGCAGCCTATTCAAAGAAACTCTGCTTGCAATAAGATGAGGGGCCCCGCCCAGGGGAAGTTTCTCCAGGGACCCACAGCTTAAGGACCTCTCTTTTAGGAAAGATCTCAAACATTTCCTTGTAGCTTATCAGTCCAGAGAGCTCTTATTCTTATTCATTTGTCAAGTATTTATTAAATGCCAAATAAAAATACTAGGGACTGGACACACGCTAAATAAAACATACCCCTCCCCAACTCCCTCAAAGAACACAAGTCTGATGAGAAAGACTACAAATAAACAAAAACAACACACTGTCGACAAAAAGAGTCAAACTCCATAAAATATTTGAAGAGATTTATTCTGAGCCAAATACAAGTGACCACAGGCCATGACACAGCCCTCAGGAGATCCTGAGAACATACACCCAAGGTGGTCAGGGCTTGGTCTTTTACATTTTAGGGAGTCATGAGATATCAATCAAATACATTTAAGGTACACATTGGTTGGGTCCAGAAAGGTGGAACAACTCAACCTGGGTGAGACGACTTCCAGATTATAAGTAGATTTAAAATTTTTCTAATTAGCATTTGGTTATCAATAGAAAGGAATGTCTGGGTTGTGACAAAGAGGTTTTGGAGATCAAAGTTCTATCATGTAGATGAAGTCTCCAGGCAGCAGGCTTCAGAGAGAATAGATTCTGTAAATGTTTCTTATCAGACTTAAGGTCTGTGTGGATGTTCAGTGCTGGTCGCTTTTTCCTGAAATCCAAAAGGGAGGTGGGTAGAATGAGGCATGTCAGACCCCCCACTTCCCCGCCATGAAAGGCTGGCCTGCACCAGCGTTTCAGGTTAAATTTTAGAGTGTACTGGCCAACGATGGAGTCCATTTAGATGGTTGCAGGGGGTCTTCGTGTTTCATTTTTGGTCTACATTCAGTAGATCTAAAAATGCACTTGAAATTTAACATTCATTCATGATGAAAACTTTTAGAAAACAAGAAATAGAAAATAACGTCCTTATTCTCATAAACGATATTTACAAAAACTCTGAAGTGGATGTCTCATGTAATGGTGAAAGGTAGAATGCAACCTTATCGAATGTTTTTTATCAACACTTCTACACAGCATTGTACTGTGCACTCTCTACGTAATAAGATAATAAAAAGAAAAATTAGAAAAAATAAAGGTGGTATTATTCACAGATCATATGATTCCGTATGTAGAAAAGCCAACAAATCTGCAGGTGAATTTTTAGAGTTAATAAGTGAGTTTAGTAAAGCTTGTTGGATGAAAGGTCAAAATACAAATAGACTTATTTCTATGTATCATTAACAAATAGCAAATAAAAGCTTTTAAAAGATACTATTGACAACGATTCCACTACACACACGCCACAAGAGTTAAAATGAAGAAGACTGACAATGCCAAGTGTTGACAAGGAAGTAATGCAACAAAACTTCTATACAGCACCAGTGAGTGTGCACATCGGTCCAGTCACTGAAGTGGAATATACAATACTCAACAGTCAGGCAGTTTCACTGCTAACAGTGCACCAAACAGAATGCACATCGTGGGCTGGGCAGGGTGGCTCGTGCCTGTAATCCCAGCACTTTGGGAGGCCGAGGCGGGCAGATCGCCTGAGGTCAGAAGTTCGAGACCAGCCTGGCCAACACAGCAAAACCTGTCTCTACTAAAAATACCAAAATTAGCCGGGTGTGGTGGCGCACATCTGTAATCCCAGCTACTCAAGAGGTTGAGGCAGGAGAGTCACTTGAACCCAGGAGGCAGAGGTTGTGGTGAGCTGAGATCGTGCCACTACACTCCAGCCTGGGTGACAGAGCAAGAATCCATCTCCAATAAATAAATAAATAAAAAGAATGCACACTGTGCATGTATATACAAGAATGATCATGGCGGCATCACTTGTAATAACTAAGAAAATGGAAATATAGTAGTCCCTTGGTATCCCTGGGGGATTAGTTCCAGGATCTCCAAGGACACCAAAATCTGCAGATGCTCAGGTCTCATATAAAGTCACGTAGTACTTGCATATAACCCATGCACATTTTCCCGTATACTTTAAGTCATCTCTAGATTACTTATAATATCCAATACAACGTAAATGTCACATGCGTAGTTGTTATAATGTGTTTTTTAAATTTGTATTTTTGTATTGTTATTTTTTCCATCCTTGGTTGGTTGAATTTGCTGAACCTGTGGATATGGGGTGCCCACTGCAACCCAAATATCTGTCAACACTAGAATAGATAAAAATTATGGTATATTAATTCAGTGGCATGTTATACCAGAAAATGAATAAAATATAGCTGCAGCACAACAATGTGGATGAATCTTACAATCATAATACTGGACAAAAGAAGCCAAACTCAAAAGAATACACACCGTATGGTTCTATTTATTGGAAGTTCCTAACCAGGGAAAACTAAGTTATGGCGTTAGAAGTCAGAGTAGAGTAACTTTTGGCAGAAAGACAATAGTGGTTGTGGGAGTGCATGAGGGAGGCTTCTGGAAGGTTATAGGGTTCTATTTCTTGATGGGGGTGATTATATGTGTGTGTTCTCTTCTTGGTGATTCATTGAGTTACACTTATGACACTCCAATGACAGACCATTCGATGGTCTCTCACGTGATGGAATCTCACATTCGTTCGTTTAGTTTTAAACATCCATTCCCTCACAGTCATGGTATGATGGCAGCAGTTTGAGAGCTGCTTGGAACACTGTCAGAAACCAGCAACCTAGCACAAGCTTTGTGCTTGGCCAGGCGTGGTGGCTCATGCTTGTAATCCTGGCACTTTAGGAGGCTGAAGCAGGAGAATTACTTCAGCCCTGGAGGTCGAGGCAGCAGTGAGCTGGTTTACTTTTTGGAATTATAGAAATGTTCTAAAATTGAGCCTGGTGAAGAGTTCACAAGTCTGTATGCACAGATTAAACTAAAACCCATTGAATTTTATACTTTAAATGGGTGAATTATATGACATATGAATTATATTTCAATAATATAAAAAGAGAAATTGCAGTGAAAAAAAAGAGAAATTGCAGTGGCTATACTTGTATCGGACAAAACAGACTTTAAGACAAATATTGTTACTAGAGACAAAGAAGACATTGTATAATAATAAAAGTGCTGATGTATTGGAACGACACAAACACTTAATTTTAAACACTTAATACGCTAACAGCAGAGCCCTCAAATTACATGACACAAAACTGACAGAAATAAAGGGAGAAATACACAATTCAACAATAATAGTGGCTGGGTATGGTGGCTCACACCTGTAATCCCATCACTTTGGGAGGCCGAGGCAGGCAGATCACAAGGTCAGGAGTCTGAGACCAGCCTGGCCAATATAGTGAGCCCCCATCTCTACTAAAAATACAAAAATTAGCCATGTGTGGTGGTGGGCACCTGTAGTCCCAGTTACTCAGGAGGCTGAAGTTTGAACCCAGGAGGCTGAGGTTGCAGTGAGCCGAGACCATACCATTTCACTCCAGCCTGGGCGCCACAGCAAGACTCCGTCTCAAAAAAACAAAAATACAATAATAGTTGGAGGTAGGCACCAGGCGCAATGGCTCATGCCTGTAATCCCAGTACTTTAAGAGGCAAAGGTGGGTGGATCACTTGAGCCCAGGAGTTCAAGACCAGCCTGGGTAACATGGTGTAATCCCATTTCTACAAAAAATACAAAAGATTAGCTGGGCTCGGTGGTGTGCACCTGTAGTCCCAGCTACTTGGGAGACTGAGATGGGAGGATCATCTGAGCCGAGGAGGTTGAGGCTGCAGTCAGCCATGATTACACCACTGCACTCCAGCCTGGGGGACAGAGTGAGACCCTGTCTTCAAAAAAAAAAAAAAAAAAAAAGAAAAGAAAATAGTAGGAAGTTTCCATACCCCAATTCCAATAATTGATAGATCAACTAGGAAGAAGATTAACAAGGAAGCAGAAGACTTGAACATTATACACTGTCTAGACCTGCCAGGTGTGGTGGCTTAAGCCTGTAATCCCAGCACTTTGGGAGGCTGAGGTGGATGGATCACAAGGTCAGGAGTTCGAGACCAGCCTGACCAACATGGTGAAACCCTGTATCTACTAAAAAAAACAAAAATTAGCCAGGTTTAGTGGCACACACCTGTAATCCCAGCTATTCAGAAAGCTGATGCAGGAGAATTGCTTGAACCCAGGAGGTGGAGGCTTACAGTGAGCCAAAATTGTGCCACTGCACTCCAGCCTGGGCCACAGAGTGAGACTCCATCTCAAACAAGCAAACAAACAAACAAACAAAAACCTGTCTAGACCTAGACCTAACATGCATATTCAGAACATGTCACACAATAATAGCAGAATACACAGCTTTTTAAGTGCACATGGACGTTTTCCAGAAAGATCATACGTTATGCCATAAAACAAGCCTTAATAAACTTAAGAGCATTTTAATCATGCAAAGTATATGGCCCAAATACAATGGAATAAAATTAGATATTGATCACAGAAGAAATCTTGGCAAATTTATAGATATATGAAAATTAAACAATACACCCTTCAGCCAATGGGTAAAAGGATGAATCAAATAGATATTAGAAAACACTTTTAGACGAATAAAAACAAAAACAATGCATATGAAAATTTATGTGATACAGTAAAAGCAGTACTTAGAATAAGGAAAGTCATAAGTATAAATGCCTATATTAAAAAGAAAGATCCCAAGTCAATAACCTGACTTTACACCTTAAGGAATTAGAGAAATAGCAAACAAAATAAAAAATAAGCAGAAAGAAAATAACGAGGTAATAATAAAGACCAGAGGGACAAGAAATGAACTGAGACTAGACAAACAACAGAGAAGATCAATGAAAGCAAAAGTTGGTTTTTAAAAAGATCAATGAAATTGGCAAACCTTTAGGTAGACTGACCAAGGGGAAAAGAAAAAAGATTTTAGTATGAAAGAGAGGGACATCACTACCAACCTTGCAGAAATGAAAATGATGCATAAGGGAATACTATGAACAACACATACCAAAATATTGGATAGCCTTGATGAAATAGGCAAATTCCTGCAAAGACACAAATTACTGAGATTGACACAAGAAGAAATAGAAATAGTGCAGGAAGTAGAAAAGTTCCTTTTTTAAAGTTTCCTTTCTTGTTAAAAAATAAGTGTGTGAATAATTTTGTTAAGCCCTATCCAACGTAGCTGTTAGATATGCCATGCTTACAGACACATAGTACATTCTATGTCCTTGTACTTTAACCAAGGTATATGTGCTGGACATTCTCACAGTCATGTCCCAGCTCTCCATTGCTTTTACCTGTTTAAAAAAAGTTTTAAGTTGTCAGCCAATAGAGTTTTAGTTTAAATTGTGAGGTCTGGCTCAGCCAATGGAGATCAGACACAGCAGTAAGGACAACCCCAAATGCATAAGGGATAAATTTGTGTGTTTTCCTTTGTTCATTGTACTCTCGTGGCAAGATGGCTAGTGACCGTACCCTTCCTGCAGTCCAGGAAGTAAAAATTGCATTGCTGAAAAACCCTTTGTCTCAGTGCTAATTTTTCTCTGTGGCGCTGAGCATGTTTCCAACAAATAGGAAATCTGAATAACCTGTAATAAGTGAAGATATTTAATAGTAATCAAAATACTTCCCACCTCAGCTTATATCATTTCATTGATGAATTATACCAAATGGCTTAAGAAGAATAAACATCAGTTCTTCACAAACTCTTCAAAAAAAATAAGAAAGGAGGGAAAACTTGCCAGATTATTCTGAGGCCAGTATTCCTGATAGTCAAAAACATCACAAGAATAACTATAGACCAATATTTCTTATGAATAAAGACATAAAAAGTCCTCAACATGATACCAGCAAATCAAGTCCAGCAGCATATTAAAAGAATTATATGCGTGCAGTGGCTCATGCCTTATTCTTTAATAAGAATTCATATTAAAAGAATTAATTCCAGCACTTTGGGAGGCCGAGGCGGGTGGATCATGAGGTCAGGAGATCAAGACCATCCTGGCTAACACAGTGAAACCCCGTCTCTACTAAAAATACAAAAATTTAGCCAGGCGTGGTGGCATGCACCTGTAGTCCCAGCTACTAGGGAGACTGAGGCAGGAGAATCACTTGAACCCAGGAGGCAGAAGTTTCAGTGAGCCGAGATTGCACCATACGTAATGATGAGAATGAATGCTTTTCCCCAAAGCTCAAGAAAAAGTTGTTTCCCGTTCCTCGTAGCTTGAAGCATAATAAGCAATATGCTAATACAGTTGTCTCTCTGTATTCATGGGAATTGGTTACAGGACTTCCCATGGATATTCAAGTCCCTGATGTAAAATGGTAGAGTATTTGCATGTAACCTATGCACATCCTCCTGTATACTGTAAATCATCTCTAGATTCCTTATAATACCTAATACAATGTGAATATTTTATAAATATTTGTTATAATCTATTGTTTAGGGTATAATGACAAGAAAAAAAAGGCTCTGATGCAACCATCATTTTTTCCCCAAATATTTTTGATCAACAATTGGTTGACTCCACAGATGCATAACCGATGGATATGAGGGGCTGATTATATAGTTGTTTTCAGAGTCTGATTCATAGCCTTAAGGAGGTAATATTTATACAGAATAGATTAAAATCACTGAATTGAGCACGCATTTCAAAAGGCTAGAAAAAACTAAACAGCTTTGAAAAACTATCGGTAAGGAATAGATTCTAAAAAGCAAGTAAAGACATAGAATTAACCTAGGTGGGGAGGATCCCAAGATGGCCGAATAAGAGGCAGCTCCCAGCGAGAGAGATGCAGAAGCCAAGTGGTCTCCACAATTCCAAATGAGGTATCAGGTTCATTTTGTGGGTCTGGTTGGACAGTGGGTATAAACCAGATAGGACAAGTTGAGGCAAGGCAGGGCACTGCCCCACCCAGGAGGTGCATGCAACCAACCAGAGGACTGGGGGGATCTCCCCCTCTGGGACTTCAGTTCAGATACAGCACTCCACCCAAGTCCTCTACAACCCACAGAACAGATCTTCACCAGGCTGGAAAGCCTCAGTGAGCTGCCTGAACAGGGCAGAACAGCAACTTCAGCCAGTGCCAGGGCTGTCAGCATAGATCTAGGCTGAAGCACTGGCTGACACGAAAGCCAGAAAGCTGGCTGGACCGAGCCACCCGCCCCCCCGCCCCAGCAAGAAGGGGATCTGAACGCAGGGAAATAGCCCAAATGGAAGGACAGGCTCCCCACCCCCCTTGCACAAAGCCCAACAGGCAAAAAAAAAAAAAACTCTCACTCCAGAGTTACACACCCAGAACATCAGTTAGAGAGTGACCAGGAATGATCGAGCTCAGCAGGCAGAAGGGAAGCCACCATTTGCAGAAGCCAGCCTAATTTTCCTGAGTCAATAAAAGACACAGCAGCTCCATGGAATCTATGGCAGCCCAGATTCTCTGCAGGCAGACAAAGGAAAGGCCACCTCTCCAAGCAGCTAACTGAGATCAAAACTATATAAATCCAAGAGATGGGAAGAAACCAGTGCAAGAAGAATAAAATCATCAAAAACCAGAACATCTCTCCCCCCACCACAAGATCACAACTCCTCACCAGCAAGAGAACAAAGCAGGATGGAGAATAAATTTGATGAGTTGACAAAAGCAGGCTTCAGAAGATGGGTAATAACAAACTTCTCTGAGTTAAAGGAACATGTTCTATCCCAATGCAAAGTAACTAAAAACCTTGAAAAAAGGTTAGATGAAATGTTAACTAGAACAACCAGCTTAGAGAATAACATAAAGGACTTGACGGAGCTGAAAAACACAGCACAAGAACTTCATGAAGCATACACAAGTTTCACTAGCCAAATAGATCAATAGCCAAATAGATCAAGCAGAAGAAAGGATATCAGAGATTGAAGATCAACTCAATGAAATAAAACGAGAAGGCAAGAAAAGAGAACAAAGAGTGAAAAGATATGAACAAAGCCTTCAAGAAATATGAGATTACATGAAAACACCTAATCTACACCTGATCGGTGTACTAGAAGATGACAGGGAGAATGAATCCAAGCTGGAAAACACTCTTCAGGAATATTATCCAGGAGAACTTCCCCCAACCTAGCAAGGCAGGCCAACATTCAAATACAGGAAATACAGAGAACACCACAACAATACTCCTCTAGAAGAGCAACCCCAAGGCACATAATCATCAGGTTCATCAGGGTTGAAATGAAGGAAAAAATACTAAGGGCAGCCAGAGAGAAAGGTCAGGTCACCCACGAAGGGAAGTACATCAGACTCACAGCAGATCTCTTGGCAGAAACCCTACAAGCCAGAAGAGAGTGAGGGCCAATATTCAACATCCTTAAAGAAAAGAACTTTCAACTCAGAATTTCATATCCAGCCAAACTAAGCTTCATGAGTGATGGGGAAATGAAATCCTTTAAGGACAAGCAATTGCTGAGAGATTTTGTCACTACCAGACCTGCCCTACAAGATCTCCTGAAGGAAGCACTAAACACAGAAAGGAAAAACCAGTACCAGTCACTGCAAAAAAGAACCAAATGGTAAAGACCAATGATGCAATGAAGAAATTATGGCAACCAAAGGGCAAAACGACCAACCAGTAATAAAATGGCAGGATCAAATTCACACATAACAATATTAACATTAAATGTAAATGGACTAAATGCCCCAATCAAAAGACACAGACTGGCAAATTGGATAAAAAAGCCTAGAATCATCAGTGTACTGTATTCAGGAGACCCATCTCACATGCAAAGACACACATAAACTCAAAATAAAGGGATGGAAGAAGATTTACCAAGCAAATGGAGAGCAAAAAAAAGCAGGCATGGCAATCCTAGTCGCTCATAAAATGGACTTTAAACCAACAAAAATCAAAAAGAGACACAGAAGGACATTACACAATGGTAAAAGGATCAATACAACAAGAAGAGCTAACTATTCTAAATATATATGCACCCAATACAGGAGCACCCAGATACATAAAGCAAGTCCTTAACAACCTACAAAGAGACTTAGACTCCAGCACAATAATAGTGGGAGACTTTAACACTCCACTGTCAATATTAGACAGATCAACGAGACAGAAAATCAACAAGGAAATCCAGGACTTCAATGTAGATCTGGACCAAGTGAACTTAATAGATATTTACAGAACTCTTAACCCAAAATCCACAGAATATACATTCTCTTCAGCACCACATCATATTTACTCTAAACTCGACCACATAATTGGAAGTAAATCACTCCTCAGCAAATGCAAAAGAATGGAAGTTATTACACAGTCTCTCAGACCACAGTGCAATCAAATTAGAACTCAGGATTAAGAAAACAACTCAAAACTGCACAACTTCATGGAAAATGAACAACTGGCTCCTGAATGGAGACTGGATAAACAATGAAATGAAGGCAGAAATAAAGATGTTTTTCAAAACCAATGAGAACAAAGACACAACATACCAGAATCTCTGGGACACATATAAAGCAGTGTATAGGGGAGAAATTCATAGCAATAAATGTCCATATGAGGAGAAAAGAAAGGTCTAAAATCAACACGCTATCATCAAAATTGAAAGAGTTAGAGGAGTAAGATGAAAAAAACTCAAAAGCTAGCAGAATACAAGAAATAACTAAGATCAGAGCAGAACTGAAGGGGGATAGAGACACAAAAAACCCTTCAAAAAATCAACAAATTCAGGAGCTGGTTTTTTTGAAAAGATCAACATAATAGACCATCAGCCAGACTAACAAAAAAAGAAAAGAGAGAGAATTAAATAGATGCAATAAAAAACAACAAAGGGGACATCACCACCAATTCCACAGAAATACAAACTACCATCAGAGATTACTACAAACACCTCTATGCACACGAACCAGTAAATCTGGAAGAAATGGATAAATTCCTAGACACTTGCATTCTCCCAAGACTAAACCAGGAAGAAGTGGAATCCCTGAATACACCAATAACAAAGGCTGAAGTTGAGGCAGCAATTAATAGTCTACCAACTAAAAAAAGCCCAGGTCCAGACGGGTTTACAGCTGAATTCTATCAGCCGTACAAAGAGTAGCTTGTATCATTCCTTCTGAATCTATTCCAAACAATACAAAAAGAGGGAATTCTCCCCAACTCAGTTTATGAGACCAACATCATCCTAATACCAAAACCAGGCAGAGACACAACTAAAAAAAAAAAACTTCAGGCCAATATCCATGATGAACATTGATGCAAAAATCTTCAACAAAATACTGGCAACCAGAATGCAATAGCAAATCAAAAAGCTTATTCATCATGATCAAGTAGGCTTCATCCCAGGGATGCAAGGCTGGTTCAACATATGCAAGTCTATAAATGTAATCCATCACACAAACAGAACCAAAGACAAAAACCACATAATTATCTCAATAGATGCAGAGAAGGCCTTCAACAAAATTCAACAGCACTTTATGTTAAAAACCCTCAATAAACTAGGTATCGAAGGAACGTATCTCAAAACAACAAAAGCTATTTATGACAAACCTGCAGCCAATATTATACTGAATGGGCAAAAACTGGAAACATTCCCTTTGAAACCTGGCATTAGACAAGGATGCCCCTCTCTCACCACTCCTATTCAATATAGTATTGGAAGTTCTAGCCAGAGCAATTAGGCAAGAAAAAAAAAAATAAAAGGTATTCAATTAGGAAAAAGAGGAAGTCAAATTGTCTGTATTTGCAGATGACATGATTGTATATTTAGAAGACCTTATCATCTCAGCCCAAAATCTCCTGAAACTGATAAGCAACTTCAGCAAAGTCTCAGGATACAAAATCAATGTGCAGAAATCACAAACATTTCTATACACCAATAACAGACTTAAAGAGAGCCAAATCATGAGCAAACTCCCCCCATTCACAATTGCTACAAAAGAGAATAAAATACCTAGGAATACAACTAACAAAGAATGTAAAGGACCTGTTCAAGGAGAACTACAAACCACTGCTCAAGGAAATAAGAGAGGACACAAACAGATGGAAAAAACATTCCATGCTCATGGTTAGGAAGAATCAATATTGTGAAAATGGCCATACTGCCCAAAGTAATTTACAGATTCAATGCTATCCCCATCAAGCTACCAATGACCTTCTTCACAGAACTAGAAAAAAACACATCTTAAACTTCATATGGAACCAAAAAGAGAGCCCGTACAGCCAAAACAATCCTAAGCAAAAAAAACAAAGCTGGAGGCTTCATGCTGCCTACTTCAAACTATACTACAAGGCCACAGTAATCAAAACACCATGGTACTGGTACCAAAACAGAGACACAGACCAATGGAACAGAATAGAGGCCCTCAGAGCAACACCACACATCTACAATCATCTGATCTTTGGCAAACCTGAGAAAAACAAGCAATGGGGAAAGGATTCCCTGGTTAATAAATGGTGTTGTGAAAGCTGGCTAGCCATGTGCATAAAGCTGAAACTGGACCCCTTCCTAACACCTTATACTAAAATTAACTCCAGATGGATTAAATATCTAAACATAAGACCTAACACCATAAAAAACTTAGAAGAAAAACCTAGGCAAAACCATTCAGGACATAGGCATAGGCAAGGACTTCATGGTTAAAACACCAAAAGCAATGGCAACAAAAGCCAAAATAGACAGATGGGATCTAATTAAACTCCAGAGCTTCTGTACAGCAAAAGGAAACAATCATTAGAGTGAACCGGCAACCAACAGAATGGTAAAAAAATTTTTGCAAATCTACCCATCTGACAAAGGGGCTAATATCCAAAAATCTACAAAGAACTAAAACGGATTTATAAAGAAAAAAAAATAAACAAACCCATTCAAAAAGTGGGCGAAGGATATGATCAAACAGTTTACAAAAAAAGAAGACATCCCCATGAGGCCAACAAACATATGAAAAAATACTCATCATCACTGGTCATTAGGGAAATACAAATCAAAACCACATTGAGATACCATCTCACACCAGTTAGAATGGTGATCATTTTAAAATCTGGGAGACAGCAGTGTCTAGAGGAAAATTTATAGTAATAAATGCCCACAAGAGAAGTGAGAAAAAGATCAACACCCTATCATCAAAATTGAAAGAGCTAGAGGAGCAAGATAAAAATACTCAAAAGCTAGCAGAATACAAGAAATAACTAAGATCAGAGCAAAATTGAAGGAGATAGAGACACAAAAAAACCTTCAAAACCTCAATAAATCCAGGAGCTGTTTTTTTTTTTAAAAGATCAACAAAATAGACAGACAGCTAGCCAGATTAATAAAAAAAGAAAAGGGAGAGGAATCAAATATATGTAGTAAAAAAACGATAAAGGGAATATCACCACTGATTCCACAGAAATACAAACTACAATCAGAGATTACTACAAACAACTCTATGCACATAAACCAGTAAACCTGGAAGAAATGGATAAATTCCTGACACTTGCACCCTCCCAAGCCTAAACCAGGAAGAAGTCAAAATCTTGAATAGACCAATAACAAGGGCTAAAGTTGAGGCAGCAATTAATAGACCACCAACCAAAAAAAGTCCAGGTCCAGACAGGTTCACAGCTGAATTCTACCAGACATAACAAAGAGGAGCTGGTTCCATTCCTTCTCAAACTATTTCAGACAAAACAAAAAGAGGGAATCCTTCCCAAATCATTTTATGAGACCAACATCATCCTGATACTAAAACCCGGCAGAAACTCAACAAAAAAAGAAAACTTCAGGCCAATATCCATGATGAACATAGATGCTACAGTCTTCAATAAAATATTGGCAAACGACTCAACAACACATCAAAAAGCTTAGCCATCACGATCAAGTAGGCTTCATTCTAGGGATGCAAGACTGGTTCAACATATGCAAATCTATAAACACAATCCACCACATAAACAGAACCAAAGACAAAAACCACATGATTATCTCAATAGATGCAGGCCTTCAACAAAATTCAACAGCACTTTATGCTAAAAACCTTCAATAAACTAGGTATCGAAGGAACATATCTCAAAACAACAAAAGCTATTTATGACAAACCTGCAGCCAATATTATACTGAATGGGCAAAAACTGGAAACATTCCCTTTGAAACCTGGCATTAGACAAGGATGCCCTCTCTCACCACTCCTATTCAATATAGTATTGGAAGTTCTAGCCAGAGCAATTAGGCAAGAAAAAATAAATAAATAAAAGGTATTCAGTTAGGAAAAGAGGAAGTCAAATTGTCTGTATTTGCAGATAACATGATTGTATATTTAGAAGACCTTATCATCTCAGCCCAAAATCTCCTGAAACTGATAAGCAACTTCAGCAAAGTCTCAGGATACAAAATCAATGTGCAGAAATCACAAACATTTCTATACACCAATAACAGACTTAAAGAGAGCCAAATCATGAGCAAACTCCCCCATTCACAATTGCTACAAGGAGAATAAAATACCTAGGAATACAACTAACAAAGAATGTAAAGGACCTGTTCAAGGAGAACTACAAACCACTGCTCAAGGAAATAAGAGAGGACACAAACAGATGGAAAAACATTCCATGCTCATGGTTAGGAAGAATCAATATCGTAAAAATGGCCATGCTGCCCCAAAGTAATTTATAGATTCAATGCTATCCCCCATCAAGCTACCAATGGCCTTCTTCACAGAACTGGAAAAAAAAAAACATCTTAAACTTCATATTGAACCAAAAGAGAGTCTGCATAGCCAAGACAATCCTAAGCAAAAAAAAAAAAAAAAAGTTGGAGGCATCACACTACCTGATTTCAAACTAATCAAAACAGCATAGTACTGGTACCAAAACAGAGACATAGACCAATGGAACAGGACAGAGGCCCTGGAGGCAACACTACACATCTACAACCATCTGATCTTTGACAAACCTGACAAAAAGAAGCAATTGGGAAAAACTAACTAGCCATGTGCAGAAAGCTGAAATTGGACCCCTTCCTGACACCCTACACTAAAATTAACTCCAGACGGATTAAAGATTTAAACATAAGACCTAACACCATAAAACCCTAAAAGAAAACCTAGGCAAAACCATTCAGGACATAGGCATAGGCAAGGACTTCATAACTAAAACACCAAAAGCATTGGCAACAAAAGCCAAAATAGAAAAATAGGACCTAATTAAACTCCAGAGCTTCTGCACAGCAAAAGAAACAATCATTAGAGTGAACTGGCAACCAACAGAATGGGAAAAAATGTTTGCAATCTACCCATCTGACAGAAGGGCTAATATCCAGAATCTACAAAGAACTAAAACAGATATACAAGAAAAAAATAAATAAACCCATCCAAAAGTGGGTGAAGGATATGAACAGACACTTTTCAAAAGAAGGCATATATGAGGCCAACAAACATATGAAAAAATGCTCATCATCACTGATTATTAGAGAAATGCAAATCAAAACCACATTGAGATATCACCTCATGCCAGTTAAAATGGTGATCATTAAAAAATCTGGAGACAACAGATGCTGGAGAGGATGTGGAGAAATAGGAACACTTTTATACTGTTGGTGGGAGTGCAAATTAGTGCAACCATTGTGGAAGACAGTGTGGCAATTCCTCAAGGACCTAGAAATAGAAATTCCGTTTGACCCAGCAATCCCATTGCTGGGTATTTACCCAAAGAATTATAAATCGTTCTATTATAAAGACACATGCACAGGTATGTTCATTGTGGTACTGTTTACAATAGCAACGACCTGGAACCAATCCACATGTCCATCAACAATAGACTGGATAAAGCAAATGTGGCACATATACACCATGAAATACTACGCAGCCATAAAAAACGATGGGTTCATGTCCTTCATAGGGACATGGATGAATCTGGAAACCATCATTCTCAGCAAACTGACACAAGAACAGTAAACCAAGCACCGCGTGTTATCACTCGTAGGCAGATGTTGAACAATTAGAACACGTGGACACAGGGAGGGGGGAGCATCACACACTGTGGTCAGTTGGGGGAGGCTAGGGGAGGGACAGCAGGGGATGGGGAGGTGGGGGATGAATAACGATGGGAGGAATACCAGATATAGGTGATGGGGGGATGAAAGCAGCAAACTACCTTGCCATGTATGTACCTATGCAACAATCCTGCATGATCTGCACATGTATCCCAGAACCTAAAGGTACAATAAAAAAAAAAAAAAGAATTAATCTAGGTGCCTGTCAATGGTGGATTGGATAAAGAAAATGTGGTATATATATATATACCATTGAATACTATTGGTATTCCATAAAAATGAAATCATGTCCTTTGCAGCAACATGGATGTAGCTGGGAGCCATTACCCTAAGAGAATTAATGCAGAAACAGAAAATTAAATATTGCATGTTTTCACTTATAAGTGGGAGCTAAATCTTGGGTACACACTGACATAAAGATAGGAACAGCAGAGACTGGGGATTCCAGAAGTAGGGAGGGAGGGCCAGGGCAAGGACTGAAAAACTACCTATTGGGTACAATATTGACTCTCCGGGTGAGTCCTGTGATTGCCCTCAATTTATTGTCTAAAGAGTTCCCAGGTGTGGCACAGAGTTGGGAACACAGACAGCTTCCTTCCGTTGAAGGGCAGAGTCGGGGAGCCCAGGGAGGCACGCTGCTAGTTGGGCTAGTCAGCTAGCCAAGAGTCAGGCAGAGCTGGGAGTCAGAGTAGCTGGAGTACTCCAGGCATAGCACCAGAGAGGAGACTGCTGCACACAGAGAGAACTGTGGTAATCTCCAGGAGACTCCTCTGGAATCTGTGGCTGAAATATTCACATGTAGAAGAGCAAATGACTCAATACCTGAGAAAGAACCTTAGAAGCTGAGCACAGTGACTCATGCCTGTAATCCCAGCACTTTGGGAGGCCAAGGCGGGATCACTTGAGGTCAGGAGTTCAAGACCAGCCTGGTCCACATGGTGAAACTCTGGTTTCTACAAAAAACACAAAAATTAACCAGGTGTGGTGGTGTAAACCTGTAATCCCAGTTACTTGGGAGGCTGAGGCAGGAGAATAGCTTGAACCCCAGGAGGCAGAGGTTGCAGTAAGCTGAGATCATGTCACTGCACTCCAGCCTGGATGACAGAGTGAGACTCTGTCTCAAAAAAGCAAACAAGCACAAAAACCTTAGAAGCAGGATCTGAAAGATCAAACATTTTCCAAGTAACTTAACCAGCTTCAAACACAAAGCTCAAAAATTTAAAATATACACAGGAATACAAAAATATCTAGCACAACGAAGTAAAATACAGAATGTCTGTCATTCAGTTAAAGAATTATCACATATGTAAAGAAGTACCAAAAATTAATAGAAACCTGTCCAGAAATGACACAGATGATAGAATTAGTAGCCAAAGACACAGTTGTCATAAATTTAATCCACATGTTCAGAAGCTAGAAGTAAAAGTAAACATGTTAAGTAGAGACATGGAAGGTGTATGTGTGCAGGGAGGAGTGAAATAAAAATGTAACTTCTAGACATAAAAACTAAAATGGCTGAAATGAGAAATTTCCTGAACAAATTAATGGCACATTAGGAATTGCAGAAGAAAAGATTAGTGAACTTGAAGACATAACTACAGAAACTATCCAAAATGGAACACACATTTTTAGTTTAGAAAAAACTAAAAATAAACTAACAGAACTTCAATGAGATGTAAGATCATATCAATCCATCTAATGTATGTACAACTGGAGTCCCCAAAAATGAGAAGCAAATGAGGAGACTGTAAAAATATTTAAAGAAATAATGGACAAATATTTTCTATATTTGATAAGACAATAAATTCACACATCCAAAAAGTTCAACGAACTTTAAATACAAGAAACATGAAGAAAGTATTGCAATCAAATTGCTTTAAACTAGTGACAACACAAACATTCATGTACCTTCAACACAAACACACATGTGATGAACGACCCTCAACAACTGTCAGAGGTTGCACACGCTTTTGTGTTGAAACACAAAAGAAGAATTTAATGACTGAAAAAAATTCAGCAGCCTCCAAACTGCTAATTTAGTGGATCCATATTTCTAAAATTTAGACCATCTCTGTATAGAGTAGATGATAGACAGGGTTGATTTCGTTTTAACTTGGCACCAACCCATTTGGCTAATTTTTAAATTTTTTAAATAGAGACAGCCTCTCACCATTTTGACCAGGCTGGTCTCAAACTGCTGGCCTCAGGCTATCCTCCATCCATGGCCTCCCTAATTGCTGGGATCACAGGTGTGAGCCACCATGCCCAGTGGGGGACATTGATTTTTTAATCTATTTCTCAGCCACACTTTGTCAAAGTGGTTTTGTTTTTGCTAGCCTTTTGAAAATGAAGTCTCGATTCAATCATTTTAATATGTTTGTGTAATTATTACATGTTTTAGGTTATAAACTAGCCTCTGAAACAGCTGTACAGTCAGCCCTTCATCCACATGTATGGATTCAACCAACCGCAGATCAAACATATTTATGAGGAAACAATGGATAATTCTATCTGTACTGAACATGCATGTACTGACTTTTTTCCTGTCATTATTCCCTAAACAATACAGTATAACAACTATTTACATTGCTTTTACATTGTATTAGATATTCTAAGTAATCTAGAGATGATTTAAAGTACATGGGAGGGCTGGGTGCAGTGGCTCATACCTATAATCCCAGCACTTTGGGAGGCCAAGGCGGGCGGATCACCTGAGGTCAGGAGTTCAAGACGAGTCTGGCCAACATGGTGAAACACTGTCTCTACTAAAAATACAAAAAATTAGTTGGATGTGGTGTCAGGCGCCTGTAATCCCACTCTGGTAAGGCTGAAGCAGGATAATCGCTTGAACCTGGGAGGCAGAGTTTGCATTGAGCCGAGATCCTACCACTGCACTCCAGCCTGGGCAACAAAGCGAAACTTTGTCTCAAAAAAAAAAAAAAAGAAAAAGTAAAAAGTACATGGGAGGACATGCACGGGTTCTGTGCAAATACTATGCCATTTTATATGAGGAACTTGAGCATCCATGGATTTTGGTACCCATGCAGGGGTCCTAGAACCAACCCTCCAGGGGTATACAGGGACAGCTATATTAGTGTCTTGGTTATTATGCTTCAAGCTACAAGGAACGGAAAACAAGTACACGTGGCTTAAACAAGAGAGAGTTATTATCTCATTGTATTGACTTTATTTTCTGCATTCTTGATAATCTGGTGTTTGGGGCCTTGATGCTGGAGAACCTTCCCCTCCCAGGGATAGCTAATTGCTAGAGAGCAAATGACTCCCTGCAAGCACACCTTTCATATGCAAACTGACCAACCCAGAGCTCACACTCCCAAAATTTCCCTTCTCAAACTCTCATACACCAAGCCAAGATCCCCCTGCTCTAAATTACTTCAGGGCCAGGTACCAGGCAACAAGGGGCCACCACTGTATCCCTGAGCACACTGAAACTTTTCAAACTACCCAATCCAACTTTACTCCGTGTCCCTTCTCTTCTTGCTCATTCCTCCCCACCAACATTCCAGTAAAGTTCTGGGTCATGCTCTGCTGGCCCCCTCTGCCTCCTGACCACTTCTCTAGCGCTTCCCCATGTGGCCTTGTCTATCTAGGGATCTGTGAGTACAAACTTCATCCTTTATGGCAACCATGTCTGTGCCTGCGTGTTTTACACCTGCTTAAAACAAATGCCAGGTACCTTTTTAGAATATTTCACAAAACAAGATGTCCAGAGGGGATTGGCTCCAGGAATGGCCAATCAAACAGCTCCATGTTTTCAAATATCCAGACTCTTTCTGTCTTTTGTTTTCGTGCGTAAACTTGCTGCCTGTGGTTACAAGCTGTGAAACACATCACCTTATTCTACGGCTATGTCCAAAGACAGAGGAAAAGGAGTTTCCCCTCAGAAAACTTTTTACTGGAGGGAGCACACTTTTTCCAGAAACTCCTGAACACATTCCCCTGACATCTCATTAATCAGAACTGGGTTGTGTGTCTGTGGTAACAGAATAACTAAGGCCACCCCCGAAAGATCTCCACATTCTAATTCCCAGAAACTGTGAATTTGTTGCCTCACGTAGTGAACAGGACTTGGCAAATATGACTGGGTAAGGGATCTGAAGAGGGGAAGATGATGCTGGACTCACTGCACGGACAAGGGTCCTGCCAAGGGGAATGCAGAAGGAGCCGAGTTGTTTATACACTGAGTTGAAACCACAAGCACACCTTGTTTTTAATGTTTAAATAAAGGCTGTTCAAGTGCCATCTTAAATAATTGTGGAAACTTCCCCAAAATTCTTACGAGTTCCTGGGAGCTGTGGAAATAAATGAACCCAAACAAACAGAATCCATTATTTCAAGGTTGCTACAGCAAGGTATTCGAACACCATTGCTCCTGTCTGGTGGATGCTTAAAGCAGGCGGGGGAATGGGAGCGTCTCATAGTGAAAACAGCAACACCAGCGACAATAATAATAAAATCCTGGTTTACTGTTTGGAGCATGCGGGCATGGGAAGCTGGGGGCAGGCATGCTAGAAGCGAAACATCTTACGTGATTGGTTGGGGGCATATTAGATTTTCCCTAGTCGGTCCTGAGCTGATAGTGAGACAAAAAGTAGGGAAGCTGCAGTCACTGACCAAGTCCTGACTACTCTCGGGGAATGACGGCATTCCAGGGCTGGCTACTGAGGGGCTGTGGGTCAGACCTCTACTGTCGGCTAAAGTGCAGCTATCTCTGATGTTTGTTCAGTTCCCACTGTCACCTCTTCCCCTACTTCCTCTTACCCCAAATCTCTATATCCCATTTGCATGGTACCTCGCTGCTGCTGTCTTCACTTGGATGTTAACATGGAGCACTGCTTCTTTCACCAGTGTTTCTCCAAGCACCATTAGTACAAAAGTAGTAAACCAAACGTTGAAAGCAACCCATCAGAATTACATCTTTTTTTTTTCTTTTTTTGACAAGGTCTCACTCTGTCACCCAAGCTGGAGTGCAGTGGTACGATCTCAGCTCACTGAAGTCTCAATCTCCCAGGTTCAAGTGATCCTCCCACCTCAGCTTCCTGAGTAGTTGGGACTACAGGTGAGTACCACCATGCCTGGCTAATTTTTTGTATTTTTTGTAAAGACAGGGTTTTACCACCTTGCCCAGGCTGGTCTCAAGCTCCTGAGCTCAAGCAATTCGCAGAACCCGACCTCCCAAAATGCTAGGATTATAGGCATCAGCCACCACACTGGGACCTTACCTGTCTGTTCTTTTTTTTTTTTTTTTAGATGGAGTCTCACACCTGTCACCCAGCCTGGAGTGCAGTGGCGCGATCTCAGCTCACCGCAATCTCTGCCTCCCAGGTTCAAGCGATTCTCCTACCTCAGCCTCCTGAGTAGCTGGGGTTACAGGTGTCTGCCACCACACCCAGCTAATTTTTAAAATATTTTTAATAAAGACGGGGTTTCACCAGGTTGGCCAGGTTGGTCTTGAACTCCTGACCTCGTGACCTACCCTCCTTGGCCTCCCAAAGTGTTGGGATTACAGGCATGAGCCACTGCTCCTGGCCTACCTGTCTCTTCTTAAAGAGCAGTGGCTAGTCTCACCCTGGGATTTCTCACTGGATGGTTCTGCATCTTGGCCCTCTGTCCCCTGCCTTGTTACTGAGAAGAGGCCAAGGTAGATGGATCACCTGAGGTCAGGAGTTCAAGACCAGCCTGGCCAGTATGGTTAAAACCCGTCTCTAATTAAAATACAAAAATTAGCCGGGCGTGGTGTCAGGAGCCTGTAATCCAAGCTACTCAGGAGGCTGACGCAGGAGAATCTCTTGAACCTGGGAGGCAGAGGTTGCAGTGAGCCAAGATAGTGCTATTGCACTCCAGCCTGGGTGACAGAGTGAGACTCCATCCCAAAAAAAAAAGAAAAAAATCAAAGCAAAACAAAACTGTGTACCTCTCTCATCTCTCATCTCCCCCTCCTTTTGTCCTAATCCCTTAGCTCCTCTCACTGGCACCTGGAAGCTAAATTCTCTTCCATCAATGTTTTTCATTTTGCGCTAACCCACCAGGTAGGAATTCACCTTTCACCATATGCAGCCACCATGGTGTTTCCTAAATAAAAATGCAACTACCCAATAAGAAATAATCAACTCCCCTGATAGTGACCTGTTCTTGTTTTAAATAGTAATCTTCTTTTCTTCTTCATATATATATATATATATATATATATATATAGGGGAGAGAGAGAGAGAGAGAAAGGTGCAAATGTGGTGAGTTATGTATGTATACAAACGTATCTATGTATACAAACCCACACATATACATAAATGCCTAATTAAGCTACTCTCCTTTCTAATATATGTTGCAGGAAAATAAACTATTCCTAGCTTCTGGTGTTGATATAAATTTGCTTATTTTTCTTTTTCTTTGGAAAAACACCTCAGTGGAATTTCAGAGACCAGGCTGATGGTTAGCCATCTGTGTTCAACTTGCCACTGGGAGAGAAAAAATGCACTAGGCAACTAAGGAGACTTTTTTTTCAGCTTATTGCCAAAGGAAAGATGCTCTAGAATATTTTTTAAAAAATCAACAAATTAAATTTAGCAGAGTTTCTTTGAGCAAAGAACAATTTACGACTGGGCAGCACTCAGAACCAGAAGAGAGTCAGAGATCTCCGTGGGGAGACGGTATTGACAGAAAAAAATGGAAACGAAGTACATAAACAGCTTGACTGGCTGTAGGTAAGCTTTATTTGGAAGTGGTCTGATCAGGTGACAGCCTGTGATTGGCTGAGCTCAGTGCTGTCATTGGCTGAGACCTTGCTATTTGCTATGCTCCTAAATTAGGTTTTCAGTTTGTTTATGTATTTAGGTTGCAGTTCTTTATGTAAGAACTTAAAGTAGGAATCCAACCTCAAAATAATGGCTTCCCGCTTATTTAATTTAGCAAGAGGAAGGTCTCAAAGAAGGAGAAAGCGTAGGGTTTCACAGAGTCAAGGAAATAAAGTTGTCACGAGGAAGTATCCAGCCGGGGCCTTGTCTCAAAATACATGCAGGCAGGGGGTCCTTTGCAATTAGCTGTTTCTGAGTACAGAAAATGATGAGGGGCTTATTTTAACCATGGCTGTTTCCAGGGGCACAGGGCTCAAATAAAGTCGCATATTGTACAATCTTTGGTTCAAAATGAATACCACTCATTGCTGAATAACTCGTGGGTGGCAAAAACCTCCAAACAGGATAAAACAGGGTCTAAGACATAGTCTCTTGAGAACTCTTGCTGTGTTTCTCCTGTAAAGCAGTGGAATCACCTGTTGAGAGGTGGTTGTAGGGTCCTGGAGATCAAGGATCTGAAAAGAAAGATGCCTGAGAAGGAAAAGATAAATATCCATATAAAAAGTTGTACCAAAGTTTAGCACACTGGTTAGGCAGAGAGGAGGTAAAAAAAAATAGAAGCAAAGTAAAGAGTTCAGGGTTGAGTTCTGCAAATAAGCATCCAGTGGATTCCAAGAGGGTGGTGGAAGAAAACTTTTAACTGGAGTCAGAAGGGCTGTATCCAGAGAATTTTCTCATGGGTGTCTGGAATGGAGTTGCTGACTGTCACGATGTCAGGAATGTTTCAGGGAATGACACACAGCAGTTGCTTGGGACCTCTGTGTATGTGCCCCCTCTGGGCTTCACAGGTCTGTCCCTGCCCTTTCCAATTGTTGATGTCAAAAACTTTCATCTTTATACACTATGTGCCACAAAACAGGCTAATTTTTTTTTTTTTGAGACAAAGGTTTACTCTTGTTGCCCAGGCTGGAGTGCAATGGTGAGATCTTGACTCACTGCAACTTCCACCTCCTGGGTTCAAGTGATTCTCCTGCTTCAGCCTCTGGAGTAGCTGGGATTACAGGCTCATGCCATCATGCCCAGCTAATTTTTTGTATTTTTAGTAGAGACAAGCTTTCCCCATATTGGCCAGGCTGATCTCAAACCCCTGACCTCAGGTGATCCACCCGCCTCAGCATCCCAAGGTGCTAGGATCACAGGCATGAGCCACCACGCCTGAGTCTAATAATTCTTTTCCATCTCTTTAGTCTCTTAAACTATGTAGAAATAAAATGGGGAGTTACAGTGTGTTGTTGCAGTAATGTTAGCTTTTCGAATTACTCACGTATTTACCCATATTGAGGTCTTTATTTCTTCATACAGCTCCAGGCTACTGCCTATTGCCCTTTCATTTCAACCTGCAGGACCTCCTTGCAGGACATACCTGGTGGTAACAAATTCCCTGTCTTAATTTCTTCCTCACTTCTGAGGAAAAATTTTGCAGGGTATAAGATTTGTGGTTGACATCCCTTTCTTTTGATTGGCCCACTATCTCTTAGCATGCACAGTTCCCGATGAGAAATCTTCTGATTATCTTATTGAAGACCCCTTGTATGTGATAAGTAGCTTCTCTTAGCTACTTCATGATTCTCTTTTTGTCTTTAGAAAGTTTTATTATACTGCACTTCAGTGTGGGTCTCTTTGAGTTCATCTTACTTGAAGTTTGTTGAGTTTCTTGGATGTTTACATTTGTGTCTTTCAGTAAATTTGAGTTTTCAGTATCATTTCTTTGAAATATTTTCTCTGCTTTTTTAAATTTCTCTTTTCTCCTCCGGGCCTCCCAAAACGGTTAGTAGGCACACCTGATGGTGTCTGACTACTGTGGGATGGTGTCTGACGAGTCTCTCTAGGCTCTGTACAGTTTTCTTCAATCTTTTTTCTTTCTACTCCTCAGACTTGATAATTTCCTTTGTCTTACCTTCAAACCCATTGATTCTTTCTTCTGCTAGCTCAAATCTGCCTTTGAATCCTCTAGTGAATGTTTCAGTTATTGTACTTTCCAGCTTCAGAATGTATTTGTTTCTCTTTTGGTTTTCTTTTTATTGATATTTCCATTTTGCTTATACATCACTTTTCTCACTTTTTCCACATCTCTCCTAAGTTTTTGAGCATTCTTAAGACAGTTGTTTAAATCTTTGTTTGATAGATCTGCCAGTGGTTTCTTTCAGGGACAATTTCTGTTGATTTATAATTTTCCTTTGAATAGGCCTGTTTTCCTGTTTCTCTGCATGCTTTGTGACTTTTTTATTGAAAACTGGACGTTTGAATCTAGTAATGTGGTAATTCTGAAAATCAGATTTTCCTCCTTCCCCCTGGGTTTGCTGGGGTTTTTTTGTTATTGTTTTTATTTATTTATGTATTAATTTTTATTATTGTAGGCTGTCTCTGTTCCAAGGATTAGCTTGAGGTGTAAACTTAACGATTTCTTAGATCTTTCTGAGCCTGTGCCTTTCCCTGGGTATGTGAGATTACTTCCTAATTTTCCCCATACATACAGTTGCTTTTGAATGTCCTAGCCAGTAATATCTGGCTTCAAAAGAGGAGAAGAAAACGAAGAGGAGAGGGGTTCTGGCCCTTTAAATCTCATGGAAGTCATTTAGCTATAGAGCCACAACAGTAGCTGACCACCTGTTTTTCCTGTTTTTCCGCACCTGTGTGATCAAAAGCAGCAATCAGAAATCAGACTAAAGATCCTCAAAATTTGGAAAGCAGGGTCCTTTTTGTCCACCTGGTCTCTGGCTAGCTGTGTGCAAGCTGCTCCCGGAACATACACATAACTCCCTGCCATGAGGCTGGGAGTAAGGGATAGGCAGTTGCTACCTTGTTAAGAGCTGAAATTAACTACAATAACCACAATTTACAACCCATGGAAACCTCTGGAAGTTTCCATATAATCCAGATTTCCCAAACAGTTACATCAGACAGATTCTGCCAGTACGGTTGTTGTCTAGGTGGAGAGACAGACTCCTGGTGCTTCCTACTCCACCATCTTCTCAGAATCCTCTCTGTTGCATATTCTTCTTTAACTTTTTTCCTCTTTCTCTTCTTTAATAGTAGTTTGGAGGCTGGGCGCAGTGGCTCACACCTGTAATGTCAGCTCTTTGGGAGGCCAAGGAGAGTGGATCACCTGAGGTCAAGAGTTCGAGAACAGCCTGGCCAACATGGTGAAACCTCGTCTCTACTAAAAATACAAAAAAAATTAGCTGAGCATGATGGCACGTGCCTGTAGTCCCAGCTACTCAGGAAGGCTGAGGCAGAATTGCTTGAATTCTTGGCAGTAAGCCAAGATCATGCCACTGCACTCCAGCCTGGGTGACAGAGGGAGATTTCATCTCAAAAAAAAAAAAAAAAAAAAAAAAAAAAAATACTGAGTTTGCAGACTCCTGTTATCTGCAAAATATTCCTCTTCACTTTTTTCAGTTATTTGCAGTTGTCACCCTCCCCACCCCCCACTCAGCTCCAGGCAACCATTAATGTACTTTTCCCCTCTGTAGCAGGGGTCTGCAAACTACTGTCATGGGCCAAATCCAGCCTGAGGCCTGCTTTTGTAAATACAATTGACCCTTGAACAACACAGGGGTTAGGGACATAAACCCCTTGCATAGTCAAAAATCCACATATAACTTGACTCCCCGAAAACTTAACTACTAATAACCTACTGTTGACTGGAAGCCTTACTAATAAAATAGTTGATTAACATACACTTTGCATGTTATATGTATTATATATTACATTTTTAAATACAGTAAGCTAGAGAAAACATTGTAAAGAAAATCATGAAGAAGAGAAAATACATTTGCTATTCATAATAGTATGAACTATCATAAAGAAGTGGGAGAAGACTATCATAAAGGTCTTTATCCTTATCACCGTCACACTGAGTAGGCTGAGGAAGGGGAGGAAGTGGAGGGGTTTGTCTTGCTGTCTCAGGAGTAGCAGAAGTAAAAGAAAATTCATATATAAGTGGACCCACACAGTTCAAACTTGTGTTGTTCAAGAGTCAACTGTAGTTTCATGGGAACAAAGTGTTGCCCATTCATTTCCATATACGTTGTGGCTGCTTTCTCCTGAAAAATGCAGAGTTGGATAGTTGTAACAGAGCTTTGTTTTATGGCCAACAGAACCAAAAATATTTACTATATTGCCCTTTATACCAAACTTTTGTTGATATCTGCTCTGTAGACTTGTCTTTTCTGGACATTTCCTGTTTACAGAATCATACAATATGTAAGATTTTAAATCTGATTTTTTTCATTTAGCATGTTTTGAGGTTTTTGAGCTTCACCCATGCTATAGCATGGATAACAAGTTAGTTCCTTTTTATTATTGAATAATATTCCATTGTAAGGCTATATCATGTTTTGTTTATCCATTCACCGCTTGATGGACCTGCGCATTTAGCTGTTGTGAATAGTAATACTGTTAGCTGTTGTAATTCCTGAACAAGTTTTTGTGTGGACTTATGTTCTCATTTTCTTTAAGTAGATAGATATCCAAGAGTGAAATTGCTGGGTCATATGGTAAATTTATGTTTAACATTTTAAGAAAATGTCAAACTGCCTTCCAAAGTGGCTATACCATTTTGCATTCCTACCAGCACTGTGTGAGAGCTCCTTTTTCTCTGTGTCTTCCCCAATACTTATTATTGTCTGTTCATCTTGATTATGCCATTCTAATGGGTGAAAAGTGATATTGTGTTATATTTTAATTTGAATCTCTGAATGACTAAAGATGTTGACTATCTTTTCCTGTGCCTTTTAGTCATTCATACCTTTTGTGAAATGCCTATTCAAATATTTTGGCTACTTGTAAACATGATTGCCTTATCGTTGCGTTGTAAAAGTTCTTTGTATATTCTGAATAGAAGACTTTTGTCATAAATATTATTTGTTCGTGTTTTTTTTTACCATTATGTAGATTGTCTACTTATTTTCTTAATGACATTTTCTGATGCACGAAGTTTTAAATTTTGACACAGTCCAATTTGTCAATCGTTTTTTAATGCATTCTTTTAGTGTCGTATCCAAAATATCTTTGATTAACTCAAAGTCATGAACATTTTTCTCTATGTTTTCTTCTAAAGATCCGATGGTTTCAGTTCCTAAACTAGGTTTTAAAACCATTTTGAAATAATTTTTGCATATAGTGTGAGGTAAGATTTAAAGCTGTTTCATAATTATTTGTCAAAAAGACTATTCTTTCCCTGTATGTGTTGGCATACAGGGAATTAATGAACCTGAATATAAGGGTTTATTTTTGCACTCTACATTTCATTCTATTGATTTTTATGTCTATCTTTATTCTAATATCACACTCATTGTCTTATTGTGGAATTATAGTAATTTTTTAAAAATCAAGAAGTATAAGTTCTTCCGCTTTGTTCCTTTTATGAGTTGTTTTGACTATGCTGAGTCCTTTGCATTAATATATAAATTTTAAGATCAGGTTGTCAATTTCTGCAAAAAAAAAAAAAAGTTCCTTTAGTGTTTAATTCCCTCAGCAATACTTTTTCTAGTTTTAATGTATAAGCCTTACACTTTGTTACATTTATTCCTGTGTTATTGTCAATTAAATTTTTTCTCAGTTTCATTTTTAACTTGTTCATTGCTAAGACATAGAAATACAAGTACTTTTGCACATTGATTTTGTATCATGTAATTTTGTGAATTTCTAAGGATTATGTATACATATTTTATTTTCTTGTTTGATTACACTGGCTAAAACCTGCAGTACAATGTTACATGGGAGTGGTGAGATTGAACATCGTTGCCTTATTCCTTACTTCCTTTCATCTTTAGTTATGATGTTAGCTGTAGGTTTTTGTAGATGCTTTTATCAGATTGAAGAGGTTCCCGTCTATTCCAGTTTTATAGACTGTCATCATGAAGGGATGTTGGATTTTGTAAAAATCCTGTATCTATTGAGATGATTATGTGGTTTTTGTCCTTCATTCAATTAGTGCAGTGAAATATATTACCTTTCAGATGTTAAGTCACCTTTGCACTATGGAATAAATCCCACTTGATCATGGTGTACAATTCTTTGTATATGCTGCTGCGTTCTGCTTGTTAGTGATTTGTTGAGGATCTGTGCATCTATGTCTATAAGAAATGTTTGTTCATAGGTTTTTAAAAAATAATGCTCTTTTCTGCTTCTGGTATGCAAATATTGTCCTCATAGAATGAGATAGGAATTGTTCCCTTCTCCTTTACATTCCAGAAGAGTTTATAAAGGATTAGTAGTATTTCTCTGAATGTCTCAGAGAAGTCACCAGTGAAACCATCTAGGCCTGGGCTTTTTGTGTGTGACATTTTAAGGTACTAATTCAATTTTTTTACCTGTCAGATTTTCGCATTGTTCTTTAGTCATTTTTAGTATTTTGTGGGTATTTTTGTCTTTGTAGAAATTAGTCCATTCCGTCTAAGTTGTCCAATTTGTTGACATAAATATGTTCATGTTATTCCACTATAGTACCTTTAATTTGTATAAATTTGATGGTGAAGTCCTCTCATTTCTCATTTTGTTAATGTGTCTTTTTTTTTTCTTGGTCAGGCTAGCTAAAAATTTGTCAGTTTTGTTGAACTTTTAAAAAAGTAATTTTTAATTTCACCAGCTTTCTCTACTGCTTCTCTGTTCTCTATTTCATTGATTTTTCACGCTAATCTCTATTATTTGCTTCTTTCTTCTTGTTTTTAGTTTCTTTTCCCAGTTACTGAATGAAAGTTTAGTTTATTGATGTAACATCTTTATTTTCTAATATGTATTTGTAGCTATAAATTTCCCTCTAAGTACTGCTTTCGTTGCATTCCATATGTCTTGATGTGTTTTTTCCATTCCACTTAATATATTTTGTGATTTCTTTCTTGGCCCATGAAAACAAAAGTGTATTAATTTCCAAATATTTGTGAATTTCCCAAATTTTCTTCTTTTATAAATTTCTATTGTGGTAGAAAAATATTGTATATGTGTGTGCTATGGGTAATTTTTATTAACTCTTCTTGTTAGCCTGCGGGTTGTTTGTTTGTTTGTTTTTTTGTTGAGACAGAGTCTCACTCTGTTGCCCAGGCTGGAGTAGAGTGGCATGATCTCAGCTCACTGAAACTTCCAACCCCCAGGTTCAAGTGATTCTCCTGCCTCAGCGTCCCGAGTAGATGGAATTACAGGCGTCTGCCACTGCACACGGCTAATTTTTGTATTTTTGTAGAGACGGGGTTTCACCATCTTGACCAGGCTCGTCTTGAACTCCTGACCTCGTGATCCGCCCGCCTTGGCCTACCCAAAGTGCTGGGATTACAGGCATGAGCCACTGCCACCCACCACCTGTGTGTTTTTTAGAACATATGTGGACAGATTAAATTGCCATTAATTCTACAAGTTATGCCATTAACTTTTAAAATATATTTTAAGTTAATGGCATAACCTGTAAATATATTTTAAAAGTTAAAAGTTAAATATATTTTACTATACATTTGGTACCCAAACCAAACATCATATCATTTCAAATGATATTTAACAAATTATACTAATATTTTCATAATTTAAAATGAAGTCATTTGACTTAGTAAATGACAAAAAATAGAAAAAGTTATCCATCTATATATGAAAGACATTATAAACAAAATTTATGAGACTCCAATATGTTGATCTAAATTAAACATATATAATTTAAATTATATTCTATCATATAAAATAATGAAATATTTTTTACAAATCTTATCAGAAATTTGAAAAACTATATACAGTCATCCTTTAGTTTATATGGGGGATTGGTTCTAGAGCTCCTCAAGTATACCAAAATCCATGCATACTCAAGTCCCAGAGTTAGCTCTATGGAACCTGTGTACACTGAAAATTCAGCTCTTTGTATATGTGGCTTTCACATCTTGTGAATAACATGTTTTCAATACATGTTTGGTTGAAAAAATCTGCATAAAAGTCGATCCTCACCATTCAAACCTGTGTTGTTCAAAGTATTTCTGTTGAAGTTTTCTAAAAAAGCAAAATCTGGAAAAGTTCTAAAAGAATTCAGCCAATACAGTGTAAAATGAATTACCTGCCCTGTACAGTAAAATCCCAAAATGAAGGCTGACTGTAAATAAAAATATTTTTCTTGGCAATGCCTCTTTGATAAATCATGAGTAGTTCACCAAGAGGTCTCAATACCTGGTGCTTTCTAATCCATTTTCATCCACCTGATGCTTTAAGTGTTCACTTTCAAATGCTCCCTAGTAAAGGTGCAAGACAGTATAATTTCTAAAGGTTTCTTGGAGTTCAGATGATCATAAATACACAATATAGTGAGATTAGGAAATTTGAGTTTGTATTCTCACAGGTCTGTTTGGAAACTCAGCATCAATCATCATTCACTGAGTTTGGGCAATTTAGCTCCATTCAACTTTGGTTTTTTCATCAACATCATTAAGAAAATAATAATAATATGGCATTTATTTTGTATTAATGCTAGAAAGATTTAAAAGATAATGTAAGTAATGGTAACTGCCTTAAAATATTAGCTATCACTATTATGATCACATAACAGAAAAGGCCTGGCACAGTGATGGCTGTAATCCCAGTGCTTTCAGCTGCTGAGGTGGGAGCATAGCTTGAGGCCAGAAGTTTGCAACCTGCCTGGATAACAGAGCAAGACCCCTGTCTATACAAAAAAATTTTAGAATTAGCTAGGTGTGATGACATGTGCCTGTAGTCTTAGTACTTGGGAGGCTGAGACAGGAGGATTGCTTGGACTAAGTTCAAGGCTGCAGTGATCTATGATCATGCCACTGTGCTCCAGCCTAGGTGACAGAGCAAGACCTTATCTCTTAAAAAAAAAAAAAAAGAACAGTGGAAAGATTTACCATGTGATCAAAAGTGATATATTCACTTTTGTGAGAAGAGCAATGTATTTGGATATAGTGGTAACTTCATTTTATTACCAGTTTAGAAGAAGTGATACATGCCTAATTAAAGGAAGGAAGGAAGGAGGGAAGGAAAGAAGGGAGGGAGGGAGGAAGGAAGGAAGGAGGGAGGGAGGGAGGGAGATAGGGAGGAAGGAAATACCCAGTCTCAGGTATTTCTTTATAGCAATTCAAGAAAGGTCTAACATAAAATACTGGTACCAAGGAGTGGGGCACTGTTAGAAGATACCATAGAGAATGTGGAAATGACTCTGGAACTAGGTACAAGGCAGAAGGTGGAAGAGTTTGAGGGCTCAGGAAGGTGAGGGGAAAGTTTTCAGTTTGTTAGAGACTGGTGAAATGGTTGTGACCAAAATGCCGATGGTGATATGAACGGTGAAGTCCAGGCTGACAAGGTCTCACATGGAAATGGGAAATTTATTGGGAACCGGGAGAAAAGGCCATACATGTTAGGCCTTAACAAAGAACCTGTGTGCATAGCATTCATGCCTTAAGGATCTGTGGAAGTTTGAACTTCAAAGTAATGATTTAGTATCTGGTGGAAGGAATTTCTAAGCAATAAAGCATTCAAGATGTTGCCTGGCTGTTTCTAACTACCTATGCACAGATGTGGGAGGAAAGAAATGACTTAGAGTTGGAAATTCCATTTAAATGGGAAGCAGAGCATAGAAGTTTGGGGAAAAATTTTTTTTTTTGAGAGAGAGGAATTCAAGCAGATTGTGAAGCAACCACTTGCTAGAGAAATTTGCATTGCTAAAAGGAAGTGAAGTGCAAACAGCCAAGAAAATGAGGAAAAGGCCTAAACGGCATTTCAGAGAACTTGGCAGCAGGCCCCCCCATCACAGACCCTGAGGCCTAGGAGGACTGAATGGTTTCATGGGCCAGGGCCAAGGCCCTGCTCTACTGTGAATTCTCAGGACACTGTTACTTACATCCAGGTGACTGCAGCTCCAGCAGGGGGATCACAGGGGCCCAGGTACAGTTCAGGCTGCCACTTTGGAGAATGCAAGCCATAAGCTTTTATGGCTTTCATGTGGCATTAAGCCTGTACGTCACAGAATGCAACAGTGAATGAGGCTTGGCAGCCTCCACCTAGATTTCAGAGGATGTATCGAAAAGCCTAGGTGTTCAGGCAGAAGCCTGCTGCAAAGGGCAGAACTCTCACAGAGAACCTCTGCAAGGGCAGTGCCAAGAGAAAATGTAACATTAGAGTCCCCCACACTGAGTATCCACTGGGCACTGCCTAATGGAGCTGTCAGAGGGGGGACCACCACCCTCCAGACCCAAGAATCATAGATCCACCAGCAATTTGCACTCTGTGCCTGGAGAAGCCACAGACACTCAACTCCTGCCTGTGAGAACAGCTGTGGGGGTTGCACCCTGCAAAGCCACAGGGACAGAACTATACACGGCCTGTGGAGCTGATACGGTTTGGCTCTGTATCCCCACCCAACCCTCATCTCAAATTGTAATCCCCACAAGCTGAGGGAGGGACCTGGTGGGATGTGTTTGGATCATTGGGGCAGTTTTCCCCATGCTGTTCTCATGATAGTGAGTTCTCACAAGATCTGATGGCTTAAAAGTGTTTAGCAGTTCCCCCCCCTCATGCTGTCTCTCCTGCCATGGTATATCTTAGACAGTTATACCTTGTTTTCCCTTCACCTTCGGCAATGATAAGTTTCCTGAGGTCACTCCAGCCATGCAGAACTGTGAGTCAATTAAACCTCTTTTGTTTATAAATTACCCAGTCTTAGGTAGTATATGTGTAGCAGTGTAAGAAATTGACTAATACAGGAGCCCACCCCTTGCACCAGTGTGCCCTGGATGTAGGATATGGAATCCAAGGAGATTATTTTGTAGCTTTGTGATTTAATGATTGCCCTGCTGGGTTTCAGACTTGTGTGGGGCCTATAGTCCCATTTCTTTTGGCCAGATTTTCCCTTTTAGAAGAGGAATGTTTATCCAGTGCTATACCCCATTGTATCTTGGAAGCAAATAGCTTGTTTTTTTATTTTACAAGGAACTTGCTTTGTCTCAGATGGGATGTTGGACTTTGGACTTTTCAGTTAATGCTGCAATAGTTAAGACTTTGGGGGACCATTGGGAAGGGATAATTGTATTTTACAATGTGAGAATGACATCCTATTTGGGAGGGATCAGATGCAGAATGACATAGTTTGGATATTTGTTCCTGCCCTAATCTCATGTTGAGTTGTAATCCCCAGTGCTGGAGATGCAGCCTGGTGGGAGGTGTTTGGATTATGGAGGCTGATTCCTCATTACTGGTTTGGGTAATCCCTTTGATGATAAGTGAGCTCTTATTCTCTAATAATTAGTAATGATGAGCATTTTTTCATGTTTGCTGGTTTCTTGTATATCTTCTTCGAGAAGTGTCTGTTCATGTCTTTTGCCCATTTTTAAATGGGGTTTTTTGGTTTTTGCTTGTTAATTTGTATAAGTTCCCTATAGGCTCTGGGTGATAGACTTTTGTTGGATGCAAATTTTGCAAATATTTTCTCCTATTCTCTAGGTTGTCTGTTCACTCTGTTGATAGTTTCATTCACTGTGCAGAAAGTTTTTCATTCAGTTACCATTTGTCAGTTTTTTTGTTATAATTGCTTTTGGCATCTCCATCATGAAATCTTTGCCAGGGCCTATGTCCAAAATGGTAATTCCCAGGTTTTCTTCTAGAGTTTTTGTATGTTTGGGTTTCACATTGAAGTCTTTAATCCACCTTCAGTGGATTTTTGCACTTTTAATACAATCCCATATTTCTCAGAAATTTTGTTCATTTTTTTGCATATGGTGTGAGGAAGGGGTCCAGTTTCAGTTTCAATCTTCTGCATATGGCTAGTCAATTATCCCAACATGATTTATTGAACAGGGGAGTCCTTTCCAAACTGTTTGTTTTGTTAAATTTGTTGAAGATCAGGTAGTCAATGTGCAGCTTTGCTTCTGGGACAGAGTGAGACTCTGTCTTAAAAATAAAATATCTGGGTACTCTATTCTGTTCTATTGCTCTATGTGTCTGTTTTTGTACCAGCACTATGGTGTTTTGCTTAATGTAGCCTTGTAGTATAAAGTTGAGTAATGTGATGCTTCTAGCTTTGTTCTCTTTGCTTATGATTGCCTTGGCTGTTCAGGCTTTTTTGGTTCCATATGAATTTTAGAATACTTTTTTCTAATTCTGTAAAAAATGTCCTTGATCATTTGATAGGAATAGCACTAAACCTGTAAATTGCATTGGACAGTACGGCCATTTTAACAATATTGATTTTTCCTATCCATGAGCATGGAATGTTTTTCCATTTGTGTTGTCTCTGATTTATTTCAGCAGTGGTTTGTAATTCTCGTCGTAGACAGCTTTCATCTTCCTGGTTAGCTAGCTGTATTTCCTAGGTATTTTAACTTTTTGTAGCTACTGTGAATGGGGTTATGTTCCTGATTTAGCTCACAGTGTGGATGCTGTTGGTGCATAGAAATGCTACTAATTTTTGTACATTGACTTTGTAACCTAAAACTTTGCTGAAGTTGCTTATCAGATCAAGCAACTTTTGGGCAGAGACTATGGGCTTTTGTAGGTATAAAATGACAACATCTGAAAATAGAGATAGTTTGACTTCCTTTTATATTTGGTTGCTTTTTATGGGTCTCTCTTCGCTTATTTCTCTGGCTAGGACTTTCAGTACTATATTGAATAAGGGTGGTGAGAGTGGAAATCCTTGTCTTGTTCTGGTTCACAAGGGGAATGCCTCCAGCTTTTGCCTGTTCAATGTGATGTTGGCTGTGGGTTTGTCATAGGTGGCTGTATTATTTTGAGGTATGTTCCTTCAGTGCCTAGTTTGTTGAGCATTTTTAACATGAAGGGATGATGAATTTTATTGAAAGCCTTTTCTGCATCTTTTGCGATGATTGTACATTTTTTGTTTTTATTTCTGTTTATGTGATGAGTCACATTTATTGATTTGTGTTTGTTGAACCAACTTTGCATCCCATGGATAAAGCCTATATTTTTGTGGTGGATTAGCTTTTTGATGTGCTCCTGGATTTGGTTTGCTAGTATTTTTTTCAGGATTTTTGAATCTATATTCATCAAGGATATTGGCCTGAAGTTTTTGTTGTTTTTGTGTCTCTGCCAGGTTTTGGTACTGGAATGATGCTAGCCTCATAGAATGAATTAGGGAGGAGTCCTTTTCTCCTCAAATATTCTTGGAATAGCTTCAGTAGTGATGGTACCAGCCCTTCTTTATCTGTCTGATTGCATTCAGTTATAAATCCACTTGGTCCTGGACTTTTTCTGGTTGGCAGGCTTTTTATTACTGAATCCATTTTGTAACTTGTTATCTATCTGTTCAGGGTTTCAATTTCTTTCTGATTCAATTTTGAAGGGTTGTGTGTTTCCAGGAATTTACCCATTTCTTGTAGGTTTTTTAGTTTTTGTACATAGAGGTGTTTGTAATAGTCTCTGCAAATTTTATTTCTGTGGGGTCAGTGGTAATGTCCTCTTTGTCACCTATGTGTTTATTTGGATCTTCTCTTTTTCTTTATTAGTCTAGCTAGCAGTCTATCAAACTTATTCTTTCAGGGAACCAACATCTGGTTTCACTGATCTCTTGTTTGGTTTTTCACATCTCAATTTCATTCAGTTCAGCTCTGATTTTGGCTGTTTCTTGTCTTTTGCTAGCTTTGTGGTCAGTTTGGCCTTGTTTCTTTAGGTCCTCTAGATATAATGTGAGGCTGTTAATTTGAGATCTTCCTAACTTTTTAATATGGGTGTTTAGCACTGTAAGCTTTACTCTTAACACTGTGTTCACTATGTCCCAGATTCTGCTACATTACATCTTTGTTTTTTCATTTGTTTCAAAGAATTTCTTGATTTCTGCCTTGATTTCATAGTTACCCCAAAAGTCATTCAGGAGCAGGTTAATTTCCATGTAATTGTATAGTTTTGGGTGATTTTCTTAATATTTATTTCTATTTATATTGCACTGTGGGCTCAGAGTGTGGTTATGTTTTTGCTTTCATATTTTTTTTGTTTTACTTTCTGAGAATTGTTTTATGGGCAATGTATAGTCAATTTCAGAGTATGTGCCATGTTCAAATGAGGAGAATGTATATTCTGTTGTTGCGTGGAGTGTTCCGTAGCTGTTTACTAGGTCTCTTTGCGCAAGTGTTGAGTTCAGGTCCTGAATACCTTTGTTAGTTTTCTGCCTCAAAGATCTGTTGAATACTGTAAGTGGGGTGTTGAAATTTCTCACTTTTATTGTGTTGGTATCTAAGTCTCTCTGAAGGTCTCTAAGAACTTGTTTTATGAATCTGGTTGTTCGTGTTGGGTGCATATATATTTAAGATAGTTAACTCTTCTTGTTGATGTGAACACTTAATGCTCTTGTCTCTTTATGTTTGTTGGTTTAAAGTCTGTTTTGTCTGAAATTAGAATAGCAACGCTTGTTATTTTTTAATTTGCTTCATACATTTTTCTCTACCACTTTATTTGAGCCTAGGGGTGTCACTACATATGAGGTGGGTCTCTTGAAGACAGCATATAGTTGGGTCTTGCTTCTTTATCCAACTTGCCACTCTGTGTCTTTTAAGTGGGGTGTTTAGCCCATTTTTGTTTAAGGTTAATATTGATATGTGCAGATTTTATCATGTCATCACGCTGGTAGCTGGTTGTTATGCAGACTTGTATAGTTGCTTTATAGTGTCAATGGACTATGTATTTAAGTGTGTTTATGTGGTGGTTCTTAATTTTTCATTTCCATATTTAGTACTCCTTTAAGGACTACTCCTTGTAAGGCAGGTCTGGTTGCAATAAATTTTCCTAACGTTTGTCTGAAAAGAATCTTCTTCAATTATGAAGCTCAGTTTGGCTGGATATGGAATTTTTGGTTGGAATTTCTTTTCTTTGAGAATGCTAAGTATAAGACCCCAATCTCTTCTGGCGTGCAGGGTTTCTGCTGAAAGGCCCATTGTTAGTATGATGGAGTTTCTTTGTGGGTGACCTGCCCCTTCTCTCTAGTTGCCTTTAAATATTTTTTTATGTTGACATTGGAGAATCTGATGACTATGTGTCTTGGAGATTGTTGTCTTGTAGAGTACATTGCAGGGATTCTCTGCATTTTCTGAATTTGAATGTTGACCTCACTAGTGGTGACTTTTTGCAGACAATATCCTCAAATATGCTTTCGAAGTTACTTGCTTACTCTCTGTCTCTTTCAGGGATGCCAATGAAACATAGTTTGAGTCATAGGTCTTTTAATATAGTCCCAGATTTCTCAAGAGATTTTATTCATTCTTTTTTATCCTTTGTTCCTATTTTTGTCTGAGTTTCAAACAACTGGTCTTCAAGCTCTGAGATCCTTTCCTCAATTTTATTCTGCTATTAATAAATCTGATATTATGAAATTCTTGCTGTGAGTTTTCGGCTGTAGCAAATTCATTTGGTTCTTTCTTAAAATGGTCTTTCAGCTCTCATATTGTTTTATTGGCTTCCTTCCATTCCTTGGATTGGGTTTTGACTTCCTCTTGAATCCCAATGATTTTTGTTCCTATCTAGATTCTGAATTCTGTATCTGTCACTTCAGCCATTTCAGCCTGGTTAAGAACTTGGTTACTAATGTGGTAGTTTGGAGGTAGGGATACATTCTGGCTTTTTAAGTTGCCAGAGTTCTTGTGCTGGTTCTTTCTCACCTGTGTATGCTGATGTTCCTTTCATCTTTTGAAGTTGCTGACCTTTTGATAGGGTTTTTTGCTTTTTTTTTTTTTTTTTTTTTTGAGACAGTCTTGCTCTGTCACCCAGGCTGGAGTGCAGTGGTGCAATCTCGGCTCACTGCAACCTTCACCTCCTGGGTTCAAGTGATTCTGATTCTCCTGCCTCAGCCTCCTGAGTAGCTGGGATTATAGGTGCCTGCCACCACATCTGGCTAATTTTTGCATTTTTAGTAGAGATGAGCTTCACCATGTTGATCAGGCTGGTCTTGAACTCCTGACCTCATGATTCGCTGCCTTGACCTCCCAAAGCGCTGGGATTAGAGGCATGAGCCACCACGCCTGGCCTGCTTTTATCTTCTTTGATGCCCTTCAGGGTTTAACTGTGGTATAAGTGGCAGCACAGTAGGGTGTGTGTGTGTCAGCAGAGGTGGGGTATGGGTGGGAGCAGGATGGTGAGGACTGCCCATGGGTGCCAGCAGAGTGGTGCAGGGAGGTTGTAGCGGGAAGAGGCTGTGGGTGGGTGGGTGCACACCAATATGGTCTGCCTGTAAAGGAGCTATGTTGGCAGGTACTGGGGAGTACCCTGGTTGGGCATCTGTGGCAGCACTGCAAGTGGGCATGGCCAGGCAGGGACTCCCAGAGAGGCCAACAGATTAGGGGAACAGGGGCACTCAGGTAGACTGGCCTTGTCCCAAGGGCAACACTGTCCTGCTCTGTCCAGGTCTGACAGTTGACAAAGGCCACAGTCACCCAGAGTGGTGATGAGCCCTAGGGGGATGGGTGTCCTCAGCTGTGCTCTGCTGTAGCCATTCCCGTGCCAAACTCTCTCGGTTCTGCACAGGCTGGAGTCCTTTCCCTGCCACCCCTCCAAACAACTCTGTCAGCTTAAATGTCTGTGGAGGCTGTGGGGTTTCTTGCAGCTAGGATTCCAGAGGTCCATTGTGAGAGTGGGTCACTCGTCTATTTAACTCACCCCTTCCCCCAGGACCCACTGGGGACCAGGAACAAATTCTAGTGCTTACCTGCTTTGGGCAATGTTTCTAGTTTCCTTCCCCTTAAGCCCATTGTATTTTCCCTGTCCACTCTCAACACCTTCCAAAGATCTGCTGAGAGTGCCAGTTTTCTTGATGGTCTGGTCTCTTGGTGAGAGATGCTTTTCCTGGCTGCATCTAGTCAGTCATCTTGGCTCCCTCCTCAACTCTTTTAGATTTGTACTGATCTTCAATGCTCTGGTTTTCCCCTTTGTTTCCACTTCCTGGTTCTGGAGTGTACTGGTATCTCCCTACAACATCTCCCAATACTTGTAGGTAACAGGGTGACAGAGCAAAGGCAAAGGAGCAGTAGAGAGTAACTGAGCAGTGGACATGTAGGCATAGAAGACAAAGGCCCGGTGAGATACTCCAACATTTGCTTCTGACGAGGGCCTCAGGCTGTTTCCACTCATGGTGGAAGGAAAGCTCGTGTGTAGAGATCACATGGCAAGAAAAAGCAAAAGATGGGGAAAGTGCCAGGATCTTTTAAACAACCAGCTGTCATTGTTGTTAACTGGGAACAATTAACTTGTCCTTGGGAACTGAACAAGAAGTCACCTCTCCTACCACTGTAAGGCATTCACCTATCCATCAGGGACCCACCCCCCTGACCCAAACACCTCCCATTAGGACCCACCTCCAACACTGGGGGATCCAATTTCAACATGAGATTTGGAAGGACAAACATTCAAATTATAGCACATTCCTAAGCAGAAGTATATACCTATGTGCACCAAAATTCATGAACTAAAATATCTGGATAAGTACTCGTTTCCAAATGGTAAATGAACCAAACAGCCGTCAGATAAATAGTATATGGTTTATTGACACAATGGAGTATTATACAACCGTGAGAATGAAAAACCATGTACAAATACATGCAACAAAAATCTCACAGACATAATACTGGGGGGAAAGAAACCAGATACAAAGAATGTAGAATGCTTAATTCCATTCCTGTATCACGCCAAACCAGACAGAACTAATCTATGCTCTTAGAACTCAGGATAGTGGTTTCCCTTGGAGAGGTAGTTAACTGGAAGGGAATCTGATGAGGGACTTCTGAGGTGCTGATTGTATGCACGTGTTCCATTTGTGAAAAATCACTGATGTGTTTCTATAGTTATACTTTCATAAAAAGTTAAAATTATTTGCCTCTGTCTGGATACCCAACTGAAAACTGAAAAAAAAAGTCTCCTTCTCTCGCAGCCTTTCACCTTGCTACACTCTTACACTCGCATTCTCAGCTCCTGCCACTTGCAAATGGTGAGGGTGGGAGAAGAACCCTTCTCCCTATCATGCAGACTAAACTAAGAATTGCTACAGGTCAGGCTGCTAAAGGAAGTCTATCAAACTGAAATTCAGGTCTTATCTTTGCTTCCTGCCAGTGCACTCCAGTGCTCTCTTGCTCTCTCTACCCCTCTCTCTCTCAACAAAGCCCCTTACTCAGAAATAAACACTCCTCCCAGGGAACATCTAAGTAACAAAAAGGATGGGGCTTTAATAGTTAACATTTCAAACTGCAGGTGGTGGATGGGTGAGGAGTCATCTGGGCTGACACCCTTGGAGGTATGTAACAAGCACTTGCAGGGCAGGCCTGACTTGGGGAGTGGGTGTGAAAATCCTGGCTCTCTTTGGGCAAGTCTGTATCCTCTATGACTCAGTTTCCTCATCATTAAAATGGGGATAATGGTGCTCACAGAGATGTTATAACAATCAAAATAAATTACTGCAGGTGAAGCATTTAGCAAAGTGACTGACTTACGTAGGGAGGCTAATAAACATTAGCTGCCAGCTCAGCTTTGTCCAAAGTATGCTGTCCCCAAGAAAGCACAACCCAGGAGAAGTCTAGGGAGCAGAAGACTTTAGGGCTTGCTCAAAAGTCTCCACAGCCAAACTGTGCAGAGTACCCTTGGACGTCCTGCACTTCCTCAATATTGTGGTTAGGGGCAGGCATTAAGCAGTGGGGTGGCTTTAGGCCTACATGGAGGCAGAGGACAAACTGGGAAGCACAAGAGGGAGAACTACTGACAGTGCCCTGGGCTCCAGTCCCATACGTATGTGCTAAATATCATTACGTAAGTGTAGCAGGCTTTGCACCAGTTGCCTTCAAAGAATTAGGAATGTCGCTCAGAGGGTGGGGAATGAAAACACTTAAGTGGGTAGTGTTTGACATAGCAGCAACTAGGGAGGTTCTAACATCACACACTTATACTTCCTATTTGACCAACAGGCCATCAAGTACCACAGGCATTTTGGTACAACTTCCGTTATTGGGGCCTGGTCCCTGGATTTGGCCTCTATTTTGCAGACCTAGAAACCCCGTGTGGTGACTAGCTAGAGATAATCCAAATGCACAAGGCCTGAGGTAGACAACAGAAAGTCAGTTTTTCAACAAAAATAATGTCTGGTAGCTAGAATATTCACACTGGCATTTTTGCCCTGCAGTCAGACCTATACAAGTAGCCAAACCTTCACCACAGTGATACTTGAAGAGTACTTGAATACAAATCAAAATGACATAATGGCACTAAGCTAAAAGGCTGAAGAAGAAATTCCCCAGGTTAGCAGAACTGGAAACCCGGCCATCTCATGGCTGAGCATGGTTTGTCTGCTTTTGTATGATGCTGATCAATATACTCCCAACTCTGCACTTATCCTCTATTAACATGTGAAGTCAGACAGTGGTCATGCTCCCTCAATTTCCAAGTGTGGGTTGGGGAGCAGGCTGCAAAACTCACTGTACTGGCAATCTTCCTTTAAGTCATTACCAGAATGCATTAACATAAGCAAGAGTCTCCACCCAACGTTTTCTCTGGCTGAAGGTCAATTTCTTTGGAGAGTCACCCTGGACCCCGAGCGCCTGGCTGGGTACTGAAGGAACAGGAGGGCCAAGCTCGATGGTGCAGTGACTCTGCAGAGGTGTCACTCTCGCATGATTGCAATACTTTCGGCAGGTTAGAACGCAGGTCCCTCAGATGTGGTTAAAAACTGCCAGCTCCTCTCCCTCAACACAAACCATTAATGCTTTCTCAAGTATATTCTAAGCCCAAAGAATTCAACATCAGCATTCTTGGTTACGTCACAATCCAGCCATGTTCCCAGATCAGTCATTGCAATCTCCAATTCTGTCATTCCCACCAAAAGCTGGTTAGACCTTCATTTCTAATTCCATTATCAAAGGATAAACTGCATGGCAGGTCTGGGAGTGCCCCACTTCACCAAGCCTGCTGCAACAGGTGCTCTTCCTGGCCCAACGGTGAAAAGCCATACCCCCCCGGACCCCCCTGTAATTGTTACCATGAGTCCTGCATAGAAAACCAAACACTTAGACTGCAGGGTGTGTCAAGGAAGAGTCCTACCAGCTCCCTTCCACCTTGGTGATCGGAGACGATAGGCAGGGGATGGATACCTTTAGTCCTTTTCCTAATAACTACGTCAATGTCCAGAAACTTAACTGTAGCAAGGAGACACAGGGACGGGGGGTGGGGTGGAGGGGGTGGTGAAAGAAGAACTGATAAGGTAACAGACAGGCAAAGCTCAAGGAGGAAGGTGGACACCTGAACATAGTGCCTGCAGGTGTGGCTACAGGGAGCCTCCCCCATGCCAACAACAGTGGCCTCGGTACCCAGAGCACCTTCTCAGATCTGATCTCACTCTCTGCTCCTTTCTGTTCACTGAAGGCTTTAGGAACTCTACCTTTCTGTTCTCTCTGCTTTGTATTACTGCTGGCTATTCTATCCTTTGGAGGATTCTTCTCTCCCCCAAATCACCCAGGGAGTGGAACAGGCTGAAAGAGGCTAAAAGTATATGTATTATTATTACCTGCTAATTAAGACCAGTAAATGTAAACAGAGGAAACAATGATGATGCTTTTCCTGTACCTACCAAACTATCAATATACTTCCTGGCACTGCCCTAGAAAAAAAATGAACCTGAATATGTAACAGGAAGATTCCTTTCCCCCACCTCCCTGACATCATTTACAAACCTTTCCTAGCTAATGGTAGCCACCAGAGTCAGATACAGTGTTATGTATTTCCCAAATGACTTAAGGCAAAAAGACTTATTTTTGTAAACTGGTAACAGTTTGGAGATTGACAGACTGAAGAAGGAACTGAAATGAGGAAACCCATGTTTTCTTGCTAAAAACTTTGCAACGCTAACATCATGAACAGTTAATAGATGTAAACTAAAGAAGACACTGTTTCTTTAAAACAAGTGCTGTGAATTACTACAGAAAGTAATGTTTTTGTAAACCATGGCTTAATAATTTAAAAAAAAGAATGCTCAATTGCTCTGCTTAAATCTTGAAGTTTTTCACTACATCTACATCTAAAACTGGCAAGTCTTCCAAACGGTGGTGTAAAGTAAGGACAACAGTTCACATAGGGACCAGTTTTGGAAAAGCAGTCAATTACACAAGTGACAATTTTAACAATGGTTCCTATGGTGCAAAGTGCTGAGGCTGTAACAGAGGAACAGGTTTTTCTTATTTCTGGGCTGAAGTGGGTACACAACATCAGTTGGCAAGAATATTCCTATAGTAGTTCCATGTATAAATTTGGAAAAAATGTGCAACATGTTTACATGAGAGGGATTTTCACTAAATCTTGAGAAAAATAACTATGGCACCATTGTTCAATGAAGAAAGGTAAATGTGTCTAATCACAATCTTGATAACTGGAGACATTAGCCGCTATGGTAGCAAATTCTCAAAAGAAAGCCCCAAAATTCCAAAATTCTATGCTGCCGCTTAAAATGTTCTAACCAGCTGCTGAACTGCAGTATGTTAATGATTATTTCAAAATGCAACAAACTGCTAACATTTTTGCTAACTTTTATGAACATGTGAAATTGAGTTTTAAACTTGTAACTTCAGCAATACATATTGAACACTTACATTCAACTGTACAGAATGCAGTCCATTAAATCTTGAAAAATGCTATAGAATAAAACGATAGAAATGAGCACATTATGAAAATGCTCTCTGACCAATTCTACAACTGCAATAAATTTAATACTGTAAACACACACGGACAAATCTGAGCACTGTGGAAAGAGTTTAGTTGCTTTAACAAGTCATATTATAATTTTTATGAGCTAAGATTGTAGAGGCAAATGGAATTCTTAGAATGTGACTTAAAAATAGATTTTTAATGACAGAGGTCCCAACTCATTCTTATATACACATGCAAAGGTTCATCTGTCACAGACAGCAAATGTTGAATTTCTACAATGGAGTTCCTGGCAGCATCCTGCACATTTAGAATTAAAATCAACAAACAGAGAAATGTCAAATATATTGAGATGGGTTGCTCAAATTTGTGCAGGACAGAACATAGCCCCTCCGGGACTACTACATACATGCTCATTGCTGCTTCTCAAAGGCAAACACCAAGTAAATACCTAAAGAGGAAATAAATAAAAGAGTTTAGTTTCTCATATGATTACAGTAAACAAAACAATCTCTGTCTTGTTCATCATTTGGTGAAAATTCTTAGGCTCTCAAGCAGCTTCTGAAGAGGAAAATCCCCGTTAATTCTAAGAGTTCCTCTATTACCTGAATCACTTTTAGGCAGACGTGGGATGTATATGTTTACTCGAAAACAATTATCTGCCTATAATAATACTCTATGACATCGCAGCCCATGGGAAAACCAGTTCAACAGCTCTAAAAAATCAGTTTAAGGTAAGAAACAGTATAACTAGATTAAAAGTATAATAAAATTATAACAAAGAAAATTAAATTTTAAATTAAAAGTATAACAAAGAAAAATAGAATTAAAAATATTAAAGATAGTTTAGAAAACTAGAATTAAAGGTACATCCATAAAATGACATGTTAACAATTCACCTAATTATCCAATTACTGTGTTGTAGGGCCTTGCGAAGAAAGTAAACTAAAAGCTCTTAAGATAATAAAGGTTCTTAAAATAAAAGTGCTACTCCAATGAACACACTGGAATAAGAAAGCAAACAGCCTTCCTACTGATTTTCAGAAAAAGTCTGAGTGGTCTGCAAAGATGATGAACCAGCTACAACATTCCCTTTATCCAAAGCCTAATTCAGAGGCCCTAACTCTCTTCAACTCTATGAAGGATGAGAGAGGTGAGGAAACTGCACAAGAAGTCTGAAGCTAGAAGTTGGTTCATGAGGTTTAAGGAAGGCAGCCACCTTCATAGTGTAAAAGTGCAAGATGATGCAGCTAGTGCTGATGTAGAAGCTGCAGCAAGTTACGCAGAAGATCCTGCTAAGATCCTCAAAGAAGGTGGCTACACTAAAGATCTTCAATGCAAATGAGACAGCTTTCTATTAGAAGATGCCATCTAGGACTTTCATAGTTAGAGAGAAGTTAGTACCTGGTTTCAAAGCTTCAAAAGACAGGGTGACTATCCTATTAGAGGCCAATGCTGCTGGTGACTTTAAGGTGAAGCCAATGCTCATTTATCCTTCCAAAATCCTGAGGCCCTTAAGAATTATGCAAAATCTGCTCTGCTCATGTTCTATAAATGGCACAAAGCCTGGATGACAGCGTATCTGTTCACATCACGGTTTACTGAGTATTTTAAGCCCACTGTTGAGACCTATTGCTCAGAAAAATAAAGCTCTTTTCAAAATATTACTGCTCATTGGCAATGCGCCTGTTTACTCAGGAGGACAGATGAAGATGTGCTGGGATTCACTTGGGGTGGCTTGCAAAATATTAGGGAAATATTAGGGAAAATTATAGATTATGTTAGAACTTTAAGTCATAGAGTAAAAGATCAGGGACAATAGAAGTTTCCCCAGTTAAGTCGGTTTACCCCACATCCCTTTGTCTCTACTCTAATTTGTTTACTCACGTAAACTTTGTGCTGGATGGCCCTCTCAGGGGGAGGTTGAAGGGGAATTACCTATTAATAGTGTTTACTCTGGGCCCGGGAACCAAGACCTTTTATCATTCGTAAAACCACTCTTTTAATCATGCTAATTATCCACAGGCATGTTGACTTAGAACCTCTGTTATTAAAACTATACTGAGTAAATATAAGGAAGGACAGGGAGTCATGTCAGTTAGCTGCAATCGCCCTCTGAAACCAGTTGACAACCATGAGTCAGGGTCTGCAGGACAGACCTCTGCAGGTGGTGATCAATGGCTCAAAGATGTACAAGGAGATTAATGTTATTTTCATGCCTGCTAATACAACATCCATTCTGCAGCCCATGGATCAAGGAGTGATTTTTATTTTTAAGTCTTATTATTTAAGAAATACATTTTGTAAGCCTATAGCTGCCATAGATAGTGATTTCTCTAATGGATCTGAAATAAATTAAAAATCTGATGGAAAGGATTCACCATTCTAGATACCATTAAGAACGCTCATGCTGGTCGCTCTCCAACGCCAGCACTGCCTCTCGCTCACTGAGCTCCAGCTGAAGAAGGGGGGTAAGTAAGGAGGTCTCTATACCGTGGCTTGCACAAAGCAGACTGCCCACAAATCTACCGGTGGTAAAGCACCCAGGAAGCAACTGGCTATAAAAGCCGCTCACAAGAGCGCACCCTCTACTGGAGGAGTGAAGAAACCTCATTGTTACAGGCCTGGTACTGTGGCACTCCGTGAAATTAGATGTTACCAGAAGTCCACTGAACTTCTGATTTGCAAACTTCCCTTCCAGCATCTGGTGTGAAAAATTGCTAGGACTTTAAACAGATTTGCGCTTCCAGAGCATAGCTATCAGTGCTTTGCAGGAGGCAAGTGAGGCCTATCTGGTTGGCGTTTTTGAAGACACCAACCTTTGTGCTATCCATGCCAAACATGTAACAATTATGCCAAGACATCCAGCTAGCACACCGCATATGTGGAGAACGTGCTTAAGAATCCACTATGATGGGAAACATTTCATTCTCAAAAAAAAAAAAAAAAAAAAATTATCTTCTTCCTATTATTTGTAGTTCTGAATGTTCGATAATTTTTTTCCATGGGGTCAAAAGGTACCTAAGTATATATGATTGCGAGTGGAAAAATAGGGACAGAAATCAGGTATTGACAGTTTTTGCATTTTCATTTGTGTGTGAATTTTTAATGTAAATATGGAGACATAAAGCATTAATGCAAGTTAAAATGTTTCAGTGAACAAGTTTCAGCGGTTCAACTTTATAATAATTATAAATAAACCTGTTAAATTTTTCTGGAATGCCAGTATTTGGATTTTTTTAAAACAAGTAAATTTCTTATTGACGGCAAAAAAAAAAAAAAATGCTCATGCTTCATGGGGTGGGCTCAAAATATCAACATGAACAGGAGTTTAGAAGATCTGGATTCCAACCCTCATGCATGACTTCAAAGGGTTCAACACATCAGTGGAGAAAGTAGCTGCAGACGGGATGGAAACAGTGGAAGAACTAGAATTCAAGTGGAACGTGTAGATGTGACTGAATTGCTGCAATCTCATGAGCAAACCTGGACAAATGAGGAGCTGTTTCTCATGGATGAGCTTGAGATGGAATCTACTTCTGGTAAAGACACTGGGAACATTGTCGAAATGACAACAAAGGATTTAGAATATTAATATTACATAAACTTAGTTGATAAAGCAGCAGTAGAGTTTCAGAGGAGTGACTACAATTTAGAAATAAGTTCTACAGTGGGTAAAATGCTATCAAACAGCATCGCATGCTACAGAGAAATCTTTGGTGAAAGAATGGTCAATCAATGAGGCAAAGTTCATTGTCTTAACTGCCACAGCCACACCAATCTTCAGTAGCCACCACCCATCGAGAGTATTTCTACCATTGAGGAAAAACCCTTCCCCAGCAAAAAAGATTCAGATTCGCTGAAGGTTCAGATGATCATTAGCATTTTTTTACCAATGAAGTAGCTTTAAATTAAGGTATGTACACTGTTCAGCCACAACACTACTGCACACTTAATAGACTACAGTATAGTGTAAACATAACTTTTATATGCACTGGGAGACCAATCTCAATGACTTGCTTTATAATGGTGATGACTGCATGGCTGAGCATGCTTTGATTTTCTATGATAAACAGGCCCCTGCCTGTTTTCTGTCCCATCACTGTGCTGCTAGCCACATTTCATTTCAACTAAAAGATACTGACTGGAAACTGGTAAATAAGGAGCAGAGAGCAGCATGACCGAAGTAGTATTTTGGAAGGACTGCTATGGTACACCTGTACAAGTTGGGCTGGAAGAGCAAGAAGCTGGAGTCTTGCGAGGCTATCAGGCAGTTAGCTGTGTTCATCTACCCTCTCTTCAAAAGTCATCTCAAGGAGTGAGGCCTCCTGCTCACTGGAGATATATCTCCAAGGTATGCCTGTATATCTTCTAATAAAATGCCAATAGATTTTAAGGCAAGAAAATAACTGAAAAGGTGACAAATCCTGAAAACATCACAAGGATGTTTGGGCAGGTTTCAGTATACTCAACAGCAAGTCAAGATCAAGTCCATCTAAGTGGGAGTTCTCACTCCTTGAGATGACTTTTGAAGGGAGGGTACATGAACACAGCTAACTGCTTGATAGCTTCCTAAGACTCCAGCTTCTTGCTCTTTCAGCCCAACTGGTACAGGAATACAACAGCAGTCTTTCCAACATGCTACTTTGGTCAGGCTATTCTCTGCTCCTTATTTGCCAGTTTCCAATTTCTTTTAGCTGAAATGAAGTGTGGCTAGCAGCACAGTGATAGAATAGAAAACAGGGAAGAGTGTTCATCAACCCTGCTGCTCTTGCCAGAAGGTAAGGAGAAAAAGCAGCCCCAGCACTTGCAGCACATCAGCGTGCACAGCACGTCAGCACTCACAGCTGGCCAGTACAACTCATGCTGTCCCCCACTCCGTGTGACCTTTGTGCAGTCCAGCCCTGCCAAATCCCACCCCCAACATGCCCATATCAATTGCAAACAACCCTTCAGTCCTGTCCTGTCTTCATTTAGGGTTATTTGAAACCACTAACATGCTAGAGTCTGATTTTCAATATATTATTAGTAACTTTCTAACTTGAAACTCCTGAAAAGTCCCACTTATTGTATAAAATGCCTTCTATGCAGGCATTTCAATTGGGGATTTTAAAAAATCAAATAGTGAACCACTTCCACTTCCAGAAACAAATCAACAGCAATTCTCTCCTTTCTCATTTAAAGCTATCTTCTAGAGGAGAGGTGGCTCTGGTGATGGCTTAATGATCAGACCAGTAGAGGTCTAAAGTGTAGCTTGGGCCTTTTAGACTCACGATGCCATGCAAGATACGCTCTAACCCACAAAGTCCTCTAGCATAGAACAGTGCAATTCACCAAAGAGCCAAACAGTCCTGGGGTGCTACACCCTAGCTGCAATTTGGCCATTGCTCTTTTTACATGTCCAGCCCATCTCTTCCAACTGTCTGGGGCCAACTAATTTTCATTCGTACATTATGACTAAAGTCCACACTTAATAATATAAAAATACAGTTCTAAGTCACAGCCAGTACCACCATCATGATGACCCTTGATCAAAATTTACACCCTACTTTAGGACTAGCAGGATATCTAACACAGGTAACCAGTCTCCACTGCAGGAAAAAAGTAATAAAATCAATAGTTTATGCACATGCTTACCAGTGTGTCAAGGATGATCATATGTGTAAAACACCCTCCAGTTCCATTTCTAGTAATGGTACCAATGTTCAGAGACAAATAGCCTCAAAATACTGGTCTTGCTTGACTCCTTTCCTTTTCTTCTCTATCCAACTCAGGAAGTCTTACTAAATTTTCCTTTTGCCAGGCTTCCATGAAACCATGGTTAAGATGACAGATCACTTAGGTAAGCTAACCACAGGTTAGCTCTGTGACCTTAGCTAAGTTGTTAGTTTTCTCATCTGTGAAAGGAGATATAATACTCTACTCATAAAGTCGTTGTGAGGATTAAATGAGTTACAACATGTGAGTTATTATAAGGATGAAATGAGTTACACATGCCTGCACGTGTTCAACACTCAGTAATATTATTACTACCTCCCAGATTTCATTAGTTTTCATTAAGCTCTCCTTTACCTTTGTTCCCCATTACAGTAACATTAGCAATTAAAAGTTCACCTAGTAGTATGTTTATTTGTGCCTGTTCCTTCGAGTGTACACTTCTAGAAGGTAGACATTTAACATCTTTATTTTACTTTACCTTTCACAGAACTTCATGTAAATCAGTAATGTTTATCAGATAGATTGTCCTTAATGACCACTTGTGCCTCAAGATCAACAACAACCATATACGGGGATTCCTATGGTAACATCGAGACTCTGACCTGACTTCCTCAATACCCACTGCTGAAGAGCCACAGGCCTTCCCAGATTTGCTGTGCTGCTGGCCTCTCTTCTGAACACAGAAATTTCACTTCAGAATATTTCTGTGCCACACTTGTCCCCTATTGTGCACACCTCTAACACGTCCTGCTCATGGATGTTTCATTGAATGTCTAGTATTATGCCTTCACTGTCACATCAGAGTGGCCAGAATAAAAAAAGACATGCAAGTATTCTATAAGCCAAAAATTTCACGAGAAATCTGAAGTAAACACTTCAAATAGAGATGGCTCCTTAGTAACAGACAGACAATGAGAATGTTTACATATGCTCACTAAAGCTTATGCTGAGCAAGACCCTGTGTACAATATATCTTCTCTTGGCACTACATAGCTGTGCAAGCAAGGAGGATTAGACATATGTAGAAATACAGGTATGTGTGTGTAAACACAAATACAACCTAAAATGTGCCAGAAAAACTCAAAGTTTTCAGATTTTTTTTTTTTTTTTTTTGAAACAGAGTCTTGCTGTGTCACAGATTGGAGGGCAGTGGTGTGATTACAGCTCACTGCAGCCTTGACTACCCAGGCTCAAGCAATCATCCCACCTCAGCCTCCTGAGTAGCTGGACTACAGGCATGTGCCACCACGCCTGGCTAATTGTTTCATATTTTTGGTAGAGATGAGCATTTGCCATGTCACCCAGGCTAGTCTGAACTTCTGGGCTCAAGGAATCTGTCTGTCTCGGCATCCCAAAATACTGAGATTATGGGTGTGAGCCACTGCACCCAGCCTTTTTTCAGGTTTTAATGACCACTTTGAAACGGGACCTTTGAAATTATCGGTTAATCTATGCTGATGATATACTCACTTGTAGCTTCCCATTCTGATTTACTTAAGGTTCCCTAAAATTACAAAAGAGAAAAAGAAAACTTTAGAATAAATATGGAAGTAAACATATGCTTATTTCTAAATAATGGGCAGAAACGGCCAGAGACCCTAACTTCACTATAAATACACATTCAATTCACTGTTAATCATATTGTGATCTGAGCATAAAAATCAGTGAGATTAACTTTGAAAGCCATCTTCTCACACTTTAATCTTCCTGCCATATTCTCTAACCTGTGAATTCTCAACCAAAGGGTGAATGTGTGTGAAGAGGGCACAGTGTGTGTGTGTAACTGGAAAATGCATCTATCTTATATTCTTATCAAACAGCACTGGTGGAAAAAATACAATTTTTGTGTTTTTTTCAAAGGAATAACAAAATACATATCACACAAAGGAAAGAAATTATATTTATGTAGCTATCAAAATATTAAGAATGTGTTGCTTTGCACACACCATTAACTATAACAACAAGATCTACTGGCAGTTCTAGTGACGTAATTTTCCAGACGTGATAAATGAAAACAACATTCTAAGATACTAGCAAAAATGTGCTATGAAAATATCTGTAATTTCTACTGATGACAAAGTCATAGCAGCAGCTAATACCACTGTTGTACTGTTGTATTCATCGTTTCTGAAATGTAAACTTTTACACAGAAGTGAAGAGATATAATATTTTCCCATTTAAATTCCTGGACCCCTGAATTCTATGCATGAAAGGCTGTGATTCATTGGTGCCTACATTAGCAGGCAACTTGCACACCAAGCCTGTAATTTTTTCTCTATCCTCACTGCCTCAGATATAGCACTCCATTCTCAGTCCACTGAAATAAGTGTTACTCCATATTCTCTGGTTATAAGAAGACAACATAACTTAGGGGAAAGAACTGATTTGTAAGTCAGTGAGCCCAAGTATTGTAAACAAGTGAAATAATTTTCTATGGCTTCACATAATGCATGGTTTTTCATTCACTATAAAATACTTCCAAAAATGAAAACTTACCAAAGGTAACCTTACTTGACTGTTCTTCATGTACTTTGCTGCATGTTCATAGTCATCTACCTTCTCAGAGACAAGTTTAGAATTCTCATTTGCAGGATACGGCTGTGGAAACAGATGCAAAGTCCTAGTTAGGATAATACATTGAAATTTGCAATTCAGAAATAAACACACTAAATCAATGAAATACCATAATTAGGAGGATAAACCATAAGTACTATTTCAGGAATATAAACTACACATACTTTTGAAATATGAAAAATAAATAAATAAATAAAGGAGGAATCCTCTCTTAAACCAGGAACTTTTTTGAGACAGAGTCTTGCTCTGTCTCCCAGGCTGTACTGCAGTGGCAGGATCTCTGCTCACTGCAACCCTGGCCTCCCGAGCTCAAGTGATCCTCCCCCTCAGCCTCCTAGGTAGCTGTGACTATAGGCAAAAGCCACCATGCTGGCTAATTTTTTTTTTGTAGAGACAAGGTCTCAGTATGCTGCCCAGGCTGGTCTTAAACTCCTGGGCTCAAAGAATCCTCACACTTCAGCCTCCCAAAGTGCTAAGATCATAGGTGTAAACCACCACATACAATTTTATGGTCAACTTTTATCACAGTCTTAGGATATTCATAGCCGGAATAAGCTACATAATTTAGTCACCACCAAGAACCATTCAGCAGCAAACACTTTCACCTTCTCTACTGCTAGCCAAAGGCTTTGTATGTCACAAATACAGAGCTTAAAGATGTCATAAAAAGAGCTAAATATTAAAATAATGGTGATTTAATAGCCATGAAAAGCATAAAGGGCAATTACAAATAATACAAATTAAAAAGTCAAGTCAACATAGGACCCTGTTTAACAATCCAGCTTCCAAAATATAGATATTTCCCATATTTAGATAAGACTCTGGAGAAGGGTCAGAAAACATGCTGTTTTTAAGGGTATGCTGGCCAAATGTTTATTCAAATTACTTCAAGTGCTATTTTTAATCCATTTTAAGTGATATCCCTTTATAGTATTTGCACTATGCCTTTTAATACATGTAAATGAGGCCTGGCTCAGTGGCTCACGCCTGTAATCCCAGCACTTTGGGAGGCTGAGGCAGGCAGATCACTTGAGCTCAGGAGTTCAAGACTAACCTGCACAACATGTCAACATCTTGTCTCTACAAAAAAAATACAAAAAGTAGCCAGGCATGGTGGTGCGCACCTGTAGTCCCAGCTACTCAGAAGGCTGAAGTGGTGAAAGGATCACTTGAGCCAGGGTCAGGAGAAGCTGGGGGGACTCAGTGGGGAGGACATGCAATGAGCCAAGATGGTGCCAGTGCACTCCAGCTTGGGTGACAGAGACAGACTCTGTCTCCCCACTACCCCCTCAAAAGACAAACCACATACATGTAAATCAAAATACAATAAATTACGTAAAATAGTTAATAGAACCATCTACTCAATGAAGTTTATATTTTTTAATAATATAATTCATTTATAATTCTGTCTTACTGCAACAAACCAGCTAAAAAGGAAACACTTTAAACTTACAACTCCCTAATAAACTTTTAAGGAAATGATCTATGAATATCTGCTTTACAATATCTTTGTCTCTTTTCTTTATAAACATCCTGCAGCAAGTTCAGGCATTAGAAATTAACCTACTTATGTGCTGTTTTAAAGGTGTTCAGCTATTTGGGACTGCCATATCATTAGCACAAGCCACCTTACTTTGTATCACATCCCAACACAGGGATGTGATAAAAACACAGACTATCAATCAGATTTTTTTAACTTTTAATTCCACATGCTGTAGTTTTACCATATCACAAAGCTTCAGAACTTCATTTTTGAATGCCTACCAAACTATTTTGTTTTAAACTTATTCTTCAACTTATCCTCCATGTGATTATCTGCTTATCACTGGATACCATTTCTTTCCTCTACTGATCATTTTGAAAGACCAACCAAAACATGATTATAAAGCTGCAAAACATTATGGTTTTTCAAAACTCATTTTTTGAGACGGAGTGTCAGTTTTGTCGCTCAGGCTGGAGTGCAGTGGCACAATTTCCAGTCACTGCAACCTCCACTTCCTGGGTTCAGGCGATTCTCCTGCATCAGCCTCTCGAGTAGCTGGGATTACAGGCATGCACCACCACACTCAGCTAATTTTGTATTTTTAGTAGAGATGGGGTTTCACCATGTTGGCCAGCTGGTCTCGAACTCTTGATCTCAGGTGATCTGCTCGTCTCGGCCTCCCAAAGTGCTGAGGTTACAGGCATAAGCCACCATGCCTGGCCCAAAACATCTTAAAACATATATAACTTAGTGTCTTCTCTAAAAGGAGTTATTTTTCCAGAACTGTCCCTACCCTATGTTTGCTGGTGAAAAAAAGAACACAGGCATCAGGACCTCCAGTTCCATGGCCTACATATTTTCATTCTTTCTTGTCTCTGTTCCAACACTCCAGGAAAGCAGAAAAGTTTTATTGGTTCTAGTGCTGAACCCAGATGAAAGGTGAATGCTTCAGGAAAAGACTTTTTATGGCAAATATCAAGAAACAGATCCATTTAAACTTCTGACCTGGTCAAAAGCAGTGGCATCCGACTGCTCTTTCCACCTCTGGTCTGGTTTCAATGTCCCTCCAAAACATCCTCCATATGCCACCCAACTAGTGTCCTAACTCTTATTTGGTCACGTCCTTTTCCTGCTCCAAGTCCTTTACAGGCCCACCAGAGTGACTTGGTCAAGAAGTAGGAAAACCAAATAAATTTTCAAACTACACATTACTACTGCTTCTGTCCCCAGACAGCCATGCTAACAGGTCATATCCTCAAGGGCAGTACTGGGAGAGAAGAAAAATTGTTGAAAAAATGTGAAAGCCATTAGTACTACTTAGTCAAACACTCCCCTGTATTCTCAGGTTTCTCTGCCTGTCCTCTTTCAGTCTCTTCCAGTCTTCTTTCTTCCCAAAAGGCCCTTTATATACTCACTGCACTTGGAATGCTTCTGTAATACTAAAATTTCCACCATGGACTGCATTATTCACTGGAATAACATGCCATAAAATTATTCTTATCCCATATCCTACTACCTAAGTACCTTTTGACATAAATTACACAAGTGAATTCATTACCTGTATGCTAAGAGAAAGGCTAAATAACTGATCATTGTCATGCAAAATACCATCAAATAAAGGCAATATGCTAAAGGTAATGCATGTGTGTGTGGGGTTGGGGGGGAAGTTATTCACACATGGTTTTGCTAGTTTTCTCCTCTTCCTCAAGACAAACAAAACAAGCCTCCCTTCCTAAGATAAAGCCAATAAAAACATTCTTACATCTAAAGTATAGAAAATATAACTAATAAAGAATATAACATTTTATTGATTATGTCTCTCAAAAGACAATTTAGAATCTACAGAAAGTCTTCCCACTCAACACGTGGGAGTGGCTGGGTGCAGTTACAACTTCAATAGGAGACTTTTGTTTGAATATCATCTACAAAAACTGAAGAAACTCTAAAGGTCAGTAGTTATGTTGCCTTGAGCAAGTCATTTATCCTCTGAGCCTCAGGCTACCCACTTAAATGTGAAAAGTGGCCAGGAGCAGTGGCTCATACCTGTAATCCCAGTACTTTGGGAGGCCAAGGTAGGAGGACTGCTTGATGAGGCCAGTAGTTTGAGACCAGCCTGGGCAACATGGCGAAACCCCACCAGTACAAAAAGTTTAAAAGTGAGCAAGGTGTGGTGACACACGCCTGTAGTCATAGGTACTAAGGAGGCTGAGGTGGGAGAATCACTGGAGTCCAGAAGGTGAAAGCCTCAGAGAGCTCTGATTGCATCACTGCACTCCAGCCTGGGCAACAGAGCGAGACCCTGTCATTAAAAAAAAAAGAAAGAATAGGAAAAAAAAAAAGTGAAAAGTTACCATTCTGCCTACTTCATGGAAGTAATTGTAAGGTTAAGTGCTTAAAGTATTTAAGCTGAATAAACTCTCTAAAGAAGTTTAAAATCCGTTTGATGAATATGATTCTACTGATCAATAAAAAAAAATGTTCACTGAATAAACCAGATATTATCTGATAAGGAGAAAAAGGAAAAACAATCAATGGCTGTGTGCTTGAAGTTTATATAGATACCTTCACTGCTGCATTAGGACAGGAGAGGTCTCAGCAACAATACGGTCTAAAACACTGGAACCCTGCTAAAGAATTACCGTACAACGAAATTATGCATGGTACGAGCTTATGTGGACACTGGCCAGGAAGGTTCTAAATTACTCTCGTAACCAAAAGACACTGCTGCAAACAACTGGTTCTCAACTTGGGGCAATTTTGCCCATCGGAGGACATCTGGCAATGTCTGGAGACAGTTGTTTGGTTACCATAACTGAGGACACGGGTGTTACTAGAAGGCACCTAGTGGGTAGAAGCCAGGAATGCTACTGAATATCCTACAATGCACAGCATCTCACAGCAAGAAATTATCCAGAACAAAATGTCAACAGTTCTGAGGTTGAGAAATCCTATTTTAAAGCAGTACTATCTAGAAAACAAAATTTGCTAACAGCATTCTTTCATCAAGTATTTACTGAACACTCATCATGCAGTTTCTGCATCAAGCTCTGTCCTAGGTGCTGAAGAGTGTAATACACATAATTACTTCATGTCCAGATGGCCTAGCAAGTATCTCAAGAACAGCCGAACAAGTTCATCATGACTGGAATTTTTACATCTTTTCTAAAAACTCACCTCCAAGGCCTGCATTCGTTTTAACAGCATTTTATTTTCATTGTTCTTAATCTTTTCTTCATAAAATTCCCGAAATGTTTTTTTGTAGACTAGTTTCATATTGTATTTCTTTGCCATTCTGTCCAAAAAAGAATACTTAATGAAAAAGCTTCCAAAATGTTTGTAGACTTTTGTACAACAGTGACATTTTCTGGATCTAACTAAAAAAGCTGCCATTTCCTTCATAAATTCACAATAGAGTAATAAAAAATGAATCAAAAATAACATATCATACCTAAAAGAAATATGCATTCTAAATCTCAGGGGGTTTCAGATAGCTCTTTTAGTATAACACATAGGTCAGGAAGCAAATGAAAGAGTCTCCGGAGCGATGAGATAGGGAAGAAGGGCTGTAGGAAACTCTTTTCTACTGATTCCATTTTACTTTACTTGATCTCTCACAGCAGCACTGAAAATAGCTGCTGACTTCTTTCTTAAAGATTCACTTTCATTTCTTGACTTCTCTGGCAAGAAACACTATTAATTTTTCCCCATCATGGTCTGCTTCTTTGCCGTTTTTTTTTTTCCCTTTTTACTTGCAGGTTTCTTTTTTTTTTAAACCCAACTTTTAAACTTCAAGATTCTGAAGAGTTCGGCCCAGAGCCCTACTCTCTTCCACCCCTGAGCTGTTTGTAGTTCAACGTTCTCTAGTCACTCACTGATTGTACTGCTTATTAAAAATCTTCACCTGCATGTGTCACTGTCACTTTCTAACTTTCCACATCTAAGGCTGAACATCACTACTCTTTTTCTGCCAGGGTCTGCCATTTCAATCAATCCATCTAATGATCCATGCCATCTCCCCCCTCTCTTTACCCACTGTGCTCAATACACAGCACTAAGTCCTCTCTCTTTTACCTAGAAAACATCAATTTCAAATAGGTCCACTTCTTACCTCCTGCATTTGGCACAATCCTGCTGCTTCAGTCATGATCACCACTCACTGGTACCAGTCCAAAAACTCATTTTGCTTGTCCCCTGCTTCCATTCTTAACTCTCCCTCAATGAATTTTCCAGTTGCAGCCAGATTAAGCTTTCAGAAATATGGACCTGAGTCATGTCACTACCTTCCTTAACACCCTCCACTGGGCTCCAGTGCACTCAGGACACAGAATGTGGTCTCTAAGATACTCATCTGTAAAGGAATGCTGCCTCATTTTGGGACATCCCCCATGATCAGTCATGATGGGCCTTCTTTCAGCATCCTGGACTAGCCTGGCATTCCCACTGCAGGGCCCTCACACACACTGTCCTCTTGTCAGGAGCATTCTCCCCTCCAGTCTTCAGCTGCCCATCTACTATTCCATCCTTTAGATCCTGACTCAAACATCACTTTACAAATGTCTTCCTTAAATCTTCAATTATATTAGGTCTCTCTGTTAGACTCTCAGGTATTTTTCTTTCCTCACGCCATTTGCCAAGTTTATAATTATATATCTGTAGACAACAAGAGGGAATCTGGAGATGACTTCAGGCAGCAGATAAAACAAGAGTGGAAGGGAGGGAGGAAACCCTGAAAGTTAGGTGGGAGGGCTTGTATACAGGGTGGCATTTGAGGGGATAGGGTAAGGGCAAACACTGGAGGGCTGCTGAGGTTTCTATGTAAGAGATATAAATAAGGCAGGATTCTGTTACTTCAATTAACCCTCCTGGGAAAAGTAACATGAGAAAAATAAGTCTTTTATTCCAGGCAGTTCATTTTCTTTTGTAAACCTCTAAAATAAGCCTTTAGAAATGAAACCAAGTTTTACATCTAAAAAATAACATGACTCAAAGAATTGAGACCCAATTTGAATAGGTTTTGCCACATAAAAAACTTATTTCTGTTCAGTTTCTTAATGAAATGGCAAAAAGGCATCTCAAAAACCCCTACACATTTTCGTATTCTATTTCCTCCAATACTGTTTCAATAAATAATCTTAAAAAAATCAGATATTAAAGTGATGACTTAGGTTTACCATCATTAGGCAATTTCAGCTAAAAAAAAAAAGACTGCTAGTTCTTGCTTAGCACTTAAAACAAATCTTTTGTTTTATTCTTTACCTTTTGGATTATACTAAAATCACCAAGTCAGTTAACTAAAATCTCAAGCTAACATATTAAACATACTCAACAACATCCCACAATTAAGTTCTTTTTTAAAATGGAGTTGAAGAGCAATAACATTTCCCCCAAAGTTTATTAGTTTTAAAAATTAAAAACTAAAATGAAATTGGTATTTTTAAATTTTGTAAATGGTTTATACTTATAAAATTATGCACAGTACTTTCCTCATGTTCGGTACCAATGCTACTTGGGTTTCTTATATTATTAAATAAGCTATTATAAAACTCCTGAAAATACTGCACCCCTAATTTTACAGACTGAGTTACAAATCAAATAATCACCAAGCAAAAATAAACAGACAATAACCTTCTTCTTTTACTCAGCTAACATTTAAAACAAAACATTTTTGTTTTAAAAAGTAGAAAATCGAGTTCAATCAATCATGACATGGCCTACATTTAAGCTGACTTTTATAGTCTCCCCATCAGGGAAACTCCAGAAACCAAGTTGTATCACAAGGCCTTAAAGCCTTACCTGGTAAAGCCCAGTTACCCCTAGATTTTCCTGTGTCTACAGTTTGTCAGGACTCCTAGGAATTCAGGCACGTGGGAGAATACGTTCTGAATCAGGATTTTATCATCAACATTGCCTGTGAGACACAGGCAATTTCAAAGCTATAGTAAAATGCAAACAACTTTTAATACTCATCTCTGTCAACAGGAAGATACTAGATTTATGAAGACTCATTGTTTATCATCAAAGTTTCCAGTAGTCACTAAAAAAAAACTTTTGCTATTTGCAGTGTCAGGCATTTTGCACCACAAGCTGAAGGCAACTGGTCCCCTTTTTCACCCAGAGGATTAAAAAATTACAGGAATGAAGGAAAACTAATTAAGTTAGGCTATATAAGACCTATGGCACCAATCCCCTAAATTTGCAGCTAGTCTTTTTTTAAAAACAAACAAAAAACAAAAAAAACAAGATTGTACTTTTTCTTAGGCCCCCATTTAAAATAAAGGTAAAATAAATCTTGCTTTCCCCCCCTTTTCTTTCCCTTAAGACAAAAAGAAAAGAGTGAACAGATTAATGACTTCTTACTCATTTAGTAATGGAAAATAGACCAAGAATTCAGGGACATCCACAACACCTTCCAAGTTGAAGTCATATTTGCAGCCAAATAAAGGATAATCTCCTTTCTTCTGAAATTTCACAGTATATATTTCATTTCCAAATGATTCTGTTTCTGAAGCTTCAAGGCGTCTTCTATTAAGGTTATCCCCAAACAAAATAAAAAGATTAAAATTGTCATTAAGACTTACTTTGATCAGACTATGCATGTGAAAAACTATATGATGCACACTTGATTAGCTTTTTAGTTAGATCTGGGCTACCTTTTTTTTTTTTTTTTGAAAGTGACAGGATCTTACTCTGTCACTCAGGCTGGAGTGTGCTGGTGTGATTGTAACTCACTACAGTCCCCAACTCCTGGGCTCAGCCTCCCGAGTAAGGACTACAGGGGCATGCCACCATGCCTGGCTAATTGGTAAATTTTTTGTAGAGACAAGGTCTCACTATGTTGTCCAGGCTGGTCTCAAACTCCTGGCCTCAAGCAATCCTTCTGCCTTGGCCTCCCAAAATGTTGTGATTACATGTGTGAGCCACTGCACTCTCTTGATTTGAGCTACTTTTAAGAAGCAATATACTAAAATATCACTAATTGTCACACCAATAAAATTAAGCTGGAAGTAGGTATCATTCTGTCTCATGACAGCTGTTAAGTCTCTATCCCTATGTGTCTGACCTGCAGTTTGTATATCACTATAACTTAAGTCTCTAGCTTACACATAAAGATGAACTTTTAAAAGTTCATCTGTAAATTTGCCTTTTGAACTTAAATTCTGAATGTCTACTCAAATACCTTATGAAAGTGTTCAACACTTATAAGATTAAAATAGCATATTTTTATACTCTATCTCTGATAAACATTTGCTACTTAATACTGAATATTTCATAAACCACGATATATTTAAAAACACTTACATCAATTCAAAGCTATTGGGAGTAGTACCAATAAAATAGCCCCCAGGGCTAAGTCTCTCACACGCATTTCTCAGCATCATGTCAGCCTGCTCATAGGACTCAAATGAGTAATGACAGACAAACTGACAACTGCAGATGTCAAAACACATTTGTGGGTCACGAAATTTGTCAGTCAGAAGTTCCTGAAACCAATTAAAATGAGTTAAGATTTTGAGGTAACTAAAACACAGATTAAACATTTTTTAGTAAATTAATTTCTAGAATGTAAGGTTTTTCCTTTTCCTCACAATCTTCAACCTATCCTTTCCCTTATACAATAAAGGACACATGAAAATCATGCATGTATTCTAGTTTAACAGAATAATTTGATTCCCATTTTCCCAGTATTTAAAAACCAAGGGATTCTGAAATCATGTTCAAAATATATCAAATTATGACATTTCAAGTTGATCCTTTCATCACTTGATAGCTAAAATAAAATGACATTCAACAATAACTTGGATTAAAAACAACACCTGACCTTTGGCATTTTTTAAAAAATGCAAAAATGTTTTAAAGATATTACAACATTCTGGCAGTACACTCCCATTTATCTTTTTCACTTTCAAATTTCAAACAAAATGTGTATGATTAAAGGTATCTTTAACAGTTCAATGAGCCAATAAGGCAATGAAGAACAAAAAGTTCATGGTGAGACTTTCACCCCTGAAGTGCCTCTGCAGTTCTTTATAAGAAATTCGGAAACAGGTGGAAGGTAGAAAAAACAAACAGGCTCTGATATGTTGGGAAACTAATAAATTACAAGGTGAACACAACAAAGTATAAGTTCAGTTATATTTCAAAATACTGGAAAATAAATGACGTCCAAACAGAAAAGCAACAACTAATTTCAATTCAAATTATTAAAAGCAAAAAATTATAAGTGTTCAGTGAGCCATTTAAGGGAATTCATCATAACAGAATTTCCAGTCGAAAGTGAAAATGCATGTCCCAAGGTCTTTTAAAGTTTCAAAACACATTTAAAACAATGAGTGGCTGGGAACCATGACTCATGCCTGTAATCCCAGCACTATGCGAAGCGGGCAGATCACTTGAGCTCAGGAGTTTGAGGACAGCCTGGGGAACATGGCAAAACCCTGTCTCTAAAAAAAAAACAAAAACAAAAATTAGCTGGGTGTGGTGACATGTGCCTGTAGTCCCAGCTACTCAGGAGGCTGGGAGGCAGAATAATTGCTTGAGCCTGGGAGGCAAAAGTTGCAGTGAGCTGAGATCACGCCATTGCATTCCAGCCTGCGTGACAGAGTGAGACCCTGTCTCAAAAAAATAGAATAAAAATTTTAGTTAAAAAGTAAAAAATGAGTTGATTTTTAAAACAAATTATTTATTCAAACTAAAAATGTAAAAAATAAATCGACCAAAGAAACTGTACCTTTGAGCAGTCAGCAGTTATAAATTCTGCACTGAAAATATATTCACTATCACGACGATTTTTCATGTCCTCATACCGTTGCTGACACTGTTTGATAGAAACATCAGCAATATCTGAAAGGATGAAAGGGTATTAGTATCAAGACAGAATGTCAGAGATCTAGACCTTGATCTCAACTGATAGAACTCCAGCATGAAAGTCAGCCTTAGTACCAGTAAAAAGGTTTTATTTCCTTTAAAATAAAAGGGCTTTGTTCCAATGCAAATGCCCTATCAGTTTTCAAAACGAACTAAAAGCTTCTCAATAGGTACTGCTGATAGAAAAGTTCTATCACCATTTTTAAACACTTATTCAAAGTAAAAGGCAGAAAGTTATATTCCAATCTGAATTACAAAACCTAACATTACTAATAAGCCCAGTTTTGGAAATACCAAGTGTATATTTTTTATAAAAAAGTGTTATTTGCCCTTTCTCACCTCCCCTCCCTGCCCCCCTGCCGTTTTTGAGACGGAGTCTTGCTCTGTCATCCAGGCTGCAGTGAAGTGGTGTGATCTTGGCTCACTGCAACCTTCGCCTCTGGGGTTCAAGTGATTCTCATAGCTTAGCCTCCCGAGTAGTTGGGATTACAGGTGTGTGCAACCATGCCCAGCTAATTTTTGTGTTTTTGGTAAAGGACAGGGTTTCACCATGTTGGCTAGGCTGGTCTCAAACTCCTGGCCTCAAGTGATCCACCCTCCTTGGCCTCCCAAAGTGCTGGGATTATAGGCGTGAGCCACTGTGCTCAGCCTGCCCTCTCCCTGTTTTAAGGTTCACGCTGATGATGCAAAGGCAACGTTAGGTAAAACACTGGGGATCTTATCACAAATACAAAGTAGCAGCACTAAATAGTACTGGCAGTACTTCATGTATTCTTCACAACTATATAATAGGTAGGGGGGAAAAGCCAGTTTTATGTAAGAATGCCCTTAAGAAAGCAGTGAAAATTAATTTTATTAAACCTGGGCTCCTGAATATACACTTTAAAAAATGTTGTGTGATGAAATTGGAAGTAACAAAACATTTCTGCAACCTAACAAAGTTTGATGGTCATCTTCAAGAACAGTACTGATATGCCTGTTCTGAGTTTTGAGCTATACTGGCCACATTTTTCTGAGAAAATCATTTTGACTTGAATGACTGACAAACTATGGTTATGCAGACTTGATTATCTGGCACACATTTTCTTGAAAATGAACAAAGTGAGCCTGTCACTTAAAGCAAAGTTCCCCAACCCTCGAGCCACAAACTAGTACCGATCCATGGCCTGTGAGGAACCAGGCTACACAGCAGGTGAGTGGCAGGCAAGCTAGGTAGCACACTCCTTATGAGAATCTAACACCTGATAATCTGAAGTGGAATTCCATCCCCTGCTTCTTGTGCAAAAACTGTCTTCCATGAAACCAGCCCCTGGTGCCAAAAAGGTTGGGGACTGCTGATTTAAAGGGAAATAATGCACAGTGTATTTGTTGCCAAAAATAAAACTGACTTTCAAGAACTACAATCTTGAAAAACTTGTACTGATCACTGTGTGATGAACTTCTTCCCAATACTTTTCTGATTGGCAGTGATTTTTTGATTCTCAACAATTACAAAATCTGCATAACCTTAGTGAACAATATTTTCCTAATACTATAAAACCATGCAGGAAGTACAAGACAGATCAATAGATTTTAATGTTATACAGTATAAAAAGTTCATCAGTAAGGTTTCAGATTCCATATAGTAACTACTCTTTAAGAAACTACCACTTACTGAGTTTTGATGTAGTAACAAATAGGAATACCTACAATTATCAAAAAAGGCTATTTAAATACTCCTTTATTTTACAGCTACTTATCAACCAAAATAAAATCACACCATATTGGATGAAGAAACAGGTGTGAGAATCCAGTTGTCTCCTGAAATTCCAGACTCTAAAGGGATTTGCAAAAATGTAAAAGCCAGCCTTCTTTCTAAATTTTATTTGAACTAAAAAATATTTTCAAAATTCTCAACTTTAATTTCTAATATAGTAAATATCAGTAGCTACTTACCATAATTACATACAAAAAAGCTTTCTGGGATCCTCAGTAATTTTTAAGTGTACAGGGCTTATAAACCAAAAAATTTGAGAGCTGCTAATTTAGGCAGTACTTCAGTAGTAGGGCTATATATCTCTTTTAATTCACCATATCAGAAAGACGCTGATGTCTGCTTGTCCCCACTTCAGTGTTAAGACTGATCACTGGGCTAAGGTAATTGATTGATTCATTCATTACATTCCTATCGACTTTTCCCCCTAATGGCTTCAGCAGTAGAAATAAATTATTGCCTAGATCCATCATTTCATCGAGACTGAAAAAAATGACTTTCTAATCCTATCATTCCTCCTCTATTTATTTGATTAAAAAAAAAAGGAATTGCCTTTTCAACCATCTGATTACAAATGTTTGATTCCCTCCCCTTAATTTATAAGTTTCAGAATAGTAAGTTTCTTAGCAACCCCCAAGGGTGAACAATGTTTTTTCTTGATTTGATGTGTCCAACTGCTATTTTTTTTTTAATGTTCAAATTGTTCTATTTTAGCCAATGGAAACCTTTTCTGCCCTTTAGACATGACTCCAATCACCTTTGATAGCTTCATTCCTTTTGGGAAGGAAAAGTTATTCCAAGCTTAGTAATCTTATCATAAAACGATGAGGAAAGTCTTGCAACTAAATTTTTTTTTTTTTTTTTTTTTTTTGAGATGGAGTCTTGCTCTGTCACCCAGGCTGGGTGCAATGACTCAATTTCGGCTTAATACAACCTCCGCCTCCCGGGTTCAAGCCATTCTCATGCCTTAGCCTCCTGAGTAGCTGGGATTACAGGTGTGTACCACCACACCCAGCTATTCTTTGTATTTTTAGTAGAGACAGGGTTTCACAATGTTGGCCAGGCTGGTCTCAAACTCCTGACTTCAAGTGACCCATCGACCTCGGCCTTCTAAAGTGTTGGATGACAGGCGTGAGCCACAGCATTTAGACCTAATTTTTTTGAAAACCCCATCTCATGCATAGTCCCAGATACCTTGCAATTAGATACGATCCTCATTATTCTCCATTTGCCTGACTACAAATTATGCTATCCCATACTATTATTTATCTTACCAGTGCAAACTAGTTTGTTAATTCTTCCTTTTTCCATTTGAGCAAATCTCCACCTTTACCACATCCCAGGTCCAAAACAGTGATATCACGTTTTTTCTTCTGTCGTACCTTTTCCAAAAATTCTCCTAAAGAGAGAAATCAGTCACAATAAACTACCTCTTCTTCAATTTTACTAAAGCATAAACTGTTACCTCTAATAACCTACTATCTTTTGCCCAATATTAACATAAATGATCACACACTCATTTATGTAGTTAATTTGTAACTTTCGATAAGTACCTAAAAATATGACTAAGAGTTGATTAATCTGATCTTCTATCATTAAAAAGTATGCGTCTGTTTTGGAAAATTAAGGTTGGATTTTGAATGTTACTTTCAGAAATTAATTTTAAATAGCAGATATTTAAAATTTGAATTAATACAAGACAACACAATACTTGTTTCAAAATGAGAGAAAAAGCTAAGTAACAATGAGAAAAACTATTTGTAATTTTTTGGTAGCTGTCTCTTTCCATAGCTAGGTGTTTAACTTAGTATACAAATAAGTAAATCAAAGTTGTTATGGAATGATAAAAGAGCTTGATTACTATCAAAGATGTCAGGCTTACTACCAAGAGAAATATAAGAACTCATTAAAAAAAAAAAAAAGCACTATGTCTTTTAGTTTTAGCAGTATCAGAATTTGGTAGACCCCAGTCTACTAAATGACATTAACAGCCAACAGATAAAATCAGTAGGCCCCCAAACATCAACAGGCAAATTGTTCAAACAGCAATTAAAGGCATATTAATATTCTCAGGCAAGTTAAGTATTCAACAATTCCAAAATCTGATATAATATTGAATCCTAGATCCATTTTCCTTGTCTTTATCACTGAGTTTAACACTTTCTAGCTCAGGTGTGTACTATTTTGATGGCTAAAATATCCTGTACTTTCACTGTCTGTAGGACCTTAATGTCAACAGAAGCACAAGTGTTCCATAACATATAACTTTCTGCCATGAATCTTAATAACATAAAAATACTGAAAGAGTAAAAAACAGCAATTATAAAATCTATTTCTATACACTAAGAGTAATGAGAAAGGAAATCATCAAGAAATTCTTTCAAAAAAGCCTTAATCACATTTAAGAACTGTAGACAACTTTTTACTTACCAAGCTACAAGCACCAAGAAGAAAGAGAAATGAATGACAGAGAATGAGTCTTGAGAAAGGAAAAGGCCAGAGAGAACACATGGCACAGATCACACTGACTGCATTAGGACACTAAAGACAGGTGCAGACAGCAAAGCATATATCAAGAAAGCTGCTAGAACAGCTGAAGAAGGAATACCCTGTATATTCTGAGAGAAAACTTTGCCAAGTCTGACTTCAGTCCTTTAAAAAAAGAACACCTCTTTCCGATTATAAAAATAATACACGGAGTAGCGCCCTCACAGGCAGGCAAGCGACATCATCAAGCAGCTCTCTACACCACAGCCAGGTATATCCACAAAGATGGGAAAAAACCAGCGCAAAAAAGGTGAAACCACCAAAGACCACAACACCTCCTTCTCCTTCAAGGGATCACAACTCCTCAACCGCACAGGATCACAACTTGACCGAGAAGGAGTGCGAAGAATTGAAGGAAACAGGATTCAGAAGGTGGATAATAACAAACTTCTCAGAGCTAAAGGAACACGTTCTAATTGCGAGGAAACCAAAAACCTTGAAAAAAGGTTAGACGAAATGCTAACTAGAATAACCAGCTCAGAAAAGAACATAAACGACTTGATGGAGTTGAAGAACACAGCACGAGAACTATGTAAGCAAACACAAGTTTTAATAGCCGAATCGATCAAGCAGAAGAAAGGATATCAGAGATTGAAGATCAACTCAATCAAATAAAGAGAAGGCAATACAAGAGGAAAAAAGAGTGAAAAGAAATGAACAAAGCCTCCAAGAAATATGGGATTCTGTGAAAAACCTAATCTATGCTTGATCGGTGTACCTGAATATGACGGGGAGAATGAATCCAAGCTGGAAACACACTCCAGGATATTATCCAGGAGAACATCCCAAGTCTAGCAAGGCAGTCCAAATTTCAAATTCAAGAAATACAGACAACTCCACACAGATATTCCTCAGAGAGTAACCCCAAGGCACATAACTGTCAGATTCACCAGGGTCGAAATGAGGAAAAAATGCCAAGGAGAGCCAGAGAGAAGGTCAGGTCACCCACAGAGGGAAGCCAATCAGACTCAAAGCAGATCTCTCGGCAGAAACTCTACAAGCCAGAAGAGAGTAGGGACCAATATTCACATCCTTAAGAAAAGAACTTTCAACCCAGAATCTCATATCCAGCCAAACTAAGCTTCATAAGTGAAGGAGAAATAAAATCTTTTATGGACAAGCAATTATTGAGAGATTTTGTCACCACCAGACCTGCCCTACAAGAGCTCCTGAAAGAAACACTAAGCATGGAAAGGAACAAGTACCAGTCACTGCAAAAGCAAACCAGTTGGCAAAGATCAAAAATGCAATGAAGAAAGTGAGTCAACTAATGGGAAAGAAAACCAGCCAGGAACAAAATGGCAGGATCAAATTCACACATAACAATATTAACATTGAATGTAAAAGACCTAAACGCCCCAATCAAAAGACACAGACTGGCAAACTGGATAAAAAGTCAGAACCCATCGGTGTGCTGTATTCAAGAAACCCATCTCACACACAAAGAAACACACAGACTCAAAATAAAGGGATAGAAGAAGATTTACCAAGCAAATGGAGAACAAAAAAAAGCAGGGGTTGCAATCCTAGTCTCATAAAATGGACTTCAAACCAACAAAGATCAAAAGTGACAAAGAAGGACACTACATAATCATAAAAGGATCAATCCAACAGGAAGAGCTAACATTCCTAAATATATACGCCTCCAACACAGGAACACACAGATACATAAAGCAAGTTCTTAATGACCTAAAACGAGATTTAGACTCCCACACAATAATAGTGGGACCCTTCAATACCCCACTGTCAATATTAGACAGATCGACGAGACAGAAAATTAACAAGGATATCCAGGACTTGAATGCAGAGCTGGACCAAGCGGACCTAATAGATATATACAGAATGCTCCACCCCAAATCCACAGAATATATATTTTTCTCAGCACCACATTGCACTTACTCTAAAATTGACCACATCATTGGAAGCAAATCACTCCTCAGCAAATGCAAAAGAACAGAAATCATAACAAACAGTCTATCAGACCACAGCACAATCAGACTAGAACTCAGGATCAAGAAACACATTCAAACCCGCACAACCACTTAGAAACTGAACAACTTGCTTCTGAATGTTGACTGGATAAACAAAGAAATGAAGGCAGAAACAAAGATGTTCTTTGAAACCAATGAGAATGAAGACACAACATACCAGAATTTCTGGGACACCTTTAGAGCGGTGTCGAGAGGAAATTTATAGCAATAAATGCCCACCAGAGAAGAGAGGAAAGATCTAAAATCGACACCCCTATCATCAAAATTGAAAGAACTAGAGGAGCAAGATCAAAAAACTCAAAAGCTAGCAGAAGACAAGAGATAACTAAGATCAGAGCAGAACTGAAGGCGATAGAGACACAAAAAACCCTTCAAAAAAGTAATAAATCCAGGAGTTGGTTTTTTGAAAAGATCAACAAAATAGACCGCTAGCCAGATTAATAAAAAAGAAAAGGGAGAAGAATCAAATAGATGCAATAAAAAACGATAAAGGGGGTATCACCACTCATCCCACAGAAATACAAACTACCATCAGAGATTACTACAAACAGCTCTACTCACATAAACCAGTAAACCAGGAAGAAATGGATAAATTCCTAGACACTTGTACTCTACCAAAACCAAACCAGGAGGAAGCCGAAACCCTGAATAGACCAATAACAAGGGCTGAAGCAGAGGCAGCAATCAATAGCCTACCAACCAAAAAAAGTCCAGGTCCAGACGGGTTCACATCCAAATTCTACCAGACGTACAAGAGGAGCTGGTTCCATTCCTTCTGAAACTGTATCAAACAATACAAAAGGAGGGAATCCTCCCTAACTCATTTTATGAGACCAACATCATCCTGATACCAAAACCAGGCAGAGACTCAACTAAAAAAGAAAACTTCAGGCCAATATCCATGATGAACATCGACGCAAACATCTTCAATAAAATACTGGCAAATAGATTGTAACAGCACATCAAGAAGTTTATCCATCATGACCAAGTAGGCTTCATCCCGGGGATGCAAGGCTGGTTCAACATACGCAAATTCATAAATGTAATCCATCACATAAATGGAACCAAAGACAAAAACCACATGATTATCTCAATAGATGTAGAGAAGGCCTTCGATAAAATTCAACAGCCCTTCATGCTAAAAACTCTCAATAAACTAGGTATTGATGGAACGTATCATAAAATGATAAAAGCTATATATGACAAACCTACAGCCAATATCATACTGAACGGGCAAAAGTTGGAACAATTCCCTTTGAAATCAGGCACTAGACAAGGATGCCTTCTCTCACCACTCCTATTCAACATAGTATTGGAAGTTCTAGCCAGTGCAATCAGGGAAGAAAAAGAAATAAAGGGTATTCAATTAGGAAAGCAGGAAGTCAAACTGTCTCTATTTGCAGATGTCATCATTGTATACCTAGAAGACCCCATCGTCACAGCCCAAAATCTTCTCAAACTTATAAGCAACTTCAGCAAAGTCTCAGGATACAAAATCAATGTGCAAAAATCACAAGCTTTCCTATATACCAATAACAGACAGAGAGCCAAATCAAGAGCGAGCACCCATTCACAACTGCTACGAAGAGAATAAAATACCTAGGAATACAACTAACAAAGGATGTTGAGGACCTCTTCAAGGAGAACTAGAAACCACTGCTCAACGAAATAAGACAGGACACAAACAGATGGAGAAACATTCCATGCTCATGGTTAGGAAGAATCAATATCGTGAAAATGGCTATACTGCCCAAAGTAATCTATAGATTCAATGCTATCCCCATTAAGCTACCAATGACCTTCTTCACAGAACTGGAAAAAACCACATTAAACTTCATATGGAATCACAAGAGACCCCGCATAGCCAAGACATTCCTAAGCAAAAAGAACAAAGCTGGAGGCATCACACTGCCAGACTTCAAACTATACTACAAGGCTACAGTAATCAAAACAGCAAGGTACTGGTACCAAAACAGAGACACAGACCAATGGAACAGAACAGAGACCACAGAAGAAACACCACACATCTACCACCATCTGATCTTTGACAAACCCAGCAAAAACAAGCAATGGGGAAAAGACTCCATGTTTAATAAATGGTGTTGGGAAAACTGGCTAGCAATGTGCAGAAACCAGAAACTGGACCCCTACCTGTCATCTTACACTAAAATTAACTCCAGATGGATCAAAGATTTAAAAATAAAACCTAACACCATAAAAACACTAGAAGAAAACCTAGGCAAAACCATCCAGAACATAGGCATAGGCAGGGACTTCATGACTAAAACACCAAAAGCAATGGCAATAAAAGCCAGGATAGACAAATGGGATCTAATTAAACTCCAGAGCTTCTGTACAGCAAAAGAAACCATCATTACAGTGAATCGGCAACCAACAGAATGGGAAAAAATTTTTGCAATCTACCCATCTGACAAAGGGCTAATATCCAGAATCTACAAAGAACTAAAACAGATATACAACAAAAAAACAAACAACCCCATTCAAAAGTGGGCGGAGGATGTGAACAGACACTTTTCAAAAGAGGACATACATGAGGCCAACAAACATATGAAAAAATGCTCATCATCACTGGTCATTAGAAAAATGCAAATCAAAACCACACTGATATAGCATCTCAGTTAGAATGGCGATCATTAAAAAATCGGGAGACAACAGGTGCTGGAGAGGATGTGGAGAAATAGGAACACTCTTACACAGCTGGTGGGAGTGTAAATTAGTTCAACCATTGTGGAAGACGGTGTGGCAATTTCTCAAGGATCTAGAAATAGAAATTCCATTTGACCCAGCAATCCCCACTATTGGGTATATACCCAAAGAATTATAAATTGTTCTACTATAAAGACATATGCACACGTATGTTCATTGCAGCCCTGTGTACAATAGCAAAGACCTGGAACCAACCCAAATGCCCATCAATGATAGACTGGACAAAGAAAATGTGGTACATATACATCATGGAATACTATGCAGCCATAAAAAAACGATGAGTTTTTGTCCTTTGTAGGGACTTGGACGAATCTGGAAACCATCATTCTCAGCAAACTGACCCAAGAATAGAAAGCCAAGTACTGTATGTTGTCACTCATAGGTGGGTGTTGAACAACGAGAACAGGTGGACTCAGGGAGAGGAGCATCACACACAGGGGACAGTTGGGGGTGGTAGGGGAGAGACAATGGGGGGTGGGCAGGAAGGGGAGAGTGGGGAGGGATAACATGGGGAGAAATGCCAGATATAGTATGCACCTAAAGTAAAATAAATAAATAAATAAATAAATAAATAAAAATGGTACAAAGGAAATAAACACAGTGCTAAAAGAGTATAAAACGTGTTTTTTTTTTTTTTGAGATGGAGTCTTGCTCTGTTGCCCAGGCTGGAGTGCACTGGTGCAATCTCAGCTTACTGCAACCTCCGCCTCTCGGGTTCAAGCAATTCTCCTGCCTTGGCCTCGTGAGTGGCTGGGACTGCAGGTGCGTGAAACCACACCTGGCTGACTTTTGTATTTTTAGTGGAGATGGGGTTTCACCATGTTGGCCAGGCTGGTCTTGAACTCCTGACCTCGTGATCCACCTGCCTCGGACTCCCAAAGTGCTGGGATTACAGGTGTGAGCCACTGGGCCTGGCCTAGAGTATCTTAAGGGAAGGCCTTTCTGAGGTCACATTTAAGCTGAAACCTAAAAGATAAGATGAAGCTATCCATGCAAAGTATGGGGAAGAGGAAGTCAAAGAAGGCATACTGAGCCAAGGGGAAGGGGCTCAAGATGAATGTGGAGAAGTAAGCAGAGGCTGGGTCATGCAGGTCTAGTAGGCCATGGTACAAAAAAGTTTGAAAACCGTAAAGAATGGCAGTGACAGAACCCAATCTGTGGTTTTAAAAAATCGTGCTGGGCACAGTGGCTCATGCCTGTATTCCCAGCACTTTGAGAGGCCGAGGTGGGCGGATCATTTGAAGTCAGGAGTTCGGGACTAGCCTGGTCAATGTGGTGAGACTCCGTTTCTGCTAAAAATATAAAAAAACTTGCTTATAGCCATTACTGGAAATAGTGAAAAATAAAATAAAATAAAATATAAAAAAACTTAGCCAGGCGTGGCGGTGCACGTCTGTAGTCCCAGCTGCTTGGGAGGCTGAGGCACGAAAATTGCTTGAATCCAGGAGGCGGAAGATGCGGTGAGCTGAGATTTTGCCACGGTACTCCAGCCTCGGCAACAGAGTGAGACTCCATAAACAAAAGAAAAAAAAAAAATAATACACGTAACAACGTGGAAAATATGAACTCAATAAAGTTATTCAATAAAAAACATGAATAATAATTCATAAACAAATCCAGTAAGTTATCTGCATCACTGAGGATAATGAAGGAAGAGAAAGGCTGAAAAGAAATTAGGACTGGGGTCAAGCGAGAACCTTGTGAGTAAAACTGGAAAATGCCATTACATTAATCTTAAAAAAAAAATTGAACACTCATTTAGCCTAAGCTGACACATGGCAAAGTCAAATAAATCATATTTTAACATATGAATGTTAAAAACAAGTGAATGTGTTCAAAATAAGCCTAGTTAGTTCCTATTTCCAATACTTCTCAGAATGGGTAATTTATCTTTGAAAATTAGTAAATTATCATCAAAACTGGTAAGAAAAACCACTTGATTCTTCCTAGCATAATTAAGAAAGCATCCTCACTTCTTCTCTGACTGGCTTGAAAAAAAAATCTTTATTATGAAAAATTTTAAAACACACCACTTTTTAAAGTTTATAAACAGAGCAATAATTATATTCCTTTTTTTCACCCTATCTTATGGTACTGAAAAGAATTGTATTCTGAATCATATTTTTTTCGGCTCACTTTCATTTTAATTTCAAAGGTGAGTTTTCATAGATAAAATGTTGGTTCAATAAAGCTGAATGTCTATCTATCCTCAAGGTAATACACAGGATCTTTATCAACTAACTGAAGGCTTAGAGGTAAAAAAATCAAGATACTGCCTATTTCTTGACTTAATGAAACCTGAATGTTTAACCAACAATATGCAGCTGCTCCAAAACTATCAAGGTGAAATAAAATCATTACTTAATAGTATTGGGTAATCTTAATTAATGTGCCTAAAAAAAGCATACTGCCTTCTGAAAGCCTGATTAACATAATCAATTAAACACTCAGTAAAATCTTACACAGTCAACCAAAAATAAATATTAAAAGAATTTATCTTCAAGACCTAGTCTTGGCTCTAGCTTGATAGAGTGAGTCTATCAAGGTTTGATAATTAAATGAACAGTAATTAAAGACTACTGTAGCTTGGTGTTGGTTAAAACAGTGGGGAGAAAAAAAGGAAACATAAGCTAAAATGAAAAATTGCAAGCTAAACAGCAAAAACAATCATACCAATGAGAACACTTTTCATCCAATTATTAAAGTTTCTTAGGTAAAAAATACGACTTTGACTACGCTTTTCCAAACCAACTTCCTGAAGTTCATTGTAATGGGCAGCCACGGCTGAGCTGTGTCCTTCTTCTAGATTCTGAAAATAAAAGAAAATAGAAAAAATCAAGGATCAGAACATGGTAAAAATAAGCCTCAGAACACCTGACCCGTGAATGGATAAACTACTACTAGAATTAGTAAACTTCACTAAGTAATGGCAATTAACCACAGAAGTCTCACTCATTATCATTAGACGTAAGATTTGTTTTCTGTGTCTCTATATATCAGACTATTTTAATGCTGCTGATAAAGACATACTACCCATATAAAGACTGGGTAATTTACAAAGAAAAAGAAGTTTAATGGACTCACAGTTCCATGTGGCTGGGGAGGCCTCACAATCATGGTGGAAGGTGAAAGGCAGGTCTTACATGGTGGCAGGTTAAGAGAGAATGAGAGCCAAGTGAAAGGGGAAACCCCTTATAAAACCATCAGATCTCATGAGACTTATTCACTACCAGGAAAACAGTATGGGGGAAGAGCACACTTGATTCAATTATCTCACACCAGGTTCCTCCCACACATGTGAGAATTATGAGAGCTACAATTCAAGATGAGATCTGGGTGGAAACACACCCAAACCATATCCCCCTGTTTTGAAAAACATCTCTAGGTTTAAAATTTTCATTTTTATCTTTCATCTGTATAATTTTGGTGTCAATGTTTTAATAAACCCAGTACTCTTCCAGAGTTCTAATTTATTCAGTTCAATAAATGATAGTCAGTGTTCGGTGTTTCTACAAGGGAATAAAATAGGAATAAGCCATAATTACATTATTATAAAGCTGTTGTGACAATTAAATAAGATAATGTATATAAAGAGATTAGGGCTGGGCACAGTGGCTCATGCTTATAATCTTAGCATTTTGGGAGGCCCAGGCAGGAGGATCACCGAGGTTAGGAGTTCAAGACCAGCCTGGCCAACAAGGTGAAACTCCGTCTCTACTAAAAATATAAAAATTAGCTGGGCATGGTGGTGCACACCTGTAATTCCAGCTACTTGGGAGGCTGAGGTAGGAGAATCGCTTGAACCCTGGAGGTGGAGGTCTTGGTGAGCCGAGATGTGGCCACTGTACTCCAGCATGGGCGACAGAGTGAAACTCTGTCTCAAAAAAATGAAAAAAAAAAAAAAGAGAGAGATTAGAATTCAGTGTTTCAGTGTTAGTGATTTCTATTATGATAATGCCATTGTTTATCTTATATATAACCCAACAGTTTTCAATTTCGTGCTTCCTGAGGCCCTAGGAATCCTGTAAAATTGACATGATAGGTAAAGGGCTTCAGATCCTCCTCTTTCCCTTTTCAGCCAAAGTGCTGAATCTCACTGATATGCTGAAAGGCCTTTCGGCAAATCCTTCACCCATTTTACACAACAGATTTAAGTGTAACATTTTCACTTGAAAAAGGGGTTCTGGGGCTAGTAAAAGTTTGAAAACTATGTTTAAAATACAAGCTCCTGGCCAGGCGCAGTGGCTCACACCTGTAATCCCAGCACTTTGGGAGGCCAACATGGGCGGATCACAAGGTCAGGAGTTCAAGACCAGTCTGGCCAATATGGTGAAACCCCGTTTCTACTAAAAATTCAAAAATTAGCCAGGTGTGGTAGTGGGCGCCTGAGTCCCAGCTACTTGGGAGGCTGAGGCAGGAGAATTGCTTGAACACAGGAGACGGAGTTTGCAGGAGCCAAGATCACACCACTGCACTCCAGCCTGGGCGACAGAGTGAGACTGTCTCAAAAAATACAAGCTCCTCTCTGTTATAAGAATTCACACTCCATTAATGACAAAAGCCTCACTTATTAGTCACTTTCCTCATGAGGGTCAATGGTAGAATTTTATTCACTCATTAAAGTACTCTTTTCCTCTAACTCCAGATTCTGCCTCAAATTCCTTTCTAATGTGCTATTTCCAGAAAAAAGCAACTTGCCCTATAATATCCTTGCTAAATATTAGGCACTTGTATTCACTTAACTAAAACCGTATGTTAAATACATTAATAAATGTTTAAGGAATTACATTAAAGGGATGTAAAGCTAGGTATGATTTTAAAAGTTATCCCTTTAATTGATAACTTCGGACAAAAAAACTGTAGACGAACACCTAATAAAAAAGGAAAATAGGTAAATCATTTGGATATCATACTCTAGTCTTTTTAAAAATACCAAGAAAGAGCAAACTAGCTTTCAAGTTTCCAGTTATAGGAGGGGGAGGACTGTTTATGCCCAGGAGGTTGAGGCGGCCATGAGCTTTGATCGCACCACTGCATTCCAGCCTAGGCGACAGTGCAAGACCCCATCTCAAAAAAAAAAAAAACAAACAAACATTTCTAGCTAAGTAAGATTCTAAAATAAAATAAAGATGATCTCGTTAGAGAATAAAAACAAACAAATACCAAAAAAAATCTATCTCATTAGCAGGCAATGTTGTACCTTAACAAAAATCATAAGAGTTAAAAGCCTACTCTGTCTTAAGACCGTATCTATTAAAAATAGAACATTCTTGGCCAGGCACAGTGACTCATGCCTGGAATCCCAGCACTTTGGGAGGCTGAGGCAGGGGATCATGAGGTCAGGAGATTGAGCCATGCTGGCCAACATGGTGAAACCCTGTTTCTACTAAAAATACAAAAATTAGCTGGGTGTGGTGGCACACACCTGTAGTCCCAGCTACTCGGGAGGCTGAGACAGGAGAATTGCTTGAACCCAGGAGGCAGAGGCTGCAGTGAGCCAAGATTGTGCCACTGCACTCCAGCCTGGGTGACAGCGTAAGACTCCGTCTCAAAAAAAAAAAAAATTATTAAGCTATTATGTCAAAACCAGTATGATTCCACAGGTGTTCCACATTTCAAACTTACGTATTCTATTATGAATAAAGAAAATACACTGAACATACTTTCTGCTTTTCAGGAACATCCTCAAGTGCTATTTTCCTCTTATTTTGAGTGCCATCTCCAGTAGAAGATTCATCTTTTGGAACATCCTCAGTTTCTCTTTTTCTTTTCTCTGAATTGTCTTCATCGTCACCACAATCTTTTTTCTCTGGGACAATTTCGGAATCAAGTTTTCTCCTCTTGGATGGAGTCTCTTCCCCACAACTAGAACTTTCCTTTACAAAATCATCTTCAAACACTCTTCTCTTTCTTGCTGTGTCTACTTGCCCACAGACAGGAGTCTTTTCAGAAAGCCCAGTCCCAGAAGCTGTTGTGTTTTCATTAATACTGAACGAAGACTCTGTTTCAGAATTTGCTGATGCTTTAGGCTGTTCAAGAGACATCTTTTCATATTCCTCTGCTTTTGTAGAATTTGCCATTTATGATTACTTGAAATGATGGTGAAACTTCATGAACCAAAACTGGAATGGCAAAAAAAAAATTATACTATTGGTAAACACTAATGCTAAGACTTTAAAACAATTTTAACTAGAATTTGACCAACTCCGAGTTTTTAAAAAAATCTCATTGTAGACAGAATATTAAAAAATGTTAATTTATATTATGTATGAATTTCTGAATATGGTAATACCAATGATAATCCCTCCAAAGTTCTACAATCTTACTCATAAAAGTCACTGTTGGCATTAAAGCTGACAAATGAAGTGGAGATACACATGTACTAGTTCCCTTTCTGTTCTGATCCTTACCAAATAATCCTGGTTCCCAAACTGCATAGTTGGCACCATAACAAACAGGCACCAAAGGACCTAACATGTGGAAGATAATCACAGAAACTACCAGGTCTAAGTACAGCACAGTTCCAATGACATAGATTGTACATAGATTGTACTACATACCTTTCAGTGACTTTGTGAAGCTCAGATTTTGGTATCACAGAAATTCAAGGTGAAACAGGAAATGAGGTTGGTGGTGCCTAACCTGATTTCAAGGCTTGAAGTTGTACAGTACCCAATAGGTTCACACATCCTGTTAGCAAGGAATTGTGACTAATCAAGAATAAAACACAAACATTACCTTTTCCCCCTCAATTTATGTGTATTAATTTTTTAACAGACACAAAGTTGTTAGAACATAAATACTTTTAAATTCTTTGGGGGTAAACTACTTAATAAATGGAACTGCTATATTTATTTTGGCCTATGGACACTAAAAGCATCAAGAACAGAAAAAGTTTGGGATTCTATGGCAAGAACTTGTGAAATCATATTTCATAATGGGCGTCCCAATTAGGTTGAAAGTGGGGAGGAGAAATGGCTTTAGAAAAGTTTCAGGACTCAGTAAGCAGTGTGATGACCATTAAGTCTCCTTCAAATATGTTCTTGGACCTACATAAGACGGGAAAGAGAGAAATAACTAAACTATCTATTGGGCAAGAATCATGGTGGTTCATTTATTAAGTCATTCAAGAAATTTACTAACCTTCTACTACAGAGAAACTCAATGTAAATTATATTTTCAAGATGTTTATAGCTTATATACCACTATTAAAATGTTAAACTTTTGGCCAGGTGAGGTGGCTCACACCTGTAATCCCAGCACTTTGGGAGGCCCAGGTGGGTGGATCACGAGGTCAGGAGTTCAAGACCAGCCTGGCCAACACAGTGAAACCCCACCTCTACTAAAAATACAAAAAATTAGCCAGGCATGATGGCGGGCGCCTGTAATCCCAGCTACTCAGGAGACTGAGGCAGGAAAATCACTTGAATCTGGGAGGTGGAGGTTGCAGTGAGCACAGATTGGGCGACAGTGTGAGACTCTGTCTTTAAAAAAAAAAAAAAAAAAGTTAAGCTTTTGCTGGGCACAGTGGCTCACACCTGTAATCCCATCACTTTGGGGGGGCCAAGGTGGGCAGACTGCTTGAGCTCTGGAGTTCGAGACCAGTCTGGGCAACATGGCATAACCCGTCTCTACAAAAAATAGCTGGGCATGGTAGAACATGCCTTAGTTCCAGTTACTCAGGAGGGTGAAGGAGGAGTATCACCTGAGCCCAGGAAGTCCAGGCTGCCGTGAGCCGTGATTGTGCCACTGCACTCCAGCCTAGGTAACAAAGTGAGAACCTACTTAAAAACAACAACAACAAAAAAAAACAAAGCTTTGTCATGAAGGAAGGATTTGTGCTTAAAAAAAAAAGCCTTTTGAATAAAGAAAAAGAATAAGAAAGCAAGTTGCTTAAAGGAATGGGTAACAAGTCACTGTGAATGGGTAAGGGTTTCAAGGGTTACGAGATTTCACTACCCACCATTTGAGGTAACAAAATACCAAGAGGTACCAAATAGAACTGAATCAGAGAACAACAACAAAAACAAATCAGAAAAGTAATTTTCAGGATAACCACTTAAAAACATTGGAAAAACCAGCTACCGCCTTATTAAATTCCTATTTCTCCTCCTCTGCCATTGATTTCCTAATGCAAATTGGCTTTAAATTCAATTAATGTGATTTATCTTTAGCTATCATTATTAACTAAAATTAGTATTGAGATTTAAGCATGAATTTTACTTATATCATCTACTTTTATGATACCACAGATGTGACATCATAAAAACATAAACAATTAGATCAGAAGAAATGAATGACACAGCATTCCAGATGACCACAAAAATGAGTACAAATGTTTAAAACCAAGCATCAGGTTTATAGCCAATTCGTTTTCATCAAAGGTGCCAAGAACGTACATGGGGAAAAGACAGTCTCTTCAAAAAATGGTGTTGGGAAATCTAGACCAGTATCTCTCACCATGTGAAAAAATCAAATCAAAATGAATTGAAAACTTAAATTTAATACCCGAAACTATGAAACTACTTGAAAAACAGTATGGAAATGCTTCAAGACACTGCCCTGGGCGAAGATTTTTGTGGTAAGACCCCAAAAGCACAGGCAACAAAAGGAAAAATTGACAAATGGGATTATATCAAGCTAAAAACTTCTGCACAGCGAAGGAAGCAACAGAGTGAAGAGAGAATCTACAGAATGGGAGAAAATATCTGCAAAACCATTCATCTCATAGTGGATTCACAACCAGAATATAGAAGAAACTCAATAGCAAAAAAAAAGAAACAATCCTACTACAAATGGGAAAAAGATCTGAATGGATGTTTCTTAAAAGACACACAGGCCAGGCATGGTGGTTCATGCCTGTAATCCCAGCACTTTGAGAGGCTGAGGCGGGTGGATCACAGGGTCAGGAGTTCGAGACCAACCTGACCAACATGGTGAGACCTCGTCTCTACTAAAAATACAAAAGTTAGCCAGGCGTGGTGGCACATGCCTGTAATCTCAGATACTCAGGAGGCTGAAAAAGGAGAATTGCTTGAAACTGGGAGGCAGAGGTTGCAGAGAGTGGAGATCACACCACTGCACTCCAGCCTGGGCAACAGACTGAGACTCCATCTCAAAAAAAAAAAAAAAAAAAGCCAACAAGCATATATTTAAAAAATGCTCAAAAGCACTAATATCAGGGAAATGCAAGTCGAAACCACAATGTGATACCATCTAATCTCAGTTAAAATGACTTTTATCAGAAAGATTTTTTTAAAATGGATGCTGAGGCGGGGCATGGTGTCTCATGCCTATAATCCCAGCAATTCGGGAGGCTGAGATGGCAGATCACTTGAGGTCAGGAGTTTGAGACCAGCCTGGCCAACCTGGTGAAACCCCATCTCTACTAAAAATGCAAAAATTAGCTGTGCGTCGTGGTCTGTGCTTGTAATCCCAGCAACTTAGGGCGCTGAGGCATGAGAATAGCTTGAACCTGGGAGGAGTTTGTAGTGAGCCCAGATCGAGCCATTGCACTCCAGCCTGGGCAACAGAGAGACTCTGTCTCAAAAAAAACAAAAGAAAAAAAAAAAGGATGCTGGTGAGGATGCAGAAAAAAGGGAAACACTTGTACAGTGTTAGTGGTAATGTAAATTAGCACAACCATTAATTTATATACTGGAAAAAGTATGGAAGTTCTTCAAAAAACTACAAATAGAACTACTGTTATTTACATGAGTTTCTTCTATATTCTGGTTGTTAATCCCCTGCGAGATGAATAGTTTCGCAAATTTGGGTACAGATCCAAAAGAAGGGAAATCAGTATATCTAAGAAACATCTGCAGTCTTAAGTTTATTCACAGCAGTCAAGATATGGAATCAACCTAAGTGTCCGTCAACAAATGAATAAAGAAAATGTGGCATATATACACAATGGAATAATAATCAGTCATTAAAAAGAATGAAATCCTGTCATTTGCAACGACATGGATGGAACTGGAGGTCATTACGTTAAGTGAAATAAGCCAGGTACATGAAGACAATACCATGCTGTCACTTATGTGGAAGCTAAAAATGCGGACCTGATGGAGGTAGAGAGTGGATTGGTGATTACCACAGACTGGGAAGTGTAGCAGGAAGAGGAGGATGAAGAAGAGAAATTGGTTAATGGGTACAAAAACCCCAGAAGGAATAACATCTAGTGCCTGATGGTACAATCGGGTGGCCGTAGTTAACAGTAATTTATGTACAATCGGGTGGCCGTAGTTAACAGTGATTTATTGTGTAGTTCAAAGTACCTACAAGAAAAACTGGAATGTTCCCAACATAAAGAAAAAATAAATGTTTGAGATGACAAATATCCTAATTGCCCTAATTTGGTCGTTACACATTGTATGCATGTATCAAAGTATCATCTGTACCCCCGAAATATCTGCAACTGCTATGTATCAATTTAACAAATGGGGGGAAAAAAAACCCAAACCAAACTCAAAGTGAAATAATTAAAATACTCCAAAGGGAAGAGAGGTATCCCTCAGAATCCTCGAGGAGAAATCTTCGAGAGGTGGTCGACTGACATTGGGATGGATATGCGATAAATAACCACATGGACATTTCGACGTGCCACAGTCACACCTCCGAAGCAAGCTATGTCCCTGCGTCATTTCAGTTCCTCAGGGTACGACAGAACAGGCCGCCAGGGCCGCCAGGATAAAGCTCAAGCAAGATAAGCCCTAAGCCCCGACCCGCCCGCTTGACCTCTACTACCGGGCCCGAGAAGCGCGCAGAGGCGAGAAAGGACTTCTCCAGCCAAGTTCACCCCCCTCCGTCATTCGCGCGGCCTCTTACTCAACCTCTGGTTCATGTTTCCGAGGCGCAGCTCAAGACAAACCTGTGGACCCCCACCCTTCCCCAGCACAGCCCTGGGGCACGAGCTGGAGCAGCTCTTCGGACTTCTCTCCACGCCGGGCTCGCTCGGTCTGAAGGATCAACAGCGCCCGCCCACCCCAAAGAGTTCCCATTTTGCTTGGGACTGAGGGCACAAGGAAACAGACCGATGCGGCAGGTACTGAAGCACAGAGCTAATGCGAAGTAACCCCATGTCAGGAGTGGGAGTGCCGCTTCCTCCTCCTCCACGGCGGCCGAGGGGTAAACACAAAGAAATGAAGGGCCGGCGTTCCAGCCGCCACACTCACCAGCACAGCCAAACGCGATTCTGTTTGCGGAAACGGCGGCCCGCGCCACGCGTGTCTCGTTACGTCACTTCCGGGGAGTGCGAGCGTCACGTGGCGCCTCTCTGGCTAGAGTGCCCCGGTGCACGTCCTCCGCGCCGGAACTACGAGTCCCGACGTGCCGCGCGCGGCATGCAGAAGCTGCGCTGAGCCGGCGCGGGCGGTCGCGAGCACGTTGCTAGTGGGCGCGGTGGCGGGGCCGGGGGCGGTAGGGGGCGAGAGTCCGCCTGAGCCCCGCGGGTTCCGGCGCTCGGACCCACGCTCGGCCGGGTTGCTCTGTTGAGTGACACCACCGTGGCATCCAAGGAGCTGTCCTCCAGCTTGCGCGGCGGGAAGCGGCGGTGGCGGCCTCAGCGTCCTAAGAGGTAACATGGGCCCCAGACCTCTGTGGGACAGCGGGAGGGGTCTAGAGGGCACCTTCAACCCTGGGCGTGTGTCGGAGAGCTGACTCGAGGCGCTAACCTGGCATTGCTCCGCGCGCGCCGCTCCTGGAGCTGTGGCGATGTCCGCCGGCCAGACTGGGGTGGTCCTCAATGCCGACCCCACCGCCCCTGGCGGCCTAGAGAGGTCACTCCCGCCCTTCCGGGTCGAGCCTGTGTCCTAGTTAATCTTACTTTGGGGACTGTTTTTCAGCCTTATCCGCTGTAACCCTTCACCGTTTTCTCTTCCTTTCCTCTGAAGCCAGTTGAAGAGGGGCCTGAAGTGCCCGCGGTCGGAGTGGTTTTAAAAATTAGTCATTTCTTACTAGGGACTGGTACATCGGTCCTTACCGCCGTATTTGGGAAGCCACAAGAGACCATTCCTATCTGTTAGATTCTGAGAAAAGGGGCAACCTATACCTGTTTTTGAAAAATACATAACGATGCATTAACTCTGCATTGGCTGAACTTTGGCATGGTGTGGTTTGGGGGAGACAACAGACTTTTTTTTTTTGGCCATCACACCAGATTTCTACTGGGGAGTGAAAGTGCCTACTGTACTGAAACTTGAAAGCTTCATAGTTGAGGACTTTCAACCTGAGATTAGGGCCAAAACTACCTGTGGATAGATTATTGATGCGTGTACTTATTAACGTCGTGTCTCAACACCTCCCCACCTTAAGGGTGTAAAACAGTGATCAGATTTACAATCCGTCTTGAATTACTCTTTACTAAAATTGATCCCTTTAAAACAGCTTTGAAAATGTGCTTTACCAGCCTGCTTTCTTGTCAGTAGACACAGGTATATTAATGAATAGACCTGGCTTGGGGGAAGGCAGCATTTGCAGCATGTGCTTTCCAATCTGGTCACTTCTAAATTGTGGGCATTAGCCCATGTGAGGTTGTTGACCCTTTACAAACTTTGAACCAAGAATGAGGCCCATTTTTCACAAATAAGGATGAGCCATCAATTTCGGATGACTGCTTGCATTTGTTATTATATGAAATGAGCTAGGTTGAGAGTTAATCTCATTTCATGAATATTGACAACTGCCAAAGAGTAGGTATTAGAGATCAAATCCATTATACGCATATTCAAGCATTAGAACCAGGCAATTACGTTCCCTAGTTCTGATGGTTAAGTTTCTTGAGATAATTGCTGCTGTAGTTTTACAGAAAATAAGTGTAATTTTGACTTTTAAAAACATGTCATTAGGTTAAAAGCCTCTTAACTATGTGTTTATGGAAACTCCATGTGATTGTGCATGTGATATATAGATATTATATTTTTCAGTTTTTGTAAAACTTAACTAGAAGTCATGTAAATTCTGTTGAGAATAGAGGAAGGTTTCTTGAAAGCAGTTAATGTAAGAACTAAATGAGCCAGATAAAAATGATTTAAAAGTTACCATTGGTGTTATTTTTCCCCCCATTATTACCTGAGTAATCTCTGGTTTTCTGGACATTAACATAATAATAGCTAATACTTTAGTACCTTCTGTGTGTTCTGTATGTGTGTCAAGCTTAGTACGTTATTCATTTGTACTTGTTTAATTCTTTCTTTCTTTTTTTTTTTTTTTTTTGAGATGGAGTCTCGCTCTGTCGCCCAGGCTGAGTGCAATGGCGTGGTCTCAGCTGACTGCAACCTCCACCTCCTGGGCGTGTGTCAACCCTGGGGTTGAAGCAATTCTCCTTCCTCAGTCTCCTGAGTGTCTGGGATTACAGGTGCACACCACCATGCCTGGCTAATTTTTGTATTTTTAGTAGAGACCAGGTTTCACCAGGTTGGTCAAGCTGGTCTCTAACTCCTAACCTCCTGATCTGCCCACCTCCCAAAGTGCTGGGATTACAGGCATGAGCCACCGCGCCAGGCTTACTTCTTATGAGTGTTTCGTTTTACAGATGAGGGTTAAGTAACTTGGCCAAGATGATGCAGCTTGTAAGTAGTGGAATCAGGATTTGGACTCAGGCAGTCTGGCTGATTGGCCAGATTCTGCTAATAATCAAACAGTGCCGGCTAGAAGGTCATACTCAGAACTGGAAATTGTCTAGCAAAAACCAGATTTTCAGAAAGTGTTTTGATACTCCCTAATGCCTGGGTTATTATGTCCAGAGATAAAATAGATAAGGATGTTATCTTGCTGGAATGTGAGCTCCACCAACACAAGGAAAGGACATACAGGATTTATTTCAACCCATTTGTAAGAAAGTGAGAGCACATCTCTTAGAGGTGTAATTTTAAAGTGTGATTTCTGTTGTAGAGTTGAAGATAATACTTTTGAAACGTACAGATTGTTTTGAAAATGTAGATACAATGTTATAGTTTCCTAAGATAATGTCATGTGAAGGCAGGCAAGAGAGGTGGTTCATGGAAACTTTGTTTCTCTAAATAGTTTTGGAGGAAGGACTTCCTCTGTTCAGCTCAGGAGAGTATTCCTACTGAAATTTCATTGTCTTTCTGGAGCAAATAAAATATTCTTGTTTAAAGCGTTGTTCTTTCAGTTGAAAATAAGATTTTGTTGAGAAATCCAGAAGTGTGCTGTGTGTGATGATTAGTTTTATTATGTCAGTTTACCTATTTAATCAAATACTAACCTGTGTGATGCTGTGATGATATTCTGAAGATGTGGTTAACATCTATAATCAGTTGACCTGAACTAAAGAATATTACCCTAAATAATGTGGATGGGCCTCATTCAATGCATTGAAGGCTGAGAGAGCCAAAACTGAGGTATCCTGAAGAAGACAGTATTTTCCTCAAGGGTACAGCATCAATTCCTGCCTGAGTTTACTGTCTGTAGATCTACCCTATACATTTTGAAGTTGCTAGCTTCCACAATTGTGTGAGCCAGTTCCTTAAAATACCAATATCTCAATGTCTGTCTGTATGTAGATGTAGATATTTATGTTTTTATCTACATCTATATATTTTTTTCTATCAGTTCTGTGTATCCGGAGAGCCCTGACTGATTCAAATTTGGGTGCTGAGAGTGGTTCTAGTGAGCAGAATCTTAAGGATGAGTTTTCTGAATTGATTATAGTGTTTCTGGAATTGGTTTTCTAACCTGATCAGATTTAAAGGCAATAATGAGTATTCCCAATAGAAAAGAAGACTCCGATAGTCCATGGGGTGATATGGTAATAGAGATATGCAAAAGATCACTATTGGATACTCCCATTCATGCTTATAGACAACAACAAGATTCAGAACAATCAGATATTTGGTACCTTAGAACATTTAAATCAAATTAATGAGTATAATCTTGGCTGGTTGCTCTTAATTGTGCTGGATGAAGTGAGAAAGAAAAGGATGATCCCAGCTACTGGGGAGACTGAGGCAGGAGAATTACTTGAACCCAGGAGGTGGAGGTTTCAGTGAGCTGAGATCACACCACTGCGCTCACTCCAACCTGGGTGACAGACTGAAACTGTCTCAAAAAAAAAAAAAAAAAAGAAGGGTGGGCTTAAGGCTTCAAATTCCCAATTGAAGCTCCAAAAAAGTGACCTGAAAGTTTCTGTGTTTACCCTAAAACCCATTATCTCCTGTAGTTGCAGAGCTGAGGTTGGTGAAAACCAAACCCAGAGTCTCATCCTGTAGGTGGCTGAATTACAGTGCAAACTGAATTCCCTTCCTCACCTTGGTCAGCTGTTAAAATGAGGGCATTGATTGGGAAAGAATGGGATCCTCAGAGTTGAAATAGGGCCATATGGGAACATCCTGATGAAGCTGGGGATGTTGAACTCCTAAATTTTACTCACTCTTTTTTGCCAGTAGAAGCAATTCTTTCACCTTTGAGGAGGTTAACCCTGGTTTGCCTGGTGAACCTGTAATGGCCTCCCTTGAGGTAGCTACCTTGCAAGACATTGCTGGTTCTCCTCAGGTGTCCATGAAGAGCTCTGGGGCTGCTTTCTCTGCAGATCAGAGATTGCAGTGTGAACTGCTGCCACTGACTGGGGGTCCTTAACTGCAGCAGGGATGGTTGGATCCCGGATGGCAGGGACCATGTGATCACCAAAGACTAAGTGGGCGTGTTGCCATCATGGGGTACAGTGGAGTCAAAGCAGCAGTCTGAACAGTCTGACTTGGGAGTCCTACAGCATTGAGTAGGTAGTCATGGTGTCTGTAGAAGAGAATTCGATGGGCAGTCTACTGAATTCTGAATTGATCTGTATAAGCAGAAAAGTTCTAGGTCAAGTGAATGGAAGCCTTACTTGAATTACCAAAAGCAAGAGTCATGGTCCCTCAATCAATTCCCAGATTTGAGTCATTTTACAGTCCTAGAACCTCTTGAATGAGGGGGAGGCTGGATCCTTTTGAGGAAAGACCCCATTGTGCTGCCAAGAATTTATACTGTTAATTATTTTCCCCAACTTTTCCCAAAAGGACCTATGGTTTATCGGGGTAAATGCGCATTGGAGAAAAACAAATAATCAGACATCTTATGGATTACTGAACACTTAACTCTGAACTGACACTAATTCCAGGACACTCAAAGTGTCATTTTGGCCCACCATTCGAGTAGGGGCTTGTTGAGGTTAGGTGGTCAATGGAAGTTTAACCCAGGTCCTCCTCACAGTGGGTCCCCCATATTCATCTTGTGGTTACTTCCCCAGTTCCAGGATGAATAACTGGTATAGACGTACTCAACAACTGGCAGAATCCCCACACTGGTTCCCTGACCTGTGGAGTGAGGGCTATTGTGGTAGGAAAGGCCAAGTAGAAGCCACTAGAGCTGCCTCTTCCTGGAATAATAGCCAAAATCGATACCGCATTTCCGGAGGAATTGCAGAGATTAGTGCACTTACGGATGCAGGGGTGGTGATTCTTGACATATTCCCATTCAGCTCTCCCATTTGGCCTATGCAGAAAACAGATTGATCTTGGAACATGACAGTGGATTATCATAAACTTAACTGAGTGGTGAGTAATTGCAGCTGTTGTTCCAGATGTCATTTCATTGCTTGAGAACCTATCCCCAGTAGCTGGCATGCAGTTATTGATCTGCTAAATGTTTTTCTTAGTAAATATCTATTAGTAAAGATCACCAAAAGCACTTTTCTTTTTTTTTTTTTTTTTTTTTGAGACAGAGTGTCACTCTGTCGCCTAGGCTGGAGTGCAATGGCGCGATCTCACTACAACCTCTGCCTCCCAGGTTCAAGCAATTCTCCTGCCTCAGCCTCCTGAGTAGCTGGGATTACAGGCACACACCACCACACCCAGCTAATTTTTGTATTTTTAGTAGAGACGGGGTTTCACCATATTGGTCAGGCTGGTCTGAAACCCTTAGCCTCATGATCTGCCCGCCTCAGTCTCCCAAAGTGCTGGGATTACAGGCGTGAGCCACCGCACCTGGTCAGGCAGTTTTCTTTCAACTAACAAAGCCAGAAATACACCTTCACTGTCCTACCTTGGGGATATCAATTCTCCAACTCTATGTTGTAATTTAGATCACAGGAATCTTGTTATGAGTTGAATTATGTCTTCTAGAAATTCATATATTGGAATCCTAGCCCTCAGTACCTCAGGATATGACCTTATTTGGGAATAGGGTAGTTACAAATGTAATTAGATAAGATGAGGTCATACTGGAGTTGGCTGGGCCCCTAATCCAGCACCACTGGTGTTCTTAAAAAAGGAGAAATTTGAACACAGATATTCACACAGGGAGAATGCCATGTGAAGTTGAAGTAGAGGAACACCAAGAAATGTCACACATTTCCAGCAAACCATCAGGAGCAAGGGGGGGAGGCATGAAATTCTTCTTCACCACCCCTGAAGGAACCAACCTTGCTGATACCTTGATCTTGGACTTCTAATCCCAGAGCTGGAGACAGTGCATTTCTGTTGTGTAAGCTCTTCAGTTTGTGGTTCTCTATTACAGCAGCTGTAGCAAACAAATAGAGACCCTGATCACCCTTCCCTTCCACAGGACATCATACTGGCCCATCACATTGATGACATTATGCTGATTGGACCTGGTGGGCAAGAAGGAACAACTACTCTAGACTCACTGGTAAGACATTTGCATGTCCGAGAGTGGGAAAGAATTCCAACAAATATTCAGGGCCTTCCACTTCAGTGAAATGTCTAGGGGTCCAGTAGTGTGGTGTAGGGCATGTTACCACCTAACAACATAAAGAGAAAAGCAAAATCTAGTGGTCCTCTTTGGATTTTGGAAGTGACAAATTACTCATTTGGCTGTGCTATTTCAGGTTGTTCACTGAGTGACTTGAAATGCTGCTAGTTTTGAGTGGATCCCAGAACAAAAGGCACCTCTGCAACAGGTCCAGGCTGTTGTGCAAACTGCTCTGCCACTCAGGCCATATGACCCAGCAGAGCTTATGGTGCTTGAAATGTCAAGGGCAGATTGAAATGCTGTATGAAACCTTTGGCAGGCCCTATAGAAGAAAATTAGTGTAGATCCTTAGGATTTTGGAGCAAAGCCTTTCCATCCTTTGCAGGTAACCGCTCTTGTATTAAGAAACAGCTTTTGGGCTTGCTACTGGGCTTAGCAGAAACTGTACGCTTAACCATGGGCCACCAAGTCATGCAACCTGACTAAAAAAATGACTAGAGTATTTCAGCAGTTAAGAGCACAAGCTGACGGCATGTGTTCAAATCCTGGTTATATTATATTTGTTAAGTGTGTCATCCTTGAGTAAGTGACCAAACTTTGTGTTTTAATTTTCTCACGGAGTGATTTTGTAGAATAAATGAGATGATGCAGTGCTTAGCACAGAATCTGCTCATTTTTAGCTTCTCTTAATACAACTGAAATTGCTACTGCAGTGTCATGTGAAGTAATTAGTCCATGTCTTCAAATGTGATCATAGAATTTTTTTGTCTTGGTACAGCAGAAAAAATAGAGTGATTTTTTTGAATTCATGTAAACCAGAGCAGAAGTTTGAAATAGTGAACAGTCTTGTAGGCATTATGTGCTTTCAAGTTCTGAGTTTATTACTTCTGAGAATTAACCATGGTAGCAGTGGTCTACGACTTCTGTGAGTGAAAGGGTAGCTGGGCTTTAAGCATGTGCAGCAGTGAGCAAAGAATGGAGGTGAGGGAAGAGGCATGAGACATTAGGAAGGGGTCCTCCCGGGGAAAGGGGAGGTGAGTGGTTCAGATTTTGTGATGCCAATGGCAAGATGAGTCCTACTGGAAAGTCTCATTGATAACCAAAAATTATTTTCAAGGCAGACTTAAAAATTAGGGCTTCCCCATTTTTACCTACTTCTACATTGCCTTTGTAACTCATCGGACTTGATAAATTGAATTAAACATAGTATTTTATTTGGAGTCCTCGATTTTTTTTAACGTAAGCATGGATTATAGTAACTCTTCCTTGCTATTCGAAATACTGAAATTCTTGTTATAGTTTGAGCTGCTAAGTAGGCTGCATTGTAATTTGAGTCATTTGTTAAAATTAGAAGAATTAGATAAACAGTGATGGGCTTGCAATGTAGTGTTTGCCAAATGAGTGTCATCTATAATGTTAAGAAAAATTTTGTTTGTATGGCACACCACGTAAAATAAAGCAGACCTATTTCAAGTTCTAAATGCAAGTTTTTATTTTATTTTTCTTGCCATATTCATCACTGTAAATGCAAGATTTTAAAAAGACATATTTTAAAATTGGACCCAGAATACAAGTGCTCTTTATTACAACATGGCTTCTGGTACTCTGATGATCAAATCACATTTTCTGAAATATATTTGATACAGTAAACACTGACAAAACTAGTTAACCCCACAGAGAAGGTTACCAGTATTTTTCACCAAAGCCAAGGTGAAACAGATGCTATTGGAATTTGCTTGGTGTAAATATATGTATAATTTCTCATATGTCCTTTTTTGGTTTAACAAACATAGGCGTTTTCTTTATCAAGTAAATTCCTATTGCTGAGCATGTTTTAGTTAGTAACAATAAATTTGTGTTAAACTTGATTTTCTATGTAGGAGATAGAAATGAAATTGATAATTTGGCTCTCAATACTTTATTTTCAGGGAAAAGACACAATTTATACACATGAGCAATTTGTGGAGATGTGGGAAATCCATTAGACTAGCAGTTCTTTTCTCTCTCTCTCTCTCTCTCTCTCTCTCTCCTCTTTCCCCAGTAATCCAGGAACAAGTTATGAACTATTACATGTCCTTGCATTCCTTATCTGTAAACATGAAACGTAGTACTAAGGGGCCTCTCAGTTTCTTCCAAGTCTTAACATTCTGTAGTTCTAATGCACACAACTATGACTAAACCTAAGGTTGCTCCTTTTATACAGTTGTACTCAGGGTCTGTATGGCCTCCCATTTTTGTAGTCCCTATAACAAAGACTTTGAGAAGATGAAAATAATCCTGACTCATGCAGTGATTGGGAAGATTTCCAAAGGAGAGTAGGCTTGTGTTTTCCATTGCTGTGTAACAAATTACCTCCAAATTTAGCAGCTTAACACAGGTTTATTATCTCAGTTTTTCTGGGTCAGGAATATGGGCACATCTTAGCTGGTTTGCTGCTTAGCATCTCAAAGTGTCAGTCAGGCTACATTCTCATCTGGAGGTTCAACTATGGAAGAATGTTTGCAAACTTGTTCAGGTTGTAGGCAGAGTTCATCTTTTGGCCTACATGAGTGAGGGTGCCATCTTCTTCCTGTTGACTGGTGGCCTCCCTTAGGGACAAGAGGCTGTTTCCTGTATGCGGCCCTGTCCATAGGCAGTTCATCATATGGCACTTTGTTTCCTCGAGGCCAGCAGGAGGGAGACTCTTCCTCCAGTCTGCTGAGATGGAGTCCTTTCTATCTTTTCTACCATTTAGTGCTTAGAGGTAAGTGACAGGTTCCACCCACACTCAAGGGGAGAAGATTCTACAAGGATGTAGCTCACTGGATTTCACCTTGGGCTGTGTCCCAAAAGACTATTTCTGTATTGACATTGTGGCATGCCTAAACATTATGGTGCTTATTTAACAAATCTATGACATTACTTTTTTTTCTCCCTCTTATCAAAATTAAGGTGCTTTCTGATTGCCTAGATTTCAATAAATGCAAGTTTAATTTTTATTTGCTTTGGGATTTTTGGTTTCAAGCTTTAACAGGAGAAGAAAATCTCCATTGAAACCTCCTCCTTCTCTTTTGAGCACCCAGAATGGAGGAAGAGTGCTGATCTGACAAGCCAGGCTCCAGGGCAGTAATAGTCATGTGTGGCTTAACAATGGGGATGCATTCTGAGAAATGCATCCTTAGGCAGTGTTGTCACTGTGTGAACATCACAGAGTGTATTTACACAAGCCTAGATAGTAGAGCCTCCTACACACCTAGGCTATATGGTATAGCCTGTTGTCCCAGGCTACAAACGTATATGGCATGTAATTGTACTGAATAGTGTAGCAGTTGTAGCACAGTGGTAAGTACTTGTGTATCTAAACATAGAAAAGGTATAGGAAAAATACGGTATTATAATCTTATGGGACTGTCACCATACATGCAGTGTGTCATTGATGGAAATGTCATTATGGGGCACATGACTGCATATGGTTTTGTTTTCCAGTGACTGGAGTCTTGGAAATATACATAAGCCTTTCATGGGAATAAACCTTCCTTTAGTTCCTTTTCTTTTGGTTCTGATGAGTGGTTTTCTTCCCATTGGAGTGATATGGTGGGAGTCTAATTGGGTGTTGGGTTGGGAATGAGAGTGGAGTAAGGGCTGGAAAGATCTCATTATTATCTGGCTTAGTTTACTACAGTTGTGCATTGACACAGACACATTGTATGTGATTGAGAAATATTAGTTCTTATAAGAAGAAGGCATCAGACCTTTGAAAAGAGATAAGGTGTGCAATAAGACAGTTGGAAGTAAATGGAGTAGGGAAGTTAGTAGGTATGAGTTTAAGTTGGAGATCAGTCAGCATGGTTTATTTTCTTATCCAGCTTACCCACAGGTGTCAGATTGGATTTGACACAATTAGGATTCAGCCAAACTAATGTGATAAATACAGAGCAGCCAGATTTGGGGGGTATATGCAGAGAGTAATTATGAATGATAGACTTACTTTTGTGGACTGAATGTTTGTGCCTCCCAAAATTCCTGTCTTGAAGCCCTAATCCCCAGTGTGATGGTATTAGGATATGGAGCCTTTGGAGGGTAATTAGGTGATATGGTTAGACTTTGTGTCCCCACCCAAATCTCCCGATAATCCCCATGTGTCAAGGGAGACACCAGGTGGACGTAATTGAATTAATGGGGGGGCAGTTTCTCCTGTGCTGATCTTGTGGTAGTGAGTTCTTATGAGCTCTGATGTTTTCTGAGGAGCTCTTTCCCCCTTCACTCGGCACTTCCTGCTACCTTGTGAAGAAGGTGCCTTGCTTTCCCTTTGCCTTCTGCCATGATTGAAGTTTCCTGAGGCCTCCCCTAGCCATGCTGAACTGTGAATCAGTTAGACTCTTAAATCAGCTTTGTCCTTAGGCTGGCTCCCTGTGTTAGTTCATTCTCACACTGCTATAAAAATACTACCTGAGACAGGGTAATTTATAAACAAAAGAGATTTAATGACTCACAGTTTGGCATGGCTAGAGAGGCCTCAGGAAACTTACAATCAGGGTGGAAGGCAAAGGGGAAGCAGGAACCTTCTTCACAAGGCAGCAGGAGGCAGAGAGAGGGCACAGGGGAAACTGCCATTTTTAAAACCATCAGATCTTGTGAGAACTCCCTGTCACAAGATCAGCAAGGGGGAAACCACCCCCCTGATCCAGTTGCTCCCACCAACTCCCTTGCTCAACATGTGGGGATTACAGTTTGCAATGAGATTTGAGTGGGGGACACAGCCAAATCATGTCACTTCATTCAAGGTTACACAGTGGCTGCTAGAACCCCCAGAATTCGTATGTAGTGTTCCTTTCTCACCCCCAGTTTAGGAGAGAGAATTAGGTCCCCAAACCATGAAATATAAGTTCTCCTCAAAATTCTTAGACTCCCCTGAGTCATATGCCCACCCCTGGACCAACAGTTAGCCAGCCACACAATGCTATGAGCCCTATCCTTTTGTCAGGCTCCATCATTGAAGCTGAGGGGTGGGTAGACAGCTACCTGAGCAGAACAGGGCCTCTGATGAGGGAACAGGGGAGTGGATGCTTAGTAGGCAGCCAACACTTTCTCTTACCTTGTCTAACCAGTGATTTAGTTAACTGTTTTATCTATTATAGTTTTTTGTAGCTATAGAAAATCTTACAGTGGAAGTCTTTCTGTATACTATGAAGCCATGTCCAATACAGTAGCCATCAGCCACTTGTTACTACTGTAACTTAAAGTAATTAAAATAAAGTTGAAAAATTAGTGCTTAAGTCACACTAGTTACATTTCGGGTGTTGTGTAGGCACCTGTGTGTAGTGGCTACCTTATTGAACAGCACAGATATAGAACATTTTCATCATTTCAGAAAGATCTATTGAACAGAACTGGGCTAAACTGTTTCAAGTAAAGTTTTTGTGTAAGCATTGAGCCACAGTAGAAACAAGGATAGCACCTACTTTACTAGATTTTCATCTTATGTTGGGGATTATAGGATCTGAAATTTAGCCAAAATGGGAAATAGGAATTCATTTATATTGAGGTGATTGAATATAATGTTTGATACTACTTAGGACTTAAAAATATCAGAGCTATTTTATAAAATATTCTTTTTTCCATTAAGAATGTACAAATTATTTTTGTTACGTAGTAACGCTATGAAACTTTGATGACACCTTGAAGTCCAGAATATGGAAAATGTTGTAATGTGATCAACTTTATGTGGAAGTAACATACCCATGATAATGATTATCACCATCCAATGAAAGTGACTGCCCAGTTTGTCATTGTGTATGTAAGTTCTCCTGAGTATGCAAAACTTTTCATGGAATATAGATGACTGTGTATTAGTGCAACTGCAGATATGCTTGATATAACCTGTCTCCACTATTCTGCGGCTGTATCTATCCAACCAGAATTAGGGCTAAAGAACTGTTGTATTAAGTACCTTAAAATTAGTTATATACCCCTGTAGTCTCAGCTAGTGTGGAAGTGGGAGGATCACTTGAGCCCAGGAGTTCTGGACTGTGTTGTGCACTGCTGATCAGGTGTCTGCACGAAGTTTGGTATCAATATGGTGACCTCCCTGGAGCAGAGGACCACCAGAGTGCCTAAAGAGAGGTGAACTAGCCCAATCCAGAAAGTGAGCAGGTCAAAACTTTCATCTGATCAGTAGGGGGATCACACCTGTGAATAGCCACTGTACTCCAGCCTGGGCAAAATAGCAAGACCCTGTCTCAAAAAATAAAAATAAATATTTAAAAAAATATATGTATATGTATGAAATTATATATATATATGTTACTAGGTTATTGGAGATATGTGTGTGTGTATATACATGTATACATATATACATGTATAAGAAATTCCTAGGAGTAGTATTACTAGGTTGTTGGAGATAGAATATATTGATTATTGGAGATGTGTGTGTATATATATGTATACATATATATGTATGCGTAAATAAACAGGATATAACATTGGTTATTGGAGGTGTATGTGTATGTATATAATCCATATATATATAATACACATGTATATATACATGTGTGGGTGTATAACCAATAACCAGTATGTTATATCTCCAATATACATGTATACATATATACACACACATATCTCCAATAACCAGTATATTATGTCTCCAGTAACCTAGTAATACTACTAGGAATTTCTTGGAGAACTTAAAATATGGACAAAAATGTTATGTATGAGGATACTCTTTATAGTGCATTAAAACTGGGGACAGTCTAAGTTTCTAAGAGTAAGAGAAGGACTAAATCAATTATGGGGTGTTATATCCCCCAAGATGATGAACTATTTCTTATCCAGATGTTCAGACTCATATTTTTGGTGACTCTTTAATGTTGTATGCATAAGCTAATGGTAAAGAATGCAAAATTACATGTAATACAGAAAGCAGTAATCCAGGATCTAAATTAAGTTCATGCAGTTTAGTTCTCAGCTGACTCCTGTGTTCAAATTCCAAGGTCAAAGAAGACTGAACAGTTAGTTAATTGTTTGAGCAGATTTCTCTGTGAAGTTAAATATAGTTTCAGAAGCAACTGAGTTCATTTTATCCTTCTTGCTGTATATTAACTTTTCCTTACTCCTGCTTTTATCATAACACTCCCCTGCTCAAAACTTCAGTTACTCCTTAGGAATTAAAAAATGCTCTACAGTTCCAGCCTTATTTCTCATTACCCTGAAAAAGGCCCATCTTTACATATTGACACTCTGTGCCTTTTCAAGTAGCATTTCCACTTTAACCTAGAATGACTTTCCATCTTCTCCAGTGCTCTTAAGTTTTTCTTTTCAAGGGTATCCTGCAGCCTTCAGCTGACCACTGTAGTTCAGTTAGCCTTTTCTTTTTTCCCCAATACACAGTATGTTTATAAACTTATAACTCATGTTGGACATGTCTCCTATTTTGGAATACTTAATTACCCATTTATAACTAGATTGTAAACTACTTAAGGGCAGTGAAAACATATATTATACTGATTTGTTCTAGGTGCCAAAAGGGTTACAGTTCTGTGTAATGTCCACCCTTTGGTAGGGGGGGGGGTCAGTGAAAAGTTCCACTGTTAAATTCTTTTATAACTGTTTTACGTTGGTAGATTTTAGGTACTCTGAAGATATAGAAGAAAATCCCCTGGTTTGTACCTCTGGTGGAGTTATAATTCAGTTGAGAAAACTAAGAGTTAAATTTCCTGGAGTAATGTTGAACAACTGGGAGATGCTTTGTAAATATTTCAGGCCAGGTGCTGTGGTATGCTACCCGAGAAGTAGAGGCAGGAGGATTGCTTGAGTCAGGAGTTGGTGGTTACGGTGAGCTATGATCGTGCCACTGCACTCCCGCCTAAGTGACAGAGCAAGATCCCGTCTCTAAACATGAGTGTGTGTATGTGTGCATGTGTGTTTTATAGTGAAGTACTTCCTGCTACTAACCACCGAAGCAGTGAGGGGCTCTGGCAGTTGGAGATGAAATGACTGTAGAGGAATCGTTGCCCTTTCACTGTGATGATAGGGAAGAGGTGGAACTGCTTCCTCTATCCTTACACATCGATAGTCTGTGCTCACTCACCAGGTGTTACCTTCAGAAACTGCAAATATATTTGTGTTAATTCACATGTTTCAATTTATTCAGGATTATGTACATAGATGTACGCATAGGGTGATTTAAGTATTGGTGTGAATTTTATCTAGTTAAGTACTTTGAAGGTTGAGAGGTTTTAAATCAGTAGTAATGAAGATGGAGAAATATATCATGCTAACTTGGACAAAAGGTCATAAAGGATGATAGTGGCAGAACATCAAATCTTATCTCAGGTATGGATATTTTATGTTACATTGTTAAGTTATGTTGAATTAATTTATCATCAACATACAAACATACATTCTAGACTTAGGCAAGAACAGCAAAAGTTAATTTATGCTTTAAGGAAAAGTTAATGGTTTTAACATCAAAAAAGTTAAATTTTTTGTTGGTAAAAAAAAAAAAAGTTGTGCCGTAAGGAAAGAGGCTTTCTCATAGATGTATAGTTCGAACATGTTAAGTAGAGATGACAGTGTCACCAAGTCATCCCTTCAGGATCTGAGCATCTTAGCTGTTAACATCTCTGGGGTTTGTAACAACGAAAGATAGAGCTGAGCTGGAAGAAAGCCAGGGTGGCAAATGAGCTATCCCAGAAGGTGACCTGCCTGTTCCAAGTCCATAAGCACTATCTGTCCTTTCTCAGGTTAGCACACTGCTATCATCCTTAGTGTACCACAGCTTTTATGTTTTGAACTTCTTCGTTTTTGAGTCCTTCTATCAATGGAAATAATTTTCTCAGGAAGGATATGTGGTGTCTTATTCCGTTCAGGCTGCTGTAACAAAATACTGTAAACTGGGTGGTTCATAAACAATGGAAATTTCTTTTTCATGGTTCTGGAGGTAGGCAAGTCTAAAGCAGAGTACTGGCAGATAAGGTGTTTGGTGCAGGCCCACTTCCTGGCTCACAGACAGACCTCTTTTCACTGTAACCTCACATGATGGAGGGTCCATGAGCTCTCTTGAGTCTCTTTATAAGGTCGTTGTTCTCATTCAGGAGATTTCTGCCCTCATGACCTGATCACCGCCCGAAAAGCCCCACCTCAGAATGCCATAACTTGGAGGTTAGGACTTCCTATGTGAAGGGACACAAATACTCAGATCGTAGCATGTGTGCAGGATTTGGGGGCTTTTAAATATTTGAAAATGTCTTTAACGTGTCTGTCAAATTGAGTTTTCTTACAATTCTTAGATCACATGCTTTCTCTTTAAATTCTGCAGTTAATTGCTCTGTTGTTTTCTGGTTCTTAATAAAACTGAAAAGTCTAAGACCAGCATGATAGTTAGGTCTATGAAGACAAGCTGTTTTTCCCTGTGTCCTAATAGGACATTTTTTCTTGTAATTTAAACAAGTTCATGTAAGGAATTTTATTTTGCCTTAAACATATTGAACCTATTGGTTTTTGCAGTCTTGGGTCTTTTTTTTAATCATTATTTTTCTAATTACAGTTTTAGGAACCTAAGATCTCTTTTGAATTTATGTATCCATGAACTTTTCTTTGTCATTTTCATCTTCTTGACCATTTCCCTTCATTCTTACACAGCTTCTCTAGTTTGCACAGTACTCTCCAAAGTACTGATTTTATGAAACTTGATAAATTGCTGCGTTCAAGGGAATAGGAAGATCCTTGGCTGACTTTCATATATCTTTTTGTCTTGAACAGCTTGGACTCCAAAGGAAGCACGTATTTGGGGGAGTAGGAGGAAGAGGCAATCATTGAGTACCATGTGGGATCTTTTGTGTCCCAGATACAAAAGACGTTGAGCAATCCAGGTGGCTAAGTCCTATTCTAGTTTTTAGGTGGATGGGAGAGTCAGAAAAAGATCTAGACAGTACACATAAATTGGGAGTTCATCACCTAATGGATATAAAGGTCATTGTCCATACAAAAATGTATAGAGCCTGCATTCAGATTTAAGAGACGAAGGAGACTATTACCAAGACCAGGAAGGAACCTCCATGGTAAGAACACCAGAAGGAAGAAGCTGGAGTTATAAAAGGAAAGTCTGAAAGAGTTTGAACAAGTAGGGTGCAAGTAGTGAGGGTAATTACGTGTAACAGAATGCAGGGCCTGAAAGGTATGAAGAGAAGCTCATTGCTGTTTGTAATAGGAGCATTTTGGTGTGGGAGGTAGGAAAAAAGAGGAGGCTGGTTTTTGGGGTTTTGTTTTTGTTTTTGATTTTTTTTTTTGAAACGGAGTCTCTCTCTGTCGTCCAGGCTGGAGTGCAGTGGTGCTATCTGGCTCACTGCAACATCTGCCTTCTGGGTTCAAGGGATTCTCCTGCCTCAGCATCCCAAGAAGCTGGGATTACAGGCACCCATCACTGCACCCAGCTGATTTTTGTATTTTTAGTGGAGATGGGATTTCGCCATGTTGGCAGGCTGATCTCAGACTCCTGACCTCAGGTGAACTGCCTGCCTCAGCCTCCCAAAGCGCTGGGATTATAGGTGTGAGCCACCATGCCAGGCCAAGGCTGTTGTTTTAAGAAATTTTGCTGATAGCAGGAAGAAGAGAAATTGGGCAGATATCACATAAAGACCTGCTTTCTTGATGGTATATCTGTACAACAATGAAAGAAAGAAGCCAGTGGTATAATTGCCCAATAGGTTCTTCCTGCCCACTGCACAGACAAAACCAGTTCCCTGAGACTGTGCTGTTGGAGTACACAAAGTTTTATTAATGTGATGCTGCCCACTCAGGACAGTTATTACATTACTCAAATCAGTCTCCCTGAAGGCTCAGAGGTTAGTGTTTTTCAAGGATAGCTTGGTGAGCAGAGAACTAGGGGATGAGTGCTGCTGATTGCTTTGAGGATCAAATCACAGGGGTGTGGAAAATGGTCTTAGTGTGCCCATCCTGTCTCTGGATGGGGGCAGTAGGACTGGTTGAGTCATGAGTCACAAGTCCAGGTGGGGTCAGTATAAAAAATATTTCAGGCCAGGCGCAGTGGCTTACGCCTGTAATCCCAGCACTTTGGGAGGCCAAGGTGGGTGGATCACAAGGTCAGGAGTTCGAGACCAGCCTGGCCAAGATGGTGAAACCCCATCTCTACTAAAAATACAAAAATTAGTCAGGCACAATGGCAGGCACCTGAAATCTCAGGTACTTGGGAAGCCAAGGCTGGGAGGTGGAGGTTGCAGTGAGCTGAGATCGCACCACTGCACTTTAGCCTGGGCGACAGAGCAAGACTCCATTTCCCCCTGCCATCCCCCCCACAGACACACAAAAAAAATTCAGAAGACCAATCTTAGGTTTTACAATAATGATGTTATTTATAGGAGCCATCAGGGAAGTCACAAATCTTGTGACCTCTGGCCCCATGACTCCTGAACAGTAAAGGATTATAGAAACTATGCCTACATATATAGGCCAGGTGCAGTGGCTCACAACTGTAATCCCAGCACTCTGGGAGGCCAAGGTGAGCAGATCACCTGAGCTCAGGAGTTCAAGACCAGCCTGGGCAACGTGGTAAAACCTTGTCTCTACAAAAAACTACAAAAATTAGCTGGGCACAGTGGCGTACACCTCCCAGCTACTCAGGAGGCCAAGGCAGGAGAGTTGCTGGAGCCTGGGAGGTGGAAGTTGCAGTGAACTGAGATTGCACCATTGTACTGCAGCCTGGGCAACAGAGTGAGAACTTTTCTCAAAAAAAAAAAAAAGAAAAAGAAAAGAAAAAAGAAACTATGCCTACATTTAGTCAGAATTTAGGCCCTTCCAATAATCCTAATCTTGTGGCCTTTCATTAGTTTTACAAAGGTAATTTCAGTCCCCAAACAAGGAGAGCATCAGTTTTAGGGAGGGACTGTTACCTTGGCATCAAAGTTAAGCTATAAATTCCTCCCATGGTTAGCTTGCTCTACACCCAGGAACAAGTGAAGACAGCCAGCCAATGAGGCTAGCAGCAAGATGGAATCAGCCATGCTAGATTTCTCTCACTGTCATAATCTTTGCAAAGGCACTTTTGATGGAGTGAACAGTTGAGGGTACAGGAAAGAGAATGACAGTAGAAAAATACAAGGAAAATGGGGTCAATGACTTGGGTTCACTTTTAAAGGGTGGAAGGAATAGTTTCATCTAATTATTCCCTCAACAAACATTTATTGAGTCTCTTCTATGTGCCAGTAAGCCTTAGTTTTAGGGACCTGGGATACAGTGAAAAAAAAAAAAAACCTGTGAAAAAACTCTACTCTTGGGGGGACCGTAAGTAGTAAACGTAGTAAGTAAATTATATAAGAAGTTAGAAGATAAGTGGTGTGGGAAAAATGAAACTAACAGAGCAAGGTAAGGAAGATTGGGATATTGAGGCAGAAAGGAATGGTGCTGTAGTTTTAAATAGGATGATCAAGGTAGGCTTTACGGAGCAGGTGACATTTGAAAAAAAAAAAAACTCATAGGAGGCAAAGGAGTTGGCCATGTTGCTATCTGGAGAATGCCTTGTTCAAGGAGAGGGGAACAGCTGGTGCAAAAAGTCTTAAAACAGGCACCTTTGAGCCTGTGGGCAGAGCTGCAAGCCCAGTGTGGCTGGAGCAGAGGCAGCAGGAACACAGAGATGCCATTGTTGTTAGGAGTTTCTGGAGAGGTATAGAGGTTAGGTAGGACCTGATCTGACGGTTTAAGGACTTTGGCTCTTACTCCATGAAAAATGGGAAAGTTTTAAAAAGAGGAGAGTCGTGATCTGACTTAGATGCCATATATATAGTCAGCTTACATATGAGGCTTAAAGAGATTCAGAAAGGTATGGAATAGTCTCTGAGAGGAATCTGATCAGAAATTGTCATGGACTGTTGAGGAGCACACAGTTTGTCCGAGATATGATGTACTATCAGTATATGCTGGCATTATTTTACTCAGTTGTGGTGTTTTTGTTAGCAGCACTTATTGAGATATGTTTGTGGACGAAACAGATAACAGGACTGGCTGAACGCTGGATTTTGCTGAAGAGGAAGGTAGTAATTCAAGTAATGTGCTGTAGAATCTAGGCTGGTTAAAGACTTCAGTGTGAAAGTTAGATTTGAACTAGGAAAAGGACAGGACATGGTGGAGCAAGACACTAGAACTAGGCTGTAGAGAAAAGAAGAGAGTGGAGGCTAGAAGCTGAGAACGAGATAGTGTAGTTTTCAGAACTTCAGTTATGGAGCAGTATCAGATGATTTCAAGGTCAAGAAGGGCTTGACCAGTGAATTGAATTGGTAAAGAAACTAGGTATAGTATAATGTGAAATATATTTGGTCTTTTGTCTTTTTCCCCCAGACTTGTCTCAGAGTTCTTAAAAAACCTTGGGAATTTCCTGAGTTAAAGGAGTACCTTCTATTAATAATGAGTCCCTTAACATGTTAGGTTATGCTAATGTGCCAACTTAGGGTAGGGCCTCTGTAGGTTCAGGATGGGGCTACTCACTAGAAATACAGACAGGATTAGAGTGCTAGAGCTTTGACACCCATCCTCCAGGAAAGGTTGGGACTGGTGATTAATCTCTACAAAAACTCTTCATCAACAGACTGGATGAGCTTCTATGTTGCTAAGCACACGGAGGTACTGAAAGGGTGGCACACCCAGAAAGGGCATGGCAGCTCCAGACACCCGCCTAATACCTTATCCTCTGCATCTCTTCCATCTGACTGTTCATCTGTGTCCTCTGCAATATTTTTTTTATAATAATCCAGTAAACACAAGTGTTTCCCCTGAGTTCTGTGAGCCTTCTTAGCAAATTAATCAGACCCAGTGTTATAGGGCCACCAGGTTCTATTGCCCATTGCGAGGCAACAACCAATATGCAGAAACAATGGGAATTGCAGCAGAGAAAGAGTTCAGTAATTGTAGGGCAGCCAGATGAGAAAATGAAACCTTGTTAAAAGAAAAATTTGAGCTGAATTAAATTTAAAGGAGTTTAATGAGCAATGAACCATTTGCAAATTGGGCAGCCCCCAGAATCACAGCAGATTCAGAGAGACTCCTGGGCAGCCATGTGGTGGAGGAAGATTTATAGACAAAAAAAAAAAGGGAAATGGTGCACAGAAGTTGGAAGTGAGGTGTAGAAACAGCTGGATTGGTTACAGATTGGTGTTTGCCTTATTTGAACACAGTTTGAGCACTCTGCAGTCCGTGAGTGGTTGAAGTATGTATGGCCACTGGGATTGGCCAAGACTCAGCTGTTGTTATAGGCGCATACTCCTAAATTAGGTTTTCAGTCTGGTCTGCCTATTAAGCTAGGTTACAGTTCATCCACAACGACTCCAATGTAGAGGTAACAGAGTCCTTCTCAGGCTATGTTTAGTTTGCTTTAACAGTTCCCCACTTTTGGTCATTTTTTTAATTTTCAGAGATTAACCAAAACTTTAGTCTTTGATGTCACTATTACCATCAGAAATATACTTATTTGGTTTTGAAAGCCACTGGAAAACAGTAGAACAGTGAGTTTTGCAAAGGCGGGAACAAGGACTGAGTAAAGGGTACCTCCTTATGCCGGAATGTCCTGTTCATAGGAGAAAAACAAAACCTGGTCTGTTCTGGTCTAGGATCTATGTGTTTTCTTAAAGTCTTAGTTTGATTATTTCACATTTAACATGAGCTACTCCATTTTTGTTTGGTTTGGTCCATTGGAACCTAGTGCCTGAGGTCAGTCCAAAACAATGGCCTCTCATAATTAAAAAAATTCCCCCTTCTGTTCTGGTTCTCACTTAGGTGAGGATGTGACCAAAACTTAGGGGCTTAGTGCCACTCTCAGTTATTATTTTGGGTTTCCAGTTTCAGCACGTCATTTATGGGTTATGGTATACTCATGGCTGCACATTCCTTTATGCTCTTGTCATTCCAGTTGAAGAGAGACCGTTTGACGTTTTAGTGATGGCTGAATGCAAACATTTAAAACCTTTGCGAGAATACAGCAGCACACCAGGGAGACTGTTATCATGATTATCAGGAGGATAAATACCAGGAGTTTGGAGTAAGCCTCTTACCCAGGTTCCCAGTGAACCAAACCACCTAAAATCAAATAGATCAAAGAATGAGCTAAATGAAGAGTCTATTCGCTTAACTAAGTGGTTTTTTTCGCTAATCCCCTACAACTGAATTTTTATAATCTACATTACAGTAGAAACTGCTATAAAGCCTATCACGAGGGATACATTTTTGTTTGTTTGTTCTAATTTTTTTGAGGGATACATTTTTAATCATTGCCTTTTTTATTAGAAATCATGGAAAAGGAGCAAACAAATGATGCCCTTCTAGAAGAGTAAAGACCTCCTGACAATGTTCTCTTTAACCCATGATACGGTTAAGAGGAGAGAATCGGTGTTCTGTTTCTGACTCATTATGAGGCAATGTGTGTACCATTAAAGTGTCTTACCTGCGTTGGGCCTTCATGTTTTATATATGAAGGCATAAGGTTATCCATGTATAAGGCTGACTGCAAAATACAAATAAAAGTATACCCCGTAAGTGCACACAACAGACCTCCCCCCTTTTTTCATTCTGTTCATAGAGGCATAAACAAGGGGAAAGTATTTGAAGATAACAGTCTCGTGATAGTAGAACTCTTGATCTGTGATCTTGGGAAAAACTGTTCACATCAAGGATGCCATTTTTTGCGGGGGAGAAATTTTCCTGGTTAGCCTTTACCTTGAGGATTCCAGTGGGTATACAGTTCCAAGATTGTGGAGGGAGATTATGAAGCCAAAGTAATCTCTGTTGTGAGATTACAAAGCCAAAGTATAAGGTCCCGAAGTTTTGTTGCAGTACGGATGGGAAGGACAGTCTTTCTCTGATGTTCTCAGAAAATCCAGTCTTCAGGTTCTAGATTGTGAAGGGGTTGATTTTTCTCAGTGAACCATAAAAATACACTGTGGCATAATAACTTAGTGTTATAACATCAGTCCTCTTGTATGGGAAAGCTTTTATACAACCAGAAAACATGCATTGAAAATGAGAATTGAATGAAATCCCTTTACAGATGTTTCAATAACCCATTAGGTAGGCAAATATACCTGAAGCTTTGATTGTCTTCTCAGGAATGTGGGTTTGATAAACTAAACATGGGGTATAAAACTATTTTAGCAGGCTGGGCACAGTGGCTCACACCTGTAATCCCAGCACTTCAAGAAGCTAAGGCAGGAGGATCGCCTGAGGTCAGGAGTTCGAGACCATCCTGGCCAACATGGTGAAACCCCATCTCTATTAAAAATATAAAAATTAGCTGGGCATGGTGGCACACACCTGTAGTCCCAGCCACTCAGGAGGCTGAGGCAGGAGAATCGCTTGAGCCTGGAAGGCAGAGGTTGCAGTGAGCCGAGATCGTGCCACTGCACTCCAGCCTGAGCGACAGTGTGAGACTTTGTCTTAAAAAGAAAAAGGAAAAGGAAAAAAGAAAACTGTTTTAGCAATTTATAAGTTATCACACCAATATATTTAATTTGGATTATTTTGTCTTTTCCATGATGAGTCGTGGAATGCATAACTTTTAGTAACAAAAGCTGTAAGGACTCAGGAAGGACAAGGTGGCTGTCCTTGTTCTCCATGTGTCCGTGCTTAATTAACATTAGACTTATGTCCTCTTGAATACCAGTTTTTCCAAATTAGGTGCATAGCACTGGTAACTGATGGGTTGTCATAGGTAATGTGATTTAGACCATGGAGTTCATTTAAATTGTATGTTTAGACAATTTCAGTACCAGCTGATTTAATGTGAAAATCTGGCAAAGTATTTTCTTGGTATTCAGTTAATTTTTGTCTACTTGTGTTAGCAGTTTTATAAACCAGTAAGTCTTTTTATTAAATTTCCAGGAATTCTTACCCAGTTTAAATGATTTGATTCTAAGGTTATTAGAAACCTGTATTCAAGAGTGCTTTTTAGGGTCCTTTCCATCCTTTCATGAATCTCCTGAAAGATACTATATTCTAGGATTTTTCATGGTCATGAAGTTTTTAGAAACTGCACTAGCATAAAGAAATTAACTGTGAAAATGACTCTCAAAGAGACAGTTGACAAGGAAATGTGGTTATTTCTGTGGTCTATAACAATGCGATAACTGTAGTTAATGATTGATAGCATATACACAGACATATTAATTTTAGAAATCCCATACAATTTTAGAACATATGTTAATATCATTCACTAAAATGTGACTTGAAGGTGGTTAAATATAATTTTTTTATTTTGGCAATTCTTCTCACATAACTTAATGTCAGATAATCCTGTTTTTACCTCTCTTGGATGCTTCACTGGCCCTCTGTAGTATCCCAAAGTTAGAAGTTAGAAAAGACAATTTGAAGCTGAAATTTGATTTTGGGAAGCCTATCAAAAATGTCAAAGGTTTAAAACACTTTATATTATGCTTAACAGTTTGACCATGAAATGAGATTTTTATAAACCTTTTATAACCCTTTACAATTTTTGTGAAAGAATAGATCAGTGCTTTAAGAAAACCCTATTGTGCTTCATTTCAATGTTTCATTTATGGGGAAAACTGAATAGTACCCCCTTTACATTTAGTGCATATGTTCACAAACAGAATTTCTTTTACAAGATTAGTTTTTACAAACCTTCCACAACTTAAACCTTTAGTGTTATGTTATCTACTTTAAAAACCCCTTAACCCTCCAAACTAGGCAAAAATGTACACTCCCATGCCCTCTTACAGTCTTTTATCAACAACGCGTTTCACTTTAGTCACACACCTTGCCTGTAAAACTATTTTTTTTTAAGTAGTTTTAATTACGTGTTATAGTGGTAACTCTTAGCAGCTTTTACTTTTGGTGCATAAATTTCCTTTCACAACTTAGACCATGTGTGGTATGCTTCGACTTTGACTTGTCCTAAACATCCCTATTTTTAAACAGTCAGTTATTTTACTTTGGGAAAAGAATTTACCATACAGGATTGTTTCTTATATAAAATCTCTCTTTTTTTTTTTTTTTTTTTTTGCTTTACTAGGAAAATCTCTTTTTTAAAAGTCAAAGAAGCAGTTTATGACCTTAAAGCATTTAGCAAACCTAATATTTGACCTGCATAATTTAGACCAAATGTTCTTGTTTTACCAATAATCTTCCAAGTTGTTTTTATTTCCCAAAGATCACTAAAGTTATATGAACTAAAAAATACTAGCGTTTTTATTTTTCTTTCAAAATATTTGACTTAAGCGCTTGTTTTTCTTTAAGCCAATTAATTAGAGCTTTTTTACGTAAACACTGTACACACACATATATAACTACATAGACAGATGGAAGAAAATTAGTTGTAAGATTTTTTTATTTACTAGTTTCTAAGTTTCTTAATTGTATTCTGGCTTTAGGGTGGAGTCCTTGGAAAAACTGTCTAGGGTAACATGCCGTTTATAGGTCCTAATAAGCAGGCACAGCTGGAAGGCAAAAACACATCCCAAAATTAAGAGTCCCATTTTATGGGTCCCCCAAAGACAGGGAGGTAGTATTGGAGAAGACAGTGCAGTGCTTTTACCGTGCATTTAATTGTACAGCAACCCAAAACCAATTAGCCCATTTTGTGATTAGCCCACCCTCTATGGGAGTCTTATCTCTCAGTGGGGTTGGGGACATCTCCATACTTTCTAGTGGCCAAAAGCATGCTTCTCTGATCCAAACGTGCAGAGCTGAGTATTTCCCCATAGCTGCCACTAGACAAAATTATATTTCCTACCTAATTATTACATCCCAAAACTCTTTCATAAAGTGAAGTAATTGTTGATACCCTCAAAAGTAAAAAATGTTAGATAATGCAGTGCAAAACAGAGCAGAGCTTTAGATTTTGAAAGGAATCTATCCACTTCCAATTCCTGAGGTTTCATGAGAAAAACAGGTTTTTCTCAAAATGGGTTCTCTGGCGCCTCCTGTTTTTCCCAAGGGTCCCAGGCTGTTAGAGCTTGAATATCCGCTTTTAATTAAGCTGACTTTTAACCATAGCACCCTTTTTTTTTTAAAGGTCCTTTTAAGTTTCCTATTACCCAACTTTGGCCAGGCCAAATGCCTGATACTACTGGCTTTTAAACTTTATCTCACAGGTACTCTGAGAAAGGAAAATTCGACGGTTCCTGGAGGGGGAGAGAATGAACAAATGGTAACGGTTACGCAGATACCACACAAGAAAAGACTCATTCCTTAAGCTGGGAATTGGACCCAGGTTGCCACTTCAGGACAAAACCTTAGCAACTGCGCTATAGCACCAGACAGTCCCTATTGCCCTTTCCCAAAGGAGTCTAGAGGAGTTAGTTTTGAGCTTGCAAAGGCTTTTAACTACTAAGATGATTTTTAGAGCTACCTATGACGTGCACTTTAAAATTCCTGTTCCCTGGAAGGCAGATACCAAGAGAAAGTATAGCCATGTGGTCACAAGATCAAGGTCCCAAGGACATAAAACAAGATGGAGAACCTCATCCAGTTTTTTTGTTTGTGTCAGGGACCTGCAGCAAAGTTTGTTACTGACCATCTTCCTGGGCAGTCTTGAGCAGTGGGCTTATGGGGTTTCAAGCCTGTGTTCTACTCTAAGGTAGCTGTTTTTATGACAAGAATGATACCGGAAGACACATAAAGCAAGCATACCAGATTGACTACAGTTTAAAACTGTCCTCATAAATCTTTTTTCCCATTAATCAAAACTTCATAGGCAATAAACAGTGATTTTTACCATTCATTCAACCAGTTTGCACAGGGAAAGAGAGGTGGAACTCTGACTGGTAAGAAATTCTTACTCTTCTGCTGGCATGCCAGGCTTCTGGGTTCCCTTTCCGTGAATGGCTCTGTGACGGGGCTGGGTGCACCACAGCCCTGGGGGCCAAGCTGCAACACAAAGGAAAATCATCTTTTTCTGTTTTGTGGAACCACAGGTAAAAGTCTCTTGATTTTGCAAGTTGCCACCCAACCAGCTGCATGGGGGTGCCAAATACTGAACTGGCAAGATTCAGATTTGCCCCTGGTTGGTCCCTGTCAACTTTAATCCATTTTTAACCAAGAGAGACTTTACTGAAGGGAGAGCCTCTAACCCAGTCCCATCCTTTACTCAGGTAAAATGTACCCCATTACTTATCCAAAGTCAGCCAACTGGTGCTGCAGTCTGTTTCCTTTGGATCAGGATAGTAACTAAGCTAAAAGGTTAGCAGATTTAATTTCTGGGAGCCCTCATTTTTAAATGCACTTCAAGATCATTGTTTATTCAGAACATTTCACTGTAAGATTTTGCCATTCTGTAAGACTTTGCTGATTTCTGTGCCTAATGTATAAGCTGGAAGGAACTTAGTTTCCAGAAATTAAGGATCCCATTTTTTTTTTTTTTCAAGCAAGAGTCTTGCTGTGTTGCCAGGCGCCAGGCTAGCGTGCAGTGGCGCAGTCTCAGCTCACTGCAACCTCCGCCTCCTGCGTTCAAGCAATTCTCCTGCCTCAGCCTCCCGAGTAGCTGGGACTACAGGTGTGCGCCACCACGCCCAGCTAATTTTTTTGTATTTTTAGTAGAGACAGGGTTTCACTATGTTGGCCAGGATGGTCTCGATCTCTTGACCTCATGATCCGCCCATCTCGGCCTCCCAAAGTGCTGGGATTACAAGCGTGAGCCACTGCGCCCGGCCGGATCCCATTTTTACCTAAAATGTTGGCTTTACTCTCAGGTTCCCTTGATTAACTTAGCCAATGATATTTTTTTTCCCCTACCTAAACACACAAGAAAAATGAAACAAAGGGGTAGAACACAAAAATCCTTGCAAATTTTTAAAAGCCAAATTTTACACCCCCCTGCAATATTACTATTTACTACCACTTTCTTTCTGACCCAGTCAGATGTAAGAGGCCTCTAACTGGATCCACACCAGTTAATTACCACATCCAATCCAATCCTGAACTCAGTCCAATTTCTATCGTTACTTCCAGACCCAGTTTGGATCAGAAATTTGCTCAAAGAAACTTGAAACCTCAAAACACAAATCCATAGAGCTCCGAAATCTGAGCAAGAACTTACCATGATCCCCAGTTGCTCTGAGAGATCAAAGGACCCAAATGGGTCTAGCAGGTACCTTGCTTGTTCATTCAGCACTCCTGGGGGTCATTAGAAGCTCTACTTTGGGTCCCACTATTGACACCATCTGTTAAAAGAAAAACTTAGGCTGAATTAAATTTAAAGGAGCTTAATTAAACAAAGAATTATTTGCAAATCAGAGAGCCCCAGACTCACAGCACCAAAAAAAAGGAATATGATGTACCGAAATCAGAAACGAGGTATAGAAACAGCTGGATTGCCTATGGTTGGCATTTGCCTTATTCAAACACTTAGTAGTCTATGAGTGGTTTAAGTATGGCTGGCTGCTGGGATGGACTAAGACTCAGCTACTCCTAAGTTCAATCTTGTCTGCCTGTTAAGCTAGGTTACAGTTCATCCACAAGGACTCAAATACAGAAGTACGGAGTCCTTCTCAGGCCATGTTTAGTTTGCTTTAAGAATCTAAAATCTGCTTCCCTGAGAGGTTTGGAGATGGAGATTTTAAGGCATCTGAACAAGTGACGGGCTAAAGTATGGGGATTGTTTATTAAAAGAGAACTGAGAGATGCAGTCGTGTGACAGGGTAATGAAGAAACTACATTCCCGTGCTGAGTTGGTTCCTTGGTTGAGGTCTTCAGACAGTTTGGTGTCAGCCGTTTTGCTGGAATTCAGGATCTGGAAAACACCTTAAGCAATTCTTAGGTGAAAAGGTCCAGTGTCAGAGATTCTGTCTATAGGAACAGCAAGGAACAGGTGGTTCAGCATGCTATGTGACTTGCAGCAGCTACAGGGAAGTGGGCCAGAGTACACCAGTGCATGCATCTTGGTCAGGGCCTAACTATTCTGCTTAAAACCTGGCTTGTAAGTCTTGTTAACTCTGTCAGAGTAGTTTCTCCAATGGAAAGCTTATCAAATTAATTGAACCCAAGGTGGGTGCCTGAATGTATAGCATGTTGGGAAGTATGAGTAACAACCTACTGCTTGTGATTTGCATCTGAGGTGGGGAGCAGTCTTGTGGGACTGAGCCCTTCATCTGTGGATTCTGACTATAACTCAAGTTAGACAGTGTCAGAATTAAATGGAATTATAAGACACCCAGTTGGTGTCCTCTGGAGAATTGCTTGTGTGTGAGGAAAACTCCTTCACATTTAGTCGTAGAAGTATTCTATAATGAGTGTGAGAGTAGAGAGAGAAAAAGAATTTTTTTACCCTTAGAGTAGGATTTTGCATGGTTACCCAAATTGAATAATGACAAAAGTTTAGATGAAAGAAGAATATGAGCTTGGTTTAACAAGGTCACGGATGAGAAGATGAAGAAGGGAGCTAGAACAAATAATTATTGGTACAGCATAGTAAGTGCTAGACAATTAACTATCTCATTTATCTCATAAATGACATAGGATAAAAGAATAATTCAGTTTTACTGATAAGGAGAAGGCTAAGAAAATGTTAGCGCTCAGGTCTTTCTGATGCCGAAGGCTCCATTCTTATTGCAACTTGCCAGAAGTGAAAAGGGAAGGATGGAAGGGAACTGTAGATTCTGAGTTTATGTCACCATTACAGGTAATAACCATGGCTTGCCTTAAACTTGGATCCTCTGAAAAAGATATAAAGATATAAATATCTGTAAATGAATAGATTTATCTAGTGATTTTGGAAAAATCATTGATTTTTTTTAAAGTGGTACACTTGACCTTTAAGACTACTCTGGAAATTAAGGAATTATTTTGAACTTCCATGGGAATTCACTAGGGGGTGTAATTTAATCTTTTCTGAAAATTAAGAATTTAGCAGTGGCTGCATCCTTAATTCAGCTTGTTTATGTGGTTGAAATGTGGTATTAGGAAGTCTCCCAAAGCAGAATAGGCTGAAGGAGATGGATTATGTAGTAGAAATTACACTGGAGCCATCAGTGCATTAGGAAGTAGGAAAGTAAGAACGTGGAAAGTACTATCAACAAACTTGGACAACGTTTTTAAAATTTTCTTTCTTTTTTTTTTAATTTATTTATTTTACTTTAGGTGCATACTGTATCTGGCATTTCTCCCCATGTTATCCCCTCCCCTCCCTCCGCTCCCTCCCCACCCCCCTGCTGTCTCTCCCCTACCCCGCCCCAACTGCCCACAGTGTGTGATGCTCCTCTCCCTGAGTCCACCTGTTCTGTTGTTCAACACCCACCTATGACTGAGAACATATGGTGTTTGGCTTTCTGTTTTTGTTTCAGTTTGCTGAGAATGATGGTTTCCAGATTCATCCAAGTCCCTATAAAGGACACAAACTCATTGTTTTTTATGGCTGCATAGTATTCCATGATGTATATGTACCACATTTTCTTTGTCCAGTCTATCACTGATGGGCATTTGGGTTGGTTCCAGGTCTTTGCCATTTTACACAGGGCTGCAATAAACATATGTGTGCATGTGTCTTTATAGTAGAACGATTTATGGTTCTTTGGGTATATACCTAGTAATGGAATTGCTGGGTCAAATGGAATTTCTATTTCTAGATCCTTGAGAAATCGCCACACTGTCCTCCACAATGGTTGAACTAATTTACACTCCCACCAACTGTGTAAGAGTGTTCCTGTTTCTCCACATCCTCTCCAGGATATGTTGTCTCCAGATTTTTTAATGATCGCCATTCTAACTGGCGTGAGATGCTATCTCAGTGTGGTTTTGATTTGCATTTCTCTAATGACCGGTGATGATGAGCATTTTTTCATATGTTTGTTGGCCTCATATATGTCTTCTTTTGAAAAGTGTTCCTATCCTTCGCCCACTTTTGAATGGGGTTGTTTTCTTCTTGTATATCTGTTTTAGTTCTTTGTAGATTATGGATATTAACCCTTTGTCGGATGGATAGATTGCAAAAAATTTTTCCCATTCTGTTGGTTGCCAGTTCGCTCTAATGATGGTTTCTTTTGCTGTACAGAAGCTCTGGAGTTTAATTAGATCCCATTTGTCTATCTTGGCTTTTGTTGCCATTGCTTTTGGTGTTTTAGTCATGAAGTCCTTGCCTATGCCTATGTCCTGAATGGTTTTTGCCTAGGTTTTCTTCTAGTGTTTTTATGGTATTACGGTTTATGTTTAAATCTTTGATCCATCTGGAGTTAATTTTAGTGTAAGGTGACAGGTAAGGGTCCAGTTTCTGGTTTCTGCACATTGCTAGCCAGTTTTCCCAACACCATTTATTAAACATGGAATCCTTTCCCCATTGCTTGTTTTTGCCGGGTTTGTCAAAGATCAGGTAGTTGTAGATGTGTGGTGTTTCTTCTGGGGTCTCTGTTCTGTTCCATTGGTCTATGTCTCTGTTTTGGTACCAGTACCTTGCTGTTTTGATTACTGTAGCCTTGTAGTATAGTTTGAAGTCTGGCAGTGTGATACCTCCAGCTTTGTTCTTTTTGCTTAGGATTGTCTTGGCTATGTGGAGTCTTTTGTGATTCCATATGAAATTTAAAGTGGTTTTTTCCAGTTCTGTGAAGAAGGTCATTGGTAGCTTGATGGGGATAGCGTTTAATCTATAGATTATTTGGGGCAGTATAGCCCTTTTCACGATATTGATTCTTCCTAATCATGAGCGTGGAATGTTTCTCCATCTGTTTGTGTCCTGTCTTATTTCGTTGAGCAGTGGTTTATAGTTCTCCTTGAAGAGGTCCTCTACATCCTTTGTTGTATTCCTAGGTATTTTACTCTCTTTGTAGCAATTGTGAATGGGAGTTCACTCTTGATTTGGCTGTTTGTCTGTTATTGGTATATAGGAATGCTTGTGATTTCTGCACATTGATTTTTGTATCCTGAGACTTTGCTGAAGTTGCTTATACGTTTGAGAAGATTTTGGGCTGTGACGATGGAGTCTTCTAGATACACAATCATGTCATCTGCAAATAGAGACAGTTTGACTTCCTGCTTTCCTAATTGAATACCCTTTATTTCTTTTTCTTGCCTGATTGCACTGGCTAGAACTTCCAATACTATGTTGAATAGGAGTGGTGAGAGAGGGCATCCTTGTCTAGTGCCTGATTTCAAAGGGAATTCTTCCAGCTTTTGCCCATTCAGTATGATATTGGCTGTAGGTTTGTCATATATAGCTTTTATCATTTTATGATACGTTCCATCAATACCTAGTTTATTGAGAGTTTTTAGCATGAAGGGCTGTTGAATTTTATCGAAGGCCTTCTCTACATCTATTGAGATAATCATGTGGTTTTTGTCTTTGGTTCCATTTATGTGATGGATTACATTTAAGGATTTGCGTATGTTGAACCAGCCTTGCATCCCCGGGATGAAGCCTACTTGGTCATGATGGATAAACTTCTTGATGTGCTGTTACAATCTGTTTGCCAGTATTTTATTGAAGATTTTTGCATCAATGTTCATCATGGATATTGGCCTGAAGTTTTCTTTTTTAGTTGAGTCTCTGCCTGGTTTTGGTATCAGGATGATGTTGGTCTCATAAAATGAGTTAGGGAGGATTCCCTCCTTTTGTATTGTTTGATACAGTTTCAGAAGGAATGGAACCAGCTCCTCTTTGTACGTCTGGTAGAATTTGGATGTGAACCCGTCTGGACCTGGACTTTTTTTGGTTGGTAGGCTATTGATTGCTGCCTCTGCTTCAGCCCTTGTTATTGGTCTATTCAGGGTTTCAGCTTCCTCCTGGTTTGGTTTTGGTAGAGTACAAGTGTCTAGGAATTTATCCATTTCTTCCTGGTTTACTGGTTTATGTGAGTAGAGCTGTTTGTAGTAATCTCTGATGGTAGTTTGTATTTCTGTGGGATCAGTGGTGATATCCCCTTTATTGTTTTTTATTGCATCTGTTTGATTCTTCTCCTTTTTTTATTAATCTGGCTAGCGGTCTGTCTATTTTGTTGATCTTTTCAAAAAACCAACTCCTGGATTTATTGCTTTTTTGAAGGGTTTTTTGTGTCTCTATCTCCTTCAGTTCTGCTCTGATCTTAGTTATCTCTTGTCTTCTGCTAGCTTTTGAGTTTTTTTGATCTTGCTCCTCTAGTTCTTTCAATTTTGATGATAGGGTGTCAATTTTAGATCTTTCCTCTCTTCTCTGGTGGGCATTTATTGCTATAAATTTCCCTCTCGACACCGCTCTAAAGGTGTCCCAGAGATTCTGGTAAGTTTTGTCTTCATTCTGGTTGGTTTTGAAGAGCATCTTTATTTCTGCTTTCATTTCATTGTTTATCCAGTCGACACTCAGGAGCAAATTATTCAGTTTCCAAGTGGTTGTACGGGTTTGAATGTGTTTCTTGATCCTGAGTTCTAGTCTGATTGCGCTATGGTCTGATAGACTGTTTGTTATTATTTCTGTTCTTTTGCATTTGCTGAGGAGTGATTTGCTTCCAATGATGTGGTCAATTTTAGAGTAAGTGCAATGTGGTGCTGAGAAAAATGTATATTCTGTGGATTTGGGGTGGAGCATTCTGTATACGTCTATTAGGTCTGCTTGGTCCAGCTCTGCATTCAAGTCCTGGATATCCTTGTTAATTTTCTGTCTCGTTGATCTGTCTAATACTGACAGTGGAGTGTTGAAGTCTCCCACTATTATTGTGTGGGAGTCTAAATCTCATTTTAGGTCGTTAAGAACTTGCTTTATGTATCTGGGTGCTCCTGTGTGGGTGGTGTATATATTTAGGATAGTTAGCTCTTCCTGTTGGATTGATCCTTTTACGATTATGTAATGTCCTTCTTTGTCTCTTTTGATCTTTGTTGGTTTGAAGTCCATTTTATCAGAGACTAGGTTTGCAACCCCTGCTTTTTTTTGTTCTCCATTTGCTTGGTAAATCTTCTTCCATCCCTTTATTTTGAGTCTATGTGTGTCTTTGTATGTGAGATGGGTTTCCTGAATACAGCACACCGATGGGTTCTGACTTTTTTATCCAGTTTGCCAGTCTGTGTCTTTTGATTGGGGCGTTTAGGTCTTTTACATTCAATGTTAATATTGTTATGTGTGAATTTGATCCTGCCATTTTGTTCCTGGCTGGTTTTCTTTCCCATTAGTTGACTCACTTTCTTCATTGCATTTTTGATCTTTGCCAACTGGTTTGCTTTTGCAGTGACTGGTACTTGTTCCTTTCCATGCTTAGTGTTTCTTTCAGGAGCTCTTGTAGGGCAGGTCTGGTGGTGACAAAATCCCTCAATAATTGCTTGTCCATAAAAGATTTTATTTCTCCTTCACTTACGAAGCTTAGTTTGGCTGGATATAAGATTCTGGGTTGAAAGTTCTTTTCTTTAAGGATGTTGAATATTGGTCCCTACTCTCTTCTGGCTTGTAGGGTTTCTGCTGAGAGATCTGCTTTGAGTCTGATTGGCTTCCCTCTGTGGGTGACCTGACCTTTCTCTCTGGCTGCCCTTAGCATTTTTCCTTCCATTTCGACCCTGGTGAATCTGACAGTTATGTGCCTTGGGGTTACTCTTCTTGAGGAATAATCTTTGTGGAGTTCTCTGTATTTCTTGAATTTGAAATTTGGACTGCCTTGCTAGGCTTGGGATGTTCTCCTGGATAATACCCTGGAGCGAGTTTTCCAGCTTGGATTCATTCTCCCCATCATATTCAGGTACGCGAATCAAGCATACATTAGGTCTTCTTACATAATCCCATATTTCTTGGAGGCTGCCCCTATTTGCCTAGAGTTTCTCTGCCTCCTGCCCATATCATTGTATCGGAATAATTACTCTCCTCTTTGTTCTGCACCTGGGAAGATAAGCTGGTAATCAGCATTATCAGTGTGGAGTCTTTTGAAGACTATTATTATCAGTGTGGAGTCTTTTGAAGACTATTATTATCAGTGTGGAGTCTATTTATCTCCTAGGGAAGAAAGCCTATTGGAAGTTAGTGGGGCGGGCTGCAAGCAAGGGAGGTTGTATTGAAAGGTGTTTTACTGGTGAAAGGTATCCAAAAGATAGCAGTGGTGAATTTGTTGGGGTCTGCAGCAATCTCATTTCTTACCTCCTCAGAAGAAAGAATTTGACTGAGGGGCATAAGGAAGAAAAAGAGACCAAGACAAGTTTTAGAAAAGAAGTGGAAATTTATTCAAAAAGGCTTTAGAACAGGAAAGAAAGTATGCTTGGGAGAGACCCAAGTGGGCACATGAAGGGCAAGTGCAGTGTTTAACCATGATCCTAGGACTTTATAGTCTGGCCCACTTCCAGTGTCTTGCACACTTTTCCCATGATTCTTCCCTTAGGGTGAGCTGTCTGCATGTACAGTGCCCTCCTTACACTTGGGAAGTAAGCACATGCACTGTGTTTAGGAAGTTGTATGCATGTCTATCTGAGGCTTTCTTCCCTTTTCCTCTGGAGTGTCCCTGGAAGGTTATACTCGGTCATTTTGTCTCTTAATGTGTATGCCCAAGCTCACTTGTCCAATACCTGAGATTTTATTGGAAGCCCTTTTTGCTTTCCTGGTGCCTGCATTCATTTAACACTTCAGTGCAACAGGTGTGGACCATTAGGAACTGGCCTCTCTCTGGCACCTGTTGCCAGTTTATCACTTTTAGAAAGGCAATGTGATCATTGCTGATCTATCACCTGACATTCCTAGTGGGTGAGAGGAGACCCCCCTCCCTGCCCCCCAGTACCTAACTACCTGTAACAGGTGTGTGACCTGAACTGAGTTTCCAAGGTTTCCCCAGGGTCCCATTGACCAAGAGGAGGTCCATTCAGTCATTTGGGAGATGACAATTTCATTTTTATTTCTCAGTTGATTCTTAAATGTTGAACTACCTTTACATATCTGGATTAAATCCCACTTGGTCAGGGTGTCTGATTGTTTTCGACATCGTTGGATTTTACTTGCTAATATTTCGTCGAGAATTTTTACTTTCTATGTTTATAAGAGGTATTCTGTAGTTTTCCTTTCTTGGATTATGTGTAGCTGGTTTTGGTATTAGGGTACTTTTGGCCTCAAGGAATGAGTTAGTAAGTCTTTTCTGCCTTTGTGTTCTGAATTGTATTTTTTCCTTAAATGTTTGGTAGAATTCACTAGTCAAATCATCTGAGCCTCGGTTCTTTTCTTATCTTTTTTTTTTGAAAGGTTATTAATTATTGATTCCATTTCTCTATTGAATAATAAATACAGAGTTATTGAAGTCTTTTATTTCTCCTTGTGTGGGTTTGGGCAGTTTGTGTCTTTGTAAGGACGTGGTCCATTTCATCTAAGTTATCAAATTTGTGGGTGTCACCTTGAAGCAAGCTGAAGCAAAATTAATTGTAAGTAGAGAGTTTATTTGGGCAAAGCCTGAGGATTGAAACCCAGGAGCATAGATTCAAGTTGCCCTGAATATGCACATGTACTAGCAGCAGTTACAAGTGGATTTTTAAAGACAAAATATTGGGGGACAGGAATGAACTAAAAAAGAGTTGTTTGTCAGAAATTCTCACTGTTTTACAGAAATAGCATTGATTAGTTATTGGCTATACATTGTTAAGCTATAGATTGTGAATTATAGCATTATTATGTTAATTCATAGCTACTTATGGCAATAACAGTTTCAAGAGGTGAATGCACAGTTCAGAGGAAGTGGACTGGTGAGGAGAGGTAAGGCGTGATTTCGGTCTCATTTTAATGTCTCTTTGGGCCTGATAATTATAAAAACTCATATTCCTCAGATAAGATCATTTCTTTGCTCACAAGCTTAGAGTTAAAATTATTCATGATATTCCTTTATCTTTTATTGTCTATGGGATCAGTAGTTATTTCTAATACTGGTCATTTGTTTTCTCTCTCAGTTATCCTGGCTAGAGATATATCAGTTTTGCTCATTTTTTTCCCCCAAAGAACTAGGTTTTGGTTCTGTTGATACTTTTTGTTTCCCTTTTCTCTTGTTTGCTTTCTGCTCTGATCTTTATTGTTTCTTTCTGCTTGCTTCTTTTCTCTATTTTCTTAAGGAGGTAACTTAGCTTATTGAGTTTAGATCTTCTTTTCTAATATGTGCATTTTTCCTGTAAGCTTTGATGAAAGAGTCAAACTCTGAAATGTTTAAAGAGGTTTATTTTGAACCAAATATGAGTGACCAAGGTCCAAGGCAGTCTCAAGAAGTTCTGAGAACATTTGCCTAAGGTGGTTGGGTTACAGCTTGACTTTAAACGTTTTGGGGAGACATAAGACATCAATTGGTATTATGAAGGGTATACATTGGTTTGGTCTGAAAAGCCAGGACAATTCAAAGTGGGGGCTTATGGGTCATAACTGGGTTAAAAGATTTTCTGATTGGCAATTGGTTGGAAGAGTTACTAACTATATAAAGACCTGAAATCAATAGAAGAGAGCATCTGGATTAAGATAAAGGGTTGTGGATACCAAGGTTCTTAATACATAGATCAAATCTCAAAGGTGGCAAATGTTTCCTATTCGGACCTTTTAAAAGGTGCTAGATTCAGTTAATCGCTTCAGGATTGCGAAGACCTGGAGGCAGGGATCTGATTATGTTAATAGAGTCTTTACAAATTCAGTTTTTTTCCACCAAGAAAATGGCTTTGCTGGGTCATTTCAAAGTATGACAAACATATTTTGGGGTAAAATATTTTGATTTCCTTCTTTATCTGTCATGTGATGTTATGTCAGAGACAAGTTGGAAAGTAGCGATTTATATAGGGTTAAATAAAACCCCTCTGATGAAATTTCATGGTTTGTAGGGTATGACTCCCCAGATACCTTAGATGGGAATTTGGGTAAAAGGAAAAAGGTCAAAGTTTAGTCCTCAAAGCACTGCTTTGCCACATTGCACAGATTTTGTTAAGTTATATTTTTTCAATTACTTCAAAATATTTTTCAATTTCTTTTTAGACATTTGAAGATTTTTTTTTAGAAGTATGCTGTTTAATTTCCACATAATTGGAGGGCGGGTGAAAGTTCCCAGCTGTCTTTATGTTAATGATTTCTAGTTTACTTCTGTTGTAATTTGAGAACATAACTTTGCACAATTTTCATTTTTTGCAATTTGTTATAGTATATTTAATGGCCCACCATGGGGTCTGCTTGTTGAATGTTCCATCTGAACTTGAGTGGAATGTGTATTCTGCTGATGTTGAATGGAATATTCTATAAATGTCAATTCGATCAAATTGATTAACATTGTTGTTTAGTTTATCTGTATACTTACTGACATTCTGCCTGCTGGGTTTATCAAGGTGGCTGACTGGAGTATTAACATCTCTAAGTGGACTTCTTTTCTCCTTTTTGTTCCGTCAGTTTTCACCTCATTTATTTTGATCCTCTCTTGTTAGGTATGTACATTTTTAGGATTGTTATGTCTTCATGTCTTCATTATCATTGTTATAAAATGCCCCTCTTTAACGCTAACAATGAAAGAATGTTTGCAGTCTGCTTTGTCTGAAATTAATCTCCAGTATCACTTTTTTTTTTTTTTTTTTTTTGAGACGAGTCTTACTCCTTTGCCCAGGCTGGAGAGCAGTGGTGCAATCTCAGCTCACTGCAACCTCTGCCTCTGGGGTTCAAGAGATGTTCCTGCCTTATCCTCCCAAGTAGCTGGGATTATAATTATGTGCCACCACGCCTGGCTAATTTTTGTATTTTTAGTAAAGACGGGATTTCACCATGTTGGCCACCCCATCTCAATCTCTTGTTCTCGTGATTTGCCTGCCTCAGCCTCCCAAAGTGCTGGGATACAGGTGTGAGCCACCACACACGGCCCCAGTATCACTTTTTAAAAGACTTCTTGGGAGCCTATTTATTTTTGCAAGATTTGCAGTTTCACTTAGCAGCAACTCATTTGTACCGTGTTGTCGGATTATCTGTGAGAGTCTGTTAGGAGTGATGTTAATTACTGATTAGGAGGGGCATTGAGTCAAGGGATTAATTTTTATAGGTGGATAATTCACTAATGAATGTTTTTATATGATGGCAGGTTTTGTTTCACCAGTCAACTTTGTGTACCAGATAAAGAATATTCATGTAAGATGGAGTATCTGTATTTGTTGGAGTGCTGATTTATTGGGGTGCTAATTCAGATCTCACTGACCCATATTTAGTGTACAATTAAATAAGATCGTCTATTCTCAACATGTTAGAAGTAGTAAGGTAGAGCTGGCACTGGGAGTGGGGGAGGCATGTGGCACCACCCGATGTTGAAAAAAGGGGACTGCTCGACTATATGGGAATGGCTACTGTAATCACATTTACCATTGGGAAAACGTTTGTCTAGAGAGGCTAAGTAATTATCTGGAAAAGTCTCTATAATTCTTTTTTTTTTAAAAAAAAAGACTTGCAGTTTTGCTGTATGGTCAGGCTGGAGTGGAGTAGCTGTTCACAGGTGCACTGTAGCCTCAAGCGTCCTCCCATGTGAGCCTCCCGAGTAGCTGAAGGCACAAGCCCAAGCCACTGTGCCTGGCTGTCTTGTAAATCTTTGTTCTATGCTGATACCAGATCAAATAGTGAGACATCACTGTATAATTTTTCTTTTTCTCTCCACTATTGATATGGGGGAAAAAGAAGGTAAGTACCAGACTATCCCTTCTCACCATTGAGTAACATAAGTGATTTATAACTTGATAACTTAGTCCAAAGGCATTATAGTATAAATACAAATATCAACTATTCATCAGATCTTAACATTTTCATAACACTTATGGTGCTCATTAGTTTAAGAAGCATCTTTACATCAGAAATTTTGTGTAATTTCTGGTAAGAATCCTGTGAAGTAATCTTCATTTTACTAGTGGGCCTGGGCTTGGAATCTGAAAGGGAATTATGTGGAATTATGTCCCCAAAGCATCAGATCCCAGATCTTATTTTTTCCCCCACTATACTACACTACTTCTTTATAGAATAAGAGGCCGCAAAACATTCCCCATGCTGGACTAGTTTACCATATCAAATTTAGATGGTGTGTTTCATGAGATTTTATTTTATTTTTTCTTTTCTGTTCTTTTTTTTAAAATTTTTCCTTTTTTCTAACACAGATAACAGGAAACAATCTTTTCCTTTCCTTTCCTTTCCTTTCCTTTCCCTTCCCCTTCCCCTTCCTCTTCCCCTTCCCCTTTCCCTTCCCTTTCCCTTTCCCTTCTCCCCCCCTTCCCCTTCCCTTCCCCCCTCCCCCCTCCCCTTTCTTCCCCTCCCCCCTCCCCTCAATGGCATGTCGCTCTGTCGCTCTGTCGCTCTGTTGCCCATTCCATTCCCCCGTTCCCCTTTCCTTTCCTTTCCTTGATAGTATCTCTGTCTGTCACCCTTGATGGTGTCTCACTCTGTCACCCAGGCTGGAGTGCGGTGGCACAATCTCAGCTCACTGCAACCTCCACCTCCTGGGTTCAAGCGATTCTCATGCCTCAGCCTCCTGAGTAGCTGGGAATACAGGCACATGCCACTGTGCCTGGCCAATTTTTGTATTTTTAATAGAGACAGGGTTTCGCCATGTTGGCCAGGCTGATCTCGAACTCCTGACCTCGAGTGATCCGCCTGCCTCAGACTCCCAAAGTACTGGGATTACAGGTGTGAGCCACTGCACCTGACATATTTTATTTCATTTATTTTTCTGAGATGGAGTCTTGCTCTGTTACCCAGGTTGGAGGGCAGTGGCACGATATCAGATTACTGCAACCTCTGCTTCCCCGGTTCAAGTAGTTTCTTCTGCCTCAGCCTCACCCCACCACCATGCCTGGCTAATTTTTGTATTTTTAGTGGAGATGGGGCTTCGCCATGTTAGCCAGGCTGGTCTTGAACTCCTGACCTCAGATGATCCAACCGCCTTGGCCTCCCAAAAGGCTGGGATTATAGGTATGAACCACTGCACCTGGCCTTTATGAGATTTTAAAATTACACTGTGCTTAAACTGTATACCCTAATATCAATTTCTGTGGATTATGTAGCAATGTCTGTCTTTTTACTTCCTAATCGTTAATGATTGATTTTCAAATGAATTGATTTAAAATGGAAATGTAAGTATTATCTAATTTTTTGAAAAATTTGTCTTTGTAGAAGCTGAAACCTATCAACCCTCTTCAAAATGCAATGGAATGTGCCACGGATTGTATCTCAACTGGCACGCAGGACATGCTTGGAACTACATAAAACTGGTCTTTTTGGACACTGTCAAAATGTAAAGGGACCTTTACTTTTGTGCAATGCTGAATCCAAAGTGGTTTTGATACAAGGTCCTCAAAAACAGTGGTTGCATTTATCTGCTGCCCAGTGTGTTGCAAAGGAAAGGAGGCCATTGGATGTTCATCCGCCCCAACCAGGAGTCCTTCACCATAAGCAAGGGAAGCAGTGTGTTTCATCCAGGAGGGATTTTCATCCCGTAGCACAGCCCATGGAACTCCGGAAAAAAAGGAAGAGCCTGATCCTTTACAAGACAAATCTATTAGTCTTTATCAACGATTCAAGAAAACATTTAGACAGTATGGAAAAGTTTTGATTCCGGTGCATCTAATAACTTCTGGTGTTTGGTTTGGAACATTTTATTATGCAGCCTTGAAGTAAGTTTTTGCTTAGTTGAATGCCTTTCCCTGTCTTTTAAATTGTATTAATGATAGCTTTGGTTTTTTTTTTTTAGATGGAGTTTTGCTCTTGTTGCCCAGGCTGGCGTGCAATGGCGTGATCTCGGCTCACCGAAACTGCTGCCTCCCAGGTTCAAGCAATTCTCCTGCCTCAGCCTCCTGAGCTGCTGGGATTATAGGCATGCATCACCATGCCTGGCTAATTTTCTGTATTTTTAGTAGAGGGGGTTTCTCCATGTTGGTCAGGCTAGTCTCGAACTCCCGACCTCAGGTGATCAGCCTGCCTCTGCCTCCCAAAGTGTTGGGATTTCAGGCATGAGTCCCTGTGCCCGGCGCAGATAGCCTTAGATTTAAAGATTTTTAAATGCTTTAATGTTTTTCATCAATGGAGGATAACTACTTTTCATAGCTTTTTTCACATTTTAATAATAATAGCTAACATTTGCTTACTGTTTGGAGCAAGCATCTAGAGAAATTTTTAACCGTTGTTTAATCTTCCCAGCAACCATATAAAGCAAGTTACACAGTTACACCCATTTTATGAATGAGAAAACAGATTAGGCAAGGAGAAGTAAAAATAGTTCAGCTTTTCCCAAAATAACTCAACTGGTAAGAGGTCGTGCCTGGACTAAAAACCCAGTTAGGTGTGTGTTATCTCAAAGCACACACTCCTGTATGCAGAGTTCATCCTGGCATTCAGGAGACCACAGACATAAAATGATCAAATTTCAGAAATTTGGCGGCAGCATGACTCCACAATTATGTGTTTCTTAGAATGTTCATAAATGTGAAGAGATGCCTATTTTGCATTTGTATGGTTTTGGTGGGAAATTCAGAATATTGTGCCAAAGCTTGGCTACTAATCTGTTTGCATTGATATTATGCAAGTCCAGTAAGTGTCAAAGGAAGGTCTTTTGTTCTTATCAGAAGTGAAGCTTGCAGGTCTAGCCTCCCAGTGTTTTGAAACATACAATTTTAAATGCATCTCCCTTGTTAATACTGTGCCTTCCCCTTAAGGTAAGTTACTTGCTTCACACTGCTTCAGGCGCAGGACGGGTGATTTTCCATTTCTGCCACTAGTCGGCCGAGTGTCCATTCCTCAGTGTCCTGGTGTGCATGAAGGACTTAGACACTTCAGTACTCTCCTGATGGATTGAGAATTATTTTATACTTTCCAGAGTTGAGTGATTTTCAGTGCTTGATTATATTTAACAGCCTGACATCGAGACATTAACAAAATATGGTTAGTGTTGTACATAAAGCTCACTCCTTAGAAGCACCCTGTTGCTACTAAGTTATACCTCTTCCAGGAAGATGGGATAGAAACTACTTATTTTGGGAAACACAGGATCACATAGATTTCTAGATAACATTTCTAAAAGGATTTTTTTTTCGCCTCGTGTAATTGATGCTGTTCTGTTTCACTTTATATCTTTACGTTATGTTCCTGTTATTCAATTCTATCCTTCTTCGTTACATATCATTTTCTTTAAGAATTGTATCTTTCCTTGCAGAAGAGTCTTATGTATATATTTTATGGAATTGTTTCTTTGTTTATTAATGACATTTTTGGGCATGTTTAATATTTATAGAAGTCTTCAAAACTGCCCTTAGTTTTTTAACAGAACATAAAGTTACCATTTTGATCAAAAGTTATTGTAGGCATTCAGTTCTGCTTTGTAATGAATAGATTTCCACATATTAAATCTTCTTTTTTGAGTCATGGAGGATTCTTATGATTCAGTCTGTGAAAGATGACATGAAAAATACTTGTTTCTTTTGCCCTTGTCAGGTTGCCCATAAGGCAAGGCATTCAGCCTCCTGGGTGGCCTTAAAGGGAGAAATTCAAGCTTTTAATTAATTGAATATGTGATTCTCATTTAGGCTGTTAAGAAGAATACTTTTGTTCATTTTACTTTTTCTTATTCTCTTTGGTAAAAGTTCTGTGACTAAAAAGTAGACCCAGAATAATGCTGTATGGCACCTAAAGCAATTGTGGGTGATACTGTGTCATCCCCCGTGAAATACAACTTTCTTAGTTTTATCTTCCCCCTCCTTTTTTTTTTTTTTTTTGCAGAATGCTTATATGTAAACATCGTGGTACAACTATCAACTTTAAAATTATATCCTTCCTCATTACACCTTGCTTTGGGGCTATTAGCATGGGAATCTGGTTGCCAGGGCACCACTACTGCCCTCCACAACCACTGGGTCAATTCTGTCATAGCATCACATAGGGAGTTTATAATGGGCAGGATGGGTTGCTTTCCAGAAGAGTCCTTCTTAAAGTTTTTATTAGATCCTTCAAAAATTGAAAGTTGATTTGTTCTAAATGAAGATCTTAATCACAAGTAGTGCTTAAGAAAATTGAACTCATGAATGAAAGAAAAAGGAATTAGAATATTTTCACTGTAGGATGATTGTATTGTAAAAATGGAAGTTGATTATGCTAAATACAGATTTTCAGTTCACCTGACAAGAGGCTATATTTTAGTGTTTGTTTTAGGTGGAAAAAGTTCTGTGTTACTTGTTTATTGCCTACTTACTATTAAAAGAAAGGGAGAAAAATAGTTTGTAGCTAGAAAGATGAGCATTTGACATCATGCCGCATTACCGACCAGTGTTTGTCTTAGTTACTCTGACAGCTCGCATTACTGCCTTTCTAGGCACCCTAGAGCAAAATGTCATTCTATATTTAGTTAACACAGTGATGAAGTTCTCGGGCTTTTGAAATACTTTATTTCAGGGAGTTCTAAATTGTACGTGCTAATAGATTTTATTTTAAACCAGGCTTCGTTGCTGTTCCTATCTGGCAAAGCCTTGCAGAGATCTAATGTCTTCTGTCTAGAAGTGCTTTGTTTGATCAAATGTGGCTCACCAATGATGGTGTGGTCCCTGCATTTAGATGCCTTGTGTTTGAGACTTCAAGTTCTTAAAATTACAAACCCACTCTGAGGCAAACCCCTGACTGATTTCTGCTGTACTTTATCCAGACGGTGAATGTGCTTTTCCTTTGTGGGTTTCTTCATCTGTGGAAACAGTTGTAAAGCTGGCAGTTTGTGAAGCACAGATTCCTGGCTGACCTTGGGCACTTCAGAGTAGAACGTGACAAACAGTGGATGTTTCTGTTTGAATCAGACCCTCATTAATACTTCACATTCAGTCATTCCAGAGGAAATGGAAGTTATTTTTAAGAAAAGTCATCAACTCAACAGTTTAGAAATAAGTGGAACTAGACACTTACTTCATCTGACAAAAGCTGCATGCCAGTGATGACACAGCTTGTGCTTGGTGTCTCAGCCATTGTTGTGTGACCTTTTATTTTTAATTTTTTATAGAGACAAGGTCTCACTGTGTTGCCCAGGCTAGTCTGGAATTCCGGGGCTTAAGTCGTCCACCCATTTCGCCTCCTAAAGCATTGTTGTCTGATCTTTGTGATAAATGGTGGTGTGGTGGTGGTGGTGGTTTTAATAACTCACTTTTATATTTGGCCAAATGTTTTTTTTTTCCTTCATGATTGCTGCTAAATATATAGATATAATATACTGGGCTTAGTTGGAATTAGGAAATAATGGAATAATGTCGTAATTGGATTGGTACTAGAAGACATAATTAGCATGTTATGGCAGGATGTTACCATGCATAGTTATTTTAGTGGCTTGATTAAATTCATTGAGTAATGGCTATGCTGTTAAACCTTATTTTAATGAGATTTAGTTGTTATCTAGAAAGAGATTTGAAAAATAATTGAAACTGGAGATAGAGGAAAGAATGAAGATAGAAGAAATGAGATTGGACTCATAGTTTATTTTTTAATTTATCTCTTTAAAGTTTCCTTAAGTTGTTCTGGTTTCCTCTGACTTCTGATGATAAGTAATTTTAATAGTCCTTTATTGAGGATGATCAGCCATATCTGTTAAGGGTGCTCCCTGACTGTGTAGTATTACGGTGAAGTCACAGACTGGGACATCTTTTCCCTAGTTAATATTAAAAATAAATTAAGAGTTTACAGAATGGATCCAGGCAATGCTCTTTCTTAATGGCATAAGGAAAGCTGCTTTTACAGTGGAGGTCTCTATGGACCTTGCCTTCACCAAGAGGCAAACTCTGTAATACCAAGGATAGAACAGACTGGCCTTACGTTTAAGCCCCCTATTGTGATGTGCTGAGATGGACAGTGTACACTCTGTCGTTTTCCTGTGGGAAAATACTTAACCTGAATCTCATCTTGAGGAAACAATCAGACAAACTCAAGTTGAGAGATGTCCTACCAAGCAGCGGGTCTGGATGCTTCACAAATCTCAATGTCAAGAAAGACGACCTGCCCTCCTCCACTATAGAGTGCTGAGAAGCACTTCTAGAGAAAAGGAGAGTAGAGAGGCAGGAAAAATAGCCATAAGGGAAACACTGGGACAGTCTAGGAAACTGTAATCTAGATGTATGTTATAAATGTGGCGTTTATGTAGGTGAATGTCCTCCTTCTGATTTAGGGGTGAAGAGTTACAATGTCCAGGAGAGCAACAGCCATTGTGGCAAAATCTTAATAATAGGAAACTGGAAATAAAGAAGCCAGGGGGTGGGAAATGTTGATAATCAGGAAACTGGAAATAAAGAAGCCAGGGCTCAGGAATGTTGATAATCAGGAAACTGGAAATAAAGAAGCCAGGGATGGGAAATGTTGATAATCAGGAAACTGGAAATAAAGAAGCCAGGGATGTGCAATGTTGATAATCAGGAAACTGGAAATACAGAAGCCAGGGCTCAGGAATGTTGATAATCAGGAAACTAAATAAAGAAGCCAGGAATAGGGAGGAACGTTGATAATCAGGAAACTGGAAATAAGTCGTGGCTCAGGTTGGAGACTTTCTCTGCCTCTCCTCCCTCCAGAAATTTGTCACAATATGTAGTAATTGCTTCTTCACCTGCCTTAAGTCTGTTAATAGAATGGCAGCATCCTTTTAGAGTAATTGAAGTTTTCATCAAATCCATAGTATCATTTATTTTTTTGCATAATAACACATTCTCGTAATAATAAGTGATGTTAAAATATCTCTTGCATTTATAATGCGGTTTTACACAAAATTACATGTAATTTTAAAGGTAAAAATCTTAGGTCTTAAAATGTGAGTTGGAGCAATCTAAGGTTGAGGAAACTAAGACCAGGCAAATGATTCTCATCCTTTCTCGTAGTTTACTTAAAGCTGTCAATTTTCTCTAATAAATGCTCTGTTTTTCTAAACATACTAACCAGGATGCCCACGTGCAGAAGCAAATAGAAGTTGTAGGCAGTAAGATCCCGCATGATGTGATATTTGTATGCATGTTGCATATTGTACATCAAGTAAGATGTTCTCTTAGAGTGAAGTTAAAGGGCTTGATAATGCACAATCAACTTTTAAGCAAAATGTAATTAATAAAATTATAGTGTGGTTTTGGTATTTTCAAATAAGTTTGGAAAATAGCTTTAAGTTTATATTTATGAAAATAACCTTTTTTTTTTCTCGTAGAGGAGTGAATCTTGTTCCTTTTCTAGAACTCATTGGGTTACCTGACAGTGTGGTAAACATCCTGAAAAACTCCCAGAGTGGAAATGCACTGACAGCATATGCCATGTTTAAGGTGGGTACTGTTACAAACCTATTGCTCCTCAGACCTCACCGGTGACCTGCTCACTTCCCTATGAGACTCCACGTTAGCTCCCAATCTTGTTTTGTAACTTAAAACATTGTATTTCATCTCTGATGTGTCTGGTGAATAATGTAAAATAACAGTTTTAAAGTGGAAGTAAAATGTGGTTTTAGGAAGAAATGTCTTAAAAATTGGTAGATCATTCATGACTTGCTGTGATCAGATAATTGGTAGGCTTTTGTGTTTTTCCATGGTGTAGGGGTCATCTGTTTGACATTGCTCCCATTGATAAATGGAGGTAGGATTATTTTAAGGCATAATTATATTTGTTTTTCCTTATTCAGTGATCTGCATGCCACCTTACTTGTTAGCAAAATTTAGCATTTATCTTACTGTTTATAATAGTTCATCTTTTCTTAGCAAGTAAAATAGGTTTAACCCAAATTGTCTTATGTCTTACATGATAAACTGTTTTTTGTTAGATCTTAACCCAACATATGTTTTATTTTAGAAGTTGAAATCTTTATAACTCTTCTCTGGATTCAGACATCATCTTGATAGCTTCTATGCCTATGTGTTTTTATTTTGGAAGGGAAGATTCACCGTAAATTGTGGAATTTAGCCATATTAATATCATTCTCTGAATTGACAAATATTTATGAGGGTCTATGAAACTTTTACCTAAGAAAGTTGAAAACATGTAGAAACTAGATGTTACTTTATTTTACTTCTGTTGCATAAGAATGTCTAAGAATTACAGTTTGATAGCATTACTCAAAAGTAGCGTTGTTTTATTGTCATCCTTATTAGCGTCCTCTGAAATTTTGGTAGATTTCCTCTTTTATCATAATTTTGACGAGAGGGCTAACGCTTAATGTTGAGTTTTTCTACATTAAAGTATATTAAATTAATAAATTATCAAGTTTCTAGTTATGGTAGGTATAATTTTAACTCGAATAAGTCAAACTACCATGATAATGTATACCTTTCCTAATTTAATTGATTTTATCCCACTCCCATAGCATAACAGTTGATAGCACAGTCTGTGCTAGGTGTTGTTTGTTTTCTTTATTTGATTAGGAGCTCCCGGGAATTCAGAATCATGTCTTCTTTCTTGTTTTCTCACTGCGCCTGGTATTGTGTTCTGTAGGTGAATACAATGCTCAATGCGTGTTTGTGGAGTTGGGGTTGGAAATGAAGCTGTAGGCTTCATGGTAGGGAGATGAGTGCCAGTGGTGTTTTCCCCCTCACTATTCCTCTGTAATGTAGGAGATATGGAGGGGATTCCCCTGTATGTTATCTGCAGCCCACAGTTTCTCAAATAGAACAACAAACGCAGATTTATTGCTTCATCAAGACAAAGCCCCCAAATGAAGTATGGCATGAATGGTCTGGTGGCAGTTGGCTGCAGGATGTATGCACTGACTACCTCATGATCTCTTTGAAATAACGCCCATGTACCATTCTCAGTACTGGGAATAGACTAATCAAAGAAGATAGTGAAAAATACCTGCCTTGTGTAGCTGATAGTGTAGAGAATGGTGGTGAGGTGGGGAGACAAGATAAATTTAAAAATGTGTGTGCACACAAAGTATGTGTATGTCGATGATGGTAAGTGCTAAGAAAGGAAACCAGGGATGGGAGTGTGTTTGTGGTATTTATTTGTTTTTCAATGGAAGATGGCATACCTTGCTGAGAAGGTGAGAGAGTTGCTCCTCCAAGGGGGAGGAGCATTCCAAATAGAAAACCCCAAAGGCAAGGTTCTGAGGCTTCAGGATCCCAGGAAAATTTGAGGGATGTGGGGAAGCCAGTGTGGCTGGAGTCGGTGAACAGGGCAGAGAATGGCCTGTCATCAGATCAGGACAGTCTTGTAGGCCCTTACAAGGACTTCGGCTTTCACTCTGAGGACATGGAAAGCCATTGGACAATTTTAAGCATCCTGCCTCTGTTCTATCAAAATTACTTTGGCTGCTGTATTAACAGACCATGGTAGGACCAGGAGAAAAGCCAAGGGACCTTGTGTGAGGTGCTTACAGTGTTTAAGGTGAGAGGCAATAATGGCCAGAACCCAAGTGGTAGCAGGAAGTAGTTGGATTCTGGATATGTTTTAAAGTCATGGCTGCTGGGGTTTTCTGATGATTTGGATATAAATTATGGAAAAGAAAGAGGAGTTGAAGCTTTCTTGTAATTTTTTGGCCTGAGCAACTGGAAGAATTGAATTGCCATTTTCTGAGATGAGGAAGACTTTGAGAGGAGCAGGTTTGAAGTAGGACAGTTGAAGATCCAAGGGTCGGTTTTGAACATGCAGTCATGTGCCACCCAGTGACATTTCAGCTAACTATGGACTGCATAGACAGTGATGGTCCCATAGGTCCCATGTTTTACAAATATCATATTTTTACTGTACCTTTTCTATATTTAGATAGGTTAGACATACAAATACCTTGGCCTTATAATTGCCTGCAGTATCCGGCGCAGTAGTGTGCTGTACAGGTTTGTAGCCCAGGAGCAATAGGCTGTACCTTGTAGCCTGAGTGTGCAGAAGACTACACCGTCTAGGTTTGTATAAGTACACTCTGTGATGTTTCACACAACAAAATCACCTAATAACCCATTTCTCAGAACATACCCCTATTAAGTGACTCATGTCTGCATTACGTTTTGAGATCCTATTAGACATGCAAGTGGAGGTGGTTGTATATACTGGAATTCAGGGAAAAGGTTCAGTCTGGAGATTAAAGTTAAGAATCATCAATGTGTAGATGGCACTAAAGACAACCAAGAGCGTGATATAGGTGGAGAAAATAAGAGGTCCAGGGATTGATTGTTGTCACACCATGTTCAGAGGTGGGTGAATGGGGAGGAATTGGCAAAAATGAGAAGCTGCCATGAACTAGAGTAACCCCAGCAAATTGAGGACCTGGAGCCAAGTGAAGGGAAGTGAAAGCTGTCTTAGGCGGTTCCACTGGTCCAGGGGCTGATTCCAAATTGACAACTGGATTTAGTTTTGTAGAGGTCACTGTGACTTTGAAAGCAATTTTGGTGAAGAGATAGGGGTGAAAGTTTGCTTAATGTGAGTTTAGGAGAGAAACTAGAGATAAAGCAGACAGCTCTTTCAGAGTTTTGTTATACAGCATGTAAGGGTTATTGCCGAGTTTAAAATGAGGAAACTGAGACCATCATAAGAAAATGAAAAACCAATTTATTCAGCTACCGGGCGAGGTTCTGTGGTCCGGGAGGGGGCCAGAGAAGTCACGTCTAACTTTTTAGAGCGAGGGGTTTTATAGGGAGTGAAGGCATTTAATTGGGAACTGAGGAGACAAAGCATAAGGCACTTGACTGGATATTGGAACACAGGACGTGGAGGAGGCAGGCTACTACTAGTGGGCAGGCGGGATTCTTGGTGAGCAGGCAGCCTTGGGGAAAAATAACCTTGACGGGGCAAAGTGCTTATCGGGCAAGGGAGTGCTATTAGGCAGGAAAGTGGTATCGGGCAGGAAAGTGCTATCGGGCAAGGTTTGGCGGGGCTTTTCGAAAATTTTTGGGCGGGGGTTTTGAGTGGCGGGCTAGATGTCGGGTGCGGAGTTTGCTTCAGGGATGGGTGTTGGGGAGGCTATGTGGAGGAGTTACATGTCGATCACGGAGTGGCGATGTAATTCCCAGACGCTGGAAGGAATGGGCGTGTCCGAGCTCCCGGCCAGGCAACCGGCCTTACATTCCGACCTCTTTGATGATATAGGACGCCGTTTCTTTCTGGCTACTTCCTGCCGAGTAGGGGCGAAGTGGGGAAGGGGTAGTTGGCCGGTGTCTCAGTTGGGAGTCGGACATAGGGATGAAGCAGCATCTGGTTTACAGCTACCCTGGAAATTTTCCTCATGCGGGCTTGTAAAAACCTGAGAAAGAAAGGAGCCCTTAATTAGAACCCTTTCTTTTTTATTTCTGCTGATGGTCACGGGTTGTAATAGGAGTTCTTTGTTATTCCTGACTTTTACTTCCGGTTTGTTGTGTCTTTCCACAACCTGGGAGGAGAAGTTTTCCAGGCACAGGGCAGTCTGTAAGGTTTTAAAAGTTTGTTTAACAACCCCTGGATGGGAGAGAGGTCCCGTGGGGGTATTTTTAGTTGCTGCATACAAGGACTTTGCCAGGGTGGCAAAATTAGGAATTTAGTGTCGAAAAATCCTACAAATTTTAAAAAGGAGAGGATTTTATTAGCCGTTTTTGAGGGCTGTAATGTAAGTAATGTCTTTTGGCGGTCTGTTGTTAAACGTCTTTGGTTTGTGGAGTAAGGTGAATGCCTGAGTAGATTACCGAGGTAACTGACAGCTGTGCCTTGGAGGGGGAGACCCAGTAAACCCCTAGTTTCAAGAAAATTAAGGAGAGTAGCAGTATGCTGCTGTGACATGGAAAGAGAGGGGCTGCAGAGCAACAGATTATCCACGTATTGTAAGAGAAGACTGGGCTGAAGGGGGCAAGAGGCGAGGTCAGCCGCTAATGCTTGCCTAAATATATGGGGGCTATCTCTAAAGCCTTGGGGCAGGACTGTCCAGGTTAACTGTTGTGACGAGTTAGAGTTGGGGTCAGTCCAAGTAAAGGCAAAGAGGAAGTAAGAGTCTGGGTGAAGGGGAATGGTGAAGAAGGCGTCCTTGAGATCAATGACCGTGAAATGGGAGGTGTTAGAGGGAACGGGGGGATAATAATGTGTAAGGATTGGGGACTACCGGGTGGAGGGTTATCACTGTCTCATTGATTAAGCGTAGGTCCTGGACTAGGCGATAATTGCGATAATTGGACTAGGCGATGGTTTTTGGACTGGCAGGATAGGGGTATTACAAGGGGGAACTGGTGGGAATAAGCAGTCCTTGCGCTAGGAGTCGGATAATGATAGGCTTTAGGACCTGGTGGTGGGTTTTTTAGATAGGAAACTGGGGATGTGAGGGAAAGTGGGTAGGATTTTTAGGAGTATTTTAACTGGTGTGTGATGTTTGGCCACTACAGGCTTGGAAGTGTCCCATACCAAGGGGTTAATTACCTTAGGAGAGATGGGGGTTGAGGCGAGGGGCTGTGACTGGATGTGGTGTTGGTTCAAGTCAGTAGTAGGAGACGGGTGGAGGATGGAGCTGACTGAGGGGGGCCGGTGAATTGGAGGGTAGCCCCTAAAGTCCGGAGGATATCCCATCCTAACCAGGGGGATTGGGCACGAGGGTGTGATTAGGAAAGAGTGTGTGAACGGATGTCCCTCGAGGTTACAGGTTAAGGGATGGGTCCGATTGGGACAGGAGGGCTTCCCATTAATTTTTATGACCGAGACCTTGGAGGGAATGCTGGGTCCTGAGTAGGAAAGCAATACAGAGCAAGTAGCCCCTGTGTTTACCATGAAGGAAATGGACTTACCTGCTACTTGTAGTATTACCCTGGGCTCAGCGAGGGTGATGGGGGTCTCCGAGTCCGGGCCACGTCAGTCGTCCATGAGGCCGAGGAGTTCAAGTGAAGGGACTGTATTTTTGGACTGGCTTGTCCCCCACATAGAGGTGTAGAGGATGAGCCTGAAGTCCGGAACAGGCAGTCAACCTTCCAGTGTTGTCTGCTTGCGGCTCGGGCAGGGTCCGGGAGGTGGGCGAGGACAGGGGCACTGTTGGGTCCAGTGTCCCTCCTGACCACACTTGAGGCAGGATCCGGGACCTTTGAAGCAGTCTGGGCAGGTCCTGGGGGACCTTTTGGGAGGAATTTTGAGAAGTTTCTTGTGTCAGACGCTGGGTGAGCTGCCGGCCTCAGGGCTGCTACAATAGCTTGGGTTTGGAGGCTTACTTGCTGCTGTAAATGGGCCTGGCGGACAGCCTCAGCCTTTTCCTCTCGGCCATTTAAAAACTTTAAATGCCATGTTTACCAGGTCTCGTATGGGAGTTTGGGGACCCTCCTCTGCCTTCTTTAATTTTTTTTTAATGTCTGGTGCTGACTGGGAGATAAAATGGGCAGCTAGGAGAGTGGTCCTGGCCAGGGAGTCCGGGTCCACTCGGGTATGTAATGACCATAGCATTGGTTAACTGGTCAAGGAAGGCAGCCGGGTTTTCAGTAGGGCCCTGAGTTATTTCACGCAGTTTATCGTAATTGACCACCTTTTGGGCTGCGTCCTGCATGCCCGCTAGGAGGCATTGTAGCATTTGATCTCGGCGGCAGCAGTCATTTTGACCGGTTTGGTAGTTCCAATTAGGGTCAGCGTCGGGGACCACCGCTGCGCCTACCGGCATTTGGGGATCAGTAAGATGTACCTGGTCTGCGTGTGCCCGGGCTGCCACGCAGATGCGATTATGTTCATCCGAAGTGAGAGTAGAAGACAAAATTACATAAATGTCATGCCAGGTTAGGTCATAGGCTTGTGTGAGATAGCGGAATTCTTTAGTGTAAGTAGTAGGATTGGCGGAAAAAGACCCTAAACGTTTTTCAGTGGTGGATAAATCAGAGAGAGAGAGAATGCCTTCAGTTCCGGCCCCATGCGGAGGGGGACAGAGGAGGGAATTTTGATTGGTGGGGGTGTCGTGTGGGCGAGTGTGACCATTAACAGAAGAGGTTACGTCTGGGAAAGGAGGAGGAGGTTTAGCTTCATGAGAGTGGGTGTGGGCACTAACAGGAGAGGCCATGTTAGGGCCTGAGGGAGGTAGGAGGGGGTTGGGGCTCTGCATAAGGCGGGGGGGTGAGTGGGTCGGGCTGGAGGCAGGGGAGAGTTCCTCGGGCAGATCGGGGTTGGAGAAGGAGGGAGAGGAGGCGGCCAGCGGCAGGGCTGAAGGCAGATCGAGGGGATTTTTTTGCTAGGAGTACCTGGACTGTGTTGCAGGAGGAGCAGAGATTGGGGCAGGCACGGAGATACCAGAAAGCCTGAATATAGGGAATTTCTGTCCACTTGCCGTTCTTTTGGCAAAAGTTATTCAAATCCGTCAGAACTTTAAAGTCGAGTGTGCCTTCTGGAGGCCATTTGGACTGGTTGTCTAGGGGTTATTATGGCCAGGCTACAGTGGAGAGGAAGAATAGTCTCTTCTTTTTTATGGAGAGGCCCAGTTTGGATAAATTTAGAGTTAGGCATCCTAGTGGCAACTTGGGGTCTGGGTGAGACTTTTGGTTGCCTATGATTAACTAGTTAACTACGGGGGTGAGGTATTACACCCAACACGGACAAAAGAGTTCTTTTCCTGGACGGGGTAATTGAGAAAACCTACAAGCCGCGATGACTACAGCAAGAAAGAAGAGAAAGAGAGATATGGCTAGAGCTATTTGGCACATGGGAGAATTTGAAGTGACAGGGGACGGGGCTAGAGCGTGAGGTCTCAGTGGTAGAGAACGAATGGAAGGAGAAAGGAGAACAGAGTTATTTCAAGCAGCAGAAATTCAGTAAATGTCTCCTGCAGTGACTGGTCTGTTACCCGCTGTAGGATATCGTCTACTCTGAGGGAAGCAGGTCTAAACCACTGTATGTCAGCTAACAGGAGTCTAGTAAAACTAGTGAATCTACAGTACAGACAGAACCACATGTGAGATTGACGAACAAAGGATGAGTGCCCCCCAGGTGGGAGACCAGTCTGATGCCTTCCCGGCCACGTCCCCGAAGGGATGTCTCGGGCGTCTTGGCAAAGGTGTACCCGTATAATCCCTGGGCCTGGTCACCCCAGAACTTTTGGTCCTGAGGTGAATCACCGTTATGTCTTATGACGCTCCCATGGAACCGCGGGTGGAGGCCCACTCAAGTCCCGTAGCCATTAAGCCGTGGGACTACACAGAAACTCATTCACTCACACACTCGCACCGGAGGTAGGAAGAGAAACTGAAAGTACAGTTACTTAATTAACAGGAGCTTATATGCCAAAGGGCTGATTTGAGATAGATGTTTTAGTAGCATAAGCCGGGGATTTTTGTCCTGCTGTTAGGCAGGGCCCGGGTTTGTAAATGGGGCTTCTGATTACCCAAACCTCACTTGCTGCTGCGGACATGATTGGAAGGCGTCCTGGACTGCACTTCCGAACACCGGAGAGGGTTCAGGAAGATGGGGACGTCTCCCTCAGGTTCCTGACCCCTGGCAAACCCCTTACAGGGAGAAGACAAGAGTGTAGGGACGTCTCCTCTACACTCAGGTCCTCGAGACGAGGCCGGGGCCCTGGGTCCACGGCAAGAAACAAGAAGGAGTCCCTGACGCGGCCGCGGTTACGAGCAGCAAGTCCACAGAGCAGGCAGTAGGACAGCTTATGGGCAATAGAAGTCTTACCTCGTGGCGGAGCGGGTCCCCAGTCCAGCTTTGGGTGAAGGAGTCAGTTTCCCCAGGAGGGGTCTGTTTTTCCCCAGGAGGGGGGGGGGTCTTACAACTCCTCCCGGGTTTCGGTGCCAAATGTAAGGGTTATTGCCGAGTTTAAAATGAGGAAACTGAGACCATCATAAGAAAATGAAAAACCAATTTATTCAGCTACCGGGCGAGGTTCTGTGGTCCGGGAGGGGGCCAGAGAAGTCGCATCTAACTTTTTAGGGCAACAGGTTTTATAGGGGGTGAAGGCGTTTAATTGGGAACTGAGGAGACAAAGCATAAGGCACTTGATTGGATATTGGAACACAGGATGTGGAGGAGGCAGGCTACTACTAGTGGGCAGGTGGGATTCTTGGTGAGCAGGCAGCCTTGGGGAAAAATAGCCTTGACGGGGCAAAGTGCTTATCGGGCAAGGGAGTGCTATTAGGCAAGAAAGTGGTATCGGGCAAGAAAGTGCTATTGGGCAGGAAAGTGCTATTGGGCAGGAAAGTGCTATTGGGCAAGGTTTGTCAGGGCTTTTCGAAAATTTTGGGCGGGGGTTTTCAGTGGCGGGCTAGATGTCGGGTGCGGAGTTTGCTTCAGGGATGGGTGTTGGGGAGGCTATGTGGAAGAGTTACGTGTTGATCACGGAGTGGCGATGTAATTCCCAGACGCTGGGAGGAATGGGCGTGTCCGGGCTCCCGGTGAGGCAACCGGCCTTACACAGCACACCTATGGGTTTTGTTTTGTTTGAGAATGGGTCTTGCTCTGTTGCCCAGGCTGGAGTACAATGGTGCAATCACGGCTCCCTGCAGTCTTGAACTCCCAGACTTGAGCAGTCCTCCTGCATCAGCCCCCAAGTAGCTGGGACTACAGGCACATGCCACAACTCCCAGCTAATTTTTCTTTTCTTTTCTTTTTTCTTTCATTAGAGATGGCAGGGATCTCATTATATTGCCCAGACTAGTCTTGAACTTCTGAGCTCAAGTAATCCTCCTGCCTCAGCCTCCCAAAGCGCTGGGATTATATGTGAGCTTTGTACTTGCCAACACCTATAATTCTTTTTTTTTTTTTTTTTTTTTTTTTTGAGGTGTAGTTTCACTCTTGTCACCCAGGCTGGAGCAAGTGGTGCGATCCAGCTCACTGCAGCCTCTGCCTCCCAGGTTTAAGGGATTCTTCTGCTTCAGCCTCTCAAGTAACTGGGATTACAGGTGCCCATCACCACAGCCGGCTAATTTTTGTATTTTTAGTAGAGACTGGATTTCACCATGTTGGCCAGGCTGGTCTTGAATTCCTGAACTCAGGTGATCCACCCACCTTAGCCTCCCGTAGTGCTGGGATTACCGGCATGAGCCACTGTGTCCTGCCTGATTTTTGACTCAGAATGTGATGCAGCCTTTTTGCTTTTATGGTTCTCTTTGACCAGTCATCTGCTATTTAGTATTGGTCCTTAAAGCTCTGGTTAACGTTAAACCTGTCTGCGGCAGGTGTGCCGTTTTACCACTTTTAGCCTCATGTAAATGACTGACTAGGATTTGAGACTCAGGGTAGATTGTGATGAGAAGGTAGCATAGGTCTGGAAAAGTCAAAGGAAAGGGATTTTGAAGTGAAGCTAACCTAAATCCAGCAGAGAGTGGATTCACGCTCTGCCTCTCCCCATTTGAAGATGTTCAGTTCTAGTTCAGCTCCAGATAGAAAGCATTTGGCGGGATGGCAGAGGTTTTAAGGAATAGAAACCTGTGCGTCTTTGTTATTGTTAGTGAGACTGAGCCCTCTTTCTGATTTCCAGGTTGACCTGCCCCACAGGTTTACTAACCCTCGATTAGGGACATCGGTGCTACGATTCTGTTATCTGGGTCAGGATTGTGTAGGGGACAAACGTTCATAAAATGAGTTTATAGAAGTGTCTCTTGTTAAGGAAAACCATATAGGATGTTACTACATTAGCTTTGTGATTAGCTGATTGGTTATTACCAATAATTTTAATTTTAACTTGTCTTTGCTAAAGATGGCAGTAATAAACAGGTTTTGATTTGCCTCTGTTTGCTTTTTGCTTAAGATTGCAACACCTGCCCGGTATACCGTGACTTTGGGAGGAACATCCTTCACTGTGAAGTACCTGCGCAGTCATGGCTACATGTCCACGCCACCACCCGTCAAGGAGTATCTGCAGGACAGGATGGAAGAGACAAAGGAGCTTATCACAGAGAAATGGAAGAAACAAAAGATAGACTCACTGAAAAGTTACAAGAAACCAAAGAAAAAGTTTCCTTTAAGAAAAAAGTGGAATAAGTGCCTTACATAACAGTATAGAAAAATTCCCGCACTTTAACCCTTTGGAAACTATGGGCAAAGATACTTGTCTGATTTTTTTTTTTTTTTTTTTTGGTTAGTTGCCGAAATATACTAGTTCTCTGTGGGTTAAAGAAGTAAAATACCTTTTTAAAGTTAAATATCACTAGAAAAATCAGTGTTTTTATAAGGAAAGAAATGAACCCAATATAAGAATTTCCCATCAATAACAGTATTAAGCAGTAGGTAATGTCTTAGAAGTCAGACTTCTTTTTCAAGGTCTTCAGAAGCACGCTTGATTTCTGTTTCGTTGCAGCTGTAATTTATGCAGACTAGGCAGTTGACTCCTTGAAAAACCAATGTGACCCATAAAACAGGCTGTTAATACTGGATCTTAATTTTTATGTTATTCGTTAAGGTTTTAACTGTATTCAGTACGTCATTTGGAGACAAACTAGCATCATCAAAACTGCCTGTGAATAAGAGGATATTTAGTCTTTCTATAAAAACAGAATAGGACAGTTACCTACCAGTTAAAATACCTTATATGAAGAAAATAGAATAAAGCTTTAGTCATTTATATGTAAATAAGATGTATTGGTTGTATGTAAATGAAAAATGGATCCTTTAAAAATTATTTTTACCTGAAGCTTGTCGTAATTTTTTTTTAAAGCAAATATATATATGGTGATGCTACTTTTTAACCGTGTGTATTGGTGGCGATCACCTCAAACATAAACCTTTATTGTGAATCATTTGTGTCCTTTTCAACTAATCTTTTAGAGGAAAGGTAAAAAATCTTTACACCGTAAATTTATTGTTAAAATCAAGTATTTTTCAGCAGCAACTCAAGCTCATGGTTCTCAAACAAAAAGGTTTGGGAGACTGAAAATGGAGTCAGGTTGACATGGAGTTGGCTAACTCCTTGGGGTAGGCACGGTCCTTGCCTCAGCAAACCAGTACAGTTTCCTAATGTCTTAGTTTCAGAATTAATGCTGATTTCATTATGGAGTAAATTTTTAAATTGTGGCTGCTGATTTTTGTCTTACATTGAAGGGAAATACCCTCGCTTGAGCATTCTACTTGATTTTTGGGGGGGGGGGGCGGTTAGGGGAAAGGCAAGTCTCGAACTCCTGACCTCAAATGATCCACCCACCTCGGCCTCCCAAAGGGCTGAGATTCCAGGCATGAGCCACTGTGCCCAGCCCTCTACTTGATTTTTTTTTTTTTTTAATGACAAAGCTGTCAAATCATTTGCTTGTAATGAAATTCAGCCATTGTCAGCTATGAGCATTGCCGTGGTGGTGGGGGTATGTTTGAGTATGTATGTGTCTGTTTCCTATGCTCTAACTGCGATTATTTCAGTTCTAACCCTTGAATTGCTAATTGGAGGAGGGAATGACCTCTTTTAGATTGTCCTTGTTTTGACTTACCTGCCAAGGCAAGAGAATGTCAGAGAGTTTGCCACACAGTCCTGCAGGGACCCTGCTCTTTGCCAGGATTTTTGTTATCAAGTACTTAGTTTTGCCAAATTTAGCGAGTAGTTTAAAGGGGAAAAAAGTTTGCAGTTGATGAGTCTAATTATTATTAGAATACTTTTTAAATGAATATGCTGTGATTGGAATCTTTCTTCCTGGGGGCCAGGGAGAGTGCTGAGAGCAGCAGTTGTGTCTCTGTTCTCTGCAGTCTTGGGTGGGCAGCGCTGTTGTCTCTTGATACAGAGGGTTGAATGCACTACCTCATATTGATGCCACATTTTCAAATCTAGACATGATTAACATATTTTAAGTATTAAATAATTCACATTTTTGCAGATTCAGTTGCTGTTTTTTAAGATATTAAACACGTTTCTTGTTTCTTTTTTCTTTTTAACCACTGGAGACTGCCTATGTTAAAATCTTGTGTTACATGGAATTCTTCTAAAATAATTTCCTTTTACTTTTCATGTTGCATATTTCCTAATAGGGATAAATTGGAGGTTCTTAGAAGTTACTAATAATCCTGAGACTAAAATTTGTTTTTTCTGCATAGACATCTTTTGTTCAGTCCATTTGAGTTTTGTTGCCATCCAGTTTCATAATCGTGTTTATCTGATTATAAACAGTGAGGTACTGCTTGAGTGATTTGAAATTCTCTAGTAAAAAATTCTCTGAAGATACGGGAAGTTCTGTTGTATTACCTGGCACCAGGAATTATACAAAAATGCTGTTGCTAGCATATTGCTAACCTAGTCCTTAAACAAGCTTCACATAGTTTAAATGGGGACCCCTGTAATCTGTTGAGTTTGGAGTATTAATAGCAGGCTAACAATATAGTACCAATATGCAAAGTTAAATAATTGAGAATATATATAGTAAATATAGTTTGTTATATGTAATAGACCTCATTTCATTTACAGTACATCTTATACTTGGGATTAATTCACCTATAACCTCTGTGAACTGGGAGTAAAGCAGAAGCAGCCCCATGTCTCATGAATGTCTACATTTATATTTACTTTTTTTGAGACAGGGTCTCACTCCATCACCCAGGCTACAGTGCAGTGGCAGGATCATAGCTCACTTGCAGTCTTGAACTCGACTCAGGTGATCCTCCCACCTGAACCTCCTGAGTAGCTAGAACTACAAGTGCACACCACCTCACCTGGCTAAACTCATGTCTGCATTTATGCAAGGTGTGTGGACCGGGGTGAGGAGGGAGCTGTGACTGAGATTTGCCTATATCAAATGCACAAAAAGGGTTTGCTAAGCAAATTAATATTTGAAATGACAGATGGATCAGGTAAGAGCATAATTTATTCAGGAATAAGAGCAAAACCAACCACATCAAAAAATGTATTTTACTGAGACAGCCTTTTGTGCATACAACAGGATGCTGCTTACAGATTCCAAGAAAGGACAAAAAGAACGCTTATATTGAGATTACCTACCTCCCAGTAGTGAAAACAATAAAATTATGCCTTCAAATATAATCTTGTGTTTGTCACAGACTCTGCCTCCGCTTATTTACTAGTGCTTTATGCTCAGGATGAAATGGAGATAGAGATTCTGGCTCTCTTGTTTCAATGATCTTAGGAGATAATTCCAGGAATTCTAAAGATCTTTATAGTTTGAGAAAAAAAGTGAAGAAAAAAACGAAATTGTATATTCGACACATTGAGCTTCTTTCTGTGTTCTTAGTGTTGGGCTTGGGTCATTCAGGATTTCTTAACCGATTCAGACGTAAACCAGGCTACTGTAGAAGACAGTAATGGTAATGAAATGGGCAGAAGATGGCTTTTAGCAAATGAGGCAAAAAAAGTCATCTTTCCTGCTTTTCTGAAATGATACTATGTTGACAAGATGTTTTTGAGAGATACGCATTTCTGAATTAAAGGATTCCTTCTGAAAATATAACTTGTTAGGTAATGTGGACACATTTTTTTCTGTTGCCCACAGTTCATTTTTTGAAATGGGGGCCTTCATTTCTTTCAGGTTTTCAAAACTGAGTCTCCGTAAGGCCTAAAATAAAATAGATGAAATGTTATCAAAGTTGTTTGCACCTGTTTAAATATCTCTTTTGCGATACACTTACATTTTTTGGTACTGAAAGCTCACTACTCCATTATCCTTATGAGCATGAAGGTCTCAGTGCATCAGATCATACTGGCCCACATGCCTGAGTGGCACCTGCGCACTCAGGAAGTGGAAGCCTCTTCGCTGCCTGCCTTGGAATTCAAGCACCTAAGCCAGAAATCTGTAGAGTCAGAGGTGGGGAATTTTACTTATTCATTCTGCAGCTGTTCATGCTCTCTTTTGGATCATTTGTGTGTTACATAGTATCAAGTTAGTATTAAACGAGATTGCAGAAGGGACTGCATTGTGTTCCCTGAGGACAATAGGAGTCAAGACCTCATTCTTCCCTTCTGGGATTGAATGGTCTGGGGGACCACAGAATCCTTCCCAGAATTCATCTGCAGTCGTGATTTTGACCTGGCCTTCTGGTTGTTGAAAGATCTTTCTCCTGCACTTGGAGCTTGTAACTTGTGTTTCAGAAATGCTGAGTCAGGCCAATTGATAATATTTCCCCCTCTGTAGATTTTTTTCCTTTGTGACTTTTGTGTCAAGTTTGTTCACTTTAGTCAAAACAAGCTTTTAATTGTCTTGCTTCTTCAGGGTTAGGCTTTGAAAATCAAGCTGCATTCTTCTTTATGCATCATTGACAGTCACCAACAATAATTATAGATTATAATTATCCCGTGGCCATTATGATAAGAATTATTTTCTTAGTAGAAAGAATGAGTCCTGATTTCAGAAACCAGGGCAGAGTATAACGTGAAGCCTGTTGTTTATTCTGATGACTTGATTGGACATCGTAGTGGAGAGATGCACAGGCAGCCAGAGGCATTCTCAAGAGTGTCATGTCTCTACAGAGGAAGGGTGCTTATGGAGAAGCACGTTTCAGTGTGTTTTCTCTGGGACAACATGCTTCATAAGAAAAGTTGAGTGCAGTTAGACACATCCTGCCTGCTGCCAAAGCCGATTTTCACTCTCCTTGAAAGTGAGGATTGAACATAACCTCTCTTCTTTTCCTTCTCTCTCCCTCCCTCTGTCCAGCTGCTTCTGTTTTAGATTTTAAATAATTTAAATGTTAGAAAAACTTTGAAGTGAGAAAGAAAAAGACAAATTTGCCCTGAGCATGCCAGGTACGCATTCTGCTTGACATTTCTGTGTGGACCTCCCTGTTGTGGTCCCTAGGGGAGGATCGGCACACTGTCTCCAGAAAGGAGGACAGTGAACTTAGAGCTGCATTTGACTGGTACTAGGCCATTTTTAATACTTAGAGCAACAACACTAAAACCTAAACTTCATCTTTTTATTTTGATAAAATGAACTTCCCCTCATTTTTTAATCAAATACATGGCAAAAGCCTTATCCTCTGATAGTTCCATAAAGGCTATATTCTAAGCATGTCATAAGAAATACTGGCAATTCTGTATCTTCTCTTACACCATTAGATGTTTAACTCTTTAAAACCTGCGTGTTTTTTTTTTTAATGAACACATGGCATTTTCGTATACACATGTATTTCAGCCTTACCGTCTGTGCTCCTCTATATACAAGATTTGTGACTTTATAATGGCTGAAGCAGAGTTTGACTAATGTGTATTTTATTCCTTTTGAGTCAGTATTTTCTTTGGACACTTAATATGGTGACTCAATTAGTGCAGTTGCTTCTCTAAGAATAGTGGCGACTCTGGTTCTCTTTCTTATGATAAGGGTGCCAAAAGTCTCCGCATACCAGCCTGGCTGATCTCAGCTGCAGCCTGGAGCTGGAATTACAGGGCTTTGTTGCCATAGTGCCGCATCAACATGCACTTCTTATGCTCTCATTATTCAAGAAGATGCATGATACGGTGGGTCACAGTTTAGATTCCTCACTTCTTTTGGTCCCAAAATAAAAGTCTCACATTCCAACAAAAAGTTGAGAATATTATTGAACAAATACGTCCACAAAGCCTAATGCAACTTTTGTTGAGAAATATTCATTGTATTTCAAACACATTTTAGATTAATAGTTTTTTGCATACTAAATGAAACCCTAGGCTTATAGAACCAATGAATTTGACATTTCATGGGTCATGTTAGAACCAATATTTTTAGTTGAAGAAAGGAGCACAAGAGAACTGGATTTAAAATTGGGATCTCAACTTCCACTTTGGTGCTTTCCTTTGGTGCCAATTATGTAGATAAAAGGCCAGGCTTTGGGACTTCTGAAATCCCTTGTAATTTTTTTTTCCTTTTTTTTCTTTTTTTGAGACGGAGTCTCGCTCTGTCACCAGGCTGGAGTGCAGTGGCGTGATCTCGTCTCACTGCAACCTCTGCCTCCCGGGTTCAAGCGATTCTTCTGCCTCGGCCTCCCGAGTAGCTAGGACTACAGGCACGCGCCACCATGCCCACCTAGTTTTTGTATTTTTAGTAGAGACGGGGTTTCACCATCTTGGCCAGGGTGGTCTCAATATCTTGACCTCGTGATCCACCAGCCTCAGCCTCCCAAAGTGCTGGGATTACAGGCATGAGCAACCATGCCCAGCCCACTCAAGCCAATTTATTATAAATATTCCTTACCTTCCTTCTCTGCTGGTGCTTTCATCTTTGGCTTTCAGCTTCTTTTAGAACTCTTTTCATCATTTTGTCTTTAAAGTGATGAGATGGGAAGATAGTCGCTATTCTGTGAACTCAGTTTCTGACTATAGAAAGGAAACATGTATTCATTAAAATTTCTCATGTGCCAGCTTCATTTTCCCCCTTCACCTGGGATGGACCGTGAGATGGGAAACTTACATGAGCTAGTTCAGTGATGCCTGTCACTTTGGGTGAGCTTGGTGTTGGCAAAGCAGTTAGGTAGCTATTTCCTTTTCCTTTTTTTTTTTTAATTGATTTTTTTTTTTTTAAGAGGCAAAGTCTGCCTCTGTTGCCCAGGCTGGAGCATAGTGGCAGGATCATAACTCATTGCAACCTCAAATTCCTGGGGTGAAACAATCCTCCCACCCTGGCCTCCCAAGTAACTAGGATTACAGGTGCACACCACCAAGCCCAGCTAATTTCGGTTTTGTTTTTTTTGTTCGCTTGCTTTTTGTAGAGACGAGGGTCTCACTATGTTGCCCAGGGTGGTCTTGAACTCCTGGCCTCAAGCAATCCTCCCACCTTGGCCTCCCAAAAATGACATGTGTGAACCACTGTGCCCGGCCACTATTTTGAAACATCCAAATCCATACTAGAGGGCAAGTAATGGAAACAGTTATCAAATCTAGTTTCTTTACATCTAACCTTAAATATTTCACACATCCAAGGAGAATTTGACCTCGGGAAATTCCCCATTGCCCCCTTGGTACAAAATGAGCTTGCCATTTTGTGCTTCGCTGCTGTGAGGAGGATCAGACTTGTGGCATACCTGAGGCCAGCTCAGATTGGAATTTTCCGTTTAATTCCTGACAATCACTGGAAGATCTGAAGTGATCAGAAGCTGGCATTTGTGGAAAATTTTAGTGGTGAGTAGTTCAGATTAATAACTGTTAGTATTCACCAAAATACAGAGGTTCGCCTCTGAATTCCATGAAAATTACCAACCTTAAAACCTGTACTGTATTATACACTTAAAAATGTGCTAAAAGGGTAGCTCTCATAAGCGTTTTTACCACAATAAAATGCAAAGCAAACAAAACCCCTGGCCCTTCATACGCTGTGTGGGCAGTTTTGCACTGCAGTACCTGCTGCACAGCCAGGCTGTGCCCTTGCAGTGCCTATGTGCCGGGTTCAGTGTCTCATGCACCTAATGGACATAGAATTGCTGTGTGGCATTTGCCTTTGGTACTCATGGTGGTTAAACAGCAAATGCCTTGCCCCTCTATCAGGCTGCTGAGGGACCCAGCAGGTTGAGGCACGCTGCTACTCCCATCTCCGGCTCTCCTTGGCTGGAACGCTCGCAGAAGGAGACCAGCAGGTGGTGAAAGAAGTGTCAGAGCGAGAGACAGGAAGAATGTATTCTGGGGTTTAGAGTGGAATTGTCAGTAACGCACAAGGCTAACTGCTTGCACATATTCCCAAAGGAGGTGGGTGGGCCAGCGTCAGCAGAGGGGAATGCAGAACGAGAAGGCCCATCAGCAGGAGAAGCTGCCCAAGGGCCTGGGTGCATCCCAGGGCTGCTTCAGGACTGAGCTAGGCAAATGGAGAGAATGGTGAGTGACAGTGCCCAGATCCATGTTGGCTCTCGCCGAATCCTCAGACAAGGAAGGCCAGAGGAAAGTGGGAAGGGCAGGAGAGGGTCTGGGGGAAGCAAGGCAAGAAGCCAAATGATTTTGAACCATATGTTGTCCCTAAGTCCTTCTGGGTTTCACATTTTGTTACAAAGGCTGTAATAAACCCTGCCCCCCACTGCAGTGTGCTTCATTAAAACAACTGTATAGCTAAAGTAATGGAGTAGAAGAAACAGATGTAATTTATTTATTTATTTTTATGTGTATTTATTTATTTTTTGAGATGGCATTTCGTTCTTGTTGCCCACGCTGGAGTGCAGTGGCATGATCTCAGCTCATTGCAATCTCTGCCTCCCGGGTTCAAGCGATTCTCCTGCCTCAGCCTCTTGAGTAGCTGGGATTACAGGCACCCGCCACCATGCCTGGCTAATTTCTGTATTTTTAGTAGAGACGGGGTTTCACTATGTTGGCCAGGCTGGTCTTGAACTCATGGAAAGCAAGTTCTGGCCCAGTGACTTGGTCTTTACCTTGTCACTGGGTGGTCTAAACCCCCGTGGTACTCATTCCTGGGCATAAAATCAGCACCTGTTTATTTCACTGGGATTTTTTTTTTTTTTTTTTTTTTTTTTTTTGAGGCAGAGCCTCCTCTGTCATCGAGGCTGCAGGTCAGTTGCATGATCTCGGTTCACTGCAACCTCCACCTCCCGAGTTCAAGTGATTCTCCTGCCTCAGCCTCCAGAGTAGCTGGGATTACAAGCACCTGCCATCATGCCTAGCTAATTTTTGTATTTTTGTAGGCATGAGGTTTCACCATGTTGGCCAGGCTGGTCTTGAACTCCTGACCTCAGGTGATCCACCCGCCTTGGCCTCCGAGAGTGCTGGGATTATTTCACTGGGATTTTAGCTCCAGTCATTTAGTGGAGGGCATTCCAAAGGCAAAGGGCATTTACAAATCTGTTGTATTTGGGCAAAAAATGTTTTAATTAGAACATCAAAGTTTTAGCGCTAACAGCCATTGTTCACGAAGAAGCCCCAAATGTCAGGCGCTATGGCATGCACATTCCTTGGATCTTCACAACTGTCCTGTGAGTAATAGATGAGATTGCCTGTTGCCGTTGTATAGATGAGATTTGAAAGCCTGTCAGGGACATTAATTAACTTGAGGTGAGGCTAATATTCAGACCACCCCAGGTCTATTAAGCTTCAAAGCCTGTGCTGTCCTTTAACTGTAAGCAGGAAATATTCAGGAGCCAGATGACCCGGGAATCCCACACCAAAGACAGCACCTCACCTACTGCCGGAAGCACTGGCACCCGGGCCTTATGGAGCGGCCCCGTTGGTTACAGGCTTGCTCTAGGTGCTAGTGTAGGTTGCTAGAACATTTTGTGCTTACAGATGACTAGTAACAATGGAGACAAATACAACTCTGCAAATGAAAGTGGGTTCGTAAACAGAGGGAGTTATATAAGAGTCGCTGTGTACAAGCTGCAAGTCTTTTTTTTTTAAGACAAAAAATGTATGTGCTTACAAGTAAGTCCTTTTGAAAGTGTATTTTTTAGTTACCACTCTATGTTCAAAAAGTGAGCTTTTGCACTTCTAATATTTTTAACATGAAACTGTAAAGTAAAGCAAATGAGGTTTGCATTATTAAGGCAAAAGGTGGAGTCTTGACAGAAACATGACAGTAAGACAAAACTTTACAGATGCAAACGTTTAACTTTTTGGAAGCTATTTTAAAAGGTGTCTTTGAATTAGAATCCATTCAAACAAAACAAGGCAGTGTAACGTGAAGGAATCTAATTCGAATGTTCTCAGCAACGGACTCATGCCGCGCATGTGTCATCAACAGAGAGCGGATGAGGCTGTTATGCCTTGGCCAGGCTGGGTGGGCCTCTGGAAGGTTCCGAGGATTCTTTCGAGCATGCCTTTCTGACTGTCCCCCGGGGGGGAGGGATGGGGGAGAGGGCGGCCAGGTGGATTCTACTCAGCTGTCCATACTTCTGTTTTCAAAACGAATGACTAAAAATAAGCGGGTGAAAGAAAGCCAGGATTGCTAACTTCAGAAACTGGAGGGGTTTGGGAACAGTCAGGTGGCACTGAAGTACAACGGAGAACCTCCCCAAATTCTCCACCTTTGAGCATTGAGGAGGCCCAGGGGCAGGGTGGTGTCCCCGCCTCCCCCGGCATGGGGGAGAGGGGCGGCCAGGTGGATCCCTCTCCTCCATGCCGGGGGGGTGGTCAAGGAGGGGTGGTCAGGCAGCAGTGGCGTGGGCATTGGACATGAGCTCTTGCCCCCTCTCCCTGCCGTCATCCCCCTCCACCCTCGCCCGTTCTCTCTGTCGCTTGGTCCGCGCTGTCCCAGTGGCATCTGAGCACGGTGCTTCTCTGGCTCCCACACTTCAGCTCCAGCCAGAGCGGGCGGTTCCTTTGTGCACCAGTAGCTTCCAAGTGCTTCCAAGCCTTTGTTTTTCTGTCTCGGGTCTTCGCAGAAGCCATCTGAGCTTGCTCAGTCTACAGCCAGAGTGGCTGGGAAGATGATCCTGTAAGGGCGCTCCTCAACCGTAGGGACTGTTTTCCACAGATAGGTGTCCCAGCCTCCTGTCCAGAGGCGCAGCCTGCATGGTTTCTCAGTGTGGTTGAGCCCCTTCGCCGGTAGAGGGGAACCAGCTCAGCGTGCACCTCTTGTCTTCTCTCCTCCTCATTTGCCTGTTTCCTCTTGCTAACAGCTCTCACATCCTTGGCTCTGAGAGAGCTTCCAGAGTGACAGCTGGTACAGCCTCACAGGGACGGTGGGCAGAGAGGAGTCCTGTGTCTCCGTTGTGACGAGAGCCCCAAGATTTACTGGATTTGCTGCTTATGGTCTGCAAAGCGGGATCCCAAGCCTGGATTCCCCCTCATTCCTTCCGTGCAGAGCTGTCTCCAAGAAGAAACTTTGCACTAGTGTTAGCAAGTTTGGGGGTTATCGTTAATATTTCTCTATAATTGTCTGCTAAATTAAGAGATGACAGAGTTTATTTCAGAGTACGGTGTGGTTTATCAGTGACTACTTGCTGTTTTACAGGAAAGAAAGTTTCCTATTGCTCTCTTCCTTCTTATAGTTCTCTTTGAATCCTCCTTTAAAAATAATCTTAAACAATTTAATTCAGAATCTAAAATGGGTGTACCATTAGAATTTGGGGCCCATACCGTTTTGAATGGTATTTTCAAAATTTCAGTTTCCATTTGCTCATCACAAGTACATATAAATGCAAGAAATAAATTGTATATGCTGCCACCATACTAAATCCACTATAATAGTTTGGTAGGTTGTGTGGGGTTTTGTGCACACATAGGCATCATCTGTGAACCCATACACGTATTTAGAGCATAGAGATAATACTATTCTAGTCTCTCGGTGTAGGAAATTTAGAGCTTTTCTGTTTTTATATTATCACTGACTAGAGACCTCCAGTGCCAAGGAATTTAAAACAGATACTCAGGGGGGTCAGTTCCACTGTTGAATAGCTGTCATTGTTAGGAATCTTGTTCATATTTTGGACTGACCATTTCGGTTCTGTGTGACAGCCACCCAAAGACTTTGAGGCATCTAGAAAGTCCTCCTGGGGTGAGCAGTTTCCCTGGGGACTCCTTGCGTGAGGGGACCTGACGACCGTCTGAATGCCCTGTGTAGAACCCAGCATTGGGAAAAGAATCATGATCGGACCAGAATTGCTTCTAGTAGAATATGAAGCAGTGATTTTTGAAAAGTCAGAATGACGACAAGCTGAACGAGAAGTTTAGCTAGGGAGCCATAAGAAGGGTTTCTTTGCGACAGGTCTTAAAACACATGGCATTTCCCCCCCCATGCATGCGCTTTGTTGCTGAAAGATAAAGAAAAAAACAAAACAGAAACCCAAGGGACAAATGTATGCCACTCATTATTTTTAATGATTTTGCGCTATGGTTTGACCACAGCATTAAGAACAAGCAGAAAAATCCGATTTCATAACTAACAAAGAGCACTTAGAGCAACATTGTTCTTTAAAAGTATTGCAATTACAGACCTTAGGTCTAAGAACTACATTACCATTGCTCGGGTAAAAGAGGCAGATACATGACAGGTGGAAATCTGTTTCTGTATAGAACTGGGAATTATGTTGAAAAGTAAGCACAAATGTTTGTTAAAAAAGACTTTAATGACTTGTATCATAGCTCACAACCATCTATTGAAAAGTTCAAATACAGTTGTACTTTTTAGTAGATTGCTTTATAACAAAAATTAAATGAACTAAATGCTGTGAATAGTATTGTACATATTTTAAAATAGCTTTAAGCTAGACAAGTATACAATTAGAAAACGTGATTTTTGAAAGCTATAAAATGAAAAATAGCAACATACCAACAAGCACATTAAAATGAACCAGTATAATTAACAGTAAAGTTTAAGCCTCAATTCATTCTGCAGAAAGGAAGCAACGATGTGGTAACAAATTTTAGTACTTCTGAGTCTAGAACATTCTCATGCTCAACAGTTCTTGCACAGGGTTGAACCTGGGGTGTGGGAGCTTTGTTTTTCGGTAATGAGCCTCAGTTCTTAATGCTGAATCACAAGGGGTGCAGTATATCATGGAACCAACACATGGGTCTAGACACGTGGGATTCACAACACACAAGAGTGTTAACTGTTCACGGCCCTTTTAAACAAATACTAAAAGGGCTGCCTTTTAATCCATTCAGCATTAAGAGTTGCATTGTACAGTCGATTTCAGTTTAAGGATAATCCTTCATTTGTTTTCTGGATGTTAGGGGATATAATTCCATTGTGATTTTCAAAGTCAGAACATACACCATGGAGCAAACAGAAACTTCGGAATTTATTAGACTATCCTCCGGTGGCAGAATAAGCTGATGATATGGGTCAGATGGGCCAAATTCCATGGACTGCCCTTATGGATAACGCTCGAAAGGACACCCACACCCAAGATTCAACCATGGTTTTAATGAACATGGTGTCATAAACCTTTTTGTTCTTTTTTTAAAAAAAATTAGGGCATTTGAAGACAATGCAGAGGTCATAATCAGACACTAAAAACTAAACTGGAAGAGAGATGTAACAATATACAATTCAAAACGTGATTTCTAACTGATGGCAAAACCAAGCTTGCTTTTTGGGTCAGGATTACGATGGGACACGAATGGGAATGGATGAGAGCCTCGCTTGGCTGGCTGACAGCCAAGTCTCTTCTAGTGCTAACCCATAACTAAACACTTTTTCCAAGAACAGGGCCTCCTTGTAAGTGGATTTGTTTTTTCCTGAGGTATTCTTTCCCTACAATCTCTACTGTTACTTCATTGGCTCCACAGCTTCAGTTTGTAAAAGAAAAAGGCACAGAGAGACTTGGACACAGACGGTAACAGATGCCTCTGGAGCTGAACGAAGTCCTCTGCTGCAGGCTGATTTACTTTTTCCTCTGACACAGTTTCTGCAATATTAACAGCAAAGATGTGCACTTTTCACTGAGGCCTGACACCTTCACGATGCTACAGCAGGAGATTATAAAGCAAGTTGAAAAATCAACATTTTTCTGACTCAAATATAACTAACGCTGGCCCAGCTGAGCATTATCGAAATGATTAAATAAGAAGCGTCTAGTGGCAACCAAAAAGCTGTTGGATTTTTTTAAAAAGTATTTTCTTTAAAGTGTTTTCACAGCAAAGATGCAACTTTCCATTGCTATATATACGCTGGTCATAAACTGTTGCTTGTTCACACATCTTTCTCTTGTGTTATAATATTGATATTTAATAGGAAAATAAACTACATAGACTTTAATCTGTATGCATCCATTTGCAAATTTCCTTCCAAAAGAGGACAAAGCACATAGGCATTCACAAATTCTATGCCATTTCTGTTAAAATTGATATCATCTATACATTATATTACAGTATTAACAACTTTTTGTTCTACCCATTGGGTAGGATATGTGCATAATATATTCAACTTATATACAGCACCTTACAAATAAAAACATAAGAAAAGACAGACAACTGAAAAAGCACCATTTTAAGTGAGGCACAACAAAGGTGGGAGCGTCGAGTGCAGGAGGGGGCGGCTTGGTTCCTATGTCTGCTGAACTCAACATGAGGCACCTTTAGTTGCTGAAAAACTGACATGCAGATCTCTGACACGATGGGGGTATATAGATATCATGTGCACGGATAGTGTCTATATATTCTCTATAGCTCTAACCCTCTCCCGCATTACACAAAAACAAGGACACACAGAGGGAAGAAAGAAAAGGATGAAGGAAGCCCCTGCTTTCTTAGCAAGACATTCCTACACTCAGACAGCGGCTTCCTAATGCACCCAGTTCGGGAAGCAGCAGCAGCAGCAGCAACAGATGACTGTCCCTGGCAATAACATGAACTCTGCAAAGGACACAGCATGCTGAGTATTAAAGAATGCTGAAATCTTGGTTCCTAAAAAACAAAGACCATGGCAAGGCTGAGAGTGCTTCCCACTGCTCGTTCACATCTCTGTGATCTGTGGAGGTGCTGGCAGCTGGTGGTGATGGAACTGGTGAAAGGTAAGCCACGCAGCTGCTGAGAACTAGCATTTAGGATCTGGGCTGAAAGCAACATATCTTGATTTGTAACTTTCCTCACACCAAGAAGGGGAGGTTCTCCTCTTACACCTGTCATTCAATTGTTCTTTCACCTCAGCTGGCCAAGCACATGGCGTTCGCGGTCAGTGTGAGCCGGAGAGCAAGGGGCAAGGCTGGGGGCGTGTTCATGGCGTGAAGCCTTGGCTCCAAGCACTGGCTTTAATGACTTAGGCAAGAAATGCAAAAGTTAACCGAAACCAGGTTAATTTCCGAGTTTTTTTCTCCCATACACTGCTGAGCTTTGGAAATTAAAAAAAAAAAATTGTTTAAACAAAAATTAAAACACAAAGTTAATGCTGTCACTCTAAGTAGCAAAATTCAATAAGTGAGCAGTGCAGCAACCCTCACCCCAACACCGAGAAGGGGTGCATTCAGTCAGGGCTGCGTGGGTGGCCGGGCTCCCTGCACCCACAGCAGAACGTCTCTGAGCCTACAAGTGACCGACACCACGAGGCTGTCTTTGAGGGAGGGCCCAGGGCTGGGTGCTGTGTGTCTCTGTGCCAGCAACCAGTATCTGGCCTGAGGACATATTTGAAGCACTCTGCATCAGAGCCTTCCAAAAAGAGCCACTGGACGGAAGATAGAGGATGGCCCCTGTCAGAGACAGGAACTGTTGGTTCAGAGAGGAAGGCAGGGATTTAGATGGATTCTTCTAGGTCAGAGAAGCTTTCTAAAAGTGCTTCCTTTTGAGCCCTTCTCTTCTTACGAAGATGAAATAAAGGTGAAGAAAATCAAATGGAGATTGGTAGAAGTTCAAGAAGTCCTCGCCTGGGTACGAAAGTCCTCTGCTGGTGTCAGGAGGCCACCCCCATTTACTGTTGGCCCCTGTTTCCTGTCTCATAAGTTTGAGTGAATGGAAATGCAGTCCTCATGATAAATCTTTTAAAAATTCTCCTCTGCTCTCTTGGGATTTCTTGTGGCTTGGGTGTGTGTCCATGTGTTTATGTGGTGGGAAGGTGAAGACATGCTTGTCAAGCTTCCGTATTAGTAAATTTTGGAAACCAAAATTAGATCAACTATTGAAATACCTAATTTGTTTCACGAAATCTCTTTTCCATTAAGGCTTGCTTCAGTATTTAAAAAGAATGCTAGAGTTTCTGAAAAAGCAAATATATGCTGGAAGACTGTGTTCTTGTAGGTGGGTTTCAAGATGCCTTGGGTCTCCTATACCTGGAACGAGGGACTTTTAAAAGTCAGCGGTATGCCCAGGAGTGTTCATTCCCACCACTTTTTCTTCCTAACAATGCAATCCTTTGTTGCCACACTTTGCTGGAATAATCTAAGATTATAAACCTATCATTGATTGCCTAATCACTGGTTACTAAACTGGACCCGTGGGTTCCATAAGCTAAAAAAAGAATTCCCACTGTGTAAGCTGCATCTTCACAGTCTCCACTTGTTCAACACCACGCTAGCCATGAGGTGACACGGTATGAACAAGTCAGCCACAACCTTCAAAAGAGCTACTCATGTAAATCACCTTTTCCTTGTGCTGAAGGGAAATTGACTATTAATTCATGTCTGACCTTGGCTTTTAAACTAATTCATTACATGGTCCCAGCCTCGAAGACCTTTCAAAGTCACGGTTTGATATGTAAGTGTCTTTCTTTAACAAAGGCAATTCTCTAGGGTGGCAAATGGGAGGAGCCTCTTTCTTGAAACATGATTAAAGGTATCTGAGTTACATAATTATCTTGCCAATATTGTGGACATATGCAAAACATTCATATACTCGCAGTTGCTAAGGAATTCACAAGTCTCTGCTCTGAGATCCTTCTTGAGGCAGGTAGAGAAGTAAGGACTGTGAAGCCATTTGAGAGCTAGGGATGTGGGGTGCATCCCGTTTCACCAAAACTGCGGGCAAGAACCAGAGTGATGGAATTACCTTCTCACCTCCGCATCTGCAGGAACACCTGACCAAGAATCCACTGCAAGTCCTTGCCCGCAGGGCCCAACGGGCAAACGGGCTCCTGTCTTTCCCTGACAGAGGAAGAGAGGCTAATCCGGAGAGCCAGTGAACCTTCAGGGCATCTCCCCGGGTTGGGGAAGGTCTTCCCTGGCCCCGAACCAATCTCTGCCCCGAGAGCTGGTTTCTCTCCTGCAGAGGCCTTCCTAGTGTCACTGGAACAAGACTGAATCCAGTCTCCGAAGCTCCACTGTGGCCCTCAACTGTATATACTTCCACACAGGGTTGTAGGCATGAGCTGACAACTGGTGCCCATGCTTTTTCTCTGCATTTAATAGTTGGACTAGTTCTGTGGATATTACTGTGTGGAATGGACGAATGTAATGGAAATTCCAATCCTCAAAACAAACAAAAACCAGCGACCTACCTACAGAGGTAAGAAGCAGAAGGGAACAGACCGGGATCAGACAGGACTTGGGGTTTGGAACAGTCTCTCCAGTTACAGCGTAGAGCTAACCACACTGAGGGATCACCTCCGAGACCCACAGACAGACACAAACACACACACGCGGATTTGGCTTTGAAGCTGCATAGATGGGAGTCACGGAATCATCATTCCTGCTCATCTTGTTATGTGCAGAGGCCACGGAGGCCCACCCTCCACATGGCAGACCATTCTGCAGATAAGCCCTTCTCCACGCGCAGTGTCTGCTAACGTGTTGGCTGCTGCTCTTATAAAAGCGAGTGCTTACATCTGCAGAAGAAAGTTATTTTTTTATTGTACATAAGAATGTTTGTAAATGTCAGGAGTATTAAAACTAATGGTATTTAAAATCGGTTTTCTAGTTGCATTTTAACTGCATGTTGTGCTTTTTACCCTGTGCTCTTAAGTCATTTGCCCCCTCCACTGTTCTCTGTCCGGTTCTTGCCTTCAGTACAAAGGCTGGCCTGGAGAAGGGTTTGGTAGAATCCTGCAGGAGTTTGGGTAGGTTTTGAGCACTGCATTCCTCTAAGAATGCTATGCTAATACTAGTGACATACAATGGCTTATTATGATCAGCAACATGGCATTCTTCCATCATTTCTAGGGGCTTCCAAAGCGTAAGAAGCCACCACACACACCACTCCCGCACGAAGTTCTGGGGTAGGCTGGATGTGGGGTGGCTGTTGGGAACCTCCTGTGAACTGAGCAGCCCTGCAGAACTGAACTGAGCTGTCGAGGAAAGGGGAGAGGCAATGGGGATACACTGAGGAGTCACGTATTTCAACAGTATGCAGAATAACCACCTTGCATTTTAAACAATTTATTGCATAAAATAAGGTATATATTTGAATATAGTTCATGCTATAGTGAAAAATATCTAAATTACTGAAGAAATTGCACTGCTGAAGGATGAGGGCAGTACTGCGTGATACTGGATCCATAAACGCATGTGTTCATTTTCTCATAAAATATGCAGCCTAAGATTAGCAGAGTAACTCAAATAACAAGTCAGAAATGCTGGAACTTAATCTTCCCTAGCTTCCATCCAAAAGTCTCCAAAAGCTTCAGCGATGCACTGCTATTTGATGCAAACCCCTGCAACAATAATGACTTTTTTGATTTATGAAAGTTGGTAAAATGTTAGGCTACATCCCCAAATATCTGTTCTTAGATGATTCTGGGGACCACTCCAGGATATTCCTTGGGCCTGATGGCAATCCACAGGTGAAAAGACAACATACAGAACTTCACATAAAACGGTTCCCTCATATATATTTTCCACATTAAGATAGTGCAACTTTGAACACACATCGTCACAACACAAAGGAGCTCCTCGCATTCACCCAACTCTTCCACTTTAAGCCATGGCACACAAAACAGGAATTTTGATTCATACTTTTTAAGCAACATAAAAGTTCCACACCTTAGGAGAAAAAGCAAACTGGCTGGCTCTTCCCCACAATTATATATAATAATCCTTCCTTCTTCATTCAGTGAATTATAAAACAGGCCATTCTGGCCTCATTTATCTGCAAAGTCTCCTTTCAGAATTAAATAAACCAAATACCTCTGTGGGTTTTATTTCATGATATCTTCAAAGCATCCCTTTCTCTGCTTTCCCCTGCCCACACCCCCATCCCAACCCCTGTCCCCAAATAAACACTGTTTGCAGTCAGACCAGGTGGAAGTTTGTATCATTTCAGTCTAGTTTGCATGCAATTCCCCTAAAAGGAATCAGAAACAAAGACCATGTTTGCTCATTTGGTTTTACTTATTTGTACCACGTAAAACTGAACAACACTGTGCGCAGGAGGGGCCCAGCGGCCGCTTCCCCTCCGTGGTTTCTTTCTCCAGCTGAAGTGCACGTTGGAGGGAATCAGACCAGGTTCCCAGGCTTCCTATCTTTGCCTTTGATGGGTACTATTGTGCTGTCTGCATTGTTCTGCTGAAACTGCAGTCTACTGCCCCTGTGTGCATTGCTGCGCTGGTGATGGAGGAAAGAGGCACCTGGGTGGTGGCCCATCACCTCGCTGTATGTAGGGGGCGGCCCCTCCATCCTCCCGTTGCTGCTGCAGGTGGATGCACTGATGCCCGAGTTGCTGCTCGGTGGGCACGGGCCCCCACTATACATAGCAATGTCTATCAAATCACTGTCAAATATGGTTCGGTTGGGTGGGGCCCTCACGGACTCTCGGTTGAGTTCCATCTGCTGTTCAGGGTCCCGGAGCTGCAGGGTGCAGGGCCCCTGGTAAGGAGGTGGCTCTTCGCCATCGGACAAGGAGATGGTGGGAGGAAGATCAATCTCGTGCTGCACATAGGGGTAGGTGGGCTGGAAGCGGCTGAAGCGATCCCTCTGGGATGAAGGACGGAGCTGTGAACCTGTCCCTGGACCTCGGGGGCATGCATGATCTGGAAGGAAAAGACAGGCTTGAAGACGGTTTGGGCGCAATGATGACCATAAATGTAACAGAATCAAGGAAAGTCACACTTGGTCTGTGTTCCGAGTTTGAACACCATCTCCCAGAAAAAGCAGGAAAATCCAATTCCAGAAAAAGCTTACTTTTCCTGATTCCTTATGTTCCTTATGACAGACCACTCACCTTGCCAAATCCCAGCGCATCCAAGAGGGCTGAGCAATGGAGAGCTGTGGGTAATTGAAAGCTTGGGCTCCTGGGAGTTACTGTGCGTGCTACGTGTGCATTTTCCAAGGGTTCAAACAGAACGTGCTAAGAACTCCAAGAGTCACAGGGTGAAGAGCACTGCAGCCAGCACTCAGATCCGGTCATCAGTGACCTCGCCCAGGCCTCGGCTTCTCTATAACTTATGAGGACAGGACAGGGCTGGCTGCTTTCTCAGGTCCCTGCCAGCTCTAGAACCTAGAACCTATGATTCAGAAAAGTAACGAGGGGCTCTGAGCTTTTATTTATTTTTTTAAGCTTAATTTTTTTTTTTTTTTTTTGAGACAGGGTCTGGCTCTGTCACCTTGGCTGGAGTGCAGTGGCGCCATCTTGGCTCACGGTGACATCAACCTTTTGGAATCAAGCGATTCTCTCACCTCAGCGTCCTGAGTAGCTGGGACAACTGGTGCATGCCACCATGACTGGCTAATTTTTTTTTTTAAAGAGAGATGGGGTTTTGTCATGTTTCCCAGGCTTGTCTCAAACTCCTGAGCTTAAGTGATCTGACTTACCTGAGCTTCCTAAAGTGCTGGGATTACAGGCAGGAGCTACCGCTGGCCAGGACTCCAAGTAAGCAGAAGTCATAACTTCACACAATGATATGCCGAGCAGATACAAAGCACTGGGTCAATTTATTCATTACTTAGAGATTATTGCCCTACCAACTACTTTTTTAACAAATCCCCCCCAAAATGACTGCTTTTTCTTTTTTTTTTTTTTTAATTTTTATTTAAAAAAATCTTTTTTTGAGGCAGAGTCTTACTCTGTTGCCCAGGCCGGAGTGCAATGGTGCCATCTCAGCTCACTACAACCTTCGTCCCCTCCCCCCACCGGGTTCACGTGATTTCCCTGCCTCAGCCTCCTAAGTATCTGGGATTACAGGCACCTGCCACTGTGTCCAACTAATTTTTGCATTTTAAAATTTTGCATTTTGCATTCACCATCTTGGCCAGGCTGGTCTTGAACTTCTCTACCTCGTGAGCCATTCACCTGCCTTGGCCTTTCAAAGTGCTGAGATTACAGACAAGAGCCACCATGCCCAGCCAATGACTGTTTTTTCTTTCCTGGCTCCTAGACTTTTCCAGTTATTTGGAATCTGAATAAAAGTTTCCTGTAGTTATTTTTAGTCACTGACATGAAAAATGTTTTGTACTCAAGTAGATATGATGATAGTAATTTCTTTTTCCAAAATTAACCCAGGTAGTACATTTCTTACAAAATCTTCTCATTTGTTCTACCATCCCAGTTTCTTCTAGGAGACAGCTCTTTTATATACATATATATGCACACACATGCATATATGCATAGATGTATATGTGTGTGTATATATGTGTATATACATGCATTTAATATACACACATATCCACACACATACATAGAGATACTGATTTCTCACACACCGTTATTTTTAACTTGAAGGCAAAAAAATGTTATTTTAAAATCTACATTATTACACTTGGAAATGTGGGAATGAATCACGCTATGATATTTATAAACTATGCCCACACTTGCCAAGGCACATTAGTAGAAGCTTATGGAATCATGTAAAGATCAGTGATTCACAAATTGTTTTTGGTAAGGAGCTTTAGACTAGAACGAATAATCCTTGGACGATTTTAGGAAAAATCCCCCTCCTGCTTTTGACCAAAGTTCTAGGCAATGCCTTTGTCCAAAAGTATCAGCCCACGTGGTAATGCCCCAGCCCCTTTCACCCCACTTGGCAGGGACATGCCCCCTCACTCCCCATCCCAGCCCGCACCTCCTGGGGCCCCTTACCTCCGAGGCACCCGGCCGCGGTACGGCGCTGTCTGAAGGCCACAGGCACCCTTCCTGGCGGAGGGGAAGGGGAGGAGAGTGGGGAACAAGAAACAGAGGAAAATCATTAGCCCTGCAGCATCTAAAAACATGAACCACAACTTCTGGAAACAGGGATCTGCTTAAAATGTGGAACGAGAAAGAGCTGGTCCCTTTTCAGACCTCATGTCTACATGGAGGGCTGTGAACAAAAAGAAACATAGAAAAGTTGACCTCCTGGCCAGATGAGATAGTGGAATATGGCTCACTCTCTACACCTGTGTGCTTGAAATACATTCAAGATGACGGTCCAACCGCATTCAGTGGCCGCTGGACGCGGGCAGGCTCGGTTGAGGAAGCCCTAAGCCCCTTCCCAAGCCCGAGTGCCCTTCCGCGCCCTACAGCGAGTGTCACCTCCAGTCCGCTTATTCACAGGGCAGCTGCAACTTCACATCTGGTTTCTTAGTATCTTTTTTCAAAAACGTCTGGCCAGATTGACAAGGTGACAGGACAGCCACAGGCCTCACGGAAGGTTCTTTCCAAGGCCGCACGCGTGCTGGAAAAAAAAGTACGCGTGGTACCCTTTTCAGCCCAGAGTGTGGCTGTCTGCAGGGTCCGCGGGGCGGGCTGTCGGCCGTCTTGGGAGAACGGGAACTCAGTGGGGAGGAGACCGCGTTTGGGGTACTCTTGGAAACGTGCGGGCTGGGCCATCACTGAGCCTCCGAGGGCCCCAGCGCCAGTAGCGAGGGGCGGCGCGACAGAAACACCGCGCCTTGCGTTGTCCAACACAGCCCGTTCCTGAGATACTCGGGGACATCCTGGAATCAGTGGCAAAAATACACGGTGGTCCAACAGTGCGGAAACGAAGCATGGGCTCAGGGAGCGCCTGTAACCTGAGGGAAGGGCCCGGCCCAGGGGCCACCGGCGAGGGCAGGGGTCGGGCGCCTGCGGGGCGACAGCGGGAAGGGGGCGGAGGCGCTCCCCACCGCCTGGGGCCCAGGCTCCTCCTCCCCCAGGCTCCTCCTCCTCCAGGCTCCTCCTCCCCCCAGGCTCCGCCCATGCCGCCCTCCGCCCGCCCAGCCCGCCGAGGTGCTCCTCACGCCGGGAGCCCAGTCAGCCACAGCCAGGAGTGCCGCCGGGTCCACCTGCGGGGCCCTCAGAGGGGCTGAGCGGATCCTGAAAACGGTAGTGACCGTCCCCAGTGGCCTTATTTCCCAGAAAACCAGCAAACCCGGCCAAGAGCCCCAGTCCAGCCCGGCGGCGCCCCCGAAGCCCGGTCCTCAGCTGACCCAGTGCCTGCTCCCCTTGCCGCACTCACGCCAACAGGTGGCCCCGCCACCTAGTCCGAGGCGTGCCCGCTGCTCCTCTGGGCCGCCCCCTCTGTCCCTCACCCCAGCCCTCGGCCCCCAGAGGCCCCAGCGTCCCCTCCTGGTCTGCGGCACTGAGTGTCTGGGCAGAGGCTGCTGCGCTAGGTGGCACTCGCTGCGGCTTCCCCTGAACGCGGCTTCCCTGATATCTTACCTATCTAATCAATGGATTGATGGATCCATCTATCTCTATCTAATCTATTTCTGTCTATCCATTCATCCATCTAATCTATCCATCTAATCTGTCTCTATCCATTTGTCTCTACCTCCAACTTATCCATTCATCAATCAAGGCTATCTAGCTATCTAAATATCTCTAGCTATCTAAATATCTGTATCTGTGCATCCATCTAATCCATCTATTGAGATGAGGGTCTCGCTATGCTGCCCAAGCTGATCTCAGACTCCTGGGCTTAAGTGATCCTGCCTCAGCCTGCTAAAGTGCTGAAATTACAGGCCAGCGCCACCATGCCCAATTAAAGGGTTCTCTTCCCACAGCACCCATAACTAAGAATTGTTGCTGTTGACATCTCATCAGATTTGTCTCATCTTTTCCTCTATATGTGTATTTTAAAAAATGACACATGTAATACATGTATACACTCTCCCTTGTACCACACACAACCAAAGCCATTCTAGGGCCCCAAATCCACCTGTATCCTGGTGCTGCCCCTCTGCACCCTGGAGTTCACTGTGCGTGTTCCTCTGGGACTGTGTATTTTTAATAATGCATTTCCCAGACCTACATGTGTGACACACGTTTAATCTAAGCAACTAAATTCTTTCTTAGGGCCTGTGAACCCAGGCGTCCCCTCTTCTCCATTCCCTCTCTCTCACTGGCCTTATCCAGCCTGTCAGCAGGCCTTCTAAGCATCCCACGGAGAGTTCCTGAGGCCAGGAAAGGGGTGCAGAGGGTAACTCAGGGCATGGCTGCAGCCCTGGGGTCTCCTCCCCCGCCACGCCACCTTCCCCAGCCTTGCTGCCCGGGCCAAGCCAGCCCTGGACCTTTCCCAGGCCAGCACACTAGTGTCGGTCCCATCTGCTCCTGTCACTCAAAACAAGGGCACAACTGTTATCTATTCATTTTCCTCACTGGGGTGGAAAAGGTGTCCTGCCCCTGAGGTTCTCAAAGCCTGAGAACCAAGCCTGGAGCAGGAGGAGGTTGGCCTCAGGAGAAGAGTTCAGGCCATTCCTGCCTTGGGACATCTGCCAGATGGGATGGCCTGGAGATGGGAACTTTTCCTGCCTGGCTTTTTTGCAGGAACAATGTAACAGCAAAATTAAAAATCCAAAGTGGGAGAAAACGCATCTACAGTCCCATCATCCTAATACTTGAACAGATTTCTTTTTTTAAGTGCTTTTCTAATGCTTGTTCATTTGCATACATTAAATTTATACAGTTGTAGCCATAATGTGGCCAGAGTTTTGTATTCTCTTCTTCACAGTATAACATAAGCACTTTCCTCTACCACCACCAGTTTTTCCAGCTTTGAGGTATAATTAACAAATAAAAATTATTACTACATAATAATTTATTTAACTATTTACTGACAATTGCCCCCCACCCCGATTTATTTACTTTTATAGGAACTGTTTTTCCCACGTGGTGCATAGGGACATTATAACTACGAGACGCTGTGGTGGAACAGCTTGAGGCCAACAGCCGAGAGGGCTGGCATTTCAGCTCTGTGCCCCAGGCTGCTGTGCAGAAAACCCAGACGGGAAGACTGACCAGAGTTCCAGAAAGGCTGAATCCCAACCACCCCATACCATTAGCTGATGTTCACTCCACAGCCTCCTCTGGCCGTTCCACCAAGGCTGTCACACACTGTCGGCAAGGTCACCATCCTTATCCCTTAAACCTCCTGCACTGCTGGTGAAGCCTGCTGGCTCCTGCTCCATCTCTGACTATATCAAACACGGATTTGACTCTGTGACTGGTGCCCTCCAAAGGACTTGTGCCAATGGAGAGACTGCAGATAGCTGAGTACAAAGATGTGTCCCCCTTGTCTAGGGTGGGGGGTCTCTTCACTCCACATGCTAGGGGGGAACATTTTCAGGGAGAAGGGGGCTCACTAAACAGCTGGCTTCTGCTCAGATGGCAGCATCCTGCATCCTCATTATAGGACCAATTTTAATCTCAGCAATGAAGGCACTGATGTTCTCGGCTAATGCTTGCATTGTTGTATTATTCAAAATAAGCTGTGAAATAAGACAATACTTAAAGTAGTTGACAGAATTTTGAGCAATAGGAACACAACTTTGTTAATAATTTCGCACAGGCTGAAATGCATTCCCTGTCTTGTGGGCTGTTTCCTGGTAAGAACAACCAAAGGGCGGCAGCATTCACCCCACTGTTCATTCATGACTTCACTATACATGTACTGAATACTTCCTTGCAGCGGGTCTCAGTCGTCTGCCATTGCAACATGTGAGTGGATGTGCGCATGGCCAACAGATACTGGTACTGCACGTCCCCAAGGGGTGGGGAACAGGGGCTCTCTACAGCTCCCAGGGCTCAAGCAGTCACTCCAAATGCTTTGCTCCACTCAAGAATGCCAGTGGGTTAGAGGGACATTAGGGAATCACTTTGAATGAATTCTAGTTTACTTTTTAAGGCACATTACTTTCAAATCACTCATGTTGAACCATTATAAGGACCAGTTCTTTGAGACCCACACGCACCTGAGCCGGATATATCAGGGGGTGTTACACCTGCCCCAGGATGCTTACAAGAGGGCATCTGCTTTGGGGGACACAGGGGTCTGGCAGTGGCTCTCAGAGGCCTCCCGTATGTGCAGTGCCTTGCCTGCATGTTTTTATTCTCTTACTTCTCCCTGGAACAAAGTCACCAACAAAAAAGGTAATATGAAATACCTGATGACAATTTAACATTACACAGATGGAGGCATCTACTATCAGCACAGGTATAAATCTGTAAGGTAAGAAGTCTCTGAGGAAGGTAGCCACTGCATAGGCTAGAATTCTAGCCAGGTTTTTCATTTTTAAATTTAAAACATTTTAATTTATTATTTTTTTAAGAGACAAAGTCAATGTTGCCCAGGCTGGAGAGCAGTGCATTTTCATAAATGTGCTCATAGCTTTGAACTCCTGGTCTCAAACCATCCTCCCACCTCAGCCTCCCAGAATGCTGGGGCTACAGGTGTGTGCCACCGAGCTCATCTTCTGCCACTTTCCAAACTGTGACCGGAGGCAGCTCACTTAGTTTCTCCCAGCTTCAGTTTCCTTATTTGTAAAAAGAGGTGGTCATGAGGCTCAAATACCATCTATGAGAATTCCGTAGCACAGTGCCTTAAATAAGCTTCAGCAAATGGTAGCTCTTCTCATCGAAGGTAATGGTTACCTGCTGTTGTTATGCACAGTTAACGGGGGATAATTTTCCATTATCTCTTTTAAGATATCCCTTTAAAGACAATCAGTTCATTAACATTTCCTTTTTATTTTTTTAAAGAGTATTCCAAAGGTGGAGCTTTGAATGGAAAGGCTGGGGAATGAGGGCGGCTTAAGCCCTCATTTGTGTTAATTCCAGATTTCTTCAGGAGCTTTCTCCTAAGGTTGGGTACTGCATGAGCCAAGAGACTCCTCACGGGCAAGTTCTTCTCTGGCTCTGGCTACTTGGTTTCAGTAGAACCCCAGGCGCTACACGACCAAGGCCCGCCACTGCATAAACACCACATGTGCTCTTAAAACATTAGCCCAGCATGGCAATCAGCTGCCCACCGAGGCAGTCCCCATGACTACAAACCTCAGCAGAGATTATCTGCACCATGCACTGTTTTCTTGATGTCAGGAGGTCATGCAGGGAGGCAGTGGATGGGGTAAAAAACAAAAAAGACCTTTAGGCCAGGCACAGTGGCTCACTCCTGTAATCCCAGAACTTTGGGAGCCAAAGTGGGTGGATCCCCTGAGGTCAGGAGTTTGAGACCAGCCTGGCCAACATGGTGAAACCCCATCTCTACTAAAAATACAAAAATTAGCCGGGTGTGGTGGTGGGTGCCTGTAATCCCAGCTACTCGGGAGGCTGAGGTAGGAGAATCGCTTAAACCCAGGAGGCAGAGGTTGCAGTGAGCTGAGATCATGCCACTGCATTCCAGCCTGGGTGACAAGAGTGAGATTCCATCTCCAAAAAAAAAAAAAAAAAAGGCTGGGGGGGGGGCTGTTAATCCCAGCTACTCAGGAGGCTGAGGCAGGAGAATTGCTTGAACCCAAGAGGCCGAGGTTGAACTGAGCCGAGATTGCACCACTGCACTCCAGCCTGGGCAACAGAGCAAGACTCTATCTCAAAAAACAAAATAAAACAAAACAAAAAAACTTTATAACATTCAAGTTTGTGATAAGCTTTTATTTTCCTTTTGGCTTTTTTTTTTTCTAAAAGGAAATCTGTATTGTGAATGAATACAATGGACTGTTGAACAACATGTGTTTAAACCTGGCTGGTCCACTAAAAAGCAGATTGTTTTCAACCTAATGTGTATTCATGAGATGTAAAAGCCTCTCATAGGGAGGGGGTCGACCTTTTCTGTCCGTGGGTTCAGCAGGACAGACTGCGGGGCCTGAGCATGCTGGGACTGTGGTATGTTTGGAAGTCCTAGAACCAATCCCCCTGAGGATACCAAGGGACAGCTGGGCCTTGCTGTTTGTCATTCTGCGAGTGTAGTCACTGTCAGACAATCACTCCTGTTTGAACATCTCTGAGTAGGATGAGAACATTTTTCTTTTGGGTCTATAAGGCTGTGGGCAGAGTCTTGATGGCAGTAAACATGCCAAAGGCAGAGGCTTTCCTGACAGTCCCTAGTCGATATCCACAGAAGGTACAGTTACACACACACACACACACACACACGTGGGCATAGTTGTCTTCTCTGCTAAGTATACTTGGAATTATAACGTTAGTCTAGTGCTCTGGCCTCTCTGGTTTGTCCCTGGAAGTTGCCCCTATGGGCGGCTCCGGTGAGCACAGCTGCCCAGACCCAGGGACCACGCTGAGGGGCTGGCTAGTCAAATGTCTCTACTGAATCCAGACTTTTAATTCCTACATCCATGAAAAAAGGACACAGAACGGTTCCAAATCTTGCAGGCTTGAGGACAGACATTTTCAGATTCTTTACACTTGAGCATTCTGTTTCATATTTTCTTTCTTCTGAATGGTCAGCGAAAGGCCACAGTAACAGGCAAACTCCCCACAAATTCAATCTGCTTGACACCAAAACACTTGCATTAAAGAGAAAAATACCACCTGATCGTCCCAATAATTGTCTTTATGGTGCTGAAAATCAACATGTGTTATTTGCCGATCTGGAGCACACTGACCGAATTTTTTTTCCTTTTAAATCGGACCATTTGGCACTTTTTTGGGGGGGGGGGAAGTGGAAAATATTCCTAATGTTATGGTATTTGGAGGTGGAACCTTTGCTAGGTAATTAGGTAATGAGGGTGGAGTCCTCATGAATGGGATCAGTACCCTTATAAGAAGAGGCCGAGGGCCAGCAAGCTCTTTCCACAAGAGAAGGTGGCAGTCTGCCACCGGCAAGAGCTGCCTCATCCGAACCCGACTGTGCCATCACTGTGGTCTCTCATGTCCAATCTCCAGAATGAGAAATCAGTATCTGTTGTTTATAAGCCACCCAGTCTATGGTACTTTGTTCTAGCAGTCAAACTAAAGCTGAATTTTAAAGTTTCAGCTCCTACGTTTATGTCCATTTTGAGTTAATTTTTGAATGGGCCCAATGTCACTCTTTTGTGTGTAGCTATCCAGGTTCCCCATCACCACTCTGAAAAAGCTGTCTTTTTTTCCATTGAACAGCCTTGGCATCCTTCCTGAAAATTACTTGACCATATACTTGAGGGTTTATTTCTGGACTATTCTATTCCATTAGTCTATATATTTGTCTATATCCCAGCACCACACTGTTTTGATTACTACAGCTTTACAGTAAGTTTTGAAATCAGGAATTGTGAGACCTCTAACTTTTCAATTCTTTTTTGAGATTATTGTGGCTATTTAGGGTCCCTTGAGATAACATATAAACTTTAGGATGGATTTTTTCCCCCTATTTCTGCAAAAACTTACATTGGGATTTCAAAAGTGTTTACACTGAAGTCTGTACATTGCTTTGAGTAGTAATAACTTCTTAAAAATAGTAAGTCTTCCAATTCATGAATACAAGATCTTTCCATTTATTTGTATCTCCTTCCATTTCTTTCAGCAAACCATTTTTCAGTGCACAAGTCTTTCACTTCTTGGTTAAGTATATTTCTAAGTATTCTGTTCTTTTTGATACTATTAAAAATGGAATTTTCTTTATTTTCTTACTGAATTGTTCATTGTACATGTAAATAAATGCAACTGATTTTTGCATGTTGATTCTATATCCTGCTACTCTGTCAAATTCATTAGCTCTGACAGTTTTGGGTTATTATTTTTTAAATAGAATCTTTAGGGTTTTTACACATAAGATCATGTCATCTTCTAACAGAGATACTTTTACTTCTTCCTTTCCACTTGGAATGTCTTTTATTTGTTTTTCTTGCCTGATGGCTCTGGCTAAAACTTTTAATTAATACTATGCTGAACAGAAGTAGTGAAAGCAGCCATCTTGTCTTGTCCCTGGTCTTAAAGGAAAAGCTTTCAATCTTTCACCATTAAGCATGATGTAAGCTGTGGGCTTTTCATAGAAAGCCTTTATGATATTGAAGCGCCTTCTTTCCATCCTAATTTGTTGAGGGTTTCTATCATGAAAAGATGTTGAATTTCATCAATACCAATGGCAGTGGTGGCCCATCTGAAGCAGCTGCTGAGAAGACGCTGGCTGTAGTGGGGGAGGCATGGCCAGGGCTGTGTACTCCATGGAGCTGGTGGGAGCTAGGAACAGGTGGGGATCCCTGTCCCCTTCTGAGATGGCAGGGCAGGAGTCCTTCCCTCCTGGGCACAGCTGCAGCCACCCAGATGCAGCTGCAGACCCAGGCATCCCTGTGCTCTCAGAGACCTAGGAAAGTCCCCCCTTCCCCTACAGGCTCAGAAGTGCCTGTTTCCGCTGCCTGGCCTCTCCCTGCTGCCTGGCCTCTCCCCCGCTCCTGGTGCGTGCTCCAATTTTGGAGCAAAGTTGAGGCTGAGTGTGGACACTGCCACAACTCGGCCAGGTGTGTGTGCACTCAGGGTGGTGCTGACACACCAGCCCCCCCCCCCGCCACCTCAGCCCCCTTTGGACTTTGGGTGCTGACAAGCATGGGAGGGAGGCTGAGGTGGGGGGAAGGCTGAGGGTGGCTCCACGTGGGCCTGCAGGTGTCTCTTGATTCTAACAGCCTGGGTGCCATGTATATGACTGATGACAGCAGGAGGCAGACAGGCTCCTGGGCAAAAAGGTGTGGGTCCCTGGTGAAGCCCCACCTTCAAGCCAGGGATGGTCTGAAGCATGGGGCCAAGCTGTCAGTTCTGAGTGGAGTCCACAGACCAGAGTAAGAACTTATGATGCTTTTTCTAGGCCTTCCCTTGACCATCCATGGACCAATCAGCATGCACTTCCTCCCTTCTGAGCTCATTAAAAATCCTGGATTCAGTTAGTCTTGAACAGACATCAGATCAACCTGTCTGTGGATAGGAGCTACTCACTGCTGGTCTCCTCTCCACTGAGAGCTGGACACTTATTGCCATGATCTTTCTGAGGAAAGGAGCTACCCATTGCGGGACACACACTGGGATGACCTGCCTGGGGGAGAGGAGCTATGCACTGCGGGTCTCTTCTCTGCTCTGAGCTGGACAGATGTTAGGGTGACCTGCCTGCAGAAAGGAGCTACCCAGTTTAGGTCTCCTGAGAGCTGTTCTGTTGCTCAATGAACCTCCTCTCCACCTTGCTCTCCCTCCTGTTATCCATGTACCTCATTCTTCTTGAATGTGGGACAAGAACTTGGGACCTGCTCAAAGGTGGGACTAAAAGAGCTGTAACACAAACAGAGCTGAAACATGACCCTCCACTCACCACACTGTGGTTGACCAGAAGCAAAGAAGAGCTTCAGCCCTTTGGGGAGCCCATACCTAGGTCTCTCTGAACCAGGGCTGTGATACCCTCTTTGGGACTCTGTGGTTCCTTGTGTCTCCAAGCTTCCAGGTGCCATCACATTCCCCCTCATCTAGACGCAGGTCCCTGCAGCGGATGCTGCATGCAGTGTATCTGGTCCAGCCATAGGTGTGCGGAGCTGCCTGCCCTGCTATCACCCAGCATGCCTGGCTGTGTGCAGTGGCTGGACCTCGCCCTCGCTCACTCACACACCCCTCACCGCTCTGTGCCTGGCTTGCCCTTGGCAGGTGTGGGATCTGGGTCAGTAGTATGATCTGAGAGCAGCCTGCCAGGGCAAGTGGGCAGGATGAGCTCAGCGGGCACAAGCAATACTCAGGCACAAAATTCAGTCACAAAAATTTCTGGCTGGTGAAGCGACACCCCAAGGATCCTGTGACAATAGTATTTCTGCAACAGAAATGATTGTGCGATCCCCTCCCCCCCCCCCCCAACTTCATTCTGTTAATGAAGTGTATGACACTGACTGAATTTCATGTATGGAACCATCCTTGCCTTCTGGGAATAAATCCCCACTTGATGATGTATAATCCTTTTATGTTTTTTAAAATAATTTTTTAATTTTTTATTTTTTTGAGACAGTGTTTTGTTCTTGTTGCCTAAGCTGGAGTGCAGTGGTGTGATCTCGGCTCAAACAACCTCTACCTCCAAGGTTCAAGCAATTCTCCTGCCTCAGCCTCCCAAGTAGCTGTGATCACAAGCATGCACCACTATGCCTGGCTAATTTTGTATTTTTAGTAGAGATGGGATTTCTCCATGTTGGTCATGGTTGGTCTTGATCTCTGGATCTCAGGTGATCTGCCTGCCTCGGCCTCCCAAAGCACTGGGATTACAGGTGTGAGCCACTGCGTCCGGCCTAAATTTTATTTTTATTTATTATTATTTTTTTGAGACAGAGTCTCGCTCTGTCTCCCAGGCTGGAGTACAGTGGGGCGATCTCAGGTCACTGCAACCTCTGCCTCCTGGGTTCAAATGATTCTCCTGCCTCAGCCTCCTGAGTAGTTGGGATTACAGGCGCGTGCCATCATGGCTGGTTAATTTTCATATTTTTGGTAGCAACAGGGTTTCACCATGTTGGCCAGGCTGGTCTCAAACTCTTGACCTCAAGTAATCTGCCTCCCTTAGCCTCCCAAAGTGCTGGGATTATAGCCACTGTGCCAGGCCAGTATAATCCCTTTAATATACTGCTGAATTTAATTTGGTAGTATTTTGTTGAAGATTCTTGCATCAATGTTTACAAGAAATATTTGTCTATGGTTATTTTTTTCTGTTATGTCTTTGTTTGGCTTTGGTAGCAGGAATGTTGGCCTCATAGAATGAGTTAGGAAGTGTTCCCACCTCTTCAAATTTCTAGAAGTTTAAGAAGGATTGATATCAATTACTTAAATGTTTGGTAGAATTCACCAGTGAAGCCATGTGGTCCAGGTAGGAGATTTAAGACTGTTGGTTCAATCTCCTTACTAGCTATAGATCTATTAAGATTTTCTATTTCTGGCCCGGCTTGGTGGCTCACGCCTGTAATCCCAGCACTTTGGCAGGCCAAGGTGGGCGGATCACTTGAGGTCAAGAGTTCGAGACCAGCCTGGCCAACATGGTGAAATCCCATCTTTAAAAAAAAAAAAAAAGATTTTCTATTTCCTCATGATTCAGTCTTGGTAGGATGTTTCTAATCATTTTTTCATTTCTTTAAGTTATCCAATTGGTTTGCATACAATTGTTCAAAGTACTGTTTTATAATCCTTTCCATTTCTGTCTTGTTGGATCATTTTTCATCCGAACAATACATTTCATATTAAAGTACAGTAATCTGCAGCCATGACTTGCCGAGGATTCCCCTGTGCTGCTCCGTGGGCTGCCCTGCGTCCCCCGTGTGCAAGGCTACACCATGCCTGGAACCCTCCTGGGCTTATGCTCTCAGCTACACTCTCCTTTCCACACACACAGAGGACTCAGGAATGACCAGATATGGGGTCTGGAAACAGCCAGGGAGAACACTGAACACTGTTTTCCAGCACGTGCTTTGCAACCTCTCAGAGAGCTGGAAAATCCATTTAAGTGGGTCATAGCCAGCATTCCAAAAAAAAAATTAAATAGAATAAAAACGATCTGAGCACACTGTAAGTATTGTTTTGTAAAACGTCCGCCTTGATTGCATTATGGGAGGCTTTTGTGTTGCGATATAAAATGTATTTCTTACTGTTCTTCATGGCTAAATATAGATCGAAGGCTTCTGAATGAAGCCAGTTATCCCTCATTTAGAGGGGGGAAACTGAGGACAAGAGGGCGCATTCCTCTCTAGGTGCCTCGTCCAGTCTGCAGTAAAGCAAGGCTGCTGCTGGGTGTATTGACGCTATTGAAGGCCTAACCTCTCAGTGAATGAATGTACGGCCTCCAATAGTTGGAAAGCTATTTTTCTTCTGTTTCAGGGTGAGAATTTCAAAGAAGAGGTGAAACTGATCTTTGGATATTCAGCAACATCTTTGCCTTCTGATAAAATCAATTTTCCCTGTTTTCTCCCTTTTCTCATGCAGCCCCGCCACCATCCCAGTATTTTATCACTACCATCCTGTCCACTCTAGATGGCAGTCACAGCCTGGATGTGAAGCCAGCAGCCCTCGATGTCAGAGACTGCACCTCCCCTTTTTTCCTCCCGGGGGAATCCATCATCAGACTTCCAAGATTCAAGATCCCCCAACTCTGCTCAATCTAGGGCACATCCCTTAAGAGAAAAGACAAATCATCTAGGAAGGTCTGCTGGGAAGAAAAGGAAGGGAATCCTTTCTATTTCTGGGACAATGCAATGGACTGGGGGGGGGGGAGGAAAGCGGTACGAGGTGCCTCTCCCAGCTTGCTGCTGGGGGATTCTGAGTAATCGGACTTCAAGAGGAATCAGCGTGGGAATGAGAAAGCTCCAGGCGGCAGGGGAATGTGGAATCACACAAGATCCAGGCAGGCTTGATCTTGATCTCAGCCCCTGTTGCCTCGTCTCACGTGTGAGAGGAAGTCAGGGCTCAGAGGGGAGCTTCTGTGACCTTCACTCAAGGTCACAGAGCTGCGGGATTTGCTGTGGGTCCTTCCTGATCCTTCTCTACAGGTCAGTTTGTAACTCAGACGTCAGTTTCACTAACTGAATCCTGCTTGCCTTTGCACCAAAATTCTATCATTTGGTTTGATAACCCATATCATGCACAAGACTTAACTCTAAATGGATTTTGGCTGGTGCCAAAAATCAAATCTATCCCCCAAAGAGCAAGTAGGGAAAAAAAAAAGGGAAGATTTGCCATTGTGGAGAAGCTTTTAAAAAAAAGTTTCCCTTGACTTAAAAAAACAACAACAAAAAAAACCTAGTCAGCTGCAGTGGCTCATGCCTGTAATCCTGGGACTTTGGGAGGCTGAAGTGGTAATCTGGCTTGAGCCAAGGAGTTTGAGACCAGCCTGGGCAACACAGTGAGACCTTGTCTCTACAGAAAATTTTAAAAATTAGCCAAGTGTGGTTGTGTGTGCCTGTAGTCACAGCTACTCAGGAGGCTGAGGTGGGAGGATCACTTGAGCCTAGGGGTTCGAGGCTGCAGTGAGTTACGATCATGTCACTACACTCCAGCCTGCACAACAAAGTGAGATCTTGTCACTAAAAAACAGCCCCAAAACCTGAAGGTAATTCCCAAACGTTCTGAGCAGCGGCAACATCGTAGAAGGACAGTAGAAGGACTATTTGAGATACTGTCACCTTAAAGACAAGCCTCGGCTCTTCAGAAGCTCTGCCCACTGTTGTTCAGGTGGGAATCTGCGCCGACCTGGGGTCCAGCATCCTCACGCAGCTTCCACCTGGCCGCTTGGCCTCCTGTTTCCTTAATTGAAGGGAGACATTCTCATTTTGAGGTAATGTGAAGTTGTCTATCCTCTAATGCTTCAATTACACGTAGCAAAAACTTCCAAATGACCACCTGGGCAGCCTGATAACATGAAGTCCCTGCTCACTCAGACACTGTGCGGCCAACTCATAGGATCCTGAGCTCTTGAAATGCAGTTTCCGTGAAATGCAATAACGGAGAGATGTCACTGGACAAAGCAGACAAACACACACATCTGGTCTGCAGTGCAGCAGGGTCTGCCTTGCCTGCAGGGAAATGGTCCCCCGAGGTTCACCCCAGCAGTGATGCCAAAGGAAGCCTGTGACTCTTTTCTTTAGTCTGGAGTGTCAGAGACAGACCGAGTACAACTACATCAGTAAGTCCTTTAGTCCACTCCTTCAAGCCTTACTGAAAATCGTTCCTTTCCATCGTTTTCCATATGCTTTTCTAAACACATGAGGTGGGCAAGAGTGAGAGCAGCAGGGCACAGTGAGCCAGCCCTCCAGACACAGCGGGAATGAACAGCGGCACTGAAACCCCCGCTCCCTGTGCCCTCCGAGGGATCCTACTACCTGTGGGTTTCTCAAACACCCCTGAGCCTGAGGCCCACCTCAGAGCCTCTGTCTGCGGAGGAGGGTACAGTGACACTGCTCAGGTGGAGAAGGCACCCCCTATACATGAGGGACCCAGAGGTCCCCTCATCGTGGATTCCAAGCCCCAGCATAGCGGGCTCCTGGCTGTCAGCCACCTGCCCAGGACTGTCTGCCCTCTGGCCACTGCTGCTCCCAAGGCCAACAGAGAGGCTGCTGGTGGCAAGGTGGAGCCTCAGATAGCGGGGGAGTCCATGGCCTCCTCTGTCCCTCTGGCCACAGGCTTTAGCCACAGAGGAGGGCCCTTTCTGGGGAGATGACTAGATAGCAGTTGCCATGAGTGACCATGTCAGGCTGGCACAGGACACGCGGTGCACTGCTGACCCAGACATGCAGCTGAACTCCTAACCAGGCAGGACAGTCTTTACTTCCACAAGGACCTTCTCGCCCATTTTTCTGGAAACCAGTGGCCCTCTCAGTCTATCTCGTTCTTCAGTCTTGCGGTAGAAGCCTGAGTGCAGAACATTTTCTCTGAAAAACAGCCCTCACGTGTAAACCCACAGATGGCAATGACGCTGCCCATTGTTGAAGGGTCCCCCAGTGAGAGACGGGTGACGGCCTGGGGGAGCACAGGCCCGCCCCATGGCAGCCACCTCACCGCCCCCGCCTCAGGGTGTGGCCCCAGAGGTTGCCTTTTCAAGAGAAGATGGAAATTCCAACTTTCATGTGAAATCTCCCAAATTTAATTTTTTTTAATTTTTTTTTTTTTTGAGATGGAGTCTCACTCTGTCGCCCAGGCTAGAGTGCAGTGGCACGATCTCAGCTCACTGCAACCTCTGCCTCCCAGGTTCAAGCGATTCTCCTGCTTCAGTCTCCCAAGTAGCTGGGATTATAGGCATGCACCATCATGCATGGCTAACTTTTGTGTTTTTAGTAAAGATGGGGTTTCACCATGTTCGTCAGGCTGGTCTCGAACTCCTGATTAAAGTGATCTGCCTGCCTTGGCCTCCCAAAGTGCTAGGATTATAGGCATGAGTCACTGCACCCAGCCCCAGTTTTTAAAAGCTAGATCAACTTAGGTCAGAACACCCTGTGGGACAAACCACATACACAGCCATGCCCTGGGCTGCCTGTGGCTTCTGCAGAGAGGAACTTGTGGGATAGACCCGCCCCATATCAGGGCACTGTGGATCTGAGAAACAGGAGTTTCCGAATCAAGAGGGCTGACAGCCACCAAGTGCCTGTCCTCCTCCCCAGCAGTCAGGACCCCCTCCCAATGTCTGGCCCGGGGAGGCTGGAGGAGCCGGGCTGTGCTGGGTGGGGCCTGGCTGTTCCTCCTGGCTGTGGGAACAGGCACCTGGATTTTCACAACCGATTTAATCCCTATAGGAGTTGGTAGTGAAGAGATGCCTGATGTGATTTCTTTTGTTAACTTTTTAATTGAAATTGCTGTTTCTATAGGTCAAAAATGGCTGAATGTCCACAATTTCATGCTCTTCAATCTGGGTAAAGGTCCCCGTCCCTCTCCTGCCTCTCCTTCCATCCACTGATGGCCACCCCCTTCTGCTTGCATGCCATCCGCTGCCCTGGGCTGTCCACACAGACTGGGCTGAATCCCCCGGGCCAGGCTGCAGGCAGTCATAAAAGGTCACCTAGGCTCCCTCAGCTCTGGCAAGAAAGGTGCCAGCAACTTCTTCAAACAGGTCTCCGTCTGTGTCTGAAATATTCACGCCCCTTTACTGTTTTCTCATAACTAAGTGGTCTAAGATAATGAAAAGAAATCTAGACAGTCTCAAAGCTCAGAAGTCACACAAACCAGGCTGGCTCCCAAGATTCAGATTCAAACACACAAGGATTCAGATTCAAACCCACCACTGCTATCTGCCATGATATAAGCATTTGCTTTGCCTGTGATGTAATTTACATCTGGGTTGCTAGTTTTCATTTTCATCCAGAAATGGCTACTTCCACCACAGTCAGGTCCAGCAATGTCCCTGGGCTCCCCCTGAGACACACGGTGTCTACTGTGTGGCAACAAAGGCTGACTGGCTTCAGGACGCCCATCACGTTCATGCAGCATGCACTGTCTCAGGCCAAGGGACCCGGAGGAAGGTGCTAGTGTCAGGAGGACGCTGGCGGAGGGGAGGAGGGCCCTGGAGGTGGGAGGGGGTGCTGGCCGAGGGGAGTAGTGCTGCTGCTCCTCACCTGCACAGGAGCACCCCATGGGACTGGGACCACAACTGGCTGAGCTGATCACTCCCTCAGGAAAGGGGCCACAGATGGCAGTGGGGGCAGTCACCACTTCTCAGAAGGGGACTCTCTGCAAGAAGCAGGGAAGCCAGGGCCACTGCGATGCCGTCTGGTTAACCTTGGTCTGGCCCTTCTTGTGGTCAAAGGGGAAAACCTGTGGAGGAGGCAAAGGGCCGCTCACAGCAGGGCGGGAAACTTCCACAGCCAAGTAAGGCTGGCCGCCCGGCTCATCCTCCTCAAAACCAAAACCCAGTCCCATCCTACTGCCTCAAGCTATATTTCCACCTCCACTCTCCAGGCTTCCAGCAGGAAGATGTAACAATTAGTTTAACCGGAGTGTGAAGCCAAATCACCTAAAAGTTGGTTAATTTGATGCCCAGCCCTTCTGGCATCAGGTTTCAAAAGAACAGCGTTTTCTAACGCGCTCACGCAGCCCTCAGGTGGGTTTCTACTAATGGGCCCCCATAGGAGGCACCTCAGCAATACACAGGCTCTCAATAGGGCTGTGATCCACAGAGGGGACGGGAGGGGCACCCACCCTCAGCTGCCGACTGGAGGGTGCTGGGCTCCTAGGGCCTCGGGTGCTGAAGGAGAAAGGCCTGGGACATTGGTGCTGAGAAAGGAAGGGGTGCTTAGCAGCTTGCAGGGGCTCTGATAATGGGATGCAGGGGCTCTGATAATGGAACGAAGCCATGAGGACGGCAGCACCTGACACACGCACCTCCTCCCCAGCGGCCTCACCCTGGAGCACAGGCCGGCACAGCAGCACAGGGATCCCGGAGGCGGAGGGCTACCAGGCTCTGCCAGGAGGCAAGAGGCCCCCCCCTGCCATGCCGACCGGCCAGCCGTGCCTGCCCAGCCCCTTCCAAGCCCCTTGGGAGGGGGCTACCTGACACGGGCAGTCACCTAGGGATGGGGAAGCGGGCAACTTGGAACTGCCCTCACCAACTGCACATGGGCCGGGCCAGGCTGGGCATGGAAACAGAGGAGACACAGGTCCTCATGCCTGCCCCAAACACCTCCCACAGCTCCCAAGGCTGACACTCCTCCATCCCAAAGTCACAATTGGCCAGCCAGGCCCCCACCCTCTCCCAGGAAGATAGAGAGAATGGCAGCAGGGCCTCGGCCTCCGCCAGGGGACTGCAGGTGCTGCTGGTGGCAGGGATGGGGCATGGCCACTGTTTCCCACTCCTGCTCAGTGCCCAGCTTCTGGGAGATGTCCACTGAATGAACTGCATAAGCAGAGGAGGCAGGAGTTACCAGGAGAAACTCTTCCCAAGGCAGAGTCCCAGCCCGAACCCTAAACTTGTACTGCTGGGAAGTAGATGCTGTGGATGCCTCAGAGCCGGCCTAGAGAGACTCCCCTCATGGCAACAGGTGGCCTCTTTTGTCAGTGAAGCACCCCTGTGCCAGGCAGTGCTCAGCACCTGGTGGGACCCGCTCCTCTGCCTCAGCGCTGCTCACATCCCTCAGATGATTCTTTGTTTCGGGGCTGCCCGCGCACTGTAGGACACATTGTAGGACCCCCCTCCCCCGGCTTACGATGCCAGACACTGCAAATGTCCTCTAGACACTTGGCAGAATCATCCCTGATTGAGACTCCTGACCTGAGTGTAGATGAATCAGATCGCTCCCCCAATACTGTACAGGGGAGCAATCAGGGAATAGGCATTTCTTAAAAGAAGCTAGGGAGAAGTAGGGAACTAGGAGGCAGGAAGCCTGGCTGCGTCGGGGGAATTCTGGGGTGAGAGGACCTGGGTGTGGGGACTCTCAGTGCAGAGAGCGGGAAATGGAGAGCATGGCCACAGCTACAGTGTTAGCGAGGCCCGAGTCTGTGTCCAGGAGAGAATGGAGAACCTCATCAGCTGCCACTCTTTTCCCTTCTGGGGAACCATGAACTAGGCTAAGAGACCAGTTCGGGAAGTGGAGCAAGGGCCTGGGCTGGGCTGCCTCTGGTCATTGTGCTGGAATGCGTCTTGCGTTTTATGAAACATCACACAGAGCCCTTTGCTAAGCTTTGCAGAAGCCACAGGAGGAACAGCCACACCTCAAGGAGGAACAGCTCTCAATTCCAGGTTACTCAGAAAAAAAGCAGAAATAGCGTAGCAGCTCAGGACCTCAAACCATGCAGTGTGCCCCCGGCATCTCTGCAAGCGCCAGCACAGTTCCAGAGCAGAGCTCTCAGGGGCAAGACTGTACATGCACATTAACAAAACGAGGCCCAGACAGGGATGTGGACCTCTGTGGACACAATTCACTGGCTACCAAATGTCTTCACCTGCCACACAGCGTACAGACCTGAGGGACCTCTGAATGTCGCTTCATCACCTTCCTGATTTCAGGGAAGGGAGGCTCTGCTGGTGGCCAGTGGCGCTCCCTGGGAGAGGACGTCACACAAACCCGCCACCACATGACACAGAAGACACTTTTTTGACATGTTTTGCTTTTCTGCTGTGCCTCTGGTCGGAAAAGGTGTGGCCAGTGTACAGGTGTTCAGGACACAAGGTGCTATGAACAGGGACTGCAAGGGGGTGCTGGGTGTGCACCAGGCGCAGAGGAAGGAGCTGCCTGACTCATGCTAGGGAGAGAGAAGCCAACACCGGGGCAAGTCTGGGAGGAAGATGGGGGAGGGCCCAGGCAGGGGATAGAAAAGCTCCCTCTGTGCCTGCACACAGAGACCCCAAGCGTTCTGGAGCTCCTGGAGAGAAGGCCAGGGAAGGCTGTGCTTGTTCCCACCAAGGCCAGGGGTGGCGTTCACAACGTGTAATACATTAAGACAAAGGAGCCATGTCTTAGCTTTCTGTGGTTCTGAAACTGCTGTTGTGATGAGATTTCTCCCTGTCCTCTCTTGAAACACAGAGGAATGGCATACACTGTGTGTTTAGAACTTCAGAAGAATTAGCCTCCCTCTGTCCAACAATCTACAGGCCAAAAGCGTTCAGGGCATCTCGGTGGTACAGCTCTGCAGACACCAGACAAAGGGCCCCAGGACGCTGTTGAGGCTTGAGGAAAGTAAACAGCAGGACCAGAGGGGCTCATAGACTAGACTGGGCACCCAAGAGAGGGGCAGAATGGACAAGAGAGGATGCAGGGGCGAGCGGAGCAAAGGGCTGTTGGGTGCACACCTTCCCTGGCATCCCATCTCCTCCCTGAGGCTGCCCTGTCCAGCCCTTGCCACGGTCTGAAGGTAGCACTTAGTGGCACCCACCGCTTCCCTCCCCCCCACTACCTGCAGGAGCTGCAAAGCAGACAGCACACCTCAGCTCTGCCCATATGGATGGCTGCACCAATGGGTCCAGTGAAGAGTGAGCCTGCCCTCCCTGAGAGGGGTCCCAGCGGCTTGAGGGAAACCACTTCGGGAAACCCACCTGCATGGCTACACCCTGTACCCTGGACAGCCTCCCTAAGTCAGGGCAGGAGCAGGAACTGCACAGCCCTGGTCCTGAAAAGGGATGCCTCTCCTGTGCTCAGCAAACCACAGGATTCGGCCACGCTGCCCACCACTGAAGCCAAGAATCTATAAGCTCGTGAATTCACCGCTCCTAACCCTCTGGCTGGAAGCGAAGCCATCAGAATCACAGCCTGCAAAACAGCTTGGGACAGGACGCTCTGGCAGCCCCTGGTCTCCCAAGTTTGATCATAGAGCAGTTTGGCTGAATATCTGTGTTTTATTTTCCAGAGGAGGAAGCTGGTTTGGGGCTATAAATAACTGGAAACCTAAAATTAACCCAAGCTGAGTGTGTACCCCTCTACAACCCCACCGCTCATACCCTAGGAGGCTCCCACGGCCTCAAGCTCCGGGTGTTCTCCAGCTCATGGCACCCAGGCGCTGCTGGCATGTTTAGTGACAATGAGTGTGTGATTTGTCCCCGAAGCACCCTCAGGACCCAGCTCAGGACAGGATTTTACAACACGATGTATCTCACAAGTGCACCGCCAAGCCAGAGGAGCCAGGCACGAGGGAGCACCATGGCTGGCCCCATCAGTGCACAGCTCAGAAGCTGGTAAAGCCACACATTGGGCAGGGGAGGCCTGGCAGGGGCCAGGCAGGATTCTGGGGGAACTGCCATGTCTGTTTCTTTACTGGGTGCTGGTCACGCCGATGTGTTCAGTTTGTGGGGACTCCCTAAGCGGAACACTTATGAGGTACGCTTCACCCTGTCTTTTAAATGTCAACTGAAAGCGCTTCCAGCCTCTGAACCCTGATGGGCTCCTGAGCCTCTTGCCGCTGCCTGACTCTGGAGCCAGGGTCGGCCAGGGTACTCACTTGCGGCAGCCCGTCCTCCCGTCTCCGGCTCTGGCTCGGGCGGTTGATGAAGGACCGCGTGGAGACTTTGTAGTGGTTCAGCAGGCAGACGATGACCACCACCATCACCGTGACCACGACGACAATGATGATGATCTGGGCGAACTCCAGCTCCGCTGCCGTGAAAGAGAAGAATGGTTAGCCACCTGGCCCCTCTGGCCCCGCCCCACTCTCCAGGTACTGCCACCGTCCCAGCCAGCAGGCGCTGATGGCCTCTTGCACACATCTGGTCCTCAGAGCCCACAGAAGACAGAACAACTGTCCCACTTTAGGGAAAGAGACATGAAGGTACAATTGGGAGGCCGAGCAAACCTGCAGCCAGCGAGTGGGAAGCCTGTGCTTCTGGCCACACCTGCCACTGGATCCAGCCCGCTGCCTGGGCCACGGGAGGACTAGGGTGTCCTCAGAACAACTCCCAGAAAGGTTGGCCTGAGAGGGGACTCTTCCCCCACAGACCTCTGCTCCCCAGCATCTGCGTCCCACAAACCTTGTCTCTGCAATGCTAGAATGAGAGGCCCTTAAGAAGGTATGTCTATTTGCCCACAGACCTCTGCAAGTGCTGGCTGTAATGATCCCTGCTTCCCACATGGGATGTAAGTCCAGGCCAGCATGCTGGCCCCAGTGAGGTCTGCGGGCAGGCCCCTGGGTACCACCTTCTCCCCGGGACATGAAAAGCCCAGGGCTCCCATCACCTAGAACCCCTTCCTGCCAGCGGACGCCCTCCATCCCCCACCACAGGGAGCTGAGAAAGTCTCCCCAAACTGAAGCCATTTCTCCAATGTCACTGCTCTAGAAAAGTTAAACCTGTCTTTATGGTTGAGTGGAGTTCTCCAAAGCAATCCCCCAAGGGACCCATACTCAAAAGGAAAAATTAACATCGGCCCCTTCCCTCCAAGGCTGTGGCTCTGCCGGTAAGTTAGGAAAAACATCTGCATTGTTTCCAGGCCTTCGGGCATAGCACTTCAGGAGTGGTCAGGTCTCCCCTGGGTTTCTGACACCACCACTCCAAAGATTCCCCAAATGCCACTGACACACACTTCACACCTGAGTCCAGCAGCACAGAGTGACTTCCAGTCACAGCGTATTGGGTCAGCAGCTGGAAGCAGGTGAGTCAGACCCGTTTTGGGAGAGGAAGTAGGTCAAGGGCTCACGGGCGACCTGGACCCACTTTCTGCTCCCCCTCTCCCAGCCCGTGGCTCTGCTGCGTGCTTCATTCCTAGTCCCCCATGTTGGAAGGAAGTTACTGTCCGTGCAGTGATGTAAATTCAGAGCAAGGGGCTCGGGGATGCTGTGAGGAAGACAGTGCAGCAATCTGGGGGTGGCATCATGTGGGACATGACACAAGGCAGGAGGAAAGAGGAGAGAACACCATCAACTGCACTGCCCTGGGCTCACAGCACACATGCACACACGCATCACACACACATGCGCACACTGTGTGCTGCAGCAGGGCTCAGGCCCTGGGCAGTGGGGAGGTATATCTGTCAGTGCATCCACTCACACGTGGGGCGATGCAGGCAGAGACCAGCTGGTGCTTCCCCAGCAGCTACGGCTGTGTGCCTCTCCTGTCCACACCCTGGGAACCGAGGGTGAGGGTGGACGAGGGGCTCTCTGGATTCCTTCATGTCCTACCCTTTGGGACTGCCCTCCACTTCCACACTCAGGTCCTGACACCTTAGGGACTGAGGGTGGGAGTGGAGGGCACCGGGGCCCTGGGGCCTATAGGAGAGGGGGCTGGTGCCTTAAGAATGGAAAGCGGAGTGTGTGGGAGGCCGATGGCTGAGCTGTGCACAGGAGCAAGTGGACTGCCAAGTGCCCGCTGCCCCCTGCAGGCAGGTAGAGGCCACCCTACCCTGTGGACATGGACAAAGCCATGCTCAGAGGTATAGAGGCCATGCCCTGAGCAGCTCCCCAAGGCAGGCAGTCAGTGAGGACTGTTGGCCCTGCCCCAGACAAGGGGGCTGCTATTGCCCTCGCGTCCCCCGTGACCTGTCGGCTGAGTGGCGGGGGCTCTAGGAACCTGGTGCCCGGCCCAGCCTCGGCCTTGAGTGTCTACTTCCTATGGGGAGGAAATGTCCAGCAGAGCCGCCACACTTATATGACTCCCACCCCCGACCCAAGAGCTCCCCAGGGCTTATCAACAATTTTCATGCTGGGGGCTTCCTGGAAAGACTGAAATTGCTTCAAGCAGGGGCTTGGGCCCTTTACAATTGGGTTCCAGTAGAAATGTGACCGTATTTCTGCTCACAGGCCATGGGAAGTATGACTCGCTTGTTTACCTAGGAATACAGTCTTTGACTCTGCCCCTGTGAGTAACCTTCCTGTGTCTGGGACACCTGGGCCTTGACCCTGTGTTTCTCAGGACCCTACCCCCACACACCATGTGATGTCTCCCAGGCTGAGTCTGGAGCCCCTACTTTGTCCCTCCTGACCCAGGAGGCAGCTAAGTGGCTTCATTGGTACAAGGTGGATTGACGAGAGACTCAGCACCCCCGGGCTGAGAGAAAGGGGCTGGGATGTGTGGCCCCGGTGGGCTCTGTCCAGTTGCATGGGTGTGCTCTCTGTGAGGGCAGCCACCGCCAGCAGGACAAGGTCTGCACTGGCTACAGAATGCCTGAGTGCACCTCCAGGAGCCCTGAGGGTCTGTGCAGGGGGTCGGCCACCAGCCCGAGGAGATCGCCCAGGGACAAGCATGAAAGAAGCAGAGAGATTCCGCTCAGGACAAAGGCAGTGAACACAGTGTGAGGACTGAACCCCAAATAATGCCTTGTTTACCAACCCTTATTTTTATTTTGTGGTTAAATAGCAGAGTATTCACAAATTACCTTTCAAGTTAAAGCATACCCTGGGATTTCCAAATGTTTTCTTTTCAAGAGAACTTCATTGCTTTATGGGCACGGAAACAGGAAAATCACGGTGACAGGGAAGGAGGTGCACAAGGTCCTGCAATGAATCAACTCTTCCCTTGGAGTTTCTAGGTCACCTGTTCTTGAATATGGAAAGCTATGCAGATAAGCATTTGCAGCAAAGCAAATCAAACTATGTTCTCTTAAGTCTCTGGGCATTTTTTACATATTTGTGTTTCATTTAAAAGAAGTTTTATCACAAAAATAATGAAAACTTCTTGAAAATTGAAATCATATGGAAAGAAACAGTGCTGTGTAAAGTCTCCCTTCCCAACCCACAGTGCCCCTGCCTCCACCAAGCCCTACTCCGTCCCACGGGAAAGCCCAGGCCCCCCGTTGTATGTGCTCTGTGTTTGCTACGAAATAAAGGCTTTCCTCTTTTCAGTCATTGGAATCGATGTGCAAATATCTTGTTTGTGTCTTTTCACTGAATACATCACAGACTTCTTAAACAAGAACACATATGCACTGGCCTCGCTCTGTCTGGCGGCTGTTGTTACAGAGGGCACACATACTGGAATTTGCCTTCTCCAGCTGGTGGCTGTTCAGGCAGCTTGCTTGTTTTCTTTATTCTCTTATGACCATAAGATTGCATGTGTATATGCGCAAGTGTGTGGTTGGCAAACATTTGTCAGTATACTTGTAGGAAAGACTCCTAAAAGTGACATCTCTGGGCCCAGGGCATAATCACTTGTAATCCTCACGGCTACTGAGAACCTGCCTTTTGTAAACGCAGCACTAGTTTAGGCTACCGCAGAAGGTACGTTCCCCCACGCTCTCATTCACAGTGGAGACTCGCCCTTTTAATTGACGCCAATTGGATGGGCAAAAAAAATGTGTCTCATTTTAATTCATATTTCTCCAATTACTGGTAATTTCAGATCTTTCCCAATGGTTATGGTAATTTGTATTTCTCTTTTCATAATCATATTAGTGTGTTTGTAGTTTTCTCATTTATTTCCTATGTATTTATATGAAAGCTTTACATATTATGGTTACACATCTTTGTCTGTTACGTGTTGCAACTACTTCCCCTAGCCAGTCATTTCTTTAAACTTTGCCGTGGGTTTCTCTACAGATGCTATGTATTTTTATGCCATCAAATACTCTCTTTTCCTTTATGGCCTCTAAACTTCCTGTTTGATTGGGAAGGTCCTCTTCAATATTCTAAACATATTTTTTCTTCTAAGACCTTTGGAGTGCGTATTTTATGTTGGATCTTTATTTGCTCTGGATTTTATTTCTCCTTTGGTCTGAGACAGCACATGGAACATGCGACATTGTCTGAGAGGCATGCATCTTTTGAGCTAATATCTTACTTAAAAATTCAGGCAAGGATGAGAACGATCTCAGTTGTATGAAACAGTGCATGGAATTACTCTCTGTAATACTAAACTCCAGGCTGGGTGTGCCTGGAATCTCAGCACTTTGGGAGACCAACAAGGGGGTGGATCACTTAAGGCCAGAAGTGCAAGATCAGCCTGGGCAATATAATGATACCCTATCTCTACAAAAAAAAAGCAACCCCCCCCACCACCATTCTTTTGAAGGGGACTGCTTTCTTATAAACCTGCGCACTCACGGGACCTGCCCTGCCCTGCTGGGACACCTGCACCGTGCTGTTGCCCTGAGGCTTCAAAGGTGTCATGCACCGGCTGTGGCAGGTGCATCTACAGCACAGAGATGAGCGGTGGCCCTGGGAGGTTCACAGGCACCTTAGTGGCATGGAACTCACCTGGGGCAGGTCAAGGTCTCACGCATGCTCAGAGGCTGTGGGAGCAGGAACAGTGTTCCCAGGAGCCTGCAGACTGAATCGAGTGGCCCTGCAGGGTGCCCTGGGGTGGCAGCAGCCTGATGAGGGCCTGAGCCAGGAGAGCACTCTGCGGAGAGCAAGAGAGGCAGCTCTTCCTGCAGGCAAGAAAGACCCAGGGACACTTGGGGTCCTAGAGACCACCACCTCACAGCCTGGTCATCTAACTGCAGCAGCTTGGTCCCTGGCTGCAAGCGAGGGTGGCCTGTGGTGCTCCTGAAGCCCTCCCCCTGAGAGTGTCAAGGCCTAGTGCCAGGGCCCACAAGTGTGGCAGACACTTGCTCTGGACTCTGGGCAAAACCCACAAATGGAACGAGACCTCCTCGTCTTTAAGTCATGGGAGCAGAACACTAGCAACTGAAAAGACAGCGTTGGACTCTCTTCAGGGCCACAAAGCCTCTCCAAGCAGGGCCCAGGGGATCCTCAAAGTGAAAACTGTAGTCAACAGGTTCTTGGAAACGTGCGTGATGATTCCCAGACCCTGGAGCTCTGCACTGAGATGCCCTTTCCCCTCCATGACCCCCTTCAAGCTCACGAGGGGGTGTGTGGCAACCCCCACACCTGTCCTCCCACACCCTTTCAGTCATTTTAAACAGGAGAATTCCAATAAACACCCACGGCCTGTTTTCACGTGGCAGGGCAGGGTGGTGGCTGTGGTGTGTGGAGCCCAGCATTTACAGAAAGGAAAGATGCCTGGGGTTTGGGTTTTGTTTTTAGGGGTGGGAGAGGAGTGGGCTGGAAAGGGGAGGCTAAGAAGAGAATGAATTCTGGAAGAACCGTTAAAACAGAAAGTTTAGAAAAATAAAACCTGCAGAAATAGCAGCATTCTTAGAAAATTAATAGGATGCTCTGATTCCAAGATGTCATGCACCTAACACAGATTCTGAACACAGACCACTGCTCAGGTTTCCTTGGTCAACAGCAACTGATGTCCACAGAAGAGTGCGAAGCAAGGTACGCAAGGAAAGAAGTCAAGGCCAAAGTCAAATGTTCACACCCCCTTCTACAGCGCTGGAGTTCATGATGCTGTAACATGAGTCAACGCAATGGAAATGCCGGATACTTTTTAATACATCTAGCCTAAAACTTACAGGAAGGCATCCCAGCACCTTCTTTTATTATTGTACAGCAGTGACAGTGACGACAGTGATGATGGCATCTCTCTATTTTTATGGAAACATCTCCAGGAAATCCCAAGCTGCACAGTGGAGAATTACAGGAACAGAAGAAGCGGTGTGAAGTCTGTCGGTCTCTTCCCCTGGTTCAATGAGGAGCTGAACTGAATCATACTAGAGGCATGAGTGTCTGCACTATTTTTAAAGCGCTCTGGGGAAGTGTGGTTGTCCCACCTTAGGCTCCTAATATAACACTCATTTCTATTTGTGGCATGGTTAACACCGTCTTCCATTTGGTCTTTCCTTCACTAATACATTATCCTTCACTGAAGTTCTATTTCTACATGTTTAATTATTTTTAAGCTCGGGATGTGCAATGTATGCCCTCAAAAACCCTATCATGGAGCAGGGGGCAAGGTCTGGGCCCCCTCATGTGTTCCTCTCCTTCCCCAGGCCAAGTAAACACCTTGGCAAGAACCCAGAAAACATTCCAAGCAGAACACTGCAATGTTGCAGAATCGGCCGCCTACTAGCCATGAAACCCCCACCTTACCCTGCATGGTCACTTCCCACCCTACCAACAGCAGCACCCTGCCTCACTCACGTACGTGCTGGTCTCTCCTGGAACACCGAGCCCAGGGCTGGGCTGGCCTGCTGCACAACCTCACCTCCAGGCAACCCCTTCCCCTGCACACCTTCCTGCCCCACTGCTGGGACACAGACGCCAACCTTCCCACATGCGGCTGGGCCTGCTTGGCTTCTGCACAGTGAACTTGTCGAATTTCCTTCCTGTCTCTGTCCTCCTCAGCAGAGACGGGCGTGGTGATGAGATGACAGCCTTAGGGGTGTCTTACTCTTTATTTATGGCTCTGTGACACTTTTAAAGTGCTGAATGTTCCTAAAGGCTGGTAAATTCTTTCCAAGTTCCTCCAGAGACCTGGGCGGCGGTGGTGGCAGGAAGACGGGTGGGGGCAGGAGTTGGAATCTACTTAGACTATAATTGCCATGAGTTTGTGAACTGTTAGTATAAAAATACTCTCGGAGATTTTAATGGTTGAATGAAGATTCACACTCATTAAACACCATGGCTGAGGGGGAAAATTCAGCCTGTGTTACAAGAATGACTTCACAGCTTGAAGTTCAGAAGCAAAACAATAAGAGCTATCATCACACTGATAATTATGTATTTTGAATTTTATTTTCCTTGGAGGTGGGTTGGCTACTCTACTGGATAGTACAAGAAGTAGAACAGAAAGGGAAAAAAGCTACCCCACAGAAATACCCAGGTTTTGCTGTCACCTTCTGGCTTTATCTTCTTTTAGAAGCTCTTTCCTAAGCCCTGATGATGGGTTCACTACCTTTGGGGACTCCCTGTGCAGCTCTGAACCCTGTTACAGCACTTAGCACTATCTTGGTAGTGTCTACTTTCTGGTCATCTTCCTCCCTAGAGTGAGCCCTAGGTCAACACCTTGCTCATGCGTAGTGTCTCAGCAGGTAGTGTGTGCCTGGCGCAAAGTTGGCATCCCCTATTTAGAAGCTGGTGGAGAAGCCTTAAGAAGGAAGGGACCCCAATGGCCTGACCTCCTTCAACAGCATCTAGCACAGACACGTATTCTCCCAAACGCTTCCTGACGACTTCAGTGGTGCAGAAGTTTTGCTAAAAGTTTTCATATTTTGCAACAATTATTCAAAAATTACTACTCTAAGAGGGTGTGATCTGTCACTGAGAAAGAGCCTCCTGGTTGCTCTAAGCTGCCTGTTTGTAACCATGTATTTATGTACATCATTTGCATGATAAGAAAATGAGGAAACCGTCCCTATGATCTGTAGGGGGAGAGATGAACGTGGAGGGCAGGTGTGGCCCCGGCACAGCTACCTGACGCCTGCCCAAGGCCAGGTGCCTTGGACGGCACGGGCTGGCGGCAGGAGCCAGTGACGACTGGACGGACTAGGGAATCCCTGAATGCAGACTCCGTGAGCCCGTCTGGGTGGAGCGGCATCTCCACACTTCATGAAGGCCCAAGCATTCATCCACTACAGCGACTTCTCACCACACATTTTAGAATCTAGAGTTTCAGGATCTCTTCAGAAAGAAATTTACCTAAATATCTTCTGATCAAAGATGACTGACAGGATTTTCTAAAAATCAGCAGAGGAATAACAGCAATTATAAACCTTTTAAAAGTCTATCCCTCTGCCATGCTATAAATGGAAAAAAAATACATACATAAGCCATAATTCTCCCTATAGGATTCATTTAAATCCACCCTCACCTCCACCTCCACATTATTAATTTAGGAAAGTGCATCAGAAAAAAAAATACAGCTGCACATGGAATGAAACCTTCTTCTCCACAGGGGAGTGTGGTTGCTTCTGAGGCTCTCGTCCCACAGTCAGTCTGTCTGTCTCTCACGCTCTTTGGCTCTCTGTCTCTTGGAGTCACAGTTCTCCTTCCTAATAGCTCCTGTCACTACATGGATGACCTAAGAAACTGTGCAATGAACCAGCCACATCCTGAGAAATACCTTTTCTTTAAAATGCAGTTTTCAACTCATCAGGATGAAGAAAAAGGACCTATCAATGAGTAACAGAATTTCCAGAGGAGGTCTCAGCCTCAGATATAGACATTTGAAAAAAACAAAACTCCAAAGCAACAAACTGTGTACTCATGCGTAACACCTCCAACAGGAACAAACTAATTCCAGACTTGAAAGAAGATGAAAAAGCCTGACATGCATCTTCCTAAAGGGAGTCCCACCCTGAAATGTTCTGAGTTGACAGACCCCTCTTAGGTAGAAACAAACTTCTTGAGAAACAGCTTCTCCTCTTCTCAACACTGTCCTCCGACCAAACTCCAAGAGGAACCACACAAACCCAAAGAGCATGCATCATCCATAGCAGTTCTCAGGAAATGTACCTTTTTTAAAGAACAGGTCTTTGAACTGAGCCTCCTTCAGTGTGCTGTTGTTCAGGTGGTCACTGGACATAATCAGGTCCTCTGCAAGTGGGAGTCCAACCGTGACGCAGCCCCCTACGTTCAAAGCATCCCTTCAGCTTCCGGCAATCTCCTCTCTAGGCAGCTCAGACCTGCAGTTATAGCCAGCGTGGGGTGTGGGAGAGTATGTGAACGTGGCGGGGGTGGGGGTGTGTTTCTGTCTGCCTCGTTCACTCTCTCTCTACTGTATCAGCGGGGCCCACCCCAGGTGCTAGACTCAAACGCTGTGGCTCTGACCGCAGACTGTGGCTACCAATTATCAACTGCCATCAGCAGAAACCAGGAACTCTGCAGCAGGAAGCCCGCCGTGTTACCGAGCAGAGAATAAGTCCGGGGTCTCCGATCCTGAGACCAGCTGGACACCCAGGGCAGTGCCGTTTACAGCAACGTCTATCAGTGAGCAGTCTGCACCTCTCGGGTTTGGCCTCACACCTGGACGTGTCACACACACAGACAAGAACGCAGCTAGATGGCTCATCTTGTCTCACTGCATTCAGTAATCTTTTCAACAGGCAAATATCAAACCATTCCAGACAGAAAAGAGGAAATCTGCAAATCTCACACAATACTCCTTCCCTTGATCTCTGCTGGAAGCTTTCAGTGTGGAAGGACCGCAGAGGGCGCTTACCAAAGACAGGACACGCGACAGGCAGGACGCTCACGTTAGGCTGGCATGCTTCTCCCCTGCAGATCCACTCCCGGAGTGTGCGTGCCCAGCTGGGAGCACCCCTCAGGCTGCGAGCCAGGCTGTCCTCTCCTGGTGCTCCCTTCCACAGCCTCTAACTGATAGGAGCAGCTCGCAGCGGCTCTTGCAGCCGAGCTCTGCACTGGCAAGGGGCGAGGTCCTACCCACAGCAGGAAACGCTGCCTGCTCCTCTCCCTCTGGTTCTCTTCCCCCTCTCGGCTCTCCCATTCCTTCCCTCTCCCCTCTGCCTCACATCATTATTCCCCATGGATGGTAGCACAAAAACACCACAGAATCCTTCAAAGTCAGGACGCTCAATGTTCCTATGCAGTTTTAGTTTATAAGGATCAGAAATTAGAGAAAAGAATCCCAGGCAATTCAAACATGAAAGCAGAGACATGTCTCAGGAGGGCGCTTTCTGTTGCTTCATTTTGTTCAAGCACAGTCTCTTTTCCCTAGGTCTAAACAGTTTGTTTCATCTGAGTGTAAAACATCTCCTGTGCATTTGGATGCCCCCAGGCTGTGTGAAGAAAATTCAGGGCAGGCTGCGAGTCTGTCTGTCGCAGTTTTCAGAGAAAATCACGGGGTGGCTGCGGTGGAAAGGGCAGCCTGCCATGGTAACACTGCAAATAACCTCCGCCACAAGCACTGCCCGGAGCCCAGAATAGCCTTTGTTTTTCCTTATTTAGGGTAAATAGGAATGACATGTGGGCCACAACAATAGTTTTGGCTGTGGGAGGAGTTGTCAAAGCAAAACTAACTCTGTTGGTTACTACCAGCCTTAGAAACCAGGAAAGTTGACGTTAGCAGCCCGCCCGCTGTCAGCCCGGTACGTCACCTGGGGCATGACAGCAAGGACTGGGCCCTGATGTCACCGCCGGGTACTGCAGGTGGCTGGAAGACATCACTTTTTCATGTTCTCATTTTTGGGAGCAGGGGCAGAAAGCAACAAAAGAACCACCCAGAAGAATCTCCAGAGGCTTCACGTGGATAAAAGGAAACCAGAGAACTTCAGCAAGAAAAGTGACCATTGTATTAATATACAGCCGCCCGAGAAATCCAGACGGTGTGATTCTTCCTGAGCAATTTCCAAATTAAAAATGGAAATTCCCTCCCTGTGTCAGACTTTCCCTCACTTCTTCTCAGAGTCACCCTGCCAGTGAATGAAGAGGGAATTGCTCTCAGGAAGAGGCAGCTTCAGGAAGTATTAGAAGCTGCTGCCACTTCAAGCACCCCTCCCTGGCTGCCAGCCCCCCTAGTCCCTGGAGCCCCGCGGCTCTTTGCCACCTGGGCCGGCACTTCCTGGTCAGCCTCAGTCATGTGATAGGCTCTCTTTCAAGCCAGGGCCTCAGCCAGGAGTGCTGCAGGCCACTGTACCTGTCTGTTTCTTAAAATTAGGGCTCTGGGGGCTGGGCAGGGTGGCTCAAGCCTGTAATCCCAGCATTTTGGGAGGCCATGGTGGGCAAATCACCTGAGGTCAGGAGTTCAAAACCAGCGTGGCCAAAGTAGTGAAACCTCATCTCTACTAAAAACACAAAAATTAGCTGGGTGTAATGGCACATGCCTATAATCACAGCTATTCGGGAGGCTGAGGCGGGAGAATTGCTTGAACCTGGGAGGCAGAGTTTGCAGGGAGCTGAGATCACGCCACTGCACTCCAGCCTGGGCGAGAAGAGCAAAACTCTGTCTCAAAAAAAAAAAAAAAAAAAAAAAAATTAGGGCTTTGGTGGACTTCATGATCTCAGAAAGTTCTGTCCTTTGCTAATGGAAATATTTGCATTTTGAAATGGTTACAAATTGCCTGCTTTGGGGTTTAACATTACATAAAATGAATACTTCATATATATTTTTTAAAATGTATGTTTTTTTCACTTTAATGGCCACAGGCTATTCCCCAGTGTCTCAATGCTCTTACTGTGTTTGGCTGACTTCCTTGTCACTGGGCATCTTGGCCATGGAAGCCGATCTTTTCCATCTCTTCCCTCCCTCCCCTCCCTCCCCTCCCTTCCTTCCTCCCTTCCTTCCTTTTCTCCTCCCTCCCTCCCTCCCTCCCTCCTCACTGTGTCACCCAGCCTGGAGTGCAATGGCGACATCTTGGATTACTGCAACCTCCGCCTCCCAGGTTCAAGTGATTCTCCTGCCTCAGCCTCCTGAGTAGCTGGGATTATTACAGGTGGGTGCCAACATGCCCCATTAATTTTTGTAATGTTTGTATTTTCAGTAGAGATGGGGTTTCATCATGTTGGCCAGGCTGTTCTGGAACTCCTGACCTCAAGTGATCCAGCAGCCTTGGCCTCCTAAAGTTCTGGAATTACAGGCATGAGCGACCGGGCCCGGCCACGGAGCTAATCTTAATTAAGCTCTTTGCTCACTCAGTTTAATGTTCTCACAGTTCAACCCATTTAAAAATCACTTTCAAAACTTTTGACTTTATGGATGAAAGTTTACTTTGAAAACGTTGCCCACACCTAACACACACACAACACACACACACACACACACACACACACACACACACGCTGAGCGCTCCTGTGTCTGGGGACACGGTGTAGAGGCTGTCTTGGGATGTGTGGCTTAACAGAGGCACAGGGTCTCTCCCAGCCCCTGCTGAGAGGCTATCTGGGTGGATGCACTAGGTAGTGCCCTTGAGTTTTATTCTTATTCCCTTTTAAGCACCACCTGAAGATGATGCTTGCTCCAGAAGGAAGTTCCGAGGTCAAGTCGTGACTCACGGTTCATGCCCTGATACACAGCTCACCCTAGCTGCATGACAGCATGGGCATCACTGGGCTCTTTAGCTCAGAGCTGCCAAAATTTCTTTTCCCGTCATTCAGAGAAAATGGCAGAAGGCGTGGGAGAGAGAAGCCTGTGGAACACACAGGTATGAAAGTGTAAAAACATTTGCATTTGGAACTCTCTCCCCGCATCATCTTTACATTGCAGCTTTCATATGAGTACTCTGATGGCTATCACTTCTAATGGGAGTTTTGTGCAGTCACCAGCACATCTCAGAGCTTAAGAGGCATCCACGTGTGCAGCAGAGACCTTGAAAATGGAGCAAGGCAGGGTCACTGAAGACACACACTTTCAGAAAAGTTTGCTGGTAGCAACAAGGACCTGAGACTCTAACGATATCTTCAGGCTTTCCTCCGTAAAGGTCTTCAGTTCTTTAATCCATCTGACAAATATTTACCCGAGTGTTTACAGTCCTTAGGAGGAAATGCACTGGACATTTAATGGAGTCCTACAGATAAGTGTTTCTGTGTGGCTGAGCTCGTCGAAGGTTCCATCTCCAGGTGGTTGCTTTTTTAAGGAACCAAACAGGCTCTAAGGATCAGCTACCAGTTGAGACCTGCATGGGACAAGCTAAGGTGGGTGGAACCTCGCTGTTGTGAATGGCCAAAACGAGGCAGCTTAGGGCAGGGATCTGATTGGAAGTGATCAGTTGAGATTTCAGCTCTCATCCAGCCACTCCAAGTATGAGTAGCTCAGGGGCTACTCAGCTCATTAGCTTCAGAAAAGTTTCTGAGTGCTAAAGTGGGGCTCTGCTCTACCAGAATCTGTCTGTCATCTCTAAGCCCAGTTATAGCATCTCGCCCAGCCCTGGGCCTGGCCCCCGGCTCTCACCCCCAGGGTTTCTCAGCGCACCCCCGCTGCCTCCCCCCTCCACAGCCTGCCCCACCATGGAAGCTTCACTCACAACAGAAATTCTGACAGATAAAGATCACTTGAAGAGTTAGAAATAGCGATCTCCATTCTAACTGGCATGAGATATCTCACTGTGGTTTTGATTTGCATTTCTCTAACGACCAGTGATGATGAACTTTTTTTTTCATATGTTTGTTGGCTACATAAATGTCTTCTTTTGAGAAGTGTCTGTTCATATCCTTTGCCCACTTTTTGAAGGGGTTGTTAGTTTTTTTTTTTACATTGTTGGTGGGAGTGTAAATTAGTTCAACCATTGTGGAAGACAGTGTGGCGATTCCTCAAGGACCTAGAACCAGAAATACCGTCTCACCCAGCAATCCCATTACTGTGTATCTGCCCATAGGATTATAAATCATTCTACTATAAAGACACATGCACACGTATGTTTACTGCAGCACTGCTCACAGTAGCAAAGACTCAGAACCAACCCGAAAATGCCCATCAATGATAGACTGGGTAAGGAAATGTGGCACATATATACCATGGAATACTATGCAGCCACAAAAAAGAATGAGCTCATGTCCTTTGCAGGAGCATGGATGAAGCTGGAAACCATCATCCTCAGCAAACTAACACAGGAACAGAAAACCAAACACCACATGTTCTCACTCAAAAGTGGGAGTTGAACAATGAGAACACATGGACACAGGGAGGGGAACATCACACACCGGGGCCTGTCGGAGGGTGGGGGGCAAAGGGAGGGAGAACATTGGGACAAATACCTAATGCATGCGGGGCTTAAAACCTAGATGACAGGTTGATGGGTGCAGCAAACTACCATGGCACAGGTATACCTATGGAACAAATCTACATGTTCAGCACATGTATTCTAGAACTTTAAGTAAAATAAAATAAGAAAAAAAAAGGATTAGAAATACCTTTTTAATGGTTCTGCAGCATAAAGTTAGCATTTGTAAACATTCATATTTACTGCTATGTGCAAGGCACTCTCAAGTACTATATATCTCTTATCTTCACGCCAACCCTGTGAGGCATATTTTTCTTGTTACCACTTTACAGATGGGGAAACTGAGGCTCAGAGAGGGTGAGTCTTTGTCCAAGGGCAAACTGCTGGTGAGAGGCCAGCGAGGAGTTGGAGCTGGGGCAATCTGACTCTGACACTCCCACCCAGCCGCTCACCCATTGTTTTGCTCAGTGGCCAGTGAGCTCAGAATTACCCAACAGTCAACAAATGTAGCAGCCACTGAAACTAACCGAAGGATGCCAGTGGACTGATGATGACTTACACTGATTTTTTTTTAGTCTGATGGCCCAATTTCTTTTGGGCACTAAGGGGATGAGTTAACTTGCAAATCCATGTAAAAGATTCTGCATCTGCACATGCTGCCACGAGGCTCCTGGAGCCATTTCTGTGTCTCGTCTGCCTGTTACTGCAGCTCTTGTTAAGAATCACGGCTCTGTCTGTTACAAATTCCCATTCTTTGAGGTTTATGACTATGCTATAAAATTTTGCTCTGAGATGAACTTTTCCACATAAAAATTAATCCCTGGAATTTGGCCTTCAGAAAACAAAACAGTACATTTTAAGTAATTTTGTTATGCTTAAAATCATGAATGAGGATTTTAAAAGAACACAAACTTTATGTTCCCACAGACCCAAAACATGGTAATAGTTTGATATTTGTGGACATTAGTCTATAGCATGGAATAATCTTTTAGTGTATCCTTGGAGCTTAGAGAAACGCGGCACAGAGAGGGCTTTATGTAGAAACGCAAACACTCTGCGTGTACTCCCACCAGCCCTGTCGTTTGGTAGGAATGTTCGCAAATATAAAAGTGTGTGGCCTCCAGGAGCTAGCAAGCCAATAAGGTGGATTCCACATGTATTAAATAAATTAGTTCAGATTAAACATCCCTAAAATAGCTTCCTAATATGCAAAAGAGTCTCTGAATTAGCAGATTTGAGTTTACCTTACACATTATCTATGCTACTAAGCGGAAAAAAAAGGAATTAAAGGAATTACTTCTGATTCCACATTTACGGTGCTATAGATTTTCATAACGGCTAAGCTACCTCCTACTAAGAGGGTTTGTGCCTGAAATTGCAACTACCCTTCCAAGCCCCAGAAGAAAATGGGAGGCAGTATGAAGTTTTTACAGACCAGCTTTGGGTTCCAACCCTGCCACCTGTGTTAGGCTGAGCTGGGTGCATTTCCTCATCTATAAAATGAGGCTGAGAATACTTACTTCACAGGGGGGATGAAATAGCACAACCAACCCTCGCTCCTCAGAATGTGGTCCGCAGACCAGCAGCAGCAGTATCCCCCCAGGAGCTTAACAGAAATGCGATCTTGAGCCCCGCCTAGACCTTGGAACGGAAGTCTGCATGTTAACCAGATGCCCAGCCGAGTGATGTTCACGCCGGTGTTTCAGAGGCCCTGCTCTACTCCAGACTCCTCACCTGGATGAAATGAGCAAGCCGGGGGCTTGGAGAAATTGTGATGCATGCATACCACCACGAGGACACACGAGGCCTCTTGTTTTTGCTAATTGTCATTCAACAATGATTTTAAATAACAGTGCTCAACAAGCAATAATTTGTGTGCACACATAGGTAAAGCAGTAACACTGCCCTCCTGGGCACGGAAGGTGCTTCCTGCTGCCCTCTGCTCTGTGCTGATGTGTCGTTATTGATCCACCCGCACTTTTCAGGAGAACCGGCAGGGGTTAACAGTGTCATCAGGGTCCCCAAGAATGGCAAAGCTAGCTGGCTTATGTTAACAGAGGCTTTGGACTGGACACAGTGGCTCATACCTGTGACCCCAACACTTTGGGGGCCAAGATGGGAGGACTGCTTGAGGCCAGGAGTTTGAGACCAGCCTGGGCAACATAGTGAAACCACATCTTTAAGAAAAATTTTTAAATTAGCCAGGTGTGGTGGCACACGCCTGTCATCCCAGTTACTCCGGAGGCTGAAGCAGGAGGATCACTTGAGCCCAGGAGGTTGAGAATGCAGTGAGCTGCGATTGTGCCAATGCACCCCAGCCTGCACAACAGAACAAGACCCTGTCTCATTAAAACAGAGGATCTGGTGTTGAGAAACTATTTCTAGAATATTTGGCATCCTTCATAAAAACTCGAGAAGTCTTTTAAGATTTCTGGACACCATGTGTTAAGAGAACACTCTGATTCGGCACTCTGGAAAAACTCAAGTGCCAGGAGCAGACTGGCTTCTTGTAAAGACAGAATGATGAAAATGCCAAGACTCCATCCCTATGAGCCTGGCCCCACTCTCTCTACGACCCTGCCTCGGCCTTCCTGTTCCTTGAGAGAGCCAGATGCCAGGAAGATAGTCCTGGCCCTTGAGCATTCTGGAAGCAGCACCCACTCCTGCTGCATGTGTCCTGCCTGCCTGGTGGCTGCTGGCACGGCCCCCAAATCTTTCCTTATCAACAAGGCATGCCAACAGTGCCTTCAGAAAACAGCCATGACCTCTTCTGGGGGGTGTTGAAGGGGGTGGCAGAAATCTGCATATTTCAGGTGAAATACATTTTTCCTATAGAAAAACACACTGAATATTTTACTGTTTAAAATGTTTGATGTGGTTACTCAGGAAAATATTTTATTTTGTTTTTCAAATATATTACAATTTTCACTTTCATCCCCAAACTGGAAGGCTGAATAACCTTCGTAATTCATCTTATTTCTGGGTACACCATAGAAAATGACTCTCAAGATGTTTATTAAGTCAGGAGTCAGGCACTGCTATTCTAGTTCTCAGTTTTATACCCCATAAAAATTGTAACTGCCCCTTGAGAGACTGAAACCCCAGTTTCATTAGCTCCTTAATCCAGGCAAACGTCACGCCTTCTTGCACATGTGCAGTATGTGGCACACACAGGTCGTGCTAATGATGGTCCATGTGGTTGCCAAGCGGTAGCAGCCTGGGGGGCCGCTATTCCTGCAGCTGTTAGGGCAGCGGGCCCGCGCCGGTCCTAAGGCACATACTCTCACCTCTGCAGCTCCTCTCTGTCTTGCTTATAGACTCCAGAATGTGTCCAGGTAGCTCCAAGATCTTTAGCTTTGGACAAAACATTCATTTCTTCAAAAGCTGAGATAAAATCAAGGCACATTCCAGGGTTTGAGTTTTGTATTAGAGCATATGCTAAGCCACATATCACAGAAATTATGCGCCAAAAATCCAAGCTAGTCCAAAGTCAACCTTGACATCAGATCTATATAACTATACTCTGTTTTCATCTTTGGCATTTTAAGACTAGCGTGACACACAGATGCTGTGAAGACAAGGATTCACTGCTCTCCAGTGCTGGAGTGTTTTTGAAAATTCCAGCCAGAGATCGATCCTCTTTGATGCCAGCTCCAGGGCTGCATGCAGCAAACGTGGAGTACTTACTATGTGCCCACCACCCTATGTGCTGCAGAAAACAAAGAAAGCCAGGAGCCACCCTTGTCCATGCCGTCCCTACTTCACATCTCTAGCAAGAGCTAGCAGGGTTGTGAGGCTTGTGCAACTTAGCGTGACCCCCAGCAGGGCGCTCAACGTGGAGCCGGTGAAGGCACCAGGGAAAGGGGTGCTGCAGGAGCACACAAGAGGGGGTGCCTAACCTAAATACTGACAACAACAACTAACACTGAGATGGTGCTTACAGTGGGCCAGGGAGTGCTCCAGGGCACTTTAACTCATTCAATTAGGCCATTTAATACTTACAACTACCGTGAGATGAATTCTAGTTATTATCCCAATCACACCGGTGAGAGAATGGAGGCACAGAAAGGTTAAGTCATTTGCCCAAAGTCACACAGCTGTAAGTGGCAATGCCAGGACCTGAGCTAGGAAGACTGGCTCCAGAGCCTGTTCCTCTCCACTCCATCAGGCCACCTCTAAATGTGGCCGATCCGAGGATGACCCTCAGAAGGGTCCTGATCCACAAATCCCATTTAAAAGGCTCAAGGAATGAATTTTTATTCTTTTAGACCAGGGCTCTAGGAAGTTCTGGAAGTACATAGAGACCATTTAGCTGGACCTGATATCAGGAAAGGACTTCTTTTTCACACCTCAGGGAAGATGGTCCTAGAAACAAACCATACTACCAGGCAATTTTCCTTTATGTTAACTAAACCTGTTTTCTGGAAATTTAAGGTTATTGTCTTTATCCTTTTCCTTACCTTGGGCTCTGAAAAAATGAAGTTTCTGCTTCTGTACTAGAGTATAAAAAGGTAATTAAAAAACTGAAATATTTATGAAACTCAGAGTCTTCTAGAATAAAACTCCCTCAACACTTTTCTTTTTTACTGTTTTTAATTTGTTATGTCCATAGCCCTTTCTTTTCTTTCTGATTGAAAGCATATAGGGATGTCCTCCCATTAAATGTCCTCTCCATTTAGGGATTCAATGGAACCTATTCCAGTGCTGAAAAACCATGATGTGCCTGAAGGGACTGCTCAGTTCAGTATCTTACTTATTCGTGACTTGAAAAAGTACTAAAATAAAATTTTTTATTTGTTTTTTAATTTCCAGTTTTTCTTCTTTTTATTTTTTAAATAAAAAATTAGGCCGGGTGCAGTGGCTCACGCCTGTAATCCTAACACTTTGGGAGGCCGAGATGGGAAGATCACTGGAGGTCAGAAGTTTGAGACCAGCCTGGTGAATATGGTGAAACCCAGTTTTTATTAAAAATATAAAGATTAGCCAGAAATCGCTTCAACCCGGGAGGTGGAGGTTGCAGTGAGCCGAGAATGTGCCACTGCACTCCAGCCTGGGTGACAGAGCAAGACCCCGTCTCAAAAAAAAAAAAAAAAAAATTAAATGTCATAGTTTAAGAATGATGATGTTTGATAAAACTCCCCCCGCCCCGCCACCAGTGATGGTTCCCAAAGCAACCAATATACTGGTTTGGGAAGTATGTGGATTTCCATTCAGATATCCTGGTTGAAATTCTAAACCTTACTAAACTGTCTGATATGATTAAGTTCTTTTCTACTTTTAGTATCAGGTTCAGGGGCACATGTGTAGGTTTGATACAAGGTTATACTGCATGCCGCTGAGATTTGTGTCTCTATTAATTTTGTCTCCCAGATAGTGAGCATAGTACCCAAAAGGAAGTTTTTCAGGCGTTTCCCACCTCTCTACCTCTTTCCTTGTGGAGTCCCCAGTTTCTATTGTTCCCATTTCTATGTCCATAAGTACCCAGTGCTTAGCTTCCATGTATAAATGAGAATGCACTTATATTTCATTTTTCTGTTTCTGCATTAATTCACCTAGAATAATGACCTCAGCTGCATCCATGTTTCTGCAAAGGACATGATTTCATTCTTTTTCATGGCTGTGTAGTACTTCACGGTGCATATTTATCACATTTTCTTCATCTACTACTGATGGACATCTAGCTTGATTCTGTATCTTTGCTATTGTGCTGCAATAAATATACAGGTGCAAGTGTCTTTTTGGTAGACTGATTTATTTTCCTTTGGGCATATACCCAGTAGTGGGATTGCTGGGTCGAATCGTAGTTCTATTTTAGTTCTTTGAGAAATCTCCAAACTGCTTTCTATAGTGGCTGAATTATTTTAAATTTTTACCAAGAGTGTATAAGTGTTCCCTTTTCTCTGCAGCCTCACCAACATTTTTTTTTTTTTAATTTTGTCTTTTTAATAATAGCCTTTCTGCTGTGAGGTGGTGTCTTGTCGTGTTTTTGATTTGCATTTCTCTGATGGTTAGTGACGTTGAGCATTTTTTCCTGTATTTGTTGGTCACTTGGAAATCTTCTTTTGAGAAGTGTTTGTTTATGGCCTTTGCCCAGTTTTTAGTAGGGTTATTTGCCTTTATTCTCATTGATTTGTTTACATTCCTTATAGATTCTGAATAAATTATCATTGTTAAATGCATTATAATGTCAGATTTCTTTGTTTAAAATATTTCTACAAGGGTGGTAAATGGAAACATGAAAAATATAGCTGTGAATGTGAGGCCCCTGGTTAACAAGAGATAATGGAGATGGATCGACTGGGCTTTATGATGACATCTTGCCACCATGAAATAGAAGCCAAAGGGTTAGGAGAGCAGGTGCCCATTCTCCCTAAAGGCCTGACAGTGCCTTTTATGCAGATAAGGAGAAACATGGTCTTGTTTTGATTAAAAATGATCTTAATTAAGTCCATTATTCTCAACATAGTAAATACCCATAGCAGGAAAGCAAATCCAGTAAAACAGAGTGTTAATAATAAAAATGTAGAGTCCTCACAGAAGAAATGCTATTCTGGCAGAAACACATCTAATTTTGGTCATACAAATAAAAACTAATTTTTTAAAACATTATAAGCTTAGAAATGGTAATACTGCAAATATCTTTACAATTTTTTTCCTGTCATATACCTTACAGAAAATTTTCCAAATCAGTCTATCACCATTAATCCTCTGAGAGGCAGAAATCCTGGCCAATGTTGGCTGCAGGGTGGCAATTTGGTCACACATGCGCTTCTTGGTGATTTTTAGCTCAAACAGACAAAACAGCAAATCGCGAGCCTTGATCAGATTCCAGCTGAGTGCCTTGGAAGTCTTAGGCTACAGATTCTGTCTGCTGTCATTATGCCTGGAACATTTTGGTTTTAGTGCCTCTTGATGAGGTCGGATGCTGGTCAGGAGACCCAGGGTCTAGTGCCATCTCTCCTACTAGCCAAGAGTGACATCTTGAGTCACACAGCTGTGCAGTCCTCACATGTCTCATATCATTGCTGGGACCAAAGCAATGTCTTGCACACTTCAGTCCAAGCCCTTCAAGTCCCACCATTAGAATTCTTAAAATACCTGCACTCCACATGTTTTATTATTTAATTTAATATTGATTTTAAACTGGACTTTAATTAATTCATTTAAAAAAAGTTTAACCTCTAAGTAAAAATATCCATAAAATCACAGATATGATATGCTAGAGATTTTAAATAAAACATTTGAGGCAAGCATATTATTAAAAATTATATAATAAAATTACAGGCATAGTGGTATGTGCCTATAGTTTCAACTATCTGGGAGGCTAAGGCAAGAGGATTGCTTCAGTTTCCCAGGAGTTTGAGACCAGACTGGTCAATATAGTGAGACTCTGTCTCTATTTTTAAAAGATACTATAATAATAGCCAAAACAATCTTTAATGTCATTTATAGAATATAAAGATAATTTTCTTACTCTTGCTCATTTACAAGAAATGTTTGCTGTATAATTTGGTTTCAATCAATTAGTAAGAAAAACATGACTTATCCACATACATACTGTGTTTGAAACTAAAACACAGTTAAAACATATGAGTCTCACTTAAAGAATAGTGAGCTTAGAAGCTCCACAGACTCACTTGCCAGAAAAACAACCGTAACTGATGAAGTATTAATGTGTAAAAGAGTAACCATTTTGAGTCTCTGAAAATTGTCCAAGGGAATTTCAGCAGATTAATAAATATCTTGTTTCAAGAGAATCTATTAAATCTCTTACTTCCACAGTGAGAGTCTGTGGCACTTGAGCCACAAACAGTGAGAGTCTGTGGCACTTGAGCCACAACCCACTCCTTCCTTCTCCCTTCCCCAGTTCAGCACAGGGAAGCTCTACACTGAGTGGGTGTGGCAAAAAACAAGGTTTCCTCTCTTCCCACTTCCCAACAAAGCCTATGGCACTCCAGCAAAAGGCAGGCATGATCACATTCCTGTTGCAGAGATTAAATTACAGGTGAATGCAGTCAAGAGGCCATAGGCTTCCTATGACCACGTGGCCTTCCTTGTTATACCCCTTCTTCACCTCCACCCTTAAGGCAGAAAATCTATCCGAGGAATGGCAGGCTAATGATAGCATGGTCCCAACTGATCTCAGCCCAGTTCATTCACAGGGTAGAAATTCCATGTAAGGAGAGGCAAGCTAAAAGGCCAGAGGCTACTGCCTCTACCCAGTGTCCTGCCCATCCTGGCCATAAACTTTAGGAGGGCTCACTCAGGCAAGTGAGCTGATGTCCCCAGTCAACTCACAAATTTTGCCCTGGCCATATAGGCACGCCATAAGAACAAAGAGTTCCAAAGCTCTGCTACCAAAAACTGACTTTATTTAGGACAGCATATGAGGAAGCTCAAGTGTAAGAGTGCTTTCAAAAACAGAAATTTTGGTAGTAAGCAACTGAGAGGAGGCTAGAAGCTTTATGAGAGTAACAAGCTTAACGCTACGTCAGCAATTTTACAAGAATTAGAGAGAGAGTTAAGAAGAACCTTTCTGGGTCAGAACAAACCTCAAAGGCTAGATTCAAAAACGACCCCTACATATGGGCCTGAATTTAGTTGGATCAGACTCCACAGCAATTTATGCCCCAGGCATAGAGGAAAACAATAAAGCAATCAGCCAGCAGTTAGTGGAAACTAACAGCTGGGGTGTGACACAAACTAAGGCAGACAGCTTAACAGAAATATGAGGCAAAGAAACAAAGAGAGCTCTGCTAAAGTCACTGCTGTCCCAGGGTGACTGTACCAGATCCAAGGCTGTGCTCTCTGAGGAGTGACATCAGAGGCTTCACATTGCAAGGAAAACAGACTTTAATAAAATAGTCCAACAAAGTTACTAAATTAACAAGAAAACAATAAGAAGTTCTAGGGAGAAGGAGAAAATCAGTATCCAGAATTAATACAATATGTTATCAAAATGTCCAGTTTTTAGCAACAAAAAATGAGACAAGCAAAGAAAAGTGTGATGTATACACAGAAAATAAGGCAATAGAAACTACCTGTGGGAGGGCCTAGATATCCAGCTTAACCAAGACTTCACAATAGCCATTACAAATATGTTCAAAGAACTAAATGAAACAATGATTAAAGAAGCAAAACAAGGTATAATGGCAATGTTGCATCAAATAGAGAATATCAATAAAGAAACAGAATTATCAATGAAAAAAACAAATGGAATGCCTGGTATTGAAAATACAATAACCAAAAAAAAAAAAAAAAAATCACTAGAGCCTAACAGTAGATCTAAACCGGCATAAGAGAGATTTAGTAACCTTATATAATGATATAGACTGTGCATTCTGAGTAACAGAAAAACGATTAAAGAGAAACAAGTAGAGCCTCAGGGGAAAAAAAAACAACGCAAGACATCATTAATCACAACATACACATTATAGAAGTATCACAGGAAAGAGAGAGAGAGAAATAGGCAGAAACAAAAATCCAAAGAATAATGGCTGAAAATGTACTAAAGTTATTGAAAAAGTTAATCTATACACTCATGAATTACAACAAACTCCAAGTAGGATAAATTCAAAGAGCTCAACGAACAGATACATCATGGTAAAAATGCTGAAAGCCAAAGCAAGAAAAATAGTAACAGACAAATGACTCATCATTTACAAGGGAACCCTATTAAGATTAACAACTAAGCTCTCATCAGAAACAATGAAAGCCAGCAGACAATTGGATGACATCTTCAATATGCCAAAATTTATTTAAAAATACTGCCAACCAAGAATTTTATATCCAGCCAAACTAGCTCTCAAAAGTTAAGACAAAATAAAGACATTCCTAGGTAAACCAAAACTGAAAGACTGTTGCTAGTAGACTCACTTAATAAATACTAAAGGAATTTCTTTAGGTTGAAAGCAAGTAACCCCAGGCAGTAATTTGAATCTGCAAGAACAAAGATAACTGCGTAATTATAAAAGACAGTATAAGTGTATATTTCTTCTTCTTCTTCTCTTAATTTAAACGGCAATTGTTTAAAACAAATATATGCATAAGTAATTATCCCACTGGCCCAATAATGTGTAGGAATGTAATCTATTTCAAAATGACAGCACAGAGGAGGTGACTGGGAGCAAAGCTGTACTATGCAAAGAGAATGCTACAAGATGGTAACTCAAATCCACAGGAACAAATGAAAAGGTAAAATTAGAAGGCTAATACAAGATATGCTATAAATAGATGCTTGTTCTCATTTCTTCTCTCAAATTATTTAAAAGACATGAAATGACACAAAGTAATAATTATAACAATGTATTGTTAGGTTTGTAACATAACGAATGTGTGTAACAAAAATGAGAGCGCAAAAAAAGATAGGAAACAACCAATTGGGGTACAATTTTATATATATATATCTTACGCTAGAATTTAGTGGAAATCTTAAGTAGATTCTGACAAGTTATGTGTGTTAAGCTTGAGAGCAACCACTAAGAAAATAACTTTAAAAAAGTAGTATATGAGGAATAGATGGAGAAAAAAAGATGAGACATATAGGAAACAAAAAGTAAGTGGCAAACCAAATGACATCAATAAGATTACATATGAATGAAATGAACAATACAATCAAAAGGCAGAGACTGTCAGAGTGGATAAGAGAACAAGATCTAACTATATGCTATATAAAAAATAAAATTTAGAATCAAAAATAGCAATACATTGAAAGTAAAAAAATGGAAAAAGATGTACAAACAACAGTCATAAGAAAACGGGTGTGACCATACTAATATTAGACAAAATAGACTTCAGAAAAAAAAAATCACAAGGGATTAAAAAAAGACACGTAATAATCACAAAGTGTTCATTCCATCAGAAAGAATGAACAATTACACACATATATACATCCAAGAACAAACTCCCAAAATATATGAAGCAAAAACTGACAGAATTTAAAGGAAAAACAGACAACTTAAGAATAATAGTTAGATACCACAACACTCCACATTCAATAATAGATAAAACAACAAGGCAGAAGATCAACAAGGAAACAGAAGACTTAAACACAGTATAAGCCAAACAAACCTAACAGATGGACCCCTATAGAACACTCTAATCTACAGCAGTAGAATGTGACATTCTCAAGGATAAACCACATGGTAGACCATGAAACAAAAGAATTGAAATCAACCAATATATATTCTATGATTAAAATACAATAGCATTAGAAATTGTAACAGAAAGAAGGTTGGGGGAATTCAAAAATTCACAAATATATAGGCAATGAACAACACACACATTAAAAAAAAACATGGATTGAGCTGGCTGTGGTGACTCATGCCTGTGATCTCAGCACTTTGGGGGGCCAAGGCAGGAGATTGGCTTGAGCCTAGGAGTTTGAGACCAGCCTTGGCAATCTAGTGAGACCTCATCTCAAAAATAAAACACCACAAAATAGAAGAAGAACAATCTAAGGGTCAAAGATGGAATAACAAGGAAATTTCTCCCCCCAAAGGGAATCTAGAAAACACTATGAGATGAATGCAAATAAGGGCAAAACATACCAAAACTTACGGGATACAGCTACAGGAGTACTCTGAAGGAAATTTACAGCCATAAAACCCTATATTAAGTAAGAATAAAGATATCAACTTAATAACCCAATATTCTACAATAAGATAGTGGACCAAAAGGAATAAATTAAACCAAAATCAAGAAAAAAAGAAAGATGAAAATAACAAAGATTACAGTAATAAAAGAGATAATAGAAAAATAGAGAAAATCAACAAACCATAATTTGAATCTTGAAAAAGACAGACAAAATTAAAAAATCTTTAGTAGACTGACATAGGAAAAAAAGAAAAGACTAATTACTAAAATCACGAATGAAAAGGGTAATATTATCATCAGCCTTACAATGATAAAAAGGACTGTAATGGAATATTATGAGCAACTGTATGCCAACAGATTAGATAACTTGTAGGAAATTGAAAAATTTCTAGAAAGACATAAATGACCAAAACTAACTCAGGAAGAAATAGCAAATCTCAGTAGACCTGTAACAAGTAAAGAGACTGAATTGGTAATTTAATTTTTTTAAATTTATTATCATTATTACTATTTTGAGACAGAGTTTCACTCCTGTTGCCTAGGCTGGAGTGCAATGGTGCAGTGTTGGCTCACTGCAACCTCCGCCTCCCAGGTTCAAGCGATTCTGCTGCCCAGCCTCTTGAGTAGCTGGGATTACTGGCATGTGCCACCATGCCTGGATAATTTTGTATTTTTAGCAGAGATGGGGTTTCTCCATGTTGGTCAGGCTGGTCTCAAACTCCCAAACTCAGCCCACCCGCCTCAGCCTCCCACAGTGCTGGGACTACAGAAGTCAGCCACCATGCCCAGCTGAATTAATAATTTAAAACTTCCCAGAAACTAATAGCCCAGACCAAAAAATGGCTTTACTGGTAAATTTTACCAAACATTTAAGGAATAATTAAATTCTCCAACAATCCCTCCAGAAAATTTCTTTTTGGAGGAGAGACACTCCCCACTCATTCTAGTATGACTATGATTATAATTTTTAAAATACTTCTTACTAGTATTTCTTTTTTTCCTTTTTTTTTTTTTTTTTTTTGAGATGGAGTCTCACTGTGTCACCCAGGCTGGACCATAGCGGCATGATCTCGGCTCACTGCAACCTCCACCTTCCAGGTTCAAGCAATTCTCATTCCTCAGCCATCCAAGTAACTGGGACTACAGGCATGCACCTCCATGCCTGGCTAATTTTTGTATTTTTAGTAGAGATGGGGTTTCACCATGTTGGCCTTAAGTGATCCATCACCTTGGCCTCCCCAAGTGCTGGGATTACAGGCAAGAGTCACCACGCCTGGCCCCTCACTAGTATTTCAGCATTTATGCTCCCTCTTTAACCAGTGATTATTATAAGTATACACAAACAACATTTCCTGGCATTAGAACAAGTTGAACCCATAGTGGAATCCCTATGGTGGCAGATGGTGTCAACTGAGAGTGACAGACCAACAGAGGGAAAAGCCACAAGCCATCTCCTCTAAGGTCCACCACCTTCACCTGAGCTCATGGCATGCACCTGCACTGCCTCTAAGAGAGGGTCTGCTCTTCACACTGCCACTCTGGAGTCACTGACCCCACCAACACGTTAAGCTCTCTGGGACCCCAAGGTACATGTTTATGAAGTGCAGTTGCATGTGTGTGCGTGTGTATGAATATATGCAAATATTACATGAGGATAGTGATGGAAAAATCAGGATATAACAAAGTTTTGGAGGAAAAGAAACTTTTAAAAAGGCTGCCCAGCTGGGTGTGGTGGTGTACTCCCAGGTACTCAGGAGGAGTCTGAGGTGGGAGAATTGCTTGAGCCCAGGAGGTCAAGGCTGCAGTGTGCTATGATCACATTTGTACATAGCTTCTTCATTCCAGCCTGGGAAACACAGATAGATCCTGTCTCTAAAATAAGTCAATATATAAATAAAGAAATAAATAAAGTCAGGAAAAAAGAGGGAGGAGGGTGGGGAGGAGAGCTGTTATAAAGAAGACTTGTATGAAGTCCCAGTTACTTAGGAGGCTGAGGCAGGAGGATTGTGTGAGTCCAAGAGTTCAAGGCCAGCCTGGGCCACATAGCAAGCCCCTGCCTCATATTTAGCTAACCAGATAGACAGACAGACAGACAGATAAATAGGATGGATGGATGGATAGATAGATAGATAGATAGATAAAGGTAAGCAAATAAACAAACAAACAAACAGGCTGCCCAGGCTGCCTAATGTTCACATCCTGATAAGCCACAGGTCAATCAAACACTCCTAGGTTCAGATTAAAGTTCTCTTCAGCATCTCCTCTGTAACTAACACTATGGAAAGCACTGCGAGGGAAGGAGAGGAAGACAAATTCATGCCCAGGTCAGCTTGCAAAAAGCTCACAATCTTGCAGGAGAAACAAGACGGGATTTAATTAATTAATTAATTAATTAATTTGATGGCGTCTCCCTCAGTTGCCCACGCCGGGGTGCAGTGGCGCGATCTCGGCTCACTGCAACCTATGCTTTCTGGGTTCAAGTGCTTCTCTGCCTCAGTCTCCCAAGTAGCTGGGATTACAGGTGAACACCACCATGCCTGGCTAATTTATGTATTTTTAGTAGAGTCAGGGTTTCACCATGTTCACCAAGCTGGTCTCGAACGCCTGACCTCAAGTGATCTACCTGCCTTGGCCTCCCAAATTGCTGAGATTACAGCCGTGAGCCACTGTGCCCGGCCAAGACTGGATTAAAAAAAAATAAAAAATATAAAACAATACTATTTTGCAAGTGGTACTTTGTAAATTTAAGAATACACTCTCTGGAACCTCATTTGATACAATCAGGTTTCAAAAGTGACAATCGGGTACTAAAATGCATAAGAAAGTGTTTGAAACTGAATTGCTCCACAAGGCAAAGTTTGGGTCTTTTCCACTCCCTTTCCAAGGGGGAACTAAAATTTAAAGAAGGAATTACAAATTCCTTCTAAAATATTTGTAGGTTATCTTCAAATCATATTTTTTTCATCTTGGGTTTCCAAGAGTTAAATGCAACATTAAAAACTTAATACTGTACTCATTGATTATTCCTCCTTGGATAAATCATACCTACAATTTTTATTGTGTGAGATTTGTCCTTAAAAGGGTTAAAAGCCTGGTTGACTACATAGAACCAGGCTTATCAAATTTCAAGTATATTTCCTATACACTCTACCAAGTAATAATCATTCTTTGGCCTACACAGATCTTTCCACGTGGCTATATAAGACATTCACTTCCCCAATCATTGTGCTACCTCCTTTTTCTGGCCTTCAGAGGGAGGACAGGAAGGAAGCTGAACAGGGTTTTCTAAAGCATGGGCTGCAATCTATTAGGACAGTCAACTTAGCAGACTGCAACCAGTTTTAAAAGAAAGAATAGAATAGGAAATATCTAAGTGTGCATAGTAAAGACAGGTATTGCGAGAAATTTTTGTTGTCATTGCGTGCGTATATATTTATACTGGGTTATGATGCAAGATGCATTTCTCATTGTGGGTCAGGTTTTAAAAAGTTTGAAAGCCACTGGTTGAAAAAGTAACGAACAATTCAAGTATCATTCCTTCCTATTCGACAAGGTAAAACCATCTTCTTCCACAAAACTCAAGTCTGTACTGGGAACAAACCAGCAATACACTAGTGAAGATCTTTCAAGGTTGAAGGTTATAATTTAGAAGGTGACACATGTCTGAGGACCCAGGGTGATGTCCTTGTGGTTAGATGAGCTGAGCTGGAACCTGACACCCCTGTCTGCAAATTATGTGACTGAATGTCACATAATCTTCCTTAGCCCCAGTTTCCTCATCTATAAAATGTTATGATTACCCCCAAATGCCCTAAGGATGTTATAACAATCAAATAAAACAATCCATGTGCATGTGGCATACAATTATAAAGTGCGTTATTTTTTATTGGCCTCACACACAAGTGACTGCTTAAGCTCTACACTGGCTCCATGCCTCACAATCCTGGAATTCTACTGCATGTATTGATCAGAGCAGTGATTCTTAACTGGTTGTAGATTGCGTCCACAGGGTATTTTTGCTAAGACCAATACCGAGGTCTCATTTCAGGCTAACTAAATCAGAAGACTCAGAGGTAGACCTAGGCATCCGTTAATTTTAAAACTCCCCAGATGATTTTAGGGTGCAGGCAGTTAAAAATCACTGTTTTACTGATTGTTTCCTTTATTTTTAACATTCTGTCTGCTGTCTTCCTCTCTCGAGAATAAACAGGCAGACACACACCGACACACAGATACACACACATGCACACACATATATACATCTCTTTGGAATACATCCCTTCATGTTGCAGCGACTTCAGGAAGAAACAAAAATCAAATGCAAAATCTCTTCATTCCTATTCTAACTACCTGGTGATATTAAATATGAAACTCAAAAAATCTTTGAAAGAAAACCAGTTTCTACAATGAAAGTCTTCAGTTTAGACAAATCATTACTTTGGTCATTCTTAAAGAATCCCCAAGAGTTTTTGTTTATATGGCTTTATTTGAAGAGAGAGAAGAAACAGAATTCTCTAGCAAGCAAACTGAACACAGATTTGGGTTCTGTCTTTCTCTTCCAGAGACTGTAATTTTCAAGGACAATAAAGCAGCCTCAAAACTCCCTGATCAAAAGCAACTAAAACTCATACATGATACTGGGTTAGGATCTCCTGCTCCTTTTAATTCATACTTAAAGAAACATCTGTCATCGATGGGCATTTGGGTTGGTTCCAGGTCTTTGCTATTGTAAACTGTGCTGCAATGAACATTCGTGTGCATGTGTCCTTATAGTAGAACGATTTATAGTCCTTTGGATATATACCCAGTAATGGGATTGCTGGATCAAATGGAATTTCTATTTCTAGCATGGGGAGAAATGCCAGATATAGGTGATGGGGGAGGAAGGCAGCAAATCACACTGCCATGTGTGTACCTATGCAACAATCTTGCATGTTCTTCACATGTACCCCCAAACCTAAAATGCAATAAAATACATATATGTATATATATAAATATATATATATATAAAGAAACATCTGAAGACAAAGAGTAGCAGGAATTCCAAGGAGAACACAAGCGCCAGCCTCAAGGCCACCAACTCATGCTCTGCTTCCTCCTTTCCATTTGATAATATCAAGACCTCTGGATTAGAAATAATAAATTGGTCTTTCGAATTACTTTTACACATAAGATGCTTTACAAATGTAAAACTCCAAACCAAACTCAATCTCCAGTGCAACTGATCAGTAAGCCTTCCTGAACTTCTAATGCGTTTCCAGGTTCAGCAGGTACAGACTGAATCAGTCAAGGGCAGGGAGCTCTTTGGGTCTTGAGGCTAATCACGCACAAGAAACATGATGCAGCCCTGTCAGTCAGAATTTTGTTCTGGGTTCAATTGTTTGCAGAGATCAGAAACACTGCAGATTTGAAGAGGAAAAGACACCAGTGAGGACTGTGGTGGACAGAGGAGGTGTTGCAGCAGAGGTGACCTTCGGGAGCTGCAGGGCCATGTACATTCTGAACACACAGTGACAGGCACACAAGTGGCATGCTCACATGTGCCATGTTTCTGATTTGGGGCAATTTGATTTTCTGCTACATATGAGTGGGTTCTCCATGTGCATGCATACACACACAACACATGCATATACATACACATGCACACACATACTTACTCCCACCCCATACACACATACCAACACACACACCTACCTCCCCCACACCCTACATGCATACACATATATAAACACCTATTCCCTCTCACATGCACACACACCTATACCCACACATCCTCACATACACACCCCCCCACACACCTTCCCCTACACCCCACATGCAAACATGCACACCCACACACATGTATATCCACACAGGTGCACACCTACACACATACACACCCACACACAGGCACACACCCCCACACGCACACCCATACACATGTGCATCCACACACGTGCACAGCCACACACGTACACACCCACACACATGCACAGTCACACACAGGCAAACCCACACACATGCACACTCACACACATGCACAGCTGCACACAGGTACATCCACACACATGCACAGCCACACAGGCAAACCCACACACAGGCACACTCACACACATGCACAACCACACACATGCACAGCTGCACACAGGCACACCCACAAAGATGCCCAGCCAGACACAAGCACAGCCATACATATGCAAACCTGCACACACGGGCACCCACACATGTGCACAGCTGCATACAGCCACACACAGGCACAACCACACAGGACACCCACACATATGCAAACCTGCACACATGGGCACCCACACGTGCACAGCCGCATACAGCTGCACACAGGCACACCCACACAGGCACACCCACACATATGCAAACCTGCACATATTGGCACCCACACATGTGCACAGTCGCATACAGGCACACTCACACACACACACACTCACACATATGCACAGCTGCACATAGGCACACCCACACACATGTAGGGCCACACACATGTACACCCACACACGTGCACAGCCACACATTCACACTCCCACACAGAGCCCCACACATGCACACCCACACATGTGCACAGCAACACAGGCAAATCCACACACATGCACACTCACATGTACAACCACACACATGCACAGCTGCACACAGGTACTTCCACACACATGCACAGCTGCACACAGGCACACACACACATGCACAGCCATACACAGGCACACCCACACAGGTGCACACGCACATGTGCACACTCACACATGCACAGCCACACACATGCACAGCCACACACGTGCACACCCACACATGTGCACAGCCACACACATGTGCACAGCCACACACATGCACAGCTGCACACAGGCACACCCACACAGGCACACCCACACATATGCAAACCTGCACACATGGGCACCCACACGTGCACAGCTGCACAGAGGCACACCCACACGTGTGCACAGCCGCATACAGCCACACACAGGCACACCCACACAGGTACACCCACACATATGCAAACCTGTACACATGGAGCACCCACACATGTGCACAGCTGATACAGCCACACACAGGAACACCCACACAGGCAGACCTACACATATGCAAACCTGCACACATGGGCACCCACACGTGCACAGCCGCATACAGCCGCACACAGGCACACCCACAGAGGCACACCCACACATTTGCAAACCTGTACACACGGGCACCCACACATGTGCACAGCCGCATACAGCCACACACAGGCATACCCACACAGGCACACCCACACATATGCAAACCTGCACACTTGGGCACCCACACATGTGCACAGCCACACACAGGCACACCCACACACATGTGCACCCACACACGTGCACACCCACACACAGGCACACCCACACATGTACACACCCACACACATGCACAGCCATACATAGGCAAATCCGCACACATGCACAACCACACACATGCACAGCTGCACACAGGTATATCCACACACATGCACACCCACACATGTACACACCCACACACATGCACAGCCACACACAGTCAAATCCACACACATGCACTCTCACACACATGCACAACCACACACATGCACAGTTGCACACAGGTATATCCACACACATGCACATCCACAAGGATGCACAGCCGCATACAGGCACACCCACACATGTGCACACCCACTCACAAGCACAGCTGCACACAGGCACACACACACAGCCGTGCACAGGCACACCCACACAGGTGCACACACACACGTGCACACTCACGCACATGCACAGCCACACACAGGCACACCCACACATGTGCACAGCCACACACATGCACAGCCACACACAGGCACACCCACACATGTGCACAGCCGCACACAGGCACACCCACACTTATGCAAACCTGCACACATGGGCACCCACACGTGCACAGCTGCATGCAAACACACACATGCACACCCACACGTGTGCACACCTGCACACAGGCACACCCACGCACATGCAGGGCCACACACATGTACATCCACACACATGCACACTCACACATGTGCACACCCACACACACGAGCACCAGCTCACACGCCCAATGCCTTCCTTGTCTTTCCCCCACTGGCTTTTGTGACTTGGATTGTAGAGCAGGCCCAGCACCCCCAGATCAGAGACCCCGTCTGCCTGTCACTCCTTGAGCCCCTCCGTTCCCTCCCTGCATTCACCTTTCCCAGGTGTCATAACCTCTCGACGGCCCTTTCCCTTTCCTTCTAAGCCCTCTTCTCCCTTCTCTGAGTTGCTTCTCTCCTTTCGACTTTCCTTTCTTTCTGACTTCACCACCTGAAGAGTGTCAGGCCCTGCCAACTAAACTGGGACATACCTGAGGGGACGCTGGGAGAAACGGCCATGCCTGAGTGACCCAGCCTGGGCGAAAGGTGGGAGTCCGAGGCCACAAGGCTGTGGGTCTCATCCAAGAGCGACCCCTGCATGAGAGGACACAGTTACAGGCCACAGTCATCCCAGGAACACAACACCAGCGAGGCTCCCAGAAAAGCCACAGTGATGGAGCAGAAACCCTAGTTAAAAAATAAGAAGCAGCTTCTGCAGACTCTCCCTGGGCTCCACCAAGGATTTGCAAATGAAAATGAACAGCTGAAGCCTCCCTAGGTAAAACTCAGTGCGCCATGTGGCCCCACTCACACAGACCAACAGCCCACACAGGAAAGGCAACTTGCAGTGGCATCCAACCATCGTTTCAGCTGCCTTCTCCCATCACAGGTTGGGGGCAGGAACTGACCACAGATGAAAAAAGGTGGCAGACTGGTGTGGGGGCTCATTCCTATAATTTCAGCACTTCAGGGGGGAGGCTGAAGTGGGTGGACCACTTGAGGCCAGAGTTCGAGACCAGCCTGGCCACATGGCGAAACCCCATCTCTACTGAAAACAAACAAAATAGCTGGGCATGGTGGTGCGCCCCTGTAATCCCAGCTACTTGGGCGGTTGAGGTGGGAGAATCATTTGAGCCTGGGAGGCAGAGGTTGCAGTGAACCAAGATAGTGCCATTGCACTCCAGCCTGGGCGACAGAGCGAGTCCCTGTCTCAAAAAAAAAAGGAAAAGAAAAAAGATGGCAGAGTGCTGAATGATTCCGCAGAGCTTTCTGAGTGAGCATACGGCTATCCATGAAACATAAATTTTGCTGGACTGTAGGATTAGGGAAGCCACTTCCTCTGAAACAGGGTCAAGATAGTTTCAAGAAATTAGCGGTAATCATGTATATTATTTGTGAGTGGATTGTGTTAATAGCAGAAGAACAATTCAATCCTAAGAACACAGAGGCCAAAAAGCGTTTTCAGAAATGGAAGCTGTGTACAAACACACCCGGCGAGTCGCACAGCAAAAGAAAGAGCTTGCTGGACCTTCACGTGGTGAGGTAACAACCAGAGACACTGTATTTCCCTAAAAAAATTCTAAGGGCAAGGGAGAAAACGGAAATTAAAAAAATAATGAATCATTTTGATCATATATTTTAAAATACATTCCTTAATGAAGCTCCCCTCTGTAAACTTATTTGTAATATTTCACTGCAAAAAGAGAAAATTTCAAACATTTTCAGAAAATGAAGAAATCAATAGATTCATTTCCCAGCCTTCAAATTTGTTATTTTATCTATAAATCTCTGTGTAAAAACGTTATCACTCCCCACTGGTTCATTCAGACCAGAAAGACTCAAAATGAAATTACTGAAAAGGAGAAGAAAGCCCTTACCAGGCAGGTGATAGAGAAGCCACAGGCCCGGTGCCCACACATAGTGAGACCACTTAGAGCGTCAATGTCATCAGGTTTCAGCCTCAAGCAAAAATAATTCTGTCTTTTTACAGTATTTTCATAAAGCTTCTCAAAGGGACAGAAGGACAAAGAAATCATTCCTGTGAGAATTTCTTTTTTTCATATATGAATAATGTCAGCACCACGTCCTCTACAGGAACCAAGAAAATGGTGCGACTCATACAAAAAGGCTTTCTGGATTCCAGATGCAGGGTGCTCCAGAAGCCTAAAATAAAGAGACTGTTGTTGGCAACTTAGAGAAACAGCCATCCAATTTATATGAAAGAGATTCAAGATCAGCTATCAGCTATTACTACTTACTTATTTGGGGACTAAATTTTCAAGATTGAAAGTGACCTCCCCCGCTTTTATAGACATTCTAAAGCTGAGGGAATAGACAAAGGATTGGATTGAAAGTGACCTCCCCCGCTTTTATAGACATTCTAAAGCTAAGGAAATAGACAAAGGATTGGATACCGGTAAGCAGGATTATGAATGAGCAAAGGCTTGATCATAAACAACAGTCATAAAGATTGGAGAAAAATAACCCCACTGGGACATTGGCGCAGAAGGGATCAGAGAACCTGCAAGTCTGTGCAAGGTCTAGCCATCCAAGAGAGAGATTAGTCTGCAAAACCTATGATCATGTGTCTGTTAGAGATGGGAAAGCGGTCTCTCTTATAAGGAAAAGCAAATAATTGAAATTGTCTAAGCCTGTATGTCTTGAAAATTCCACCCTATGAAATGAAGTGTGGACCTGGGAATTAGCAAGTCCTCCACTCATCAGCGTGTGGGCTGAGGGTGACCAGAGTCCTTTCTGTGAGGGGCACTGACAGGTCGGCTGCTCTCAGGAAAAGGCCAAGGCAGGGTGGTTCTTGGATTCCGTGCTGCTAGCACAGTACCTGGTGTCTGGTAAGCGCTCAGTATTTACAAAATAAATGAGAGTGAGACTGTCTACCATGGACAGAGTTCTGGAAGGCAATGCTTAGGGCAGTGGTTCTCAAAGTGTGATTGCTAGAAAAGCAGTATCAGCATCACCTGGGAACCCGCTAGAAATGCAAATTTTCAGGTCCGCTTAGATCTACTGGGAGCTCTGGACATGGGGCCAGCATTCTGGGTTTTATGGAGCCCTCTAGGAGATTCTGATGTTTGTTAGAGTTTGAGAGCCTGTGACCCAGGGAAGAGGTGGTGTTTCAAGAGTGGAAACCTCCAAGAAGAAAACGAACACACATGTAATATTTTGATATTGCCAGCTTCCAAGGCAATCTGATTTCTCTTGGTCTCTGACTCCCATGACTTAGAACTCCCAACTGTTTTTTCTTTGCAAGTAGATACAGTGTGATGTTACAGGGGTGCATACACATACTGATCTCCCTGATTTTTTTCCTTTTTTTTTAAGAGACAGAGTCTCGCTCTGTCACCCAGGCTGGCTGCAACCTCTGCCTCCCAGGGTCAAGGGTTTCTCCCACCTCAGCCTCCTGAGTAGCTGGGACTACAGGTGTGTGTCACCATGCCTGGCTGATTTTTGTAGAGACAGGATTTTGCCATGTTGACCAGGCTGGTCTTGAACTTCTGACCTCAGGTGATCCACCTGCCTCGGCCTCTCAATGATCCCCCCCTAATTTTTAAGGCATCCAGATTGTTTTGAGATTGACTTGCCTTAAAGTTAGATTCTGGAGTATATGGGTGTGTGTCTGTTCCAGGGCTCCAAGGCTCTTCTCACAATGGCACAGCGACTATCATAATCTGACTTCACTTGGTTGCCAGGGGGAAAGGTAAAATGGTAGCTGTGACTCAGAGCCCTCCTCAGTTTCTATTCCTTTTTTTTTTTTTTTTTTTTTTGAGGTAGAGTCTTGCTCTGTTGCCCAGGCTGAAGTGCATGGCATGATCTCAACTTGTTGCAAACTCTGCCTTCCAGATTCAAGCAGTTTTCTCTCCTCAGCCTCCAGATTAGCTGAGATTACTGGCACTCACCACCAGGCCTGGCTAATTTTTGTATTTTTAGTAGAGATGGGGTTTCACCATGTTGGCCAGGCTGGTCTTGAGCTCCTGACTTCAAGTGTTCTGCCCGCCTTGGTTTCCCAAAGTGCTGGGATTACAGGTGTGAGCCACTGTGCTAGTCCTCAGTTTCTATTCTTTACTATGTATATTTTCAAGTTTAGGTTGCTATAATTTTAGCCTCAAGGAGTTTGCCATACATTCCATTCACTCTACGTCATCAGCTGTGTGACATTAGCTAGCACGTGCATCACGAAATATTTTGGATCTGTTTCTTTAAGGAAGAAAGAGGGAAATCTGAAGATTTGACGGACAAGTTCATTTAAGAGGAAGTAAGTTTGCAGATATTAGCTAACTTTCAGTTCCCCTACTTACTTTGCTCCCCTGGCTTGGTTCAATATTGAAATATATGTATTTTTTCCAACATAGAGCTTATTATTCTGTAATATATTATCAGGAATCAGCAATCTCTCCACAACACCAGTTTGTGTTCAGTAAGAGATACTTTGGTTGATGTAGCAATTGTGCTTACATTTGGAGAAAATCTGGAAAAGCAGTTGTCTGTATCAGTAAAATTCATCACTAAAATTAAATGCTTTAATTTTCCTAATGGGCTTGAAAGGGGGAGTGGGAAACCAAATGTGCTTTGAAAAGATAATCTCCTGGAAGAGGAAGTCTGTATGAAGGCTTAATCAAATCTGGGGCAGAAGTTATGTTGCCAAAATTACTAATCATCAGAATGACCCTGCTTGCTCATTAGTGCATTAATAAGTGTGGCCACCCTTCACCTGAGCAGGTTGTTAATCCCCCACGGTCAGGCATAATCCATTTCTTCTCCTCTCTCTTCACCTCAATATTAAAGGCTTAGCAAAGACCCCTTTTAAAAAAGCAGAACCCAGAAGGCACTGTTATTTATCACCGAAGATAATACATTAATGCAGCTTACAGTATTCATGGCGGAATAAAGAGAGCCAGTAACAGATTTGTTCCTGATGCATTAGAAATGAGCCCCCGTGACAAACTCCTGCTCTCTCCCCCAGCGAAGCTGATGTATTGACTAGACAGGTAGATATGAGCTACTCAGGCTGTCTGGGTGCTATGGAAATCATGTCGAGTGCATTTGACCATCGGCAATGGGGCCAGACACGCACGAGGCTCATTCTTATTCCAGCCAGGGAAGAGGCCTCGTCTGCATTCGCCTTTTGCTGAAAGGCTGCCATATTTGTCAGCTCAGACGTGTGTAAGATAAGCTCTGTCCTCGTTATCTAATATTTCACCAGGCAGTGGAACCAAAGGATAAGGACACCCTAATCACCCACGTGGGTAGCAAAGCTTGAGTGCTGTCAGGCCCGGCACAAAGCCTGGAGCCTGGACAAGAGGAAGTTTACCTCGGAAGTTAATCACTTCATTTGGAAGGAAAGCCCTTAAGGATTTGGACAATTATGGTTTAGCCTGGTTATACAATGTATCAGGAGACAGACTCAAAGTTCTCACTGCAGAATTATCTTCAGACAACTTCCCTTTCTTCCTCATGGCACACTCTTAACTTAAATTTACCCTAGGATTAAGCACAATAAAAAGAGATGGTAATATGGAATTATTTGTCCAGAGTTAACAAGAAATGAGGCTGAGGAAAGACAGATTTTGCGGCCATCCCTCCACCGAGCTATCCTGCGATTCCTCCATTGGTTAAATCTTCCTAGGCGCCAGGTGCGGGCTAGTCACTGAGGGAAATAAGACAGATGAGCTCCTGTTCTCAGAGGAGCTGGAGGTGTCTGGGAAGGAAGGGGAGAGAGATAAACCGCTACAGTTCCATTTTCTTTCCTCTGAGCCAGCTGGTCAGGACTGTAACAGAATCATCACAGCTCAGCTCAGGCGAGGAGAGGACGTGCCAAGCAGTGGGAGGAAGAGAGAGTGAAAGAAGGCTTCCTGGAGGAGGTGGCCACTCATCTGAGTCTTAAGGGATAAGTAACAATTAGTCAGATGACAGGAAGAGGGGGACAAGATTCCAGGGAGACAGACTGTCATGAAGCAGAGCCTCAGAGATGACAGAGAACAGTGTGTCTGGGACAACTCTAAGCAATTTGAGTCCAGGGCGTTAGGACAATGGAGACCAAGGCCGATGGAGGCAGACACTGGTCACTGGCTTTCTCCTGTGGCCCCAGGGGCACTGAAGGGTGAGGGTGATGGAAGCAATGTGGCTTGCGGGGGGGCGGGGCAGGCTCACCTGTGCTCTCAGGGAGATGGGGATGGAAGATGGGCTAAGGGCGGTGGTGGCCCTCAAGGGAAGCCAGGCTGATGCTGCACAAATGGAAGGGCACGGCAGGCCTGTAGGCAGCTGGGGGAGCAGGGCGAGGCGACCCCAGTGTGTGAGTGGTAGAAAGTACTGGCAGGTTCCATTCTCTTTCCTCTGAGGCTGACATTCATTAAGCCCAGCCATGCCAGAACTGTGAAAGGCAAAGCCAGAGACGCAACAGAAGGACTCTGCCAGCACAGCTGGCTGCAGGGCCTTGGCTCGGTGACTCAAGCAGGCTCTGCACGGCCGGGCACCCCAACACTACTTGTTAGTGAATGAAAGAATGAAAACCACACCCTGGTCAAGCCACCAAGCCTCTTAATCTAACTGCATAACTTTTGGCAAATATCAATCTTTCTTAAAATTTAGTTTCTCAGTTAAATGTGGTAATAATATGTTCCTCTAAATATCTCAGGGGCCAAACTCATTTCTTTCTTTTTGGAACTCTAAAAACTTATTTTTTACAACTCATTTAAAGTTTCCAATCCCATGCATTCTTGTACTACTAACTGAATCTTAAGGATCTTAAAGCTGGTGCGTGGCCAGGTCCCTCTCCTAGGTCTTGGCAACAAAAGGCAATCACCACACACATGGCCATCAGGAGGCCACTCCAGTTGCCACGAGGGCCGAGTCTGTGAGTCCGTCAGCCATCCTCTCTGCACCTCACCTTGTCATCTGTAGACTTAGACTACAAATATTGCCCTACCAATTTCACAGTGTTTTAGAAAAAATTGAGAGAATACAAAAAAACCCACTAAAACATTAAATTACATGTATTTATATATAATTCTGTACTAATATTACAAAAGCTTCTAATTTTTTGGATAGCATCTAGCCCACTGTGACTAGTAAATACATTTTAAAATAAGAACCACAATTCACAGTCTTAAAGTGCAGGTCAAATAATCAAAAAGACCCAGGTGACCAAGAGAGCTCTTCAGCATGGAAACCTATAAAGGTTTGATTTAGATGAGTATACAGGCTCATGCCTATAACCCCAGCACATTGGGAGGCTGAGGTAGGAGGATCACTTGAGGCCAGAGTTGGAGACCAGCCTGGGCAACATGACAAGACCCCATCTCTACAAAATGTAAAATTGAAAAATTAGCCAGCACAGTGGCATGTGCCTGTAGTCCTAGCTACTCAGGAGGCTGAGGCAGGTTGCTTGAGCCTGAGAGGTCAAGGCTGCAGTGAGCTATTCTCATGCCACTGTACTCTAGCCGAGGTGACAAAGTGAGACCTCATCTTTAGAAAAGTAAATTAAAAATAAATAACCAAATGCAGAGATGAAGTGGAGCCACCCAGGAGCAGAGCAGAGCTTGTGGCATGGTTGAGGAGGGGGGTGGGCCTCCTGTCACACTGTGTCTCTCCTGGGCCCAGTGGACACAGGTATTGATGCCCATGGGTTGTCAAATGCCTCCTCCCACCTGCTCAGAGGAACCCAAGTGGACAGAGCAGGGGTGCTGCAAACACTGCCCAAACACCTCGGCAGCCTCCTCCAGCCAGACCTGGCTGCAGGCTTAGTGGCAACCCTGGGAGGGAACTGTGTCTGCCTGGAAAAGGCAGGCTGCTCTCAAAGCCAAATCCCACTCCAGGCAGTTTAGATGCAGTTCTTTAATTGATGGCATAGCTACCACGCTGCTGCCTGGGATGCCCACTTAGGGCCCAGCACAGTGCCCACACAGAGATGATATATACATTCATCTTCTTCTCTCCCCCAGTCACCTCTTGCCCTTTTAGGCCATTCAAAGGCAAAGAAAACTGGCCATTGCTGAGTGCTTCTGTGCCAGGCACTGTGGCGACTGCTTCAAGTTTTTTTGTTTTCCCCCCCCCTCATTTTTGGCATAAATCACTATGCCCATTTTTGCAGAAAATATTGACGCTGGGTGGGGTAATGTCACTTGACTACAGATGCATGAGAGCTAGCGGCTGACTCCAATCCAGATTTATAATGCTCCCAAGGCCATGCTCCTTTCACAGCCCCTCAGTGTGGAATAAATCACAGAAAGATACATACATGCTTGTTAGGGCTGGGCAGGAGGTAGAGCATCAAATGCTGCGGTCCACTCCCTGCTGCCCCTTACCACACACACATGCACACATGAACATACACGCACACACATGTGTGCACACACCTCTGCACACGAGTGTACAGTACGCACGCACACACACAAGCACATGCATCCACCCACACAGGGTGCCGGTAAGCATGGCTGCTCAGCTCAGGGTTCTCAGATCCAGCAGTGCCGAAAGGCTTCCGCTCTGTCTGCACACATGCCCACCAAGACAGGCTTGCAATTTGTATTTTTAACCACTGGTAACGGTTTAGGAGCCAATAGAAACCACAGAACTAAAATTACTAGGTTGAAATTGCTGGACAAACTTTAGGCAAGGATGAATAGAAAATGAATGGTAGACAAAACAGAAGCTAATGCTAAGATGCAATTTCATAGCTGGATGATCTCTAGTTTCTTTTTATAACTGCATGAGTCCCTTTTTCATGTTCCCAAAAAGAAGACTCCAAAGAATTTAGGAGAGTCTACCCAGGGAAGACAGAATGCAGCAGCTCGGCTGTTTGAATATGCTAGACTGTCTCCAGACAGTTCAGTAGAGACAGAAAATGAGAGACAGGCCTCTATATAGACTGCAGGATAAGAAAAAGAACAACCAGCACAAATGTATTAGGGGTTGAGCATACCTAATCTGAAAATCTAACATCTGAGATGCTCTAAAATCCTGAACTTTTTGAGAGCCGACAAGACATCACAAGTGGAATATTCCACATCTGACCTCCTGTGCCAGTCACATCAAAATGTAACCCAACGTTTGTTTCATGCACACAATTACTATGCATTGTATAAAATTACCTTCAGGCCATGTGTATAACATACATATGAAACATAAATGAATTTTGTGTTTAGGCTTGGGCCCCCATCCCCAAGATATCTCATCCTCTATATGCAAATATTCCAAAATCTGCAAAAGATCCAAAATCCAAAACACTTCTGGTCCCAAGCATTTTGGATACAGGACACTCAATCTGTATACAGAACACAAACCAGGTATCCACCGACCAGCAACCTGGCAATTATTCCATTTCAAAACCAAACGCTGAAGAGCATTTTTAAAAGGGCAAACTTGTAATAGTTAAGCGATGCTGCTTTTCTCTTTGCCAGAGGCTTGCTTAGAAAGGGAGCTGTAGTTCACAGACAGCTTGACGGTTTCATAAACCAGGAAAATGCAGATACCTAGACCTGTGGCTATTAGGAAGTCTGGAGCCCTGCCTCTGGACAAGGGCGTGGCCAAGTCACCCAGGAAAGGAAGTGACTGCTGGTCAGTCCCCCGAGAAGTCCGGGGACCAGGATGGATACCCTGCGCCTCTGTCAGCAGTGGCCCCAGCACCATGGCCCACACTTTCCAGAAGAGTCCTGCAGATGGCTGAGGTGGGATGTTCTCATGGCCATTCAAGCTTATCCCAAGAACATCCTCCCAGCAGCAGCAAACACTCACCAAGCATCTGGAGAACCGAGCAGCCTGATGCATCCCTGACACTCTGGGGTCCATCCTCTGGCTGTAGGGACAGTGCTGCCACCCAACAGGCACAGACAGCCCAGGGAGTGGTTCAGAAAAGCCAGAGGATTCAAGATGACACAAAGGTCACAAGAAAGCTCAGGTGGGGTCATAAGCCAAGGTGGGGGTGACCACAGCGGTGCCTAGACCCAGGCAGGCTCTCCAGAGCAGCAGGGAAGGCCAGGAGCTGGTGCTCCGTCCTGTCCACAGGGAAAAGCTGCTGAAGGCTTTGAGCAGGGACTGCGCACACTATGCACGAGGCGCAGAATAAAATGCAGAAAGCAGGAGCAAGGACAGCAGCCTGGAGCCCTGAAGTCATCCTGAGGAGAAGTGTCAGTGGAAATGAGAAATTGATAAGCACGGACCGTGAGAAAAGCATCGCATAATAATGCAGATTCATTTACAGCTGACATGCATTGAACTAGAGGAAGGAAGAAAGGGAGTGTGACTAGGGGCCCTAGAAGGGAGACTCAGGGGCCCCTGCTCTTACAGCGTCGGAGAGCAACCCTGCTGAAAAGAGACACTGCAAAGGAGCAAGTCTATGGCCCCCAGACGACGTATGACAGACTGCATTTCAAAAGTTCAGATGGAACTGGGCACTAATTTTTCCACAGAAGAAAGAATATGGCAAAAGGCAGGGTGGCGTCCAGGATAACTTGCAACAGTGTCTTTAATGCATACATTCTTGTGATAGGCAAAGGTGGCGTTTCAATGCTATTTACATATAATCTTTGGGGACTTTGGGGACTTTGCAGTCCAATGATATGTCTCCACGAGTTGAAACCTGAAATTCACTATGATCCCACGAAGACTTTCACTACATTGGCATTTCCCATCCATGGCAATCACCAGCCAAGAGAATGCCCTTCAGCTACCACACGGGGGACAAGGAATACTCTTCCCTTACTGGTCATCCATGCAGACAGAAGTCCCCTGGCTCAGTGGAGACTGGAGCGCTTTGGCTCAGAAAGTAGGAGGAAGTCAATTCCTACTAAAAAGGGACAGGCCCATTTACATGTTTTCCATGTGTCACAGATGACTACATATAAAAATCAGAGGCTGATAACTTGATCATTATTTGATAATAACTACATATAAACATCAAATGACTATAACTCAATAATTACTTCTTTTGTAGGTATTTTTAGGTATTTCCCACACTTATAAATCAGCAATATCATTTTAAACAAATAGCATTATATTATTAACTCATAGTGGTCTGTGTTCTACCATATCTGACTCAAAAAAAAAAAAAAAAGACCTGGACAACTTTTAAACGGGCCACTGTACTTTCATGGTTTTTATTTTTACCTCTTGTATGTATCCTAAGTTTCAGGTTGTTTTTTATCCTAGCAATAAACAAAAGTTGCTCCAAGCTAAATATATTACAGTTCGCTGAGAAGCCAGCACCAGCATCTTCTTCGGCTGTGTGTGCGATCTGTGGGGCCTGCCACAGGCTCTATAAGATCGCCATCGTCACGTCTCCCAGGTGAGCACCATGCCTTCTTCTGCAGAAGGTTAACGCTTCTATGTGTTTCTTCTTTCCTGTCCTCTAGCTCATTCTCTGACACCTAGCACCATGCCTGGCAAACACTGCTTGGAGGAGGACAGTTAAGAAGGTGGTTCCGACGACAATGATGATGTGCTGGCCGGGGAGGGCACAGGTGGGAGTGGGAGACCATCCCCATCTCCTGAGACAAGGAGGGACCCAGATTAGTCAATCTAGCTTTAGGGAAAATTTCAAGGGGTTCCAGAGGAATATAAATAACAGTTAAAATTAGAAAATAAAGTCGTAAAGTGGTAATTCATTAGACAGATGACACAACTGATTATTTAAGAGGGAAAAAACACGTACTGAGTTTGTAGCAGGTGCTTTTAACTGAGACCCAAAGATGGGCTTCAGCGGTCTGCAAATCCCGTAACTATACATGAGACTTGGTATATGTGCATTGCTTTGGGATGAAAGTAACTGGCCTGCTTTGGATTCTCAAAAGTTAAGAACCTCTGGTTTTTAGAGATGGATTCTCCCTCCCTGGCTCGCCCCACCAAAAAGCAGTAGGAGGCACTGACCTCCTTTCCTCACAGCCACTCTCAGCCTCATTTGGGTGAGGAAAGTAAGCACAGCCTCTCTTTAAAGATAATAATCAGAGCTAAGTTTTAGACATAGCAAGAGAAAAGCCCATCCATGATTCCAGAGTAAGGAAACATTTCAGGATGAAGCTGTGCGATGTTCCCAGTGCCTTTTTCACCTGGAAAGCAAGAGTCCATTTTCAGCCAACCTGATTTTGTTTTCTTAAGAGGTATGCCTCGGGGGAGAGATCCAAGATGGCCGATTAGCAGCAGCTCAGGATTGTAGCTCCCACCGAAAGCGCAGAGAGTGAGTGGACGCCACATTTTCAGACGAATTTTTATTGCCCACGGACCAAGAGATTCCCGGCGGAGGAGCCCCACGGGTCACCAGCGCGACTCTTTGGCCGGCGGCGGGCCGTTTTGCAGGCGCCCCCGGCGCGGCGGTTCTCAGTCCGGAGTATACGGGACTGAGTGCCCTTTTGGTTGGCGTTTGGAGCTCCGGGAAGGCAAGTCTCCCATTCAGCTGATTGAAAAGCGGACTGAATTGGGGAAGCTGACCGGGAGATTCCCGGGCAGAAAAGCGCCACGAATCTCAACGCCGCTGCTTCAGTCGGCGTGGTGGGGTCGGCCGGCAGGAGAAGGCTGGTCCCCCCCTACACACACACACAAAAAAAAAAACAGCAGTTGGCATTGCTGAGGATTGAGAGTTTCACAGCCAGTACAGCTAACCCGGGAAGGTCCAGCTTTGTGTGGGAGGGGCGTCCGCCGAAGGAAAATTAAGAAACAGAAAAAACTTTACCACCACCAAGTTGGACGTCCACTCAGAGACCTAATCTGAACGTGAGCAATTACACAGACGACAGGTGGATAAATCAACAAAGATGGGAAGAAACCAGCGCAAAAAGGCTGAAAACACTGGAAATCAGAATGCCTTTCCTCCTACAGAGGATTGCAGGGCCTCATCACCAATTGAACAAGGCCTGATCGAGAATGAATGTGAGGAATCAACGGAATTAGGCTTCAGAAGGTGGATAATGAGAAACTTCTGTGAGCTAAAAGAGACATGTTCTAGCCCAATGCAAGGAAACTAAGAACCTTGAAAAAAGGTTTGATGAAATGTTGATGAGAATGGACAATTTAGAAAGGAATATAAGTGAATTAATGGAGCTAAAAAACACAATACAAGAACTTCGAGAAGTATGCACAAGTCTAAACAGTCGAATTGATCAAGCAGAAGAAAGGATTTCAGAGGTCGAAGACCAACTTAATGAAATAAAACGAGAAGACAAGATTAGAGAAAAAAGGGTAAAAAGGAATGAGCAAAGTCTCCAAGAAATATGGGACTATGTGAAAAGACCTAATCTACGTTTGATAGGTGTACCTGAATGTGACAAAGAGAATGAATCCAAGCTGGAGAATATTTTTCAGGATATTATCCACGAAAACTTTCCCTAACCTAGCAAGCCAGGACAATACTCAACTCCAGGTAATACAGAGAACACCACAGAGATATTCCTCAAAAAGAGCAACCCCAAGACACATAATCATTAGATTCACCAGGGTTGAAACAAAGGAGAAAATACTAAGGGCAGCCAGAGAGAAAGGACAGGTTACTCACAAGGGGAAGCCTATCAGACTCACAGCAGATCTCTCCAGCAGAAACCCTACAAGCCAGAAGAGAGTGGGGGCCAATATTCAACATCCTTAAAGAAAAGAACTTTCAACCCAGAATTTCATATCCAGCCAAATTAAGTTTCATAAGTGAGGGAAAAGGTAAAATTTTTTACAAACAAGCAAGTACTCAGAGATTTCATTACCACCAGGCCTGCTTTACAAGAGCTTCTGAAAGAAGCACTATGTACAGAAAGGAACAACCAGTATCAGCCATTCTAAAAAACCCATCAGTAAGCTGCATCCAGACCCATCTCACATGCAAGGATATACAGAGACTCAAAACAAAGGGATGGAGGAAGATTTGCCAACCGAATGGAGAGAAAAAAAAAAAAAAAGGAGTTACAATTCTCATCTCTGATAAAATAGACTTTAAAGTAATAGAAAACAAAAGAGACAAGACGGACATTGTATAATGGTAGAGGGATCAATGTAATGGGAAAAGTTAATGATCCTAAGTCTGTGCACACACAATATAGGAGTACCCAGATACATAGGGCAAGTTCTTGGTGACTTACAAAGAGACTTGGACTCCCACACAATAATAGTGGGAGACTTTAACACTACATTGTCAATATTGGACAAATTAATGAGACAAAGGTTAACAAGGATATCCGGGACTTGAACTTATACCTCGAACAAGTAAACTTAATAAACATTTACAGAGCTCTCTACTCCAAATCCACAAAACATCCATTTTTTTTTTCAGTAACACATCACATTTATTCTAGGAGAGACCACATGGTTAGGAGTAAATCACTCCCCCAGCAATTACATAGTATTTCATAGGTTCAAATGAAATATTGGTTGGCTGTTTGTTTGTTATTTTCCTCCTTATTCCTCCCTGTCTCCATCGTATAACACAATTATTAGTATAAAGAGCTTTGTAATACCCATTTCTAGACTGCATTCTAGCCTGGGCAATAGAGCAAGATTCCTGTTCTCTCTCCCTCTTTTTCTTCTTCTTTTTCCCTTTCTTTTATTCTCTTTTTTTCTTTCTCTCTTTATTCTTTTCTTTCTTTTACTTTCTAAAAAAAAAAAAAAAAGAGGTATGCCTCACGTGGCCAAATTATATTAGAATTTGCCTACAGCAAATCAATTTGCAACCGATAATGTAGCCGGTACTTTTCCTTATTAAGGTTCCATTTATTCATTAAAGAGGACTGCGCAACGCTAGAGATGCCGCACACAGAGCTCCCCCTCTCCCTTCGCTTTTGCTTTTCCTCTCACTATTGCCAAGAATGACTTCCCGTTTTAGTTTTCTGAGGATAAGAACATCTTCATTTCTTAAGTTTTCTCTGAGGACTTTTCTCAGAGGCTGCTCTTTTTTCTAATTACAATAGACTGAGTCGTAACTCACTCTGCCCACGTTTCTAACATCACCACAGTGAAAAGGCAGCCTCGGCTGAGCAAAGGCATGTTCCCCCAGCAGCCAGCAAACCCATCTCGACACAGCCGCTCTTGGAGACTCTCAGGACTGCAGCTGCAGTGTTCTCTCAGTTCTCAGAGGCTGCTGAACATGTCCTTTTTTGCCCATTACACAACCCCTGAAATATTAGTCTCATTTCCCAAAGTAATCAAGTTTCTTTCCAGTCCATGCAGGCAAGGAACAGCACGCCCAAGAGTTTATTTTCCCATTATGGACTCTGTGACTATCACATCTGCTTCAGATCACACGGGCTGAAACTTGCAGAAATACAAAACTAGCCTCATGAAAATTCAGATAGTTTTTAAAAAATTGCTAAACCACAAAGCAGAACAAAAACATCACCAGGAAGGTAAACACTGTGGACTTCACTTTTTAAGTGTTGGGCCAAGACACCAATAATGTTTTCAAAAACTTATGTTAAGGATTCCTTTCCACAGAAAACTATGTATTGTTTTGCTTAATGTTGTAAATTCTTTCAAAGCCCGGTCCTCTCATCTGCCCAGCTGGCAGTTTCTCTGAGCAGGGCTCATGGACACCCCTGGCCCTCCTGAGATTCCAAGGCCACACTGTTGCCAACCCTCACCTAACACTCCACCTTCCGCACCCTCTGGACATCCCCCCTGCTACTGCTGTGAAGAACAACTGCACTCACCATGACTATCTGTGGTCTCGCCTGACACATCTGAAGGTTTGGAGCTCAGAGAGCCCAGCAGAGCCCATGAAAGAGAGACAATCCACATTCTGTGAAGTGCAAAGAGAACCGGGGGTTGACTGAACTGACCCCAGACATTTAGGAGCCTCCAGCTCCTAAGCTTATTTAATAAAATGGTAAATCCCAATCAAAGTGTTGGAAGCCAGAAAAATCACAATGTGAGCTGGCAAGCATTACATGGCTTTAAGCTAGGCAAGAAACTGGAAGAGGTATCCACTCTCTTGATGCTTGTAATAACTTTTATGAGACAAAATATCCTCCCCAAAGACTTGCTTCATAAAAGCTTCTGCACAGCCAAAGGAACGGTCAGCAGAGTAAACAGACAACCCACAGAGTGGAGAAAAATCTTCACAATCTGTACATCTGACAAAGGACTAATATCCAGAATCTACAAGGAACTCAAACAAATCAGCAAGAAAAAATAACAAACAATTCCATCAAAAACTGGGCTAAGAACATACATAGACAATTCTCAAAAGAAGATATATAAATGGCCAACAAACATATACAAAAAAAAGCTCAGCTTCACTAATGATCAGGGAAATGCAAATCAAAACCACAATGTGATATCACCTTACTCCTGCAAGAATGGCCATAATCCAAAAATCAAAAAATAATAGATGTTGGCATGGATGTGGTGAACAGGGAACATTTGTACACTGCTGGTGGGAATATAAACTAGTACAGCCACTATGGAAAACAGTGTGGCGATTCCTTAAAGAAGTAATAGTAGAAAGAACTACCATTTGGTCCAGCAATCCCATTACTGGGTATCTACCCAGAGGAAAAGAAGTCATTATAGGAAACAGATACTTGTACAGGCATGTTTATAGCAGCACAATTTGCAATTGCAAAGATATGGAACCAGCCCAAATGCCCATCAATCAATAAGGGGGATAAAGAAATTGTGGTATATATAAAAGACGGAATACTACTCAGCCATAAAAAAGAACAAATTAATGGCATTTGCAGCAACCTAGATGGAACTGGAGACTATTGTTCTTTAAGGTACTTGACTTAGTAACTCAGGAATGGAAAAATCAAACATCGTATATTCTCACTCACAAGTGGGAGCTAAGCTATGGGGATGCGAAGGCATAAGAATGACACAGTGGACTTTAGGGAATCAGGGGAAACGAAGGGAGGTGGGTGAGGGATAAAAGACTACACATTGCACGCAGTGTACACTGCTCGGGTGATGGGCGCACCAAAATCTCACAAATCACCACTAAAGAACTTTCTCATGTAACCAAATACCACCACCTGTTCCCCAAAAACCTACGGAAGTAAAAATTAAAACAAACAACAACAACAAAAAACCACTTTTCTTCGTATTTCTGGGAGATTTTTTAGTTTTTTGTTTGTTCATTTATTTTTAAATATTATCAGTGACTCAGCTAGGGAAGGAAAAAAAGCTGGATGACATATCCTCTCCTCCTTTCCAAACAGCCTGTGCTATAAGGAAGAGACGTAGCGGGGCAAGAGGCAAGAAGGGAGGGGCATCCCAGATAGATATTCCCATCAGAAAGGCTAGTTGCAAGCTCTGATTTATTTTCCTTTTCGCTACAGTTTGGAACGTGGTAGAACCGTGTTCAAGAGAAGCAGGAAGCTCTTTGTCTGTAACACTTCCCAGTAATTTGTAAGATGGTCCTGAAAGTACCCTCCACAGTGGGGCACCCCCTCCTAAATTGGGGCATTTTGGAGGGCCAGCCGAGAGAGGTGAGCTGTGAAGTGCTCACACTCACTGCCAGGGCTCCATGAGTGTCAAAGTCCGGGGCTCTCGGGCAGTGAGGAAAATGAACCCTGAGACAGAGGTGCCAGGGGAGACACATCCGCCACGGTTCTGCAGCACATCGTATAGTCGAGATTTCTGGAGTCCTCAGGTACCAGGTGCTAAGGGTACAAAGATGAACAGGACACAGTTCCTGCTCTCAAGGAGCTGGTGCCATGGTGAGGAAGATGTCCAGGTTGAACCACCAAATGATGAAACTCGAAACAGGGGTCTGGACGGCAAGCTGTGGACAGAGAGCGGCTGCTCTCCCAGGCCCAGGGCCAGCACGGGAGAAGTGCTGCCACAGCCGGCTTCCCCAGGAGCTGTAGCCCAGCCACATTCTGCTTTTTTCTTAAAAGACTTTCTGTTTTAGTTCTTTGTAGATTCTGGATATCAGCCCTTTGTCAGATGGGTAGACTGCAAAATTTTTTTCCCATTCTGTTGGTTGCCGATTGACTCTAATGACTGTTTCTTTTGCCGTGCAGAAGCTGTGGAGTTTGATTAGGTCCCATTTGTCTATTTTGGCTTTTGTTGCCAATGCTTTTGGTGTTTTGGTCATGAAGTCCTTGCCTACGCCCATGTCCTGAATGGTTTTGCCTAGATTTTCTTCTAAGGTTTTTATGGTGTTAGGTCTTATGTTTAAGTCTTTAATCCATCTGGAGTTAGGAACATGGATGAACCTGGAAACCATCATTCTCAGCAAACTGACACAAGAACAGAAAATCAAACACTGCATGTTCTCACTCGTAGGCGGGTGTTGAACAATGAGAACACATGGACACAGGGAGGGGGAGCATCACACACTGGGGTCTGTGGGGGGGGGAAACAGGGGAGGGAGAGTGCGGGGGTGGGGAGTTGGGGAGAGATAGCATGGGGAGAAATGCCAGATATAGGTGATGGGGAGGAAGGCAGCAAATCACACTGCCATGTGTGTACCTATGCAACAATCTTGCATGTTCTTCACATGTACCCCCAAACCTAAAATGCAATAAAAAATATATATATATTAAAAAAAAAAGGCTTTCTAATACCCCCCCCCCCCCCTCACACAAGTAATAATAGCAGAAGGTGGAACAGTCATTATGAAATTAGATAATAGTGAGATGTGCTTTTGCAAATCTGGTCATCCTGCCACTTTCTCAGTGATCAAAGAAGAGCAGTGAGCAAGTGGAATAACCGAGTTAGAGCCTTCCCCCATGGTGGTCAGTATACCCACCCACCTCAGTGTCTTCAGCCCAAGGCTTCTGTACCCATGGCCATGCATAAAGCTCACAAGTCTCACTCCGGTGAGAGATATCAGCCTGGAAAAATGTAGCTGTCTTTCATGAAGCTCCTGACCAGGAAACATGGAGATGGGACCAGGAAAAGCAGCGTGTCTCCCACACAATGTCTGGCTTCTATTCCCTCTCCAGGATCTAAGTCTGTGGTCTCGGCTTCACTACCTGAGAAGGGGCTACAGATCTGAACTTAAATCCGACATCAGTCTCTTTGCCCAGATCGTTCTCTGAGTTTGCTTCTCTGCTTATAATGCTACCAAAAGCCTATCACTGCCCCCAAATCTGACAGCAAATGAATTCTAGTCCAATGCTTGTTTGCTTATGCACAGGGTGTGTTTATCAGCCTATTCCCGTCACCTGTAATGTGAGCCCCGCATACTTCTAGATTTCTAAAAAAAAATTTAAGACAAACTGTATAGGAGAACCAAGGAGAACAAACCTCTTTAAAGGAGAGCAGTCAGTGGCTCACACCGGTAATCCCAGCGCTTTGGGAGGCCAAGGTGGGCAGATCACCTGAGGCCAGGAGTTTGAGAGCAGCCTGGCCTACATGGCAAAACCCCATTTCTACTAAACGTATAAAAATTAGCAGGGCATGGTGGCGGGTATCTGTAATCCCAGCTACTCAAGAGGCTGAGACAGGAGAATCACTTGAACCCGGGAGGCGGCGGTTGCAGTGAGCCGAGATCGTGCCACTACACTCCAGCCCGGGCAATAGAGTGAGACTCTGTCTCAAAAATAAAATAAAATAAAAAAGAGAACAAACCTTTCAAAGCAGTAACTCCTTCCCAGATGAACACTGCAGCTTTCCAACATCTAATAACACCCACACAGCACAGGAGGGGGACACCTCCAGCCCCACAGAGCAGGCGTGCAGAGCCATCGCATGCATCCTGGCCTCACTAGCATCTGTGGCAGTCTCCGCCTGCCCATTCTGTGTCCTCTGTGCTGCTGCTATCGGGACAGGACAGGGCATGTGCTTTAGCTGCAACTTTGCCCGCAGGTATGCACTGCCGACAAATTCCTACTCTATGAGGGGTCCACGTAAAAATGATCACTTTTGGATGAAAGAAGTGTCAAAAGTTACCCCCCAAACACCTGCTGGTTGCTATAGGATTCAGAAGCCCCAATTTAACTAAAAAATGGTGTTCTCTGGGTATTGAGAAGTGTTACTCAGAAGCATGATGGGAATCGTAAGACAACTGGAAGCAAATCTCTCCTCCCGCTGACTCTTTCCTTCTCTGCTTTCCTTTTTGTGGTTTCTTACTCAATATGCATCGAAGCCAAATAAAAGATTTAGGAAGCCCCTTGAAAAGAACTGAAGAATGCTTAAATCTTCTAAGGCAAACACAAAAATGAGTAAAAAGGTCAAAGGATTCTCTTTGTTTACTAAACCAGAGCCTCCTTCCACTCCAAGCCCAGGCTATAAGCCCATCATCTGCACTCCGATCACTGACCCTGGAGCAGGGAAGCTGAGGACATTCACGTTCACATTCACATTCACGGCAATCACAGAAGGACAGCCAGCTGCGAAAGGGGCTGGGGGGTGGCTCAGTAGCAGGCTTGCTTCTTTTGTTACTTGAAAACCATCACGACAGCAGTATAAACTTAAACCCATTTCGTGACCCCCAATGCGGTACGTCCTCACTTAATGCTGCCAATAGGTTCTTCTAAAGGGCAACTGTAAGTGAAATGATACACAGCAAGTCCTCGGATAAAGCTGCTTCCTTCAACTTTGCTTTTTATTTTTTTTTATTTTATTTTTCATTTTGTCACAGGTCATTTCACTTAAAATGACAGTTTCTAATCACGTATTGGCAATGTTAAGTGGGGAATTAATGTGCAGTTAAAACGCTGGGTGGTCTAAAGAATGAATCCCGAATGCTCTTCATGTAAGTTAGCAATGATTAATTAATAACTGTATGAATAATTGCTCCGTATCATTTTTCAGAATCCAAAGCAGCACTGGCACGTGCATTGTATCAGGCAAACTACACAACACCATCATCCATGAGCTTGGGAGAACACGTTTTCTCTGATCCTGCTGGGAATGAGTCCAGGTCTTCCTCTCGTGGGTTACCAGAGGCAGTAGTGTGGCATGGAAGAGTGCTTCCTCCTTAGTAATATCCAGGCGCTGTGGATGGAGAAGGCAGAAACAGGGTGATGGGTGACCAACTTCACATGCTTTATATAAGGTTCTTGGAGGCACCAGGAGCTACAGAGAATTGGCGGCTGCGCTGAACTTAGTGGCTCCCAGCTTCTGACACAGGGGCTGAGTCGGAGCTCCAGTGATCATAGACAGCACACTTACACATTTGCAAATGAAAACATTTGCTTTTCTAATTTTTGATGAGAATCTGCCTGGCCAGGCATATGGGAGTGTGAGGAAAGTGGACACATTCATGAACTCCACACTTAGAAAGGGCATGCCGGGTGTGGTGGCTCACGTCTATAATCCCAGCACTCCAGGAGGTTGAGGCGGGAGGATTGCTTGAGGCTAGGAGTTTGAGGCCAGCCTGGGCAACATACAAGTCCCCATCCCCACAAAAACATTTAAAAATTAGCCAGGTATGGTGGCAGGCACCTGTAGTCCCAGCTACTGGAGAAGCTGAGGCAGGAAGATCGCTTAAGCCCAGTTTGCAGCTGTAGTGAGCTGTGATCATACCACTGCACTCTAGGCTGGGTGACAGAGTGAGACTCTGTCTCAAAAAAGAAAAGAAAGGAAGGGAGGGAGGAAGGGAGGGAGGGAAGGGAAGGAAGGGAGGAAGGGAGGGAGTGAGGAAGGGAGGAAGGGAAGAGAAGGAAGGGAAGGAAATGAAGGAAGAGAAAAGAAAAGAAAAAACAAAAAGAAAAGAAAAAACAGAAAAGGGCAGCCAGAGGACTGCACCTTCTGTCACCAAGGTGGAGCTCGCCCTGGCACAGGAGACTACGGGGCTCCAGAGTGAGGATCCTGCTGGATCTCCCAGTGAACTGGGGTTGCTCATTTCCTTCTCCAGGTACAAAATCAAGAGCATGCCCTTTCCATGCAGCAGGAGCTGTGACTATTAGAAGCATCTCCCCCACTCATTAGGTGCCTCATTAAGGAGGTGCCTGGCTGAGACCATGCTGCTTCCAGCTGGCAGATTTCTGCTTTGCGTGGAATGGGCAGGAAGCGCCTGGAAGCCTTAGGTGCTATGGACGCCTCAATGCTGGTTGGAGTCTTTGCCACTCCTCTGGCCCTGATGACTGTCTATGTGGACCGGCGTCTGGGCTCCTGCTTGCTGGTGGTCTAGGCAGCGAGCTGCAGGACAAGGTCACGGAGCCCCGAGCCATGCAGTGGCATCTTGAGAAGACCACTACCCACAGAAGGGCTGACCTGAGTGCAGATGAGGCCCCCACCTGCTCCAGTGCAGACCCTCCTAGGTGAGTCACGTCTGTCATTCTTTCTTGCCTGACACATGAGTGTTAGGAGCAGGTAAAAATGTCACCTTCTATCACCACCTTTTATCTTTGCTTCACTTTAATTGAAAATGTCCTTCAAAGGCCTAATGATTTTGTCAAAAAGAAGAAAAACCACCTGCAAAATAAAATACAACCCCCTCCCCCAAAACACTTTAACTGTTAAGCCCAGCAGCCTAAGTTTGATGGGGATCAGCTGTTTTGCCTCCCTCATCCATACGTTTAAAACAAATAAATAAATATAAACAGCATCTTATTCTTGCAAGGGAAATTCATTTTTTACTTTTCATTTATTTTTTGAAATGGAGTCTCACTTTGTCACCCAGGCTGGAGTGTAGTGGCACTATCTTGTCTCACTGCAACCTCCACCTCCCGGGTTCCAGCGATTCTCCTGCCTCAGCCTCCCGAGTAGCTGGGATTACAGGCGCCGCCACCATGCCCGGCTCAAGTTTGTGTTTTCAGTAGACTGGGTTTCCCCATGTTGGCTAGGCTGGTATCGAACTCCTGACCTCAAGTGATCCACCCACCTCGGCCTCCCAAAGTGCTGGAATCATAGGTGTGAACCACCGTGCCCTGCCCCAAGGGAAATTTAATACAATTCAAGTTGGAGCAATCATTCGTTTCTATCAAAAGAGAAATCAGCCCAAAGTAATGCTAATCATTAGCACTACAGAATTTTGGAGAATATTTTCTTCCTTGAAAGACACATAAAAGCAACTCATTTTAAAGTAAAGTGAAGACAAGCAACATCCAACTTATGAATTAGTTTTGTTCCCCAAAATTCATTTCTAATTGGCTTATCCTGCAACTGAAAGCAGCTTTTCTATAGAGACAAGAGTACAGACAGTGTTTTATTCCCCAGATAGCGCAGGGCTAATATGGAGCTAACAGTTCAGTTCTAAATCTGAGCCCCTGAACCTGCAGGATGGGGTGGCTCTGGGAGGTCCAAGCGTGGGAAGAAGCTTCTGGGGCAGCATGTGGGGAAAGCCCCAGCAGCAGGGAGGAAGGCAAAGGGCACTTCTCTAGTGTCTGCTATGAAAGTATGACATCATCTGAAACAAGCATCTCATATTGGATTAGTGTCACAACTTCGCTTAGCTTCTTACAATCATTTTTTTCCAAATTATGTATTCGCTCATGTAATCCACAAAAATGAACTCATTCATTAAATGTTTATGCATGGAGTGCCCACAAACATCATGTTGGGTAGAGGCTGCAGGTGAGAGGAGCTAACACCCTTCATGGCCGGGGGGACTGGTGAAGGTGGGCTACGAGGGCCTGTCCCTGAGCCCTTCATGACGACCATGCTGACTAGATGTGAACATGCTTCCTGGATAGACGCATGCTTGGCTATATTATAAATTTAAATAACCAGATAAGGTAAGCGGCAGGAAGACCTGAAACCTCCACTCAACTGGACTCTAACCACGAGCTCTGTCTACTGGGATACACAGACCCTAAATCATAACGAAGCCCGCAGGTCCTGATGTGGGGCATGAGCTCACTGGCTTTTATTCCACTTTCCCCTTCGTCCTTAGCAAGACTGAGACCTTGCCCAGTGCCTCCTGCAGCTGGTGCGGCCATACGGTGAGGTTCTGGCCAGGAGACAGTGTGGGATTCCTGGGAAGGGTCTTTAAAGGAAGGAGGTATGTATCATTTTGGACTTCTGTTCTTTGTCCATGGTCCAGACTGTAGTGTAAGTGTCCTAACTGGTGTTCCAGCAGCCATTGTAGACCATGAAACAACCTCAAAGTTGGACACTAAGTGCTGGGAGTGTGGAGCTGAGAGAAATAACTTGGATCCTTGAGGACTTCCTGGGGCCCCTATACCAGCCCCACGCTACCTTCTGCAAACTTCTTTCTTTTTGTTGTTTTTTGAGACATACTCTCACTCTGTCGCCCAGGCTGGAGTGCAGTGGCACAATCTCTGCTCATTGCAACCTCCGCCTCCCAGGTTCAAGCGATTCTCCTGCCTCAGCCTCCCGAGTAGCTGGGATTACAGGCATGCCACCACACCTGACTAATTTTTGCATTTTTAGTAGAGACGGGGTTTTGCCATTTTGACCAGACTGATCTCAAACTCCTGACCTCAGGTGATCTACCCGCCTCAGCCTCCCAAAGTGCTGGGATTACACAGTGCCCGGCCAAACTTGTTTCTAATGCGAGGGAATAACTGCTTAGGGGCTGAAGACATGACAACCAGATGTCCATGACTCACAGTTCCTAACAGCGACACCCATTGTAACAACAAATCCAGTGTTAATACTTTCACTATTTCCAATAAGCCAAGACGTTTCCAAGCTAGAGTTTACAGGCTAGAGTTTAAATGATGACACCATTATCACTGTGTTACTCTATTTTTAAAATGAGCAAATAATCTAACTTTTTGACAAAAATGTTCTTACAGTTCAGTTTTCAAAAGGGAACTTTCTCTGTCTTACGAACGTCAAAATTACGTCCTGTCAGATGAATGGAAACCAGCAGGCAAGCTCATTTGCATTCAGAGAAAACAGAAACACAGTCAAGAGAGAACTCTTAGTTTGGTGGTAATAGTCTTGATCTTCAGAGAAGTTCAGTGCTGAGAAAATGTTTTTAAGAGCCTCAAACAACTCGAGGGTGTTTATTTTTACTTAGGTACCTGGGTCTTCTGCAAAAGTGGAACTCCTGGGGGCTGCTGCGGTTAGGGGTGATGACAGCATGTCTGCAGGCAGGTCCCACGGCGGCAGCACAGCAGGGGTCCAGGTCTCAGGAGCTGAAGCTGAGCAGCATTAGCTATAAAGAGCTCCCAGGTCAACAAGCCCCTCATCTCTGCCTTCAGTCTAGCTACTCCAGGAATCTTAAGTAATCCAGACACCGTTAGATTAGAAAGATGCAAGGTACTTATTTTTGTTCCCTACGTGCCTGTATTTTTGTTTCTTAGCAGCGTTCCTGGACGCTTAGGGCACCCACAAAAGCATATGCGCATTGTAGCTAAACTAGTGAGGCTGGGTGTCGGGGGGGGGGGGAACGATTAATATTGACCAGGACAAACGAGAGCAACCCATGATGAGGATGAGGTCAGTGACACACAAACAAGCCTGCGTGCACTGGCAGGGCTGCTTCCCCCTTGGGCCAGGTGCAGCTCGGTTCTGGGCTCTTCCGTACATGCCGTGGACTCCAGGCCAGGCTGCACCAGGCTGGGCTTCACCTTCCCATCAGCTCAGCAGGACACTCTCCTCACAGGGACACTGAATCCACTGAATTTCTAGTACAGTATTCAGCACAAAGCAGACGTTCAACAAGTCTAAATTGTTTTCCACTTTCCATGCTATTCTCATACCCCTTTGGGCAGATGTTTGTAAGTAAACCTATATATATTTAAATCCTCTCTTTTGGGGGCTGGGGGGAGAACTCTTGTGTCAAGGATAGTGTAAAGTCATAAAGCCATAGTATAGCACTACATCAATTATTTCCACTGGGCTAAGAGACACCTATTGTCATTAATATAAGGTGCACTCTTTATTGAAAATAGAAGGAAACCCGTGCCTGTTGTGCTGAGCAGAGATGGGTGTTGGCTTCCCCTGCAGGACAGAATGACCTTCCAGCGACAGGAACAGGAGCCAAGGGACAGCTTACTGTCCTGGCTTAGTGCTCTTTCCTCTGTTATCTCCCTGACACTGACGAGGGTCTCGTCCGATGCCCGTTAGTCTTGTCATCACGTCCCACCAAGTGGATGTAACTGTCACCATCTTAGACACCTGCCCTCTCTACCAGACACCACACCCCTAGGAGCAGGGGCTGGGAGGGAGCATTTCCGTGTTCTCACAATGAGATGATGCAGGTCCCAGAGGAAATTCATGGCCCAGGCTTGTTGGACTGAATGAATGAATGAATGGCGTGCCATGGAACAGCAGCCTGGCTTGTGTTTAATGCCACATGAGACATCATTGTCACAGTCCTCAGAGCCAGGTTTGATCAACGCTACGAAATTCTTCATTCAAATATCAACACGAACTCCTTACCTCCAAGGCCCCATCCAAAATGTGTGACCCCACAAGCAAGGAGGAGCTCCATCCTAGAGGCTACAAAACACTAATACCAATTCCCCTCCCCATACAAAGTAAGGTGCAGGTACAGAGCTCTGCCACAAATGAGCACACCCATCTCCTTCCCTCAGCAGAGAAAGGTTCTGCTCACGTCGTGAGCCACAAAAGAACCCTTTTGTTTGTCTGCTTGTTGAAAGGGGGGACGAGAAAGGAGAAAAGAATGAGTATTTCAGTACAGCTGGGCTGGCTTGCTCCACAGCCCAAGACAAGCGCCAGGACAGTCCAGCTGTGAGGGTGGCTCATGCCAATGTCACAACCCTGTGACGACAAGGGGCTGTTATCCCTGCCACCCTGGCTGTGCCACTGAGGACCGCAGCGCTCCTTTGTCCTGCTGCCTGGAGGGCTGCCCGGGCTGCTGGCAGGCCAGCACAGCCCGGCCCTGGCCCAGTTGGCGCTGGCGATGGCTGTGCACTTCTGCGGCTCAGGCCCTCACAGCACAAAGGCCCATCAGAGGGGCTGTCTGGGATCAGAGAAGATGCTTCCTTCAGCTGTTGTCTTCATCCCATTCCTGGACACTCCTGGCCAACCCTCTACTATGGACAACTGGTAGACCTAAAAGCCGATGTATTATAATTTTGCAAAACTCCTCTGAGGATACTTTATGTATTACGGGGAGATATAATCCTAGAAAACCTAGTTCTTTGGTGTATGGCTTTGTTTTATATTGCTGCTTTGAGTTCAAATCATGATGGCATGAGATTTAATTACCTTCATTTTCCAGACAAGGGCATACAGGATGAAATACATACTCTGTGTTCTAAAATTGTAAGGTAAGCATAATGGGCATGCATGGAACAACTTTGACTATAAATCCCTGCTGGCTGAGCCTCACTTTTAATGTCTGGTTTTTTCTTTTCTTTGGGGAGGCAGGAGGTGTGGGCAGAGGCACAGAAAGCAACGGTTCTTCAGAAAAGGCAGGAGATTCCAACCTAAATTGTGCCTAAAGAGCAAGGCACTCCTGGACTTGAATGACCCCGACTTGCTTCAGGGAAATTAGCACAGGAGGGCTGGAGCGCTGCCAAGGCAACGAAGGGAAATGGTTTCCAGACTCAGCCCAGCCAGGAGGAAGCGGGGCGGCAGGGCAGAGGAGGGGTCACGGGTCTGCGCATCCTCACCTGCCACACTCGCCACGACTTAGTTCCCACAAATGCTCAGGCTTTTCGTGGTTTTTTTTTTTTTTTTTAAAGAAAATAGGAACACAAAAATGAACTTTGTCCATTCTCAAAAACAGAAAAACCAAGGAGAGCAGGTGAGGTGAGGAAAGGTTCTCAGAGCACTAAGTATGCAGGTCTTAGCAGAAGGGAAAGACAAGCAGGTCCCACCCTGAGGGCTGGCCACGGAGCAAAGGCAAGCATTGGGGACTGGCCTCGCGCTATGCACGGGCAGGGAAAATTGCCAGAGATGTGTAATTTACCTTTAGATACAACAATGTACGCTTGCTTCTGACAAGGACTACTTGAATAGCAGCCATCCTCCAAACCAGAATACTGCTCCATTTAGGAGGGAAAAAGGAAAGTAAAATTTCTATAATTATCAGCAAAAGGCATCAGAAGGGAGAGAATCTGGGAGTTTGAAATGGCCTATGCCAGAGTGCGGTGAGTCACACCTACAATACCAACAATTTGGGAGGCCAGAGCAAGAGAATTGCTTGAGGCCAGGAGTTTGAGACTAGCCTGGGCAACAAAGTGAGACCCCATCTTTACAAAAAACCCACAATTATCCAGGCATGGTGGTACACACATGTGGTCCCAGCTTTTTGGGAGGCTGGGGTGGATCACTGAGCCCAGGAGATTGAGGCTGCATTGAACTGTAATTATACCATTACACTCCAGTTTAGATGAGAGAGTAAGACTCTCCAAAAAAATGTAAATAATAGCAAAATAAAAGTAATTTTTAAAAAAGAAAATGGCCCAGCTATGGGGGTTTAAACCATAGCTCAGGAATCACTAAGGGGCTTTTAGAGGCCATCTGTTTAAAGATCCTTAAGCACAGGGGTCGTTCCTGTGGCTTCTGCATCTCCTGTGGGGCCAGGCATTTGCAAAGCTCTTAAGTGTTTATTGATGTATGAGGAGGCCAGAGCCTCCTGTTTATCAGCACTCCTGGCTGCCGTCCTCCAGCCCTGCTGACGCGCTAATGTCGTGACCATCGAGGGATTCGGTAAGGAAGCTCTGTGCCCTGTGTGTGTTCTGTTCTGCTGAAAGGAGTCACATGGAAAAGCTGCAGAACATGTCCGTTCTGCACCCTAGACTCGCCTTCCCCAAGTGAGGACTATCCCCCCTCACTTCCTCTTGCTACTCTATCCAGAAAATCACTGTTGTGTGAACAGATCTGGGGAGTCAGGACATGCAATACCCACCCTCTCAGTTGGCCTAAGAGGGTGGGTTTCCACCCACTTCCAAGGGGCATCCACAGGCATGGCTGGATGGATTTTCATCTGAGGTGTCTGGAATCCTACCATCCATCCAAAATTAAACTGGGTCTAATTGTCAGCCTAAAAAAGGCTCTATGGATTCTTGGTTAAAAATTAATTGGGGGTTGTGAACACGCTCGTTCCCTACAGGCATCATTAGTTATCCCCCAAAATAAAGATGCCTGTCATCTCCAAAGACAAACATAAGTTTACTAAAAACTATAGAGTGATAAGAAATAGTAAAGCTTCAGGTGTATCTTTGGTAAACCATCAGGTCTGTCCCTAAATCATCAGAAATGGGAAATGAGGGGTTAAGTTTCTTTCCTCTTCTAACAAATAACTCTATTCATTACATTAGACCAGGCGACAACCATCTCTATATAGAGGGTGGCAGTTGGTTCAAGCTCTACCTTCCTTTCTCAGTTGGATCTATTTTAAGCCTGCAGCAGAGGAAACTTGGCAGCTGAATGTTTCCAAAAGTTAGTATACCACTTCCCTACTTCGGATCACACAGGAGGGCACAGCCCAGGAAGCAAAGATTCCTTGGGTGGGGAGGGGCAGGCGCCAGCCCAGAGCTCACACGGCCCCCAAGTTCATCAACGTCCCGTTGACAGCCTTCACTGGACACAGTTTTCAAATCTCACTTACATGTTGCATCTAAAAAAGTAGAACTCACAGAAGCAGAGGGTAGAATGGGGGTTTCCAGGGGTTGGGCCGTTGGGGATGATGGGGAGATGTTAGTCAAAGGGTACGAACTTTCAATTGTAAGATGAACAAGTTCTAGGACTCTGATGGACCGTAAGGGTGGTGAACATGTGAGTTTGACTGTGGTCATCAGTCCACAATGTATATATGTATCAAATAATAACACTGTATACCCAAGATATAGACAATCTTTGACAATTAAACAATTAAATATATTCAAATTTTAAAAATTTAAAGAAATTTATTGATAACAAATTTCAACGTCAAGGACTTAGTTAAGGGAGTGGAGAAATGAGGCAGGCTGAGGTCTCACTGATGTAGGTTGGGCAGAGCTGGCTGAGAGTTTCAAAGCAGGTGCGATGATCACCTTTCACAGATCAGGAAATGGAAACTCAGAGACATCAGACAACTTGTCCAAGAACACTATCTTAAAAAGACTAAGCCAGGACCACGATATGGGCCTGGAGCTACAGGACTGGGAAGTTCTCCATCACTCTACAATGCCAGAGAGGTGAGGGATGCCTCCAACAGCAGGTGGTTGAGTAGAATCAGTTAGCTAGTCATCGTTATTGGATATTCTAGACTTTGTACTTTCTCTTTGTACTATTGCTCATTGTTGGACTTGTTTGGTTTTTCCTTTAGGTTTTCTCTAACATAATAAAACAGCGATGATTTATAATTATTAGCGGAGGGTTTGACAATCAGGAAAACATTTAGGTTCAGCTACTCTGAAATCGATTTAAGATTCACAGCATGTCCTCATTATGCTGCATCACTGGCATAAATTATTGTATATTTTAATGCTCCATATCTCACAACATCCAAGAGATGTTGGTATCAATCCTACACTGAGTCAAGGCATGTGTCTGTGCACAGGTGTCATCACGTCCGTCCTTGCGTTCTCCTAACACGTTTCTTGAACTATAATCAGGACACCACTCCCGATGATGAAGTACACTTCCAACAAATGGTTGCTCATCAAGGTCTCAGCTGCAGTGTTTAATCACACAGCAGAAACCATGTATTTTCTCATATACTTCTCTTTCTTGTAATATCTCTTAATTATCTCATTTACTCCTATATAAAAACGGTGCTCAAAAATTTAATTACAAGAGCAAGATCTTAAGGAGTTGCAAAGTGTGTGTCTATTTCACATAGAGAAATTTTCAAAAGCCCCCAGTGCTATGAATGAGGAAAAGTAACTGGATGATGCGCCAGAAAAGGGTAAGGGGTGGTGAGATAAATTAACAGAAGCCCATTTCTAAAACTAATTACCTATATATTGTTTCCTAAAATAAATCTACCTGCTCATTTCAGGTGACGCTCTTAACACCTTTCAACCTTTCAAACATAGACCCTGAAGAATAGCTCCAGTGTGGGGCCCCAGATAGCTACAGGACGTTCCCTGAGACAGTAAGATCTGGAAACTGGGGAACTTTACATGCCCATAAGGCCAAATGACATAATCGTATGCCATTTTACAGGGGAAGAAACAGAAGCAGAGCTCTTGGGAGACCTTCCTAAGGTCACACAGTTTGTCTGCGAAAAATCAGAATCAGGCTCATTGTTTTCCTTCATTTTCACACAGGCTTGAAGTTGTTTTGTGCTGAGAGAACTACAGGGATGGACACCTGCTAGCTCCCAGGTCACCTGCAGGCCCTTCCAAGAGTCATTTCAGCCTCAGGTCTGCACTCTGTTCCTACTCTCTTCTCAGCCACATCAACAGCTACAGCTCTGTGAACACTTGGTGTTGGAATTGAGATTGGAGTTTTCTTTAATTATTCTCTCTCAACTTAAAAGGCTGAGGCTGAAAAGGGAAGCTTGAGCTCAGCAGATCCTTTCACAGAGAGGCTGAGAAGACAAACTCTCTGATTTCTGGTCTTGTCAGAAAAGATTAGAGTCAAAAATCATGGATGAGGAGACAAAAATTTGTCTCCAAAATCTTGCCACTCTGGTGTTGTGAAGGTCTTTAAGTCGGTCACTTAGAGTCTTACCAGGTCATCTGAAGGGCAAGCCCATTGGAGGCCATGGGAAGAGACATCAACTCCCATCATCCCCACGAGTACAGAGCCTCAGATACAATGCAGGTCTCTTCCAGGACCAACCCAGGACAGCAGTCACAGTCTGAGGGGGAGGACCCGAATCCCCTTGGGCTCTAAGATTGTGCCATTACCTAGAGCTTCCAAACACCTGCTCAGAAGTCAGAGAAAAAGTTAGCAGCCAGAGAGACTCCTTGAGAATGGGGTGTGCACATTCATCCTTCGGCAGTCTCACCCGGGGTGTTTTAAGGATGGAGCTGGCTCAGGCCAGCAGACCCAAAAGCAGGGGGACACCCTCTAGGGCTTCAATTCCCTGAAAAGAATTCCACGGTTCCTGTATTTGCACTGAACAATGTAAATCAAAAAGAGAAAAAAACAAAAGCAAAGCAAGACAGGAACTAAAGAGTTTCACTTTTTCTGCCACCAATTAATCCAAAAGCTAAAAAGTACCTGTATAATACTCAAAAGCTATCAGAGCAAAGGCCCTGGATTAGGAACTCCTTGTTGCTAGGTAGTAATGCTCAACCCTGTTGATTATGCAATGGCAGACCAACGTCTTCGTTTAAAGACAGGCACTTCTTGGTCAGGGGCAGCAAGGTGCTGCCTGGACACAAGCAGACACTGTACCAGCTGTGCTGTCTTTGAACCAGAAGAGGCATCAGAGATCTCCCCGCCAACTCCTCCATGGGCAACTGAGGCCAGGAGAGAGGCAGTGATTTAGCTGAGGTCCTGGAAAGTCATTTGCAGAGCCACTGTCTAAACCCAGTTTTCTGACTCTCAGGGAATGTGATGTTGGTCTCTAGACAAGAAATAACAAATAGCTTACATATATATGAAGCTATTTTTATGTGTATATACATACACACATAAAAATGCACACACATATTGTGTGCATGTACACAGATATACATACATTTCTATATGTACATATACATGTAACCTATTTGTCATACATGTGCACATATGTGTATACATACATACACATATATATGCACACACATACTTAGAAATTTCAATTCTAGACAAATAGAGACTAATAATCCTGTTGCATTTTTTTTTTTTAGCAGATTGGGCCTTATATGTAATTAACAAATTATACAAATAACTTGGCTGAGGTGTCCAGACATTTTCCATGAATGCTATTTCAAGGCAGTTTCCCTCTACCAGCTCTCTGCGATTTATCTCATTTGTTTTTGTTTGTTGGTGAGAGACTGAGTCACAGAAGCAGCTGGTAACACTTCAGAACCCCACAGGAAGCAGCCATGCAGATGCTGTGCTCATCACCCACTAAAGTGTCCCTTTGTCACTAATTAGTCAACAATTATTTATTGAGGAAAAATGAAAGTAGGGAGTCCCTCTTCCTTAAGAGACAGTGACACCTTTACAGACGCCAAAGATGAGTGGTGATCCATCGAGACTCCCTGCTTGCTTTTATCTAACACTGGTCTTGCAGACAGTGGGGTACTACATTCTGGAGTGGTGGCGGTGGCATGCCTAGTGACAGTAACAGTACTTCAGGGCCCGCAACTCACATCAGTTGGGGAGCTGCTGTGCTTCACACCTCTGTGATTACCCTAGTGCACAGGGTGGCCCCCTGACGACTTGCTCTTGTAGGGGCAGGGGCAGGGCCACGTGGGAGAATTCAAGGTTATGTAATGCTTTCTCTTGACCACCTATTAACAGAAAGCAATGACGGCAAGGCTTCTCTTTGGGAATTCATATTTTATATTTTTCATACTGTTTTTAATTTTTCTTACTTACATTAACTAATAGCAAAATTATGTTGCATTTCTGAGTAAACAATAACTCCTATGAAAGATTACCTAGAAACACATGAAGTCCTTGCGGGACTCTTTCAGCTAGCCGATAAACATTTATGACTGAGCCATATATGTACTGACCCTACTAGGAATAAAAATTTGCTACCCATATCCCAGCAAGTGCTGCCAGTTCTTCAGGTTACAGCTACATAGATACAGCTCTTCTTCTATTACTGCTTTAAAGCTTTGTGAGTAAGCTGGGATGTCTGTAGCCAGTGCTGGGTCTAGAACAATGTTTTACAGGAATGCTCCTCACCACGTGGCCTGGGCAGACTGCCCCTGCTTGCCAGAGAAGTTGGGTAAGGACAGGGGGAACTGAGGCAGGCAAGCGGAGCCTCCACAAGCCCCTGTCACCTGGGCTGATCTCCAGGGATGCGTCTTCAGAACCATTATGTCTTGTTTTCTTCTGCCAGAGTGACATCTACTGGGAAGTATGCAGGTATGCAGCCTGCTCCTCTGACAGTCCCACTCAATATTCACCCTGGTCTATTTTTGCACAAGGTAAGAATTTCAACCAGCTTGGATAAACACGCAAGTTGTGTGACATGAAGATAAATTTGGCAACGGTTGCTTAGAAACTGACAACAGTGCAATCAATAGGCAGTTTCCCAGAGCACCCTACTCCAACGCCTTTGAAAGTGCCAATCAAAGTTTGCAAAACCATTCATTATATTTCAATATGTGGAATTTTCTTTTACCTTGAAAAATGATTAGGTTTTGTTTGTGTTTAAAAACTTACTCTTAATTCAAAGTGAAAATGATGAGATTGGACATCAAGAATTTAGATCTACTGGTGTCTGGTATCGAGGTTCTTCAGCTACTCAATGCAGACGATGAGGGTGATGGCCATGATGGTAACGATAGATAATAACACTTATATGCCACATACTAAGTGTTTTACATTTCTTAGCTCACTTCTTAACAATTTCCGGTTCCCCTATAAAAAACTTTGTCTAAAGAAACCACCTTTAGGCACTCGTCTTTGAGAAGGTCAAGTTTAGATGAGGATCGTTTTCAAAGTGAAGACGAAGTCTAGTATTTGCTTACCATTTTCTTTTGAGACAGGATCTCACTCTGTCACCCACCCTGGAGCACAGTGTTATAATCATAGCTCACTGTACGCTTGAACTCCTGGGCCCAAGTGATCCTCCTGGCTCAGCCTCCTGGGCAGCTAGGACTACAGGCATGTGCCATCATGCCTGGCTAATTAAAAAAGGAAATTTTGTAGAGATAGGGTCTTGCTATGCTGGCTAGGCTGGTCTCCAACTCCTGGGCTCAAGTGATCCTCCTGCCTTGGCATCCCAAGGTGTTGGGATTACAGGTGTGAGCCACCGAGCCTGGCCATGCTTATTATTTTCTTAAGCCAGATGAAAGGGCTGTAACATCCAAGCTTGGTTTTCATCACCATACATTGCTAATATCTATTAATCACTCTTCACATAGCATTAATCACCCTTTAAACGGTGGTTCTCTTTAGACAAGGGGAAAAGAGCAATTTGACAGGGAAGAAACCTCAGTTAGGTGATCAAGGCCACCATCAGCAGTTATAAATCACGTTGCTAGTATGGACCTTTGATATGACACACAAGGACAAGGACAATCAGTGACAACCATCACCCATCATGGCCTTTTCCAAACATATTTCTGTGTATCCCACTGGCAATTCTGTTTACCCACTGACGCTCTCTTTCCCTCAAATACATCTCCTACCTCCGGAAACATACTCATCCTTAAAAGACCAGGCTCAGGTGCTCCCTGTTCCATGAAGCTTTCCTTGTTTTCTAAGGCAGAAGTTATTTCTTTCTCCTTGGTCTATGTGGTTATTTGATCTGGACTCATAATTTTTCTTTATAAAAGCCTCTCTGGAGGCGGAGGTTGCGGTGAACTGAGATCGCACCACTGCACTCCAGACTGGGCAATAAGAGCAAAAACTCCATCTTAAAAAAAAAAAAAGTCTCTCTGGATTCGGGCACAGCCAAGCACCAAGCCTTGCTCTCCCAATGCACCTGCCTCAATCCTCACCCTGAATTTCACACATTAAAAAGACTTAGATATAGTGCAGGTAATCATATGTCTTCACTGGATGGTAAGGCTCTTGAGAGCAGTTTATATAAATCCAATTTCTATCAACTCAGAAGTACTCATTCCAGTGAGGACCTGGGGCCTCTTGATAACATGTAGAAATGACAACGACCAGTCACAAGAAGGTAAGCTCTGTTCACCAAAAAATGTTCCCCACTCTCCAGGAAACAATGCAATAGATTCAGAAATTCCAAGTACCTAATACATAGCTCATAATTAAATCAAGTTTCCAGACATGGTGAACTCTAGAAAATAACGTATACTGATGCTGTAGAAGATGAGTTTTATTTATCCAATTTATGAGTACACAAATTATAAATCTCAGTGGCTCCAAGTAGTTAGAACAGGAATGCATTCTAAAACTACCAACTGGGTCATGCTAGATGGAGAATAAATCTAATGCTTACCTCAGACTCACATTCTCTACATAATAAGCTGCAAGGAAGACACCAATGAAGCTAATAAAAATAATGTAAGAATAATTCCCACACAAAAAACTGCTTTCCCACCTTCTTAGAAAACAATACAACTCTGAAACAAGCGCTAATAATCCAAGAAGTCCCAATTATTCCTCATCTATACAACAATTATTATATACTCTATAAACTTGTTTCCATCTACAATTCTGTGTCTTCATCTAATTACAGTGAATTTCTCTGAGACACACCTGGCTTACCTAATGAGATAGACCATGTACTTTTTCAACTCAAAAACCAACCGATCACATTGTTTTGCACCCTAGGGTAACAACTGCTCCATGCCTCACAGGGCTACATAACAAATTGTAGGCACTTACAGCTTGCATCTTCTAGCCCATTTTAAATGAAAACAGTGACCTGAAAATCAGTAATGTATCGAATATTGAGTTCCATAGGTAAGAGAACATAACCTATTTCATCTAAAGTAAACCAGCTGAATCATTTCTACAAAGAGAAAAAGAGGAAGAGATGAGGGGAAGAAGGGAAGGGGTAGGCTGTGACTCATTTTATTTCCACGTTATTTGCAATCAGACTTAAAATGTATCCCAAACTGATACAGAAAGGTAGTGTTGAGGTTACATGGTTCCATTAAATGGCCTTCTTTCCTCCTGCTGATTATCTTTTTAAAAAATTAACTGAAGTCTATAGTTTATTTCTACTTCCTTCGTTTTTGCCTAATGTCCCTTTTCTGTCCCAGGATGCCACCCAGGATGTCTCATCACCTTTAGTCACTGGTCTCCTTAGGCTCCTCTTGGCTGTGACAATGTCATCAACTCTTTGTTTTTGATGACCTCGACAGGTTTGAGGAATAACAATCAGGTATTTTGTAGCATTCTCCTCAACTGGGATTTGTCTGATGTTTCCACTCATGATTAGACTAACGTTAGGGTTTGGGAGAGGAGGACCACAGAGCACGTTATATCACTGTAATGCCAACATCAGCATTGGCGTGATCACCTGGAGTGTTTGTCAGGTTTCTCTACCATAAAGCTGCTCTTTCCTCCTTTCATGGTATACATGTGGAAGAGGTCACAATGCACAGTACCCACATCAGCAGCCAGGGTTAGGCTCCCTCCTTGAGGGCGGAGTGTGTACATAAATTACAGATTACCATCTGAAAACATACACAAGTGGCAGTATCACTAAAATCTTATTTTTAACGGTCAAAGGTATTAAATTAATTTCGGTTAGAATGTTCCTGAACATTAGCATTCCCTAAAGAAAATAATATTATTAAAGGGCAATAGGTTATTGTAGCAGAAAAGTTGTGAAGATCTAGTTGAGGATGTTTTTGGACCCCGAGCCTTTGCGTCATATGGAGAGGTGTTCACACGGAGAGTCAGGTGTAGACGCTGACGCTACCTATACATTGAATACACAACCCTTACAGATGAAACCTGACCACGTAAAGGTGAAAAAAATATATTAACAGAAAAGCCTCCATCTAAAGCTACATTTTAAAGTAAATGCTTAAAATATACAACTAGTTTATTTCACTTGACTCCCTTGACCTAGAAAAACACATAAAAACAACTAGTCAGTTACCATCTGAGTTTTATACATTGCTATGGGCTAACTCTGGACTTTGGCCATAACTTATAATGTTTTTATATTGAAAATTATATTTTTAGTTCAAACAACTGACCTTTAGCAAACAAGAGGAATATAAAAACATTTTTAATGCTTGCACTCCTTATGAATTATTCTTTGATCTGTCGGCTCAATAACTATTTGTAGAGTGCCTACTGTGTGTCAGACACCAGGGAAGCAGAGAAAGTACAGTCCTTCCATTATCTATTCAAGTACAAAGCAGACAAAAGTGGGATCACGTGATTAAATGCGAGCTATGTGACTAGAACAATTAGAAGAAATAAAACATACTGAGAGTTAAAAATGGGCTACACAGAGATGCTCGAGAGAGCCTTGGATGGGGAGGTCACTCACTAATTCACCGCACAGATGAGAATTTCAGGGAAATCTGTTCCACCTGACAAAAGGGGCAGTTGGTCACAGACACACTCTCGAGACCGGGCCTGATTGCTTCATGTGTGAACACGAAAGCGGGGAACACACAGAAAACACACACCACAACACAGGGTGCTGGGGCAAGGCGACTGTCTCCATGCGATGAACAGACACGGTTATCTGCTGTAGAAATGGAGGTTAGCCAGGGAGCCTGCACCAAGAAAGAGCTAGAAAATAAAGGTATCAGAAAGCTAAAGATTAATGAAGCCCCATGGCTATTAATGGGAATCACCCCCCGTTCTCAGCACAGCTCAGGGAACAACAATTTCAGCTTCCCATAAGGAAAAAGTGATTTCAAATCATGCAAATAATTATTTTAGAAGAAACATATCCTTTTAATTTAGCATTTTTCTAACTCCGTAATTTAATTTATTTCTGTGTTAAGAGGCGGTTTACAGACATATTTTAAGAACGTCATTCTTCAAAATCTCATCTCACATCTTCAGACGTTTTTCTGTCACTATAACCAGTGTCTAGACACCCAAATTAAGTAGAGTAAACCCAGCCACAACCAAAATGATCCTTCTGCTTTAGATAATGTGTACACAAGGTCACAAACACGCAAGCGTACAAATATTTTCAACATGTACCAAACAGGAGACCTTTATTTGTAGACAAAAATATTGATGTTGCTAAGTGATACTGAACAAATCACAAGCTATAAGTCTTTATTATTTATTTCCATCTATTTCCCACTCATAAACACTTTTAACTCTGTTCCAGGTCTACACACATTTAGTCTCAACTAGGATGTCACATTTACTAAAAATATAACAAAATACTAACCTCTTATCATTTTTCAGATCCTTTTTAAAAATACACAGAGGGTGACTAAAGTCTTAAACGAACAACGTCATAAAGGAAGTAAATGAACCAGATAAAATGATGATTGGTTAATTTCAACCTAATCTAGGAACTTTTTGTGTAGCAAACTCTGACATTTTCTGAATGAGCTAGAAATAAAGCTAGGCAAAGGAAATCCCTAGGCAATCTCGATCTGAAGCTCGGTAAAGAACTGTGCATACGCGCTCACTTGGGTAGCCCCTGAAGAGGGAGACGGAAAGGTCCTCCACTTTTCTGTACTGTCTAGAAGAATAGCATTATCTAAAGTTGGGATACAACACAGAAAAAAAGAGTAAAGAGTCACAGTCCTCCAGGAGCCACCTCAGCCATCAGCCTCTCCTCCATTGTTAGGAAGTGGAGGGAGAGGGGTGAGCCCTGGCCATCAATCAAAGGCACAACCAGACTGCGCCAGGAACCACAGAGGAGGCCAGAGGGAAGGATCATGACTGGATAGGCAGCATCTGAACCCTTAGGAGCTAAGGGAAACTTAAAGACAGTTTCAAAGATGCATAAGCCCAGTCTAGAGATAGTGCACTGTCCTTCCAGGTCCAGCTAAGGCAGAGATCAGAAGGCATAAAATGTAAGTGCCTTGGAAGAAGTGAAGTGCAAGGGTAGGGCATGGTGGCTCACGCCTATAATTCCAGCACATTGGGAGGCTGAGCGGGCGGGTCACAAGGTCAGGAGACCAGCCTGACCAACATGGTGAAGCCCCATCGCTACAAAAAATACAAAAATTAGCCAGGCGTGTTGGCACGTGCCTGTAATCCCAGCTACTCAGGAGGGCAAGGCAGGAGAATCGCTTGAACCCAGGAGGTGGAGGCTGCAGTGAGCTGAGATCATGCCACTGCACTCCAGCCTGGGTGACAGAGCAAGATTCCATCTCAAAAAAAAAGAAAAAAAAGAAAAAAAAAAGTGAAATGCAGGTATACCTTCCGGTGACCCTGGGATTCAATGACATCAGTAGTAATCTGTCTGCACTGTCTCAGCAAGAGGAAGCACAGTGTCGGGCTGGTGGACAGTTGAAGGGATGCAGGTGCTCACCCTGGCGGGCTGCCAGGAGCTGCAGGCCCAGGTGCTCACCGCACCCAGCTGTGCCTCATTTTGTTCACCCTGCTGATGTGGTTTGGATGTCTGTCCCCTCCAAATCTCATGCAAAATGAGATCTCCAGTGTTGGAAGTGGGGCCTGGTGGGGGGTATCTGGGTCATGTAGTGGATCCCTCGTGGCTTAGTGTCCTCCTTGTGGTAATGAGCTCACAGGAGATCTGGTTGTTAAAGCGACGGGAACCTCCCCCTTGCTCCCTTGCTCCCCATCCCGCCATGTGACATGCTGGCCCCTCTTTGCCTTATGCCATGAGTAGAAGCTTCCTGAGGCCTCCCCAGAAGCACATGCTAGCACCAAGCTTCCTGGACAGCCTGCAGAACCATGAGCCCAATAAACCTCTTTCCTTTATAAACCACCCAGCCTCAGGTATCCCTTTGTAGCAGTGCAAAAAGAACTAACATCTGCCAACTTGACAGGCCCAAATTCATGTAGGTCAGGATCTTCTCAGTCCGCCTCTGCAACTGGTTTCCTCCCAATTCCCCATGTCTCCTCCTGGCAGAGGACCCTCCTCTGTCCCTGTTGGCCACCCTCCTACCCCCACCGTGGCGTACTCTGTGATGCTGTCCTGTATGCTCACTAACTCCCCCTCAGTTCTGCAGAGTTTTGGCTACTTTTCCTCTTTCCTGTCTTCTCGCTCTTTCTCTGCAAACCAGAGCAATTGGAGCACTCCTTGCTCTCAGCTTTATCACATGTGCCCTGGGAGAGCTGAGGCCTCAGCAACCTGGCAGGATTCACTCTTAGCTGTGTGTCAACAAGCAGTTCTGCCCCCCCAAGCATGGCCCAAATGGGCCTGTGCACAGACTGAACGCAAAACAGATCCTTCACAGGACACACAACAGGAGCACTTAATCAAGATGCTCTACAAGGTGCCCCTGACAGGACGGTTGGCACAGCTGTCCCAGGGTTGCAGGCGACACTCACTGCTGCTCTGTTGGACAAGCCCCCACATTGCTGAGCATGGGAAGAAAGAGGGTTGCGGGTGGCACCCGATGACCCTGTTTTGCTCATGACCGTTGGAGGTGAAGTCAAACATTAGATCCTGTGGAGAGCTAGAAAATGGCACTGATGGTAGGAGTGTCATTTAGGGATGCACAGAAAATTGCACATGGAAGACAAGAAGGGCCCGGTGTTCTGCTACCCCAGAGGCAGAGGTCAAGCCCCTGGGCTGGGTGATGAGAATGAGCACAGAGGGGGCATGACTGGAGGGTGGTGTGGCCAGCCATCCTGGCCCACGGTGACAGCATCTGCGATCACAGGAGGGAGCCCAAGGGAGGCAAAGCATGGAACATCCCCAACAGAATTCAGCCCTGCCTGCTCGTGGAGGAAGGGACTTGGGGCCAGGGTTTGGACATCGTTCACAGTGAGACTTGGACTTAGACTTGGGGTCTCACTCTTCCCAGGCTCTCTCCATCGCCCCTAGATCTGGACAGCCGGGGGGCTGTCAGCCAGGCCACTGTGATCTTCCTTGCTTGCACCTTGGCGGGTGTCAGCTCCTGAAGCGGCGATTTCCTAAGCCCATTGCGGAAGCCTGCTCGGTGGGACTCATCATCCTGATGGCATCAACACTGCCAGTGCTCATGCCTCGCGCCTTCCTCTTGGCGGTCCTCAGGGGCGCCTGCTCATTCTCACGGCATTCGTTCATGATGCAAGCTGTCCAGACACCCTCTGCCCTCTTGAGCGTTGATTTATTCTAAGCCCTCTGCTGTTCCCAATATTACACCTTTCCACAGACCCATGGCAAGTTCAAGAATTTTGTTTACATCCATCACAATTTGCATAACACCAATCAGTTGAAGATTTTTTTCCCTATACTAGCTTTCCCTCTATAGAAATTAAACAATCCCGTGAATGAAACCGTTTGTCTATTACATGTGAAGTGCGTGTCTGTCAGCTCAGAGCTTTGTGTTTTTATATTCCTCATGAAGCTGTCCCTTATTCTCCCTCCAAGACCACTACAGTATTTTGTTGGAAGCCTTTTCCATGGTGGAACTTACATTGTCATGCTGCGGTAATCTGTTTTCAAGTCTTATGTTAGGTAGATAATAAGCCCGTTGCCTTCTTATAGACGGCAACTGTGTCTGCTTTCTTCCTGTGTGGGCACGTGGCCAATGCTCCAGAAAAGAAAAAGGTTGCTGGATTGAAATATGCTAATGGGATGATGGCAGCGGTTCAGAAGAATCCGTGAGGCGGAATTATCATCTCCATTATACAGAAGAACTGCAGCTCAGAGAAACGAAGACTCTTGCCCAAGTTTCCCTGGCTTCTAAAGTGGTGGTGCCTAAATTGAACCTAGTTCTGTTTGATGGCAAAATTGCCTTCTTGACCCGTCTGCTGCTGGCTTCCCCAGAAAAACAAGGAAGTAAGACAACCAAATGCCAGAAGCTTTAAAATTGCACAGACTAAAATAAGGCTGTCCCAGCTGCACAGGTGCCGCTGGTCTGCGCACACATGGTCCAGCCAGGGCTAATTTTAATTCTTTGTCTGTTCTCTAAGTTTCTTCCCCTCTTCCAACAGAACCCATCGTCCTCTGCTCTCAGTAGCCACGGCCTTTCTATGTTTCATGCTCACAGCTCAGACGCTCAGATTCAGTTCCCTTTTTTTTCAGACAATGTTAAAACACAATCATAGATCTGTTCTCCCATTAAAATGCCTTCGTGAGTAAAATAAACTGAGCAGAACCGTCTGGTCTTCCTGGGCCCTTTCCCAGAAGCACCTGATGGACATCCCAGCACCTTCCACGAGCAGCACCCCAGCTGCGGCCCACAGCAGCTCCACTCTCCAGTGTGATGCCCCAGCCGTGCGTGCTCTCACTTTTCTGAGAAATGAAGACAGCTGTTTTCACTGTGGTTTTAGCCTAAACAAAACTCCAACTTCTTATTAAGAACGTTTAATAAAATCAACAGGGCGTTTAAACTGCCAGCAGGGAGCTAGGCAAATTAGATGCTGGCATGGTGCCTCCCTCTGTGTCTGGATGCAAATATTTCTCATCTTTACACAGCTTTTCTGAGACATCATAATGCCATCTCAACCAGCCCATCCGATACCACATGCAGCTACGACTTTGTGAGGCACACACCAGCATCCATTTGTGATGAAAACGAAATGCAACTCCTTGTAGAATCAGCTAGGCTAAGTAGCTGCTTGCTTTTGGGGAGCTGAAAATTCAGCTGAAAAGAAGTTGCTTTAGGACTCATGAAATAATTAATATATCCCCATCTTGAGATGGTAAAATGGAAAAAGTATTCCTTGCATTATCCCATCATGTATTTATTAGCTACTAATGATGGCAGTGGTGGCCTTTCTGGAGTGGCTGCTGCCATGACACTGGCTGCAGCAGGGGAGGCATGGCCAGGGCTGTGTGCTCCTCAGAGCAGGCAGGAGCCAAGAACAAACAGGAGCCCTAATGCTTTCCAAGTTGGCAGGGCAGGGGCCCCACCCTCCCAGGTGCAGCTGCAGCCCACCAGCCACAGCTGTGGACATCAGCATCTCTGTACCCCTGCACTCTTGGAGGCGCAGGAATCCCCCCTGCCCCAGCAGGCTTGGAAATGCTTGCTCCAAATGCCTGGCCTCTCCCCCACTTCCAGCACCCACTCAGATTTCGGAGCAAACTTCTGGCCAAGCCCAAGTGCTCCTGAGATTCGACTATTGTGCACACACTTGGAGTGGCACTGACACGCCAGCCCCTTGTCCTTGGCCCCCTCTGGACTTTGGGTGCTGACAAGCAGGGGAGGGAGGCCTGACAGGGTACTGAAGGTGGCTTGGCTTGGGCCTGCAGGCACCCCTTGACCCAAAATTGCTGTTTCGATTCAGCAGTTTAGAAACACACTTCGTGTAGAATCTAAAAAGGGATATTTCTGATTGACAGGAGGCCTATGGTGAAAAGACAAATATCTCACAATAAAAACTAATGGGAAGTTATTTGTGAAAGTGCTTTGTGATGTGTGCCACAGATGCCATGAACAGCAGCAGGAGGCAGACAGGCTCCTGGGTGGAAAGGGGCAGGTACCTGGTGAAACACCACCTTCAGGCCAGGGATGGCCAGAAGTCTGGGGGCTGTGCTGCCAGTTCCGTGGACCAGAGTGAGAATTTATGGTGCTTTTTCCAGGCCCACCAGTGGCCGCCGATGGACCAATCAGAATCTACTTCCTCCCTTCTGAAGCCCATAAAAACCCCAGACTCAGGCAGATGACAAGATGACCTGCCTGCGGAGAGGAGCTACCCACTGTGGGTCTCCTCTCTGCTGAGAGCTGCACTTGTCAGAACGACCTGCCTGTGGATAAGAGCTATCCACTTCGGGACTCCTGAGAGCTGTACTGTGTCGCTCAATAAAGCACCTCTTTGCCTTGCTCACCCTCCAGTTGTCTGCATACCTCATTCTTCTTGGATGCAGGACAAGAACTCAGGACCTGCTGATGGTGGGACTGAAAGAACTGTAACACAAACAGGGCTGAAACACACCCTCCTGCTTGCCATGTTGTGGGTGACAAGAAGGAGAGAGAGAGAATGAGAGTAGATGCTAGTAAAGTAAATGATGAAGTGCTACATGTTCTTCCTTCCTACCTCAAAGGATGACTTAGTGGAAATAAAGTCAGTAACAGAAAGCAGGTTAACAAACGGAAACAGATGCACAATTCTCACTGGCACAAGAGCTCTGCTTGCCAATGGCGGGCACACTAGAATCTTATCTAGCATCAACAAATTTCAAGATGGCAAAAATTAAACAGCTGCACAGTCTCACCTCACCAGCCAAAAGGTCAAATGTTCTCATCTTAAGTGTCGTAAACGAAAAGAAGGGAACTCCTCTGTCAAGGGAGATGCAGTGAAACCCCTTCTCCAAGCCACTGGCTTTCCATGTGGCTATTTCATAATCTGGCAGAAACACTGCCTTTCTGTGCTGCTTCGTCATCCGGCAAGTCCCTCACTGATGCCGGTGACAGCACCCTCAGAGACCACTGTTTTCACTAAGCTGAGAAAGAAGGGATGGCAGATAGAGGAACCATGCGCCCTGACAGCATCAGGCCTAATGAGCTTGCATGTAGTTCCCTGCACACACTGATTACTTTTGTGTCACGGTGCTGAGTAATTCCACCAGTGTTATTCAGTGACATCGCATGGCAGTAGAGCATGTGGTATTTTTTAAATATGTTATCCCAGCTTGGATAACATAGCAAGACACTGTATCTACAAAAAATACAAAATTAGCCAGGCCATGCACACCTATAGTCCCAGCTACTCAAGAGGCTGAGGCAGGAGAATCACTTGAGCCCGGGAATTTGAGGCTGCTGTGAGCTATGATTGCACCACTGCACTCCAGCCTGCGCAACAGGGTAAGACTGTCAGGCAAGAAAGGGGGAGGGGAGGGAGAGAAAGGGGAGGGAAGGAGAGGGAAGGGGAGGGAAGGAGAGGGGGAGGGGAGGGGAGGGGGAGGGGGAGACCATCTTTAGTCTTTTATTGTTGAGCCACTTCAGCTAGACAGATTACTCCCGAGCAGCAGTCAGTGGTAGAGTTGGCCTGCGAGGTTCCCCTGCAGAGCTGCCTTGCTGACCTCCGTTCATTACCCCTTTGACTTTCCACTTGGCGAGTGATGACCATTGGGTCCAGGCTGAATGCACCCATCTCTCCATCTGTGCACACAAATCCAGTCCCTTGTCTCAACTGCTGTTGACTTTTACCACCCACTTCCCACTCAGCAGGGGCTAACTTATCACTCTAATCCCAAACCGCCTCTAGGCTCACACTTCACAGGTAGGGAACTTAGGTTCAGAGGGGGAAGGTAACAGGCATGTCATCCCACAGTTATGGGTACTGCATCCAGGCCCATCCTTCAATGCTGCTGCTAAGAAACTCCCTCTCGGTTTAGGATTGAGGACAACTCTGCGATTATGACTTCCCAAATGAATCCCATTGACTCTTATCTGTTGGGTTCTTTCCAGCCTCCATCCTGCCCCATTGGCTTTCCCTGACTGTTGAGCCGTGGTTACATGTTCCACCCCTTGAAGGCTCCACCCCACTGTGACCTGAGCACAGCAGACACTGAGTACACTTGGTGTCATAAATTAGCTTGCTCGGCTCGTAACATCTCCCGTCTCTTTCCTGCCCTGCCAGTTTCCTACCCTCCTCAGCTCCCGCAGCTTATTTGCAGCTAAGAAACCGCACGGCTCATGGCTGGCCGCTGGAAGAAGGTGTGTGGAAGAGCAACCAGAACTACTGCTAGACTTAGCATAGGACTCCATAAAGGAGAAAGCCATTCATGGATCCCAGCAGGGCAAGACAAGATGACATAGAATGATTGTCTCGCTGGTCAATGTAGGGCCACTGAGTCGGTCTTAATCTGCAAACTTCATATTTAATCATTTTCATGTTTTCCCCTCACTTTAACTAAGGGCTCAGCATGCATTTTGGTTTTGCCAAAAGGATTCTTTGATACGTAATTTGGACATAAAGAGCAGAGTCCCCCACGGAGTCCCCTTTGCTTCTCTATCTGTAACCTAGAGCTCTCCAGTTCCAGGGATCTGCCCTGAACACGGCAACTCAACCATGTGATCAAAGAGGCTGGGGCTCACGGAGCAAGGTCTAAAACACGCAGCCCTTCAAAGTCCTGGACCCTCTTCCCAGGTACTCCATCAGCAGTATCCCAGAGATCCCACGCAATCGGCCGGGCCATCAAGAAGAGGCCACTAATGCCACCACCCCCACTCAACTGAGGACCTTCTGGGTAGCACCACTGGATAAGCCCGGATTGTGTGGCCATTAAAACTTCAGAGCTGACTTCACACAGTGGATGTTTACATTCTAAGAAAGTTTAATATATGTTTTCTCTAATAATACTCTCAATTAAAAAAGTAATATTTGATTATAGAAAATTTGGAAAATAAAATAAGTACATTAAAAAAAAAAGACACACGAGCTATCACCTGCCATGACGTCTAACCTTCTGACATGCTCCAGGGAGCTGCACCCTTTCTCCTGCGGCATCTGAAATGATTGGACCTAGCCTTTCCTTGGTCTATGCAACGTCACTGTTACAAAGGTGAGTCCTGTGTGTTCTCTGAAAGGTGACAGACTTTAGCTTCACTGTCGACAGGTCCCTGGTTAGGTCTCCCTGTAAGTAAGCTGTCCTCCATTCTAGCCTAAGAGAAACAGCGTGGCTCCGCAGGAGCTGTGTCTCCTATACAAAGTCTGCTTTCCCCATCCACCACACAGGCTGCCATCAGCAGCAGTCACCATACCGGGAGCCACTCAAGGTGAGCCAGTTCTGGGCTGACGGATGGGTTGACTGCACAATTTTCTGTCTCCTGAAAACACATCTTTGTACTCATCTTTGTTTTCTTTCTGGGTCTGTAACTGTATTAAGCTCAGGGCTCAATTCCTTCCGGCTTCAAATATTTTCCCTGCCCAGGAGATGGGAAGGAAAGCACAGCGTCTGCTATTTATGGTGTCAAAGAGGGTTTGTTTATCCTATTAACATACTCAACAGTTGTGCCTCCATGGCACCCTAGACATGTCCCCCGGCCCACTGCAGCACCCTGACTGGGAAATCACACTCCAGGAAAACAGCCTGGAGGCAGAGCAGTGCCTCGGGCAGTCAACATATTTTTCACTAAAGTTTCCCAATCCCATTTCTGAAGGTACTTCTGAAAAGCAGTGTGGCTCCACAGCAGGCCCAGTGATGGAAACCACAATGTCAGAGCTGAAAATCTATGAGTGTGGCCTCAGCTTCACGGTGCCTCACCCTGTGTGCACACGTGTGTATGCATGTGCACATCCACATGTATGCAAGTATGCGGGGCGTACATGTTCGGGGCCGGTCTCGTCCTGGTATCCCCGGTACCCACTCCATGCCAGAGTCTGTGCTGGTTTCCCTCACAGACATCTCCTTGGCTAATCCTCCCAGCAACCTTGTTGGAGGTAGGGCTCAACAGATAGCCCTGTTGGAGGTAGTTTTTCCTTATTGGAGAAACTGTACCTCAGAAAGTTTCACTGACTTCCCCAACGGCACAGAGGAGATAAAGGGCAGAATCTAGATCAGAGTTAGAGTCTGGCTGATTCCACAAGCCAGCTGAACCCCAAGTCACCAACAAACTCCAGGTGACTCCTCCAATCTACCTCTGAGACCTAATGTAAGGCAGACAAAGAAAGTAAAGATGCAAAGATAATCTACAAATGCTTTGATTAGATGAGAAGTTTGTTTTAACAGTAATGCAGTCATGTAAATTCTCTCCAGTTGAAAACGGTCTTATTCTTGAATTCAGCTTGTTAAACCTCCTTCAGGATTCTAAAACCTTTTAGACCCTTAAATTGCAGCCTTCCATGTCCCCTGTCCTGCCTCCGACACCCTCTTCAGTAAACAAAGTCAACGGCACTGGAACAAAGCTAAAGGAAAGCACTGGATGGTCTCAGAATTCAGGAAGACAGTACCCGGAGGCTCGCTGTGGGTGTGCTGGCAGAAGGCTGCAGATACAGCATGAAGATTATTTTAGGAACAGGAGCTCAAGACCTCCAGCTCCAGCCCGATTTAGATCCCGTGGTTGTCCCAGGAATGCCCTAAAGGACACAAAAAGCCAACCGTTCATGTGTGTGCTTGTTATCCATGCGGGATGGCTTTCAGGGGGGCAGATTTAGATTTAATTGGTGGGACTGAATCAGAACCACCATGTTAAAGAAATCCCTAGGAAACTTACATAGGTGATCCCTAAATTACTTTCTGATGAGCCATGTGTGCATCCTCTGGCTGCTCCAGGTGTGAAAAATGCCTATAAAAAGGCGGGCCTAAGGGCCACATTTACCATGTTTATCCAGAGAGTTGCTTCTCCTTAATACCAGGCAACAAGGTGACAGCTGGAAAGGAAAACATCAGAAGGACTCGAAGGAGACACAGGCAGAGGAGGCACCTCTGTCCTTTGGTGCTGCTCAGACATGAGTTGCCCCTTCTCTTTGTAAACATAGACAGTCAGCAGATCTGTGCTCGAAACAGTCCTCCATGGAAGGGAAGCAAACTACAGGAAAGGGTTTCTTTAAAAACACCAAGGGCCCAAAAGAAAAACCAGAATGATGTAAGAGCAGAAGAGAGTGTTCTGAGTGTGTAGAGCACCTCCCCCACCTCCCTGTCTTCTCCTTGCATTCCTGAGGGCCACCTGGAAGAGGATGAACGTCCATGCCTCCTCTGAGGAGCCCACGGTAGTGGACTGGAGGCTGACACATAGAGAGGGTGACACGGTCCACCCAGGACTGTGACAGAAATCCATGCAAAGGACTGAGGAGAAGCCAGCAGGTTCTGCCTGGAGGGTTGGGGATGGCTTTGCCAGGGAAGGGACAGTGATGGGTCCTAGGTAGGGAAGGTCCTCTGGAGACAGGAAATGGCACACGTGCAGGCACGGAGGCATGAGGGGCCGGGGTCCTGGAGGGCACTGGGCCGGGGCAGATCAGACTCCAGGCCAGGAGGGAGATGGCGCCAGACTGATCATCAGCTTCACGATGATGCAACAGCCAAATATTTACTGTCCCACAGTGGCGATTAAACAACCTCTCCAGAAAACACACTGGGTTGTTCTCTGCACTGACAGAACTTTTTAAACCACAAACTGATTCCCCAACATAAACTACACAGCTTAATGAAGAGAGCTGGACTGCTGCTACATAAGTAGAACTTGAGTACAGTGACCTTTTTCCTTTTCTGGATTCAGGGTCTCACTCTGTTGCTGGGGCTGGAGTGCAGTGGTGTGATCGTAGCTCAGTGCAACCTTCAACTCCCGCGCTCAAGGGATCCTCCCACCTAAACCTCCCCCAGTAGCTGGGACGACAGGCCCGTGCCACCACACCCAGCTAATATTTTTGGGCTATCTTTGTAGAGACAACATCTCGCGATATTGCCCAGGCAGGTCTCAAACTCCTGGCCTTAAGCAATCCTCCTGCCTTGGTCTCCCAAAGTGCTGGGATAACAAGTGTGAGCCACTACACCTGGAGGCCTTTTTCATATGTCACACTCAGTGTGCTAAACTTCTCACACCAGGAAAGGTCCAAAGGTCATCCACACCTTCCCAATTTACAGGGCATTTCTGAGCACTGTGACTCAGAAGATGCCAGAGGCATCTCAGGGGCCAGCAAGTATTTGAATTATTAGCAGAAATGTGCAGAGCGCAGAACGACGGAACAAACAATCTTTCTGTGAGAAAGACCAGTTCTAGTCTCCACATGCTCATGTCTCGAAAAGGAAGCTGGGACTCCCACCACCTGAGGAGACCACTCTTCACATTGTTCTTCCAGTAATCTCAGTACACACACCCAAGTGTGCACACCCCGTTTTTGCATACATGTGCAAATGCTTCTCACCGATTGTTTTCCACTGAACGGTACAGAGTGAATCTCCTGTAATTTCTTTAACCAAGTCCCTATTGTTGATGCTGGTTAGTGTCAGTCCAAGTTTTCCGTGTTACAAGAAGCAACTTAAAGTGAACCACGCATTTCACTGTTGCAATGAGTGTCCTTGAATAGTTACTATTGTGCATTGGTCTAAACTGCTGAGGAGAATGGTCTATACATTTTACATTTTGTTCCATTTTCCTCCAAAGTCTTCAAAAATGGCAGCACCAATTTATACCCTGGGGTGGGGCTGTTTTTGGAGGTGCGGGTGGGCCCAGCTGCCTGCCCTCTGAGGGTTGCCATAGCTTTGCAAACTGTCTCAGAACTTGGAATGCAGCACCCGCCAGGGGCCTCAACACTCAAGGTTTCCACCTCCACCTCCCCTTCAGTGCCTGCAGGAAGGGGCAGGCCTGGCTCTGCTCAGTGCCCATGTGGAGGTGCCCGCAGGCTCCAAAGAACCCCAGCAAGCAGGCAAGTTGCCCAGCAAGCCCAGAAGTGAGAGAGGAAGAAAAATGTGGTCGAGACACCCAGAGTGCCTTCCATCTTACAACTGTTATCAGCAGACACTGATTTTCTGGGCATTTCACATCAGATCTTGCTCCTGACATGCTGTAACTGACATGTATGGAATTTCCCCTCAAATAAGCTTTCCTACTGCTCATTATAATCGGAAGCAATTCATAACGTTCCTGAGAATTGCCCTGGACAGATTATTTTCCAGCCAGCAGATTTTGAAGCAGACTAATAAATAACCACTGACGAACCCCCCACGGAACTCTCTGAAAAGGCTGTAAATTTATTTAACAACCCACAGCATAAACACATCTCCAGCTCTCCACCAGGACTGAATACCTTTCAGAAACTGTTATGGATATACCTGAAGAAGAAGAAAAAGGTTATACAGGATGCATTTGGAATGCCCATTTCTTCCAGAAAAAAATGTGAGGCCCAGCATTTCCTGTTTCATTGGCTTGCCCTTAACAACTGCAGACATCTGCAAACATTAGTGCCCTCACAAATATCAAGTCCCTGTGTTTATTCAATGGCCATTTCATTTTAGATGCAAATCTACTCTGTCTTACAGACTAAACAAAGAATTATGAGGATCTCAATTTCTTGGCCCATATCTTTTACTAGTTTTTTAAGACTTGTATTTTTAACAAAAGACAAACATAGATAAATTGGGAGGATCTGGCGTGAAAACAAACAAAACAAAATATCCTGTTTTACTCAACCTCCCTGGCATCCGGCTGCGTAATTTCTTGCTGTGGACTTCCTCATTTCCCTGTTCTTGGGCCAGAAGGAGCTTTGGCATGTGGGTGACTCCAGTTCCGTTGGCCTCACCGCCGGGGGTGTCAGGGTCTATAAGACTTTGCCTATGGGCTGACAGTGGTCTTCAAGGACCCAGGTGGCCACAGCCAGCCCAGGGCGTAGCCACGTGGCCCCATGTCAGGACATTTGTCTGCCAGCATCTGTTTCTCCCCTCCAGTGTTGACACTGGTTACACTTCTGTTTCACGCACTGTGCGTTATGTTTTTGAAAGAAGAATTATAATTAGAGAGTGAATTCTTTACCTGTTGAATGTAATTGAGCCATATGAAAATATCAATCCTTACATGAGTCCCATTAATTTCAGATGTGATGTCTTTCCTCCCACCAAGACACAGCAATCATGATACCTACTTCATTTGCTTTTCCCATTTGGACAAATAAGAATGCACATATATTACAATAGTGTTGAATACCGAATAGGTGCATGTAGAGTCAAACAGATATCTTTAAAGAGGTGGAAAGGGGGTGGAAAATAATCTATGTTGTCCACAAAAACACGAAAGAGCGCTCTGTAGTGAAGGACATTAAGTCAAGAAGAGCTTGCATCTGTTGTTCTTATTGGCAACAGAAAAATACTAGCTTTTTCAAGTTCTGGTTCCTCCCTTGAACAGCTATTTTTCTATGCAAATATAACAAAAGGAAATTGAACAACGTTTACCTGCATAAGCTCTTCCTTCAGCTAGCTGGTCTTCAAACAAGCACACAGTTGCTCCCTGATGTGGGTTCTTGTGTTCACACAGTCACATGCTCCCCACCCACTTCCTGGACCCCATGTCTCCCCAGAGGCCTCGAAATAAAGCATTGCAGGGAAGGCATAAAGATGATTTCCCAACAAGCTTTTATCTCTAGAACAAGCCTATAAAAGCAATCACTCTACTCTGAGAAAAACAGTACTTGGCAGGAACTACTTCTCTGCTTTTTTCTTTGTAACTAGGGGGAAAAGAATTAAAGCCAAAATCAAAAGTTATACTAAAGGAAACTGAATTTCTCATTAAGAGCCAAGGAGGTAAAAAAACGCTAACCTTAATTTCCGTCCTAGGGACAAATAAGAAAAAGATTAGTCATCATTCCTTCAAAGACTTCATTAAGTAGATCAATTCTAGAGCCATAAACTCTAACCAGAGCCAGACTTCCCTGAAGAAGGCTTTTTGCAGTGACAGTAAGAGTCATAAGGTCAGGCGTGGTAACTCAGGCCTGTTATCCCAGCACTTTGGGAGGCCGAGGAGGGCAGATCACCTGAGGTCAGGAGTTCGAGAACAGCCTGGCCAACGTGGTGAAACCTTGTCTCTACCCAAAAACACAAAAATTATCTGGGAATAGTGGCATGCACCTGTAGCTCCAGCTACTCGGGGGAGGTTGAGGTGGGAGAATTGCTTGAACCCAGGAGGCGGAAGTTGCAGTGAGCTGAGATTGTGCCACTGCACTCAGCCTGTGCAAAACTCAGACCGTGTCTCCAAAAAAAAAAAAAATCACAGACATCAAAATTTTAAATGAGACCCTTCACATCCAAAAAAACATATGGATGGAAAGCTGCATTTTTTTCTCTCATTTATACTCTACTAACCCATTCTTTAAAATATTTTGAATTGAATCATAGTAAAAATAAAACGGTTAAAAATTTGTGAGACACAGCTAACTTGGTGCTTACAGGAATGTCTATAGCTTCAAATGCATGTGTTATAAAAGAAGTTATAAAATAAATTCTAAATTCCCACCTTAAGAAATTAGAAAAAGAGAACTAACTCCAAAGTAAGTAAATGGAAAGAGATAATAAAGATAAGAACACAAATCAATAAGTAATAGAGAAAAATCAATGAAGAGAAAAGCTGGGGTGTTTGATAAGACCAACAAATCTGATAAGGCCTCTAGCTAGACTGGTCAAGAAGAAAACAGGGAAGACATAAATTACCAAGATCAAGAACGAAAGAGGAAACACCACTACAGATCCTATGGATATTAAAAGGCTAATAAAGAATATTACAAATAATTTTGTGTCAACAGATTTAACAACTTAGATGAAAATGGACAAATTTCTTAAGTTATGATAATGAATGTAAGAAAGAACATGAAGAGCCCTGCATCAGTTAAATAATCTCAATAATAATTAAATTTCTCCCTTTTCTCCTCTCTCTCTCTCTCTTCTCTCACGTACATGAATTCCAGGCCCAGGTGGTTTCTCTGATGAATTCTATTAAATACACTCATAACAATGTATTGGTCAATGATGGACCACATTTATAACGGTGGTTGGAGCAGTAGGCTCTACTGCATGGCAGGGGTCCCCCAGCCCCTGGGCCGCAAACCAGTACCAGTCCACGGACTGTTAGGAACTGGGCCGCACAGAAGGAGGTGAGCAGTGGGTGAGGGAGCATTGCCTCCTGAGCTCTGCCTCCTGTCAGATCAGCAGTGGCATTAGATTCTCACAGGTGTGTGAGCCCTACTGTGAACTGCACATGTGAGGAATCTCGGTTGCATGCTCCTTATGAGAATCTAACTAATGCCTGATGATCATGATCTGAGAACAGTTTCATCCCAAAACTATCCTCCTGCAAACCCTCAGTCCATGGAAAAATCTGTCTTCCATGAAACTGGTCCCTGATGTCAAAAAGGTTGGGGACTGCTGCCATATAGCTTAGGTGTGCAGTCGGTTATATCATCTAGGTTTGTGTAAGGACACTCTGATGTACGCACAAGGACAAAATTACCTAACAATGCAGTTCTTAAAACCTACCCACTTCTTTAAGCAATGCATGACTGTATTTAAAGAAGAAATAATACCATCTTACTCAAATTATTTCAGAAAATACAGGAGACAGGACCATTTCTTTATTAATTTATGAACCAATACTACTCTGATATCAAACCAGATAAACATATCACAAGAAAGAGAAAACAATAGACCAATATCTCTAGTGAAGGCAGATACGAAAATCATTGGCAAAATTTTAGCAAACAGACTCTAACAATATATAAAAGGAATGATACATCATGGCCAAGAGGGATTTATCCCAAACATGTTGATTTAATAGCTGAAAAATCAATCAATATAATTTATCTTAATTACAGAATATTAAAAAAACATAGATCATTTCAATAGATGCAGAAAAAGTACTGACAAATTTCAACATTTACTCATGGTAAAAACTACCAGCAAAGTAGGAACAGAAGGAGACTTTCTCAATCTGATTTAAAGTACCTACAAAAAACACATAGCTCATGTCAAACTCAGTCATAAAAAGCTCCTGCTTTCTATCTAAGATGAGGAACAAAGTAAGTATGTCCTATTTTTTTTTAACTGCTTTTATTCAACTTTGTACTGAAGGTTCTGAACAGTGCAGTAACGCAAGAAAAAGAAATTAAAGGCATACAGGCTGGGAAAAAAACATGTAAAATAGCCTCTCTGTTCAGAAGATATGACTTTATACAAAGAAAACCCTAGAGAAAACACCAAAAAGCTGCTAGAACAAATAAAGGAGTTTGGTAAGGTCACAGGATACAGGGCTAATATACACAAATCAACTTTATTTATTTAAACTAGCAGTGACTTAAAAGGAAAATTTTAATATACTTTCATTTACAAGAGCATAAAAAATTCTTAGGAACAAATTTAAAGAAAGGTGTGTATGGCCTGTACACTGAAAATTAGAAAGGGAAAATCAAAGACCTTAGTGTATAGAGAGACAGGCCAGTGCAGTGGCTTATACCTGTAATCCCAGCACTTTGGGAGGCTGAGGCGGGCAGATCATGAGGTCAGGAGATTGAGACATAGTGAAACCCGTATCTATTAAAAATACAAAAAATTAGCTGGGCATGGTGGTATGCACCTGTGGTCCCAGCTGCTCTGGAGGCTGAGGCAGGAGAATTGCTTGAACCTGGGAGGTGGAGGTTGCAATGAGCCAGGATTGTGCCACTGCCCTCCGGCCTAGGTGACAGAGTGAGACTCTGTCTCAAAAAAAAAAAAAAAAAAAAGAGAGAGAGAGAGAGAGATACCATGTTAATGAACTGGGAGATTCAGTATTATTAAGATAGAAATTCTTCCTAAATTAATCTTTCAATTCAGTGCATTTGCAATTAAAATCCTAACATGCTTCTCTGAATAGTTGACAAACTAAATTGAAAATCTATATGTAAAGGAAAAGACCTAAAGCCAACACCGTCTTGAAAAGGGATTGGAGAACTTAACCTTATTCAAGAGTTCCTATTAAGCTACAGTAATCGAGAGAATAATATTGCCATATGGATAAACATATAAATCAATGGAATAGAATAGAGACTGCAAAAAGAGACTCAATGTTATATGGTCATTTAATGTTCAACAAAGGCACCAAGGTAATTCAATGGGGGAAAAGATGTCCTTTTCACCAATGGAACTGAAACAATTGTGTCTTTATTTCAAAAACGAACTTGACTCTTAACTCATACCATATCCACAAATTAACTTGAAACAATCATAGAATTAAACATAAAAGCTGAAACTATTAAACTTATAGAAGAAAACACAGGAGAAAATCTTTATGACATTAGATTGGGCAAAGATTTCTTAAACATGACATGAAATCCACAATTTATACAAGAAAAATTTATGAAATGGACCTCATACAAATAAAAAACTCTTGATCTTTGAAAACAGCTAAGAAAACAAAAAGCAAATCACAGACTAGGAGAAAATATTTGCAGAAAATATACATCTAACAAAAAGTTTGTATTCAGAACATACATAGCTTCCTTACAAATCAATAAAAGACAAGCCAATAAAAACATGCAAAAGATTTAAAACAACATATCACAAAAGTAAAGACACAAATAAGCAACAGGGACATAAAGAGATGCTCAGCGTCACCAGTCATGAGGGAAATGCACATTACAGCAACAGTGAGATGCACTATACAACCACGAGAATGACTAAAGGTAAAAGGACCGACAGTATCAAGTGTTGGTGAGAATGTGGCTCAATCAGAGCCCCCATTCATTACCGGCTGGAATACAAAATGGTAAAGCTACTTTAAAATACAGTAGAGCACTACTTATTAAATTAAACATACATAATCCAGCCAGTCAACTCTTGGGTATTTAACAAAGAAATGAAAATATATGCACACACAAAGACTTCTATGTGAATATTCACAGAAATATTATTTATAATAGCCCCAAACTGGAAACAGTGAACAGATCCCGTCAATGGATCGGTGGATAAACAGATTATGGTACATGCACACCATAGCACACTACTCAGCAGTCCACTAGAATAAGCCATGGAAACATACCATCACATGGATGAGTCTCAAAACATTACCCTAAATGAAAGAAGTAAAACCGCTAAGAAGTAAAACTGCATGTTTGTATTGTACTACATTCCAGAAGAGGAAAAAGTAGAGTGACAGCAGGTCACTGGAGGTGGCCTGGAGGCTGGGGTCGGAGCTGGGGATTGGGTACCAAGGAACATGAGTCAGCTTTTCAGGGAGATGACACTGTGACTGTGGTATAGATTACACCACTGCATGTCATTACCAAAATTCATCAAACTCTTCACCAAAAGCGAGTAACTCACAGTAAGTGAATTCTACCTCAGCAAAGCATACAAAACGATGACCCGCAATAGATAGCAAATACCAAATGTAAGTATAAGAAAGTACATTGCACATCAGACAAACGCAGCCTCTTTCTCTTCTATGTGTTTATTCTGACTTTCTGTTTTCTTCCTTTTTAGCAACAGGGTCTCTTCAAGAGAGATTATAAAGCTTTCTCGTCCTCTCTCTTAAAGCTTTCCTGTTGCAAGGTATGTTCCTCCAAACTGCAAAGGAATTAAAATAAAACTACTCATTCATTTAGGTTAAAAATGTAAATCAACATTCGTGTTTATGGGAAAAACACAGGGTGATTTAACAACAGGCTTGTTTACAGGATGATTTAACAACAATTCCCATTAAAAGTTTAGCGAGTTTTCTGAAAATAACATTCGACACGTGCAGAGCATCTCCAAGAAGTCCAATACCAAACGCACTCAGGCCTGTGCCGTGAACTCACTACCCTTTAATTAAAAAAGTGTTTATATATTCATATGGAGGCCACATTAAAGAAAAAAGTGAGAGTTACAGGGAAGTGCAGATAGGGACTACCTTGAACCATCACCTGTAAAACCTAAACAAGGTGGCAAAATACAAAACTACCAGGAGTTTTTGTGGCAGAAGTGAGAAGGATATGCCTAGTTCTAACAATTCACAGGAAGCATCAGAAGGCAGGAAGTGTGGAGTACCAGAAGACACACCCGGAGATTATTCCTGGGGGCATAACGGGAGGGCAACAGCTTCACGACCCTCTCAAATTAAAATGCAATCTTAAAACTGCATGTTACATTCATATGCTTCATCCAGTTTTCATGGCATCATTCTGTTTCATCTTTTTGTTGAGTAAGAGAGCTGGGCAAGTCTCCCTGGTCCTTTACAGTTCAGTGAAAGGCACATCATAGTCAAGAGAGAAACTTAAAAGTCCCTTTAATTCCCAGAGCAGAACATTATTCACCTATTGAAGTGAGCCATTAAACTCAATTCAAAAATACCCATCCCATCCCTCCTTCTAACTATGCACATAATAGATATGTTTTAAAAGGCCTACTATGTAATTTAGATATATGGACTACTGTTTCGTGTAAGATTCAGTACTAGTCACTTCCAAAATATCCATGGTAATGGGCAACTGGAGTACCGTTTGTAAATACAATTTATATTTAAATTAAACCCACATATTTAAACCAAATTCTGGCCAGGTACAGTGAAAAATATGGTTAATGCAAAGAATATGAAAAAAATTGAGATCATAAGCTAAATGTAAATGCTTTATTCTATTTTGACTGTCTTCAAAATTAAGCACTTTCTCCTTAAAATGCTTTACAGTCTGAAGATCTGCTAATTGCAATGCTATTTTCTTTATTCTCCCTTTCTGCTTTTTTCAAAGCAGTCATGAGGGGTTAAAAAGTAAATGTTTGACACTAGATGGGAACCAGGAATACATCAAAGTGATTGTGTTTTCAGGATGAAAAATCCACTCTAGCAAGAAAAACATCTCTTTGTGCAGATACCCAAGTTTATTGAGACAGAAGCCCCATGACCTGAGCCCGTCACTAAAGGAGTGCTGTGAGGGGCAGGGACCCTGTCTGTCGGTCACTGGCTTATCCCTTAGCCCTGCCACACAGTAGGTGCTCAGAAATTTGATGGATGAGTTAATGAAAAACAATGGATAAATGGACTGGTATCTGACCAAAAGCAAGAAAACACTGGCGCACTTTTTCCAGCTAAACGAGGCTCATTTCCAGAGTGTTGTTTTGTTTCTCACTCAGGAGACCCAACATTGCTGCTCCAAGTTCCTGGCCAAGGACTCCTTCCACGGCCCCTGCCCAGGACAGGGCCCCTGCCCCCAGCTTGGGAGCCTGGAGGACCAAGGGCACAGGGCCAAGCATGCCATCACATCTCAGGAACACAAAGGAGCAAAGAGGGCTTCCGCCCTGGGTGCCAGGACTGCAAACTATTTCACAAGCGCTACTGCTATTAAACCTGATTACACAGATGAGCATGCCTCTGTCCTGCCAAGTCCAATGAAGGTGGATTCATCTCCATGTTTATAAAACCACAGACAAGATGATGAGAATCAAAAGGCTGGGGCTGAGATGAGACCGGTTACTCATCTAGGTCATCTAGTTGCTCAGTTGTTTAATTCCTTAGACGAATGCCGATGACCTCAATCAAAACCCATCCCACTCCTCTGCCTCCCTCCCACTTTAGGAAATGTGGAAGACAGGGGCCCACTGTTCCAGCATTGCTCTGCTCCCAGCTACACAGTTGCTTGTATCTGGGCCTGACTTGTTTGGAAATAAACCCAGATCACCAAATCCTAGTAACTAGCACATCTACTTTATAATCATCAGTTTAACGCCACAGGTCATCCAGACAGAATACTACCACTGAAGTTTCAGCCTCAAACTTGAATGTATAGTCACATATTTCTTAGAGGGAGGAATAATGCATACTCCAGAGTCAGCTGCCTCGCTGCAACTCCCAATCGTTCTTACCTCTGAAGGAAATCACAGGAGCCATCCATCACGTGCACGGCAGGGTGTGTCCCCTCCCGGTCACTTTAACAGCCCGGCAGCTGCCTCTGCAGGTCTGATGCTGTGTCGGCTGTCCCTAGCCCTGCTCCCATCTCTCAGCGCCCATCACCCCGCATGGACCAGGGTCCCTACTCTTTATCCTCCAAAGTAACACGATCACCAGGCAGGTGACCACACTCAGCCTACATCGGGGGTAGTGAGGGTCAGTGTGAACATCACACTCCACACAGCACAAACAGGCACTGGCGTGGGAAGCTCTGTCTTCAGAGGGCCAGGCCACCCTTCAGCAGGACCACTAGCCACCCTGTGTCCTCAGTGCAGCCTCCTGCACAAGGCTGCTCCCGCCCTCAGAGGACCCCTCACCCCATCCACTGTCTCTGAGGCTAGCACAACCCCAGAGTTCTCTAAGGAGAGAGGTCCAGCGCTTTCTCTCCGTCTCCAGATTAAACCGCCTTTCCTACTAAAGGAGGCCCATCAGAGTTCCAGCCTAAAGAGCAGATCTGTGAGCACCAGGAACCGTGCCTTCCTCCTACCTCAGACCAGAGCCATACAGACTCTCTCTATGACATTGTTACCACAAAGTGTGATTTCTTTTTCAAAAAGGGGTCTTGCTCTGTTGCACAAGCTAGAATGCAGTGATGCGATCAGAGCTCACTGGAGCCTTGAACTCCTGGCCTAAAGTGATCCTCTTGCCTTGGCCCCCCAAGTAGCTGGGAGGCTCCTTTTTTTTTTCTTGTAGAGATGGGGTCTCACTATGTTGCCCAGGCTGGTCTCAAACTCCTGGACTCAAGCAATCCTCCTACATCTGCCACCCAAAGTGCTGAGATTATAGATGTGAGCCAGTGTGCATGGCCAAAGCGTGATTATTAAGTTGTAAGACTGATTCCACAAGTAGAGCAGTCACACATCTGTCTCAGTACTTAATAGACTTTGTATTAAAGGAGCATCAGGCATGTGGCTTAATCCTGAGTTGGAACAGGTGCCACTCAGTGCCCATGTGACCTTTGTGGACCTTTGGCTGCCTCCAGGACTGGGCTGGTCCTGAGCCCAAGGCAGGCCCCAGGGTTAAGGAACAGCAATTTCTAGTTTTGTAGAGTGCAGGAACAGCCAGCAAGCAGACCAGCCTGCAGGTGGCACAGTGTGGTCAGCAGATGAAATGAAGGAGAACCACTGTGTTAAGAGGCAGCTTAACTTTACTCTAAATGCAGACTTTTGGTTCCTTGGTTCCGAAGTGTTTAGAATAAAGTCCTTCCAAATGAAGTCCGGCTGCCTGGGACCACCCCCTCAGCCCACACCACCGTGACCCTGGGACATCTGTGGGGTCTGCTCACCAAATGCTGTAATCCTCATGCCCCGGCCCTTCCTCCTGACTCGAGGGCAGGCTTCCAGACAGCAAGAGCCACAGCTCTCACTCTGGGGGTCCACCCTGGCCCTGGCAGGGTCCTTGCATGTCACACACATCGCCAAGCTGTAACAAAGAACCCATTTTTTTGTGTGCCAGGGCATGAGAGGGCTTGCTCAGTCAGTGGGCAGAGTCCAGGGTGCTTCACGGAGCCATCGGACCCCGCCCTGCTGCCTTTCTCCGCTGACCCGAGATTATCCTCTGGTCAATTTACTTTTACTGCAGATATTGCTAGAAAACCTTTCATTTTGGCCAGGGTGTTTCTGAACTCCCACTGGAAAGACACATTGCCCAGAAACACGCAGCACCTGCTAGAATCATGCTGCTCCCTATCTAAAGACTCGGAATGTTCCAGAAACATACTGATGACCCCATCATCTCCTCTAAGATTGTCGATTAACAGCTATGACATTCAGTGAGAGAAAAAGAAGGAGGCCATCTTTTAAATTCCAATGTTGTTTTTCTTCTGGGGGAAGAAGAAGAACATGTGTTCCTTCCTCTTCTTACTTTTAAAGTCTGCAGCTGCACACTACGTTTCCACATCGCTTTATTGAGGTTTATGTTTTTTACGGCAGCAGGTCGGTGACTCCACAAATCAGCCATCAAGCAGTCTGGAGACACATGGCTGGAAGCACAGGTGGGGGACAAATTTAATTCTTTTGACTCAAATGTGAATTTTATGATCAGGCAATCTTTTTTCTTTAACTTGGCCTCTAAGGACACATATCTGAGGATGAAACTCACCCTGAAATAACACCTAGTCACCTCAAATTATCTGAGCTATTTTAAAAGAGAAAGCTTCCCACTACAAAGATAAACACATCATTTTCATGAAAGCAAATATTATCCGAGGATGACAGTGCTTCAAAACGGAACCTCTCCCATCTCAGTGGGATGGTGCCATGGAATTTTCTAAAGCAATAACAGCATAACACAACAGGACGCAATCTGTGGACAGCCTGTGTGGATGAAATACAGGTTTAATCACATCAGAACACTGTCTTCTGTGCATACATTATTCAAATGTCCTGCCAACATTTGGAGGGAGGATAGGATCGCTATTGATCCAAAAGTTACATTTTCTTTTCGGTGTTTTTCACACTGGAGGGGCTAGCAGCTCAACCTTTGTTTCTTGCCATGTCCACATAACTGTGAAAAACACACTTCACAAAGCATCTTTGTAGATCCCATCCTAAGAGCATGTATTATTTACTTGTAGCAAATTCTCTGAGCTCTGTGGCAGCCCAGCTTCCTACAAGGCTTTCTAAAAGCCTTGCACCGTGATAGCCTGCCTTTGAGACTGCCAAGGTCTCCATATGCGTTTTCCCATTTTCCACTTGTGGATGACCACCTTTTAAAAGACATCAGTATTCCAGGTAACTTATATAAATCACTACCATTTGTATCATCAAAGGCCATCTTCAGAATGTCTTTTCCTTTGGAATGTGGGAGGAATATGTCAAAGAGAGAACCTGAATCTTCCAAGCAGCTAGTTGCTAGTTTGGAAAGGTCACCACTGGGGTAGGTGGGCACCCGGCCTGGCAACTGGTGGCCCAGGACTGCCAAATGAAGGGATTGCTGGGGGCAAGCTCTGGTTTGCTCGGAACCAGAATCAGATAGTGAGCTCCTTAACCACATTCTCCCTACACATCTTCAACGTCTGCGCTTTCTAAGCAGGAGTTTCAAGTAGCTGCTGCTATTTCGACTTCCCATCATTCTGACCTCAGTTGGGCCGGTGTCTCCGGCTTCCTGGGATCCAGAGCTAGAACAATGGCGGAGGATCTACGCCCTCACCACCCAGAGTGTGGGCCACAGATTGACAGCAGAGGCATCACTGGGAGCTTGTGAGAGAGGCAGATGCCCAGGCTTCACTCTCGACCTCAGAATCAGAATCTGTGGCTTCCTGGAATCCCCTGGGACTCATGTATCCTGCAATTGGAGGAGCACTGCTATGCAGGAGCCAGCGGGTCGTGCAATGGGAACCACGGGTGTCACCGCAGAATCCAACTCTGCAACAAGCTAGCTGTAGGACAGTAAACTATTCTTTTTGAAAGTGGCATAAATTTGCAACCTTGTGTAAATTATACTAACCTCGTTGAGAGAAGGTTGAAAATAGATGATAATACTGTTCAACTCTGGGCTGGGTACAGTGGCTCACGCCTGTAATCCCAACACTTTGGAAGGCAAAGGTGGGTGGATCACCTGAGTTCAGGAGTTTGAGACCAGCCTGGCTAACAAGGCAAAAACCCCATCTCTACTAAAGACACAAAAATTAGCTGAGCATGGTGGTACACATCTGTAGTCCCAGCTACTCGGGAGGCTGAGGCAGAAGAATCACTTGAACATAGGAAATGAGGGTTGCAGTGAGCCGAGATCGCGCCACTGCACTACAGCCTGGGTGACAGAGCGAGACTCAGTAATAATAATAATAATAATGTTGCTCAATTCTGCTGTAAGGACTAACAGGGTAATGCAGGTAAGGTGTCTCCAGCTCAGCACTGGCATAGAAAGAGTGCCGGCAGATGTGGGCTAAGAGTCACTGTATTTTTCCCGATATACTTTTAGACATGGGTGGGGAAGAGCCCCTTTCAGGAATCTGCTTTGGCGCTGCTGCAGGAAAGCCTGAGTAGGTTGTCCAGGGCAGCATATCAGGCAGTAAAGTGCAAGACCAGGTGCAGAAGCTGCATCTTTTGTTGAGAGAAGGTTGAAAGTAGACAGCAGTCACCAGGAAGCTGGGAGGGAGTGTACCAGCCTCCTATACAGAGGGCAGGAGCTGACAGAGGGGTGGAGGCAGCTGGACCAGGACGTCAAGCCAGGCTAAAGCAGGAGGCAAGCTTTGAGAATGGGCGTCCATGGCGAGGGAGGCGGTGGGGGCTGCAGGAGTGGCAGGCCAGGGTCTCCAGCCCCAGACCTGATGGGCTGCTGTGTGAAGGCCACGGCAGCCTCCTACCTGGGACTTGGGTAGGTCTCCTAGGGTCCTCCTTGTTTCTTTTGCCCACGAGTGTAGACCATGCAGGACTGCTTGGGCCATCCTACTTCCCCTCCTTTGCTCTCACACTCTGCCTCTCTTTCTCCCTCCAGCTGAGCCCTCTCTTCTGCCTCTTCCAAGTAGCCATGCATGTGGCCAAGTCCCTACAATTCCCTAGAGGAGGTGGTAAGCAGACTAAGGTGAGAAGCCGAAAGCCCGAGGGTGAGGGACTGCAGGCTGGGGAGAGGCTCACGTTGGGTCAGCCTGGAACTAGGTCTTTGGTGAGAAGAAGTGGGAAGAATGAGGCCTTCTGCAGAAGCTGTGTGCATAGCAACCTCCCTTGGCCCCGGGCCAGTGCCATGAGGGTGCGGTCTCCAGAAGGCCAGCAAACCCAAGCGTCAGCCTGGAGCCCCACCTCCCACACAAGGCACAGTTCATGCCTCATTCAAGGACAAGGACATATGCCAAGTGATAACCCTATCAGCAATATTAAGACATCTTCTCATGCATGACTCTCTAAGGCTAATCTGTGACAGTTGTCATGAAGTGTCTGTAGAGCTGGCATTTTCTAAGCACCATTAAATTCACTTATTTGGCTTCTCTGCCTCACAGCCTTCTCCAGTGAGCTGGGTAAAAGTCAGCATGAAACTTAATGGTGTCTTACAGGGAACCTGCACCAGGACATGAGATCCCAGCCCAGTCAGTGTCACCACCCAGTGTTCTCTCTCTCTGCCAAGGGCAGCTTCAAATGACAGGGGTGCTTTTCATCCCGCAGCACAGACGTAACAGTCCCATGCATTCTATACACCCACCCAGGTCATCTGTATTCATGAGACAGACAGTAACACAGAAAAGAAAGGATCCAGGACACCACTCAGGGAAGGAAGAGAGGGAAGGAGGGAGGGAGGAAAGAAGGGGAAGAGAGGATGAGAGGAGGGGGAGGACCTTGGACCAAGACTCAGAAGCCTTAGTTCAAGCCCTGTCTGCCGTTTCTCAGCCTTATGTCCCTAAGCAAATCTCCTGTCCTCTTGGAGGCCCAGCTCACCCACATGCACAGGGAAAAACACCTTCAAGGATATGGTAAAGATGAAATGATGACACGTGGAAGGTGCTTTCTACATTACAGCGTACATCATCATAGAATTGACATTTTATTTTTGCTCTGACTAGGATCAAATAACACCAAAAACAACCTCACAAGAGTAACACAGAAATGGTAGTTAATGCTCAAGCGAGACAATGGAGAAAATGTTGTCCCATATTTAAAAATTAAGGCTCAATCACAAGTGAGCTCATGATACAGAAAATGCAAAAATATGAGATTTTGAAATTGCTTTTATACTTCTGGACTTTTTTGGAGCTAACTTCGTTTCCCCTCTTACAGACACATCTCTTTTCTCTTCTCACACATTTAAAGCTGTTCAGGGTGCATTGTATGTTTTCCAATATTGTAAAAATCCCTTCTACACACTTTATAACATGCCCCAGCTTATCCGGGGGATATTTTTCCCACCACATGCAGTGCAAGGAGTCACTCCAGGCTCATTGACAAGAGGAGGGACAAGTAGTCTCCTGCAGAAACCCTGAAGGCTCGGAGAGACACTGTCCATCTAAATTGTGAAGGGAAATGAACACGCACAGAGGATATATCCCATATCCATCCTATGGGAGTGTTTGCTTATAATAGTGCCATAAAATTCCTACAGGAAATTAGCTCATTCCCCCCCAAAATAAAATATAATAAAATTCCCAAATCTCAATTGAGTTCATGAGACTGCAAGCATGTTTAATACTTAAAAAGTGTTCTGAAATAGAAAAAGCTGCTCTAAATCTGCAGGCAGAGAGAAACCTCACACAGACACACAGGAGGGGGGTGAGATAGCCTTTGGAGAAAGAGATAAGGGGGTGGTGAGGCCCCGCTTAGGTACATGGCCCAGGGTACAGGTGGGAGAAGAACCATTCCGCCTCCTTGTCATTCCGCCCCCTAGAGTGGGCACAACCACGTCTCTCAGTTTGCTAAGTCAGGGCTTTAGTTTTCCACTTACAGGTGCCACCCTCCCTGGTACCCAGGCGACGTCAAGTTGGAGTTCTGGTTCCCACCCAGCTCTGCTCTCCTGCTCACATTCTGCTTCAGGGCCTCAAGCCCAGTGAGGCCGGTCCTTTTGTGGGTCACCCCAACAGATGCCAAGATCCTCCCAGACACAACACAGATGTGAAACGGGGATTCGGGCCCCCTGAAGCACACCCATCAACTTCTAATGACATCGGCCAAATTTCTGCACAACCAATCAAGTTTATGGGAATGCCCATGTTTTCCTGGCGATCCTGACTGGTTAGTTTTCCAGGGGTCCAGGAGGGCCAGGATCTAGAGGGAGGGAGCTCTAGATCCTGGGAGCTCCCTAGAGGGAGCTCTGTGGTCTGAAAGGCAGAGATTGACTTTACCCTGTTTAAATGTGAGATTTGCATAACGGACTCAGAGGGCTTGGGGATGATGCTCACTGTGTGCCACGTGCCCGCTATGCTCTTCATTCTCCCAGAAAAGCAGAGAGCTTCAGGTCAGTGTCTCTGTTTTACAAATAGGGACACCCAAGCTCTTGGACATTAAGTCATTTGCTGAAGGTCAAAATAATCATACGTGGGAGAGTCAGGGCTCAACACACAGGTCTGTCAGCTCCCACGCCACTCCCACTTCATCACAAAGCACTGTATCCAGATGAATTTAGTCCTTGCATCTAGATCTGAGTACACGTGTGTCTATGCCTGCCCGCAAGCACGCACACACCCATGCAAAGGCACACGCACACTCCCAAACCAATTGCGAGGATTGTAATTAAGCTCTTCTAACACTCAGGCACAGTGAGGCTATAAGCAGCTTTAACTAGGGCAGCCTTAATTTAGAACTGGGGCAAGATGGAGAGTGACACACGCCAACTTAGTTGGCATTTTAATTCTTTTTAAGATCAAGAAGATCAATTCACACTTAAAACTTCAGAAGCTCAGGATAAAATCATGGGCTTAGTTCTGATGTGAAGAACGCAGAGCTTCCATTCTGGAGACCCTGCATGAAGCCACAGCTCCTTTGCAGGGAGCTGAAATACGGACAGTTCATTCTACATGATCTTGTCTTGGCTTTTGCTGGAATAAGCAGGTTTTGGAGCAAAGACAGGTGAAAGTGATGTTTAGTGAGCAATTCATAATAAATGGTTATTATTTGAAGCCACTGAGCTTGGGAGTGGTTTGTTACACAGTGTTCCTGAGGCACTAGATAACTGATACATACAGTAACTTTCCTTTTTAGTAATAAGGTGACCAGGCAACTTAAGGCCTTCCTTCAAACTCTGTTCCCAGAAAACAGACTAACCACTCTGTTAAATGTTTTTTTTCAAAGCCCAGGTGAAGAGATTTGCATCTACTCAACTAACTTCATTTTATTAAGCACAAAAATACCTGTATTTTTCTTTAGAAAAATATTAAACAGGTGTAACAGAACGTATAATTGTAAATTTCGAAGGAAGTATCAAGATACAATCAATCTAACACATCAAAGTGAGAGTGTGGATCATGTGTGTCTTTTCAAAGGAAAGCGTAAAATAAAAACCAATCCAAGACTCTGGCTCTTCTCCGTGGTGCAGAAGGGCCCGGTCCTGATTCAGAAGGGGCTTCCCTCGTGCTCTGAGGCTCCTCCCAGTCCCAAGGGAAGAGGAGGGTCCCGACCTGGAAGACTGAGGTGCTGGCAGCCAGAGATGCCTTTGCAAAGAGAAGCTCTTCTGAAGTATCTGTGCTGAGGATCGCGCTAGGACCCCTCTCCAGGGACAGAGCTGATGGTGCCTCTCCTGTGTCCAGGCCAAGGCAGAGAAAGGTTCACCAGCCAAAAAGCTCCTAACAAGGTAGGGAGGCCTGTGGATGGTGGCCTGATCCTCACCTTGGGAACGCTAGAGACGGGCTGCCTGCTGCTGCAGACGGTGGGGCCAGGACCATCTTAACCTTAGTGCTGGCCACACAAAGGGTTCATGTCACCAGGGAGAGCCCACTGGGGTAGGTCCAAATCCTCCCTAAATGGCCCACCGGAAAGGCAAAGGGGTCCCCCACAGAAAGGGTCTGTGGCAGACGTCATCAGATACCAGGGGGAGTGGCCGGGGAGGGAACTACAAGGCGCACAGCAAGGAAATGCAGAGACACTCTGGCCAGAGGCTCTGAAGAACTCAGGAGACCACGTTCCACCACAGCCAGGCAGACGGCCACAACCCAGCAGCTCAGAACAATATTGAGCTGTCAGCCCAGTGGCTCAGGTTCTCCTGAGGCTGGGATCAAGGCAGGCTGCACACCCACCTGAGGTCTGGGGTCCTCTTCAGCATTCACCTGTGCCATCAGCAGAATTCAGTCCCTTGCTATTGTAGGGCTGGGGTCCTGTTTCCTTGCCATGTGGCCCACTCCCCTCCCCCACAGTGTGGCTCACTACTTCACCACCAGCAGAAGGGCGTCTGAGGCTGCTGCATGTCCCCCCCTAAAGACTCACCTGATTAGATCTGGCCCACCCAGGACAATCTCCCTTCTGATGAATTGATCGAGGATGTCAATTACATCTGCCAAATCCCTTCATCTTGGCCACTGAATGTGCCCTAATGTGAGGAGGGCCCATCTGGCCACATCCCAGTCCCACCCCACCAAGTTAGTCATATCTCTGAAAACAGATCACATTTGCAGTTTAAAACAAACAACCCCTTAGGACCACTCACTGCAGATATGAGCTATGCAGACCGGCCCTTCCAAGGACCTGTGGGGGAAAGATGTGTAAAAGGCATACTGTTAAGCAACATTATATGATGAGGGTACAGTGTAATGCTACACAAATGTTTTCTAAAAAGTCTGTTGTAGGAGATTTTCTAGAATCATTTATGGATAATGTTTCACTTTCAAGGGTCTTCCCGGACAGCAGGAGAGGTCCTTTTGTTCCAGACAACAGCAAGGCTACAGTCTAGTAGAGAATTATGCAGCTTGTCCAGAGAGCAAGAAGTCAGCCTGGCCAGCCGCTGCTAAAAAGTGAGGACAACGGAATGCCACAGCATTTACCACCTTAAACAAAAGAAACAGATGGGAAATATTCTCCAGTTTTCAAAATACTGCTTTAGGGAAAAAATGATACAAACAAACATGATCAACAAGTGGCATTTGTGAACTAAAGGGCTTCAGGTGAATTACTTCACCATAACCCTGTAAAGTAAGCACTAGTGTCCTTAGCCCACCTGCAGACAGGAGACCTGGGCGCGCATGTTCAGCCACTTGCCATGGAGACAAAACCCAGTCTTGGAGCCGATTACTGACCAGCCTTAGAGAAAACAGAGATGCTGCGAGATTTCAAATTACAGTGCCAGTAATGACTAGTACTCATTTTAAAATTTGCTTATTTTCCCATATATCTCATTCTCATCTTACGGTAGTGCCCATATTTAAGATAATTTTTGTGTGGCAAAACAGAGCAAGTCAGCAACAGGGCTGAGAGAAAGCTCAGATGATTCCTCATCTTGTGCTCACGGAAAAGATCCCGTGACAACAATAGTTTCCAGATCAAATGCAGCAACTGCTCCCTTCTTCCTCCTCATGCCATTTATATCATAAAAGAGTACAGTGACAGAGGATGATTGTCATCTTGTGGGTTTGTACCACCTCCCAGTTCATTCCACTGGCAATCCATCCAGCACAGGTACTCACAGAGGACATTAATAAGGCAATCTGTCATACTTTCAACTCTCCCGATTTGTTTTGCTGTATCCCATCTTTAATGAGAGCAAGTAAAAGCTCCTAATGACTCCAGATCTTCCACAACAGGCTGATTTTTACACCTGTATCGAATCACAAACTAGTCTAATCATGTAAATATGCTTAACAAGAAGGTAATTAATCTTCTCAACCAAATTTTGTAAACAAATATTCACGGTTAAGACACAGAACAGTTTCCAAGTGTGCACGTCCCCGTAGCCTGCAAAGCCAGGCTGCACGAGTGCCCATGATCAAGAGTCAGTTGGGTCAGTATCTCTCCCAAACTTCTCTTCATGGGACATATGTGTTCGGCAAGTTGCTAATGGGTCTTTTTCTGAAAACAAAAACGATTCCAAGGCTACAACAGTAGGGAGACTGACTCATTAAGCAAAGTCTAACAGGCTTTCTGACTCTGCAAGGCATACAACAGGCTACCCCGAATGACAAGTCTTCAGGAAGATGAATTCCAGTGGCCTGTCCAAGAGGTGCTGAGGCTAGGGATGCATTCTCCAACAGCATCATCTCCTGCATTCTCTGACTTTCTTGTCCTGTCTTCTTAATCTCACGTGAATGTGAGGGCATTTTTTTGGGGGTGGGGGGGACAGAGTCTTGCTCTGATGCCCAGGCTGAAGTGTAGTGGCACAATCACGGCTCACTGCAGCCTCTGACTCTCAGGCTCAGGTGATCCTCCCACCTCAGCCTCCTGAGTAGCTAGGACAATAGGGCCTGCCATCACGCCCAGCCAATTTTTAAATTTTTAGTAAGTCTCCCTACGTTGCCCAGGCTTGTCTCAAACTCCTGGGCTCAAGAGATCCTCCCGTCTTGGCCTCCCAAAGTGCTGGAATTACAGGTGTGAGGGCATTTTTAAGTTGCTCCCTCTGAATCATCCATCCTAAAGAACAGCTGCCCCAAGCACTTCCTGTGTGGACATTCTGGACAGCTGGGCCATGTACACAATGTCCTCCCCCCACTGTCTGAATATGACACTTCCTTTGTCAAGAGACATCTATTAATATCTCAGCAAACAGAGCACTAAAGATATGTAAAGTACAGTTTAGGATGAATCACCCTAGAGCCTTGAGGGTGATGGTTATTCTTCTTACCCCACTGCTATCATTCAAGGTTCTGGTTCCTCTGGATCAGAGGATGCCAACAAGGCCAACTTTTGGGGGAAGCTGGAAGACAGGCTTTGGCAGACGTGGGAAGCTGCCTCCAACTAAATGGTGAAAATGCCATTCATCCTCGTGAATTCTTCTGAGGAAGTACCAGCAACATCTCATTGCCCAATCCCCTAAAAAGTGTGTGATTAAAAATAACTGGCAAATTATAGGGTCTATAGAGGATTCTTATGGTTGTGAAAATTCCTTGTTCTCAAGTGCACACACAGGTCTATCCTCTTTTTCATGTGTATTTATTACCTAAATGCACCTGTAGCTAGTGCATATTTTACATAGCAAATTCCAAGTATGTTTTAAAATTCAAGCTTTTGTAGTTAACAGCACAGACTTGAGGCAACTGGACTTCGTTATAAAATATCCTTAGAAAATTTGAAGCTCATGAAAATAAAAAATCAATATGAGCCAGTAAATCAGCACTTTTGGGGTATTTACCTGAAATAACATGAGGTTTGGTAGAAAATTTCATTTCTAGTTTTTTGTTTTTTGGAGATGGAGTCTTGCTCTATTGTCCAGGCTGGAGTGCAGTGGTATGATATAGACTCACTGCAGCCTCCGCCTCTGGGGTTCAAGCAATTCTCCTGCCTCAGCCTCCCAAGTAGTTGGGACTACAGGTGTACACCGCCACACTCTGCTAATTTTTTTGGATTTTTTAATAGGGCCGGGGTTTTACCATGTTTCCCAGGCTGGTCTCGAACTCGTGAGCTCAGGCAATCTGCCCACCTCAGCCTTCCAAAGTGCTAGGATTACAGGCATAAGGCACCATACCTGGGCCATTTCTGCTAACTTTTGGAAGCTGTCAAGTCTTTTTAGAAAAGGCTAAGCATCCCCTTAAGGAAATCAATGAAAAGAAGGGAAACCCAAGGCAGACAGAGAAAGAGCTGATCCCAGCTACCCTAGCTCCTTCCAGAACACCAGGGAGAATGACGTGGGTTGACGCCACATGTTTCTGGAACTAGAGAGACAGTAAGTTTCATGTCTGGCAACACAGTGAGTGAGATCCCCAGAGCAACCTTCTGCTGGAAACAACGAAAGCACCAGATGAAATAAATAATCTTTAAAATGACACTAAGAAAAAGTAAGCAGTACTCGGAGCCCATGAGCTAAGGAAAGCAGGAACTTAGAGAGTTCACTGAGCACGGAAGGTTTCCACCTCGAAAGTATTTGCCAAAGCAATGAATTTGAGCTTTCATTTTAATGCACTCTTGCAGCTGGCAGACGGGAGACAAAGCCTAGGGCATTTCCACGGTGGGGATACCATAATAAACACTGCTGCTGGAGAAAGCCGGGTCTTCACAAAATTATATCCTCCACAAAAGGGTGAACTAGGAATAAAATCCATCCCCCGAGGCCCATCCTACCCTAGCAGCCTGCAAGGAAAATTACTAGTCTTGAGAGGATGGGAATAACTATCTCCACCCATAAGAATTTGTAACCATAAAATCATACTCCCTGGATGGGTCAAAAACACCGAAGCCAGTAATAGAAAATAGTCAAAGCTGGGGGTGTTTCCAAGACATCTGGTGGCTATAAATGCATGGACCCCACCCCCCCCCCAGAGAAAACCACCTTCAGTCTAGGCCAGGAATTTCCATAGATGTATTTCTAAGAATTATCAGCTCACATTTTTTTAAAAATCACAAAACAAGAAACAAAGCACCATAAACACAGGAAGTTTAATAGACTTGTAAAGACTTCAGATGTGGAAAATATCAGATACAGAGGATAAAATTTAGTATGTTAAATAGCTTAAAAGGAAAAGAAGACATTGGAAACTGTATAAAGAGCAAGACGACTTTTTAAAATGACCAGTCCCATTTGGAAAGAACAAATACAACTTCTGGAATGAAAAATACATGAAATACAAACCAATTGAAAGGGTCCAGTAACACGAGACACAGCTAAGGAGTGAACTAATGACTGTAGGAAGTTATCTGGGATATAAAAGCAGAGAGATGGGAAACACAGAAGAGAGTGAAGGAGCGCAGAGGACAGAGTGAGAAGGACTAACTCATAATTCATCAGACGGGGAGGATAATGAGACCACAGCGGAGGCAATGTTTGAGGAGGTCTTGAAAATCTGCAAATTTTCCGGAACTGCTGAAAGACACCAATTCACAGACTAGGAATCTCACAAAATAACAAACAGGACAAAAAGAAAAGAAAAGAAAAAAGTCATGTCCAGACATATTATAAGAACAGAATATCATATAAAGACCTAAAGGAAGCTAGAGGGAAAAACTCTCCCACCTGTGGGGCCCCAACAACCACAAACCACACTTCTTAACCAGGACCACACTGCTTGTGTGGAAGCCAGGCATTCACGGGCCGCCCTCCCCAAACACGGTGACTGCACCTTACAGGTGACCACCAGAGCCATTCAGACATCCAGGGAAGCCCCACCAGCAGACATCATAACCCATGGGCAACTGGGAGCTCTTCTCTCAAAACGGAGCTACCCCCTGGTTCCTCGGGGCCTCGTGGAGGGAAAAACCGTGTCATTACTCATGTGTATTGTGCAGGCAGTTATCCCGTACGGGGGAGACCTCCAGTTAAAGAAAGGCGATGTGTCTCTGTAAGAGATGTGGAAGATGACAGAAACATTCTTCTGCTGGAACTGGGTAGTGGAGACACAGTATCCACTGGCTTTTGATGATTCTTAATACCTCACACACAGGTTACACATATTTGCTTATATCAACTCAATATTTAATAAACCATTTTAAAAAGAGATGCCAGCCCAGGGGCAGTGGCTCATGTCTATAATCCCAGCACTTTGGGAGGGCAAGGCTGGAGGATCACTTGATCCCAGGAGTTCAAGGCCACCCTAGGCAACACAGCCAGACTATGTCTCTACAGAAAAATCAAACAATTAGCCAGGTGTGGTAGCACATGCCTGTAGTCCAAGATATTCAAGAGGGTGAGGTGGAAAGATCACTTGAGCCTAGGAGTTCAAGGCTGCAGTGAGCTAGGATTGTGCCACTGCACTCCAGCCTGGGGAACAAAGTAAGACCCGGTCTCAAAAGAAAGAAACGAACACAATGAAATGAAGGGATGCCAGCTGCCTAAGGAACACAGGCTGATGCAAGGCCACTCTGCTTCAGAGAAGGTGCCACCAGGAAGCATCGTGAAAGTCTTCTCCAAATGAATTGCCATTATCCAGGGTAACAAACCTAAACACCTTTATATGACCTTCTCCAGGATTTATATAACTTTTTAGGGTTGAAATACACTGATGCTCTGAGACACTGATCCCTGAATCAAAAATAGGGTTCACTTGAAGTGCCACTCTGTTGGTTTTTAGAAACAAAATTTCAAATGCCACCCTAGCAATAAATACCCACGCAATATACACACACCTGCAAAGGAGGGTGCTTCCAGAGTTCTCAGGTCTCTCCACATCACCCCCACCCCGCCGCCATGGCCTCAGATGCACAGGTGTCCCCTGGATGTGCATTGTGCCACCACGGTGACAGCCGAACAAAGACGCGTATGTGTTGGCTGCATAGGGCTAGAACTTTCTGTAAACATGAGGGTTCCTCTAGAACATCAGGAAGAGATCGTTCATGGCTTCACTGTTGCTGTAAAGGTTCAACTTCATTAAAAGTTTGTTACTGTCACAGGTATTTGCAGCACCCTCACTTTTTCTACATTCAATTTTGGGTGTAGGAAAGAGTGGGATATGTAAGTAAAATCTTGATATGGTCCAAAGACCCATAGTTCTTTTTTCTCACACGTGGAAATTTTTAGGAATCAAAACATTCAGCTTAGGCTGGGTGTGATGGCTCAGCCCTCCAATTCCAGTGCTTTGGGAGGCCCAGGCAGGTAAATCACTTGAGGCCAGGAGTTCAAGACCAGTCTGAGCAACATGGTGAGGTCCCGTCTCCACAAAAAAATTTTTTTAATTAGCCAAGCATAGTGGCATTTATCTATAATCACAGCTATTTGGGAGGCTGAGACAGGAGGATCCCTTGAGCCCAGGAATTCAAAGCTGCAGTCAGCTATAACTGTGGCAATGCACTCCAGCCTGGGTGACAGAGAAAGACACTGACTCAAAACAAAAAAATTTCAGGTGGCTTAAGAAACTCCCCATAAAATGCAAATAATACCTAAAGCAGTAGTGATCTTAATTTAGAAATGTTTCAACTCTACAAATCTTGTGTCACTGTCTGACTTCATTGTTAGATCTTTAAAAAGGTAAAATAACCACTGTTCAATGATGAAACATAAACATTTGAATTTGTAAGTCTGCTGAGATTCATTCCTTCCAGAGGCTGGCAAAACACGGGGAACCTCCTGCCAGCGCTATACGTCTGATCGACTGCTTGTGCCACATCACAATTTAGCATTTGCTCATCTGTGGTGGTGTCTATGTGCTTCAGTTTCAGTTTTTTAAGACAAGTGTTCTATAACCACAAGCCATCTAGGACAACCTGACATCAAAGTTAGATTCAAAGTGACATGCAAGAACCACCCCCACTCCTTGTTTGTCTCCTGTCCTTTGCTGTATATTTGGAAGCTTTTCAAAAAGCAAAGTCAGAGATATTCATCCTTCCTTTCCTCATGCCTACAGGCAGCTCACCAGCGATTTTGGTTTCTTTAAAACCAATGTAATAACAGAGGCAGGCAGAAGAAAGAATGCATGCCAGTATTCTGCACAAGGAAGGTTTGTTCGGGAGACGTCTCCAAAACCCAAGACTAGACCATATGCTCCTCTGCTTACATTCATTTCTCTAAAGGCTGACCCTTTAACTGTTATGTAATTCAGCTACTTCATAACTATTTAAATATAGCAAAAATGTCCACAAAGAAAAAAGTTGCCCACCCACCTAAATACCTTCCATGCTTTGCCCACAGTGGTAATGAGTGAAAGAAGTGAAGAAGAAGAGGTGGTGGGGGCGGGGCTAACATGCCCTTCAGTGAAAACACGGAGAGATGCTATAGTCCAGGGCTTGAAAGAGCCTCTGTCTACAGCTTGCTCACCTACAAAGAGTGTAAGGTGGGTTTGAGCAGAGACACTGAGCCTGCAGCTCTCTTCTGTGCACCAGGAAATTTGCAGAGGCTGGGCAGCAACACCCGTGGGTTTCACCAGGGTTTATGCCTGAGCTTAGCTCATCAAGCTGCATTGCATTAAGCCTGTGATCCTGGGCTGAGCTCAGAGACACAGCTGTCCAAGGTAGAAGTTACAGGACCAAGGGAACTCATAGCTTATTTAAAAAAATACACACATAGACACAAATATTGAATTTAAATAGTCTTAAGACTGTGTACAAGTAGCTTCCCAGTGAGGGATACCACGGCCAATGATGTCAGGCTTTCTCATTACGTCATCTGTCTCTATGTGGCCCTAGAATCCTGGCTCACCTGTCAGCGAGGCCCACCTGACTCAGATATCCATGATCAATGATACAAGAATGGGTAACTCTGAACTTTATAAATAGAGAAAGGAAGGAAATGTAACTGATATCTGTTGTGTATTTACTATATACTAGACACTGTGCTAGATGATTTATTTGTACTCATCTAATTCCCACAGCAATTATGTGAAATTGGTTTATCTCATTGTGGAGAGGTTTAAAGAAATGGTTAACTCTTCCAAGGCCACACAGTACACAGATGGAGTCAGGATTCAACCCAGGACTTCAGCCCTCCAAGGGTTATTATGGATTCTTTGAAAATGGGAGCGCCCCTTATTAGGGAACGTGACCCATATACAGTTTACTAGAAGTTAGTACAAGAGTTAACATATACAACAAAATACAAATGAAATACAACAACAATAATTTCCAATCTCTCCAGCCTCCCGGCAAGAGACAAAAGTCTGTTGGGACTGTATGGATCATCCTCTCTCCAGCACCCCAGTTCCCTAAATTGATCTGCAATGGTGTGCTATGGCCCTACTAGCTAAAAAGGCCTGTATTACTTTCTGCTGAACATTCTCAGGATGTCTATCTGAATTTCTTCAAGTTCTGCTTTGAATCAGAGTCTTCATCAATTGGATCTCTAAGCACTTTTACATGTTTCAAGCTTGAGAGGACAGGCTAAGTGTACCAGGGGTAGGATCTGCCTTTTACACTTTTATCCTGGCCTGACAGGTGTTCCATGAGTAACCTCTAACATGCTCTCATGAAATCGAAGCCCAACACGGGTCCAAGGCTTGGGGCCCATGTGATTTCAACACGGCCAGAAAATTCAGCAAAAGCTCTGGAAGCTCCCAATAAGCAGAGACTGATGAAGATGATGAAGGTGGAAGCCTGCGAGGACCTGTCTGCTCCTAAATATCTGAGGATCCGGCTCCCCACAGGATCCCCAAGAACACTTGAAGCTCCTGAAGTCTGTATTTTCCCTAACAAAAGAAGGGAAGGAAAACATGTAATTTAATTACTTCTTAACTATGTAAGTATGGCCAAAAAATGCCCATGGAGACACAAAGTTGCCCACCCACAAAAACATCTTGTGTTTAGCCCACAGTGGTAACACAGAAAATGTGACTTGCTTACTGCTCTCTAAACGTGTTCTGAAGCAGCAGATAGCTCAGATTACAGAAACTATTACTAGGCTGTCTGTAAGCCTGGAGGCAGCAAGGGTGTAGAGTGTATTAGAGTGAGGGCTGGCCAGGCTCTGTCACCTTTCAGGGCAGCTCTGTGACCCCGGGCCAAGTGCCACCCAGAACAAAGCAAGCTGCAATGTAGGGCAGGCTGGATGATGTGATCATCAGACCCATACACATTTATGGAGCTTATGTCACATGCAAGACCCTGTTGTGGTGCTGACCCTCTGAGCAGTTTAGACCCTTATTAGTTTAAAGGGATTGCTGCTAGGCAGCTAGCATCTGTGGTCAGACTTGATCCACTGCACTCATCATCTGATAATTCAGAGACAATCTCTGAAGTCCAAAAGGCAATGAGAGAAGACAGGATAGGGTAACATATAAAACAAGCCAAAAAAATTTACTTTTTAGTGCAAGTAATCTTCATTGCCAAATTTATTTTCAAACAAAATGTGAAATCCCAACACATTACAGCCAATTGGAATTCGACCAGTAAGACCCAGGACAGTATCTGAACCTAGTTATCTCAAAAATATAGGTGGAAATTTTAAAGTTAAACATCAGTGCAGTTAGAGTTAGAGAAGGGAAGAGGCAGAATACCTGGAAAATCAATCTCTAATTTTCTCAAATTAAATGCAGTAGCTCCCTAAAGCTCCAGGAGGAATTGATCAAGTCCATTTAACCTAGGAACTATGAACTACCTAAAATTACTCAATGAATCTAAGGAAGTGTGAATGCAGAAAGTGAACATCAAAAGCAGCAAAACTATTAGGAACATAATATATTTCCAAAAGCATCAAGGTTTGAAAAGAATTCTGAGCACCCAACCTTTTCCACTCCAAAAGCTCATGGTGAGCACCTCACAAAACCACGAAGCATGTTCCTGTTTTGAGAATATTTTCTTACAAAGTTGTCCCCCATAGGAAACAAGACCACAGACGACTGAGTGACTATAGCTATGTATGGTTTTAAGAAGATCATTCCTGGCCAGGTGTGGTGGCTCACGCCTGTAATCCCAGCACTTCGGAAGGCGGAGGCAAGCAGATCACCAAGTCAGGTGACCAAGACCATCCTGGCCAACACGGTGAAACCCCATCTCTACTAAAAATACAAAAATTAGCTGGGCGTGGTGGTGTGTGCCTGTAACCCCACTCGGGAGGCTGAGGCAGGAAAATCGCTTGAAGCAGGTAGTCAGAGGTTGCAGTGAGCCGAGATTGCGCCACTGCACTTCAGCCTGGTGACAGAGCGGGACTCCATCTCAAAAAAACAAAGATCATTCCTATATCATGACTCCGGTGGAGATTTATTTCAGTCAGGTACTTCTTGCCACAACAGACGTTTGGCTGAGGTGTTAAAATAATGATATAGCTAAAATATGGCCACATTTTCTTACTCAGCCTATATCTACCCTGTAGGCCCAGCGTAAGACACAACCATGAAAAGGAACAGGAAGGAAATAACACTAAAAACAAAATACTGTGTTTTGCCTTCCAACCTGACTTAGATAAACTGAGCAATGCAAGCGCTCCTTGTTAGAAACTTAATTTCCACGCACAAAGAAATGTCAACTGCATACATCAGCTGTCATAACACGCACAACCCAGATGCTGCACATCCTTCTAGTCACTGGAACCTGCCCCATGCCAGTGATGATAAAAATAAATGTCTTGTGTGTTTCCTGAAACAGTCTGATTCGGGGGGGGATTAAGTTAAGCGAACAGAGAGGAGGCCAAGGTCTTCTCTTTGTTTTGGGTCTGGGGGAGTTTTACTCCTGACAGCCAACACTTCTTAGCCCAGCAAGCCCAAAGAACCAATGCTGGGGCTGTTCCAGCACCTGTACCTGTGCCGTCGCCTTTCCAACTGGGGCGCCAGAAACAGTCACTGTCTTTCTCATTCCTGCCCATTCAAGTTAGTCCTCAAGGGACATTTCTACCCATCAGAAAAATATTACAGAATTCATGACATAAATTTCCTTTACCCATAATTTTCAAAGAATATGCCCATTTTCTATTCATAGTACGCTGATAACCTGTGGGATTATTTTTGAGCTTACTTTGCCTTCCCTTTTCAGAAATGGGACTGAAAGCTGAGTGGAGAGAGGCCTTCTGAGCAGGTCCAGTTTTCTCCTCTTCCTTCCGCAGGCTGCACTCGGGCCACTCCTCACAGATTCTGTGTGTGAGAACACAAGTTCCATGACTTCTACGAGTGACCTAATCCAGGCTCGAAGAATGTTGATCCGAGAAATCACTGCCACTTTCCTAATTTCCATGCGTTAGCTTTTCTTTGGAGGATCTGAATTTAATTCCATTTTTTCCAAGCAGATGAAAAGATCACTTGAGCACCATCTCCACACATCTTCCTGTTTTGTTTTGTTTCGTTTCGAAGTTTCCCTCTCAAGCCTCACCCCAGCCCCAATAATCCTCTCCACGCTTTCAGCTGTATCTCCCCCCCCACCCCAGGCGGTACCTCTCTGCTCCCATACTCTGCAGTGGGCACAGATGGTCCATCACCAGCCTTGGGTGGGAACCTTAGCAGGTGTTGACACTGTCTTTCCACACCAGGAAGGCCAACCCAAATGACTTCACCTTTCCCCATATTTTCAAAGATGATTTTTTAATTTTAATACTTTTGGGGTACAAGTGGTTTGGGTCACATGGGTGGATTCTATAGTCATGAATTTTGAGATTTCAGGGCACCCGTCATGCAAGCAGTGTGCACTGTCCCCAATATGTAGTCTTCTACTCCTCACCCCCCTCCCAACATTCCCCCCAACTCTCCAAAGTCCATTATATCAAAGACGACTTTTAATCATCTTTATGACTTTCTTTGGAACTCTCTCCAAAGGACTCCTACATCATAGAACCAAATAGTTTTAGAGCCAGAAGAGACTTTGTGATGGTTTTTCAGCCTTGTACAGAAGAGAAACTGAGGCCCAAGAGGCTGCATGACATGCAGAAAGTCTCTAAGCTGACTCCTGGGATTTAGCTAAGATCATAGGTCCCCATTCCCACAAAAAGGTATTACCTCTTCTGTTCCAGATCTAACCATGGAGAAGCTATCCCCCACTTTACACAGTTCAGATACAAAAACATTTCAGTTACCATGATTTAGTTAAATAACACCCGCCTCTGAACAATACAGTTCACATTTCAGTTACTATAGCACAGACATACTCGGAGATACTGCAGATTCAGTTCCAGGCCACCAAAATAAAGTGAATATTGCAACAAAGTGAGTCACACAGATATTCTGGCTTCCCAGTGCATATGAAAGTTAGGTTTCCACTATACTGTAGTCTCGTTAGTGTGTGATAGCATTAAGTCTAAAAAACGTACATACCATAATTCAAAAATACTTCATTGCTAAAAAACGCTAATGATCACTTAAGCCTTCATTGTGTTATAATCTTTTTCCTGGTGGAGGGTCTGGCCTCAATGTTGATGGCTGCTGAATGATCACAGTGGTGGTTGCTGAAGGCTGGGGTAGCTGTGGCAATTTCTTAAAATAAGAAAACAGGCCGGGTGTGGTGGCTCACGCCTGTAATCCAAGCACTTTGGAGGCCAAGGCGGGCGGATCACTTGAGGTCGGGAGTTCAAGACCAGCCTGACCAACATGGTGAAACCCTGTATTCAAAAAAAAAAAAAAAAAGAAAACAATGAAGACTGGCTCATTGATTGACTCTTCCTTTGACAAAAGATTTCTCTGTACATGCAATGCTGTTTGATAGCATTTGATCCACAGCAGGACTTCTTTCAAAACTGAAGTCAATCCTCTCAAGCTCTACCAATGCTTTAGCAACTAAGTTTATGAAATATTCTAAATCCTTTGTTGTCATTTCAACAATATTCACAGCATTTTCACCAGGAGTAGATTTTATCTCAGGAAACCACTTTCTTTGCTTTTCCATAAGAGGCAACTCCTTATCCACTAAAGTTTTATCATGAGGTTGCAGCAATTCAGTCACATTTCAGGCTCCACGTCTAATTTTAGTTCTCTTGTTATTTCCACCTTATTTGCAGTTAGTTTCTCCACTGGTCTTAAATCCCTCAAAGTCATCCAGGAGGGTTGGAATCCCATTCTTCCAAACACCTGTTGTGTTTTTGTTGTTGTTGTTTTTGAGACAGGGTCTTGCTTTGTTGTCAAGGCTGGAGTGCAGTGGCAGGATCATGGCTCAGTACAGTCTTGACTTTCTGGGCGTAAGTGATCTTCTCACTTCAGCCTCCTGAGCAGCTGGCACCATAGGTGCACACCATGAAGCCTGGCTAAGTTTTTTTTTTTTTAATTTTGTGTAGAGATGATGTCTCCCTATGTGGTCAGAGCTAGTCTTGAACTTCCGGGCTTAGGCGATCCTCCAGCCTCAGCTTCCTAAAGTGCTGGAATTACAGGCATGAGCCACTGTGCCTGGAAGATGTCGATATTTTCACCTTCTCTCAGGAATCATGGATCATGAATGTTCTTACTGGCATCTAGAATGAGAAATCCTTTTCAGAAGGTTTTTAATTTATTCTGCCCAGATCCATCAGAAGGATCACTGTTTAAGGCAGCTACATCCTTAGGAAATGTATTTCTTAAAGAATAAGACTTAAAAGTAAAAATTGCTCCTCGATCCATGGGCTATAGAGTGGACATTGTGTTAGCAGGGATGAAAATAGCATTAACCTCCCTGTATGTCTCTATCAGAGCTCTTGGCGACCAGGTGCATTATCAATGAGCAGTGATATTTTGAAAGGAATCTTTTTTTTCTTTTAATGAGCAGTAGGTCTCAACAGTGGGTTAAAAATAGATCTATGGATATATTTTAGATCTCCCCGTCATCCAGCTTTGTTGTTCTATTTCGAGAGCACAGGGAAAATAGATTTAGCACGATTCTTTAGGACCCTTAGGATTTTTGGAATGGTAAGTGAGCATTGGCTTCAATTTAAAGTCACCAGCTGCATTAGCCCCTAATGAGAAATTTAGCCTGTGCTTTGAAGCTTTGAGGCCAGGCATTGACCTCTCTAGCTACGAAAGTCCTACATGGCGTCTTCTTCCAATAGAGCGCTATTCCGTCTACACTGAAAATCTGTTGTTTAGTGTAACCACCTTCATCAAAGCTCTTAGCTGGATCTTCCGGATAACCTGCTGCAGCTTCTACCCCAGCGCTTGCTGCTTCACCCTGCACTTTTACTGTATGCAGATGTTTACTTTCATTGAATCTCATGAACCTACCTCTGCTAGCTTCCAACTTTTCTCCTGAAGCTTCCTTACCTCTCTCAGCCTTCACAGAATTGAAGTGATTTAGGACCTGGCTCTGGATTAGGCTTTGGCTTAAGAGAATGTTGTGGATGGTTTGACCTTCTCTCCAGACCACTTAAACTTTCTCTGTAGTGACAATGAGGCTGTTTTGCTTTCTTATCATGTGTGTGTTCACCGGAGTAGCACTTTTAATTTCCTTCAGTAATTTTTCCTTTGCATTCATAACTTGGCTAACTGTTTGGCCCAAGAGGCCCAGCTTCTAGACCATCAGGCTTTCAACCTGCCTTCCTCACTAGGCTTAATCATCTTGAACTTCTAATTTAAAGGGAGAGATCTGCAACTCTTCCTTTCACTTGAACACACAGAGGACAATGTAGGGTTATTATTTCTCCTAATTTCAATATTCTTGTTTCTTGGAGAATTAGGGGGCCCCTAGGAAAGGGAGAGAAGTGAGGGAACAGCTAGTGGAGCAGTCAGAACACAGGCAACTTATTAAGTTCACTGTCTTATATGGGCATGGTTTGTGGTGCCCCCTAACAACTACAACAGTAACATCAAAGATCTCTGTATCACACGTGCAAGCTTGTTTACAACAGCACAATTCACAATTTCAAAGATATGAAACCATAGGTGCCCAATGACCAGTGACTGGATAAAGAAAATGTGGTACATATACACCATGGAATATTACTCAAACATAAAAAGGAATGAAATAACGTCTTTTGCAGCAACTTGGATGGAGCTGGAGGCCACTGTTCCAAGTGGAGTATCTCAGGAATGAAAAACTAAACATCATATATTCTGACTTATAAGTGGGAGCTAAGCTATAAAGATGCAAAGGCATAAGAATGACATAATGGAATACGAGGACTTGGCGGGGGAAGCTGGGAGGAGGGTGAGAGACAAAGACTATATATTGGGTAAAGTGTATACTGCTTGGGTGATGGGTGCACCCAAATCTCAGAAATCACCACTAAATAACTTATCCATGTAACCAAAAACCTATTGAAATAAAAATTTTAAAAATTAAAATTAAAAAAATTTAAAAGATCACTGTCACAGATTACCATAACATATAATAAAAAGTTGAAAATATTGCAAGAATTGCCAGAATGTGGCACAGAGACATGAAATACACCACGCTACTGAGAAAATGGCACTGATAGACTTGCTCTATGTGACGTTGCCATTTACTTTCAATTTGTGAAAAACACGGTACCTGTAAGCACAGTAAAGCAAGGTACGCCTGTAGAGTCACCGTCAGCGCTGCAAGTGCAGACTTCACAGCTAGCGCTTCACCATGCAAATAACAGACGAGTGCCATAGTCAGTGACGGAGCAGGTCAATTCTCTCAAAGTCTGCTGGCCACTGGTTACCTCGCAGCTGTTATTCATGTACAGACCACAAAACATATAGTTGTGTTGTTCCCCTGTCACCCAGGGGTAAATGTGTGTGATGTTTATAAAAACAGGTCATCAGAAGAGGAAATCCACCAACAAAGGAAAAGTGCAGCAGGCCGGGCACGGTGGCTCATGCCTGTAATCCCAGCACTTTGAGAGGCCAAGGTGGGCGGATCACACGGTCAAGAGATTGAGACCATCCTGGCCAACATGGTGAAACCCATCTCTGCTAAAAATACAAAAATTAGCTGGGTGTGGTGGCACACACCTGTAGTCCTAGCTAGTCAGGAGGCTGAGGCAGGAGAATTGCTTGAACCCGGGAGGGGGGAGGTTGCAGTGAGCCGAGATCATGCCACTGCACTCCAGCCTAGCAACGGAGAGACTCCATCTCAAAAAAAAAAAAAAAAAAAAGTGCAGCAAAGAAATAAAAAGTCATGCTGGAGGTAAAATTCAAGTCTACCATAAATGGAGTTACGGAAGAAAAAGCTGCCCATGGGATGGTGACCCGGCTGCAGTGAGAGACCCCTGTCATGCCCGGAAGAAGCGAGCTTAGGAGGAAAGTGGCTGTAAGGAAAGGGACAAAGACGGCTTGGAGGAGCATTGGTGGGAAACAAGTTCACATTAAAGAAACTCTTGGAGATGTTTTACAACGCTGAGAGCACACGGGAGAACATGTGGGAAGCGGACCCACCCTGAGGAGGGAGAGTGACAGCTCGCGCAGTACAGGAAGGCTGCTCACACCACACCTGGAGTTACAGGATGAGAGGCAGCGGCACCGCTCAGACCACTCGAGATCGGTCTCACCAAGAAACAGCACGCTTCCATTTCCAAGGTCGCTAGTGTTTTAAATTACAGTATGCTAAGTAATACCAGTTCTACTATCACTTGCCATTTCCCTACGCATTTATAATTGATGGTAGAAAAGTTTTTAATGCTGTGAGCAAAAACATGCTTAAAGGTCAGAAGAGCAACTGTAATTTTCCTGCTGACTATTAAGATCACCTTCTCTGTCCACCACCCACCCCCGTCACTGCAGGTGTCCTCTAGTAGGAAGGTGAAGCTTCTTACTAATGGTGGATATTCCCAAGTCAGAATCCGTCACAGCAAGGACAATCATGGGGCATGTTTGTGGGAATGGCGGCACAGGGTTATCAACCAACAGCATAAGCCACACCCATGCCTCTCTCAGAAGAGAAAGTGTGTATTCTAAAAATACAGAATGGCCGGGTACAGTGGTTCATGCCTGTAATCCCAGCACTTTGGGAGGCTGAAGCAGGTGGATCACCTGAGGTCAAAAGTTCGAGGACAGCCTGACCAACATGGTGAAATCCCGTTTCTACTAAAAATACAAAAATTAGCCAGGTGTGGTGGTGCATGCCTGTAATCTCAGCTACTCATGAGGCTGAGGCATGAGAGGTTGAACCCCAGGAGGCGGAGGTTGCACTGAGCTGAGATTATGCCACTGCACTCCAGCCTGGGCAACAGAGCAAGACTCCATCTCAAAAAAAATAAAATAAAATAATAAAATAAAAATAAAAATAAAAATATAGAATGAATGCAATATTCTAGATGGCTTAGTTCTCTCTGAGTTTGCAACTGTTCATCTACAGACCGTGGACATTCTTCTTAAAAGCCATGGTCTTCATCTGGCGAATGCCACTGTGAATGCCACACCAGTGAACCGGAGTAACACATTAGTGATGCTTTAGATTTATAAAAGTGGGGGACGTGTCTTGTTTGAATTTGGATCTGGTGTTCAAGTCTTTTTCTGAGAGGGGAGTGTAGCGTAGGGGTCAGTGAACGGACTTTCGGGCCAGATTGCCCAGCTCAATTCTTGGCTCTACCGCTTACCACTTGTGTAATTCAAGACAAGGTATGTGACCTGTGTGAGCCTCCCTCCCTCAGCTCTAGGGTGGAGGGAGCAATTATGCTAACTTTATAGGGTTGTGGGGGAGGACTATGTGAGTTCATTTCTGCAGAGAGCCTGGCATGTGTTATGTACTATGTAAACCTTGGCTATCATTAGTAATGTTATTGAAAAAATAAATCTTCAAACATAATATATCCATGTTACATAAAATCTGGAAAATGAAGAACAAATCATTTTACTCTCTTGTAACTGCTCTCATAATTATTTCTTTTGAGTCATTTTAAAGTAATTATTTTTTACTTATTTTGCCAGTCTTTCCTTTCTCATCTCCTGCCAGATGTACAACCTATGAGGCCTGCTCCGAATAAAACCAAACTCATTTCAGAAAGGGGCTCTATCCATACGCACGTGCCTGGGCTGCCTGCCTCCCCTCTGGCACATCCTACCCTTGTGATAATCCCATTCGACATGGGGCCGCTTTCCACTGGATTTACAGGTCTTCTGCACAGCAGGGAAGCCCCCTTCTGGTCCTCTCTCCTCTTTCCCGTTCATATCTGTTTCCCCTATTTGATAATTAAAGTAGAAAAATACAGAAGATTTTTTCTTCTCAATTCTCATTTAGAGTCTTTAGGGTAATTTTACTTAGGAGAAGGGACCCTCATACACATCGCCATTTGTTCAAGCACCTGGTGGCAGGGACCACGCTGCCGGCTGGAAACAATGGCAGGTTGCCAGCTGTCTGTAGAAAAGGATTTTCAAAGGCTGCGCAGAATAGCAATGTTGCTGGAGCACAAAGTACTGCACTTTTCAATGCTGCCATTTCCAACAGTTAGTACTCAGGGCCGTCCTCCACGGAAATTAGGAAAAAGCCCTGGAGGGGAAGTTTAAAACATGAAATGTCCTTAGTATCCGTCTCCACTTTCAGGTGTACATACTTTAAACGTTTTATCACACATCATTGGTTGATGGTGGCCACAGATAAACCGTAAGAGACAGAATTCAGGCAGTCAAAACTTGGAATTCCATATAATATCATCAGCCTCTCAGGCTCATGTTAATACAAGCACATAAACCTGACTGATGCCACAAAGTCTGCTCTCTCTTGCCCTTCCTTCTCAAGGCTTTCTTCCTCTTAAATTCTTTCTGCTACAGCAGATATCTGCTGTGTGCACTGACCTCCAACAACCGCGATCCTCGCCTGTGGCTGCTGGCCAGGCTGCTTCAGGAGTGACCGACGGGTGAGGTTCCCCACCAACTGTGCCCAGAGGATGGCTCAGGAGAAGTTAAAATCCACCCCCAAAGCACTGAGAAGACCTGTTTCATAAGTAGATCACCTCCAGGGGTGTGGCCCAAACAGTCCTCCCAGTGGGGTCCCTGTTTGGAGTCAAGCCTGTGCACTCCAGGCAGCCGCGGACCACACCTTGTTCCTCTGCCACTGGCTGGACGCTACTTTATCTTTTCCCCTACTTATTTTTTTCTTCTGTAAAGAGTCAACAAATAATTAAGAATTTACTAGACAGTCATACTGTACACTTAACGAGCTCAGCACTTATGATTAAAATGTTTTCAATGACTTGGTGCCTAGTACAAACTTCATCCACAAAAGTTTGGTAGTATACATACCAATAATTGGTATTCAGTTATGGGTGTGTAAAAGAATTAGTAAATCTTAAACCCAAATAAGAGCATTTTGGAAAAGCCACATCACAAAATGCATCTGGACACAGTCCCAAGAGCTGGCCAATCAGTCAGGACCAGCACAGAGGCTAGTGGGACAGAATTTTAAAAGGCGTAGCACTGGCTAATATCAAAATGGACAGGATATGAAACTTTAAGTCAGGAGCCAAAGAAAACACAGGCGAGCTGACAATCAGAGCAGCTGAAATGGTTTTCCATACCCCATTGGAAACTTACACGAGTATTTGCTACTTTCGTGATGGTTCAAAGCCTTCTGCAAATCTGCAGCATTACACAACATGTCACTTTCTCCCCCCTCAATTTGCCTACGGTGCTTACCTGGACTTCTGTGCTGTGTAGGTACCAGTTTCAAAGAGGTCTGCCTGAAGCCAGTGGAGTAAAAGCATTTTAAGTGTGATGTTTTCTTCGACTGAAGATATCAAACACACATTTCTAGCACAATTCCAGATGTTTCAAAATATGATTTAAGTTGCTAAAAATCTTGAAAGGAAAGCTCTGTTATTACAGAATGTCCCTGCTTTTATCAAGCATTAAAGCAAACCAACCCCCACCTCATTCCCTGGCTCCCAGAGGGAGGGAAGTGCATGTGTAAGCGAGTGTGGGGTGTCCTGTGCACACACAGGCACGACATGTTCCTCCTCTCACTCCTGACACCTTGGGTTTCTGTGGATTATTAATAATACCCACCCACCTGACTGGCAGACTTTTCACAACACACCCTTTGAGATTCTACCAAAAAAAAAAAAAGGCAACACAATCTGAAAATACATAATGACAACCTCTAGAAGGGGGGAAAGAGAAAGAAAGGAATTAAGGGTGAGACCCAGAAAGACAGACAGACAGACAGGCTCAAGGAAACTGCATCCCCCCCCCAGGGTCTGGGCCGTGCGGCCGTCGGCAGGTACTCGGCCCTTCTCGGCTGCAGACTTGCTTAGCATGGCAATCGGCTGTCTGCCCGGGAGGATGAGGTAATGTCTAGGTTTAATGCCAAAATCTCTCTCACTGGCAGGACACATCGGGTAAATATTTCTACTGCAGGAGACCACATTCATTTGATGCTGCTGCCAGTTTTATTATTGTTATTATGCTCATTAATATTAATACTCAGCCACCGTACCTATTTAAGATTGAAGAGGAAAAAGACAGGGTTGTGCTGAAGTCACAATAACAGGTGCAGGAGGAAGGCAGCCCCCCCGCCTCACTCTCCCCCTAACAATGACAGTCACAGCACCAGCCTTCTGCAACCCCTTCGAACATCCTCAGCTGCACAGAGACCCCTGCAACTTCCTCTCCAGGTGGTTGTAAATCTGGGACCCAGCAGTGAGAATGGGTTTGGGGCAGGTGGGGCATGGGGGGCTTGAAGGCTCCTTCAAGCTACCTTCATAGTTATAATATTTGAAAATGTAGTAAGATTTAAGGGTCAGATTGCCAATGGCTTCTTATCCCCCTCTAAAAACCAATTCTAAATTTGCTACACTGTCTATTTTAGATGATCTGTTTATGGCCTCACAAATTACAGGCACCGTGGTGCTGGTGCACCAGGTCTCCCAGCTGGTTCCCTCAATGATCGCCGTCTCTGTGGTTACTGTCAACAATCCACATTCGTGTTGCGGCATATCATCTTACAGAAGCATTTAAAGCAGCTCAGGGCTTCCTTCCTCAAATTTAGATGTTCTCCATTGTTAATCCATGAGGCCTCTGACATCAGCCTCGACTCACTTCAAAAGACAGGACAGTTTTCTGGGAGGCCAGGAACTGAATGCAGAACTTCCTGTGGGCTTCACAAAGGACCGCCAAAAGGGACAGTCACACACTGCCATGAATTTGGTCTCCTCTCGCTGAGGAGTTGGGAATAACGATACCCTCCCACCGGTGTTGTTCCCAGAAGGGGGAGGAAGGCATGATGCCAAGGGGCAGTTTCAAAACCAGGCCCCCCGGAGCAGCCGTAGGTTGGACAACACAAAAGAGCACCTAAGACCCAACACTGTCCTGCAATGAGACAGAGACGCGGCCCCTGTCCCACACAGCCCACCGGCAGAGGAGGCACTCCAGAGACTGAGAGTCGATGCCTCCAACGTGCCTGCTGCAGAAGTCACAAGACAGCTGCTATTCCCGGGTGATCAGGGCCAGGCCAGCCCAGTTAGCTGCTGAGAGGGTCTGCACAGGGTCTCCATGAGGTTAGCAAAATATTTTTTTTAAGCCTAGCAACCCTTCCTAAGCAGTTCTTTTCTTTTTCTTTCTTTTTTTTTGTGTGTGTGTGTGCCTGTTTTTTTTTTAAACAACACATCGTAAGGAGTTTCAGGTTATTCCCAACATTTCCAAATGTCAACTCCTGGACATCATGTCTACAGCAAACATGTGCTTCTCAACAGGAAACTGACAGTCCCTGTAAGTCAGGAAGGTAACACTCTGGAGAGGAGGAGGAAAGGAAGTGAGACAGTGCTGGTGTCCTTTGTTAGGAGAGTGGAGATGCGGTTGCTTGACCCAAGAATCATACTGGAAGGACAGCTGAGAGCAAAAACAGAAGGGGAGTGTGGAGGTATTCACAGCGGGATATGTGTGGGCAGAAGGGTTCTCCAGTATCCACAGTGGGACGTGTGTGGGGGAGAAGGGTTCTCCAGTGTCCACAGTGGGGCGTGTGTGGGCAGAAGGGTTCTCCAGTGTCCACAGTGAGGCGTGTGTGGGCAGAGGACTCTCCAGTGTCCACAGTGGGATGTGTGTGGGCAGAAGGGTTCTCCAGTGTCCACAGTGGGGCGTGTGTGGGCAGAAGCGTTCTCCAGTGTCCACAGTGGGGCGTGTGTGGGCAGAGGACTCCCCAGTGTCCACAGTGGGATGTGTGGGCAGAAGGGTTCTCCAGTGTCCACAGTGGGACGTGTGTGGGCAGAAGGGTTCTCCAGTGTCCACAGTGGGGCGTGTGTGGGCAGAGGACTCCCCAGTGTCCACAGTGGGCGTGTGTGGGCAGAAGCGTTCTCCAGTGTCCACAGTGGGGGAGTGTGTGGGCAGAGGACTCCCCAATGTCCACAGTGGATGGGTGTGGGCAGAAGGACTCCCCCAGTGTCCACATTGGGGATGTGTGTGGGCAGAGGGCTCTCCAGTGTCCACAGTGGGGATGTGTGTGGGCAGAAGACCCTCTAGTGTCCACAGTGGGGGTGTGTGTGGGCAGAGAGCTCTTCAGTGTCCACAGTGGGGTGTGTGTGGGCAGAGAGCTCTCCAGTGTCCACAGTGGGGTGTGTGTGGGCAGAGGACTCTCCAGTGTCCACAGTGGGATGTGTGCGGGCAGAGGGCTCTCCAGTGTCCACAGTGGGGCATGTGTGGGCAGAGGACTCTCCAGTGTCCAAAGTGGGGATGTGTGTGGGCAGAGGACTCTCCAGTGTCCACAGTGGGGTGTGTGTGGGCAGAGGACTCTCCAGTGTCCACAGTGGGGCATGTGTGGGCAGAGGGCTCTCTAGTGTCTACAGTGGGGTGTGTGTGGGCAGAGGACTCTCCAGTGTCCACAGTGGGCATGTGTGGGCAGAGGGCTCTCCAGCGTTGTTCTCCCTGGCACCTCAGCCCCAGCTAACAAAGTATTTCTTTCCATTGTAGCTTTGGTTTTCAGAAGTCATCTCTCTTTCTTCCCAAAAGGGAAGGCTTTCCTCACATACAAGAAAATTAAGGCTCCCCCCACATGTGTTTTGACCTGATATTATCGCATAAAAGCCACTTGCTCCTTCTTACAAAGGTTTAGTGAACTACTTTTGAAAAATGGTAATAATTAAGAAAGGTTAGCAATACACGGTAGTCAGCCTTTTAAAAACATTACAAAATTGACATAGCAGGCAAGTGAAAAAAGAAGGGGGGAAAAAAAACACTAAAAATGCCACCCTTTGGCCAGGCACAGTGGCTCATGCCTCCAATCCTAGCACTTGGGGAGGCCGAGGCGGGAGGATCACTTGAGGCCAGGAGTCTGAGACTAGCCTGGGCAACACAGTGACCCTGTCTCCTCAAAAAAACAAATTAGCCGGGCATGGTGGCACATCCCTGTAGTCCCAGCTATACTGGAGGCTGAGGCGGAGGATTGCTTCAGCCCAGAGTATCAAGGCTGCAGTGAGCTGTGATCACTGCACTCCAGCCTGGGTGACAGAGTGAGACCTATGTCTAAAAAAATAAAAAGAACCCTTCGTTAGGTTGAAATAAAAGGAAACTAAATAAAATACTCAGTAACTAAGCAGTCTCCACTTTATTTAGACCAGAGAATGCTCATTATGAGTCAGGCAGCAGGCTGAATGGAAATTACTAATTAATTGAACATTACGGCTTAAAACACATTAATTCATCTTACTTCGTTTCTTGAATACATGCACATTTCTTATGTTTTGTTAAACTAATAAAAGGTCATGTTTAAAGGTTATTAACAGGGAATTTCTCGTCCCGGGGCTGCTTGGCTTTACCTGTCTTCAAGTCCACCAGGGTACCCAGCATCAGGCTGGCCTTGAGATTTGCTGGGCAAATAGATGTGTGGACATGACATTTTATACTATGTGGCTTTAACTTTTGTTTGCATTAATGCAGTGGTTTTGTGGTAATTGCCACAAACCTTGAAATCACACCCTTTCCCTCCCACCTCCCAATCCCTTTATTAACATTGAGTACGGAAGACTTTGACTCTGATACCAGAACCAAGGGTCAGATTTCTGTGGTGTCTCCTCTTGGAAACCATCAAATTATGTGACCCAGTTCAGTGCTGGTGCTTGAGTCTCCCTAAGTCTAAACACTAAATTTAACTGGATACTTTAAAGGTTGAATTTTGATCTCCTCTGTTCTTCGTCTCCACAGGGAACATGGCTCAACTTCCACAGGAAAGATTTAGGTCACATGAAAAGACGGTATTAGAAATCTTCAGCAAAAGATGTGTTAAGCATTAGTCTGCTCTCATGCCTGTAGAAACCCCATACCCTGAAAATCTTTTAATAGAATCAGGAGAAGATGGGGGTCATCTGGTCCACACTCTGACTTCAAGCCAGACCCACTCAAATTGTTCTGGGCAAGTGAGGCCACCGCATTTTTAAGGCAGATGTTTTGTCTTTCCAGAGGAACAGATTCCACCATGTTCCTTAACAATGCACGCGAGTTCCTGACAGTCTCCATGACTGAGGATTTATTTCCTTATGGTTAACCTAAATCTCCAAAGCCACCAGGGCTCTCACTTCCTCCTGCGCCCTCACTGGTACCCATAGCAAACAGCTGGTACCTGTCCCCTGCATAATCACTTTCCCTGTTTCTTCACATACAGCCAAATCTCCTTGAGGCAGAGAAGGGAGGCCAGAGGGGTGGCGGGAGTGCCAGGACAGCCCGTAGTGCATTACAGGATTTAGAAGGGGCCTGGGGGAGCCAGGGGAGGATGACAAATCAGTGAGAAGAAACTCCAGAAGGGCCTGGCAGCTGGAGGCTGAGGCGACCCGACTGAACTAGAAGGTGATAGAGGTCTTCGCGCTCACTGAACGCTGTGCAGTGGCAGTGCTGGTGACACTGCCGTATGATCCAGGCAGAGCAACAATCCTCCAAGTTTCAGTTGCCATCTCAGTGCAAAATTAGTAACTCGACTCTGAAAGGCAGGGGGCTGGGCCCTACGACCTTCGAAGTCTTTTCTTGTTCTACAATGTAAGAGTCTATTAACCTATTCCTGAGCCAGCTTCATCACTCTAAAGGTTATTGACCCAATTCTCAAGGCAGCTGAGGGAAGATTTCAGAATCCTCTGTGTATTTCTTCCCTTTTTACTAAGCCACAGTATTAGTGACACCATCATACACTTCAGGACTGGGGGGAATATGTCCTTCTAGTGGGCTCCCGCAAGGGACAGCACCAAAGCTGCCTCTTAGGCTGATGAATAGAAAACATTTGTTGACTGAAGGCAGGCTCAGAGCAATAGATGAGATACATTTACAATCCATTTGTCTGTAGAATTTTAAGCTCTGAGATTCATCAACTAAAGAAGGAAAGTGATTTGGGTTCCATTCCTTTCTCAGAGTCCTGCCTGCACCACATTCGCCTCGCTGGCCCTGGAACTGAAACCGCCTCCCCACGCACGGAGCGAGGCCGTGAGACAAAATGATTCCTGATTGTAATTTACGAAGAAACTCTAGATTTCCTGGCGTACACTGGAATTTTAATAGTCTTTCCTCTGAATCTTGCCACACAGCCATGCTGAATAGTCCCATACGTGTATATTCAGAGGTCATTTTCTCAGACAATGATTCACTCACTGTGAAAACTTGGCGGACTGGAAATCTCTCCTTGATGCCAAATGAGACCTTAAGGGCCACCCTAACTGCCAAGCTGGGAGGCAGATCACAGGGGTGAGGGTGAACGGGGTTCCAATTGTGCCTTAAACTGAATAGGAGCCCGTTTGGTTCCCTCTCACTATTGTAACAACAGAAAAAAGTGACCTTGAAGGACCACAACTATAGAGAGAGGGGTGAATTACAAATTACCATTGTTGAAGATTTCCTGAACAATCATTCAGTAATTCATTGATAAAGCCTTTACCCTGGGAGGTGCTAGGGGTACCCAAACTTCTTTAATTCCCACTATGTCATTTATTCAATGTGTATGTGTGTGTGTATATACATTGAAATATATATATATATATATATATTTAATGGAGGTGGAGTCTCACTCTGTCTCCAGGCTGGAGTGCAATGGTGTAATCATAGCTCACTGCAGCCTCTACCTCCTGAGGCTCAAGGGATCCTCCCACCTTAGCCTCCCAAACTGCTGCAATTAAAGGTGTGAGCCACCATGCCCAGCCTCAATGTATATTTTCTACAAAACAGGCAAATGCGAAGATGCCTTATGAGAGCAGGTGTATCTGACTTGTTTTATGAAACTCAGAGCTAGGCTTGAGAGAGGGCTTTAGAGTTTCAGCAGCACACTGCATTGTGGACTTACCAGGAAAAAGCCTCCAGACTTCAGTTCCTCAGTTCTCCACCTGAGACTGCTGGAAATGAATCTGTTTCCTGAAGCTGTTGTTTTTTCTTAACTGAAGGCCTTTGAAACAGAAGTTGAATGAAGATTTTTCTTCCTCTCTCGGTGAATATATACTTTTGTGTCGGACAAGCCAGAAGACAGCAGGGTTGGGATACAGTGAATGTCAATATTTAATTGCACCTTCCTTTTCCATCTGTCAACCACGATGCCTCCTCTCAGCAGAGTCATCGCCACTGCCCCTGCTCCTTCTCCTCCAACTCATGGCCAGGTCACATTGACAGTCAGCTGTGCTCCGAGCCCAGGAAGGAGGTGGCACCATGGGATGGCCAGGAAGGCAGCCTCCACACTGTGAGGGAGGATTGTGACACCACATTACTGTATCCGGGCCACAGGCCTCCATGCTGGGCCCCACCAGGGCTTCTCAGAAGCTGGGAGCCCCTGGGTGGCCTACATACAGACAGGAGGAAGCATAGGGTCCGCGGGCTGAGTGAGGTCCTGGACAAGGACTGCGAGGCTGAAGGCAAGGACGGCATGGCTGGGCTTTTACCACCTCCCTCTGCTGTTCTGTGCCCTCTTCCCAGCTGTGGACATGTGTCCGGCTCTGAGCCTCAGAAGGGAGAAAAAATCACTTCATCTCCACCTGTCTTGGTTCCCTGCTTAGAGAAAAAAACCTCTTATGTGACCAGCCAGGCATGGTGTCCTATGCCTTAATGAAATGGTGCCACTCAAATATTGGAAAATATTTCCAAAGCATTCAAAGCAATGCCCAGCTAAGAAGACCTTTCTTCTCAGAACCTCAGCAACACCAAAGCCAGAAGCCTTGGGGGTACACAGTGCAAAAGAGGAAACATGATTTGTTTTTCCATAAAATATTTTTAGTGATCACTGCTTCCACGACCTACTTTTTTGAAGGTTAATTTTCTCTCAATTTTTTCTAGCCCTAAAAGCTGACTCCAGGATTTAGCAACAACAACCAGAAGTCCCTTCATGACCATGTTTCATACAGAACTACACTGTCATGCAAAAAATAAAAAGAAAGACAGACTCACATGACTGAAAAGGAGAACCAGGTGTCAGGCCTGGCCTTGGGGTGAAGATGTACACTTTCCCAGTAGGAGCAGACTTGTGGAAATGGTTTTTAAATGCTTGAAAACAATGTAACTTCTTGGCTACGGGCCATATGTGGAGGTATTTAGAAGATGAGGGATTGAGTTTTATGATCTTCTCCTTTTCTTTCTGTAGAGAGAAGATCTCACTCTGTCGCCCAGGCTGGAGTGCAGTGGCGCAATCATAGCTCGCTGCACTCTCGGCCTCCTGGTTTCAAGCGATCCTCCCACCTCAGCCTCCCAAACTGCTGGTATTACAGGCACATACTACCATGCTCAGCTACTATTATTTTTTATTTTTGTGGAAACAGAGTCTTGCTATGCTGCCCAGGCTGGTAGCACAGCAATTCTCCCACCTTGGCCTCCCAAAGTGCTAGAACTATAGGCATGAGCCACTGCGCCCAGGCTTTTCTCCTCTATTTACCACAGTCATTTTTAAGGAAAAGGCAGGAAGAGTGGAGCTGTGGGGGATGGAAAAAAATAAGGAAGAGGGATATGGCATGACCTGGTGCTCCAAGAGTACCCCATTGCCCAGGTGACTCAGGAGTGGCCGAGAGAGTTCCATCTTCTGAGGAGCACCTACCATCTCCCTGGAGGGACCTAAGGCCCTGGGACACCTTCCAGAGGGGCCACCCCAGTCAGTGGAGATCCCACTTCTAAGCAGGGTCCAACAACCCCCATTGGCTGTCCTGTGGCCTTTTTGGGGAGGCCAGGCATCCTGAAGGGCGGGGGAAGAAGGCGTTTGCCAAGGAGCTGCTGCTTCCCAGATGAATCACAGGAAGAGTGAACACACAGGAGCTGGCAGATTCAGACCAAGAGGGAAAGGAGGACCAATTCCTTCTGCAGCCACTCCACCGGGTTACAGCAATGCTGGGCTCCCTTCAGCAGAGGCAACCCGGAATCAGAAGAAAACTTTCAAAGGTGAGATCCCATCAAAAGCCCAGCAACAAGGGAGAAATCCAAGATTCACCTTTCTGTGTGCTGGGGTGGACAAGTTCTGTGGCAGGCTACCCACACCCTTCCTCTGTGTTCCTCAGGCCTGATAGTGTCCTGGCCATTTTGGGGACAAGAGCGTGGCCTGTTTCTAGCTAGACTTGCTCAAATCGGTCTTAGGGAGTCTTGGTGGCATGGATCTTAAGGAACGACAAGTTGCATTTTCAGTGGGGGGGTAGCATAAACAATGTTACTACATTCATTACACCCATGAAAGACAATATTTCAGTGCTAGGTAAAATAAAGCCAGCCTGGTAGTCATCCATCAATTTGATGATGGAAACACCTCTACTTTTCCTTGTACTGATTCATGCGAGCCTCCCTGTGGTGTTCTGCAAATTTCATGATCAGATAGCACCGACAGGCAAAGCTTTGGCTCAACATGGCATAAACCCAAACACCGTCACGTAGGCAAAGTACCAGGTTGAGAAACAAAAGATCTGTTTTCCTGGCCTCTAGTTCTGTGTCTTGTTCTTTGTAAAATGGGTGTAAAGCTCCCTGCTGGGCCCCTTGACATTAACTTTATTACTGCTCATATATGAACACCCTTGCTCCACACAAATGCTTCCTTTTTGCTATAAAATCAAACATTAGTATCTTCATTATAGCTTCCCAATCACCAATACTACATATAATCTTTAAAGAAAACAGACACAAACTAGATTCACTGGTACCAGCTATCAATTATTTCAAACACATAAAGTATCACAAATAGAAGTCAATCAAACTTATTCTCACTCAATTTCAAATATGTCTCTCTTAGGACATGTTTCCAAAAATCTCTGTTGTTAAACTGGGCACGCACACACAGGTTCCAGCCCACGGCCCGAGTGTGACGGATGCGCTTGGCGACAAGCCCGTGACTGACAGCCACCATCTGATAGTAGAGGAGCAGCCGGCCAGCCGTGGTTCCAGAGGTGATCAGCCACAGATGGAAAGGGCGTGCCTGGGATGCTTTCATCATCCCAGTTGCCCTAAAAGTGGACATTTAAAGTAAATCATTAACGAACCCCTGTGGCAGAAATGCAGTGAACCTCAGCACCTCATCAGCAGCTGCAAGGGACTCTGCTTGGTGTCCTGCAGGCTGAATAGGAGTCTGTGGCCTTTTCCACGAGGGTGGGTCTAGATGGTGGGGAGCAGCCCCTTTTACCATGAAGAGGAACAGAGATAAGTCAGCCAACCACTACGTCCAGCTAAATCCCTCTGGCAGCCCAGTGATTCACTCTGTAGCTAATTTCCAGCATCTGAGAGATTCAGGCTGGAGAAGTAGAATATCATCCAGAGAGAGAGAAGGTCCAGATCTAAAGGGGACAGGGGGTGCAGAAGCTTCGGCTGAACTCTCCCTGCCATGCCAATGAGCCAAGGACTCCAAACTCTGTCACAGCCAACATAGGGCAAAGTCCCCCATCCCCCACCATCTCACATTCTCCGAGGGAGGGGCATGGACAGACGGGTCTATCTGAGTTCTAGGAGCGGGAAGCACATTCCATGCTGGCTATCACAGAGCCGAGAGGCTGGAGAAGCCCCCTCGCCCTGCCTTGGCCCCGGCTCTGTCCTCCCACAGGTCTGTGTCCCTTGCACAGGCACTGTCATCTGCATGGGCTCGGAGGGGTCCCAGGACCCTCAGTTCATGCAGGACAGCCTGTCCTGGAGGACTTGTCAAAGAGATGGCAGGATGTGCATTTTCACTTTTAATATTCCATTTTTTCCTTTTTGGAACATATCATTAAAAAAAAAAACTTCCCCTGGAAACACGTATATAAGAGGTAAGGTTAAAAAGGGTTTTGGGCTATCATTTTTAAGTATTTTATTGAGGTAAAAAAATATATACATATAGAAAAGCACACATAACTTACAGTTTTCATAAACTGAAACATCCGTGTACATTTTTTAGCTTGGACTATATTTTGAAATAAAAACATCACAAAAGGATATATAAACTAAAAAGGTTCAGTTTCAATGTAATTTTCTTCATGATATGGGTTGAGTATCCCTTACCCAAAATGCCTGCAGTCAGAAGTGTTTCAAATTTGAACTTTTTCGGATCTTGAAATACTTACATTATACTCACCAAGTAAGCATCCACCTTCCTAATTCAAAAATGTGAAATCTGAAATGCTCCAATGAGCATCATGTTGGTGCTTAAAAAGTTTCTGACTTTCGAGCATTTAAAATTTTAGGTTATTGTTATCGGATTAGGGGTACTCACCCCGTGGCTGCTGACAAAGTCATCAACAAAGCGGAAGGGAATATAATAAGTAGACCACAGTGGATCACAGGAAGTCATTTGGGTATAAGAGCCTTCACGGCAGCAGGGCAGATGGAGTGCCCAAAACGGGAGCCTGCTGGTCTCTGAAGAGTGAGCCTGGTTTTCACGCTACCTTCACGGTGGTTTAGGGAAAGCACACACTCCATTTGGCCATGTCTCTTCCAAGTGGGGAAAACCTAAATTTTATTCCCCTTTATCACGAGTTATTTATAGAAGAAAAAGAGATACATGCAACTTTCATTCATCTTTTAGCCATTTTCTTTCATCCCTGGCACAAAATCTCCTTCCTCCTTCCTCTAACCCATGTCCCTTTAAGTCACTCGTGTTAAAAGCAGCAAACAGACGTTGGGGGATAATTTAATGCAGCGAAGGTCTTCCTTCCACACCTAGGAATGTCGCTGTGCTCCATGCACTGGGGAAGGGGTGCTGCTGTGTCACAGTTCTGAGGCAGGAATAATACAGGTGGTCACAGGAGAATACACATTCCAGGTAGCAGTTTCACGTGACTAGAGGCTGTAGTCTGACCAGGCCCCAAAAACCAGGGTGTGGACCAAGCTGGCTAAGACAGATGGACCCAATGCAGAGCTGGATTTGAGCTAGGCCTCACCTTGGACCTCATGATCCACTCACTGACACACTCAATCACACACCACCAGCACCATGACAGTTCCAGGACACCCATATTTGGTGTAAGAATGGGTGGCACCACAATTCCAATGAATCTTCACCTTTGTCCAGTAATTTTCATGAATATTCAGTGGAAAGAAACCCATGAAGACAGCAGCCCCAAACCCCACCGCATGACTCTCAAGTCTGCCCCCCACACTTCTTTTCATGAGTGTACTCTTCGTCCTGCAATAAATCTCTGTACTTTCACCATTTTCTGACTCATCCTTGAATTCCTTCTTATGATGGTATCAAGAGCCTGGACACTGGCAGGGGTTGGGGTCCTACTGGCATTTGGGGACCTCCTGGCCCCCGTATCACTTCTACCCCAGTTTGTGCAAGGACACTCAGACCTGGCCTCGGCCGCTCCCCACACTCTGGGGAGTATGGTCTAGGGTGTCAAATTCTCTATCTGTGCACCTGCTGGCATGACGGGCATCTGGGTTTGTGTGCCCCATATGAGCATGGATATGCAGGGTGTGTCTGCAAAGCAGGAGACTCAGGAGGTAAGATCCAGACAGATCAACAGATTCTAGGTGACAGGAAACAAGAGCAAGCCTGTTACAACTAAAAACGCCTGGAGGCAAATGACAAGTGAGTGTCTCTGAGGCCTGGCTCTCCGCCCGGCTGCCTGGGGCACAGGAGGGGCTCCACAGTGACTGTCAGGGGCTGGTTAAAAGAAATAGGGGGTTTGCCACATCCCTGAAGTCAATGTAGTTCTCACAGAGTTGACACATTTCAGAAACGCACCTGGAAGGGTGCATAAGGGTGAGACAGCCTGTATGCCACCACCTCATCTCAGGACCTGTTTCTATCTTGCTCTCTCTCCCCCTCCAAGGCAGAGGGGTGTGAGGGCACAGAGGAGCCCACAGAGGGGGTCCATGCTCTGTTCCCCTGGCGGGCCCTGTCCTGGCCCTGGAACACTCACGACCAGGGCACGGCTGTAAGGGACAGGACCAGAGGGCAAACCCAACACAGGAGTGATGACAAGCAATGGGAGATGGCAAGGCAGGGCAGAAACGGGGGCCAAGGCTGTCCCCTGGAAGTCCCTGCAAGTCTAGGGATAGGAAGGAGCTTGGGGAGGTGCTGGACTCCAGGGCCAGATGGCTGCCTTTCCATGAGAGCGCCAGGGTCACTCTCTAAGAGCGCAAGTAGCACACTGAAAACCTTGTCCTTCCCTTCCCTCTCACCCTGGACTGAAGTTCAAATTCCTTACCCAGGACCCTGAGGCCCTGACCAGGCCCCTGCCCTCTCCCCCATTCCCCCTTGTTCTCAGAGCTCCTGCCCCTGCTTCTGCCTGTGTGTCCGGTTGCCCAGGTGCTGTCCATGAAACGGCCAGCAGCACCTCCTCCCTCCCCCGGACCCAGTGCTCTGCTCCAAGGCAAGTTCTTCAGGACGCCACCCTGGCCTTAGCACAGCCATGGCTCTCCAGGCCCCCATTCATTTTTCTCCACAGCCCCCAGACAACCGACATGACATTACAGTTTTCCTGTTTATTTTCCATCTCTGTGAAAATAAGGGCTTCACTTATTTAGTGTGTAATTGCCAATGCTGAAGAAATTGCAGGAGTTCAGTCATACTTATTGGATGAATGAAAGAAGACATGAACAAGTTAGCTAGCTAATGTGCAGGGGTGGGCTGCAGCTGTAAGAACCCTGGCCGTGAGATGGAACACAGAGAAATTCTCGGCTGCGGCAGCCACAGAAATGATGCTGACGCCACGAGCACGTCTTTCTGAAGCCGTCAGCATCTCTGTCCGGGCAGAGAAGCCTCGGTGCTTCTTCAGGCAGCCCTTCCTGGTCTGGCCACATGTCCCCGCAGGGATGGACACACCTTCATGCTCTTTTTGAGTACATCCCTGACCCAACAGCAAGGGCCAGGGAGTCCTTCAGCCCAAAACCCACCTGTAAGCATAGCACACAAGGGGCAGGAGGCTAACCTGACCCACCACTCTTCCCCTGCACAGCGGGCAGGTGCCTTTTGCTATGTCTCCTGGAGAGGCAGCTAAGTCCTTGATGTTTTCTGAACTGGATTATGCTTGGGGAATAAAAAAGAAATGATCGCTCTCATCAAAGTTTTACATAAGGAAAAAAGACCCCCTACTTAAAACAATTATAAAAATTCAAATGCCCAATAAGCATATGAAAAGGTGCTCAGGTTCACTAATCATCAAGGAAATGCAAAGTAAAGCCACAATATGATATATTACTAGCAACCCACCAGAAATGAGAGGGCAGCACGTGTTGTGGAGCGCGTGGGACCGGCAGAGGTCTCCGGACATGCCAGCGGGAGCGGAAATGCGAAACCGCTGGCCCTGGCGATTCCACTCCAACAGTTCCAACAGAACGCAGCTCAAGGGGGCTGAAGGGGCTGCTTGAGTTCTGGGGCTTTTTTTTGTTTGTTTGTGGAGGTGAAATCTGCATTAATATAAAATTAACCATTTTAAAGTGGATCCTTCAGTGGCATTTCACACAGGTGTTTCCAGTGCGTAAAAAAATTAGTGAGCTTTTGATACATGCACTTTTCTGAATAGATTTCTATCAAGTCAACAAAGATTTTAATAAACAGAATGACGAAGGGATGAATGTAAAATGCACTCTTTCCTCAAGCGCACTCCTTACGAGCAGCTTTGCTTTGTAAACAGAGAGGAGGTGTGCGCACTAGCACGCCTCTCCGCTGCCTCTGTGCCGCTCCATTCTCCGGGGTGGCGCGGGCCCTGGTGGCTTCTGCTATGTATCACCAGATTCCCTTCTCCTGATGATTTATGCGCTATCTATACATGTGACAAAACTCACTGGTAACCTTTCCAGATGGCTTTAAATTGTAACTTGCTATTTGTTTGCATGCTTAGCCAAGCTGCTACATTCCCAACTCTTTGGAGAAAGGAACTGTTTTACTTCAGTAAGGGGAAAAGTCGCAAACCAAAAATAAATATGTAGTAAAATAATCTTGACACAAGAAAATCACCTCCGATGTCACAGGCCCCAGGGAACTACGTCTGCAGTGATGCCCTCACTACATGGTTTCTGTAGCCCCACATGATTAATGTTTGAAGAGCAGAGGACGGGTTTAAAATCCAGTTGCTAGAATTCTTAGTTCTTGATATTTCCAGATGATGGATGCATCCCAGAACCACGGGCAATTATCAATAACCCAGAGCTACTTCAGCAGAAGCAGCTTCTGAAATAAAATCAAACCAGAAGAGAAGGGAAAGGCCCCCTTTGAAGCAGTTAATTAATAAAGCTTTACCCTTTTGCATTTTAAACCACAGCTGAACCTTCCTATTCTTATTTTTTGTAGGGATACTACTTATTTATCCTTGTGTCTTTTTTTTAGAGACAAGGTTCTGCTCTGTCACCCAGGCTGGAGTGTGGTGGCGTGATCATGGCTCACTGAAGCTTCGAACTCCTGTGTTCAAGTGATCCACTCTCCTCAGCCTCTAAAGTTGCTGGGATTCTAGACGGGAGCCACCACTCCCAGCCCTGGGGTCTTGATACAAAAATTCTATCACACAGATGGCACTATGTGACATGGAGATAATTATTAAGTTACTAAAACTGAAGCACCCAGCAGAGAGAACACAGCAAGTGGGCAGGTGATCCCAGGCCATGACCCGGGCTGAGCAGGGTGCATCTCTTATCTATGAGTGGGTTCAGAGCAGCAGGGGCAGCAGCCATGAGCAGCATGAGGACGGTACTACTGTCACACCATATCCATGGAACTGATGCCCCATTCATGTCCCTGGCCTACAGGAGAGTAGACAGGGTCATCATGCCCAGCGGGGAGCAGGCGGAGGCCTAGGAGCCACGAGGGCATGTGGTCAAGTTTCCCAACCAGGTGGCTGAGGCCAAGCGCCTCACTCAGGCCTCCTGGCTCCCAAGTCCATGTTTCTACCACCAACTACAATCCCACCAGAGGCTTCGTGGGGTCAGTGGAACAGGGGCAGTTCCGAGCAGTAACATTTACACGAGCACCATGCCAGACATCCGGAGAGCAAGGCACAGGCCCAAAAGCAGGTGCTCCCCACAAGGAGCTCAGGTCCACTGAGGAAGGCTGGAGCTCGGACACTCCACTCACATCCCCCAGATGCCCAGTACTTAGCAAAGTCCTAGCAAACAACAGGTGTTCAGCAAATACTGGTCAGTAAATACACTGCGGAATATTTCTCCAAATCTGTGGAAGGTGTCGCGATAGAGCTCGTCCGCTGGGTGATGTGCCTGTCCACAACTCTCAGAAAAGCTGCAGAAATACACATTATATTCTAATGTTTTAGAGTGAGCGTCTGCTGTAAGTATTAAATATGTCTAATATGGCTGCATCCAAGGGTGAGCTTAAGCAAGCTGGTACACTCACCAGGGATATTTAAATCTACCCCCCAAATATCCAAATCAATTCAGATTTACTGACACCCATTTGAAAAATCAAGGAAGACACCAGCACTGGGTCGCCTATGTGCATTAGTGTGTGTCTCTCCAGGGGAGTGAGATCTTTTTAATTCCTATAGAGGAAAATTTCTGTAAGAATACACATAATGAGGCCAGGTACGGTGGCTCACGCCTGTAATCCCAGCACTTTGGGAGGCCGAGGTGAGCGGATCACAAGGTCAGGAGATCAAGACCATCCTGGCTAACACAGTGAAACCTCATCTCTACTAAAAATACAAAAAATTAGCCAGGCGTAGTGGTACATGCCTGTAGTCCCAGCAATTCGGGAGGCTGAGGCAGGAGAATCACTTGAACCTGGGAGGTGGAGGTTGCAGTGAGCTGAGATCGCACCACTGCACTCCAGCCGGGGCGACACAGCAAGACTCCCTTTCAAAAAATAAAAAAGAATACACATACATAGAAAGTGTTTCATTTATCTTGTTTTCTGAGACAGGGTTTCCCTGTTGCCCAGGCTGGAATGCCGTGGCATTATCATGGCTCACTGCAGCCTCTACCTCCTCGGCTCTAGTGACAGAGCTCCCACTTCAGCCTCCCAAGTTGCTGGGAGGAGCTGGCATGCCACGAAACCTGGCTAATTTTATTATTATTATTATTATTATTTTGTAGAGACAGGGTCTCCCCATATGTTACTCAGGCTGGTCTCACACTCCTGTGCTTAAGTGACCCATCTGCCTCAGGCAAGAGCCACTGCACCCAGCCTAGAAAGCATTTTAACATCTTCTAAGTGCTACATAAAAATCACAGCTTCAAACTTGTGTTTTAAAACTAATCCAAAAATACATGACCGGGCTGCTCTGTGTTTTTGTCTTTCTCGCCACTGGATCTCCTGCTCTTCTGGGCCTGCAGGCTCCAGCACTGCCCAGGAACGCAGAGGGAGGAGCCACACCGCGACGAGGGAGAGGAAAGAAAGGCGCGTCTTAGCATCAACTCCCTGGTGGGCTTCAGCCCCTGGGTTCGCCTCATTGCTGTCAGACAGGGATGGCAAGGGGCTTTTGCCTCTTCCCTGGATAGAGGGAAAGAGAACGTAGACATCTCACAGGTCAAGTCAGAATGGGACAGACCAGGGGCTAAGCAGGGAGCCCAGGGGCCTCGAGCTGTGAAGCTGGGGCAGGAGACAGAGCAAGCGAGCTGAGTGTGGGGTCCATTGAGAACAGAGAGACCCTCACAGGACCAGGAGGAAGGGGCTTAGAACAGGCGGAGCGCTGGCGAGTACCGCTGGGTAAGAACGGGGAAGACCCACCCCCAACACCTTCCTGACTGTGCTGCTTGGGAAAGGGTTTCATTTCTCTGAGTCCCACTTTTCTGATCTGTAAAGTAGAGACATCATCTACCATCACTGAGATGGGGGAGAGTAAATGATACAACATGCACCATGCCTGGTGTTTGGTAAGCACTCAGCAAACACGTCTCATCCTCCCGACTACAGGCCAGAAGCCTGTACAAGAGGCACAGCACCCACAGGCCTAAGCCCTACTCAGGGTAGACGTGACCGAGCCCGGGGCTCCCGCCACCATGCTGGATGCAGGCTCAGGGTTCTTCTCAGCACAGCAGGCAGGCAGCCACACTGCTGACTGATGCCTGACATGACCCGCAGGTCCAGGGGTCTGTCCAGGCAGGGGCAGTGCAGGTGTTTCACAAAGGTTTCCACAGCAAAGACGGAAGACTAGAATTGGAGATGGGAGCTTCAAGGGAGAGAGCTCACTTCTCAGCACACCAATTAAAGCTGAGAGCCCAAGAACACAGTGAGAAACTCAGAAACTGCAGAGCCATGTCGTGGCAGGTTGGCTAGATGCCAAGCCAAGGGGATTGGGGCTCAATACATTCTCAATACACAAGCTCAGAAAACAATACCCCAAGATATGGCACTTTGGCATGCTGAGTGTGTTGAACAATGGAGATTGAAAGGCCTCAGAAATAAGCCCAGGACCAAGGCCTCTCTCCAACCTGCTTCCCTGCCCTCTTTCCCTTCTGAAGAATGCGGGTGGGCTCTCTCTCTGAAGGTCCCTCATCTGACCTAGGGAAGTTCCTCCGGAAGGACTGCATCTGTCTCAGGCTCCCCTCCCCTCGGATCTCTATTAACCACAGAAGATTAACTCTTAACGCAGGAGAGAAAACTCAAAGTCTCCATGCCCAGGACAGACGTTTCACCTGTTCTTTCCACCATTCCTCTAAGGGCTGTTACCTGAGAGAATTAATCTGCGTAATGAGACAACCTTTGTTCACAGTGCACTTCCACCCCTCACCTTCCCATAACTTGTCACCACCTCCCCCAGGGCCCAGAGGAACTTTATCCCAGTCCATCGTCTCCTCTTGAATCTACTCATCTCCTCATCTAGGGGTCCCCCCTCCCACACGGACTGACAGGTCTCAGAGAGGCAACCCTTGCGGTCCCCATGGGATGGCTCTGACCCGGCCCCCTGAGGCATGCTGTGCTCCTTCCCATGCAGTTGGCCTCAATTTCCACTTTTGTTTCTGAGTGGTGATGGGGGGAACTGAAATACTCAAATATTTATGAATAAATCATCCTGTCTTACTGCTCAGCTGAGTGCTTTTTGCCAGTGCAGGGCTTCCATGTGTTCACACTTGCAGAAGTCAGCCGTGGGGAAGGTAGGAGGGTGGGATTCGCACAGAACAAGCACATGGCAATGTCTGTGGGGCCTCCTCTCTGTGCAGCTGCCTGGGCTCCTGTCCTGACCCTGGCAGAGGAAGTGAGTGTAGAATGATCTGAGTGCGGAAGGATCCGAAAGCTGGGGTGAGGGGGGTGGCGGGTAGGGGCGACAGTCCCCGGGGGTGTGAGTTTGGCGCTGATTCTCTGTCAGACGTGCCCCCAGCCACCGTCCTTCTTTGCAGGCCCCCAGCCCTCACCACAGGCCAGGCTCCCCCATTGGGTCTCCTTCCTGCAAGGCAGCGTTGGCCTTCTGTCCCTGCTGGTCTCCTTGCTGTCCATCTCGGCCACAGAGACGCTCACTCTCCCTCCTCAGCCTGGAGAGCTCCTCACTGCCCCTGCAGGCCCACCCATCCTCCTGCCTCGGTCACTCTGCCTCCCCCAGCCGCACTCCAGCCCTGCTCCGCCCTCTCCCTTCCTGCCCTGTGGGCCTTCTGTCTTCCCTCTCTTGCCCAGCAAACTCCACTTACTTCTCAAGCCCAGCTTCCCTGTCATTTCCTCCAGGAGGCCTTTTCCAAGTTGAGCCTTCTGTCCAAGACCCTCCCATAATGATGTATCTAACTGTTTGCCTTTCCTAGAGGGGGGCCACGGAGAACAGAACGTGGCTGTCCTGCCTGGACTCCTGCAGAGCCTCAGGCCCAGCTCAGGCTCCTGTCTACAGCAGGCACTTGGCAAACACCTGTTGAATGAATGCATACATGAGCCATGGTGTCCAGCGAGAAAACAGCGCTGCCATGGAAAAGGTGTGCCCAGTGGGGAGAGAGTGGACAGGAACAGTGACAAGAGGGGCCGAGTCTTGGGTGGTAGTCACAGCTCGAGGGCCACCGGAGGTCTTCCCAGCAGATGGGGCCATGCACAACCCTGTCACAGCACATGCCTAAGAAATCATGTTGCTGGCAGCACAGTCAGTGTCAAGCCACAGTCAGAATCTGCACATGCCCCCACCTTCTGGGGCTCTGAACCTTTGAATCGCCCCTTCTGTCTAGAGGAAGCCATCCACAAAGTTGGAACATCAAGGTGAGAGTTGAGACACAGCAGAGGGAAGTGTCTGCCTCAAAACTCAGTCCTCTTCTAGAAATCTGTCCTGTTCCCACTTCCCCAGCTAGGCAACCTCTTGTTCACTTTCAACAGGGCAGAAGAATTTGTCTGCCTTCTGATAGGGCAGAAGATGATGGGAAGACAGCTACACATGTTCCAAACTGCTCTTAGCTTTCAGGCAAGGCTCAGCCATTGTGCAGCCCACACTGACATGCCTGTCTGTCTGGCATGCAAGTCTGCCCCGCCCCACGTCTGTCCCCAGGACACGTGTATCCACAGCTCCCACACCAGAGTTCCTAGGAAGACAACCAGCGGGCCAGAATGCTGGATTTTTGCTTAGATCAAATGCTGACACACTAGTCAAGGCTCTGGCTGACATGGGTGACAGCCAGAATATAGATTTTCACGGGGGGTCATGGGTGTCTGTAAGGCTGGGTGATCTTCGACTTCCTACTTCAGGCCACTTATTTCTAACACTTGTTATCATGACCCAACTCTAACTTTAAAAGCATTCTTCCACTTCATGAAGCTCCAGTCAGGATTTATGACTTTATTTTTTAGAGAAGTTTTAGGTTCACAGCAACATTGGAGAGGAACATGCACAGATTTCCCGAGTGCTCTCTGCCTTGCACCCCCACACACGCACAGCCTCCCACATGACCACATCCCATACAGAGTGGCGCACCGTTATGCTCCGTGAACTGACACCGCCACTCCATCCATCATCTCCCAGCGTCTGTGGCCTTCGTTACGGTTCACTCTCACGCATTCTCACAGGTCTGGACTCATGTATTTCGCCATGGATCTGCTGCCACAGTATCATACAGAATAGGCTCATGGCCCTAAAATCTTTTGTGCTGCTCCTAATTGTCCCTCTCTCCCCACTACCCTGGTAATGATCTTCTCACCATCTCTACAGTTTTGTCCGTTCCAGAATGTCACACAGTTGGAATCATACCATACGTAGCTTTCAGACTGGCTTCTTTCACCTAGACACAGGATTTAAGTTTCCTTCATGTCTTTTCATAGCTTGAAAAGAAAAAGCCCATTTATTTTCAGTGCTGAGTAATTTTCCAATGTCTGGATGTACCACAGTTTAGTTAACCATTCTCTTACTGAAGGACATCTTAGTTGCTTCCAAAATTTAGCCATTATGAATAAAGCCACTATAAACTTCCATGTGAAGGTTTCCGTGTGGATGTAACATTTCAACTCCTCTGTGTAAATACCAAGGAGCACAACTGCTGGATCATTTGGTAAAATTATGCTGAGTTTTGAAAGAAACTGTCAAACTGTTTTCCAACGCGGTTGCCCCATTCTGCACCCCCCCCCCCAGCCATGGATGAGAGTTCCTGGGGCTCCACATCATCACCAGCATTTGGTGTTGTCAGTGTTCTGGACTGGGGCCATTCTAAGAGGTATACAGTGGGATCTCATTGTTTAATTTGCATTTCCCTGATAACATATGGTGTGGAGCACTTTTCATATGCTCATTTTCCATCTGCATATTTTCTTTGGTGAGGTGTCTATTAAAGTCTTTGGCCTATTTTTTAATCAGGTTTTTTTTTTTTTCTTTTCTTACTGTTGAGTTTTAAGAGTTCTTGGTATATTTTGGTTCATTATCAGATTGTCTCTGTAAATATTTTCCTCTAGTCTGTGGCTTCTCTTTTTTCTTTTTGAGATGGAGCCCCACTCTGTTGCCCAGGCTGGAGTGCTGTAGTGCGATTTCAGCTTGCTGCAACCTCCACATCTTGTGTTCAAGCAATTCTCCTGCCTCATCCTCTGGAGTAGCTGGGATTACAGGCACCTGCCACCAGGCCCAGCTAATTTTTGTATTTTTAGTAGACATGGGGTTTCGCCATGTTGGCCAGGCTGGTCTCAAACTCCTAATCTCAGGTGATCCGCCTGCCTTGGCGAAGCAAAGTGCTGGGATTACAGGCGTGAGCCACCGCAGCTGGCCCTCTTTTCATTGACTGAAAAATGTCTTTCATAGAGCAGAAATATTTAATTTTAATGAAGGGCAGTTTATCAAATTTTTCTTTCATGGGCCATGCCTTTTGTATTGTATCTAAAACATCACCATTAAACCAAAGGTCATCTAGATTTTCTCCTATGTTATCTTCCAGGAGTTTTAAGTTTTGTGTTTCACATTTAAGCCTGTGATCTTTTGAATTATTCCACCTGATAGAGGCAGGTGAGAGCACTTTTCTAGATGCATTCCTGCTACTGTTTCTCATGGGTCGTGGAGGCTACTGCGTGGGCACGGAGGACCTGCTGCTGGGTGCTCTCTCGGGTGAGCGTGCATTTTCCCACCTCGTGGGCCTCACTCCTTGTTCTTCTGACAATGGTTCCATCAGCAAACGCCCATTCCCAGGAAGTTCAGGGCCCCAGTTTTGCTCAGGCCAAGGAGCAGAAGTCTAACACCACAGCTGTCTTGCTAGAAGATAAAGTGAGGCCTAAAAGACGTTCCTCTCTGGAGAAATAGGGCCCAATCCTCCTGGTATTCCTTCTTAAATTCTTTACCACAGAAAAATTCCACCAAAATTATTAAAGTGTTCATTACCATGAGTTCAGTCTCCCACAAAGCCTAATCCATTGTGGGGTCAAATTCAAACATGTTTGTACAAACAGATCTAAGTCAGTTTTCTTGAGATATCAAAAAAGACAAAAAAATGTCATTAGAGAACTTTTTCAGATAAAAGGCGTAGGCTATTCCAATTTAAATATTACCCACATCACTCCATTCCCTTGTCCAAAAATATAAGCTCAAGCAAATATCTGCTGGAGACCGTACCTAGAGGCAGGAAGAGTCCTCAGCAGGTGCCAAGCAGGTCACACCGTGAGTGAAGTGGGCTGTGAGCAAACATGGCAGGCCTGAAGATCCTGTGGAGGCTCTTGGCCTCTGTGTGGAGGAGATAGAGAGGGCCTGGGGACAGGAGACACGCAGCCCACCTGCCTCTGCATCTTCCCATTTTTTGAGAGAAATTAGACTGGACTTTGTCTTAAGAGACAGGGTCTTGCTCTGTTGCCCAGGCTGGGGTGCAGTGATGCAATCATAGCTTACTGCCGCCTAGATCTCCTGGGCTCAAGGGACCCTCCCACCTCAGCCTCCAGAGCAGCTGGAACTCCAGGTGCACACCACCACGCTGGCTAATCGTTATTTTATTTATTTACCTATTTATTTATTTAGAGGTGAGGTCTTGCTACATTGCCCAGGCTGGTCTCAAACCCCTGGACTCAAGTGATCCTCCTGCCTCAGCCTCCCAAAGTGCTGGGATTACAAACACGAGCCACTGGACTTGGTCGGATTTTTAACATGAATCTCCTTATTTAGTTTTAATGTTGGCAATTTATTTATAATTTTTAAACATGGAGGACAACATTTTTAAAGCATTGAGGTATATACATCAAATTAAACATGTGTCTGGACCAGATGTGGCCCCTGAACGTTACTTTGCCACTTGTCACACACAAAGCAGAGCACCTTCCATAAGGAATCCACAGTCACTTAAGGCATCCATGTGCCAACATACCGAGTTTTAAATCTGTTACAGATTTACAGACCCTTCAGTCTGGTCCCCCTGGATTAATCCAAACTATATCTCAGATTCCCCTGGCAAACACCCCATTCTAATGAGGCCGACCTCCTGGGCACCTGAGCAGACCCCTTCCATTTCCTCCTCCATCCCTTTGCTCAAATTATTTCGTTCTTCTGCAATGTCCTTTCTTCTCCCTTAGAGTCACAAACCACAATCACACAATTGTCCTTTCTACACCATTGTCCTTCACTCCTTTGGTGAATGTGTCTTTTATTATCTGCACCACACAATTTAGCATGGAGTCATGCATGGTTGCTTATCTTGAGCTAGCTGTCTCATATGTATTCCTGGTGAGGCTGTGAATTCTGGAGGGGAGAGGCCAGGTCTTGTTGGCTGTTCACGTGATTTCTTCTGTTTTAGGGTAACAGGAGTCCATGTGCACCATAAGCAATGAAGGCACCCAGGACATTGGCCACAACACACACTGCATTAATTGATACAAAACAGAACAGCCAGGAAGGGTCCAGTGGCTCATGCCTGTAATCCCAGCACTTTGGGAGGCTGAGGCAGGGTTGCTTAAGACCAGGAGTTCAAGACCAGCCTGGCCAACATAGCAAGACCCTGTCTTTACAATAAAATTTTAAAAGTGTGGTGGCAAGCCACCTGTCCCAGCTACTCTGGAGACTGAGCCACAAGGATTCCTGGAGCCTAGGAGGTCAAAGCTGCAGTGAACCAGCCTCGAGCTCCTGAGCTCCAGGGATCCCGCTCTCTCTGGGCCACAGAGTGAGACATCTCTTCAAACAAACCAAAACAAAAAAGGGAACCACAACTGTGAATGTGGCATTCCTTATACTGGGAGAAAGAACTGTTTAACCTAAGTGAAAAAGATCTAGTGAAGAAAGCGCCAAGCACAGACTGAAAACAGCGAACTTAACGTTTGCACCCTTGAGGCTCCCGTCTGCTCCACTTCCCTCTGGAGTCACGTTAACACTGGACGTAACTAAGGCTTCTTTGGGGGCTTCCCAGCAACCCAGAGAAGCCACCCCAGACCCAGGGCAAGCAGCCTCAGGACCCGAACTGTGGCTCCTGGGAGCCCATGGCATTTGTCTGTGATCCATAAACCACCTTCTCGTCTGTGAGTCCCAGCAGCAGGACTCACACTCTTGCTAAACCATGAGGAATCCTCCCCCAACTCCAGCACCTTGCAGCCCCCTGGCCGCACATTTCCTGGGTCAGCCTGAGTCCTCTCTAACTGGCACCCAAAACCCTGAGTGAGACACAGCCATCCTAACCTCGGGAGTCAAAGACCTATTATGTTGTTTGTTGTTGTTTCTGAGACAGGGTGCCAGGTAGGCGTGGGGTAGAATCCCCTCTACCTCTGGAGTCTCCAGACACTGCCGTGATCTACACCTGTGCTTCCTCTCCCTCTGGCCAGGCACTGGCTTCATTTCCATCCCAGTTCCTCTGCTCTTCTGTAGACCCTCTTCTGGACCTAGGAGGAAGGAAGCAGGACCCATCTGGCCCCAAAGTTCTCACTGAGATATCAGGATCACTGCACTGGCCCCACCATCACTCCCTGAGCTGCATAAAGGGAGCAATGGCTTGGACCTGCACCCAGTGGGCTGGGAGCAGCTTCTGAGTGTTCCATCCATTTGAATCTGACACGTGTCTGACTCCTGAGGTCAGGTTGGATATGTCTGACTCAGGGACTTTGCAGGCTGACCTGGGAAATGTACAACCCAAGGGCTGCAGGTGCTGGGCTGGTTGAGGATTCCACATGGCTTAGCAGGTATATTAGTCTGTTCTTACATTGCTATAAAAAATACCTGAGACTAAGTAATTTATATTTAAAATGAGGTTTAACTGGCTCACAGTTCTGCAGGCTGTACAGGAAGCATAGTGACTTCTGCCTCTGGGGAAGCCTCAGGAAGCTTCCGATCATGGCGGAAGGCAAAAGGGGGAGCAGGCACACCTTAATGGCTAGTGCAGGAGGAGGAGAGCGTAGGAGGGGGTGCTGCACACTTCCAAACAACCAGACCTCATGAGAACTCACCACCGTGACAACAGCACCACACAGACGGTACCAAGCCATTCATGAGAAATCACCCCCATGGTCCAACCACCTCCCACCAGGCCCCACCTCCAACACTGAGGATTACAACTATACATCAGATTTGACGGGACACAGATCCAAACAACATGAGCAATAGCGTGGGTCCTGTTTGTCTGGGGTTAAGGTGTCTCATGGATCCGAGACAAATGCCATAGGCTCTCTGGCACTTCAGTTTGGGGCCTAAGGTTGCTCCACTCAAAAGAAAATGTTTGAATTTGGATCTGGTATACAAACCCTTTCCTCCCCAACCTCCCTCTCCGTATAATATGTATATTCTATATAACATATATTATACACTATGTATATATGAACATTATACATATATATTAACATATTACACATATATATAATTTAGAAATGGAATTTTACTGTGCTTCCCAGGATTGAGTGCAGTGACACAATCATAGCTCACTACAGCCTCCAACTGGGCTCAAGCAAGCCTCCCACCTCGGCCTCCTGAGTAGCCGGGACTACAGGTGCATTACTACGCCCAGCTAATTTATATTTTTTGTAGAGACTCAAACTTCTGGCCTTAAGCTATCCTCCTGCCTCAGCCTCCCAAAGTGCTGGGATTACAGGCATGAGCCACAGTGCCCAGCCCCCCACTAGGTTTTCTAATCTGTCTGGCTGTGATATGATTTTCATGCAGGCACACCTAGACTATGGGATAAATGCCTATAATAAACAACTAGAGAAGCTGGAGATGGGATGAAAAATCTAGGCCACATGCTATTCCTTTTCCTTATAGGATTTTTGCCGGGGCAAGAAGAAGACACATTTTTAATGTCGCTGTTTTGAAATGAACATAACTCACCTGGTGTATGATCTTTTGGTTATAATTAGGTTTGCTTTTTCTGTGAACTATATTCTGCCTTCAAGTGTTTCAACCCATCTGATGTGCAGGCAGGTGCGGGTGGGGGGGGCTCTCAGCATATTCCCATAAAGTATTTTCATTTCAGTTGAGAAGATTAATTAATGTTGACTTCTACAAACAAATGCTGTTCAGAGAATGATAATGACATACTGAGATGATGAGTAAGGAATTAACACTATCTTTGGAAGTCTGTAAAAGACAGACATATACACGACCACAAAATGTTCTGTACACATTACCCAAGAAAAAGAGGTGCGTGTTTGCTCACATACACTCCCTGTTAACTATGAAACCTGTCCCTTTCTACTCTAAACATGGAGTATGTTTGCGGAGCACGATTATGCATGAGAATATAAAATTCTGCAGTGTATTAACCAGGGACCTATGTGATGTGTAAATAAAATCATTTTATTGCACTTGACCTTAAACTGTCTCTCCATAACCTTTCTCCCAACATTAAGGCCAAGTAGGTGCAAATTAAGGTAAAAGACAGTGTGGATGGGGATGGGCGGGTAAACAGGACTGAGGAGCCCACCAGGTGGGTGTCTCATTAGCTCGGAAGACGCCTGAACCCTCAGACCTGGCATCCAGCCTGGACAGGGTCGGGATCCTGCAGGCTCCACGGAGCAGCCCCTTTGTTCATATTCTAATGTGTTTTGCAGCCCAGAACAGAAGCTGCACTGTTATGCTGGAACATTTCATGAACCTCAAGTCTTTTATCTGAAATCGAAGCTTAAATGACTTCTTTTATCTGCTGGCTCGTGGGCCAGCCCTGTCCAGTGACTGAATGAAAAGGAGGAAGGCCAGTGCTGTCCCATTTGCAGGCTTCCATGAGCTTATCAGCCCCAGGATCTCAGAGGGCAGAGAGCTGATCTGGTTGCAGGGACTTCAAAGATGACGGGCTCAGGAGCCCGCACCGCCTCGGACTGGCCGTGGCCGAGCCCCGGCTGGACAGCACAATGAGAGGCCTCCCCTGATGGCCAGGCCCATCCACCCTTGGTTTAGCAGGAGGTTGGCTGGGAAGAGTTGGTGTCTTCCAGTGGTGAAGATGAATTCACCCAAACAAAATCCTTCTGCCTACAATTAAGAGGGCAGTTTCTCTGCACAGAAGGTGGAAATCGTGTTTTTATGACCAGAGCTTCCTTCTTTCCACGACTTCCCCTTATGAGAGTGTGTCTTCTCTGGGAACAACTAGGTATTAATTATGCGATAAATGCTTTCTATAGTGCCAAAGACTCTATACGTGCCTGGAAAAAATAAATAAATAAAACAAACAACACCGTTCTTTAAGAAAAATGAATTCTCACCAGTGAGTAATTCATATGAAACGGGAGAATGTGGCTTGGCAGAAGCCACGGGGCCACCCCAGGCACCACTGTGAGCTGCCCCATCCTGCCTCCAGCACCTCCTCTTTACCTGGCACCTCCTTGTGCTATCCTGAGGCCGTCATCCCTCCATCCTCCCCAGCTCCACAAAGCCCTCCAGTGCTCTGGGCCACTGACTGGACTCCGAGTGGGTCCCTGAACCAGCAGTATCAGCATCACTCTGCAAACCTGTCAGAAATGCAACTTCTCAGAACACCCCACACTTTCTGAATCTCAGGACAGTGAGCAGATGCACAAGAGCTGGAGAACCAGTGCTTGGGCCTTCTCCTCCCCTCTTCTCTCCATCACGAAAGAAAAACAATGCTACATCCCTTCCAGTGGGGGAGCCCATGCGCATTGTGATAGGCTGTGCTGTGTGCGTTCCACCGCCATCTCTGCTCAGTGTACTGACACAGCAGACAGTGAGAGCAGCAGGGCAGGGCAAGGGCGTGTCCAGTGCTCACACTGCTGTGATCTGCCTCACCCAGACCCAGCGCATGGGTCTGACTCTCAGGTACCCATTCACGCTGGGCCACTTGAAGGCTACAGAGGCAGTCCTCTGCCTAAGACAGACACTGGTCTCACGGAGGGCCAGGCAGTCTTGGGGTCCAATCACAAGCCAATCAAAAAGGCCAGGGAGTACAACCATCACCAATTAGTGATGTCATAACACTTTCAGTGCTGCCTAGGACTTTCCAAACACATCCCCAAGTTTGCTCTTTCCCCCACAGTAAAGACACTCTCACACTTTTTCTACAAACGAGCTTCTTTTCACCAGGGCAGCCTAGGTGTGGAGAGGCAAATGCAGCTGCAGTGGCCAGCGGAGAAGGAGAGGGCAGTTACCAGGGCCCACGCACGCATCCTAACAGGGGTCTTTGTAATCACTCTGCTTGCCCAAGACACTGGGTAGAAATGGAAGTCAAGGGCAGGGCAGTGTGTGGGGGAGTGAGGCTAGTGCTGTGTGAGGCCGAGGAGGGCAGCCGGGGATCCCGGGAAGCAGAACTCACCCCAGTGGACACCCCTCACCCTCACTCAGGTCCACACCTGAGCAGGAAGGTGGGGAATGCCACGACCAGAAGTCCAGCACTCCATTTCCCGCAACACATCCCAGGATGTGCTCCTGAATGACAGCAACTGACTCACTAACTCATTCAACAAACATGCCTAGAGCTCATACTAGATGCCAGGCCAGGGGCAGGGTGACTTCTACACATCTCACAGGGCTCAGGGCTCTGGGACCTTGGTTGTTTTGCTGTGGCAGATTTGAATTACGGGCCGTGAGGATGGTGGCCAAGCACTGGTTTGGTGAGGTGCTGGTGGAAGGATAAGAATCCACGCCTCGACCTGACAGTTTGATTTTCTAACCATCCTTACACACCCTTGCAAAGTGCTGAAAACTTTATTTCCTCATGAAACACGACCACTAGCGAGAGATAAACTTGCAGGTAAGAAAATACACAGGAAACACTTATTTCTCTATGCAACTGTGAGTCTAGAGAAAGCCAAAAGACTCCACAAACATTTCTGCAGCCCTCTACTGGAGATTTGCAAAGGTCTGCATGTGTACCTCTTTGGACGTCAAGGGTTTACTGAATACCATTTCTACATGGTCTATAGCTATGTCAGAGGACCTCTATTCCACCATTGTTTCCAATCTGCAGAACTGTTAGATGTTAAGTCTGGAGAAGGAGAAATAAAACTCAATGTTGTTAATTCCACTCCAGAGTTCCACAGTTTTTTCTAACTTTTTATGGTAGTAAAATATACATAACAAATTTTGCCACTTTAATTGTTTTTAGATTTATTTTTAGAGATGGAGTCTCACTATGTTGCCCAGGCTGGCCTCCAACTCCCTGGCTCAAACAATCCTCCCTCCTCAGCCTCCCAATAACTGAGACACATCTGTTTCCAATCTCTTTCCTGAACAGAAAGTCTGTAACCGTCAAGCAGTAAGGTCTCCATTCTTCCCTCCCCCAAGCTCCTGGTAACCTCTAATCTACTTCCTGTCTCTATGAGCTTGTCTATTGTAGATATTTCATATAGGCAGTATCATATATTTGTCATATCGTATCTTTTAGTTACTGGCTTATTTCACTTAGCATAATGTTTTCCAAGGTTCATTCAAATTTCGTTCCTTTTTATGGCTGAGTAATATTTCATTGCATGGATATACCACATTACTTATTCTCTTCATCAGTCACTAGACTTGTAGGTTATTTCCACTCTCTGGCCATCGTGAATAATGCTGTAATGAACAGTGGGTACAAATAACTGTTCCAGTCCTTGTTTTCAACTCTTTTGGTTTTACACCTATGAGTGGAATTGTTGGGTCAAATGGTAACTGTATGTTTAACTTGTGGAGAAACCATCAAACTGTTTTCCATAGTAGCTGCACTGTTTTAAACTCCTATCAGCAATAAAAAGGGGTTTGAATTTTTCCACATCTTTGCCAATGCTTGTTACTTTCTGATTTTTAAAATCCTAACCCCTCTGGTAGGTGTGAAGTGTATCTCATTGTGGTTGATTTTCCTTTCTCAAATAACTAAAAATACTTGGATCTTTATGTTTATTGGCTATTTGTACATCTTCTTTGGAGAAATGTCTATTTAAGTCCTTTGCCAATTTTTGTGTTTGGTTGTCTTTTTGTTATTGAGTTTTTTAGTAGTTCTTTATATACTCTGAATATTAAACCCTCATCAGATAAATGACTTGCAAATGTTTTCTCCCATTTTGTAGGATGTCTTTTTACTCTCTTAATAATGTCTTTGTATCAAATTTATCTGTTGTTTTTTCTTTTCTTGTTCATACTTTGGGTATCATATCTAAGAATCCACTGCCATATCCAACATAATGAAAATCTGCCCCTATGTTTTCTCTTAAGAATTTTATGGTCTTGGGTTTTAAATGTAGGTCGTTGATCCATGTCAAGTTAATTTTTGTATCTGATATGAGACAGGGTCCAACTCCATTCTTTTGATGTGGAAACTCAGTTGCCCCAGCACCATTTGTTGAAAAGACTATTCTTTCCCATTAAATGGACTTGGAGCCTTTATCAAAAATCATCCGGCCATAGGTGTGTGGATGTCTGGACTCTTGGTTCTTTTCATAGGTCTATGCATCTATACCACACTATTTTCATCACAGTACTTTTGTAAATTTTGAAACTGGGAAGTGTGAGTCCTCTGATTTTGTTCTTTCTCAAGACTGTGTTGGCTGTTAGGCATGCCTTGAAATTCTATATGAACTTGAAGATCAGCTTTTCTATATCTGCAAAAGTGAAAGGCTGTTAGAATTTTGATAGGGATTGCATTGCATCTGCAGATGGCTTTAGGTAGTATTGACATCTTAGCAATAGTAAGTCTTCTCACCACTGAATATGAAATGTCTTTCCATTTAATTAGGTAGCCTTGAATTTCTTTCAGCAACATTTTTTTTTTTCAGTGTACAAATCCTTCTTCCTGGGTTAAATTTACTTCTAGGTATTTTATCTTTTAGAGCTAATTTAAATGAAATGCCTTTTTAAATTTCCCTTTCAGATTGTTCATGGCATATGTATAGAAACACACTTGATTTTTGCATGTTGATCTTGTTTCCAGCAATTCTGCTGAATTCACTTATTAGTTCCAGTAGCTTTCTTGTGGAGTCTTGGAGATATTCTATGTATAAGATCGTGTCATTTGTGAACAGGGATAGTTTTCATTCTTTCTTTGCAATTGGATACCTTTTATTTCTTTTTCTTGTCTAGTTGCTCTGGCTAGAACCTGGAGTATGATGTTGAACAGCATTGGTAAAAGTAGATATCCTTTCTTGTTCCTTGTCTTAGGGGTTAAAGCTTTCACCACTGAGTATGGTGTTAATAAGTTTTTCATAAATGCCCTGCTATAGACTGAATGTCTGTATCCCCCTACAACTCACATGTTGAAACCTAATTCCCAATGTGAGGGTATTAGGAAGCGGAGCTTTTGGGAGGTGATTAGGTCATGAGGCCAGAGCCCTCATAAATGGAACTAGTGCTTTTATAAAAGAGACCCCAGAGTAGCTGGCTGGTCCCTTCCACTATGTGAAGACACAATAAGAATGTTCTATCTATGAGCCAGGAAATAGACCCCACCAGACACAGAATCTGGCAGTGCCTTGATCGCAGACTTCCAACCTCCAGAACGATGAGAAACAAACCTGTTGTTTACAAGCCACCTCGTAGATGGTATTTTGTTAGAGCAGCCCAAATGGAAGAGGACAACTCCTTAATCTTGTGGAAGATGTTCCTTCGATTTCTAGGTGTTTGTGTGTTTTTAGAATCAAAGATTAGATTTTGTCAAATGCATTTTCTGTGTCTATTGAGAAGATCATATTTTTTTCTTTCATTCTTTAAATGTGGCATATTATATTGTTTGATTGTCTTTTTTTGTGTGAAACAAGGTCTCACTCTGTAGCCCAGGCTATAGTGCACTGGCATGATCACAGCTCACTGCAGCCTCAACCTCCTAGGCTCAGGTGATCCTCCCACCTGAGCCTCCCAAGTAGCTGGGACCACAGGGACCCACCACTCCTGGCTAATTTTTGTATTTTTTGTAGAAACAGGCTTCGCCATGTTGCCCAGGCTAGTCTTGAACTCCTGGGTTCAAGAGATCTGCCCATCTCAGCCTCCCAAAGTGCTGGGATTACAGGCCTGAGCCACTGTGCCCAGCCCTGACTTTCTTATGTTGAACAATTTCATTATCGCTGAAAGAGATAACGAATTCCAAACTATGTATTACTATATGAAAAGTATGCTCTGAGCACCATTTTAAAGATTACTTCATTATTTCATTCAACACGTATTTATTTTGCACCCAGGCATTATTTTGAGCACTGAAGGCACAGCCTGGACTAAACAGTTATTGCTGCCCTCCCAGAGTCACATTCTGGGAGGAGAGACAGATAATGAGAAAGGTAAAATATATAGTTAGTGATAAGTGATAAAGAAAATAATAAGGCAAGAAAGGTGGAGAGAATATGAAGAGGCTGAGATTCTAGATGGAGAGGCCTAACTTACAACGTTATGGTTGACGCATGTGTCCACAACTCAGCATTGCTTTCGAAATAGGAACACTTTTAGCAAGCAGGAAGAAATTGCCTAAATGGACTCAGTGTCTTTCCCACAACAATCCTCCGCCAAGCCGCAGGCCTAACCAGGAAATCCCATTTCCTTTTGGCCTCATGTCCTCCACCAACAGATACAACCCTGATGCCAAATGTTGTGTGGTTTGTAGGTGCTGTGAGCCAATGAGGGCACACCCCAGGGCCAAAGGCTGCCCTTTGGAACCAGAACAAGGTTGTAGACTCCATTAAACAATGAATGCGTCCTACCCCCCAAATCAAATGCTTGACACATGCTGCCTTTCTCATGCCCATCTCCCCTTGACTCATTTCATGGCTGAAAATAATCAGGATGGGCATTTGTCCATAACTCCTACAGGTTAATGTCCGGACATGATATGAGCCTTTAAAAGTTATAAAAGGTTACATCATCTTTTCATTTCTGACACCAATATACTCGCAGAAGTTGCACACAGCCATCTGACCTTCAGAATCAATGATATACACAGCCTGAGAATAAAGAGAGGGCATACTGTTTGATGACTTGACTTCAACACCTAAGCAACCACTAAGTGTGGCTGAGCCAAAGCAAAGAAATAAGAAGAAAATAAACCTAGATTTTAAAAGCCAGATGTTACACAGGTTAAACACAACCTCATTTAAATTACGAAATGACAAGATACTTATTATTAGCGATGGAGCCGTGAACAGGGCACTCCCTGGAGAAGCTCCCGTTTAGCTCTGCAGCCTCACGCCACCGTCCCCGGTGGGCAGCACCCCTCTTGGCTCGCTCCCTTCCTCCCTGCTCCCCGCCACAGCAGACAGGAAGCACTGTGTGAGCAACAGGAAACCTGCGCTTCCTCGTTTTGTGCACCGGCCAGCCAATTAGCATGTCACCATGAGGGGCAGATGCACATGAATATGGAGCACGGAGCCTCATTTTTCTGTTCAGTCTGTCAAGCCATGAATTCACTCATCCCGTTTTGTCCTAAAACCTTGGGGTGGGGGTGGGGTGGGGAAGGAGAGTTTCAAAACCCAATCTACAGGCATATTCGGGGAAAAAAAAAAAAAACAGCCAGGCTCTGTTAGCCCTAAAGGGCATTTCTGAGAGCAATAGCACCATCTTTTCATATCCAGGTGCACTTCCCAGTGGAAGGTTCTAGATACACAGTGGCCCCTCAAATTATTCCCTGTGGCAGACAGTGATATTGTTACATCTGCTATCCACTTGTGTAAAGAAAAGGGAGGACCTCATCTAAGAGTTTTGAGGCTGAAAGACAGCAGGTCTATATAACCAGACATTTAATACGAAAAACCCAAGCATCTAAATAAGATTATTGGCTGACATAAGCTCAGATAAAGGTACAGGAATGAAAATATGCAATGTGTAATTCTATTGATCAGATTAGAGCAATTTCTATAGAAAATTGCTATTCTTTGCTCACGACACAGTTTAAGGCAATGTGAACACATCCCTATTGCTACTGTGCCCAAATACTTCTCTGCTGAGCTATTAGCCATCGTTTCATTTTATAAAAACCATAATAGAAAGTGTGGCCAAACAGATAGATGGAGTGTTCCCAGCAATATGCAGAAACAGTTGTGTTTATGCAGAGATTAGTCTTTCAAATTGAGAGATCTCCAAAGCTCCATTTGTACTTGAAAGGCTTGTCTTTTTGTTACCCAGTAAATAGCTCATTCATATTCTACAAAGAAAACCCTCTAAATTGGGAGAAATAGCCATATTTAACATTAGGTAGGGAAATGGGGCTGAAAGCGAGAAAAGAAGTCTATTTCCCCCCAGTTTCTTGGACTAGATTAAAGCTTTCCTTTATAATTTAAAGCAGCCTCTGTTTTTTCCACATATAAGAGGCAGAAATTTCATGAAAGGCTGAGAAGTACTATCCATTAATGCAGAAATTATGCCAAAGAACGAGTTAAGAAACACGTTTTTTAAAAGCAATCTTGGGTCCTTTTCTCTTATTCTGCAGTACATGTTTCTTAGCTGCTGCAGCTCCCTGAAGGCGGGGGTGGCTGTCAAGCTGGCCTGAAGTGCTGGCGCCACACGGGTCCTCAGGCAGGGCTCTTCTGCGAAGCCCCAGGGCGCCGTGTGCTGTGAGGTGACTGCCCTGTCACTTGCCGGTAGTTACTAAGAATTAGAAATAAATCTCAAAATCGTGCAAATGAGGTGAACACTAGATATAAATTAAAGCCACCCAAAGGCATGATGTATTCCTTGCCATCTCAAAAAAATGACAATTTGGGAGATGAGAATATGTGTTAACAACTGTTTTTAAGCCTGTTGAGCACAAAAATAACAGAATGGAGCTATAGTGTTAATTTAGGGCAACGAAGGGAACGCAGAGAAGGCATCCTGTTCCCTTCGTCAGGCAGGTGCCCCGGGACGCAGGCAGGTTTGCTCCTCCAGACCCCAGGCTCAGGGGGCTGCATGCTCCCAGGGAGTAGGGTGGGCAGGCAGCGTGGCCTCAAAAAGAGGTGCAGGAAGAGAAGCAAGAAAAGGAGAACTAGGGAACAGGGAGGGAGCCTGGGAGCTGGTCGTCACGCATCCTGTAGGGCCAGGGAGTCCAGGGGGGGACACGGCCACACCTAGGAAAAGCTCCTACTACCTAGGTGTACACACACATCACGTGTGATTCTAGAAACCCCGTGTGGCACCTTCAGGGGTCACCAATTGTTTCGCGGAGAGTCTTGGTCTCAGGCCCCCAGTGGGACCACAGGTAGGACAATGTTCCACTTACCCTGTGAGCCCTCCCTGGCTGCTGCCCCAGCAGTCGGGATCTGCCTTCAGCTCACCCTAGAGGGCCCTGAGAAGGCCACCACAGCACGGCCACAGGTGTGGGAGGCTTCCAGGAACATCTCCTCATGAGAGTATACTGTCCTCACCAAGTCTAGGCCATGAGCTCCCCTCCACTGGAAAGGCTGAAGCTCTCTGGCTACATCATTGTAGAAAAGCTCCCAGGCGGGGCTCTGCTCGGGTTCTCTGCATCTCTGGGAGATGTCCTTGCTGTCCCTGCTCCCCCACAACAGCCACCATGACTGAGCCCACACTGGCCTCCTGGACCCCCACCTTCTGCACTGATATATGTCTTTCTTGGGCGTTCTTCAAGGCTTGGCATAGAAGAATTTGTGTCAGTTAAGGGAAGAAGATAAATCCTAATTCTGTAGCTCCCAGTTTCTTTTTTGGCATCATTAAAATCCAAAAAATTAGTTCCAACTGCTTATTGGACAGTGATTGCCTCACAGTCCTAAGTAGAAGTCACCCCTTTCTTACACCAAAGTTGGCATCTCATCCTGAAAACAGTCCCCTCCCTGACTATGTGTGGTCTGGAGAGTCACATCACTGTGTACCCTGGCTTGACACCTGGATGCGTCCCCGTCCATCCCCCAGTGGCCCCCCGGTTTAGCAGTCAGCCTGGTTGTCTCAGCTCAGAGTGCCTGCATGGACCCCTTGCATCCCGGCCTTACTCTCATTGCCCTAGTCAGACCTGCTGCGCACCTGGTCCCTGGTAACAGTGTTCTTTCTGTCCAGTGTAACGAAGGTGACAACACCACCTGCTTTTTAAAGGACAGTTAAGGACCCCACAAGTGCCGGCCCTGGTTCTGTTGTACTTGCAGCTATCCTGGCATCTGAAGCCAGCCCACTGTGGCTTCCACAGACTGAAGCTCCAGCCCATCCACCCAGGTAAGCAGTGACCCCCTGAGGCAGGAGAATAGGGTCTCGAGGTAGGGAACCTAAGGCTGATTCACATCAACTTCCTAGAACTAAATCAAAAGGAAAACCCCCAACTTTTCATGCCCAAGTAACACAAGGACTGGGGGCTACTCCCTTTGCAGCCTTGCCTCCTCCCACTTTTTCTGTATCTCTAGTTAGACCCTTCCCGCAACCAATCAGGCTGTCCTGGTTCTGTTGTACTTGCAGCTATCAGTGCACTGGAGGCCAAGTCTTCATTTGCATAGGAGTATAACTTTATAACTTCACTTTAGCCTCTGATTGGTCACTTTCCGCAACCAATCAGACATTTGCATAGGGTGAAACTTTGTAACTTTGCTTCAGCCTCTGATTGGTCCCTTCCTGCAACCAATCAGACTGATCGTAGGCCACTAGTTAATTTACACAGGGCATATACCAAGTAACCAATGGGAAACCTGTAGAGGGTATTTAAAACCCAGAAAACTCTGTAACCCCCCGCTTGCTAGGGCCTGCTCCCACCCTGTGGAAGTATACTTTCATTTTCAATAAATCTCTGCTTTTGTTGCTTCATTCTTTCCTTGCTTTGTTTGTGCATTTTGTGTGATTCTTTGTTCAAGATACCAAGAACTGAGACACCCTCCACCGATAACACACACGCTGCTTCTTCAGTGACATTGCTGCTCCTAGAATCCTCCATTCCCATCAGTCAGGTCCGCGTCCCCATCCCCCACGTCTTCCTCGCTCTTTTTGGCCTTTGTTTACAATGTCCTCCTACTCCCCCTTGATTCCCGCCAGATTTTCAAAACCTATGTAGTCCCCAAGGCTATCTGTCCTCCCCAGGCCCTGGCCACAGAGATCTCTGCCTCCTGATCCTCTGTACTAGCCCAGCATGCATGGACACATTCATCTGCATGACAGACATCATGGGCACCATCGATGAGCAGTCTTTGAGGGGACAAGGCCAGCCCGCCTCAGCTCCCACGGTACTTGGAAACAGCAAGCCAGAACCCCCCAGCATGGCGAGGTAGGTACCGTGTTCACTCATCATTCACTCATCACATTGGACAAAGATCAGTGTTGTGGTGGTTGTGGAAGGGCTCCAGCCACGCAGAGGGCAGCATGGCAGGCTGCTCCAGGTAGTGCTGCCCACCACCCCCTAGTGGGCTGACTTATTCGGTGTCAGAAGAAAAGGGGAGAAAAAATTTAATTTTGCTCTTCAGCAAAATCTATAATTTTGTGTTTATCTTAGGAAATATATATACATATACATATAATAGTATATGTATATAATATTAAAATAAATACACATATAATGGAGGTTATCCCCAAAAGATTTTACCAGTAAGGTACACACGATCCAAAAACTCAGGAGGTATGAACTGCCTGCCTTAAATACCCTTATCACTAATTGTCCTTTTTTGGTCTCTCTCAACAGCACTACTTTTCATCAGATACAAAGAATTTTCTTTTTCTTTACTCAGCACCAAATCTCTTAGATAATACAAAACAGTTCATATCCCTCGCCCACTCAAAAGAAGAAATTTATGTGGCCAACAAACATATGAAAAAAAGCTTATCATCACTGGTCATTAGAGAAATGTAAATCAAAACCACAATGAGATACCATCTCCAGCCAGCTAGAATGGTGATCATTAAAAGTCAGGAAACAACAGATGCTGGACAGGATGTGGAGAAATAGGAACACTTTTACACTATTGGTGGGAGTGTAAATTAGTTCAACCATCATGGGAGACATTATGGCAATTCCTCAAGGATCTAGAACCGGAAATACCATTTGACCCAGCAATCCCATTACTGGGTATATACCCAAAGGATTATAAATCATTCTACTATAAAGACACATGCACACGTTCATTGCAGCACTATTCACAATAGCAAAGGCTTGGAACCAACCCAAATGTCCATCAATGATAGACTGGATAAAAAAAAAAAATGTGGCACATGTACACCATGGAATACTATGCTGCCATAAAAAAGGATGAGTTCATGTTCTTTACAGGGACATGGATGAAGCTGGAAACCATCATTCTCAGCAAACTAACACAGGAGCAGAAGACCAAACACTGCATGTTCTCATTCGTAAGTGGGAGTTGAACAATGAGAACACATGGACACAGGGGAGGGGAACATCACACACTGGGGCCTGTTGAGGGGTGGAGGGCTAGGGGAGGGATAGCTTTAGGAGAAATACCTTATGCAGATGATGGGTTGATGGGTGCGGCAAACCACCATGGCATGTGTATACCTATGTAACAAACCTGCATGTTCTGCACACATATCCCAGAACTTAAAGTATAATAAGAATAATAATAAAAGAAAATACAAAGCAGACACATGGCTTTGCCAGATGACATGGATCCACTCTAATGGACAGCTCTAAATCTATCAATAAATGCTGGGTGGGTGGCTCACGCCTGTAATCCCAGCACTTTGGGAGGTTGAGGCAGGAGAACTGCTTGATCCCAGAGTTCCAGATCAGCCTGGGCAAAATGATGAGACCCCATCTCTACAAAAAACACAAAAATTAGCCAGGCATGAGGGCATGCACCTGTAGTTCCAGCTACTTATGAGGCTGAGACAGAAAAATCCCTTGAGCCCAGAAGTTCAAAGACGCAGTGAACTGTGATAGCGCCACTGCACTCCAGCCTTGGCAAGACAGTGAGGCCCTGTCTCTTAAAAAAATAAAAGCTATCAATTTAGGAAAGTAATGTTCATTAACTACTATTTTCAAACGTGTCCCTATTCTGATATTGTATCCTTGCAAAGCACCTCTCCTTTGTGTTCTTCTCCAAAAGGAAGCTGAAGAAACTGCAGTGAAACGACAATGACCCTGGCATGATGACACGAGGGTGGTGGCTCTGGCTCCAGCTCAGTCATTGGCTGTGGAATGTTAACCATGTGACAGGGCTGGATCCAGGACGTGACCTCGGGTGGAAACTTAGGGTATGCTTACCTTGAGTTTATGCACCTCTCACAAAAGACTAGACTACGATTCATAGACTTGCCGTCATTTCCTATTGCTGCTATAACAAGCTACTACAAACTCAGTCGCTTAAAGCACTGAATTTGGCCAGGCTTGGTGGCTCATGCCTGTAATCCCAACACTCTGGAAGGCTGAAGCGGGTGAATTATCTGAGGCCGGGAGTTCAAGACCAGCCTGGCCAACATGGTGAAACCCCATCTCTACTAAAAATACAAAAATTAGCCAGGCATAGTGGTGCATGCCTGTAGTCCCAGCTACTCTGGGAGGCTGAGGCAGGAGAATTGCTTGAAGCAGGAGGCGGAGGTTGCAGTGAGCCAAGATCGTGCCACTGCACTCCAGCCTGGGCAACAGAGTGAGACTCCATCTCAGAAAAAAAACAACCAAATTTATTTTTTAATTTTTCTTTCTTTTTTTTTTTTTTTTTTTTCCCCCCCCCCCCCCCCCCCCCCCCCCCCCCCTCTCCTCCCATCACCGCGTCCCTCCCCCCCTCCCCCCCCCCGCCGGGGGGGCGGCCCCGGTCCCCCCCCCCCCATTTTCTTCTCTTTGAGACAGGGTCTCAGTCTGTCACCAGGCTGGAGTGCAGTGGTGCAATCATAGCTCACTGTAACCCCAGACTCCTGGGCTCAAGTGATCCTCCTGCCTCAGCCTCTAGGGCAGCTGGCACCACAAACATACCCCACCATGCCTGGCTTTTTTTTTTAATTTTTGGAGAGATGGGGTCTCACTATGTTGCCCAAGCTGGTTTCAAACTCCTGGCCTCAAGCGATTCTCCCACCTCGGCCTTCCAAAACCAAAGTGCTGGGATTACAGGGTGAGTCACCACACCCGGCCTTAAAACACAAATTTGTTACTTTACACTTCTGTAGGTTGGGAATCCAAAACTAATTTCATTCATTGGGCAAAAATCAAGGCGGCAGCAGGGCTGCATTCCTTCCCAGAGCTCTACGGGAGAATGTTTATTTGCCTTTTCTGTCTTCTAGAAGCTGCCCACATTCCTTGGGTTAAGGCCCCTTCATCATCTAGAAAGCCAGCAAGGGCAAGTCAAGTCCTTTTCACGTTGCGCGGCTCTGATCCCTCTTTGGTGGTCACCTATAGTTTTGACCACAGCTGAGAAAGAGTCTCTGCTTTTAGAGAACTCATGTCTTCAAGCCTGCCTGGATGGTCCAGGATAATTTCTGCATCTCAAGGTCTTTAGCCTTAATCATATCTATAAAGTCCCTTTTGCTAGTAAGGTAACATAGTCACAGGTTCCAGGAATTAAGAAGTAGACACCTTTGTTTGGGGGCATTATTCTGCCTACCACATCTTTCATGTAATTAGACAAAACAAACAAACAAACAAAGCAATGAATGTTTCAAAACAGACGCAGAGTTGCTCACGTGAATAAATGTATAATTTTCACCTGGCACATGCTCCAACGTGTCCCTTGTTCACAAGTCTGGTGCTTGTGGAAAGATTTATGCATGGAAGACCCATTCCCCTTCCTCAGCCATGGAAGCAAAGTCAGGTCTGTACCACACCAGCTAACACATAGTGCTTCTAAAGCAGCGCGCCGCTCTCCTTCATAGTTGCTAAGTTTGTTTTGCATGAATGGCATTTTGAATCCTCATCACGTAGAGTCAGCGCAATGGTGTGGGCCCCTCCACAGCTCCTGCTCAGCATCAGCACCAGGGTCCTCATCTGTGCTCCCCCATACCTGGGCCCTGCACCTTCTGCATGCTGCAGTCTTGGTCCAGTTAGGAGACTTGCCTTTACCACACTTTTCAGCAAGAAATGAATGGGTCTACCAGTCTCACTATTATCCACCAGGAAAAGCAAAGGAATCAGGAGAATACATATGAATCATCACCACCATGGCCCTGGGATACATCGTTTTCCAAAACCATTCATGGACCTGTTCATTCCACAGGCAAACACTGATTAAGTATTTGCCACATCATGTGCAGTAGAGGACAGGAGACTCTCTGAGCATGGTCCTGCCTTCAGGGAGCTTACTACCATGAAGGGCAAGTTGGACCAGCATTGAAATAAGCACACTGCACAGGGGAGGAGGACCCGGGTAGCGAGGCAGTGGGAGCTGCCTTCATAGCAGAGGGCCCTGGGGGATGCTCACGGAGGGCCTGTGTACTGAACCACGGGGAGATGTGGCGGTGCCGTAATGTGGATCTATCCATAGGCTTTCCTCCATAGCTCCTGGCTTGTATACCCCACAGCCCTGTTACAGTCTTCTGTTAGAGGTGGGGTGTGTCAGGCCTCAGGAAACAGAACCTCCCCCAACCTTCTCCTGTCCTCCTTCCAGCTTCCAGGCAAGACATTCTCTCTCCCCCAGCATTTCTTGTTGCTCATACAACCCTCCTCAGAGAGGGCCCCAACCCGCACCAGAGGGGAGGAATGCTGACCTCAAGAAGTGCCCATAAAAATCCAAAAGGACAGGGTTCGGGGAGCTTCTGGATAGCGAAACATACAGAGGCTCTTGAATGGGGGTGCCCAGGGAGGGCACAGGACTCCACACCTTCCCCATGCCCTGCCCCATGCAGCCCTTCATCTGTGTCCTTTGCAATATCCTTGGAGCAAACTGGTAAATGTAAACATGTGTTTCCCTGAGTTCTGCAAGCCTCCCCCCTCCCAGCAAATTAGTCAAACCTAGTGCGGGGGTTGTGGGACCCCCAACTTGAAGCCCGATGATCAGAAATTCCTGAGGCCTGGACTTGCATTTGGAGTCTGACGGGGCAGGCAGCCTTGGGGACCGAGCCCCCAGCCTGCGGGGCTGATGCCACAGCGGGTGTCCACTGCTGGGCTGTGGGGAAGCCCCCACACACTCGGCCACAGAAGTGTTCTTCTATGTGGATGACTGTTCTCTGCTCTCACACCAGAGGAAAAGCACAGGGTGACGGTTTTCCTCAGACACACAGAAATACTTGGAGCTGAGAAAGGAGGTAAAGGAGGAGAGGAAGGTATTTTGGATAGCGTTGTAAGCCACAGAATCTAGATGAAATCACATGTCCCAGGAAAAATGAGTGGCATGGTTCTGCTGACCTTTGATTTACTAAGTTCTTCAGCCTGAAACTAGGGCTGAGACCTGCACTGATAGCATACATTGGTTTATGCCTGCAAATAGAATAGTTTTCTCATTTCTGTTTATATAAAATACTCTTTATAAAAGCAAAATTATTATGGATATATGTGTATCTGATGGACTTGTGTGTATATGTGCGTGCACATAAACCTTACACTCAACATCGAGGGACCAAAAATAAACAAAACAGATCCTCCCCCCAGAGGGATATACTCAAATCTAGTAGGACAGAAGTCATTAAACAAATAATTAAAATCCAACACAATGTGGGTTAGAGGAATCAGGGGCAATGCAGGAGCACCACAGAAAAAGAAAGGAAAAGCAAATGGCTGCTGAGACCCAGAGAGGGCCCGGATAGCACGATGCACACCCCTCACCAGAGCTGCCCAGGGAAGCCCTGGCGAGGCACACAGGGAGCAGAAGGGAAGGCGGCAGGCCACCCCAGCCAGTAAGGGGCACCCCCATGCAGATGTGTACGCTCAGTAAGGCAGGCAGACAGCGGGGGACCACTGCTATCACCCAGGCTCCCACTTTCAGGCAAAACACATGCCCGCCCCTCGTCCCCCACCACAGCCATTTTAATACTTGTTTATTCACACCTCAATCCACAGCACCTGACACCTGGAACTCTGCCCCTATTTCCTGCCTAGGAGTCCATGACAAGATGTCCCTTGGTTCCTGGAAGATGTGTTCCTGCCACAGCAGTGACACATTCACTCCTCCTCCATATGCTGAGAGCCAAGCAAAAACACATCTAACAATGCAGAGAGTGCAGGACACAGCGGTGCTCTAGCCACAAGTCCCAGCAGGACTTCCGCACGGAATTCAGGGCAATCAGACTTTGGAAGCCGGGGGCTCTGAGTAAAACAGACTAATAAACAGGCTTATATTTTAAATGTTTGCTTTCTTCATAATCTTAAAAATATACAACTGCAATTTATCATCTATTCATCTTAGCCCCACCAAGAGTTGCTCAATTGTATGTTAAATCACCAGAAACGGCACCCAGTGTGGGGCTGAACGCAGCTGAAGGGGAGGTTGCCAAGCCCCTGGGTATCTTCCCTGGGGGCTGTGTGGAAGGAGGGGAGCTAGATGCACAGCTCTGGCCCAGCCACAGGGGAGGGCATGACTCGGCCCCCTCTCCTTCTCCTGCCTGTGTCTTAAGTGACCCAGCCCAGCTCGTCAGGGGCAATGAGGAGGACCTACCCTCAGAGCCGTCCAGGCTGTGGGAGGACGCTGAGCTGCTCCTAGCGTCTACTCTACCTGCTCACCAGGAGCAGGTGACCCCACAGGCCTCAGCCTCTTCTCACCACCTTCATAGGCCTCATAGATGTCACATCAAACCAGGAAAAGCACCCACATCCCACATGCAACAATGAACTGCAGGTGACTATTTGACAAGCCGTCACATTTTGTCAACATTTAATTAAATATGTCCATTTCAATTTGGCAGTTTTTCGCTTCCTATCTTGGAAGCAGTAGAATTTTTTTCAGGTCTCTAATATTTGCATAGGACCCCCTAAAAAGCTCAGAAACCCCAGGCCTCCTACCTAAGTGCTTACTGGGTAAAATCACCTGCCTGCCAACCCAGCCTGGGGAAAAACCCTGGTCCTGGTGCCAGGACACCTGATGCCTCCCAGGAACACCTATGCCCCCTCCCCAGTCCCCAGCTCCCACACATACAGGTGTCCAGCATCTACCAGCCTCACTTCCCTTGGAGGGACAGGCTTTGGACTGCCTAGCTCAGTGACTACGTTTGCAATGTTGCAACCATCCCCCTCAACAAACATGGACTGAACGCCCACTAGGGTGCAAGCCTTGCTCCCACCACAGGTGATCCAGCACGCAGCCGAGTGGGATGCCTGATGAAAGTACACATCAGGACCAAGGCTGCTCCTGAGGGCTTGGAGTGGTCTGATGTCCAAAGGCAACACAAAATGTCCCATATATCAGGGACTGTCATGGCAACACAGTGCCTCTCTGCCCTCCAGCACCTTCTGGAACAGGTCAGGTCCTTCCCCCAGCTCACCTGTGCACATGCCTGGACCTGTGGTTCAGGTGAATGGCCAGCCCGGACCAGGCATGTCCTGCTACTATCCTCTCTACAGAGACAGGTGTCCTTCAGCATGGACAAACGCCATCTGCCTGGAAGCAGATAGCATCTGGCTGCCCTGTCTACTCACTGAGTGTGTGTTTCATCCGATGGATTTCCGCAAAGTGAGAGCAAGAAATTAAGGGATGAGGTGCCTGGGTACTAATAAGGGCAAAGATAATCAAGAGAATGGAGTCATTTGCCTGGCTCACCCAGGAAGCGAATGAAAAACAGCACTGCAAGCCAGACATTCAAAATTCCATATTATTCACAACTTAACATAATGCACTTAAATCATACCTTTAAATGTGGTATACTGGAATTCTTTCACAAATTTAGACAATGCATTTAGAACCCCTTTCTAGTGCTCAGAAACTCCAACTAGATTAACATTAACCACAAACAGGTTAAAATCCAATTTATTTTCATCAAACGACTGCATTCTGTCATCATCGCTAAAATTCCCTCCACGTGAACACTGCACCAGCTTGTGCATCTAATAGTGAGACAGAAAGGGGTCTTATATCATCACAGTGCCAGAAAGACAGCACGCCTTATAAAGGAGGCAGGATGCCCCTTTTGGAGAACACCCCTGCAATAAACAAAACCACCACAAGACACTGGGTGTGCATGGCGCAGCCTCCGGCTCTGTCCCCGCACCCGGCGGCAGCGCCGGAATGAACATCTGCAGTGTGAACGCGGCACCCATTAGCTCCTGCAGCCTGTTAGCATATTTTAATGCTGTGATCACAGCTTTCTATTTCCATCAAGGCGCCACGAGGTGCTAGACTCTGGATCACACATTGCGTCATTATTGTCCCCCACTGAACAGATTACACAGCAGTACTGGGGATGGGGTTGGGAGGTAATATAACGAGGGGCAACGGAGGGAAAGGCAGGGGGAACACCGGGCGCACTGCAGAGGGTGGGTAGGCACTGCTCGGGGCTGGGGCTCTCATCTCAGCAGGGGCTCAAAAACATGGCATGTCCTGATGAAAGTCTCTCGGACACCTGAAAATAATAACATTATTTACGAAGAAACATCACTCTTGGCTAAATGTTCCATCTAATATTTATTTCATTAAAGTTATTAACAGAAGTCAAGTCACTATTTCAGAATGCTTCTTTTTCTTTGCACCACAAGTGACTCCAGGGATCAAACCTGCCTTCCTTGCCAGCAGCTTCGAAAAACCAGGCCTGAGGTGTTAATAATCCAAGGTCACCACGGAGTAGCGGAGCTGCTGACTGTTGATTTTAACTCGTTCTTGTGATACAAAAAGTACATAAATCCACTGTCGTCTATGACACAAACAAGTTTCAGGGCTGGCCCTTCAAGAAAAACATCACGAAGGGTCTGGCTCCTTTTGAACCTCACACCCCAAGTTTACACACAGCAGGACACCAATTCACAGGCCTCCTTATTTTCATAACGTGAGCACATGCACACTGACCACAGGCACACCGGGAGCAACGCAAAACAAAGTCCATCATCACCTGTTTTCAAACGGCAAGATGGTGGGCCCTGCATCTTTTGAAACTGTGACTCTCCTTGTGATTCCTACGTTTCATTTGTGCATGATGCAAATCCGGTGACCTCACTCTCGCTCACGTGCACCCCCGGAGTGCTCCCCATGCTGAGCAGAGCACAAGCCCATCTCTGTGCCCTTTCTCTCCCTGGTCATTTACACTTGGGAAGAGGCATTCCACGCAGCACCCCTATGGTCCCCCTCACTCACCCCAAAATAAAACGCTGCCTCTGGCCTTCTTGGAGGTTCTCGCCGGGGGGTCAGCCCCCAGGCTGAGGCTGGATTCACTGCCGCTGACTTCCTTAACCCTAAGGAGGGATCCAGTGAGTTCTTATCACATCCGGTTGTTCTAACAATTAAATGAGATGACTCAAGTAAAGCACTTAGCAATTAGTAAACACAGGACCTGGTGGAATTGTTGGAGAAGGTCACACATGCAGAAAGCTCTTTTGAACATTGCAGAACATGACCAAGATGCTGACTGCCAGGACTGCAGATTTCTCCTCTGTCGGTATTCTTCCAACTCCCCAGCCCCAGGCTGGCTCATGGCAGCGGCTCTACCCAGGAGTAAGGACTCTGCTTTCTTCCTCCTTTTCAGCTCCAGTAGTCTCCACCTGTGCATGGGAGTTCTTCTGTTCACATCTCCCCTCTCTAGGCTTGGTCCCACCTCCACAGAGGCTTGCTCCCAAGGGTCCTCCTCTCTCTGTAGTGCACCCACCACCTTTGCTGAGCTATCCCTCTGTGGGGAGATAACCCCAGACTCGTTCTCGCCCCGCTCCACAGCACCCAGCCTGCACTGGGCTGCATCTCCCCAGCACAGCAGGGAAGACTGCCACTGAGCTGTGGTGAACCCTACAAAGGGGACACCACACCGGGATCCTGCCGGGCACACTCTGACTTCCCTCTCTATTCATCTCCTGCTGTGACTTTCATGTGGACTCCTCCAAAACCTTTTTTCACATAATCCCAAAGGCACAACTTCTGGGGACCTGTGCCTCTGACAGCCTTCCTAGCTAGGCCCAGTCCCCACTCTCAGGGGCACATGCCACGTTCACTGTAGGCCACCTACTCTGCAAGGGAGGGTCCTTCTGGGTGACTTCCTCCTGCCACCCTGACACTGCCTAACCTGACAAGTTGGTGTGAGGACAGGGCCCGGTGGAAGGAGAACGGGCCTAAGAAATGGGAAGCACTGCTAGGGTCTGAAGGTTTTGTCCTCTTCCCCTCCCCAGCGTTGTATGTTGAAATCCTAAACCCCAAGTGATGAGCTTAGGAGGTGAGGCCTTTGGGAGGCATTCAGTTATGAAAGCAGAGCTCTCAGGATTGGTATTCGTGCCATGGGAAAGAGACCTAAGAGAGCTCCCTTCCCCTTCTGCCACGTAAGTACATAGCAAGAAGGCACCGCCTATAAGCCTGGATGCAAGCCCTCGCCAGACATTGAGTCCGGCAGCACCTTGACCTTGGACTTCCCAGCCTCCAGACCTGCACATCTCAATTGTTTACAAGCCAAGATCTCATCTGTATTAGGCCATTCTTGCATTACTATAAAGGAATATCTGAGACTGGGTAATTTATAAAGAAAGAGGCTTAATTGGCTCTCGGTTCTGCAGGCTATATGAGGAGGCACAGTGCCGACATCTGCTTCTAGGGACGCCTCAGGGAGCTTCCATTCATCATGAGAGGTAAAGGGGGGCTGGTGTCTCACATTGGGGAGCAGAAGCAAGGAGTGAGATGCCAAACATCTCAACGACCAGACCTTGTGAGAACTCACTGACTACCTCAAGGACAGCACCGAGCCATGAGGGATCCCATCCCCATGACCTAAACGCTTCCCACCTGGCCCACCTCCAGCACTGGGACTTACATCTCAACATGAGATCTGGAGGGGACAAATAGCCAACCCATATCACGGTCTATGACATTTTGTTACAGTAGCCCAAACAGACTAGAAACATACATATTAGGACTTCTGCCAAAGACTATTTTTGTGACCTTGAAATAGTCATTTAAACTCAGGTTTCAGTTTCCTTTCCTGAGTGCAGAACTAAACTAGGTTATCTCTAAGTATTCTTCCAACTCCCCAGCTATACAACCGCTTTGGGTCCTAGCCCCTCTTGCTAAGAAAGCCTTCAATGACTTCCTTCAGGAAAGAGAATGAAAGCGATCTGGCCTGACCTCCCTGGCTTTCTAGAATACGACCCTATCTACCTTTCTAGTGATGCTCCTCAGAGTCAGCCCTCACCTCCCTGCAAGATTCCATGACCAGCCTATGTGGCATCCCTGCCAAGCTGTCTCCTCACCGCACTCCGCACCCTTCCCGTCAGGCTGCCCGGAGGAGCAGGAGTTCTCCAGACCCCACTGGCCAGTGATGGTGTCCTCCCTAAGCATTCAGGCTCAGGAAGATGTTCCCTCTGTCCCAAACACTGTCACTGCAGGTATGGGCCATGCCTTTATGGGTCTTCTCAAGGACACCATCTAGCACTGGACAGAACAAAGCTGGAGGCAAAGTTTCCATCTTACGCATACTGCACCCTCCCATGTCACCCAGCCCCTACAGCCCTGCACCTGCCCGCAGAACCCAGCCCATGCCTCTCGTACATACAATACTCAGAAAAAAAATACCTTCCATGAAGTATCCCAAAGATAGGATGTTTTGAACTACTCAGGGTATAATTTTCCGCAAGTGACTACCCCAAACATGCTTCCTCTATAATACCCCCAGCCCCCTGTCCAGACATTACCTTTCAACAACTATTTCTCCTTCAAGAGCTTCTAAAAACTAATCAGTCTTGGGAGCTTGTGGTTTTTTTTGGGAGAAGCTAACTGCACTGGCCACCAGGTCCTGTCATGTCTGGTTAATGTCTCCTAACATGAGAGCAGACACTGAACCAGAAGAGTGAGAGGAGGCAGTGGCCGCTGGCTCCCGAGGCCTCATGGGGCCTTAGCGGGAGGCACAGGTAGGCCTGGAAGAGCAGGGTCTCCTCCAGCCTTTTAAGGTCAGATTGGCATTTAAAATTTTGGGTTCCTGCCAACCCCTGTCACCAAGGAAGAGACAACACTTCTATCTCCAAAGGCTACATAAATGGAAGAGGGGAACTCTGTTGGTAGTGTTCCTTTGGCTGTCCTTCCAGGAAAAGTCATGTGAAGTCAAGACACAGGCATACACCCCATGAAGGAGGGTCCATCATTTTCCTTGATTGGCTCAGCTACCACCCCGGCCCCGTGACAGAGAGACCAGCTGGGCCTGAACCCACCACCCACCCAAACCCAGACAGAGAACAGCCGGCACACAAGGGCCTGCAGCGGTATACCTTACCTGGAACCACACCTGACCTTCCCCCCAAGATCTAAGGATAAAAGGCCACAGTTGTAGCTCAAATTCCCTTTACTCTGACTTTTTAGAATAAAGCAAGTAACAGATGTCCATCACCTCTAACAATGAAGAGATAGATAAAGATGAAGGAGACAGCGCCATGGCAGAGCCATCCCCAGCAGACACCCTGGCTCACGGGCAATCTCCAGAACAGGTGCACACCTGCAGAAAGGCAGGGGCCTTTCTCAAGGAGGTCGGGCAATCCAAGATTCTCCTCTCTCAAGCACACATGAGCCTGGGGGTCACTCCACTGAGCTGCTAGAGTCTCTGAAACGGCGAGATGAACTTTATGGTCCCGAGATTTTAAGTGAACAGAACCAAGAGGTGGTGAATTCTCACCTAGCATGAGGATCAGGATCCCCTTCCAGGTCCCATGGCCAGCAGCAGAAGTGTCAATGCCCACAGCCCAGTCCCCTGCCACGTGCCCCTTCCCTACAGGCCATCCCAGGGAATGAACAGCTTCTGCCCTAAGTGGAGGGTCCTGGTGTAAACAGCAGGCAAAGGGTTTAGGGCAAGAAGTACCCCTCTAAGGACAACTGAACCTTCCAGAGGACCACGGCAATTTTTCCAGGAGCCATCTGGAACAAGGACAGACTCCCTTCCTATTCATAACTGCAAACTCCTGAAACAAGATTTCTTTCTTCTCTCTCCAGCAACTCTCTACTCTGAAAATATTTTTTATCTTTAATCTCTCTTTTCTTTCTAGGAAGGAAGAAGCAAAAAATACCTTCTTTTCCTTCTGCTATTAGCTCTTGGGACAGAATAAAAATGGATGAGGAGTGAAAAAATGATTACTGCAAAGCTGAGGTTGTTGGTTTTTTCCCATGTTAAAGCTGACATGACTGAAAGAAGCACCAGCCCAGAAGGTGAATTCAGAAGTCCAGTCCTCAGAGGGTCACCCACCTGTGCGGTCCACGACACATCTCATGGCAGCTTTAGACTTCAGCTTTATTTCTGCAATTACTCAAAGATGGTCCCTTCCAGGTTTCAATTTATTTCAAGACAAAGATGTGACTAGCGGCCATCAAGTCAAGCGACGAAGCAACTCCCAGCCAAACGGCAAGCTGCTGCATCGCACCCCACCTTGTCGGTGGTCCCCCCAGGCTCCGCCCCCCCAGGCTCCTCTTTACCGGAACATCTCCTTCCCCTGACTCCCGCCACACTTACACTGAGAGTCTTCATGAGCAGAAACTCACTTCTGACGTCACATAAACTCCATCCCTGCCACTCAGAAAATAATTAGGAAGACAAGCATCGCAACTACGCAGGCATCTGAGTGCAGCCAGGCTGGCGCTGGTGAATTTTTTACCCGCTTTCCTGCCACTCTGCCAGTCGTGGAGCTGCCTAACGAGACTCAGCTTGGAGAATTTCGCAGATTCATAAACAGAGTAAGCAAGCCAGTGACCCTCTAAAACCCTTGCAAATTAAGAGGCTAAATGAACAGTCAAGACCAACGGTTTCAACAAGAGCAATGCTGAGTGTGTTAATATACACAATTAACACAGGTCACCCCACGGGCTTCGTTCCTGTCTTAACCACACAAGACGACATCCTCCTTTTCACCCCAGCCCCTCTCTGGCCTTTGAAGTCCAGGTCTGAAATATATCATTCTGCATTCTGGGCAGTACCGCCTAAATCAATAATGTTACCATCCTACAACTGTCCTTTCACACTCTCCCTAATGCCTAATAATTGTCAAGTTAGCACTAAAATTGATCAGTAACAGAGGGCCTTTTCTCTTAGTACTCCCTCTCCCTACACCCTCCCGGCTGCCCCTCGGCCTCCCCCCAAGAAGCAGGATCACATTGATTTCTATCTGATTACAGGAGAGCTTGCCCTGACTTTCCCCAGTTACTTAAGCCGGCGTCTCATTGCGTGTCCTTAGAGACCAGGGCTTCGCTCAGGCAGAGAGCGTCTAGACAGTATTCATGACCCATCTGTCTGGCACGGCCCAGCGGATGGCAAACTCTATTAGAACTGAAACCATTTTTCCCTCCCCCTTCTCCCATCCCTCTTTCCCTTTGCGAAGCAGGAATCTGACACTGAAAATTACTATCATTGTTGCAATTCTCAAAATAGCACCGCCAGACTTTCATTAACATCCACGCTAGACTACTAAATATTTAAAGAAGTGGATAAATTTCATCTGAAGTGGGACAGCCCCACACACATGAAAGCAGTAACAGAATCAAAATGTAAATCTAAGAGGTTGTTTTTATCCGAGTAAATTTAGTGTCACAGCAGGAGGAAATGATGCCTAAGGTTTATTAAAATGTACCCTCCCATTTGTTCTCCGCCTTTGTTTATTTGAAAAGGCAGAATTACCGTTTAAGACCCTACACGATTTTAATTGATCAGAAAACCGTCTTGGAGAAACAAAGGCAGCCAACACAAGGGGCGGGGCGGGGGAGGGGAGGGTATAAGGCTGCCAGCGCCTCCCTGGGGCTCATCCCGCAGAACCATTCGGGCAGAAGTGCCTTGCCAGTGACAGCCTGCAACCTGATCCCGTGGCGAGCCCAGAGAGAAGCATATTGCCCTCCACAACTTGTTTTAAATACCACCTTGGGTCACTGTCACAGTCAGTAATTGCTTCACCATAGATTCTTTTTTTTTTTAAGCAAAGAAGGAGTGGGGGGCGGGGGAGCCCTGTCTAAAGCACACAGGCTGTTCTGCATAACAGCCCTATTCATTGAACATGCCCCTCTACTACCGGCCTTGACAGAGGCCAGCCAGAATTAAGTCTGTGGAAACCCAGAGCCCCTCACCCCTGCCTCGCTCCACAGTAACACCACAACCTGGAAGCCCCTGTCCCATCCCCTCTGCAGTCAGCAACGTGAACATGAAAAGTCCAATCTGCTGAGTACCAGAGGGCCCCGGAGGCAGGCCCCACCCCTCCCGGCACAGCTGGAGATGCTGAAGGGGCCGAGGCACTCAGGCAAGAGTCAGAGGGAAACTGGGGATCAGAGGCTAAAAGCCCATGTCTGGCTGAGGTGGGCTCTTGGCGCCCACAGGTGAAGCGGGGAGGGTGATGGCAAAAATAGAGCAGCCCCCATGCTGAAGCCACGCTGCCTCTGGTCTCCCCCAGGGTAGCTGTCATCATCCCCATCCTCCTGACAGGACAGCGGGTCAGAGAGGACAGCTCCTTCTGGTCATACGATTACTACCTGGACGGGACACAACCGAAGAAGGGATAGCTTATCAATTTGCAGAGGAAACGCTAAGGAATCAACAGAATCAATGATGCCTGACACACAGGGGCTTTTAGGTTAATTTTCTGTAATCTGAAAATCCATTCTGAAACCAAGAATCGTCATCTATGTATCAACTGAAAACATTCATCCTCTGTGGCCCTCCTGAATAGAAGATGGTTGGTTTGATCTCCACCGCCCAAGCCCTACAAGTCTTTTAAGAACTGATGAGTAAATCCCTATCTCGCTGGAAAAATACCATGGGAGGGGGAAAACAGCGCCTCCAAAGACAAAACCACAGCCTGAGTTCAACACCCCAGCAGCGCCACGCCCTAGCTGTGTGACTCTGAGTAAACCACCTGACCGCCCTGAGCGCTGCATTCTTATGCCCTTTCTAGGATGCTTTTAGGAGATAAATGAGATGACGCCTGTAAACAGCAGGCACTCAGCAAACCGCAGCTCCCTTCCTACCTGATTCCCATCCCCCGGAAGCAGTGGAATCTCCAATAGATAATGCTTATTGAGCCTGTACTGTGGGCCAGGTATTATTCTAATTGCCTTTCCTGTACTATTTCAGTAAATCCTCAGAACAACCCTTTAAAGAGATACCAATATTATGCTCCTTTCATAAATGAGAAAATCGAGGTACACAGAGGTGGAACAACTTGCCTAAAGCTACAGGCAGTGAGTGGTGACTCCAGGTGACACACTCATGCACACATGTACCACAGCCTCACCCTCACTCACACACACAGACACACACTCATGTACATATGCACTAGACTCAACCTTACACACGCACACGCACACATGCATACACCCACACACGCAGACATGCACACACTCTCATACACACATGCACCACACCCTCACCTGTACACATATATGCACACACACACTCATGCACAAATGCACCAGACTCACCCTCACACGCATGCACACACTCAGGAATACATGCACCAGAGACCCTCACACATACCACCCACATGTGCACACAACCACACACTCTCATGCACACATGCACCACACACACCCTCACCTGCACACATACATGCACACACTCATGCACAAATGCATCACTCACCATCACACACACAGGCAGGCACACACTCATGCACAAATGCACCACACAGACTCACCCTCACACACATGCTCACACACGTTCACACACCTGCATACACACTCCACCCACGGCACACTCATGCACGCATATATGCACACACCACACAAGTCACACGCATGCACACGCCAAACTCACACACACTCTCCAACACCCACACACTTGTGTACACAAGCACTACTCCACATTCTCACACATCCACACACATACTTGTGCACACACACCACACACAGTCCCAGACACTCTGACATTCTCACACATCTAATGTATGCACACACAGACTCACACCCACTCACACACTTACACATCTTTAGGGCCAGCCAGAAGCACTCCACGTTTCCTCTGTGCTTGGCACAACTGGTTCTTTCTACATAGCAGATGGATATTCAGAGGCCAAAGGTCTTTCCCTCTAGGGCTACTGTACTGGGAAGCCTTGACCAGTCACAGGCACAGTAAAAGCCTATCACACTGTTGGTCCCAGAATAAATGCTCCCACCAGAGTAGCTTCTCTTGGTTGGTTCGGATGTTTACAGCAGTCTAAACACTCTTGGGAAGGACAGGCAATTTATGGCCACGGGCTTTATGCAGTCTCTTCCTTTGTCTTCTCATGCAGGCTGCCAGGATCACATGAATATTTTCAACCCTCAGTTCCACTCGCAGGGTGCTAGACCATGCAAGCAAAAGCCTTTTTCATCCTCTGGTCAGGCTTGAGTTTTCTAAAATAATAATATTCATTCCTACACTCAGCAAATATTTAGGGGCCATGCCCCATATGCTACATGCACCAGGCACTGCAGCAGGCATCAAGTCTACCACATAGACCTCGTGGGCACTGTTCACCTGGCAGCCGTGGTCACAGGGTGCTGGGAGGCAGCAGAGAAAGGATCAACGGTCTCTAGTCAACACTCTCAGTGTCCACTATGCCCAGCTGACCTTTGAACAATTTGGGGGGGTGGGGCTCTGATCTCCATGCAGTGAGAAATTCCTGTATAATTTTCAACTCCCCCAAAACTTAACTACTAATAACCTACTGTTGACTGAAAGCCTTACCTATAACATAAGCAGTCGATTAAAACATACTTCGTATGTCATACGTATGGTATACTGCATTCTTGCAATAAAGAAAGCTAGAGAAAAGAAAATGTTGAGAAATATCATAAGGAAGAGAAGGGGAGAGGGCTTAGCCCCTGCACACCTGGAGTTTAACCTGTTTGGAGTCATTGACAATCCCCCAAATCCCAGATGAGACCTGGGAGTTGGCTATTCAAGTGTGGCAGAGAGTTTCCTAAAATGTTGAGTGTATGCCTCAAACATGTTTCATCAGTTCATAATAACACACAGAGGAAATCTCAGTAGTCACCTGTGCACAGTGACAGGGAACCCTCATTCTTAACTTAATGGATTCTATATGATATACATTTTGGGGTAATGATGGGGAATTTCTCTTTATAGAAGTATCTCCACTAATTACTTGAGAAAAAAGGGATAGAATTCGGTTGTGACTGTTTTACAACCCTGAATTCCTGACGGTATCACACAAGAGACCAGTAGACACGATGCACTCCTGATGGAAGCGCTGCACTGAGGCAGCAGTTTCACACACACAGCATTCACACCTGAGTCTCCCCAGACCTCTGCGCTACCTACCACATGGCAGGAATGGTGTGGGACAGGGAAGAACGTCCAGTGACTCCATGGGAAAGCAGCCAGCAAAACCCAGAGGACGGAAACTGCAGAACAAACAAGCCAGATCCCTCCACCCAAAGTCACAAAAGGAAGGAGAAGGGGGAGGAGGAGGAGGGAGGGAAATAGATATGGAGGGAGAACCTAAGGAGTCAGAGATCCTTTGGGAGCCAGCGATCCACGATGCCAGGGCTTCTTTGGATCCTGGTGCAAACAAACGATAAATAGAACAAGCCAGAATGCACAGTTATAAGACAACTGGAGAAATATGAACTCTAAAAGGACATTTGGTGAATATTCTCTAATATAGAGAATTAGGGTTAAGGTTTACTGGAATAATTGTAGGAAAAAGAAATAGAAGTGTCTGGCATTTGTGAGCCCTGGCTATGCGCAGCTTTCCCATGTGGTGATGACCCCGGTCCCTAAGTCCTCAATAAACAAAATGTTTGGGAGGTGGGGAAGTTGCTGGCTTAGGGTGGAAAGGAGGGCAGTCATAGCTTGGTGCCTACAGGTGACAAGTAGGGTGCCAGTCCCTTTGGGGGGAAAAATGAAGAAGGTGGGAAGAACTGGTTTCAGAAGTAAGATAATCAGCTCAGATTTTAATAAGTTGGATTTTATTTTATTTGGTTGTTATTACCTTAAATGGCAATGGGAGGAAAACGTTTCCTCCTAAAAAAGTCCTGAAGTCACAATCCTGGCTTAACTGGGTACACGTTGTCAGCTCCAGTTCATTTAATTTGGGGTCAGTTTATGAGATCCCCATAGAGAGAGAAGCAGCTTCACCCGAACCTCCAGTAGCAGGGGGAGCTGCTTCTCTCCCCTGCTTTCCCTGAATCAGATCCTCTCAATTAACTGGAGATTCCACTGAAGCTGAAAGGGGAAGTTGTGGCTTCTTGTTAACGCTGACCTTACTCTAAAGGTCTAGCGGTGAGAATCTCTTAGCAGCGCTGGCTTTGGGGGGTCTGTGCTCACTAAGGCTTTCAAAGGACATGGCGCTGCCAGGCTGCACAGGCCACGCAATTATCGCTTCAGGACAGTTGAAGGAATGCTGATGTCACTCACCAAGATGTGGCCAAGGGGCTTTGGAAACACAGCACCGCAGGACGCGCTCGGCTGGGCAGGAATGGCGAGGTGGCAGGTCCACCAAGCAGGACGCCAGCCTCAGGCCCCCTGAAGCCGGCCGGCCAGCAGGTGGCCTGTCCTGGGACCAGGGCAGGAGGTGGAGCCTTATACACCGGCTTCTCTCTCTCTGGGCCCGACCCACTTTCTCAGCCGTGCCTCCCGCGGGCCCCAGCCATGGCCTTCTGTCCCAGGACAGCACCACCCTCACTGCCAACCTATGCTCACGCTCCTCTGGGCCTTGGCACTCTGTCCTCTCCTCTTGCCATCCAGCACACCTCTTCCAGGAAGCCACTGTGACCACTAACCCAACCAGGATGGATCTCTCTATCCCCCGAATGCCTGGCCCCGCTCGGCCCTCACTCCCTGGGCCCGTTTTTAGTTATCTTTGACTGTGCAGGTGTAAATTCACCTTGCAACTCTCAGCACCTTGACAGCAGGGTCTGTATTTTCCTTCATTCCTCGCTTCCACAAGGCCTAGTACAATGACCAGAGAATGTACTTCATAAATAATTTTGTTTGTATAAGGAATACTTTGTATAATTATTTTATTTGTGTAAATAATAAATCATTTTATTTGTGTAATTTGTATGTTTAGTGCTCAGGGGTACAATATTTTGATAGAGCAGCCAGAGAAAAGACATGACAAAAGCTGGCAACCTAGGCTGACAGCACATTTCCTCTTCCACAGAAAGATACAGCCAGGAAAACTCTTTCCCCAGGAGGTAATCCATGCCAGCCCAGCTTTCCACGTCCATGCAAAACCCTTTGGTCTCTCAGCAGAATAAAGCAGCCTTGGTCCAAGGATAACCTGATCATGGTGAGGAGAGATGAGAGGCAGATGAAACCCACTGCGCCTCAGCCTGGGGCTCCAAACACATTTTTGTTTGAAGGGGAAAAGCTACTTACAGCAACTTTCAGAGCTTCTGTGATTATTAGCGTTGCTGGCTTTACAAATTACAGTAACATTTTCTTGCTAACCTTAATTCATGCTGAAATTTAGCCACTATCAAATAGGAGATATGGCCAAGACATCTCAGCCATGGAGCACACTCAAAGCTAACAGCATAGACAGGAAACTCAGCTGATTCTAGTTCATCTGGAAATCCAGAAGGTTCCACCTCGCTTCCACCTCAGTGCCCTCAGATCCCAGAACACTGAGTGTATCCTCCAGGTGGGAACAAAGTAACGTAGATCAAACAAGCCAATCCTGCTTCTAAGCAGGAAGAGAATGAGGCACCACCTTTCTGGAGTGTGGCACTTCATAGACAAGAGTTTGTGGAATACTCTGATTCCGTCCAGGTGGAGAGGAAGGGGACCGTACCATCAGAGCAGCATGCCATGAAAGGCAGGCTGTCCGTCCGCTGTAGGAAACGTGCTGATGAAGGATCCAATAAAAAGTGTGGTCCACTAACACCCACTGACAACTGGAGAGGCTCCAAGGCTCTTTTACAGCTGTTAATAGGAAGCGAAATATCCCCTGTTCACTGCCCGACGGAATACAGGGAAGAAAATATATATCCACTCAATATGAGACCACTCTCTGGCCTCCTCCCCTGGGAAGCCACACACCTGGCAGAGGTGAGCTGCAGCAGAGGACAGAGAAGCCACCACCTGCCCCAGAGCTCCCAGCCACACAGAACAGTCCAGCGGTAACCCATGCTGTGAGTGTCCCCCAGTGACCACCAGGCCAGTTCCCTCAGGAGTCTGCGGAAGGGGGACGTGGGGGGCAGCCACAGGCTGGGTCGCAGCCTTCCCCAGGGACAGAATAGGGAGAAGCATGCAGAGTCGCTGAGCAAGCGCACTCGTGGACACCTGTGAATTCCTGCTCCATGTACGGAACGGTCCTGACATTACAGATGGACGATACAAAGTCACAGCAGTGCATGCCCCAGGAAGGGCCACATGGGAGTGGAGATGGCAACTGCAATGCGATGACATAGCCTGTGCTTCCCATGGACGTTCTTTTCTTTAGATGCTCACGTGGCAGGAAGTGTGTCCATTCCACAGGGAGAGAAACTAAGCTGAAAGGAGTTCAGTCACTTCCCTACGCCGAACCTTGAACCCAGATCAATCTGAAGCCACAGCCAAGGTCCTGCCCTTTGTCATTCTGTCTCCTGGCTGGCTCTCCAGTCTTCTTAGAAGAGAGTACATTGTAAATAATATCCCGTTTTAGCTATAAAGACAAACGTTCTAGTTATATCTGAACAGTAGGGGGCCAAGAGTTTGCCAACAGGATCGTAAGACTCCTCTGTTATACGGCGAAGTTGAGCCAACGACGGATGTGACTGCTGCCTTGGCTTCTAGGCAGAATTAAAGTGCTTGCATTTTCAAAAATGAGTGGAAAAGCGATCTGGAGACAGGAAAACCAGGAAAGAATACTGACAAGAAAGGGAGCGAGGGAGGAGGGAAGGGTAGGAAGGAGGGTTGAAAACAAGGAATCCCTCATCGAAAGGGCCCAAGGGAAGAAGGAGGAGCTGCAGACACAGAGGAAACCTGTGGAGCACCCCAGGGCAAAGGCCAGGTCTCCAGAACTCTAAATCCAGTCAAGGCAGCACACACAGTCCTGATATTCTCTGCACAGCTTACCATGGCGTGTCTGCTGTTAGTCAAGTCCAGAGGAAACAGAGTAAGAGCTGCCTTTACTCACCTCCAAGATCCCCAGCCTGAGTTGAGGCAATCTGAACGCTTACTGCCTCAAAATCACTGCTCTAAGTGCTGTCTGTGGATTCTCCTGTGTGATGCCCCGATAACCATTCTTATGTCCCCATTGTGCAGATGAGGGCGCTGAGGCCCAGGAGATGAAAATGACATTGCTCCATCCATGGGAAAGGCAGACAAGCGGGGTTCCTCAGGGCTCCCAGCCCTCTGGCATGCTGCCTGCTCGTCGTAGGGAGGTGCTCACCCAAATCCCAGTCCCCCGTCCTGACCTGCAGCCCTCCTCCCTCTTTCCGCACCCAGCCTGGTTCTGTGCACTAAGTAGGATACCCAGAGCCAGTGCCTCTGGGCCATCCCAGGCCTGCAGGGAGCCGAAGCTGTCCTGGGCCTCGGGGGAGCCCGGGGCCTGTGGGCCAGATGACTCCGGGTGAGAGGCAAGCTAGATTGCACAGAGACTACCACACAAAGCACGGACCCAACACCAGGCAAGCACACGCCCGACCTGAACCTCCAAGAACTGTCTTCACAAAGATGGAGATGAGACTCAAAGAGCGCTCAGTAGGAGAAAATGCAAATGGAAATACAATAGAAAAACTTGAGAAAAACTATCTGTAGTATAAGACTCTTGAATTTAGCAAGCATAAATAGCAGGCTTAAAATGTGCTAGAGCACAGTCATTTTTATATTGGGGACATATGTCACTTGCCCCCCCCATATAAAAAGACAATAGGAATAGGGAAAAGAGTTTCTTTTTTAAAATCCCCTCCCATTTTCACATTTGTAGCACTGATATTTATGTAGTTTAATTTCCATAACAAAAATTTTAAAATCTGTCTCAAATATAACTCCTCAAAATAATGTCAGTAAAACTGGGGAGAGAAGCTGAATGCATCATCAAATGATCTCAGTAAGAAGGCGGTGTGAGGAGGTCGGTCCGGCCAACGCTCTTCCCAAGGTGTGCAACTGCAAAAAGATCCTCACCCTCAACCCCCTTCACTTAGCCCAGAGAACACGGAAAACAGTAAGCCACGTTTCCTGAGAGAAGTATAGCAAGCGTTCAAAGCTGCCTTCTTTCTCCTCCCTTGTCACAAAACCATGAGATCAAAAACCAACGAACTTCAAACTCTGATTCCACTTCTTCAAATTCAAGAAATGCTCAAAGCCTCAGCCTTGGAGATTCACACATGTCAAACCTCAGTCAAGTTGTTTCCATCCAGTATCTAATAGAAAAACACATGGTCAGAACCTTTAAGGATCCCAGGGTAAATTTTTCCACTTTCACATTTCAGTTGCATGATTAATTATGGACCTTCATGATTAATTATGGACCTTCCACATATCTTTCTTTGCTTATTTAAAATTACTTCTGAAGTAATAATGTTGGTACGAAGAACACTTAATCAATATATGATTTCCTGGAATCCAGACACTGCTCAGATAAGTAGCAAAAGCCTATTTCAAAACACAGCTCCACTGACCACTTTAGAGAACAGAACAAATTTCTAACTTTTAAACATGCCATCCCTCTATCCTAAAAGAAGAAAACATTTCCTTTGTGAAAATGCAAATCTCTTTCCTTTACCAGAAAACAACCTCCTTCCCATGTCCCAGTGACCCACCTCCTAACCGTTTCAGAACCACATCATACAGTGCCACCCCAGTGGGAGGAGAGACTTACAGTTGAAGATGCCCGGAGGCGGGTGCTCGGTCACCAGGAGACAGTTCTCTTCATCACTGTTGTCCCCCACAGTCGTTCTGTTGGTTACAGACCAGCGAACCAAGATACAAGCATTTACCGCTGGTGCAGGTGAATTTGCACTCTGAAAAAGTACAATATAAAGCATGGAGCAGTCAATGCAAGCTTGGTGCTCTTGAGCTGTGACTGTTGTTGGTTTTTCTTTCCCCCCATTTGCATGCCATGATTGTTTGGGAGCTCAGACTATCTGGAGAGCCCAGAGCACTGAACTCAGAGAAGGGCCATCTGGGTAAGGACCTTCCTTGTCTGAAACACACAGGATGGTGCCCTCCTGCACTCCACAGGGGTGTTGAGGCCTGCCATGCACGCCTTACCCTGCAGCACTGTCCACATGAGCAGCGTAAGTGCTCTCTTTCTTTCCACGACCTGCTCTGCAAAAGTCATAGCTGTGGGGCTCTATTATTCGGCTTGAAAACATCCTTGGCAGTTCTCCACACCTCTGAGAATGGGGGAGCCCACGCAGCTAGCCATGGCAGGGGGCCAGCAGAACTCAGGAGCGCTGGCTTACAGAAGGACACTCGCACATTTTATTTCCCACTTGCCACTGTCTTGTGGTGAGAATCTGGACAAAATATTTCACCTCTCTGATGTTCATTCGTCCCATGCCTAAGAAAAATCAGGCATAATACCAGGCATGGGTAGCAGTGAATTTATAATGTAAAACAGGGGGAAAATCACGTGTGTTTTCTGCTAAAGGGCCATGTTGGTGACTTATAAAAATAGGGCAGATCCCATACCCAAATCTCTATAGGCCACACTGAACACAGGCTCCCTAAAATCTGCACAAATAAATATTCGAAAATGGAATTCAGTTTTGTAGGACTTTAAAATAAATTTGCATACTTAACACATTACTATCACTTTAAGCAATGGAGAATAAAGGAAGTTACACAATTATATGCGCTTGGGAACAGAAGGGTCCATTACATCTTACAGTGACTGTCATCCTGCATTCTGAGTGTGGGCTTGGCCCTAGGAGACCACAGAAGCTGGCAGGATTCACACAGCACGGCCCACTCAGTAGACAGCGGGGAAGACAGAGTCTCCGGAGGAGTCCCGGGTTCCTCACCGCCGCTGACTGTCACAGCCTCTTCCTTTTTCCGGGCCTTGGTTCTATCTGTCTGGAATAAGGGCGGCAGGCCTGGATCAAGTCCAAGGTCCTTTCAACTCTAATTTTCCATCATTCAAATAAAAGGCTGGGCATCGGCACACCAAGCCCTCTTCCAGCGATGCTAACCATGTGTGGGGCTGCCCCAGCCCAGCCTGCCTCACAGGGGTGAACTGTGGCCCGCGAGAGAATAACCTTTACTTGTTGTAAAGAAACACAACTTAAGAGTCCTCAAAGTATTTTTGTGAACCTGTATGAAAAGGGTATTATAATCCTCCATTTGTTCACATTCTCCTAAAAGAGTATAGAAAAAGAAACCAGCCGAGCTGCTGACCTAGTTTAGAATAACATGTGAACACGGCACAAATGCACACCCACTAGTGCCTTGCTGGCGGCGCCATCCAGGTTAGAAAATCTGTGTGCTGAGAGAGGCCAGGCCACGTGGTGGGGGTGCTGCTGGAGCCAATGCTCTCTTTCCATAAGGTGGAAAGATTAAAACCCAGCTGTTTGAAATCATATTTATGAAGTAACGTTTTTTAACTTAATGGAGAAAAGGAATGTCAAGGGAAAAATTTATCTTCCTTTCCAAAAGAAACATTGGACTATGGATTTATCCCAAACATGAAAAGCACATTAACCAAAAACAGGTACTCCCCGTGTTGCTAAAACAGGGATTGGGAAAAAAGGAATACTAACCCGAATTGAATCAAACTCTAACTAAAATATTCACCATTGCTGTGGTTTGAAAGGATCTGAGGTGAGACTACCATATTCAAGTTGGTGTGGAAGGTTAAACTAGCCAGGAAATAAAACCACATCCACATTTTACTCCTTTTACCTTGTTGGAGGGAGACACAACATACTTGCAAGGAAACGAATTCTGTGACTCATTCATTCATTCATATAACCAATATATTAGCCGCTTCCATGCTCCGTGCTAGGTACTGAGACATGGAAACTCAGAAATGAATGAGCTAGCCCTCTTCAAAGAGCTTATGATATGAATTATTTTAAAAATAAAAGCAGTGATTAATTTGCCACTCCTTCCAAGGCCACACATTTCCCTTCTTTATCTTCTTCATGTCTAGAGCGCCGCCCAGCCTATGACAGGCACTTGGTGAATCACACATTTGTTGAATAAATGAACAATATGATCTGAGCCTCATAAGAAACCTGTGAAATAATTAGAGCAGATATCATTCTTCCCGTTTTATTTCATTTTGCCCTACCTCACCACACTGCCTCAGTTTCCAAATCCACTTTCAGGAATGTGAGAGACGCGCTTGTAATGGGCATGGCCCATACATAACAAAGTTCCCCAAATGGCTTGTTGTCTTAAGTAGGTTCAACGTTACTGAGGAAGTACTAACAAGGCTTGTGCTACTAATGTGCTTGGCTCTTACTTCTTAGATAACTGAAATAACATCAATCTATTGAATTTCAAATCCAGCTGGGTACAGTGACGCATACCTGCACTCCCAGCACTTTGGGAGGCGGAGGCAGGAGGATCATTTGAGGCCAGGAGTTCTAGACCAGCCTGGGGAACAAAGAGAGACCCTGTCTTCACAAAAAAGTTTAAAAATTAGCCAAGTGCAGTGGCGCACTCCTGCACTCCCGGCTACTCAGGAAACTAAGGCAAGAGGATCGCTTGTGCCCAGAAATTCAAGTCTGAAGTGAGCTATGATCACACCACTGTACTCAAGCCCAGGTGACAGAGCAAGACCCAGTCTCTAAAAAAGAAAAAACTGCAAATTTATAAAATCTAAATCTCAGCAGTGAGTCATTAGCCCAACATCATGATAACGTCTTTCCATTACATGGCCACTGGAATCAGAATGACCAGATTGAGAATTTGAATTTATTGGCTTCTTGATGTGATACAGAAAATACTAGAAAATTGCTGTAATGTGATTAAGTGCTAAGAATTAATGCTAAAGCTGGAATGAGAACTGCAGAGCACAGTAAATATCTGTCCGAGTTAACAAAACTGGTGTTGACAGAGGCAGGCTTCCACCTCCATCCAACCTCCCCCAGGCTGTCTCCAGCACACTTTAACACCCAAAAGCCCAGTGCATTCAGGTCCTCTAATAACGAGGTTTTTGTGGTATTTCAAACAAACTGATAACTCTAGGAGAAAGGCCCTCACCTTAACTGCACATTGGGATCACCTGGACATCTTTCATCCCTGCCAGGGTCGGAGTCCCAGCCAGGTCCTGCTCTCACTGGCTTGAGGTGCAGTCAGTGTGGGTTTCTAGCGCCCCAGCATGACTCCCATCAGCAGCGCAGATGGAGAACCACTGTCTACTGAGAAAGAGGTAGCTCACTTACAGCAAGCCTCCTCTTTAGTTAATGGTGTTTTATTGGAATGTTTATTTCGTATTTGCTAATTTACAAAGAACAAACTAAAATACAAGCTCTTAAAATAAGCAGGTATTTGGATAATTGCTGCCTACAGGGCCCAGTCACAGTATTGTTCTGTCAATGGGCCATTTTGGAAACTTTGGAACCAATGTAGTTTTGGCCCCTAAACTACATTTTGACAGACTAGAACCAGACAGTGTCCTCCATGAACTAAATTCAAGTCAGAGAAAGATAATGGAAGAATTTTTAAAATATGTTGTCCTATAATATGTGTCTATTCTTTGTGGAACTTGTTGAGTATTTCTGACTAGAAGCTAGAAGTTGAGGGAAATCAAGGATTGTTAAACATTAGAAACATTTTAGTGACAAATTAATGGTGACCTGAGATGGATAATATTGGACTGGAATACAGAATGAGCCGCTCGGGAAACAGGGTCTCCTCCAGGAGCGGTAGACGTATTATAACCATTTATAAGATTTATATCACTCTTCTTCTTAAAAAAGTTGGGACCTTCTAAGTGAAGAAAGTGGCATTTCTCTTTGCCAAAATATCCTATTTGATTTCTTATTAAAAAAAAAAAACTTAGCAGAAACAACTTCCAGAATCAACAGACTTTAGAATCGCTGTACATACTTCTGGCAATAATACAAACCTCTCTACATTTGGGGTCTTTAGCCTCTCTGCCTTTCTACATAAAACTTCTGATGGGTTTTTCGATGTTGTGGAGTTATCTGAGTCATCAAATCTTAATGTTGAGAGGGACCTAGACACATGATCCACCTCTCACCTCCCAGGTGAGGAAGAAGGCCAGGGATAAACCCTGACTTACCCAAAGCTGGAAAATGAATTACCTGTAGAGGAACATAAAACCCAAGATTTCCATCAGATTGAGAGGAAACCCTTTTTTGCCCTGAAGGTCATTCTAATTATGTACAAACTAACATCAGCCAGTTGGGCTATACCATGTATAAGAGGAGAAAGGAAAAGAATAATTAACAGGAACAGAATTTCTTAATATTTTGTCACCTTTGAAAAAACAAGGAATTTTAGGAGTCCTAAAACTAGGGGGAAAATGGAATATCTTAAAGTTTTCTGTGAATTCCAAACTTATATACAGAAAAGCTATATTAAAAAAATTTTTAAGAATCAGTTGCTAAACAAATTTGAATAATGTAAACCTAAACTCAGTCAGGATTCAATGGTAAATGCTCAGTCTTAAGCAGAACAAATCACGCCTCACAGAGACTAAATTTAATCTGCTTGGTAGAGTCAACATTCTACTAGTTAACAGGCAACAAAAAGTTGTTTTCAATTTCTCCTACACTCCTTTAAAGCCTTACTTTTCACAGATACGATCTCAGTCACAAAATAAGGACCTATATACAGCATTACATCTCAGCTGTAAAATCAGCCTTTTTTGTGAATTGGCAAAGTAGTCTACATTAGTTATTTCTGTTAAAATTCATATAGCAACACTGACTCATTTAGTTCACACTTCTATCATTCACAAACCTGAAAATGGAGAGTGATTCTGGCTCCATCATTTCTGACATTAAAGTCTAGAACCTGCTCTTAGTACGGGTACCTTTTCCATGTACTTACATTGCAAATAGCAAAGAGGTCAAATCTAGCCACCAGTGAAGCGTAAGCCAAGAATCAATGAGTTCTAAGATCAGCATAAATAATTGTACCAGAACCAATGTAAGTTTACATTTCCTAGTACAGAGGTGATAATAATTTTTTTTATTGATCTATATACACACTGCCTATTCCCCTGCAAGGTATAGGATATCCTGTAATAAAAGGAAAATTCAGGCTGGGCGTAGTCGTTCATGCCTGTAATCCCAGCACTTTGGGCAACCCAGAATGGAGGATAGCTTGAGTCCAGGAGTTCAAGACCAGTTTGGTTAACATGGTGAGGCCCCATCTCTACAAAAAATTGAAAAGTAGACGAGCACGGTAGCGTGTGCCTATAGTCTCAGCTACTCGAGAGGTTAAGGTGAGAGGATGGCTTGAGCCTAGGAGTTTGAGGCTGCAGTGAGCCTAGATCGTGCCACTGCACTCCAGCCTGGGCAACAGAGCCAAACCCCCAACTCTTTAAATAAATAAATAAATGTATGTAAAATTCAATGAAGATGGAAAACAATGAGAAAAAACACAAAACATAAATCAGGAAATGCAGAGGAAAGACGAAGGGAAAACTCACTGAAGAGAAGTTATCTCTAGACTGAATTCCAAGCAAACAAGCCACCACAACCAAGAGGAAATCAAAGGAATGGTAATGGGACCTCATGGGCCCTCGAGGTATGCGTTCCAATCACCCAGAAACAGACTTCTCTCATTTCTGAAACTTAACGGGATCTGTCGTGCTGTTTATTAAAGGGTGCTGTTCAGCAAGAAGGAGACTATCTTACACACCAATTTTATCAAAAAGTGAAAAGGACTCCCCATCTTGTAATTTCCTAGATCAGCCTTCAGGGAGGTTGAAATAATTCGTTTCCATAAAGTAGTTTCCATAAAGTTGCCAAAAACAGCATCCAGAAAGTAGTGCTTTAGTTAATTATGAAGATAAAGCTTTGAGAATTTTCAGAAATGAAAAGTTGATCCTTAGGGCAAAACTTCTTAAATGTCGGCTTTTGATGGCATGGGAATGCCGTGAGGATGATACATGTACTCACTCCCTTGTGAAAACCTGCAGTGCAAGGCGCACATGTTGAGTAAGCTTCGAGACACCGCACAGTGTGTTAACAATGTTAATCCCGCTGGGAACCTGAGGCAGGAGATGGCAGCAGCGCTTAGGCTTCACCTGGTGTCACAGGCCAGCTCCATGTTCGGCTAGAACTTGGTGTAAAGGCACCGGCCTCACCGGTGATGCTCTGATCTCACTCAAAGATGGGCCGATGTTCCCAGTCATAAACTTGGAACGAAGGGGAATTTAATTTGAAGGTTTATAATCTTTGTAATGAATTAAGTTACCCCCAAAGCATTTAATAAAAGTCCTATCTTAAGTGGTGCTGCTGAAACCATAGCTGTCCTTCAGAAAGATGAATATGACATGATAAAAGGAAATCTGCCCAAGTAATAAGATTACCAGAGAAGAGCTTCCCATCAAAGAGAGTAATAAAAAATGTTTAAAAACTCAATCCATTTTATGATATAGCTTATCGCTCCCATTACGGTGCTGAAAAGATGATTTTAATGGGTCTCAAATTCTATAAGAACCATAAGTGAAAAACGTACAATGTGCTCTTAAAAGTCCAAAGTACTCTTAGGCTTTGGACTTGCATACCTACAATTACCCTTTAGAACAGCTTGAACAAATCACCCAACTTCCCATCAAAACACCACTCAGCATTTTGAAAGTCATAAAAGTCCTGCAGGGCTTGAAACAGTGGATAACAGTATGTCTTGTCTATATTTATAACCAATTATATACATATAACCAATGAATGAATGAATTTGTTTTTGTGGTTTTCTGTCTGTAAGACACAAGGAGGTATTCCTCCTAACTTCTTATGTAGAAGAGTACTGAAAGTAGGTAAGAACCCTCTTTCAAACTCTTGGAAGAACAGAAATATCAATAAATAGACTACACATGGGAGAAGAGTTTGAAACGATGTCCACAGTGGCCTTTTCTGGGGATGCTGGGGTCACTTTGATAACTTTAAAGTTTCTTGTGGATTTTATATATGATTTTATAACCAGGGACAATAAAAACCCTATTTTAACAGAAAAAAATCTCTGTGAAAACTAAATGTCTATAGAGCTCTAAAGCCATTAAAATTCATAATTTTAAAGGCACTAATCAAGTACCCAATTCCCTATGGCATCATCTAAACAGAAATCCCAACACATGAGTCCTTCCTCATGAGGGTCAATGTTATTCCAGACACACTGCCTTTCCTTTCAAGAAATGTGTACTGAGCCCCTCCATCAGCAGCATGGAGTGGCAGGGGTGCTGCTCTGCAGGGACATGTCCTGGAGGGCAGTGGAGAAGGTGAGGTCAGCGAGGGGGCTGGGGGGGCCTATGGAGCCTGCGGGCCTCTGGACAACCCATGAGACCAGAGGCATTAAAGGATTTTGAGTTCAAGGACAGACACACTAATTTTTTAAAAAATATTTTATTGGAATATAGCATATGTGTATGTATGCATGTGTGTGTATATCAGAAAGTCCAGCTCAATGAGTCTATGAAGACTAAAAAATACCCACGTAACCAGCACCCTGATCAAGACCCAGAAAGGCACCCTCGGGGGCCCTAACTTGCTTGTTCTAGGATCTCACAGTCCCCAACATGGTAGGTAGACTTTGGGGGCCAAGGCACCCCGTTGTGAAGAGCCTTGTACGCCTTGCTGAGACCCATTCATGGCTCTCAATCTGCAGAGTTTCTACTTAGTGAATGTGATGGAAACTCAACTGTGCCGAGCTTTCAATATATCTTCATCAAGACTAACCTTTCATAACCCTCTCATGATTTTACTCTGCAGATAAAACAGAATCAATCATGAAGCCCAACAGGAGCTCCACGCCGCCCACTGACAGATGTGCTTTCCATGCGCACTGGAGGTCCATGGGTGATGAGGACCATATCCACCTGGCAGGATCAACAGAAGCAGACACACAGGTGTTGACATCAGAAACCTGGGCCTCAAAGTAGGGACCACAGGAGTGCCCAGCAGCATTTATCCTCAGGCATGGTGAAGGCTGGCCCAGGAGGCTCTTTCCCTCCACTCAGTCCGTCATTCATTCATGGATTCACCCACCAAGAGCCCGTCACTGCCTGGGCAAGGAGCACGGCCACAGCCACCGAGGGAGAAGTGGACAGTCCACGGCCCAGAGACCCAGGACCCAGGACCCCGGCCTCCCTCCAGCTCTTACACTCAATATTCGGTGTATCCTCAGGCAAGACTCTTCATCTCTAGATTCCTATGATAAAATGAGATGCCTGGACTAAACCAGCAGCTTTTCAATTTTCCCCCTGAGCAACTTCGGTGCTCCCCGTGGGGCCCCACAGTTTGCGGCAGGAGCAGAAGCTGGGTCAGGAGCCCTGAACATTGGCTCCGGTCGGCACGCACGGGAGGCTTCCATTGGAGGGTTCACGGGACAAGCGCATCCTCCGGCTGAAAGGCCTGAAAGCCTTTTTGCATTCTCACATCTAAAAGTCTTATATTCTAAAAGCCCTTTCAGTTCTTATGATCAGTGATTCTATAAAATGTTAAGACAGGAATTTTGAAGAAAATCCCACGTTAGCTCTTTGGTACTTCTGTGGCCTGCTCTGAATTATTCCAATGAACATTCAAATGACAGATAACTTTAAAAATGGATTCCTGAATTCTGGACATTTTGACACAAACTGATTATATCAGCAACAGCTCCACAGGACCATTCCCATGAGAGGACAAACATGCTCTAACTTCTGGTCTTACAAAAAGATGCTCTGGGCCCCATGGCCCATTCCTCTGCTCCCCACAGTTTAATGCCACAAACAAGTTTTCTGTACTCACTGTGTCTGATTTCTGATTCTCCCCTAACAAATTAGAATCAGGCTTTGGGCCCCATCACTGCACCAACGCCGGCCGGCCAGTCCCCAGTGACCCCCATGAAGTTAACTTGGCCTCATCTCACCAGTTGACCCCTCTGCTTTCTCCCACAGGGAACCCCGTCCATCTGGGTCCCAGCGCACATGGCACTGCAGTCCTCTCCACACCTCTCAGCTCTCCTCCCCTCCCTGACCTCTTAACCTTGGAGTGCCCCCGGCTCACCCTTGGCCCTCTTCTCTTTCTGCATACGCCAGTCCCTTGCCATCTCAAGCGGTCACTGTCTCACAATAACAACTCCCACATTTATCCCTGACCTTTCCACCTCATTCCAGACCCCAGACTCCTCCAGTCACCTGGTCAACATCTCCTTGTGGAATGTAATAGAAATCTCAGCTTACATGTCCAAACCCAAATACCTCATTTCCCCCGCCCAAACTCGCTCCCTCTGCCTTCCCCCATCTCAGAAACTGTACCTGGGATAGAGACGCCACTGCAGTCATCCTTGACCCCTTCCTTTCTCTTACACCCCAACCCATCCATACACTCTGCTGCCTCCACCTCCAAAACACACTGGAAATGGACCCCTTCGCACCACCTCACTACAGTCACCCTCCCCACGGTGATCTCCTGGCTCCTCCCCCTGTCCTTCCACCATGATTTACTCACAAGAGTGCAGTCAGGATGCTCCTGCTGAGATGGAAGTCAGATCAGGTCTCTCCAACAGCTTTCATTTTACTCAGAATGAAACCCCAAGTCCTTATAATGAACTCCACGTGACCCTCCCTGATGTGGCTCCTGCCAGCTCTCCCCTTGCCCTCCCGAGGTTGGTTCTGGGTACCCAGCCTCCTCACTGCTCCCTGCACTCACAGCTCACCCACACCTGCTGCTCCTCTGCCCAGAGCTTTCCTGAAAGCCTGCTTAGCCAACTCCCTCACTTTCATCAGGCCTTCGTGCAAATGTCACCATGGCCATGGCCTCCCTCACTCCACTCCCCATCTCCACCTCCCAGACTCCTGGCTCTTCCTACCTCCTTTCCTGCTTCACTCTTCTCTCCTACTCATATTTCCATCTAACATGATATTCAAATATACACATACTGTTTCTTGCCTTCCTTTCTCCATTAGAAATAAACTACATGAGGGTAGGGATTTATGCCTGCCTGGTCTTACTGATGAGTCCCCCAGAGTGCGGAACACAGCCAGCAATCAATCAGTATTATTATTGTAAGCAATCAATCAATATTATTAAAGAAATCAATGAACAGATGTAAAAGGCTGTGGAGAGGATCTTATAGGAACCACAATTAACTACCGGTGTTCCTTCGGGTGAAGAAAATTTTCTCTAGCTGAGCAAATATCCTCACTAGAAATAAATACATGGGAAATGAAGCAGGAAGGAGAAAAAAGAAGGAAATAATATATTGTTAGCAAACTGTAAAAGATTTTTAAAGGCAGAGTGAAAGTTATTGGCCACATGGTTTTTTTAGTTACCTGTGGTCTTCAATTACGGAATCGTTCTCTCCATCCTCAAGGTCATAAATAGCTAGGCTTTTTCCATCTGTCCCTACCCAGTCATCTGGCTGTGCTCCTAAATCACAATGTTCTCTCTCCACACAACACTGTGTATTTTGGAGAGAAAAACCCATTGTCTGGCTAAAGCCCTGGACTGTTGATTCAGGAAACAGCTAGCTCCTTCCCCTCCCAGCCTCCAGCACCCCGAGAACTGGGTGTGAGTGCTGAGTTCTCCACCTGTCTTATTTCCTAATATCTGTGACCAGCTCAGAGCCAGGGATAAGTCAGGACTCCACCAGCCTTGTCCTCAGGTGGGTCACAGCTTGTATTTTTTTTCCCGTTTGAGTAAAAAATGCCTGACTTTCTTGCCTTGAGCTTCTCATGGCATCTGCCTAGAATCCTCCCCCCACTTTATGAAATTTGAAAACGTCTTGCTTCTGAGATCTCAAACCTCAGTGACCTCAAAGGGCATGGGCTACACACAAATGCCCGTGTCCCTGTATTCTCCAGCCAACCCATGCCAGGATTTTTCGATGGCATCTTCATACTTGTTTAATGGATGGTAAGATGTTCTACTGCAGGGGAATGTCCCTGGCCCCAAACAAGAAAGGTCTGCTGGTGAACTGAACTGTCTCTTCATTCCCAGATGGAGACTGGGTACTTAAAAGAATAGTCTTTGTCTCCTGTAACTGATCACACTTGAGGCTGGGGTCAAAGTGGGTAGCAAGCCATCATGTGCACTCCCCTGTACGCCAGACTGTAGGAGGAGGCAGCACAGGTGGGCCTGTTGGGTTCTCAGCAGCAGGCTGAGCTCCAGGCTGACCTAGTACCAGCTCCACCACTGGGCAGGAGAGGTGAGAACCTCTCGCCTGCCCTTCAGTTCTAGCCAGTTACGGCTTTATTGGGAAAAACTACCTATTTCCAACAACCTATGCCAGGCTAGAATTCCAGGCTCTGCAAAGACAAAATATTTTTTGACCTGGACATGCCTATTTTAGGCCTTTCATAAAGAACTTCTTTATAGTACTATGTGCCAATTAAGGATTTCCTAAATTCCTTTGTCTGCCTCCCCAATAACCAAAAAGAGAATATTTCTGATAGACTTCGGAGACTTCAAAATAATGTGATCAACAACCAGGAGCAGAGACTTAAAAACCCATCGTCCTCGACAAAACACTGGCTGATAAAATCCCCTACCTTCCAAAATTAACAAGGAATCTGTCTTTCTGTTCAGTTCTTCCCTGAGGGCATGTCCGGTGGAGAGCCGGTTCCATCTGTGTGGCCCAGCACTCAGGAGCTCTGCACACCCTGCTGCCACGGGCCATCCATCCCCAGATCTCTTCCCACGGGATCACTGCGTTCCACCATCCTGCCCTTGGGGAATCTCTGCCTCCCTGTCACAGGTGCAAATCACCCTCACCCCTTACCCGGGCCTCCCTCGGTCCCCATCCTTTCCCCCAAACAGACAGACCTCAAACACCACCCAGGCCCCACCCCAAGGACTCATTCACTGATGCTGTCGCTGGACCCAGGTCACCCAGATGTGAGAGCCTCGACCTTCGGGGTTTGTTCTCACAGGATGAGAACAATACAGCCACCTCCCAGGATTGCCAGCCCCAGCACGGAAGACTCACACTGGTCCTCACCCCAGCCTGAACACTCCTGCTGAAGCCAGCCCTTCTCCATCCCATTCTGTCATCATTAAAGAGAGAAGGGAATGGAATAACCATTCGCGCCTCTAAACAGGGCTCTCATCTGGACCCCCCGACGTGTTGTACCCCTCCACATTCCTGGAGGGAGGAAGTGCCCCAGTAGACTTTCATTCTGCTCTGCAGCCAGTCCTGGTTTTCTCAATGCTATCTCTGCAGAAAAGTTTATAAAACAGCAAGAATAATTGGCATAAATGAGACAAATGTGATACAGAAGCTTAGTCCCAAAACGCACACTGAAAACAAACTCATAAAAATATAAATGAAATCAAGTTTTTTTCATATTTAAGTATAACAAAGCCTGCTATTGACAAATGGGGCCTTCTTCACACCCATGTCAGGACAATGTTCCTTGCTTTATTTTTTCTTATAGTGCTTACCACCTTTAAATAAATCAAAAACAAATAAATCATATAATTAACTTTTATTTTATTTACTGCCTTCAATCGCTAGAATATAAGTTCTCCTGAATGCAAGGAATATTCACAGTATTGTTTATTGTTATTTTCCTGGGTCCCAGAACAGTGTCTGGCATGTCACACATTCTCAAAAATATTTGCTGAATGAATGAAAGTTTCTTCTATTAAGTAAACTGCTATTTCTGGATGATAAATGTCACGTCGCTCCTCAACCTCAAATTTTTCCATAGATTCCATCAATTCCAGGACACAGTCCGTATTAGTGAGGCATATTTGGCCTTCACAATGTGGGCCTGAGCATCTGCTGGAATCCTTCCTAAATCCTACACATCCCCCTGGAGGCCAACATGCCTCTCAGGCATACCATGGCTTCCCATTACTGCACCTTCATGTACATGGTTCCTCCTGCCTCGAATGACTTGTTCCTTACTCCCTTGCCTGACATATGCCTACTGACCTTTTAGCAAAAGCGAAAACAGAAAAATCCCCTGCCAAGACTGTGAAGCTTTCCCCAGTATTCCCAACCCCATCCAAGAACTGAGTACCACTGCTTCCATGTTCCCATGGCAACCTGTGCACCCCCCCACCCCCGGCACAGTGCTAATCACCTTGCTGTCATTGCTCTTTGTCTCACCCACGTCATTATCTTTGCATCTCCAGGGGCTAGCACAGTGGGTGGCTAATAGTTGCCTTAACTTAAATGGACTCGAAAATGCACCGCGGGGAGGGGGAGAGAGAAGTCGGCACACTCTGGGGTTGAGTTTTGTTTCTTTCACTTGTACCTGATATCTGTGCTCCTGCCACAGCCGTTCACACAGAGGCACGAGCTGAAGAGGAAGATGGACAAGAAGCAGCACAGGCTTTGCTTCTCTGGCTTCATCTTGAACCAGAGGGCCCATCTGTCTGTGTTAATTTAAGCCATTAAATATTAAAGGTGTATAAATCACACAAACCAGTATATCTGCCTTCTCTCCACTAAGTGTCCAAATCAGGAGCCAATAAAACACTGGAAGACTTTTTTTTTTTTTTTTTGAGACGGAGTTTCGCTCTTGTTGCCCAGGTTTAAGTGCAATGGCGCAATCTTGGCTCACTGCAACCTCTGACTCCCAGGTTCAAGCGATTCTCCTGTCTCAGCCTCCCGAGTAGCTGGGATTACAGACATATGCCAGCGCGCCTGGCTAATTTTTGTATTTTTAGTAGAGACAGGGTTTCATCATATTGGTCAGGTTAGTCTCGAACTCCTGACCTCAGGTGATCTGCCCGCCTTGGCCTCCCAAAGTGCTAGGATTACAGGTGTGAGCCACCGCACCTGGCCTAATGCTGGAAGATGTTTTAAGCATATAAATTTTGTATTCAGGGAAAATTATACACATGTGATACAAAGAAATTATAAAATTTCAATGAACACAGGTTGCCCATGACACAAGGACATGTGTGAAGGAACCACATGAACAGGGCTTTCTACAATTCTGCAGGTGCACACATGGAGAGGAGCCAAGGATTTCTGCAGAAAAATTCACACCAGAGGTCAGCAGCTAAAAATACAGATGGAGAGTGAGTGAGCATGAGTGCCTCATGGACTCAGTCCTCCCAGGTACTGGAAGATGCTCAAGACGCAGCTCAATGAGTCAATGAGTCTTTTTTTTTTTTTTTTTTTTGAGAAAGAATCTCGCTCTGCCACCCAGACTGGAGTGCAATGGCACAATCTTGGCTCACTGCAACCTCTGCCTCCCAGGTTCAAGAGATTCTCTTGCCTCAGCCTCCTGAGTAGCTGGGATTACAGGAGCCTACCACCACACCCAGCTAATTTTTGCATTTTTAGTAGAGACAGAGTTATGTTAGCCAGGCTGGTCTCGAACTCCTGACCTCAGGTAACCTGCCCTCCTCAGCCTCCCAAAGTGCTGGGATTACAGGCGTGAGCCACCATCCCTGACCAAGCCACCATGCCCGGCCTTCTATAGTCTTAAAATTGGAAACCTGTTTCCCCTAAAGGCCAAAAATGTTCAGAGTTCTCTAGAAGCAGTGGTTTATTATGATTACACCAATATTAATGAGACAGAGTAAAGGCTTCGAGACACCAGTGTCATGGCAGGCATTCACTCAACGCAGGTTAAGTTGTGCCCAGCTTCAGAGGACTGCCAGGATTAACCCAGAGCCTACTAGGGAGCTGCTACCAGCTCCAGAGCCACTCTCCTTTCTGACACCAGCTTTCAGCCTCTGCTTGCTGGAGAGCATGTCACCAAGGTTGAGCAGCAAGCAGCGACAGCCCACAACCTGACACAGCACATGACATGGGACACTGGACCTGTGGTTCCTAGGCAGCTGTGCCCAACCACACTAATGTGATCTTTGCACTACGAAAGGCTGGAGTAAGGTTTGCTGAGCCAGAAGAGGAAAAAACATACCTGTTGCTGGAGATACACAGAGAGATAACCAGAAAGGAGAAAGCATAGTTTTAAATTTGTTGTTGGTGGTGGCTTTTTTTGTTTTTTTGAGACAAAGTCTCACTCTATCACCCAGGCTGGAGTGCAGTAATGTGATCATGGCTCACTGCAGCCTCCAACTCCTGGGCTCAAGCCATCCTCCCACCTCAGCCTCCCAAGTAGCTGGACTATAGGCACAGGCCATCACACCCAGCTTTTTTTTTTTTTTTTTTTTGTAGACAGGGTCTCACTACGTTGCCTAGGCTGGTCTCACTCCTGGCCTCAAGTGATCCTCCCACTTTCACCTCTCAAAGTGCTAGGATTACAGGCATGAGCAAGTGCACCTGGCCTTATTCTTTTTTAACAAGCATATATTTGCAGGAATCTCTCTTTATTTGCAAGTAGCAATGAATAAAGCTTATTTAGGCTAGACAGAGTATTTCTTTGGATTTGGGGCTGAAGCTCACATCACTCTCTCTCTCTGTCTAATCTTCTCCCACCCTAGCAGCTCCAACCTCCCACAGTGTGAGCCCATGTGATGTGTGCACTGAGCTACTTATTCCATAATCGTGAATGTTCAGTGACCAAAGGAACGGTACAAAATGGAATAAATCAGAGAAATATATATTGGCCAAAAATTGCTATTAATTCAGTAATACTTAGATAAATGGTAACTGGTTCATCACAACAGAAATTCACATGTTTGAAATAGAGCTCCTCCTGGGGGAAGTTATGCATCTGGTGTGTAATGAGCATCAGAAGAATGGGGAAGCCCTTGGGTTGGAGCCTAGGCTCAGATCTAAGAAGTCGGTGACCCTCACGTGGGTACGGCAGGGCCCAAGGCTGCAGGTGCAGCAAGGACTCCCGCCCTGGTAGCCCCAGCCCCATCCCCCCAAGCTGGCTTTCCTGTACTCTGAGGGCACGTTTTTTCCTGTAGGTGACCCAGTTTGTAGGAATACTTGCATTTCTGCCTCCTCTAAGTGTCCACGGTATCTCTTAAATCTACGAACAATACTTAGGGAAACAACAGGTCGGGTGGGTGGCACCTCAGAAGAAAAAACGTCTACAAAACACAGGGAAGCAGAGATGAGGGGCAGCGCAGAGTGCCTTCCGACATGTGAAGGCTACCAGACACCTATGGAGACTCGTGGAACCCTGAGGACTCCCAGGTGGGGCAGGGCTGGGACTGGATGGAGCAGCCACCAGGGCTCTCTCCAGTGCGCCACGCTGTCCTGGGGCGCTGAGGCCTGGTCTCTCCACACCTCAGTGCACTGCGGCTTCCCCATCAGACTCTCCCCATGACAACAGCCCCCTTTCCAGCTTCATCCTACCGAGACTCAGCCTGCTGGAACTCTTCCTTTATCCCTATTATTTACTCAGTCATTTATCATTCCGCCAAATACGCTATGCCAGGCACTGAATGAAGGGGCTCTTTGCCACAAACTTAGAGGAGGAAGTCGGGGCTCAGAAACAGAAATGAGCACAGGTCACCTGCTCACCTCCCCCACCTGGCACACCCAGCTGCCGTGCAGGTGATGGCCTGATGCAGCTGCAGCCTCCGCAGACCCAGGGAGAGGGTTGGAAGCCAGGTGGGCCTCCTACCACACCCCTTCCTTCCTTGCCTTCCACTGGCTCCCACACAGCCCAGGACATGAATGATCTGAAAATAAGAGTCAAACTCTACAAAAGTATTCCCCACACAGGCCCAGAACCATGCGCCCACATACACCCCCACACAGGCAGCCTGGCGACATCGGCCTTGCAGTGCTCTCCCTCACAGAGACTGCAGAACGCGCAGGAGGATGTTTTCCCTGCTTCTAAGGAGCCGTGGCGATTTTGCTCAATGCCCCTGGTGTACCTTTCTCTCTACAATGTGAAGAAAGAGACTTAGGGCTTCCCCATCCCATCCCTGCGGCTGGACGGCTTCTTGCATGAGGGCACTTGCTGATCTGAGTCTCCCCCAGGCTGCCCTAGGCTCCTTGTGCACTGAGATTGAGTCCTGAGGAGCCTTCCGGCACCAGTGAATGGGACCAGTCTTCTGCAGTGTCACGACCATTCTGAAGTGAGTATTTGGTGGTCATCTGTTACCTTCTGTGAACCCCAGGAAGTGGGGGATTTGGGGGCTAACCAGAGATCACTGTGTTCTGTGTTCATGAATGAAAGCTCTGTATTTGGGCCCCAAAGACTGAGTAAAGTTTTACCTTGAACTTCTCCCAGAAGGATAAACAGTAGGGTTCAGTGCTGGAGATCTGCAGTTTAAACCCTGATTCTACTACAGAATAAATGCCAGACTGGGTCACATACTTAAGCTGTGTTTTCACTATACATAAAATGGCAGTAAAATTTCTTCCAGAGGCCGTGCAGGGAGATACGCCCACGGAACGCTCAGAGTGGAGCTTGGCAGAGACAGGCCTCAACAGGGGCTTTTAGCGCTGGCATCTTTTATTGGTGATGTTATTTTATTTTCTATGATTATTGTAATTTCCTTCTTATAATCTCACCCTTATTACTTATCTTAGAGTGAGGTTTCAGAATCAATGTAGTGTTTGATATTCTGGACAATCTAACACAAGCAATTTGTAATTCATAATCTACTATTTATATTTGTTGATTATTTGTTTATAATTTAAAAAGCAATGCTTTGTCACTTTTCCACCATCTGCTACCAACTTCAGATATGCTTTCATGAAGCTTATCTTCAATTAAGGCCCATGTGCTTTACTTTTGTGAAGAACTGAGATGTGAAGACATTCTGTGCTCTGCTAGCCGTGTCCTGAGAATCCCCCCTTTAAAAAGGTTCTCAGTATTGCAGGTGTCACTTTTTCCCATTTTTCCCATTATAAATCATAAAATGTGGTAGCCAGTTAACAAGGCACAGGTGTTGCTCCCCCTGAAGGTGCCTGTAGAACGGTGCAGAGATTCTCTCCTCATCCATAGCACTCTCGCGTGATTTATTTCTGATGCATGCCTTCCAGGGAGTCCACCAGGCTGACGTCTGTGTCTGTGGAGGTGTGTGTGAACATGTGCACGTGAGGGTACATCCAGTTTTCTACAAGCTAATTCAGAGACCACAGAATGTCAGGCTGGAAGAGACCCTAAAGGTTATATAAACCAACTCCTTTATTTTAGAGCTGAGAAATGTCAGGTCCAAAGAAGGGAGAAGCTCTAACATGGTGGCACTAGAATAAGGCTGCCTGGGTTCGAATCCTCGTGCAACCACTTATTACCTGTGTGATCTTGGGAACGTTACTTAACCTTTCTAGGTCACAGTTTGGATGCCTAAAAACGGCAGATAATAACAGTGTCTATTTGTGTGGATATTTTAGCAGTAAAATTATATCATTCATGTAAAGAACTTAAAAGACTCCTAGATAAGTTGTGGTGAGCTATGATTGCACCACTGCATCCCAGCCTCCTCTAGCCTGGGCGACAGAGCAAGACCGTCTCTAAAAACTAAAAAAATAAAAATCTCCAAGATAGACATTAGATCTGCAAAAGTTTGGACCTAATCATGATCCATAACTAGGGCTTGATGACTTCCAAATTCACCGCTTTCTTTTTTGGATCATTATTTATATGGCACAATATGTTGTCAAACGACACAAAAACTAAACACTAATGAACATACCTCTGTGTCGTAGATGTCTATGTACAGAGGTCCTTGTCCCAAAACCTATGTGGACCCCCAAGTGCACAGATGCCACCATAGCAAATAATGTTCCCGATAAAATGCAGCAAAGTAAAACCAAAAAATTCAAGGAACTCCTTCAGACCTTTAACGATTCTATAAATATAGCCCTAAGGGCATTTGTAACGCCAATAAAATACATTCCAACTGAAGCACTTATGGCAAGTTTTCATCATTGGTGACAAAAGGGCATGAAGCAGTATTTTGTGTCCTAGCATCAAACCACCACTATATTCAATCATCTGTGTGTTCATTTACACAAAATCTCTCCTTCCCGGTTTTGAGCCCCTAAGGCACAAAGATTTTAAAGGTGGTGAGGCTGGGTTGAAAGTTCCGAGGGTGGGGAACCAGGTGTGGTGGCTTAGCTTCTATTCTCCGGAGCAATGCTTGGCTCTCGATAGGCACTCATAAATATTTTGGAATGAATGTAGACTGAATAAATAAATGTTTCAGAAACCAAACTTGCGAGCAGTGCCAGCAAATCATAGCTCAAAATATTTGTTCACCAGCTGTTGTTCAAAACTTTGAACTTAGCACACCAAATGTAATGCGCCAAAGTACAGGCTGGTTGAAAGTTGAACACACAGAACCCAAGGGCTGTCTATGGCGACAGGGCCTGCCATGGAATAAAGACCCAGAAGCCATCAGCAGTGAGGCCAGAGACACAGAAAACACAATCAGAGTCTCCAGGACAGCAACGGGAGATGAAGCTTTAAGGGTCCATCAGGCAGGAAGAATGACCCGGAAGAGGCTTGGCTCAGGCCAGACCCAATGGTATGAACCTGCAAGTCTCAGGGGCGAGGCAGACCAAAGCACCAGGACTTTGGGTCCCTGGAACCATGAGAGGCTCCCAATAAGGACGCTGCCCAGCCAGGCCCCGAAGGCAAGCGATCAGAAGGGGTGGCAGTGTAGAGCCCTGCCCAGGAGGAGGGGTACAACAGAGGAGTTCACTCTGGGCACAACCAGGGTTGAGTTGGGAGGTGGAAGAGAGCCTGATTGAAGAGAAGGCTACAGAGGGAGAAGGGAGCCAGCCTGGGAGGGCCTCAGAGGGCAGGTGGGGGAGCAGAAACTCCAGGGCTCAGTGCAGTGCTGCTGAGTACCTTAAACAGCCCATCCTCCAGCACCTTAAACAAGAGATGAGCCATGTTGCTGGGGTCCTCACTCCCAATGTGGATAAGTGGTGTCTAACAACAGAGACCTGTGCCAAGTGGTTACCAGGATTTGCATATTGCAAAATGTATAACAAGAAGGTAGATAAAAAGAAACACACACAACACACACACATTTACCTACAATAAACTGATTGAGCAAAAAGGAACACAGACATCTCCAAGCCACTATAATGGGGCATGATTATGTAGTTGGAAAAACAGCAAACTAACAAAGCATTGTTTTCTTGGCAAATAAATAAAGAGAGAGGTTTAGGTCACCACACCAAAGTGAAACAAACCACATGGTTTTCCTTAAGACCTTACTTTTGCATTGAATTTTTATACAAGCCTTGTGAATTATGGCAGGTAAACCTGAAAGAAGGAATCAATTTATGCAAACGCATTTCTTAAAATAAGTTTTCTAACATTCAGACTTTCAGACTACAGTGAGATGTGAACTCTGGAACCTCTCCAGCTACAAGCCATTCCCCACAGGATTATCTGCCTTCACTTTTCTAAAGTAACAATTGCTTTCCACAGCAGTGTAGCACAGGGGATGAAGAGTGGATACTGCTGTAAGATTGCCTGGATTTCGAAGCTGACTCTACTACTCGCTGGCTGTGCAATCTTGAGCAAGCCACTTAACCTGTCTGCAGTTCAGTTCCCTTAGCTACAAAAAGGAGACAGAAATAGTACCTACCTCATAGGTTGCTATGAGATTAATTGAAATAATATAAATAGAAAGCACCAAGAATAGTGTGGCACAGACAGTATTATGTAAGTGTATGCCGTAATTATTAATGATACCTTCTATTTTCATAAATTTGTTTTTTCCTTTATTAAGACTTTTGTAAAGGAATTAATCTTGTATAGTTCATACCTATATTCCCCCATTGCATACAGCATAGCTTTTATTTGCTCTAGCAAATAACATTTTTGCAAATAGCAAAAAAAATTTTGTTGAATAAATAAATGAGTGAATGAATTCCTATATTACTAGACACGAGCAAAAATGTTTTAAGGTGCCAGCATCATACCAAGAAACAGAGATATCAGAAGTAGACACAGAGCTCTCCCTAAGTTATCATATAATTCAAACGGTGGTTCTTTGCTGAAGCCTGTTTCGTCGTGTGCTCTACAACAGAGAGGCGATCCTAAGCCCTGCTCGCCTCACATGCCCAGTGAGATAACAAACCCACCAACCAGTAAACACAAAGTCTCTGTTATTGTTGGAAAAGGAAACTGGAAACAAAACTCAGGATTTCTTTCTTCTCTCTCTCTCTCTCTTTCTTTCTTTTTGGTAAACAGAGTCTCCCTTTTTTGCCCAGGCTGGAGTGCAGTGGTGCGATCTCGGCTCACTGCAACCTCTGCCTCCCAGATTCAAGCAATTCTCCGCTTAGCCTCCCGAGTACCTGGGACTACAGGCACATGCCACTACACTTGGCAAATTTTTTGTATTTTTAGTAGAGACGGGGTTTCACCGTGTTAGCCAGGATGGTCTCAATCTCCTGACCTTGTGATCCACCCACCTCGGCCTCCCAAAGTGCTGGGATTACAGGCGTGAGCCACTGTGCCTGGCCAAAACCCAGGATTTCAAAAGGTGACAGTGCTTGGAGAATCTCATGCAAACAACTTAAAAGAAAGGCAAAAATAGGAAGAGGTCCAGGTGCCCCACACTCAGCTGGAGAACACGGCAATCGTGAGCATGCACATTTAAAGCTGCACACACTAAACCCCACCTCCCAAGGATGCTTGGCCCCGAAGCCCACCTGCTGTCCCCTTCAACCAAGAGTCCTGCCTACTAAGGCAGGCACCCCAACATGCTCATCTCTGCATTTCATTTGTGCCTGGCACAAAATGAGGCATGAAGTAGACCTCCAGTAGAAATCTAGAACAAAGGTGTTCCTGGGCATGACTGGGCCCACTTTGCCACAGGGAAACTGAGGACAATGACTCGCCACAGCTCAGAACAGCCTGCGTGTGGCAGAGCCGAACTCAGAGGGGGTTGTCCTCACCAACCCCATCTCTTTATGAAAGGTCTGGTCAGCCTGCCCTCAGCCCCGCGATCTGCAGGGCACTGTGACAACTGGCCAGCACAGCCCACACCAAAGTGCTCCCATGAGGCCAGGCACTGCAGAGATGAAGACAGAGCCACACACATCCCCCCTCTTCTCAATCTCCATCCCGGAAGGCTCTCCCCCTCTGGGACTGAAACATGGCTTCAAGGACGGAGTCGTGTGGGGTACAGAGGAATGAGGGAGCACCCCTCTAGGCAGCCCAGGCTGCCCACTCGCACCTGATGTCTCCTGGGCTGGAGCACCAGGCAGCATGGCCCTGGTTCCAGGCCCTGGCTCTTCCTTGGAGAACTGGAATCCAGTGGGAAAGATGGATACGGTGGATTGCAAGGGTTTGCAAGGGCCTGTCCTTCGGTGTGAGGTTTGCCTTTCTGGTAACCTGGAGGTGTCATCCACTTTGTGTATGAATCCTGGGGGCTCCCCCTCAGTACACTACGTACCTGCAACCCTTGGGAACAAGAGCAGCTTCCCGAGACAGCCCTAACCACAGAGGAGACAAGTCAGCCTACCTAACCAGATCTCCTTCCGTAGGAAAGTACACCTCCCCACCCCACACCCACCCTGGAGCAGCCGGGGCCTTGGCCTCGGGGGCTACCACTGCAGCTGTTCAGAAGAGCCACATCATCAGCTCAGGTGCACCATGTGCTACAGACAGAGGCATGCAAGCCCTGTCTGTGGGGGAAGGATCGTTAACTGGAGAAAGGTCATCCTTCCAGTCTATTACCCACCGTAATGAGCAAATGCAAATGATAGACCTTTCTCAGGTCATAAGAGATTGTGTGTTTTGGAACCTTGAATAATCCCTTAACTGAGGAAGAAACTCAAGAGGAATAAGCCAGCATTTCTGGGACTCAGGGCCCTGTGTTGCATTATTACAGAGACCTCCATGCAAGAGATGCCCCCTCCCAGAGTAGCTGAGATTACAGGCATGCACCGACCCGCCCAGCCTAGCCATACTCTCATAGAAAGAAGATATAAAACTTCTCAGAAAAACTTACTAAAGAATGCAGATTACTACACATCAATTTTTAGGTCTCTGTGAACACTGCACATCTCCAGTTTGAACCACAGACAAATTTCAATTATCCAAGGTCATGCATGAAAACAGTAGCAAGAATGGTTGCCCAGAAAACACTTCCATAGGCTTTGCAAAAAGAGTCTTCATTTTAATACTTCTCTTGGCATAAGGATGTGTCTGATAGGGAGTTTACTGCATGGCAAATAATGAAGCCACCCTGAGAAGGTCTACACAGCCCAAGGACGGAAGGGCGTGCGGGCTCCTCCTTCTCGAGCTCCCCACCTTTTCCTGCTGAGGACAGCAAGGGCAGGTGTCTACGAGCCATCCTCCTGCCTCACCATCCCTGTCCTGAAGAGATAATGAGGGCTTTTGGTTTAATGGACCTCCTGCTGAGCTGCAGCAAACACAGAAATGCAAAAGTAAGTAAGAAGCTGTAATTTGTGACGATGGGGGACTTTAGCATATTCTCCAGTTAATCCTGTAATTAGAAAATGGAAACATGATTCCCCTTTGTAAAATTCAAATTCCACAGCCTGGCAATCCGATGTCTGGGTCCTGCCTGTCCTCTGGCCTCTAAGTGACAGTGACAATAGAGATGCCGACTGCATGAGGAAGGTACTGAACTGTACGTTCACGGGCCCATTTAGTGCAATGAGGTGAGTATTAGTAACCCCATCCTACAAGGATGAAACAGGCTCCAAGAGGTCATGTGACTTGGCCAAGCAACAAAGCCAAGACAATGGTGGGGGATGATGACGTCACCCAAGGATGCTTGGCCACAAAGCCCGCCTGCTGTCCCTTCAACCAACAGTCCTGTCTACTAAGGCAGGTACATGTTCATCTCTGCATTTTGTTTGTGCCTGGCACAAAACAAGGCATGAGGTAGACCTCCAGTAGCAATTTTAGAACACAGTATGGTGGACTATAATACACCTCTGGTTTGAGAAAATATGTCCAGCACACCACCAGAGCAACCCTATCCACTTATTTAATTATCACAAATAAGAAAACCTCAGGTATGGGTAGAAACACAGGTACTCTATCATAACTATTTCTTTCCCCCAGTGATTAAAAACTTTTTTTAGGGCTGGAGTCTCTCTATGTTGCACAGGCTGCACCCCTACTCCTGGGCTCAAGCACTCCTCTGCCTCAGCTTCCCACAGAAGCTGAGATTACAGTCGCGCGCCACCGCACCAAGGCCAACCACACTCTCTCCTAGAAAGAAGATACAGAACTTCTTAGAAAAACTTACTAAAGAATGCAGATTACTATACAGCAATCATTAGGTCCCTAGAAACCTGGGCATCCAGTAAATGTTGATAGTTGACTGATGATTGAATAGAAATCCCAGATGTCTACAGATGTAATTTCTGTACTCAATTGAAGACACTATCCCTTTTCCCAAATCACATTCTACCAGGCTATTTCTGTCAAAGATAGTGTTCCTGAAAAATTACTTCAAGTGCTTGAACATAGACCTCAGGCCTTGACTAATCACATGGGAGATGGGGTTAAACGGAACAATTCAATTTACAAAAGAACCCGACGCATGTTTAAAAATACTGTGATACAAACTTCTGCAGAAGCTCACATTTACTTTGTCAAAATTCTCTATCAGTTTAAACACAAAACAGCTGAAATTTACGAACAGTCGACCAATTGCATTTCAGTGAGTAGTGAACATGTACAATTACTTTTTCTTGCCAAGCATTAAAACCTCCTTCCCTCCCCCACTTGATAGGTCTGTGGGAAGGGGGAGCACCTTCACAACAGAAAACGCAAATACAAGCACAGCGCTGGATTCCAACCTTCCTTACAGCCAAGAAGAGTCATGTGACCCAAGCTCCACCCAAGGCACTGTCCTGGGTTTGATGTGGCCCTGGAAACGTGAGAAGAAAGCAAGGCTCAAGAGGAGCCCTTCCTGCTGGTGGTGGCTGTTGCCTGCACGAAGAATCCTGACTGATGAACAGCCTTGCTGTGATCCTGTTGGGTCACACAAGCTACCCTCACTATGAACCAGGAGAAGGAAGCAGCGTTTCCAGGAAGCTCAGGACAGTCATGAACAAAATCTTCAACTATAAACTTCTCAGCTCAGTTCATAGATCAATAAATACTTGAGAAGCTGCTGGGAGCAAAGTGATCATCCATAAGATCATGTACAAATTGGTACATTAAGTGCTCAGTTCATTTGTTCACTTATGGAGTGCCTACTGGCTGCCAGGTGCTCTTCTATACACTAGGGCTACAAAAACAAGAAAGACAAAATTCATGCCCTCTAAGAGCTCATAATCTAGAAATGCTAATAGGTAAACAAATCCTTTTCTCACCACTGTAATTACATAGCTAAAGTCCACCTGGCCTGCTTGAGTGGAGACCCATAAAGTCAGGGACTCCGTCTGAACCTTCACTGCTGTCTCTTTAGTTCCTCATGTACCTAGTCCATAACAGGCACTCAATCAATATCATATGAATGGATGAGAGAGGAGTGAATGAATTTAATTCATTCAAGCAGAAACACCATGGTAAATGTAATAATAGATAAATATGAAGTCTTATGGAAACACTTTATAGGAGAAATATTTGACCTGAGTGCTGAAAATGAGCAGAAATTTTTCAGAAAGAAAAGAAAGATAAGGATACTTAAAGAGCTGGAAAGAACAGAGGCTGGTTGTAAAGGACATGCCATGCTCTAGGAATAGCAGGCAGTGTGATGGGGCCAGAGATTATGTACGAGGAAGTAGCAGACAATGCAGTAACTGAGGCAAAGTCATGTCACTGACCTACTATCAAAGTGTTAGGGAATTGCTCTGAGCAAATACTAACTTAAGAACTCAGTGCAGGCTAGGCATGATGGCTCATGCCTATAATCCCAACACTTGGGAGGCTGAGGTGGGAAGATCACTTGAGTCCAGGAGTTTGAGATTGGCTTGGGCAACATAGTGAGACCCTGTCTCTACAAAAAAAAAAAAAAAAAAATGCTGTAATTAGCTGGGCATTGGTGATGTATAACTGTAATCCCAGCTACTCGAGAGGGTGGGGTGGGAGGACTGCTTGAGCCTAGGAGGTCAAGGCTACAGAGGGGTAATGATTGCCCCTCTGCACTCCAGCCTAGAAAAAAGAGTAAGACCCTGTCTCAAAGAAACAAAAAACAACTTGAGTGCAGACTACTGGTTTAGGTCTCATAATGGCAATTTCAAAAAAAGTATCTGTATTAGTCAGTTCTCACACTGCTAATAAAGACATACCAGAGACTGGGTAATTTATAAAGGAAAGAGGTTTAATGGACTCACAGTTCCACACGGCCGGGGAGGCCTCACAATCATGGCTGAAAGCAAATGAGGAGCAAAGTCACATCTTACATGGTAGCAGACAAGACAGCACATCCAAGGGAACTGCCCTTTATACAACCATCAGATCTTGTGAGACTTATTCACTGTCATCAGAATAGCATGGGAAAGACCCATCCCTGTGATTCAATTAACTTCCCACTGGGTCCCTCTCACAACACGTGGGAATTATGGGAGCTACAATTCAAGATGAGATTTGGGTGAGAACACAGCCAAACCATATCAGTATCCAATATCAGTATCCAAGTAAAATACTAGGAAGTAGTAACATATTAGTCTAATAGCAAATGCTTTGTTCAAGCATTTTTTGAGCACTTACGGCAAAACTATGAGATGAGGGTACTAAAAAAGATGATTTTGCTCTTAGGACTCTTTATAGAGGCACTTTTTTTTTTTTTTTTGAGACAGGGTCTGGTTCTGTAACCCAGGCTGAAGTGCAATGGCACAATCTCAGCTCACTGCAACTCTCACCTCCCAGACTCAAGTGATCCTCCTACTTCAGCTTCCCAAGTAGCTGGGATTACAGGTGCATGTCATGACACTCAGCTATTTTTTGTATTTTTAGTAGAGACAACTGTTGCTATGTTGCCCAGGCTGGTCTTGAACTCTTGGATTCAAGCGATCCACCTGCCTCAGTCTCCTAAAGTGCTAGGATTGCAGGCGTGAGCCACCGCGCCCCGCCTGTATTCTTGTAATAACTAACTGGCATCTTTTCTGGTGATCATGAGAATGCACCCCATGGACCTCCAACTAGAGGGGCAGCTGCAATACCCTACACAACCCATTCCTGCATTTTGCCCCGAATCTCTGCTTCCCACTAACAAAAAGCCATCCTCTAAAATCAAGCTAGCCTTTTACAAACAGAGCTTTCAGTTTCCCAAGAAATAATCAGTTTTTTGAATTTCCTCCCAGCATCTAACCTGGCTGGCCTTATATCTTAGTTTGTTAGCCTAATCACAAGGCAAATCTGAGGAAGGAGGGGAAATGTATGCACAGCATATTTCAAAGTCCAGTGTAAGCCATTAATCTGTCATTCTGGACTCGTTATAGGCTATGCTTCCATCCATTAATGCAGATCAAGCCTCACTGTGTAAACAATAGCAAAACTGAATGTCAATTAAAAGGATATACATACTCATAAAGGTTTTTTTAAACTTCTTACTTTGAGATAATTTTAAATTTGAGGAAGAGTCGTAAAATCACTAGAGTCTCCTGTCTACCGTCCTTAACCCAACTTCTCCAGTGGGTTAGGAGTATGCCAATGTTAATTTCTTAGTTTGGATGCTGCAGCACAATCATCTAAACTAAGAAATTAACATTGGCATACTCCTATTACCTAAACCACAGACGTTATTTGAATTTCACCAGTTTTTCTGAATAATGTCCCTTTTCTGTCCCAGGATCCCATCTAGGAACCTGTGCTGTGTTTAGCTGTCCTGACTCCTTCCTTAGTGCCCCGCCTTGCCCTGACAGGTCTGAAGTTCCTCCTTGCCTTTCAGAACCTTGACACTTTTGAAAACTACTGGTCCAGTGTTTTGCAGAATGTCCTTCGATTTGGGTTTGTGCAGTGTCTTATGATGATTACAGTAAGATTACGCATTACTGGGAAGAACACCACAGAGGCAGTGTGCCCACTCAGCACGTCATGTCCTGGGTACCACGTGTGGGTATGTTTATCGTTGCTGATGTCAGCCTTGAGCACCCAGTGTTTGCCAGTTTCCTTCACTATAAAGTTACTATTTTCTTTTCATAATTAATAAACATTTATATTTGGAAAGACACTTTGAGACTATTCAAACGTCTTGTTTCTCCTTTCTCATTGACTAATTTTAGCACCCAGTAACAGATCTCACCTACAGCAGTCATTATTATGATGTTCTGATGGTGATTTTCTACTTTTCTCAATTCTTCTACATGTACTAATTAGAATTCATCTGAAATTCTTCTCCTCCAGCTTGTGAATGGCCCAAGCTCTCCCTAATCTAAGAATGAAACAGCCCATTAAGAATTAGTTTAGAGAATGTTTATGCTGTCAGACATAATGCAAAACTTGCACATGTTCTAGAAACTAAATGATGAGATATAGGTTGGAGATATAAACGTTTGAGAATGTAAGTTGCACATAAGATAGATATCATAGGTTAATAGTCTGACCTGTCAGTAGCTCAAAGTCTTCCTGTGTGTAATGGCAATAAATAAGAGACAAGGTTATTTAATAATCTATAGGCAGGGTAACCACAAACAATATGGTGAGGAATCATCTATAGTCAAGGGCAGATCCCTGGAGGGCAATTAAGCATTTTACACAGGATCCCCAAGGGGGCCCCCGCATGTCTCCCCCTTCCCTGGGAGGGGGAGGCAGCAGCCTACCCACCCCTTCTGGGCCCTCCCCCAATCACTTGTTCACTACCATGAGGCCTGTTCTCATCCTGTATTATGAAGGTAGCCCAGTTACTTCACTAGTGAAAAAAACGAAACAAAACAATAAAGAGTGTGATTATCACAGAGGCAGTACGGAAAACAGGCAGAATCCAGCTCCTCATGGGCAGGCCTATTTGGGGGTCAGGGGTGGGCTGTGACAAAGGCAGGATTGCACAGCTGCTCTGAAGTCTCAGTAAGATGTTCTTACAGACCTTCACTCTGTGCACACAAAGCCAAATGATGTAATCATCATCACTTCGGTAAACTTATTTCCATTGCTTAAAAAAGTAACCCATATTCACTGTATGGAATTTACAAAACCCAACAAACTTTCTAAAAGCAAAAGAAGGTGGAAGAAAAAGATGAGAAAGAAAAAAAAGGAGTTACGGGAAAAGAAGAAAAGGCATCCTAACTTCCAAGCCAAAAGGAAGCTCAATTAATAAGCTGTGTGCCCACCTGTAATCCCAGCACTTTGGGAGGCTGAGGCCAGTGGATCACGAGGTCAGAAGTTTCAGACCAGCCTCGCTAAGATGGTGAAACCCTGTCTCTACTAAAAATACAAAAATTAGCCAGGTGCAGTGGTGGGCACCTGTAATCCCAGCTACTTGGGAGACTGAGGCAGGAGAATCACTTGAACTTGGGAGGTGGAGGTTGCAGTGAGCCAAGATCCCACCACTGCACTCTAGCCTGGGCGACAGAGCAAGATTCAAAAAAAAAAAAAAAAAAAAAGGCTGTGTGCCTTCTATTGACCATGGTTTTCTATGGCTCACACCCTACTACTCTTTCTATCTCTCTCTCTCTCTCTTCTTTTTTTTCTTTTGAGGCAGGTTGTCGCTCTGTCGCCCAGGCTGGAATGCAGTGATATGATCATGGGTCACTGCAGGTCGAACTTGAAGTCAAAAGTGATCCTTCCACCTCAGCTTCCCAAGTAGCTAGGACTGCAGGCCTGCACCTCCACACCTGGCTAAATTGTGTATTTTTGTAGAGACAGGGTTTTGCCATGTTGCCCAACCTGGTCTTGAACTGGCCTCAAGTGATCCTTTCATCTCGGCCTCCCAAAGTACTGAGATTACAGGCGGGAGCCATTGTGCCAGGACTTTATATGCCATATATAATTGAATATAAGGTGACAGTAATTGTAAGACACTATTTTATGTGTCAATAAGAAAGAAAAAGAAAATACACACTATTATAGCTTTAAGACCTAATCAATTATAAATCAAATTCCAGTTTTGAAGATGTGGAAATGGGGGGGGGGCAGTTCATCAAAATGACTAATTATGGTTTCTTAAACATGGAGTTCTTAGAACAATGAGTACAAAGGGACCTAGGTCCTACCCTCAGGAACTTGGTGGGACAAACCCTAGTAAAAGAAACACACAAATAGGTCATTAGAAACGATGGTGAGAGCCGTGAAGAAAAGATCTCTAAGGCAGACAGGTAGGCCCACTGCCCTATCAGCTCCTGGCTCCCCCTTCTCGAAAGATGGCCAGGTCCACCCCCATCATTTGGCCAGGCAATGATTCTCTGAGATCGAAATGGCCATCTGCCCCCAAGGGGGTGAAACCTTGGACAAGATGCACTAACACAGCTCCTACCAGTGTTAGTGCCCTTGGGCAACCTCAGGACAAATTAGATGAGATCAGATGTGTTCAGGGCCATAGACCTTGGTAAAAATGAGAAAGTCAGTTAACATATGTAAGTGACCTGAGGCGCGATGCATTGTCTTGTCCGTCTTTGCCTCCACCTGCAGTGCTAACACAGTGCCTCAGTGCCATGGAAGTTCTACAACACTGGGTAGACTTACTTGGGAAAATCACATCACCTTCAATTAATCTAATGCTGTGACGAAGGAAAAAATTACATTTTCCTATCAGCTAAATTACTTGTATGTCTCTAATAATAAATGAGATAAGAGAAGCTCTGAAGTCAGATTCAGAGTGGCCTCTATGAGGGGTGCATCAGAGTCGCGCGGGTGACACCCAGCGGTGTCGCACACTCATGCGCACGTTTACAAGGGTAGGAAAAGCTCCTCTCCCAGAAGCATCCTCAGGTTATCCTAAACACCGTGCACACAGAAGCTGCCAGAAGAAAAGCTTAAAATGCACACCACCACACACTTTGCTTATCATTCCGTCCTGCAGCCCACCACGCCGTGCTAAGTTTAAGTCACATATGAAAGGGCAGAGGCCGACAGTCCTGGGCTTAAATTGCCAATAATAAACAGTCACTGCATTTTATTGCTGAGTCAGTGTCTGCTCTCCAAAGGTTATGGACTCAAGTCCACCTTCACCCGCCACACCACGTCATCCTAAGCACCCTGACCATCGCATTTCTACTCAGGGACAGGCAGCCCTGGAGGACAGGCTTCCTGCCTCTGAGAGTGCATGGATGCCCCTCAGCAGGTGCACAAGGGGACCACTGTGCTAAAAACCCACGGCAAGTGAGAGCAAGTGCAGTCAGGCCTGGTGGAGTCAGCCCCAGCCAGCATGGTGAGAAATGGCCTCCCACCCTGTCCGGGTCCCAAGAGCCTGCCCACCCCCGCTGCAGGCTCCCACTGAGAGGCAGTCAGAAGGATGAGGCTCCGCTGAGGATTCCTGAGCAGGCAGGCCCAGCACAAAGGGGAAGCCTCTTCCCCAGTAAACAAAATAATCATGCACACCACGGCATCGAGGGGCAAAGGATGAGGTCCTCCTGACTGTATCCTCGTATTGGGGTTCTGCATGATGCCAGGTGTTCCAGCTTCTCTGGAACAAAGAAAATGCCCAGGTAGCACTGCTCATGTCACTTCCTGATATATAGAGGTCCCAAGCTCCTTGGTCACAGGTCACTGTTACTTCTAGGACTTGCAAGCAACTTGTAAAAACCGTCCCATGGCACCTCAGCACCGTATTCCCAATCAAGATCTGTGATTCTGCCAGCTAGAATGCACCAAGGTCACTTGGGGGTTGCAAGTTCACCAAGCATCATCAGCTGAGAGGGCCAGTAGGCAGGAATCCAGGACAGTGTTCCCCAGGGGGCCCAGGCATACCACAAGGGCATGGGCATGGGTACCCTAGCACAGGAGCTGCCAGCATGGGTGCTCAGCACTGTTAGGTGACAGAATAAAATATGCTGCAAAAGTACAGGCAATGTTCTCAGCCATAAAGAAACGTGGCCAGGAGCGGTGGCTCAGGCCTGTAATCCCAGCACTTTGGGAGGCCGAGGAGGGTGGATCACGAAGTCAAGAGATTGAGACCATCCTGGCCAACATGGTGAAACCCTTGTCTCTACTAAAAAGTACAAGAATTAGCTGGACGTGGTGGCGCCTGCCTGTAGTCCCAGCTACTTGGGAGGCTGAGGCAGGAGAATTGCTTGAACCTCAGAGGCGGAGGTTGCAGTGAGCCGAGATTGTGCCACTGAACTCCAGCCTGGCAACAGAGCGAGACTCTGTCTCAAAAAAAAAAAAAAAAAAGAAATGTGATATTGGTATTTTAAAAGTTGCACAGTAAGAATCACCATGAAACCTCTACTGAATTTAAAGATAGGGACGTAGGGAGGAATTGTCTCTCACAGCAAGATAAGCTGCCTGCTCTAGAGGACAGAAAATGAGCTACCGACAGGAGCAGGCCCAGGAGCCCCAGTGCTCACCCACACCACTGTGGCACTCAGACACCCTCAGCTCAGAGCAGGACAGGGCCCTGCATGCCAGAGCTCATCAGTCCGCAGTGAAATGCTTCCAATTCCAACGGTGAAAACGCTCATATAGGGCCAGGCCCAGTGGCTCATGCCTGCAATAATCTTAGCACTTTAGGAGGCTGAGGCGGGAGGACTGCTTGAGGCTAGGAGTTCAAGACCAACCTGGGCAACACAGCAAGATTCTATCTCTGCAAAAAAAAAAAATTAATTAGCCAGGCATGGTGGCTTGTGCTATGGTCCCAGCAACTCGGGAGGCTGAAGCAGGAGGATAGGAGGATGGGTTAAGCCCCAAAGGGCAAGGCTTCAGTGAGCTATGATTGTATTACTGTACTCCAGCATGGGTGACAGAGTGAGACCTTGTCTCAAACCAACAAATAAACAAACAAAAAACAGTGGCAATGAACTTGTAGTTTACATTCTCCATTTTAAGGTCACATGCTAAGATATTAAGGTATGTGATCTTAAAGTGGAGACTGTAAACTACAAGTTCATTGCCAGATAACCTGGGTACAAAGTCCAACTCTGCCACCAACGAGATGCATTGTGTTGTCTCTTTAAGCCTCAGTCTTTCGGGTATAAATCAGATTCAATATCTATTTCTTGAAGTCAAGATTAAACCAGATGCTATATATGAAGTACTCAGCACAGCACCTGACCCGTGTGGTCCATAATTAAATGGTAACTAATAATATTGTATTTGTTCATCATTATTACCTTCTGTTTATCAATAAAGCAAACATGCAGCTTCCCTTAGGGCATCTGTGACCTTCCCAGGGTTTCCCACTACTTCAGGGTTCACAGAGGTCACACCTACTTTTACGACCTCTTCATCCGGTTTTGCTCACACTGCTTTTTTCTTTCCTTCTTCATATGACCTACAGAGATTTGCAATTTCAGTTCTTTTGCATGTGTTTCTGAAACACCACTGACAGATGAAACGCATATTAAAACAGGTGCTGAATATGTACAGTTACTTTTTAAGCATCTTAATATAAATCTAAAATGACAATAAAAGTGCAGCAGCGCCCGGCACAGGGGCAGTGCCAGTGAGTGGGCTGTCCCCTGTGCTTCAGTGGTCTATGCTCCTCTGATTGTGGCTGCAGTGTGAAGGCACAGCCAGGCTGCTGCCATGCCGTCACAGCGTTCTACGCCGTCGGGCATCTGGCCTCTAAGTGTCCTGTGCACATCTCCACGCCTGTTTAGAGGCAGGGGGAGCACTGGGGACGCAGAGCAAGAGAACAGCGATGCCCCCAGGGAGGGGGCCTGTGCCACGGCACCCCTACACACCTCAACAACGGTCAAGGAAGGGTTGCATCCTCCAGGGTACCTCCCAGTAGTCTAAAACATCCATCCAGAAACGGCAGAATCTGAAATTACTGGCCTCTTATTAAATATACCTGGAGGGAGGGGTCAAAGTCATTTCCCAGGCCACACTAGCCTAGGCACGGGGGAAGCAGGGCGGGAATCAGAGGCCCCACCCCGGCCTCCCTCAGTTCAGGGTCAGCATGATCAGTGTTGACGTCACCTCCTTACAGACTGGGTGCCTCCCCCGGGGCAAGGTGCATCCAGATGGTCTCCCTGTTTCACTCAAACATCTTCCTGCCAGCCACAGCCACTCGCAATCATCACAGGCTTCACAGACAACAGAAAAAACCTGCTTTAAGGCCATGAAACCCCCCATATCCTTTCTTTTACAGGTAAAATATATTAGAAGCAATTTGAATTCTATTCATTTATACCCTGGCTCCTATAAACACACACAGTCTCACAAGGATTTTGCAAGGCAGTAAAACATCCCCCTGTTGAAAAAGAACTAAATAAGGCCATGACACAGGGCCACAAAATCACCAAATCACACATCCACCATCAGAAGACCATGTTAATTACTGATTTCACAGAGAAACTGAGGCCCAGAGAAGTGAAATAGCTCACCCAAGGTCACGCAGCTACACAACACAGGAACTGCCAACATACACTCACTGTCATTTATTCTGAAAGCAAACAGAGTTTTGCTATCCGTCCTCAGATGGACTCTTTCCTAATAATATCACCATGAAGCGATCATGGGTCCTAGTGTCAGTCTATTAAACTGCACCAGACCTATATATTTTTTTACCACAGAAGATAGACTCCAGTCCCCAGGCTTTATTTTATTTCTCACTTTAAAAAAGAAACTTCTTACTTACTTTCTTCCATTCTTATTTTTTAAAAAGAAACTTTGGTAGATATAAATGAACAAGGATAAGAAAGTAAAAACTGCCTCATGCTCCTACTCAGGGGTGGTCACTGTTAGCATTCTGGGGTGTGTATCTGTCTATTAACTCTTTGCTCTTTATTTTAAAAACCAGAAACATTCTCTTCATGTTGTTTTAGGATCTACTTTTTTCCACTTAAAAATGTATCATAAGGCTTTCTCCAGGACAGCAAATACTGTTCTTCAATATCATTTTAATAGCTACATGCTATTTCAGCATACGAATGTGCTATTATCATTCAACCATGTGTCGTTTGGAGACTGGCTTAATGTTTTAATATTGTTCTTTCTAAGTGTTGATTGTGTCGGCCAGTGAGAGTGCTATCTCTTCCAATCTCCTGTCACTTGCAAATGTGATAAGCATGTTTTTCATCACCTTTACCCAAGTTCCTAATAAAACCTCCAGACACAACTGTTAGATTTCCTTCCTGATTGACATGTATCTATTCAACTTTCTTTGGGTTTCACGATTTGCAAGTTGAATGATGGAAGAGTCCCCCAAATCATCACAAATACCATTTCATTCATTCAATATATGTTTACTGATTGCTGTCTATAGGAGCAGCACTGACCTAGGAGCTATGAAAACAAATGCAACGTTAGAAGTACTTTATAAATGAGAACTCTTAGGACTCTTGGTCACAAAAGCATACCCAGATTCAGCATCCCGAAAGTTGTAATAATTAAAAGAAGAGCCCCGCAGGTGCCAAAATATGTTTTGGTCATCTATCTAGATTTTAAAAATTGTTCAAGTTACTGGAGACAACAATCCTATAATTCAAGAGTTAGCTACTGGGAAACTATTAGTGCGAGAAGTAGTTTCTGAAAATGAGATGTTTATAAGAGAAGTGTGATTCGGGTCGGGGTAGCAGGGTCCTATAACCAAGCAGCAGCTGTGGTTGTGAAGAAAGGGCAAGGGGCCACCCTGACTCCTGCACAGAAACCAGGACTCGCCAAGGGGCACAAGCAAAAAGGAATGGGGCCCACAGACTGAAGGCTCTGTTGGAAAAGAAGGGAAAAGCACATTGTTGGTTTCTATCTTTTTAAAAGACGGTATTTAATGCTGAAATATCATGAAAAGTGCATCAGATGTTCTCATTTTAGGTGAGAAGAGACAAAGTATGGCAGATGAAAGAGCGATTTGGCGACGCGCCACTGCTGATTCTCTGCGCTGTTTCATCCTGTCGTCGTCCCGGATAAGGAGGAACCACCCTTGGAAACTGTGAAGTCAGTCCACAAACCTCAGGGAAGTGTGAGGATAACTTCCAGCAGGGCCTGGTAGCGCTGGTCACCTGCCAGAGGGGGCTAAAACCATACACAGGAAAAAGCCTCAGATCCCCAAGGTAGGTCCAGCTTAGAAGTGAACCCAGGCAGGGAGCAGACCCCATTCTCCAGGTGCCTGGCCCCAAATGGCTGCAGCCTGTATCTGGGGGACAAAGACTGTGCAAACGTTGTCATTTGCTTCCTGTCCTGGACTCTGCTGAAGAGAGGCTCACGCTGTCCAGACCTAGGAGCCCACAGCGTGGGGCGTCCTTTCCACCACGGGGCAGGTGATGTCCTTCCTGGAGCCTCAGGGACGCACAGGAGAGTCGGCTAGTCCCCACCTGCTTCTCACACCAACGCGTCTCAGCAGTGCACTTACAGGGAGCCAGGAAACACATGAAAGTGCAGTGACCCTAAATATAAAGCCCTTCTACTGTGGAGAAACTCAGTGTCCAACAAAGGGATGGTTTTTTTAAAGCAATCATTTAGAAAAAGACAATATAAATGTATTAAATATAGAGCAAACATTCCTAGCCAAATTGACAGAATCTTACCTAGCTTCTCCCTCCCTTTGATAGTGAACAAAATTACAATGACTGCCCGCCTGACTGTCCGCTCCTGGGCATGTGGCCTCCGGACAGCCGACACGCTGTTCCCCAAACACCAACTCTGTTCCAACCTAAGTCCTCTGCGCTGGCTGCTCCCTCCTGAGCCCCGCTCTCCCCTGTTCTCTATGTTTCCTTCCCCTCCCTTGTCCTCAGCGAGGCCTCTTCTTGCCCTTCTATCAGCAACGGCCATTCCCCACCCCTCACCTATCTCCTTTCCATACTTGGTCTTCTACAGGACCTGAATGCTGTCTGAAACGGCAGGATATGTTTGTTTACTCTATTCTGTTTCCCCAGACACTTGTAAATTCCATGAACGTGGGGTCTGCCTCTGTCTTACTCACCCCCTGTGTCCCCAGTGCCTACTACAGTGCTTGGACAAGTGCTCCAGGAATACATGTGAAGTCAATAAATCTAGGAGTGGGCCTCCGTAGCTCACCTCATGGCCCATAAGTGAACTGCGTCCTTTCCTCCACCATGCCTATGCCAACAGCAAGGCTTCTTTTGGTCAAAGCATTTCAAGAGAATGTATGCAGAAGAAGGCTTTGCTCCCTCTCCCGGGCTCGCTTGCAACATGACAGATAACAGGAGCCTGTGAACAGGGCTAGGCTTGTCACTGCCCTGATTTCTCTCCAGCCATGGGCTCCAATCATAAATACTCTTTTCACCATCCTGGAGTGTCTCCTCCCCATCACCACATTTCCAAGAGTCTGGCCTGCTCACCTGTGCACGGACCGCACAAACAGAAGGGTCCATCTGGACCCCCACAGGTCTGGGCCCCACACCCATCAGCCCGGTCCCAGCTCCATGCTGGGTGGGCCTACCTTCGCCCCTGGACTCTGACCCAAGCCCAAATTCCTGCCAGAAACAGAAATCACTTCAGGCCTCCAGGATCTTAAAAGGACACAAGGAGGTAGACCATGGCACTTTTTTATATGCAGAAATGAAATCGCAACACCTTCCATAATTCCCTCTCTTCCCCACACCCCACTAAAGATAACCTAACCGTGCAAGCACGTGTGACATGAACGAGTTGCCCCAAAGAAGCCTGCCGTCCAAGCAAACTATGTAGCATTTTATTAACGAAATGTTTTCCTGTTTTGTCATTTCCCAGCACCCAGCCCAGTGCCCAGCATAAAATTCAATGAAAGTCAGTAAGAGCTAATGCCAACTGGTTTTCCGGGCCTCGGAAATGTTTGCATCAAGCAAACAACAGGGAAGAAGAGTAAGGTAAAAGATATGGAGTCTAAACTGCTCAGCTACATGTTTATTTAAATTCTATTTCTACTTTGTTATATCATGCAACAAAATAATTGCATCTAAATGACAAATACGTAATAAAGAGTCTCCCTGTGGGGAAATCAATCTTCATTGAATACATTCAGAACAGTTCATCATGCGGGGACATTGAGTTCAACTTTCCAAGGCAGCCACAAGAATCTGAGGCTTGCTTTGCTGTTGTTTAAAAATGAGCTATTAATAGAAGAGCATATGTTCACGTGAGTTTACAGCATGAATTCCGATAATGCGGCCATCCCTGGAAACCCTTAGGAGCTGTTCTTCTGAGTATGTCCTCAGATGCCATTGGCAAATGGGACGCCCATGTGGCTCTGCAGACAACGAGGTGGGGTCTCAGAGGTGGCAAATATTTTGGGGACCAAGTTTTGTCAATAAAGTGAGTTGATGGCTCACAACTGCCTTTGCCACGAAATCATGTTTTGAGTAGCGGCAGTGTGCCTGAAATAACAATATCTATTTATTGCACGTTTATCATGTGTCTGGCTTGGTTGCAACTGCTTTATCTGCATAAATGCATGTATTTTGCCCAACAAACCTTTAAAGTACCTATTGTTATTGTCATTTTCACATTACAGATAAGGAAGTTGAGGCAGAGAGAGGTTAAGTTCTCACCATATGCCACACAGGCTGGTGTGGTACAGCCGGGATTTGAGCCCAGGAACATGTACATGTGTATAAACGCATCACTGTCCTCTCTCTCCGAGGGAAAAATATGCAGAGTGACTTTTTTTTTTTTTTTTGAGACAGGGTCTCACCCTGTCACCTGGAGTGCAATGGTATGATCATAGCTCACTGCAGCCTCAAACTCCAGGGCTCAAGCATTCCTTGTGCCTCAGCCACCTGAGTAGCTGGGACTACAGGCACACATCACCACATCTGGTGGGATCTTGGTATGTTGCCCAGACTGGTCTGGAACTTCTGGGCTCAAGTGATCCTCTTACCTTGGCCGCCCAAAATGCTGGGATTACAGGTGTGAGCCACTGCTCCCAGCCCCAACATCGTTACAAAGATGAAGAGCTGGGGGCTGCATTCACTGCATCTCTGCACACGAGTATACCCCATGAGAATGGATGCAATACTGCAAGTAATGCTCCATAGGGAAGGGAGTCCCAAGCAACAACAGACGGTTGCTACACTGCCCCTGTGAGGGTGGGCTGGTCAACGGCAGGGCCTGGCTCTGCAGAGAGGGATCCCCATGTCCAGGCTGGTGGTCAGAGGCTGTGAGGACACCAGCAGCCCACCAGCACGCTGCCTCTCCTCCCTGTGAGCACCAAACCCACATCAACAGAGCAACATTCACTGCACATCAAGTTGTTAATGTGAAGGGCCACCTATCTCCTTTCAAACCTATCCTTAAGCCAAAACTGAGATCCTCATTACCCACCTACAGTCACTCCCACCTTCCCCACCCATCTTTCTGCTCCCCTTCTTCCCATCAAGACCCACTCAAATCTGAGCTCTTCTGATAAGCTCAATGGTATTAATGCAATTTTCTTTTCTCCAAAACTGTTTATGTTTATTGTGGTGAAATATACATAACATAAAATGTCCCATTTTTCCAGTTTGCACGCTCACACTGCTATGCAACCATCACCAGCGTGACGCCTTCCTGCTTTCCACGCCTAAGCCTTCCAAAAGCAGAATGACAAACGCCAGTGAGGTTATCTAAGGTAGACATGTAAAAGTCTGTATTTTCTAACGTGGAACACAGACGACACCATCAAATGCTTAGTATTTGCGCTCGGTTTGGAGTGTCAGCCTCCTTCCTCTCTCCCTCAGTCCCCTCCTGCCCCAACTTGGTTCTGAAGGAAACGCCACAGTGGGAGGATCTGAGACAGCCCTGCTTTCAACCCTGACACAGTGGTGCCCGCTGGTCAGTGCGGCCTTGAGGAGGGTCTCTTGCGCCTGTGTAGATCCTGGGCCACAAACTCGGATCACGCCCATACCTCCCAGGGCTGTCTCAGGGAGCACACACGGCCACATATGTGAAAGCACCTGCCATGGCAGACAATTCATCTTCACTCCTTATGTCAGCTCTGTGACAGCGTGTGCTGAGATCAAGATAGCATCCTTCCAAAAGGGCAGGAAAACACCCTGAATTTTCTGCAATTTTTTCACAAAAGAAAAAAATGAGTGTAGATGATAGACCAGCCTGGTTTCCTATCCAATTCCCGGTACGAGGAGTGCTAGGCCGTGGTAGCACTGTATGCTTTGTCGTCCTGGGGCAGGGACTGATGGGTCCCATGGCTTTCCAGTGAGTGCCCAGGACATGGGTCCTGCTACTCTAGGGCCCTACAGACAAGATAACAAGAAATAGGTGGTAGGATTCAGAAGCACTGATCTCGGGATGACTTTCCTAAGAAGTCAGGCAAACCCAGCAGGGCACAGTGGCTTGTGCCTGTAATCCCAGGCCAGGGCAGGAGAATCACTTGAGGCCAGGAATACAAGACTAGCCTGGAAAACATAGCAAGACCCCATCACTACAAACGGTTATTAAAGTTTTTAAAAAATAAAAAGAAAAGTCAGGCAAACCCAAACAGTAGCTATAGCTGGTCTCAGGGGTAGCAGACCGGGCAAGCCTAAGACAGAACCCCCATGTGAAACGGGCATACCCCCATCTCCTTAGGAAGTCTGGAAGCCCATTGTCTGCTTGGCAACTGGAATATGGCTTCTTTAAAGGAATTCTTTAATATACAATATGGCACCCAGAAAACCCAGAAAAAAAATTAACATATTTTCTTCTGTATAATCACTACAGCTGTACCGTCAGCCCTCCGTATCAACAGGTTCTGCATTTGTGGATTCAACTAACTGCAGACTAAAAATATTCAGAAAAAATATGAATAACAATAAAACGATAAAAAATAGGCCATGCATACTATAATTCTATACTTACACCTATAATCCTAGCACTTTGGGAGGCCAAGACAGGAGGATCGCTTGAGCCCAGGAGTTTGAGACCAGCCTAGGCAACATGGTAAAACCCTACAAAAAATAAAACAATCTCTACAAAAAAATAAACAATTAGCCAGGTGTGATGGCATGTGCCTGTAGTCCTAGCTACTCAAGAGGCCGAGGTGAGAGGATCACTTGAGCCCGGGAGGTTGAGACTGCCGTGAGTTATGATGGCACCACTGTACCCCAGCCTAGGTGACAGAGCAAGACCCCATCTAAAAAATAAAAAAAAAATACAAATTTTAAAAATATAGCGTAACAGCTATTTACACAGCATTTACACTGTATAAGGTATCATAAGTAATCTAGAGATGATGCAAAGTCTATGGGTGGATGTTTGTGTGTTATAAGTATATGCACCATCACTTTATATCAGGGACTTGAGCATCCACAAAGGACAGCAAGGCTGATGGTGCTAACAGAGCACAGAATCAGATGTCCAGCTAGGGCACCATGTTATTATTTGTATTCTTTTATTGCCCCCAGGAAATCTTGAACCAGGAGATGTCTTTCTCACACCACCCTGGAGTATTCTACAAATGCCAACATTAATTGAGAGGAAAAAGAGTCCATACTCCCACATTGACTAGCGTTGGCTGAAAAATTTTAAAGGGACCATAAACCACCACCCAGATGTTAAACTTGGTTATTTTTATATCTCATTTCTGTGTTCCCCCCATTTAAACACAGTGTCCTGAAATAAACACACAGACCTGTGACTTGACTTCCAGCCAAGTCTGATGACCCTTGACCTGTAACGACTGCAAGAGATGCTGGAGGAGAGACCATTATCAGCTGAGCACAGGCAGGTGGCAGGGTTCAAGTGCAGAGAGAAGCCCTATCAGATGGGATATAAGGAACCAGAGGGGAAGCCATGCGCTGGAGATTCCCACGAGCAGAGGGCCCAGGGCTGAGCCAAAGTCCTCAACCTCCACAGCCCACGCTCCCACCCCGATGCCAGCTCCCACCCCCACGCCAGCTCCCCACCCCACCAGTTCCCACCCCCATGCCAGCTCCCACCCCATGCCAGCTCCCACTCCCATGCCAGCTCCCACCCCCACGCCAGCTCCCACCCCACCAGTTCCCACCCCCACGCCAGCTCCCACCCCAATGCCCTGACCCCACACGAGCCCCCACCCCCATGCCACCCCACCGCCATGCCAGCTCCCACCCCCCATGCCAGCTCCCCACCTCCACATCTGCATGTGATGTCATCAGAGCTATGGCAGCTAACTGTGCAGATCATGATGACACTCAGGCTATACACTCCTGGGACACAAGCATGGCATGACAACTATTAAATATCTGCTAAATGAACCCCTGATTTTTATGAGGGCTTTCTGTATAAGTCAACTTCAAGGAGACTATGAAAGAAGACGGGGAAGAACATTCATTGAGCACCACTATAAACTAGAGTCTGTGTTCTGGTGCTTTACAAATGTTATTTTACTTAATCCTTATACAGAGCCTACTCACTAGCCATTATCTCTACCTCAGTGTTATAAAGAGTGCATCTCAGAGAGGTCGGCTGATTCATCAACGTCACAGAGCAGGAGCTGGGGGGTGACTGGGGCTGGCTGCTCCTGCTGGAAGCAATGCCTTCCCCAACAGAGAGCACAGGAGACTCTAGAGACATCCATACACTAACGGAGGAAGAGGCTAGGACCCAAGAAAGTACAAGAGGCCATGTACGGAAGCAGTCACGTGCTTTCTGCACGTTTCATTTCTCCAGAGATAAGGGGCTCCATCTCAGGGATGACTACAACATCCAAGTTTCAGCTGTACAATGGACAAAAGCCAGCATTTTCCAAAGAACCTAATGAGATGTGTAGGTTGCTTTGATCCTGGATATTCAGTGGCAGGGAATTCATCTTAAACAATGCTCATACTTACTGACAGTAAAGCCAGCATTCAAATTGGTCTCGGTGGTAGTATATTTATTAACAGGTAAAATATCAAAAGAAATTAAATATAACTAAATATAATTTCTTTTGATATTTTAACTATCAATAAATATACTAAATATATCAAATTATATTAAATATAATTTCTTTTGGTATTTTAACTATTAATAGTGATGAAAAGACGTTTATGACTATATGTTGTACATACTTAAGTAACTTTAAAATACATATCATTTCAGACAATACTGAAATTATTTCTCATCCTTATTTATTTATTTATTTATTATTATTTTTTTTTTGGAGACAGAGTCTCACTCCATCACCAGGCGCCAGGCTGGAGTGCAGTGGCGTAACCTCGGCTCACTGCAACCTCCGCCTCCCGGGTTCAAGCAGTTCTCCTGTCTCAGCCTCCCAAGTAGCTGGGACTACAGGCGCGCGCCACCATGCCCAGCTAATTTTTTTGTATTTTTAGTAGAGACGGGGTTTCACTATGTTGACCAGGATGGTCTCGATCTCTTGACATCGTAATCTGCCCGCCTCGGCCTCCCAAAGTGCTGGGATTACAGGCGTGAGCCACTGCGCGCGGCCTCATCCTTATTTAAAATGGAAATTAGGCTACCACAATGCCTGTAAAGAAGATAATCACTTTTGATTATCTTGAAACAGTATAAAATGGTTTACACAGAAGAAAATGGAGAAGAGTTTGGTGCTTATGGGAAAAACAACGTAAATTATATGTTATTTACACACAGAAACATTATTAAGGTTAGATTTATAACTGAGGACCAGATGCGAGGCTAAACAGCATGAAGGAAAAACCAAGTAGACACACCACAGTATGTAAAATGGCTCTCTCAGCAAACTTAACTCCCTGGAGAAAAAGCATTTGAGATTTTTACAAAAAGCCATTATCAATCATTTCTACATCTACTAAATTGCAAGTAGGAAGACCGTCTAGGCTTCTCCTGTGCACATCACAAATGGTTACATGGACCTATGACAGATCCTGAAGATGGAGAGGAAGGTGGTGGAAGGAGAGACTCTGCAGAAGACGAGAAGGCATTAGCAACAGCATCGACGTTTAAAACTGCACAAACAACTGAGGGGTGGGTTCATGGTCACTTGTCCAAACTTTGGTCACAGTAAGAGAATGAAGGAAGGCAACTCTGGGGGGCCTCAAACTCCGGGATGAGCAGTCTGGACTCTTGTTATGAAGCAAGAAGCAGCCCTGAAAAGTTTGGGGTCATGGGAAAGTTATCACTAAAGCCTCACTCTAGAGAGCATCGGCAGAACTAGAGAGAGGAGAGAACGGAGGCAGGGAGACGGTCTCACAACACTGTTTCTCTGCAGCACTTGACATACACCTGGCAAGAGCTCCATCAATATTTGCTCAACAGAAGCAGCCCGCCAGGAACCACTGTACTGGAGCAGGTGGGACAGGCACACGGGAGCTGCAGATGGCAGGAGGCGACCCCCAAACATTTGAAGCTTCTTCAGAGTGCACGCTACAAGAAGCTGTCCCTGCCTGCTGTTCTTTCCAAAATGCCTTCCAGGTCTTGTTCATTTGGAAAACACTGCCCACTGCCTGCCTACCTAGGGCCTTCATACTGCACAAACCTATATTAAAGACTGAAAAGTTCTATGGTAAAGAAACTGGCTTAAATATCTTCTTTAAAGCTTTGGCCATGAATTCACCCCTATTCCTTTTACGAAGGAACAGCTCTCAACATCTCCTAAAGCGGGCATTCTCCAGGCAGCTCTGGAAGGCAGGGGCTGAGGGCATCCGTGGGTCAGCCACAGGTGCAACTTTGCAGATGAGATGGATGAGAAACACACAGAGGGTCTCTGGGGTGGGAAGGCACATCTGGAGCTGCTCCTCCATGCAGCAAAGTCATACCCCCAGCAAGGACACATCCCTCACTCAGGGCCCATAGGGGAAACAGCTCTAACTACTGCATCTAAGTGATTCTTCTTTTTCAGTCATTAGTGGCTAAGAAAAACCTGGTCACAGATGTCCACAAAACAGCACTTTCAGATGCTTGAAGACTGTTAACTTCACTCCTCTTCATGAGTGAAATAACCTTAATTTATTTAGCAATTAGATCTGATTCTCCTTTCACCATAAAGACTAGCTATAAATTCTACAAGAATTTGGTTCACTTACCTAGTTACTTGAGGTTAAATGTATTTCTTTTTCTAATTGCATTTTAGATTTTGGGGTACATGTGAAGAACATGCAAGATTGTTGCATAGGTACACACATGGCAGTGTGATTTGCTGCCTTCCTCCCCATCACCTATATCTGGCATTTCTCCCCCATGCTCTCTCTCCCCCAACTCCCCCACTCTCCGCTGTCCCTCCCTATTTCCCCCCAACAGACCCCAGTGTGTTATGTTCCCCTCCCCTGTGTCCATGTGTTCTCATTGTTCAACACCCACCTATGAGTGAGAACATGCGGTGTTTGATTTTCTGTTCTTGTGTCAGTTTGCTGAGAATGATGGTTTCCATGTTCATCCATGTCCCTACAAAGGACACGAACTCATCGCTTTTGATGGTTGCATAATATTCCATGGTGTATATGTGCCACATTTTCCCTGTCCAGTCTATCATCGATGGGCATATGGGTTGGTTCCAGGTTTTTGCTATTGTAAGCTGTGCTGCAATGAACATTCGTGTGCATGTGTCCTTATAGTAGAACAATTTATAATCCTTTGGATATATACCCAGTAATGGGATTTCTGGGTCAAATGGAATTTCTATTTCGAGGTCCTTGAGGGATCGCCACACTGTCTTCCACAATGGTGGAATTAATTTACACTCCCACCAATAGTGTAAAAGTGTTCCTATTTCTCCACATCCTCTCCAGCATCTGTTGTCTCCAGATTTTTTAATGATCGCCATTCTAACTGGCGTGAGATGGTATCTCAATGTAGTTTTGATTTGCATTTCTCTAATGACCAGTGATGATGAGCATTTTTTCATATGTTTGTTGGTCTCATGCATGTCTTCTTTTGTAAAGTGTCTGTTCATATCCTTCACCCACTTTTGAATGGGCTTGTTTTTTTCTTGTAAATCTGTTTCAGTTCTTTGTAGATTCTGGATATCAGCCCTTTGTCAGATGGGTAGACTGCAAAAATTTTTCCCATTCTGTTGGTTGCCGATTCACTCTAATGACTGTTTCTTTTGCCATGCAGAAGCTGTGGAGTTTGATTAGGTCCCATTTGTCTATTTTGGCTTTTGTTGCCAATGCTTTTGGTGTTTTGGTCATGAAGTCCTTGCCTAGGCCTATGTCCTGAATGGTTTTGCCTAGATTTTCTTCTAGGGTTTTTATGGTGTTAAGTCTTATGTTTAAGTCTTTAATCCATCTGGAGTTCATTTTAGCGTAAGGTGTCAGGAAGGGATCCAGTTTCTGCTTTCTGCACACTGCTAGCTAGTTTTCCCAACACCATTTATTAAACAGGGAATCCTTTCCCCATTGCTTGTTAATTGTCAGGTTTGTCAAAGATCGGACAGCTGTAGATGTGTTGTGTTGCCTCGGAGGCCTCTGTTCTGTTCCATTGGTCTATATCTCTGCTTTGGTAACAGTACCATGCTGTTTTGATTACTGTAGCCTCGTAGTATAGTTTGAAGTCTGGTAGTGTGATGCCTCCTGCTTTGTTCTTTTTGCTTAGAATTGACTTGGCTATGCGGGCTCTCTTTTGGTTCCATATGAAGTTTAAGGTGTTTTTTTCCAGGTCTGTGAAGAAGGTCATTGGTGGCTTGATGGGATAGCGTTGAATCTGTAAATTACTTTGGGCAGTATGGCCATTTTCACGATACTGATTCTTCCTAACCATGAACATGGAATGTTTCTCCATCTGTTTGTGTCCTCTCTTATTTTGTTGAGCAGTGGTTTGTAGTTCTCCTTGAAGAGGTCCTTTATGTTCCTCGTTAGTTGTATTCCTAGGTATTTTACTCTCTTTGTAGCAATTGTGAATGGCAGTTCATTCTTGATTTGGCTCTCTTTAAGTCTGTTATTGGTATATAGGAAAGCTTGTGATTTTTGCACACTGAATTTGTATCTTGAGACTTTGCTGAAGTCGATTATGAGTTTGAGAAGATTTTGAGCTGAGACTATAGGGTCTTCTAGATATACAATCATGTCATCTGCAAATAGAGACAATTTGACTCCCCTTCTTTCCTATTTGAATACCCTTTATTTGTTTTTCTTGCCTGACTGCTCTGGTTAGAACTTCCAATACTATATTGAATAGGAGTGGTGAGAGAGGGCATCCTTGTCTAGTGCCAGATTTCAAAGGGAATGCTTCCAGTTTTTGCCCATTCAGTATGATATTGGCTGTTGGTTTGTCATAAATAGCTTTTATTGTTTTGAGATATGTTCTGTCAATACCTAGTTTATTGAGGGTTTTTAGCATAAAGGGCTGTTGAATTTTGTCAAAGGCCTTCTCTGCATCAGTTGAGATAATCAAGTGGTTTTTGTCTTTGGTTCTGTTTATGTGGTGAATTATGTTTATAGACTTGTGTAGGTTGAACCAGCCTTGCATCCCTGGGATGCATCCTACTTGATCATTGTGGATAAGCTTTTTGATGTGCTTTTGCAATTGGTTTGCCAGTATTTTATTGAAGATTTTTGCATGTATGTTCAACACGGATATTGGCCTGAAGTTTTCTTTTCCTGCTGAGTCTCTGCCGGGTTTTGGTATCAGGATGATGTTGGTCTCATAAAATAATTTGGGAAGGATTCCCCTCTTTTGGATTGTTTGGGATAGTTTCAGAAGGAATGGTACCAGCTCCTCTTTGTATATCTGGTAGAATTCGGCTGTGAACCCATGTGGGCCTGGGCTTTTTTGGGTGGTAAGCTCTTAATTGCTGCTTCAACTTCAGATGTTGTTATTAGTCTATTCAGGGTTTCGACTTCTTCCTGATTTAGGCTTGGGAGGATGTAAGTGTCCAGGAATTTATCCATTTCTTCCAGGTTTACTAGTTTATGTGCATAGAGTTGTTTGTAATAATCTCTGATGATGGTTTGAATTTCTGTGGAATCTGTGGTGATATCCCCTTTATCGTTTTTTATTGCATTTGTTTGATTATTCCCTCTTTTCTTTTTCATTAATCTGGCTAGTGGTCTGTCTATTTTGTTGATCTTTTCGAAAAACCAGCTCTGGGATTTATTGATTTTTTGAAGGGTTTTTTGTGTCTCTATGTCCTTCAGCTCTGCTCTGATCTTAGGTATTTCTTGTCTTCTGCTAGCTTTTGAGTTTTTTTGATCTTGCTCCTCTAGCTCTTTCAATTTTGACGATAGGGTGTCAATTTTAGATCTCTCCTTGCTTCTCATGTGGGCATTTATTGCTATTTATTTTCCTCTAGAGACTGCTTTAAATGTGTCCCAGAGATTCTGGTATGTTGTGTCTTCGTTCTCGTTGGTTTCGAAGAACATCTTTATTTCTGCCTTCATTTCATTGTTTATCCAGTCAACATTCAAGAGCCAGTTGTTCAGTTTCCATGAAGCTGTGCGGTTCTGAGTTAGTTTCTGAATTCTGAGTTCTAACTTGATTGCACTGTGGTCTGAGAGACTGTTATGATTTCCATTCTTTGGCATTTGCTGAGGAGTGATTTACTTCCAATTATGTGGTCAATTTTAGAGTAGGTGCAATGTGATGCTGAGAAGAATGTATATTCTGTGGATTTGTGGTGGAGAGTTGTGTAAATGTCTATTAGGTTTGCTTGGTCCAGCTCTTAGTTGAAGTCCTGGATATACTTGTTAATTTTCTGTCTTGTTGATCTGTGTAATATTGACAATGGGGTGTTCAAGTCTCCCACTATTATTGTGTGGGAGTCTAAGTCTCTTTGTAAGTCATTAAGAACTTGCCTTATGTATCTGGGTGCTCCTGTATTGGGTGCATATATATTTAGGATCGTTAGCTCTTCTTGTTGCATTGATCCTTTTACCATTATGTAATGTCCTTCTTTGTCTCTTTTGATCTTTGTTGGTTTAAAGTCTATTTTATCAGAGACGAGAATTGCAACTCCTGCTTTTTTTTTTGCTCTCCATTTGCTTGGTAAATCTTCCTCCATCCCTTTGTTTTGAGCCTTTATGTATCCTTGCATGTGAGATGGGTTTCCTGGATACAGCACACCAATGGGTTTTGGCTTTTTATCCAATTTGCCAGTCTGTGTCTTTTGATTGGGGCATTTAGCCCATTTACATTTAGGGTTAATATTGTTATGTGTGAATTTGATCCTGCCATTTTGATGCTAGCTGGCTGTTTTGTCCATTAGTTGATGCGGTTTCTTCATTGTGTTGATGTTCTTTACCATGTGGTATGTTTTTGGAGTGGCTGGTACTGGTTGTTCCTTTCTATGTTTAGTGCCTCTTTCAGAAGCTCTTGTAAAGCAGGCCTGGTGGTGATGAAATCTCTGAGTACTTGCTTGTTTGCAAAGGATTTTATTTTTCTTTCACTTATGAAGCTTAGTTTGGTTGGACATGAAATTCTGGGTTGAAAGTTCTTTTCTTTAAGGATGTTGAATATTGGCCCCCACTCTCTTCTGGCTTGTAGGGTTTCTGCCGAGAGATCTGCTGTGAGTCTGATGGGATTCCCTTTGTGGGTAACCCAACCTTTCTCTCTCGCTGCCCTTAGCATTTTCTCCTTCATTTCAACCCTGGTGAATCTTATTATTGTGTGCCTTGGGGTTGCTCTTCTTGAGGAATATCTTTGTGGTGTTCTCTGTATTTCCTGGACTTGAATATTGGCCTGCCTTGCTAAGTTGGGGAAGTTTTCCTGGATAATATCCTGAAGAGTATTTTCCAGCTTGCATTCATTCTCTCCATCACATGCAGGTACACCTATCAAACATAGATTAGGTCTTTTCACATAGTCCCATATTTCTTGGAGACTTTGTTCATTCCTTTTTACCCTTTTTTCTCTAATCTTCCTTCTCGTTTTATTTCATTGAGTTGATATTCGACCTCTGATATGCTTTCTTCTGCTTGGTCAATTCGGCTGCTGAAACTTGTGTATGCTTCACGAAGTTTTCGTGTTGTGTTTTTCAGCTCCATCAATTCACTTATATTCCTCTCTAAGTTGTTTATTCTCGTTAGCATTTCGTCAAATCTTTTTTCAAAGTTCTTAGTTTCTTTGCATTGGGTTAGAACATGTTCTTTTAGCTCACAGAAGTTTCTTATTACCCACCTTCTGAAGCCTGATTCTGTCAATTCATCACACTCATTCTCCATCCAGCCTTGTTCCCTTGCTGATGAGGAGTTGTGATCCCTTGTAGGAGGAGAGGCACTCTGGTTTAGGGTGTTTTCCTCCTTTTTGCACTGGTTTCTTCCTATCTTTGTGGATTTATCCATCTGTTGTCTTTGTAGTTGTTGACTTTCAGATTGGGTCTCTGAGTGGATGTCCAGTTTGTTGATGATGAAGTTATTTCTTTCTGTTTCTTAGTTTTCCTTCTAACAGTCTGGCCCCTCTGCTGTAGGACTGCTGAGGTCCACTCCCGGCCCTGCTTGCCTGGGGGATCACCTGCAGCGGCCTCTGCGCTTTCACTGGGAGCTGCAATCCTGAGCTGCTCCTAATCAGCTATCTTGGATCCCTCCTCTCAGTTAAATGTTTTTCTCTAACATTGAAATGATTTTAAAAGACTAAGAAAATTAATTGTGCAAAACCTTTGCAGTATGTAAGAGTGGTACCATGGGCAGGGAAGAGGCAGAATCTCAAGCCAGTGACATCTTTAGGATGTAGGTGGTGACACCCAGGCATGATACATTTCAAGTCAGTTGAAAGCAGAAGAAAACTCAGGTGAAATCTCCCCCACTATTAGGGCACCTGGGATGGAGGCTGGCAGACCCAGCCTAGAAAGGTCCCTCCTTCTCTCTGCTCAGAGGAACTGGGGGTTTGTTTTTAGGACAGACAGAGTCTTATCTTTTGGGAGTCCATTCACCTATATCATTGCCTCAGTGAATGACAGCCAGGCAGAAAGAAGGCCTGGAAGCACAAAAACTGTAAGTTGAGGACACCTGCATTTTTATGTGCTCAAGGGTAACATGAGGGTGCTCCACACAGCACATGGCACTCAGGCAGCCTTTAGAGCCGCATGCTGCAAAGAGCTTCACAAATGCCCTGTGAGGCAGGTGAGGGCCGCTCCACGCACAGCTGAACCACAGAGGACACACCCAATTCTGAGCACAGTCACTGTTAACAGGTGACTGGCAACAGAAGGAAACCAGTTTCAGCGCAGCCTCAAAAGTTAGGCTCAACCAATCCCTTTGGAAATTCAATTACAAGCTTTAACAGAATTCACATCTTTGGATCCAGTAATTCCGCCTTGGGGGAGTTTATCCGAAGGAAATAATCAAAAATACAGAAGAGCTTTTATGCACAAAGGTGTTCATCAAAGCGTTATTCATAAGGGTGAAAACTGTCAAAAACTACACTATCCAACAATAGGTACACAATTTTAAAATTCAAGTACATGTACATAAAAATATGCAGCAATTTAAAATCATATTTATAAGAAAAATGCTCATAATGTAATATAAAATGGGAATGATAAGGTTACAATATTGAATATACAGTAGAACACAGTTCTGTAGGAAGAAATTCACTCAAGAAGACTTGGAAGGATGTAAGCCAAAATGTTACCCGAAGAAGGATTCACATGGCAAGGATGCATGTGGAAAATTATTTCTCTTCTTCTGACTCTTGCACTTTCCAAGTTTGCTTACAATGAGCAGATGTTACTTGTAAAAGGAAAAAATTAATTTTTGATATAAAATAGTATCTAAATGACTAAAATCGTTTCTAAACTGTATATGCTGAGAAAATTTTAAATAACATATCAGTTCTTACATGCAAGGATTCACCTAAGATCATAATTAAGAAGTTAAATATGCAATATGCATCTATGTGAGTACACCCACACTCACCCAGGAGGCAGGAGGTCAGTGTGAACTCCACCACAGGTTTGTCGGTGTGGCTCGGGGGACAGGAGCCTCCCCAGCTCCCACCACCCTCATGGTACTTTCACATGCTCCAAACAAACGCAGCTTCACGGCAGGTCTCCCAGCCCTCCTCTGCAGCCAGAGTGCCACCCCAAACCCTCTTAGAGAGGAATTCTCAGCCTCCACCCTCCAAGAAAATTGGAACATAAAGTGAGAAATTTCTTTTAGTGGACACAGGGTGAACTGCACACTGATGTTTGCCTGGCCCTAAAACAAGATTTAAAGCCTAGGGAAGGTGCCTCAATGCCTTCACCATTTAGCTTATCTAAGGCAAGACTCCTTTCCATTAGCCCAGAGAATCAGCAAAATCCAAAATCGTAAGAACAGCAACACAACTAAGGCCGTGGACTGGGCACCAGGCTCCTGATCACCTCCTTCTAAAGCTAAAGCTTCACCCAGCTGCCCAGGCAGGCAGGGCATGTCAGCCCCTTCATCCTACATCACGGGGAATCTTGCAAACTATGTGGGCAGACAGATGGGAAGGGAGACCAAGAACAAAAATGATGAGCCTAGTCTACAGGGACTCGGCTCCAGAGAAGGCCAGACACTCACGTCTCCTTATTTCACTGCTTTACTTCCTAGAGAGAGATGGGGAAGCTAAAACTGCCACCGTGCAGGTGCTTGCACACCCAACAGTGTAAACACAATTCAACACGTGATAGTCTCTTGAGAATGGGCAGACCCATTATTTCGACCCCCTCTGCTGAAGGAACGGCACAAGTCAGTTAATTTTTTTTTTTTGAGACGTGACCCCCTTGAGCACCCTGGCCTCTCTCTAAACCCTGCTCTGCTAAGTGCTGACTCCCAGTGCTCCCCAGACTTGAACATGAGCTGTGAGGATGAGGGTCCTGATTTAGCAGGTCTAGGTGATGCCAAGACCAGTTAAAACTCAATCTCTGAGGATGAGACCAGGTGGCGGGGAAGCTCCCCAGGGAACCCCGTGTGTGCCCGAGGCCACACTGCGAGACAACCTGGAGAGGCCACCGGCACCAGCTAGTTCCCGCCTGCACCAAATGTCCCCTCGGGGGAGCAAGGCCAGCGTGATGGCACTGGCCTCGGAGTTGCTGTGAGGACCAGCAAAGGACACACGGCAGGAGCACAGTGCCTGGCACACTGTGGCTCCAAAATGGTGGCCACGGCCATCACCCCACCACTGCCGCTGGCACACCTGTTACTCAGCCAGGCTGGCACAGTGGGGGAAGACGCCAAAATAAGGAAACAGATTCTTGGGAAACTCATAAATGTGAGCTGAAGAGAGGAGCCAAAGTATTCTCAGCGCAAAGAAATGATAAAATGTGCAGTGATGAGCAGAGCCGATTAGCCTGACTTGTTCATACTCCACAACACATACATGTATCAAAACATCTCACTAGAACCTACTAATATATATAACTATTATTTGTAAATTACAAATAAAACAAAAAAGTGAGCTGGGGCGGAGGTACAAGTGGGTGACTGTGACCAGTGGGGGAGGAAGGTGGGGTGACACAGCCCCAGGGGGTAACAGCTGCCATGTACCTTGGCTTAATATGTGAGAGGCACTGTCCTACCTGCAAGAATCCTCCAGGCAGAGCCACAGGATTCTGAGTATTCTAAACAGAGCCTCAGTTTGGCCTTTCCCTTTCCCTTGGGGCAGAGGAACCCCCAGCACCCCAGAGTGTGAGGACAGCGTGGCTACCTCAGTGGGAGCCATGTGGACCAGCAGCAGGTGCAGCAGGTTGAGGAGACAGCCCCAGAACCCTGGCCTCTGTGCGCCACACCTACGGCCTCCACCCTGCAGTCAGGTCCATGGACAGGAGAACTAAGAGAGTGCGCCACGCTTCCTCGGGCTCTTTTTGTCCAATGCCATTTCCTTTTCTTTTCTTGTTTCCTCTTCCTCCTAGAACTATTCTGAAGAGCTTCTTTATGTCATCTCCAGGTGCTGCTCCTCCCCGGCTGCCTCCTGGGGTGTGGGGAAGAGGGACAAGGAGGCTGAGCACACAACCGGCCACTTCTCAGTTGCTTCTGCTGCCCACCCCCCGCCTGGAGGGGGAGGGGTATCCATGAGGGAGTTGCTCCTGAGACGGAAACAGCTGAAGCACACACCGTATGGGATGCGAAGGGCAGGGTTTCCAGGCAGCTGGGCTTCAGGTATCAAGATCGTTCTAGAAAGCTTTGCTTTGCACATGCTCCCCGACCCTGCCTACAGAGCTGACGAGCTCATCCACAGGGGCCATGACCCGCACCCCACAACCTGGGAGGAAGGCTTCTACACAGCTTCGGAGTTCATCCACATGGGCCATAGAGTAACCAGGCCCCCCACAATCCGGAGGGAGGCATCTATACAGCCGCCAAGCTCACCAGCATGGGCCCTGACCCGCCCTGCACGACTCGGGGGAAGGCACTGTCACTGAGACCCTGCAGCCTCGGGAGGTTGGCTGCAGGTGCGCATGGAAGCAGCGAGGATGGGAAGAACTGTCCCCTCGTTCTTCCTTGGAGCAGCACCACAGTGGCGTGCAGTATCTCTATTCACACTGGAGCCACAGGGAGTGCGGAGAAGTGCAAGGCTGTCTCGGAGCTGACATCTAATCCGAGGAGAAGGCCCATGCCAATTGAGCCTGAGTCCCTGCCCCTCTCTCTAGGCATCCCAACAGCCTGATCTGCTCCCTCCACAAAATCTGAAAAGCTGCAAACTTTTGGGACTCATGGAACCAGAGAATAGGGTCACTTCTTGTGACTATTTCTACCATCTTTCCTTTTAAATAAAAAGCAAACCCCTCAAAATCTCTTTTATGTAAACATGTTCTCTCTGAATTTCATGAGGTTCCTCAATGTCACAGCCCAGTCTGTCTACGTGGAGATAGAGGCCCAGAGGATTAAGTGGCTTCCTGGGATGTTATGTGAATCAGAGAAAGAGCCAGGATCCAAATTCAAAAGCCTCTGTGTCTCGAGTGAGGGCTCTGGGCACCAGCCAGACTGTGTGGTTCCCTGAAAAATATGCAAACTGCCAGCCAGGCCCAAATCACCAGCACACTGGCATGTCCCACTCCTCCCCCACTCACTGCCAGCCAGGCCCAAATCACCAGCACACTGGCATGTCCCACTCCTCCCCACTCACTGCCAGCCAGGCCCAAATCACCAGCACACTGGCATGTCCCACTCCTCCCCACTCACTGCCAGCCAGGCCCAAATCAATAGCACACTGGGGTGTCCTGCTTCTCCCGGCTCACTGCAAGGTGAGTTCTGCCCAGTTGCCCCAAGTATACAAATAAATCTGAGAAATTAAAGATGGGGAGAAATCAAGCACACATCAGCAGTTAATCTTTTCCCTGGGAGAATCTCCCAGTTCTATAAAGAACAAACCATACTTCCCCTGCCTTCGATCAGCAAGTGACATATTTCCTTAGAGAACAGAGACTTGGAAGATGCTGTGAATACTGCAGGATATTATGTGCATCCTATCATTCAACAAAAACAGAAGCAAAAAGTGTCAAACACTTTTCCAAACTGTTACTGGGAGAGAAGGAAAACACATTATTATTTTGTCAAAATCAGTCACCACAGCAGCCTGAGCCCTTGACTGCACTGACCTCAGCTCCTGACTGCAAAGGTTCACTGCGTGCAGTGGTCTGGGAGTTTATTGCCTGTCAGGAGTGGAGGTGAAGCCTCTGATTACCTGGGGCATGCTCACCTGTGAAAGCATTTGTGGCCTGAAAACCAGCTTCCGGCATACTGCTCCCCAGACAAGCCCGTGCTGCGACTCTTGCGCTGTCCCGTCGAGGAAGCCGCCGGGCAAGGCTCAGGTCACTTCCATCTTAGCCTGTCCAAGTCCATCGCGCTGCTGGGCCGGCCTCTGGGAGCATCCGTGGCCCACCTGCCCGGCTCCGGCGCGGGCGGCGGTACCTGGCTGTGGCACCTGAGCAGCGGTCCCCACTCCCGTCAACCGTCCAGCCAGGGTGCAGAGGCCATGGCGCTGGTGGAGGGGCTGGCCCTCAGGCCCTCAGAGAATAGGTGCCCCAGGCCAAGCCACTGCCAGCATCCTGCAGGGTCGCACCTGCACGCGGGAGCTCGTGGTCCCAGCTGCGGCTCTCTGTGCTCCGCCTCTGAAATGGAAAAGCAAGAGGTCACTTCCCTGATGACTGGCAGAAGCATTACAGTTAACAGGCTTATAGAGGCCAGAAAGGAAAAGTTGCCAGAGCTGCCTCCACGACCCCACTGTGGTCATGGGGGCGCCTGCAGGGGCTGTGAGGGTGGGAGGAGCTCCATCTGCCTGCCCCCCCAAGGCCACAGCTGTGCTGGACCCAAGGTTCCAATGTCCTTCCTGGGCCATTCTGCCCTCATAGACACTCTGGGGAAAAAACCCATTTCCCAAGCTGGGTTCCCAAGGCCTTAGACTGAGGTCTGTGGTAGATGGCCATTGCAGTCAGCACTCCAGGAAGAAAATTCAGGACTTGCATGAAGCAGTTTTTACAAGTGATTCTCTTTCTTTCTTTCTTTCTTTCTATCTTTCTTTCTTTCTTTATTTTGAGACAGGATCTCACTAAGCCGCCAGGCTGGCCTCAAACTCCTAGCCTCACATAATCAGCCTCCCAAAGTGCTAGGATTATAGGCATGAGCCACATTGCCTAGCCTAAAAATTGATTCTTAAGGAGGAAAACAAATGCCTACAGTAACTTTTTAAAGAGAATGGTAAGGAAAAGCAAATTTAATCTATAAACTGTTCCATATCTTACATAATAATAAAAGCATTTTACAAAATGTTTTTCAGATTTTTAATGTTCATTCAATTAAACATCAAGCAATACTAACAAGAAGAATGTCAGAAGCCCAAAGAATCAGGCTTTTAAAACAGAATCCTGAATATCAATCTCCAATATTTAGGAAAAGAAACCTCTTTCTATTATCACTTCATCCTAATCAATTTATAACCAATTTTTAGAAATTGGTTATTCTTCTTTTCACCACTGAACTAAAGAAAAGAACTTAAGAGAACAGACCACAGAACAGAAAGGAGCCCTCTGTTAACTGCATGTTGCTGTAACTATAAACAGAAGGTAGTGAAGTAACACATCGCTAATAAATACTAATTATAATGAGTACCTTATAAATTAATGAAGTACTTTAATGATACTAAGACATTCAATTCGATTACCTTCATGTATCTGTAGTAATGTTCTAAGTTAATAAGGTATGGCCCAGGAGGAGTCCTCAAGTTTAAACAATAGGTAAAATTTTAATTAAAAAATAAATTATTTGTGTAAATGGTGGCTTTGAAGTCTGTGAAAATCTGAGAAAACATTTTTTCTCTGAATTCTAACATTCCACCTAAAAATGGCCAGCATGCAGGTCCTACAGGAATTTGGAAGAAAACTGGTTGCACTAGCATCACGAACTTTGGGAAATGGAATTTCCTCTGCCAGATGAAAACAAAAGTCCACCTGCCCTAAAACTTTGATTTTTCTCTGCCCTTTTCTACGATACTTGGTATGCAAATATGCTAGACTTTATTTGTTCTCGTTCTCTAAACTCAGAAAGAAAGCTGAACCGAGGAGAGGTTTTTGCTGTTGTTTTATTGTGGGATTTTTGTCTGTTTCACTGTAGAAGTTATGCTACCTCACTTTTTAAAAAATCATGTTATCCCTCCCCACCCCCAAACCTAAAATGCAATAAAAAAAAAAAGAAAAGAAAAGAAAAAAAAATCATGTTATCATAAGGAAACAATCAACAGAATGAAGAGACAACTGACGGAATGGTAGAAAATATTTGCAAACCATACATCTGACAAGGGCCTAATATCCAAAATATATAAGTAACTCAAACAACTCAGTAGCAAGAAAACAACCCAATTTTTAAAATGGGCAATGACCCGAAAAGACATTTCCCAAAAGAAGATATACATATGGTGACCGATATATTAAAAAATGCTCAACATCTCTAAGCAACAGGGAAATGCAAATTAAAGTCACAATGAGATAACATCTCACACCCATTAAATGGCCATTATCAAAGACAAAAGATGAGACGTATTGGCAAGGACGCAGAGAAAAGGGAACGCATGTAGCTGCTGGTGGGAATGAAGATTAGTACAGCCACTTTGGAAAACAGTATGGAGGTTCCTCAAAAGACTAAAAATAGAACCACCATATGACCCAACAATCCCACTGGGAAGGGAAGGTATTTTGACATACCAATTTCAATTCCCTATAGCCAAGGGAATTGAAATGGTATGTCAAAAATATATCTACACTCCCATGTTCATTTCAGGACTCACAGTAACCAAGATATGGAAGTACCCTAAGTGTCCTTCAGTGATGAACACATAGAGAAAATGTGGTATACATACACAATGGAGTACTATACAACCTTTAAAAAGAAGGAAACTATGTCATTTGCAACAACGTGGATGACACGGGAGGACATTATGCCAAATGAAATAAGCCCCGAACTGAAAGACAAATACTACATGATCTCACTTTTATGTGAACTCTGAAAGAGTCAATCTCACAGAAGGAGCGTAGAAAGGAGATTACCAGAGGCAGGTGGAAGAGGGACGGGGAAAAGGGAAATGTTGATCAAAGGTACCAAAGTTTCTGTTGGATTGAAGGAATAAGTTTTAGTGATGTTCTGCATTGCATGGTGACCACAGTTAATAAAAATGTATCACATACTTCAAAATTGCTAAAATAATAGATTTGTAACATTCTTACCACAAAAAATGATGATGGTGAGGTGATGAATATATTAATTCATTTGAATTGAATCTTTCTACCATGCATACATATACCAAAACGTTACATGGTACCCCACATATATGCAATTATTATTTGTCAAAAAAAGTAATTAGAAAAATGAAGTTATCATACATCCCCACATGTCAAACAGCTGTGAGAAAGACTGAGCCCAGTGTGGATCAAAATAGAGGAAACAACCAACTTCACCCCCACCAATCCTTAACCTTACGACTCCTAAAAGAGAGGCTGGGAACAGGTGTGTAATAGCCCCCGTGAGGTCTGGGCGTTAACATGGCCAGGATTTTTAGGACAATGATGTGTGCGGTTCCCAACAAAAGCAGGACAGACACAGTTGTGTTACCTCATCAGTGGATACGTGCCTATTCCTATATACACTCTGAGTCTCCCCCCAATGCAATTTTCAAGGTAAAACACAATTATAAATGCTGTAAAAAGTCTTCTTCCTCACTGCTAGCAACACAGATTAGCTGCCCTTTCTTGGAATACGCAGCAGAGGTGCAGGCCTCGTTCTGCTCAGTGAAAGACTGTGACCATCCCGAAGGGGCCAGAAACCAGCAGCACTCGATAAGTGCCTGTCAGGTGACCAACAGGCAGGGCAGGGTGGGTAATCAGGACACAGAAAATTCCAAGGGCCAGCATGGTCAGCAGAAGCCTGCAGGCCCTGTTCTGGACAAGATACGTGCGTTAGTTTTGAAAGCAACCAGCAATCAGCACGGCCACGCTGGGCATCTGTAGAACAAACACGTGGAAGTGTGACAGTTGGAGAAGCTGAACAAACACTGCCTGCGGGCCGTCCCTCCAATCTTCTGCTCTCATGGGCCTCCTGCTCGTGAGTTTCCACTCAGCCTTCCAGTCTCAGCCCAAACAACCCTCCTTGGAGATGCTTCTTTGATAGCCCCCAGCCTAAGTCCAGACCCTGCTACACAACCCACAGCACCTGGTCAGCTTCCCAACACATTTGCAGTCGCAACTCCACACCAGTGTCCTGACTGTGCCACACCTGCCCATCTCCCCCCACAAGTGCCATGAGGGCAGTGGCCAGCGGATCCTCCAGTTCCTGTTGGCACCCAGCAGGTGCCCGGTAAATCTGTGTTTCCTGAGCGAATGCATGAGTGAAGGAAGGTACTTGTGTGAAGCTTCCCTGAGTAATATATCCAGCACAGAGAAGGCTCAGCAAATACCTACACAACCCCAGCTCCAGCCGTGCCTGGCAAGGGGCATTTCCCAGGTCAAGGTGCTACTCCTCAGCCTGCTTGGCTGGGACCCTCCAGTCTGGTTTTCCCACCAACCCACTAGAAGAGTCGAGATGGTGATTACAAATAGTGATCCCGCTGCACTCACACTTCCCAGAAAGTCCTATCTAGCAAAGGCTTTTAGAGGTCATTGACTTAAATGCCCTCAGGCTACAGAGAGAGAGCAGGCACTGGCCCACAGAAGCTCAAGAACTGTGCCCAACACTGGCAGCAGGAGAGCAGGGCTGACTCTGGGCCTCTCGCCCTGAAGGCACTGCTTCCCATGCTACTCCTGAGGCCAGGAAGCTCCCTAAACCCAAGTGCCCTGTATCACCAGAGAAGAGAGAGGAGAATGTAGGAAGAGGCAACTTACCCTGACTTAAGGTCACAGTCAAGAGGCCCCACAAGGCAGCAAGCACATGGTCATCATTCTACACACACACACACACACACACACACACACACACACGCGCGCACACGGAGGTTCTATTTATACTGGGAAGATGGGCAGGACTAACCAGGAAATAAATTAATTCAATACTGCACTTGAAAAAATGTCATTAAGTCCCTCCCATAACAGAGCAACAGTTACTAAGGAAATAGAGCACATCAAATGGAAAAACACCCCCACGGGAAGGGACATTTTAAAAACATTAAAAACATGAACACTCACAAGCCTAACCAAGTAAGTTTCAGGATCTGTCTGCCTTACCAGTTATTCACAAAAACTTATATGAAACGCAGTCCTCCTCAGAGTCATTCAGGAATAAAAAGTGAATGTGTCCGTATTACAGCTATCATTAAAAGACACTGTAAAAACAGACACATGGGGTTCAGGAAACGTGAGGGTCACACTTGGGCACAGACGCCAAACTCTAATGGAGAAGTGAAACAGTCTTTTTTCCAAAATCAAGTAACATTCAAAAAACTGTAGTGCATAAAGAATTGACACCGCAGTTTCATTTTTTATTTCCTCCTGCTGTGGACAGACTGTTTCGCTGGCGGAATGTCGGTTACCTAGGTGACAGGCTACCGCTCCAGGCCCCACAGACGCTGAGGGCTGAGCCCCGGCCTACGGACGCCGATCTCTGGCCACTCCCTCACCAGATACGTTCCAGGGAGAAAGGAACACTGCAAAATAAAGAGGTCATTCTAAACCTTGGCAAACTGGGACTCTGTTGCAAGATTAAAAAAAAATAAAAATGAACATGTTTGAGGGCTGTACTGCACAGCTCACCTATGCACCATCTCAGCCTATGGTTCATTTAGGATCAACTTGGCAAAGGGCTTGTCATGAGAAGATGTGAGAAAAAGTGAGAAAAAGGCACCTGAGAAGCTATTTCTGACTTGAGCTGGCACCAGGTATCCCTCCAAGGGAGATGTCACATGTCTCCATGTGAGTGCTCTCATAGATAGTGCAGACCTTGGCAACAGGCAGTCAGTCTCAAGATCTCCTAACAGTAAAGAGAAGGAGGTGCTACAAATGAAACACCTCCTGCCTCCAGGCAGCCAGAGGCCGAGAGCCCCAGATGGGGACTCACCTCGCTTCTGGTTCCCTTGGTGACTCCCCGGCCCCAGTTCCCCATCTCCTCTTTTACAAAATGAGGAGGTGAAACTGGAGGTCCCTGCCATTCCAAATAAGTCCCCTGTGGCCACGTCTCTGGCCAAGGGAGAGAGGGCAAATGGGCATGAAAAGGACAAAGACGGCAGGTACAGTGCCTCACACCTGTATCCCCAGCACTCTGGAAGGCTATGGCAGTAGGATCGCTTGAGCCCAAGTGTTTGAGACCCACCTAGCCAACATAGCAAGTCCCCATCTCTGCTACAAATATAAAAATTAGCTGGGCATGGCACTGCACACTTATACTGGGGAGGCTGAGGCAGGAGAACTGCTTGAGCCCAGGAGTTCACAGCTGCAGTGAGCTGTGATTGCATCACTGTACTCCAACCTGGGCAACATAGTAAGACCCTGTCTCTTAAAAAAAAAAAAAAAAAACTAAAAAGAAACAAAAGAAAGGGATATAGCGCACAAGCACAGAAGATCCACACAGAAATCCGAGTCTGAGAACAAGTCAGAGAAACGGGCTGCCTATAGCCAGGGAAGACTGAGTTGGAGTGTTATGAATTTTCCATGCTACTTTTCATCTCTGTGATGTGGGCGTGCAAAATAATGTGTAGCTTTTGTAACACAACCTCCAAGCCATCCTCACCCTGGGTGGCTCAGTGGGCTCTGGTTACTTGTTCAGGGTAATATAGTTCAGGGTACCGTAGTGCCTCGCTGTAGACCACCAATTCAGGAAGCAAGTACAAAATCCAAAACATCTGATTCAAAGACACACACAGGCTGCAAACAGGAAAAGCAGTAATTATTAGAACATTCTTTAAAATGTCACCTTGACAAATCCGACACTTGATAAATCCTGAGGCTCTACTCAAATCAAGTTGGAAAGAGTTCCCCTCAAAGTAAACAAAACAGAATAACTGTCCTTAATGCATTAGTAAGTCTATAATTATCAACTCATATGATCTAGCAGCAGAGGAAGCCACAAGGAGTCATATATCCAACCCCTGTGCTGTGTGGAGGAGGCGATCCAGAGGCTCAGGGAGAGGGAGCAGGTTGAAGGTGAGTGTGGGAGGAATGCAGGCCAGTGCTGGAACCAGATGTCGGGATCCTGGCCCAAGCTTCCAGTTCTACTGTCCACGCACAGAAACCACAGGAGACACTGGCTCAAGAGGGAGAGCCTGTGACACTAGGAAGACAGCCATGTACACGTGCACCAGCCACTTGCTGGAATCAGGGAATACCAGGAGGATCTCCACTTTCCAAGGCCCAAACCAGACCATACCTGCAGCACCCACATGCACAATGGAACGAGAAAGGTTCAGGGCTTGGCCCGGGGGCAGATGATCCCTGGGCAAACATGCATTCAGAGGGCACCTGTCCTGGTCTGAGCACATCACGGACCCCTCCACTGTGGCCACCAGCCAAGCAGAAGAAACACCCCCTACCCAACCCTATCCCTCTAGAGGTTCTGCTCCCACTTCGACCTGGCATGAGGGCTCCGGCTGGCGGGCAGGGGGCTGGCAGGCGGGAGCTAGGCTCTGCGATGCTCCACACCCAGGGATCTCCGCCCCCACAGCTTTCTTCAGATAAAATCAGCTTAAAATGGGCATGACAGGCGAACAAGAAAGGGGGGTCAGGCCGTAGACTAACAAGTGTGGGCAGGAGGGGAGGGGGGGGCTGTCTCATTCTTTGGTGGGAGCAGAAAAGAATATGAACCGACAAGCTGTTTGTACGAAACAATTTTCGTCCCCTTGTCAAGCCACTCCTTGCTGTCAGCTCACAGCAGGCTTCCCTGGGACACCTGTGCCGGCCCACGGTCTTCCCTGATCTCTGGCCTGCACGACGCCACTAAAGCTACATCTCTTCATTCAGTATTTCAACAGCTATTTGTGGGGTCATTACTCTGGCAGGCACTATTTTAGGAGCTGAGGAGACAGCAGTGAGCAAAACAAACCAAGCTCCTGTGGCTATGGGGCCCAGATCCTCGTGTCCCGTCTGCCTCTGCAGGTGTTTATGGACAGTGCTTCCTGACTATCCTCGGCACTGACCATGGGGACTAGAATACAGCAGGTGCCCAATAAATGCTAGTTGTACTGCACAGAATTCTAGCTGAGCTTCAGCTGGGTCACCTCCTTTTCAATCCATGGCCCCTGTCCTGCATCCAGATGCCACACACAAGTGGCTGCTGGCCTGGGGGGCGCCCCATGGGGGACATCGTGGCTGGGAGTTTGCTGCACAGGCAGTGCCCAGCCCCATGCTATTTCAAACATGCTCAAACAAGAGCCTTATACAAAGGGGCCAGAGAACAGAAGTCCAGGCTCTGGTTACCTTGGGTTCACCTCATTCTAGGCTGTGTGTGACTTGGGCAATTTCTTAAGCCCCTGAACCTCAGTTTCCTTAGCTGTAAAATGGAAGGAATGATGGCACTGGCCTCATAGAGCCATCGGGTATGTAATGAGAAAACACAAACAAAACACTAGATCTAATGAGGGCTGGAGGAATTACCACCACTCCCAAATTACTTCAACCTGCCTCGGCAGACAGCTTATGAAATCGAGTATCACTAATACGCCTCAGCCCACCCTCTTCTGGTTCTTATCTGACCCAACGGGTTACAACGTCGGATTTATCTCCTAGTTCCTGTGCTGATTTGTCTTGATTTTTTTAAAAAGTTCCCAATAGATAAAAATCAAAGCTCAAATCATTCCATGCCAGCTAAAATTAACAACAGAGAGAAACAGGAGAAAGGATACAAAATTAGAGAAAGTGTGTGGGTGAGGTTTTTGGTATGAAATGTGGTTGAATAGTAGAAGAGAAAAAAAAATGTCAAGAAAGAAACTTGCCTTTAAAAGGAAAAAGATAGAGGCTCTTGATATTTGATTGTTTTTTTCATGTTTTCATATTGAAATATCACATTTAAAAAGCAGCAATAGAAAGAAAAATAATAAATTTGACCAAGTTTTTACATCTCCTTCTCAGAAAATAGTCATGCAGTGTCCCGTCTGTGGTTCTTCCATCCCTCTCCCTGTCTGGTTTGTTTCCTTTTTAAAGTGCTGACTTTTAGTCCTTTACATGCACTTCTCAGGCTTCCACATGGCCCCAAGAATGAAACTTGGCACAGAGAGGCCAGCCAACCACGCTTCTGACAAGTGTGGCGCTCTCATGCCCCTCTGCCAGGCGAGGCAGGCTGAGAACATGCATCTGTCCCCCAGGAGCAGCTGTCACAGAGCGCAGGGAACCCAGAGGAAGGCTGCCTGGTCTCTAACTAATGGGGCCACACCAGGACGCGCAGCAGAACAGACTACACCTTAAAGCTCAGACAAACTGATGAGTGATAAAACAGCCAATGTTCCCTACAGAAATCCACAATCTGTGCCGTATTAGTCGCCTGCATTCACAAAGCCTCCTAAGCATTCCTTGTTCACCAAGCTCCAGACCAGCTCCGCAAGTGCCTCTTAAATCAAACACACAGGGAACAGCTGAGCTTTCATGAAGCATTTCTGTCTCATTTACTCACATTCATTATCTGAGGAATATATATTCCTTTAGGACAAAGAAAAACTGTCCACTTTATATAATTTTTCACAACTCAGTATCCAGTTCAAGGTGGGTGGTGGTGGACAGAAATGCTCCAGTAAGACTTTTCTTAGATATTTCCAGGGGAAAGTCTATGTTGTTTGGGGTGGGCCTTCGAGGCTTTGCCTACTGCTCCATCCAGCTTAACGTAGGCTCAATGGTGGGTCACGTCCGCACAGCTCTCAGGGCTCACTAGCAGTTTGCGCTCTGGCAGAATGATGACTCCTTACTGCCTGAGTATGTCCATTATGACAAAATGTAGGGAAAGTCCCACTTTCCTCGGGAGAGAGGAAGAGACTTCTATTGCCGACAGAGAAGAAACAGACACAGGCCCATCTGATATCCTCCTAGAGATTAAACTTCCATTCAACCACTCTGCTATTTCTCTCATTTAAGGGAACCAGAAGAAGAAATACTTTGCAATCAATCGTGTGCCACCCTGGGAAAGTCATGGGTTGTACAAGCACCTGGGAGAAGCCACAGGCACTCATCTAAGAGCTGAAAGATAACCTCTAGACTAGCCTTTCCAAGAATGACTTGCAATGCAAGCAGCAAAGCCTTCACTGGGGCAGACCAGGTCATGGAGACGGAAGTGGCATAGCACAGTCAGTTCGTGTTGGTGAAACAACCTCATCTAAGCACAGAAATCCAAGGAGATGCATGTTTCAGCAGATGTCTGAAGGACAGAACGCAAAACAGTGCTGTCTGTGGTTGGCCCTGGAGTTGCGTCACCAGCAGTGAGTGGGCCCAAGAGTATGACACACAACGTCAAAAACCACCCGTGGGGCTGGCACACCAAGCCTTCTGACGGGCAGTCCCGACTCTTAGCACCTGCAGGAAGCATCAAGAGAGCTTTCCAACTTCCTGAAAGGCCAGGCAAGGCAGGCTGTGAAAGTACATCTGTCCCCCAGAAGCACCTGTCACAGAGGGCAAAGAACCCAGAGAAGGCCGCCTGGTCTCTAACTAATGGGGCCACAAACCCCGCCACTGTGTTCTGGAGCCTCCGGCCAAGCAGAAAGAGTTCATTAGACCAATTTCCACTGCCTTGGTAACAAAGGACTGTGCGTGTGCTCTCACAGAGGAAAAGCATGCAAGGGGTATTCATGGGGGAAAGCACCACAGACAGGTACCATGTGTCCCACCAGGCAGCCCAGGCAGCGGTAAAGACACATGCCCTTCTGGAAGACAGAACTGGCCCCCTCCGGAACCACATGTGATAGCACAGTCTCCAACAGCACTGGAGACCAAGGGTGTGCTGAGTTTGCTGAGCTTCAGAGGCACTGATAGGTGGCTGCAGGAGCTGTCTCATCCTGAGCTGTGTCCTCACCCACAGAAGAAGCCTCTGTGTATACTGATGCTGAAAGGATCTGTCTGTCCTACATGTCCACTGTTAGATCCAGGCAAGTCCACCAAAGAAAACCACAGGATGCTGGCGGCAGGAGGGAATGTAACCGCTGCGCTTGGCAGCTAAGGCCGCTGTTGATGGGGCTGCACAGGCTCTGAGAGGCCTTTCATGACCTAAGCCACCGTGGGCTGCACCAGCCTGATCACCGGCTTCCTCTGCATGGAAAGTCGTGTCTTCTTCAGATTTTTCTTTTCCCTCTCAGAATCTAGACCTTGTTTATTCCCTTCTCCATTGGAGTCGACAAATAGGAACTGACTTATTCCAGCCCCTACTCTGCATGGAGACCTCAGCACATTTCTTCAGACAGAGGCCCACAGAGCCTGGGGAGGACAGGCAGGGAGGGGCAGCTTTCCCACAACACACAACAACCTCATGCCCACCCTCCCTTCCAGATTCAGATGAAGTGAATACGGTTCCCCTCAAATGGCAAGAACGAGGACTTGATTTCACTCCTCCAGGGAAAGTAAGCCAATGCCACTTTCACCAAGATACTCTGGGCCAGTGTTCCCAAATATCCCTAATACCCCATGCAATCACCAGAATTATGCTCTATTTTTACATAAAAACTAAATAATAACAAATACACTTGAAATCAGGAAACACTCACATGCCAGTGGACAAGACCAGCGTTGAACAGCAAGGTGCCGGTGGGTGGGAGGAAACAAGGAGGAGAAGGCCTCCCACCAGGTGCAGGCCACAGCCGTCAGAGGCTCTGCAGGACCCTGGGCCCGGCCCAGCACAGCTGCCCACTCCACGGAGGCACTGCACCCAAGTCATACAGCCCAGGGCAGGACGCTGACTCTGTGAGCCGCTCTTCTCTGGCTCGTTCCATTATCTCCCTGAGTCTCAGTCTCCTCCTCTATAAAATCGGGCACTAATATATCTGTAAGGCGGTGGTGACGCTCAAATGAGAAAATGCATGAAAGCTATGTGCATTACAACTAACAGGCCCTCCAGAAAGGTTAAGGCTCTATCCTTTTCTGTGTGCTTTCTGCGGGGTGACAGTGCCAGCAGTTACCAGACCCTCAGGACACTGTGGGACGATGGGATGCAAGAGGGGAGGAAAAAGAGGGTGCTGTTCCCTGACTGTACAAAGGGAGGGGAGGGAAGAGCAGAGCGCCACGATCGCCCCAATAAACTCCCCCTCCATAACTGAATACTCAGAGGGCTCACTCAGGCCAGGGCCTGCTTAGATTAGAATTTAGCATTTTCGTCTTCAAATACTTGCATAGGTCAGCACTGCTTTACTTTGCCCTTTCCACCAACCCAAGCCTCCCCCATCTCACTAGGCTTCTGCTCTGCCCTGACCCACCAGGCCCTCATTTTCAGCCCAACACACAGAGCCAGCTGTGACTCACTCGCACTGCCGAGCCACAGGGATTCCCCACGTCTGAGAAATCACTCCTATCGAAATGACTCATCTCCTCACTTCCTTTGAATAAAAACATGTTATTATGTTCAATAAAACCATACAAGAAATAATACCTAAAAATGGTATTTAAAAAACTTATATCAACACCGAAAAATGGCTTCCTGGAGGAAAAGGGAATGACTGGGATTTTCAGGGATATTTTCACACCTCCTCCTTTTCTCTTCGTTTTTCACTGGCCTCTCCTCCAGATGAGTCCTGGCGGCATTCAGAGCTGCATGGACCCCTGGCCTAGAGGTAAACTTGGGCAAAGCAGGTTTTACAGTGAACACAGAAGCTGCCATCAAAATCTAAAAGCAGTCTAGCTGCTCCACCACCGTTCCCTTCCCTTCTCAGTTCCCATGGAAACAGACCTCAGATCGCCAAAAACCGGGTAAAGATAGCACCGTGCCCAGTGTTCCCGCAATCTGTTTCCATAGGAACGGGAAGGGAAAAGAGTGGAGGCTGGGTGGCTAGACTCCTGCAAATCTCCATCCCATTATGGGGCTGCAGACAGCGCCAACAAGCAGGTCCAGGGCCTGGGGTGCACTTCAAGAATGAGATGTCCACTCAGAGATGGAGTCCTAGAAGTGAGGCTCCCAGCAGCTGGACTGTGCAATCGAGGTTGCTGCAGACTTTTGGACACACATCCAGCAGGTGACTGGCCTTCTCAAACTGCCCTTCAGCCAACAGGGATGACCATTTCAGAGCAGGGGTCCCACACCTGGCTGGGTGGCACGATCACCCCAGACCAACTGAATCACTATCTGTGAGGGCCGGGGCAGGAGTCTATAATGTCTCATCAGCTCCAAAGGTGATTCTGATACACGGCCACTCTGGGAAACCAATGATCCAGACCAGAGCTTCCTGAGATTAAGGTGCCTATGAATTCTGTGGGATGTGGTGACTGCAGATTGGGTTCAGCAGCGCAGGGGCTAGGCCTGAGAGGCTGCATTTCTAACCAGCTCCCAGAGGATGCTGCTGGAGACCACATCTGATTAGCGAGTTTCTAGACTCCGGGGGTTTGGCTCTAGAACCTTCTCCACAAACCAACAATGGGGACGACAGCCACTCCTGCATTAGAACTTGCTCCCATTGGCAGCTGGCAGTTTGTGACTTGGGTCTGGCCTCCCCAGGAGCCTGTGTGGGGTCAGGACTGGGAGGGCTCTAGCTTCCACAGCACCCTCCTCTACCTGTGTGGTCCCAAGAGACAACCTGTGTGGGTAAGAAGATAACAGAACAGCCAACATTTACATGTCATTATCAGGGACACATGATGTTGCCTACAAGTGTGATTTCTCTAAGAAAAGGTAAAAGTAAATTCCACGTGGTCGAGGATCAAACATACCCATTTTTTCTAAATATTTATAAATGTAGACGTATTATCAAGAAGAATGGAATTGTACATGTGTCATTTTAAAAGAAATGAGAGGGGGAAAACTCTGGAATTTATTATAAAAAATTAACTGAGGTAGCCTTAAAATCCAGTATAAATGAAAATGTACAGGGTAAAAGTATACTCTACATTTCAGCTAAAAGTATGCAGTGTCACAAAAAAGTAGCATTTATTTCTACACTGAACTGCGAAATACTTTTAAACCACATAAACTCTTCAAAAGCAAGTTACTGATTTTCTATCCATTTTACTTTAATATAAAAGGGGAGCTATTGCAGTTTGTTTTATTAAATACACTTCCTGCCTCCTTCAAAAAGCATCTATTAATCTTTGAAAATGAAAATATAAGCAAAGATCTCAACCATCAATCGCTGAGTTACAGTATAAGCTTACTTGAAAAAATAATTTTCTGATTCTAAAAATGCAAGAGGAAAAATCAATTATTTCATTAGTCAGCACACAAGCAACAAAGATAGCTAAGCATTTCTGCACAGTCCTGTAACTGCGAGCAGCTAAAGAAAACATCAAACATACAGTCTGTGATGCACATTTTCATTCCACTGAAGCAAAAATACACATATATTTATACATGTGTGTATAATGTCACATACAAACTTAAAAAAAGGCCATGAGTTGGTGTTGAGACCCAGTTGCTTTTTAGGTTCTCAAAGCGTATGAAGCCAGAGCACTACAACTGCTGAGATGAGAAAAGGAAATGAAAATAAGGGATTTCTGCCTTTGCTTAAAAGACACATGCACACACAATAACAAATTAAACAGTTGTGGTAGAGGATGCCAAAGGACTGTGAGCTGTTCAGAGTTCCATTAAAAATGATAAAAATAATTGGGAATAAATGCAGAGATGTGCTTACACCCAGCTCCACTGAAATCTGTTAGTCTGTGAGGTCCTAGCCAGAAAATCCGTTGTTGATATTTATTGTGTACATGTGTTTACTTTGTGTTTACATGAAGACGCAACTGGAGCCCAGACAGCGAGCTTCCCACAAAGGCCCAGATGGTGAACAGCTCTGCACAGGCCACGCCGCCTCGGCCCCTGCTCCTCTGCTCTGCCGAGAAAACAGGAACACAGCCCCCACAGACAACACACAAACACATGGTGTGGCCACGTGCCAATAAAACTTTATTAACACAAATAAGCCCTGGCCAGGACATGGACCATAAACATGAAGTGCTGAGCACTGGACCATACCCTCCTCATCTTCAGCGACATGTCTTATTCAACTTCCATTCCACAGCTTCAGGGAAGGGAGGGGAAAAAGTCTTGCAGGGCTGGCCTCATTTCTGTTTCTCAGTCACCCTAGAGGGACCCTCCAGGACACACAGGCGGCCTAGCATTCCCAGCACGCCCATCCCAGCTCTGTACAGCTGCCACTAATTAACATAAATAATTGCTTGTTGTGTGCTGTTTTGTTCTCTGTATTTTTCTTGCATTCATCTTGTCTCTTTCATTTCTTCTAATAGTTCTAAGGGCAAGATGTTTTCATTTGCATTTTCCCTTAGAATTTAGGTTAGTGTTCAGCAAAAGATAGTGCTGACGAGCAAATCCTCTCCTCTCAAAAGATAGGTAAAAGTATAGCTGAACAGCAAAAAACTACACCATCTTTATGTCTACCCCCAAAGCAACTGTGGTGGCGAGGAACCACTTCCAGGTCTGCCCAGTGAAGACCAGGTGCACAGGGGTTCATTTGCCAGCACTTCCTGAGGCAGGGACCGGCCTCTCTTGTGGCATGCCTGGCAAGGGCCCATGGCGGTGCTTGGTGAATTCAACAATAAAGTGTGGTGAAATGTATGGTGAACTAGCCTTTTACATTTGAGCAGATTTATGGCACTCAGGAATTAAAATTGCTCTTAAACACCATCCACTTTAACCCACTGTCCCATGTAAGTAGAAACCATGGCTGTGTGTATCCAGAAGTCGTGCAGGGCTGAGTCCAGAGAACAGTAAAAGAAGGGTAAATCTAATGCTGTTCTAAACGTGATACAGGAACCCCTGCTATTTAAGGAGTCCTATAATGAATCTTCCCTCATAAATAAAGACATGAATTAGTAAAAAGATGTTTGTTCCTAAATTCAGCAGTTCCTTGACTGTGGGTTCTCTCTTTTTTTTTTTTTTTTTTTTTTTTGAGATGGAGTCTCACTCGTCGCCCAGGCTGGAGTACAGTGGCACAATCTCAGCTCACTGCAACCTCTGCCTCCCGGGTTCAAGCAGTTCTCCTGCCTCAGCCTCCTGGGTTGCTGGGATTACAGGTTAATTTTTTGTATTTTTAGTGGAGATGGGGTTTCACCATGTTGGCCAGGCTGGTCTCAAATTCTGCCTGCCTCGGCTTTCCAAAGTGCTGCGATTGCAGGCATGAGCCACCCCACCCGGCCAATTGTGGGTTCTGATGCACTCAGCCTCCCCCAGTGGACAGTGCACCAGTGCACTCACATGGTTTATGCTAAGGAGTGCAACGGTTCACAGCAACACAGCGGCGAGTGCATAACATTTGTGAGGTGGGCTCCAGCAGCAGCAGGGCATGGAACACTGGGCCTCCGGGGGCGCTCCCCATTCTTACAGGTGATGGCAGCAATGTGCAGCAGTCAGCCCACACCCGCTGTCTTTCCTAGCCCTGGACTCTGGTCTCAGCCTCTCTGTGGCTGCTCCTTCCGGAGCCTGGGTGTGAGAGGAGCGCAGCAACTCCCACAGCCACCTGTGCCAGAAAGGAGTGCCTTCCCCCAGTCTCCCAGCCAGGCACCCTGGGTCCTCAGGGAGAATGCAGCCTGCCAGGAGCCACAGCTTAGTCTGAAAACTTTGGCAGTGTTTTCTAGTAAGAAGAGGTAGGGATTAAGAAACATGAAGGAGATGCTGCCTACATCTAAAGGCAGCATAAGGCTCGATGTCACAGAAAACGATAGTCGCCAAGGAGCACTTCCCGCGGTTTCTCTGGGCCACTTCGGCAGAATAGGAATCGGAAAGGATGCCATCTCCTTATTAAACTATGTGATGCCACTATAAAGTTCCTGACATGGAGCAGGTACCCACCAGAGTCACTAGGGGCATCAACACAGTCAGCTCAAATCAATAAAGACCAAGTGAAAGTTAGAGTTAAATAAGGCCTTGAAGCTAGGGTTCCACAGGTCCATCCTAGGCCTATTCCCCTCGGTGCCCACCCAGCTCAGCAGTAGAGACCACAAGCCCCACCTCTGGACCCTGGGTTCCAAGTTCCTACAGGACAACCCTTTCCAAACTTCCAATTGCAACCCATTAGTGGGCTGTGAAGCGAACACAGGAGTCAGAACCAATACACCTCAGAAGGTGAGGGCAAGTCCTGCTCCAGAAGCCTCTGTGCAGTGGCGTATGCGTGTGTGCTGGCTCATGTATTTCTCACTGTGACTCATAGTCCTGATACAAAATCCACTTCTTCCTGGAAAACACTGTGCTATGGACACAGCTCCCTGCGTGGCACGCCACCTGCAATCAGGAATTTAATTAGCGCATTGGCTGAGGATTAAAAATGTCCATTCATTGACTATTTCATGCTAATGGAGATGCAGTCTAGTGGCAAGAGCTCAAAACCTCCCCAAAACCACCCACAGTTCCAAGCCACGGCTCCCTCCTGGGTGGCAGGCGTGGCCAGGCTACAGGGCGGGGCTGAATTACCCTTCCAGTTGCCTCTGATTGGAGAGGAAACAGAAGGCGTGGGGAGGAGGCATCTGAGTGCATAAGCCCACGTGGCATTTATTACCAGATGCCTGGCATCAGAAGAAAAGAAACAGAGGAAAGGATATTTATCTAAGGAGCATGACGTTCACTCTCAATATTTACTGAGAGGGAATCAGAGCATTTATCCAAGGTGCTGCAGCGCAGGGGCGGTTCTCAAAATGCACATCTTCTCAGATCACTTCTCTGCTTAGAGCTCTTCAAAGGCTCCCCCAGTGCACTTCAGATGCAGTGCCAACTCCAGAGCACCTGTGGCTTCTTACGGTCTGGACACTGCCTCCCTTCCACTCTCATCTCCCTCCACCCCGACTGGAGACTCCATGCCATCCTCTGGCCATCCTGAGTACAGCAGGAGGCGCCCACAGTGCCCCTGCCAGTAACTTCCTCACCAAGACCATGGCCACCCACCAATAGCCCACTCAGGCCACAGGCCCCCAGGCTCCTCACATGTGTGCCCTCTTACAGAGCGCCTGACACCTGGACATATTTTTCCCTTTCTGTCTCTACCAGGCTGGGTAGCTCCTAGAGGGGAGAAAATGTGTGTCATTCCTGCACCTCCAGCACTAAATACAGGTGCTCTATAAACACTTATTAACAGAAAAATGACCAGATCACCATTAGAAGGTGAGTGAGTGGTCACCATGATCAGTTCCCATGTCCCCTGCCTGTGAGCCTGGCCTCAGCCTTGGGTCAAAGCACAAGGTCCTCCCATAGCCGGCTCCCACAGCCAGCTCCCATATTCCTTCTATAGCCTGACACCCAACTCACTGCTAACACATATGCACAATGACTGAGCTGCCTCTGGCAAAAAAGACCATGGCTCGGCCGGGCACGGTGGCTCACACCTGTAATCTCAGCACTTTGGGAAACGAAAACAGGAGGATCACTTGAGGCCAGGACCGCTGAGTCCATGAAGGCCAGGGCTCCTGCCACCTGCCCCATGGCCCTGGGCTTCTCCAGTCTCCAGTATCCCCAGGTAACAGAGATGGAACCTGAAGCCTATCAAAGTGCCATAGCGTATGGAAGAAGGAATTCAGGAAGGGTGCAAATTAAGCTAGTCATCAAACAGCCTACACAAAGTTCAAGTGAGCCCTTGGCCGTGAGCATCTTCCAAAATTGAAGGTGTTCCCAAACAACCTGGTCCCCCAAAGCCACACAAAAGTATCTGGAGAAGTCATCTCAAAGACGTGGATGCAGGAGGCACTCTGGGAATGCCTGGAAGGACATCCGACACACAGCAGGCTCACCCCTGGGAAAGATGGACAGGTGGAGTGGAGGAATGGATGGATAAAATCAGAGTTGCTTTTGGTGGGAAAGGTGCTTTATGCCTATGTTTTTAGTATGTGTTCACTTTAAATACGAATTTCTGGTGTAGGAAACACCATGCATAACTGCAGCTTCCTACACAGAGAGCAGGCATTCCTGAGACAGGCCGGGGCAGTGCACACCTCACATGCCCACAGTGCTGAGCCCATTCCCGCTTCCACGACACCCAGGCCCCCTGCCCTCTGCGGGGCCCCTGATTCATCTGTTCTTCCTCTCTTGTTCCTTCTTCCTCCTCAGCTCATCCCTCAAAGTCCCACACTCAGCCTCATCAGCTCCCCTCTAGAAACCCGACTTCCACACCACCCATGCGCCAATGCCACCAAACCTGTTGCCTGGCACAGAAAGTGTCCCCTGGGTTCCACACCTTTGTCTTCTAGCTGCTTCCTAGAAAGGCTCACTTGCATTGCCCTCAGAAATACCCAGTTCTAAGAAGCCAAAAGCAGACCCTTCCTCCCAAATCTGTTCCCTATTTTATTTTATGAGACACGGTCTCACTCTGTCACCTGGGCTGGAGTGCAGTGGCGCCATCATTGCTCAGTGCAGCCTCAACTTCTCGGGCTCAAGCAATCCTCCTGCCTCAGCCTCCTGAGTGGCTGGGACCACAGGCACATGCCCCCTTGCCCAGCTGTCCCCTCTCAATTACACCCCTTGAGCGCCCCTGTGCCCCACTGTCCTCTCTCTCGATACATCCCTTGACAGCACGTGCCCCTGTGCCCTGATATACCCTCTCTCAGTACACCCCTTGACAGTGTGTGCCCCCTGCACTTGGCTGTCCCTTCTCTCTTGCTACATCCCTTGATAATGTGTGCCCCTGTACCCAGCTGTCCCCTCTCGCCACACCCCTTGACTACCTGGCCCTGCATGCTGCTCGCCTGCCTTCTCAGCCACCGAGCGGCCTGCCACCTCTCTGTCCACTCTCTTGGTGTTGCCACAGCCACCTGCCTGCAGCACCTGGGCCCCAGCTCGCCGCCGCCTGCAGCACCTGGGCCCCGGCTCTCTGCCTTCCTGCAGCACCTGGGCCCCGGCTCTCCACCTGGACAGAAGCTGCCTGGTGTGCACTGAATCCTTCCTGAGTGTACACGGCAGGACCCTTCCAGCCTGGACCCAGGTTCCTGAAGTGCACCTCCTAAACCTCCCAGGCTCCTTCCTGCCCCATGGAGTGCCCCACACAGGTCAATGCCTGAGACGCCCTCACCCCCTTTCCCACCTGCCAGTCCCGTGTGTTCTGCACAGCAGGACCTCATCTCCCAGGCCCCTCCACCCCACCTGCCATCCACACCGCCTGACACAACTCCCTCATGCTGCCACAGACCAGGGTCTCCTTGACGACCCAGTAGTTCTCACTCTGTGTGGACCAAAATTATCTGAGGAGTTTATTTCAACGATTCCGAGTTCCACCTCCATTAGCTGCGATGGAATGGGGCTGGAGAAGGGCTGGAGGGGGGCTGGAGGGTGCTGGAGGGGGCTGCAAAGCCCCCTTCCCACAGCCACAGGACTTCTCTGTGGACAGCAAACAGGACTGTTCCATGTGACACCCAGTTTGCATCTCGCTGTGGGAAAATGTCCTAAGAGTAAATTGACCTGATGCTGAAATGTACTTCCCGTAAAAGCCCATTTGATGGATGTGATTTCATTCAAAGCACTGCCTGTCCAGAAGTTACTAGGATTCCCCAGCTGGGTTTTATGTATTTATTTTGACCACAAGGATCAGAACGAGGACCAGTGAGTGAGAAATGTGGAAGACGGGCTTCCACGCATTGACAAGAAACACGCCAATGTGTCTTTGTTCTTTAATAATTAAGAACCATGCAAAGACTGAAAGGGTAGCCTCATGAGCTGCCAGCACCCATCACCATGATGCTGGAGACAGGCCAGTGGCCTGTGGTGGGTGCTGAAGAACCCAGCCATCGGATAGGACTGCAGCAGCTAACACCCTCCACCCCAGAATGCCTTTACAGAAACAGCAACTGTGTACAGGTTAACCTTTGCTGCATCTAACTCAGAGCCCTGAGGGCAGCAGTGACCTTGGGGACACGCCCTGATGAGTGTGGTTCTGATGCCAACCTTAAGGTTAGCCAGGACCTGGATTCCCACAGAGGCCATCTACAAACAGAGGTGAGGAGCTAAGGCCAATGTTTGCCAATTATGCCTTAAAAGTGGGACTTAAATACCAAGTATTCTTGCTTCTAGAAGCAAGAAGCTCTAAAGCTTTTTATTTTGAGAGGGATCAGACCAAAAACAGAATTCAGATGAAAAGATGAAACAACCTTCGTATTTATTCAGAAGGATTTTTTTTCTGTTGAAGTTTTCAGTATCCAATCAATATAGTCCAGACCCTCGTCTCTAAGTCTGTCTCCCACAGTGGTCAATTCAGGGCAAAGAAATACCAATCTTTAAAAGATCCAGTATTCAAATTTAGCCGAGCATCTGGCAAGCCTGGTTTTTCCAGAGAACCGGGGGAGTCATCCTGTTAGTGGTCTTTGGGGAAACAATCCCAGGAGGAAACCGTGCCAAGGATTATCCTCTCTGCCTGCTGAGAAGCAACCAGGGTCTCTTCCCAAACACTCAATTCACTGTGAGATCAACACATGATGTACTGTGAGCTCAGGATTTACAGACACAGACATTTACTTTGAATTTCAAATAACTGGACAAGGCGTGGTGGCTCACACTGGTAATCCTAGGGCTTTGGGAGGCTAAGGCAGCAGGATCACTTCAGCCCAGGAGGTCGAGTCTGCAATGAGCTATGATTGTTGAGTCTCCAGCCTGGGCAAGAGAGTGAAACCCTGTCTCTTAAAAAAAAATAAAATTAAAATATCAAATAATCAGTGTACCCTTGTGGTCGAAATAAATAATACATAAAACTGAGCTAGGGAATCCTGGTGACTTCAAGAGGGGCAGTGCCTTGAATGAAATAACATCCATCAAATGGACTTTTACAGGAAGTACATTTCAGCATCAGGTCAATTTACCCTTAGGACATTTCCCCACAGCGAGATGCTGTGTGATAACTGTGTGTCGGCAGAAAAGGACAACGTCATGGAGGGGATTCACGTGAACAGGGTGTCTTCTAAGTGACACTATCCATTTTTCTTATGCAAAAAGGTGGAGAAGGTTCTTAATAATGGATTTCACCATTCTCACAGAGCACTACAAATATTGACAATTATCACTTCCACAACAGCCTGACTTTGTGCTAGACTTGGCTGTCTCAGTTCATCCTCAGGTGGCATTAATGAATACACGTGAGGGAAGCCGTTTTCCCAGCATCTCTGCAAGAAGACAGCACCCAGACTTAGTTAGTGGCGCTTTCTATTTTAGAGACTCTCATAGAACCAGTTCTCAAGGTAAAAAGCAAAAGATTAACGCTGAAAGCACAGAGGGTATGGCCATGCAGGAGCCCCTTCCAAAGACAGGTGCCTGCTCCTTCTCTCCAGGAGAAAGAATAAACAAAGCAATGTGAACACGTTTCCAATGACTCCTAGCTACACTCACCTTCCCTGTCTGCCTCCATCACTCCCACTGTCTGTATCACAGCCTTGGCAGCTTCTTTAGCTACTTGTACTGCGCAACTCAGCAGCACCTGCATTCCTCACTAGCTGCTTTCAGGGTGTGTCTTGTCTCCCCAGCTAGCCTGTAAGTTGCTTACAGAAAAAGACACTATCCTGTGCTCTTTGCCTCCATCACACTTTACACACTTCAAACACAGAAGTGGAACTGTATCGAACACTGAGTTGAACCTTCCCCGCCTGCTTAGGCTGGCTGCTTCCTTGCCTCCATGAGGAATACTTCTCCATGAGGAATACTTCTGCACACATGAGTATAATACCACTCACAGCATTGCTGGCTTCGAGTATACAGGAAATACAGAACAAAAGTGTGTCCACTGAGGAGTTTTAAATTTATTTGCTACTTGTGTGACATGATCCCTACACACACACACACACACACACACACACACACATCAAATAATAGAGCTCACACCTGTAATCCCAGCTACTTAAGAGGCTGAAGTGGGAGGAGTGCTTGAGGCAAGGAGTTCAAGATCAGCCTAGAGAACATAGTGAGATCCTGTCTCTACAAAAAATCGTTTAAGCAATAAGCCAGGGAGGAGGATCCAAGATGGCCGATTAGGAGCAGCTGAGGATTGCAGCGCCCAGTGAAAGCGCGGAGGGTGAGTGGACGCCGCATTGCCAGACAGATTTTTATTGCCCACAGACCAGGAGATTCCCAGGGGGAGGAGCCCCACGGGTCGCCCAGCGCGGCTGGTTTGGCCGGCGCAGCTGTTTTTTGCCGGCGCGACTGTTTTCGCCGGCGCTGCTGTTTTGGGCGGCGTCCCGGCGCAGCGGTTCCCCATACAAAATACGTGGGTCCGGGTGCCGTTTTAGCTGGCAATTGGAGCTCCGGGGAAGGCAGAGCCGCCCATTCATCTGATTAAAAAAGGGGACTGAAACAGGCAGCCAGGCCAGGAGACTTCCCGGGCAAAAAAACGCGGCGCCCCGCGGTTTCAGCCGGCGCAGTGGGTCGCCGCACGGGAAATCACACAGATCCCGGCGCCTTTTCAACAGGCGGCTGGAACACCTGGGAGACTCTGAGGCAGGGAGCCAGGTGATCAGGCTCAGCTGGTCCCACCCCCACAAAAAACAGCCATCGGAAACACTTTGGATCCAGAGTTTCACAGCAAGCACAGCTGAACCCGGGGACGGCCCAGCTCTGTGGGGGGAGGGGGCGTCCGCCATTACTGAGGCAGTCTGCCGCTACAGAGGTAGTTTGCCATTGCCGAGGCGGTTCTCACTACACCGGTATAAACAGGACTACAGGGAAGTTCATACGGCAGCTGGGTGGAGCCCACAGCAGCTCAGCAAAGTCTCTATAGGCAGACAGTGACTAGGCTGCCTCATCGCTGGGCAAGGCAGCCCTGAGAAAAAGGCAGCAGCACCAGGGGAAACTCATAAATAAAGCCCTAACTCCCCGGGACAGAGCACCTGGGGAAAAAAGGGGTTTATGAGTTCTGCTGCAGCAGACTTAAACGTACCTGCCCAGCAACTCTGAATGAACAACGGAGCTCACAGCTCAGCACTTGAGCTCCTATAAAGGACACTCTGTCTCCTCAAGCAGCTCCCCTGACCCCCGTATATCCAACGAGTCACCTCACAAAGGAGTGCTCAGACGGACATCTGGCAGGTATTCTTCTGGGACAAAAACAGCAGAAGAAGAGACTGGCAGCAACCCTTACTGTTCTGCAGCTGCTGCAGGTGATCCCCCCAGGCAGGCAGGGCCAGGAGTGGACCTCAGCAGTCCTACAGCAGAGGGGCCAGACTGTTAGAAAGAAAACTAAGAAACAGAAAGAAATAATTTCATCATCAACAAACGGGACGTCCACTGAGAGACCCCATCTGAAAATCACCAACCACAAAGACCACACATAGATAAATCCACAAAGATGGGAAGAAACCAGCGCAAAAAGGAGGAAAACACCCGAAACCAGAACGCCTCTCCTCCTACAAGGGATCACAACTCCTCACCAGCAAGGGAACAAGACTGGATGGACAATGAGTGTGATGAAATGACTGAATCAGGCTTCAGAAGGTGGGTAATAAGAAACTTCTGTGAGCTAAAAGAATATGTTCTAACCCAATGCAAACAAACTAACAACCTTGAAAAAAGATTTGACGAAATGCTAATGAGAATAACCAACTTAGAGAGGAATGTAAGTGAATTGATGGAGCTGAAAAACACAACACAAGAACTTTGCGAAGCATGCACAAGTTTGAACAGCCGAATCGACCAAGCAGAAGAAAGGATATCAGAGGTCGAAGATCAACTCAATGAAATAAAACGAGAAGGAAAGAGTAGAGAAAAAAGGGTAAAAAGGAATGAACAAAGTCTCCAAGAAATATGGGACTATGTGAAAACACCTAATCTACGTTTGATAGGTGTACCTGAATGTGACGGAGAGAATGAATCCAAGCTGGAAAATACTCTTCAGGATATTATCCAGGAGAACTTCCCCAACATAGGAAGGCAGGCCAATATTCAAGTCCAGGAAATACAGAGAACACCACAAAGATATTCCTCAAGAAGAGCAACCCCAAGGCACATAATCGTCAGATTCACCAGGGTTGAAATGAAGGAGAAAATGCTAAGGGCAGTCAGAGAGAAAGGTAGGGTTACCCACAAAGGGAAGCCCATCAGACTCACAGCAGATCTCTCAGCAGAAACCCTACAAGCCAGAAGAGAGTGGGGGCCAATATTCAACATCCTTAAAGAAAAGAACTTTCAACCCAGAATTTCATATCCAGCCAAACTGAGCTTCATAAGTGAAGGAAAAATAAAATCCTTTGCGAACAAGCAAGTACTCAGAGATTTCATCACCACCAGGCCTGCTTTACAAGAGCTCCTGAAAGAGGCACTAAACATAGAAAGGACCAACCAGTACCAGCCACTCCAAAAACATACCAAACAGTAAAGACCATCAACACAATGAAGAAACTGCATCAACTAACGGGCAAAACAGCCACCTAACATCAAAATGGCAGGATCAAATTCACACATAACAATATTAACCCTAAATGTAAATGGACTAAATGCCCCAATTAAAAAGACACAGACTGGCAAACTGGATAAAAAGCCAAAACCCATCGGTGTGCTGTATCCAGGAAACCCATCTCACATGCAGAGATACACAAAGGCTCAAAATAAAGGGATGGAGGAAGATTTACCAAGCAAATGGAGAGCAAAAAAAAGCAGGAGTTGCAATTCTCATCTCTGATAAAATGGACTTTAAACCAACAAAGATCAAAAGAGACAAAGAAGGACATTACATAATGGTAAAAGGATCAATGCAACAAGAAGAGCTAACGATCCTAAATATATACGCACCCAATACAGGAGCATCCAGATACATAAGGCAAGTTCTTAATGACTTACAAAGAGACTTAGACTCCCACACAATAATAGTGGGAGACTTGAACACCCCGTTGTCAATGTTAGACAGATCAACAAGACAGAAAATTAACAAGGATATCCAGGACTTGAACTCAGACCTGGATCAAGCAAACCTAGTAGACATTTACAGAACTCTCCACCACAAATCCACAGAATATACATTCTTCTCAGCACCACATCGCACCTACTCTAAAATTGACCACATAATTGGAAGTAAATCACTCCTCAGCAAATGCAAAAGAACGGAAATCATAACAAACAGTCTCTCAGACCACAGTGCAATTAAGTTAGAACTCAGAATTCAGAAACTAACTCAGAACCGCACAGCTTCATGGAAACTGAACAACTGGCTCTTGAATGTTGACTGGATAAACAATGAAATGAAGGCAGAAATAAAGATGTTCTTTGAAACCAACGAGAATGAAGACACAACATACCAGAATCTCTGGGACACATTTAAAGCAGTCTCTAGAGGAAAGTATATAGCAATAAATGCCCACATGAGAAGCAAGGAGAGATCTAAAATTGACACCCTATCGTCAAAATTGAAAGAGCTAGAGGAGCAAGATCAAAAAAACTCAAAAGCTAGCAGAAGACAAGAAATAACTAAGATCAGAGCAGAACTGAAGGAGATAGAGACACGAAAAATCTTCAAAAAATCAATAAATCCAGGAGCTGGTTTTTTGAAAAGATCAACAAAATAGACAGACCACTAGCCAGATTAATGAAAAAGCAAAGAGAGAATAATCAAACAAATGCAATAAAAAACGATAAAGGGGATATCACCACAGATTCCACAGAAATTCAAACCATCATCAGAGATTATTACAAACAACTCTATGCACATAAACTAGTAAACCTGGAAGAAATGGATAAATTCCTGGACACATGCATCCTCCCAAGCCTAAACCAGGAAGAAGTCAAAACCCTGAATAGACCAATAACAAGGTCTGAAGTTGAGGCAGCAATTAAGAGCCTACCACCCAAAAAAGCCCAGGGCCACATGGGTTCACAGCCGAATTCTACCAGACATACAAAGAGGAGCTGGTACCATTCCTTCTGAAACTATTCCAAACAATCCAAAAGAGGAAATCCTTCCTAAATCATTTTATGAGACCAACATCATCCTGATACCAAAACCTGGCAGAGACTCAGCAAGAAAAGAAAACTTCAGGCCAATATCCATGATGAACATAGATGCAAAAATCTTCAATAAAATACTGGCAAACCAATTGCAACAGCACATCAAAAAGCTTATCCACCATGATCAAGTAGGCTTCATCCCGGGGATGCAAGGCTGGTTCAACATATGCAAATCTGTAAACATAATCCACCACATAAACAGAACCAAAGACAAAAACCACATGATAATCTCAATTGATGCAGAGAAGGCCTTTGACAAAATTCAGCAGCCCTTTATGCTAAAAACTCTCAATAAACTAGGTATTGATGGAACGTATCTCAAAATGATAAAAGCTATTTATGACAAACCAACAGCCAATATCATACTGAATGGGCAAAAACTAGGAGCATTCCCTTTGAAATCTGGCACTAGACAAGGATGTCCTCTCTCACCACTCCTATTCAATATAGTACTGGAAGTTCTAGCCAGAGCAATCAGGCAAGAAAAAGAAATAAAAGGTATTCAAATAGGAAAGGAGGAAGTCAAATTGTCTCTATTTGCAGACGATATGATTGTATATCTAGAAGACCCCATCGTCTCAGCCCAAAATCTCCTGAAACTGATAAGCAACTTCAGCAAAGTCTCAGGATATAAAATCAATGTGCAAAAATCACAAGCATTCCTATACACCAATAACAGACTTAAAGACAGCCAAATCAAGAACCAACTGCCATTCACAATTGCTACAAAGAGAATAAAATACCTAGGAATACAACTAACAAGGAACGTAAAGGACCTCTTCAAGGAGAACTACAAACCACTGCTCAATGAAATAAGAGAGGACACAAACAGATGGAGAAATATTCCATGTTCATGGCTAGGAAGAATCAATATTGTCAAAATGGCCATACTGCCCAGAGTAATTTACAGATTCAACGCTATCCCTATCAAGCTACCAATGACCTTCTTTGAAGAACTGGAAAAAACCACCTTAAACTTCATATGGAACCAAAAGAGAGCCCGCATAGCCAAGTCAATTCTAAGCAAAAAGAACAAAGCAGGAGGCATCACACTCCCGGACTTCAAACTATACTACAAAGCTACAGTAATCAAAACAGCATGGTACTGGTACCAAAACAGAGATATAGACCAATGGAACAGAACAGAGGCCTCCGACGCAACACAACACATCTACAACCACCCGATCTTTGACAAACCTGACAAAAACAAACAATGTGGAAGCGAGTCCCTGTTTAATAAATGGTGTTGGGAAAACTGGCTAGCCATGTGCAGAAAGCAGAAGGTGGACCCCTTCCTGACACCTTACACTAAAATTAACTCCAGATGGATTAAAGACTTAAACATAAGACCTAACACCATAAAAACCCTAGAAGAAAATCTAGGCAAAACCATTCAGGACATAGGCGTAGGCAAGGACTTCATGACCAAAACACCAAAAGCAGTGGCAACAAAAGCCAAAATAGACAAATGGGACCTAATCAAACTCCACAGCTTCTGCACAGCAAAAGAAACAGTCATTAGAGTGAATCGGCAACCAACAGAATGGGAAAAAATTTTTGCAGTCTGTCCATCTGACAAAGGGCTGATAACCAGAATCTACAAAGAACTGAAACAGATTTACAAGAAAAAAACAAACAAGCCCATTCAAAAGTGGGCGAAGGATATGAACAGACACTTTACAAAAGAAGACATACGTGAAGCCAACAAACATATGAAAAAATGCTCATCATCACTGGTCATTAGAGAAATGCAAATCAAAACTACATTGAGATACCATCTCACGCCAGTTAGAATGGCGATCATTAAAAAATCTGGAGACAACAGATGCTGGAGAGGATGTGGAGAAATAGGAACGCTTTTACACTGTTGGTGGGAGTGTAAATTAGTTCAACCATTGTGGAAGACGGTGTGGCGATCCTCAAGGACCTAGAAATAGAAATTCCATTTGATCCAGCAATCCCATTACTGGGTATATATCCAAAAGACTATAAATCGTTCTACTATAAGGACACATGCACATGAATGTTCATTGCAGCACAGTTTACAATAGCAAAGACCTGGAACCAACCCAAATGCCCATCGATGATAGACTGGACAGGGAAAATGTGGCACATATACACCATGGAATATTATGCAGCCATCAAAAACGATGAGTTCGTGTCCTTTGTAGGGACATGGATGAACCTGGAAACCATCATTCTCAGCAAACTGACACAAGAACAGAAAATCAAACACCGCATGTTCTCACTCATAGGCGGGTGTTGAACAATGCGAACACATGGACACAGGGAGGGGAGTATCACACACTGGGGTCTGTCGAGGGGGGGAAAAATGGGAGGGATAGTGGGGGGGTGGGGGAGTTGGGGGAGGGATAGCATGGGGAGAAATGCCAGATATAGGTGATGGGGGAGGAAGGCAGCAAATCACACTGCCATGTGTGTACCTATGCAACAATCTTCCATGTTCTTCACATGTACCCCCAAACCTAAAATGCAATTAAAAAAAAAAAAAAAAGAAGCCAGGTGTGGTGGCACATGCTGATAGTCCCACCTACTCGGGAGGCTAAGGCAGGAGGATCACTTGAGCCCAGGAGTTTGAGGCTGCAGTGAGCTAAGACCACACCACTATACTCCAGCCTGGGTGATGGAGCAAGACTTGTCTCTTAAAAAACAAAAATCAAGTAATACATGTCATTAAAGAATATTTTTCTTAAAAAGCAATCATGGCAATAATGTTCACTGTGGGAAAAAATGGAAAACACAGATAAGTAAATTAAAACATTAATACTCATAACCCCATGACCAAAGTTAACCAATGTTAATAGCTTGGCGTGTCTCCTTCAGAGCAGATGATTATGCATACATATCTTTTGCCAAAAACAGTATCATATTACAGATACTATTATATGTTTTCACTTAATATATATTAAAATTTGTTTTATGCTAATTATACTTAATATTTGGAACAGAGCATTTCTATGACCTCAGTATACTTAAGACCAAACTTTTAAAATTTATGTTCAACACTTAAAAGCCTGCTGACAAGATCAGGTCTAGCAGAGACGCCACAAGGAACAAGCATAGTACATGGCATTATTTAGAGACTTTTGATCCTGACAAGCGATGCAATGAGCCAAGTATCAAGCTGCATTACAATTCCACCAAAAGAGTGCTCTAGTGCTGTTAATTTGGCAACTAAAATGTTTCACAGTTTAAAAAATGAGACTGATTATAAAGACTCAAGGTATCTGAGACCACAACCAATATTTATTTTATTTTTATTACGTTACTCCTCCTGACACTACATTTTTTATCATGGAAATGAGAACTAGCATTATCATTGTCAGCTGTCAAAACAGTTCCTGAAAGCCAAGGTCATAAGCCAACAACAATCCAAAGACAATGTGATAGTTAAAAATGCAAAACTGTCCTCAGAACTGACTCCTAGGCTCCTCTGACACAATGCATAACAGGTTTGGCTTTGTTTAGACAAAACTCTTTTTGGCACCGGAATAATTAAAACACACACTTGCGCACTTGAGAATCTGTTTTAATTTCCACTCTCCTCTTCCCCTGGAGCATTCCTAAAGACTTTCATTAAGGGCAACAACATGAAGTCTGCCCACCTAACGACCCCCTTCTCCATTCTTCATATTCTCCAGCCTTTGTCATTGGCTGACATTTTTATGACTAACCTGGTAACGAACTACAGAGCACAGAACTGGTTAGAAATAGGATCCATTTTTCCCCCAAAGGTGAGTTGGGCTCTCATATCTCAAGCAAAGGAAAAAAATAGTTTTCCAATTTGGCTCATCTCTATAGGCATAAAAGTATCCAACAAGCTCATATCCAGCAATCCACCACCCTCTTGAGTAATTTTCAAAGAGTCATAAGGGCCCTTCCTGCCCACAACCCAAAGACTAACTATCACTCAAGAATAACTTACATTTACCATCTTTGTCTTCCCATTCTCATTTCTATTAAATTGGTTTACATACCATTAATCTATCAAACTGTTTCTGCTACATTTACCTTTTTAACCACTTGTTTTATTCAATTTGCCTTCTAAGATGTGTTCATATTTCTATTAAGGTCCAGCTAGAAACATCTAGATGCATAGCTAAAGCAGGGAGGCTGCAATCTGGAAATCGCCTGGCTGCCTCGCTGGCATAGAGGTTTTGGAATCCGAGCGCCACACTAGTGGGCTCTGTCTTCTAAATGGCTGCTCCACATCATCACACCTTGATCTCCTATCTGTGAGTCCCTCCATCTACAGCATGTAGAGGCATATTCCAAAACTCCACGCACAAGGTCTATGTGGACTGCAAAAGACTGAATGATAAGGTCACTGGAACAGTCAGCTGGCACAATCATATGAAAGCATGAATTTTACTCCCATGCTGATAAACTGAGAGAGGTTTCAGTCCACAGTGAGAGACTATCAGACTAGAATAGCTGTCCAACACTCCTACACAAACTCATACAACCCACAACCAGTTTCAACAGAACAGTCCATGTATGAGACAAAGGCACAATGACAGGTCCAAAAGATGGCCTCTCTCCTCTCGCTCACGCCTCTGCTCGCGTTACATTCCAAACGTGTGCCTTTGCCCACAGACCTCAGTGGGTGACAATCACAAGTGTATGCTCCTATCAAACCTTCAAAACTTGCCTCCTATGTCAAATCCTGTTGCAAACAGATCCAAGCAGGCAAGTTTTGCTCTACTGTGAGCCTGCACTGGCTGGTGGGGGGCAGACCTCATCAAGAATGGCAGCTGACATCATGCTAGGATAAAGAGGCTCCTCGTGGAAAACATGCAACTCATTATTTCTCATTCTACAAACTGTTGCAACTGTACCTTCTCAGCTGTCAGCACGGCCTCACCTCCAGCCGTAACACCTGCCTGGGTGTGGGCAGCGGAGATGTCATCCAGACCCCCTGCAAGACAACACACACTCCTGCCAATGAAAGAACCAGCATGGAGAGGCCCAGGAAGGGTACATCCTCATCTTCCAGCAGATGGAACAATAGAAATCTGGCTCAAGGTCATGGTGAAATTGGCTGTCCCTCTGGGGAACTATACTGAGGGCCTGGAACCACCACCCAAAGTGAGGTTCAACAAGAAGTACTCAGAATGTGTTAAGGAAAGATATACACTCTTCTTCAAATCGAACATCCCTTACTAGAAATCACCACCAGAAATGTTAGTATATTATGTATATTAAAATGACAGGAGAAACAGGAACTTCTATTCAGAAGTGTATTTTGAGTCAAAAAGGGAGGGGGCCCCTGCTGAAGGTCTTCCTAACGAGTGATGGGCTCTGCACAGATGTAGCCTGTGCCACTGGCCCCGCTCCCTCCCACGATAAGCTGACACCATAATGCACATGCAACACCCAAATATTTGGTGCAAACCTTGAAGGCTATTCTGAATTCTGAATGCAAAGTGTGATGGAGTTTTATACTCAGTTCCCACTCACCTGCCTCCTCCTCTGAAAAAAAAAGAAAAGAAAACAGTGAACAGAACAGAGGCCTCAGAGGCAACACAACACATCTACAATCATCCGATCTTTGACAAACCTGACAAAAACAAGCAATGGGGAAAGGATTCCCCTGTTTAATAAATGGTGTTGGTAAAACTGGCTAGCTGTGTGCAGAAAGCAGAAACTCGGACCCCTTCCTGACACCTTACACTAAAATTAACTCCAGATGGATTAAAGACTTAAACATAAGACCTAACACCATAAAAACCCTAGAAGAAAATATAGGCAAAACCATTCAGGACATAGGCCTAGGCAAGGACTTCATGACCAAAACACCAAAAGCATTGGCAACAAAAGCCAAAATAGACAAATGGGACCTAATCAAACTCCACAGCTTCTGCACGGCAAAAGAAACAGTCATTAGAGTCATTCATGACCAAAACACCAAAAGCATTGGCAACAAAAGCCAAAATAGACAAATGGGACCTAATCAAACTCCACAGCTTCTGCACGGCAAAAGAAACAGTCATTAGAGTCAATCGCCAACCAACAGAATGGGAAAAAATTTTGCAGTCTGTCCATCTGACAAAGGGCTGATATTCAGAATCTACAAAGAACTAAAACAGATTTACAAGAAAAAAACAAGCCCATTCAAAAGTGGGCGAAGGATATGAACAGACACTTTACAAAAGAAGACATACATGAGACCAACAAACATATGAAAAAATGCTCATCATTACAAGTCATTAGAGAAATGCAAATCAAAACTACATTGAGATACCATCTCATGCCAGTTAGAATGGCCACCATTAAAAAGTCTGGAGACAACAGATGCTGGAGAGGATGTGGAGAAATAGGAACACTTTTACACTATTGGTGGGAGTGTAAATTAGTTCAACCATTGTGAAAGACAGTGTGGCAATTCCTCAAGGATCTAATAGAAATTCCATTTGACCCAGCAATCCCATTACTGGGTATGTATCCAAAGGATTATAAATCGTTCTACTTTAAGGACACATGCACACGAATGTTCACTGCAGCACAGTTTACAATAGCAAAAACCTGGAACCAACCCAAATGCCCATCGATGATAGACTGTACAGGAAAAATGTGGCACATATACACCATGGAATATTATGCAGCCATCAAAAGCGATGGGTTCGTGTCCTTTGTACGGACATGGATGAACCTGGAAACCATCATTCTCAGCAAACTGACACAAGAAGAGAAAATCAAACACTGCATGTTCTCACTCATAGGCGGGTTTGAATAATGAGAACACATGGACACAGGGAGGGGGAGCATCACACACTGGGGTCTGTCGGGGGGAAACAGGGGAGGGACAGCGGGGGGTGGGGAGTTGGGGAGAGTTAGCATGGGGAGAAATGCCAGATATAGGTGATGGGGGAGGAAGGCAGCAAATCACACTGCCATGTGTGTACCTATGCAACAATTTTGCATGTTCTTCACATGTACCTCAAAACCTAAAATGCAACTAAAAAAATTAAAAAAAAAAAAGAAATCAGTGGGAAGAAAAAGGGAGAAAAGGAACAGAAAAATACCAGAAATTCTCTCAGGGGCCAGGAATTCCCATCTTCATGTCACCTCTTACCTGCGTAGCATTAAAGTAGCACACACCACCCCTCTCCTTCACTCCGTTTCCACACCAGGAAGAAGCCTTGTCTAAGAGGGTGGCCTTGCTTGCCTTTTGAAAAATGATACCAGAGATTTTCTTTGACATCAACTTATCTTTGCAAGTAAATGTAAATGGCCAGTACGTTTGAAGGCAGAAATTAGAAAATATCCATATCATGTCCACTAATGCTCTTTTCAAGACTATTCATGGTTATCATTGAGGACCTTGAACTTTCATTGACCTAAAAATCCAGGAATCTTTTGTCATACTTTTTTAGTGTTGACATCTATAATAGGGGCAGAAGGCGTCACCAGTAAAACACACGACAGCACGGAGAGTGAAAACTAGCCAGGATCATGGCAGGTGAGCGCTGCTTCATCCTTGCTGGGTGTACTGTAATACCATATATCTCCTCGCTTGGATTCATCTCACTGCACTCCCAATTCCACTACAACCTCCCTCTGGGCAGACAGCACTTTTCTGAGAAAGGAATCTCTACAGGATATTTGATTCTTGGTCTGACCCTAAAATAAACCTGTTTCCCAAGTGGATCCAAGATGTGATTTTTTTCCCCTCCAATGATAATAAGAGAAAATGACTTGCAGGAAGGTCAGAAGCCCAGGTCCCAGGCAAGGCCACCATGGCGGAGATCCTGCGTGACAGAGCCTGCCCCTCACTCAGGACACATACTGTTCTCCAAGGCTCGCTACAGCCTAACGTTCCTCATCTTTCCATTCCATGGCCCACCTACAGCTCACAGTGCCTGCGCTCCCTCTGAACTTGAAAACGCCTCATTCACATTGATTTCAAAAGCCAAAGATAGCCAAAAACAAAGCTAATCAATTTCCAATTGTGCTTTAGCCATGCCTGTTAGCTGGAAGGGAATCTTCAAAACACATAAGCTAAGAACGGTGTCATCTGAGGGCGAAGCAGGTTGGAGGCATCGGAACCCTCCCTAACGCTGCGGTTGGCCTGTATCAAGAAGTACTCAATGTAGATGCCACCAGAAATCTGGATTCTTAGGGGCAATCTTTCTGATCACCACGAACATTCATATCATTCATCGTCTCTGGGATAAGACCAAATCCAACTGGCAGTGTTCCTAACTAGGCATCTGCGAGAGACAACTCCCAGGAAATTAAGTTTCCTAAAATGAGCTCACAATCATGTCTATTTGCGATTTAAAAAATTCAATTCCTTCCTTACCAATATTAAATAGCAAATGGATCAGCAGAATATTGGAGTTAGCAGGTAAGAATATGGTGTTTTTCTTTCAAGCTGCCCTAAACAATGATAAAGGCAGGGAAGGAAGCACATCATGTGACAAGTAGTCCATTCCATTCTTGGGCAAGTCCTGCTGTTAGAAACCACCTTCTGACAACGGCTTGAGGTTTCGCCTCCCTGTACCTTGCCCCCACAGGCCCCAGACTGATCATTTCAAGCTGTGCCAAGACCATGCTCCCTTCCTCCACAGAAAGGCTACTGCATTTACTTGAAGGTCTCTTACAACCATGGAGTCCTCTCCATCCCTTAACTCCTCAGCTGCTTCTTGTGTAACACAATGTCCAGATTCTTGGCTCCCTGGAGTCCCTGCCTCAGAGCCACCTATAGTGCGTCAGCACTGTCCTTGTGCACAAGGCCTGAGGCTGAGCACAGACTGGTCTGACCAATGTGGGATTCCATGGAGTAACCACTGCACCGATGGAGACACGGAGCTCCTAGGAACGCAGCCTGAAAACCCAGTGGTGGGGTTCTGTTGGTTTTCAGCCGCCTTATATTATTGGTGTACAATAGTCTTGGATTTTGTTGTGTTTTGGTTTACTACTATTCTTTTCTCCATTCAGAGTTCTTTCCACTTTCCCATCCTAAAATTACATAGCGGAGTTTCAGAATGAAAATTTTCACCTTTGTTAAATTTCATCATATTTGTGTTAACTGATTTTTCTAGCCACCCAATAGCTTTCTGAATTATGATAATAATAATATATATGTATTATTTCCAGCTGGAAATACAATAAGCCAAACTTTTAATTATCAATTACAGACAAACTTCAAAAGGAGCAGGGTTAGAATCACTTTTCCTCTGCAACAAACTATTTTCAGTAACCACAACTGGTCATGGTAGAATTTGTTTTCTTTTTTTTCTTTTTTTTTTTTTTTTTGAGATAGAGTCTCACTCTATGGCCCAGGCTGGAGTGCAGTGGCACAATCTCAGCTCACTGCAACCTCTGCTCCTGGGTTCAAGTGATTTTCCTGCCTCAGCCTCCCGAGTAACTGGGACTACTGGCACGTGCCACCACATCCAGCTAATTTTTGCATTTTTAGTAGAGATGGGGTTTCACCATACTGGCCAGACTGGTCTCGAACTCCTGACTCGTGATCCGCTGGCCTTGGCCTCCCAAAGGGGTGGGAGTACAGGCATGAGCCACCGTGCCCAGCAAATTAGTAGTTTTCTTCTAACTCTGCACATTTGATTTATCCCATTTTAGGGATAAATGGGGTAAATTTGATTTATCACATTTTAGGGATAAATCAAAATTAGGGATTTGCAAAATCTTTTATCTTGTGAAAATATATATAACCTATGTATCTGTATAGATAAATAGATACATAGTTATAGATACACACAGACACACACACACACACACACACACACATCCATGGCTTTGTCCACTAAAATGTCCCAAAAACAATAACCTTGTGTCAGTTAATATCCCTAGTATACAGACTATGCTCTTGAAATGTAATTTATCATTTAACACACTAGAGCTTCTTGAAAAAAACAATGGCTGATTCCAGGTCTGGTACAAAAAAAATATACAATATGACTGTGGAAAATCTTGTCATACCCAATAGCAAAGAAGCCATCAAAGATCACTAGGACCACGTCAAAAGGACTCAGGAAACAACCAGAAAAGGGTTTCATCAGTCATGAATAGGATAGTTTGAACTTCGATAATAATAATAATTGTAATGGATCGAACTCATCAACTATGTTAAAATCCATGAGTTTATAATTATATGTACAAAATCAGGCATCTCTCAAAGATGACTGGGAAACTTGGAAACTGAAAGGAACATGAACCATTTATATGAGCCATACACCATAGGTAACCATGGCAAAGGAAGGGAAGCATGTCCTTATAAAAGTGTTCCAGATAATAAAAACAAAATAACAGAATTGCAAGATGGCCATCTTATAACTCCCCCAATGAACAAACACAGCTAGGAAGATAACATTATGTCTCCTGATGAAAAAATACAACACTTCTAGACTTGCCAAAGAAGACCAAATTCTGATCAAGCTTCCTAATACAGCTACTAAGTTACAGAAAATACAGAGGACAGACAAACACGTTGAATCATACCACAAGTCTGTAGTCAGCAAAATTCAGGGTGAAGGAAACTCTAGAGGCCAACAGGCCCAGGCTCTTTAACAAATAAGTTTCTTATTTTTTTCTGAATCCCTCATCCATTACAACAAATAAATTTCAAGTGAGTTGGGTGTGGGGGCTCACACCTGTAATCCCAGACCTCTGGGAAAACAAGACAGGAAGATCACTTGAACCCAGGAGTCCAGCGCAACAGAGCAAGACCTCATCTCCAATTAATTAATTAAATTTCAAGGAAAAGAAAGGAGTAGAGAGTCCACCTGTTAAAAATTAAACTTAAAAAACATATCAAGTTTTGTTTGTTTGTTTGTTTTGGTTTTTTGTGTTTTTCTGAGATGGAGTCTTGCTCTGTCAACCAGACTGGAGTGCAGTGGCATGATCTCAGCTCACTGCAGCCTCTACCTCCTGGGTGCAAGCAATTCTCCTGCCTCAGCCTCCCAAGTAGCTGGGATTACAGATGTGTGTCACATGCCTGGCTAATTTTTGTATTTTTAGTAGAGACAAGATTCTACCATGTTAGCCAGGCTGGTCTTGAACTCCTGACCTCAAGTGATCTGCCCACCTTGGGCTCCCAAAGTGCTGGGATTACAGGCGTGAGCCAACGTGCCTGGCCTAAAAGACATGTCAAGTTTTTTAAATTAGATAATATTAAACTATAGCTCAAACTTGGATGACAAAATTATGAAGAAATGTCAGGAAGTCATTATTATAAAGGTCAAGACAGGGGTTGCTCCTGTTGGGAGGAAGATGGTGTGGTGGGAAAGGTGCAGCCCACAGAGTGGATTCCTGGGGGTGGCAAATTTCTAGCCCCTCACTTGAATGATGGTTCCAGGGGAAACAGTCTAAAATAGTTGACTACACTCTGTATTTGCTTCCTATGTTTTCTGTACCTGTGTTTTATTTTATAATTAAAAAGGTAAGACTTTTAATTAGATGGGAAAGTCTTTTAAATTTCAAATCAGTCTGTCCTACTTTTTCTTCTAAGTCTGACTTATGATGAAATATAATAGATACTAAAAATAATAAGAGTTGTTTTTCTCAAATAAGTTACCGTAGCTTTAAGCAATGCATTTACATTATCCCAGACCTTTGCACACCTGGTGTGGTGGCAATGCATCTGTCCCGAGAGCTGCAGGCGCCTGTTGCCAAAGGCCCACAGCCACCCTTCCAAGGAGATTGCCCTTGGCTGGGTGGGACCTCCTCCCCACAGAGGTCATACCCAATGGCCTGCCCCAAACCCCAGCACTCTCAGGCAGCCAGGAGCCAATAGTGCTCAATACTGGGTATTTCTCAAAGAGTCCAAATCAATAGAGCAATTCATGCCCCGGAGGCCTCAAGGGATTGTGCTGAAGCAGAACCCTGGCTGAGCCTGCACACTTGCTTAAGCTCTTCCCCTCGACTGCCCAATCCCACACTCCTCAATCCCCTGCTCCTAGGAATATGGCCTCAGTAACTCACTGCAACTGGATTGAGATCTCAGGCTCTGCTTCTAGAAAACCCAACTTAAGACTCTTGGAGGCCAAGCATGGAGGCTCATGCCTTAGTCCTAGAACTTTGGGATGCCAAGGTGGGAAGAGCACTTGAGGCCAGGAGTTTAAGACCAGGCTGGACAACAAAGCAAGATTCTGTCTCTACAACTTTTTTTAAAAATTAGCCAGGCACGGTGGCACATGCCTGTGGTCCCAGCTACTCCAGAGGCTAAGGTGGGAGGATCTCTTGAGCTCAGGAGCTTGAGGCTGCAGTGAGCTGAATCGCACCACTGTACTTCAGCCTGGGCAACAGAGTGAGACTGCCTTTCAAAAAAAAAACACAGACTCTTGGAAATGAAAAGACACTTTTGTAGTGACCAAACTGATTTCAGCATAACAGAAAATAATTATTCACAGATACGACTTACTAAGACCTATGCTAACTAGGCATTTGCTCTTCTGGAAACGCTAATGCTATCAGCATGTCCCCCAAATATTTTATTACTTTATGTGGATGAGCCACTGACTCCCTCGTATGACAAATTCTAACACTGGCTTATGATAGAAACTCCTTAGAAAAGACAAAGAGAAAAGGGTCCTAATTGTCTCTTTCTAGATCAACAGCATAGCAGGAATTGAGCAGGTTATCCAAATGGAAAGAGAAAATTGGTCTCTTTCTACTTCCCCACATACATCAAGTCTTCCTAAGTTTTAAGTACTGTCAGGGTGCCAAAGATTCACTCCAAGCTTAGATTTAAAAATTGGTAAGACCTGATTAAATGTCACAAAAACATAACAACAGAGACTAACGTGCAGAAGCACCTGCCTCATCTGAAAGGTCCTCTGCAATGCTGTACCAGGCATCTTTGCCACAGTGTGACAGTCCAACAACTTCAATCTGCCCATTGATCCCGTTTATGACCAACGTGTCAAAACAGTCAGAAATGGGGGTGGAAACAAGCACCTCTCTCCGTTCATTTCCCTTTCAAGTATCCAATTAAATCAAATTGGAACCCTCTGTATTGACAACAGGTTCCAGAGCAGAACCTCCTTGAAGATGGGTATTGATGACACTAGAGACAGCCTTGGGGCACAAGGCCACCCTAAGCTGCCAGAGGACTCAATAAACAGTTACAGTACATCTACCTTAATCTAACAGCACAAGCCCTTGCCCTCAGTGCTGACCAAACTGCACACTGAGGAAAATGAGAATAAATCTCTGTAAAATTATTTTGGAATATATTTTAAAAGAAAGTTTAAGTCCATTAATGGATCCTGGGTTCAGAACCCCAGCTGAATAATGTCTGAAGGCTCAGCTGGTCACTGATTCATTTCCTACCCTCAAGAAGGATGATGTCTAAGTCATCTCAGGCCCCTTTGGTTTCACAGAGCAGTAATTTAGTTCAGACTGCCTATAGTTCTCCACATTTTTCCATCACACAAACAAATGACATAATTTCTAATCACAGTAGCCTCTTCAAAATTACAGACTATGCAAGAGTATGCACCCAAGAGCAGTGAAAGAACATTCCCATTTTATCCATTTCACGCTGTTAGCCCCCAAATCATACCATTTTTAAGAGCAAATTCCTTTTTTATAAATAAAAAGTTGAGCTGCAACTAAATCAGCACGAGAACTTCAAAACGAGAAATTTTAGCATAAAATTGACAATTGCATTCTCCAAAGAACTTGAAGAAATTAAATGCTAAGCTTTTTCTTATTTCTTTTTTTAGAGACTGGGTCTTGTTATATTGCCCAGGCTGGAGTGCAATGGCTATTCACAGGTGCAAACATGGCAAACTACGGCTTCAAATCCTTGGGCTTAAGTGATCATTCGATCTCAGCCTCCCAAGCAGCTGGGGCTACAGGTATGCACCACTATGCCCAGCTAAAACTCTAAACATTTTTAATCCTGTGAGTTAAATCACTATTGTATTAACTACACAAAAAAAGAGAATATTATCTGAAGGAGTGACATTAGCAAAACAGCAGACCAGGAGGCTCCAGGCCCTCATTCACCCAAAGAAACATTAAAGAAAAACAACTAGAGACTGGCTACATTAATTTTATAAAAGATCTAGGAAAACAAAGTTCTACAGTCATTAAGCAAATGCCTAATCAAGAAGCCACATTCAAAATGTAATTTCATTTCATTTTTATTCACTCTTTTTCTCCCACCTCCCAGCCTGGTGTAGCCTTGGGCTGCAGGAGGCAGTGGCTGAAGTTCCCAATTCCCTCCCTCTGAAGGGAGTGGAGCTGACCTAATTTGCAACATTTTAACATGTCTGAGGACTGCCTGAGGACTGGTCTCTGCACTGCCTAACTCCGAGCTCAGAAGGCAAAAACCACCACAGCTTGGCTCTCAGGGTAGGAAAAGGGACAGGAAGCAGGAAGCAACAGCGAGAGCTATGGTAAGAATACAGACCCCACAGATGCCTAAGGCAAGGAGACTGGGGGCAGAGGAATACAACAGAATTCAGGCCCAGCAGCCAAGGTGAGAGTCTTGGGGAAATTAAGCAAATTTAAAGCTGCCATCTATACTGGGAATTGAAAAGCATACACATAAAGCACATACCCAGAAAAGGGCCTAGCGAGGCCTTAAATCTTCACAGTGAGCTATCCCAAAACTCAGCTTATTAATGAAGCTCAGCTGATCCCAAAGATCCTCCCAAACGCAAAGCCACCCTAAAAGACAGGAAGAAGCGGCTATTTTTTTTCAAATACCTAATTTTCAATTTTAAAAAAGCAAAAAAGGAAAACATGGCCTATCGAAATGAAGAAAATAAAGCAGTGGAAACTATCCCTGAAGAAACATAGGCATTGAATATACCAGACAAAGATTTTATGATATGAGTCTTAAATATGCTCAAAGAGCTAGAGGAAAAATGGACTAAGAACTAAAGAAAATCAGGAAAATGATTTAACAACAAAATGAAAATAATAGCAAAGAGACCTAAATTATAAAATGGAACTAAACAAGTTCTAGAGCTGAAATACACAATAACTGAATTGACAAATGCTCCTATATTTTGAAAAATATACTAGAGGAACTGAACAGCAAACTCAAACAGGTAAAAGAAAGAATAAGAAAATCTAAAGACAGGTCATTAAAACTACTGAATCTGAGGGGGCAGAAAGAAGAATTTATTCTTGGAATGCAGGAAGTTCAACATGTGAAAATTGATCAATGTAATGTATCACATTAACAGAAGGAAGAACAAACACCACATGATCATCTCAATTGATGCAGAAAATCATTTGACAAAATTCAACACCATTCATGATTTTTTAAAAAACACTCAATAAACTAGGAATAAAAGAAAACTACCTCAACACTATGAAGGCCATGTATGAAAAATCCATAACTAACACCGTACTCAAAAGTTAAAGACTAAAAACATTTTCTCTAAGATAAGGAATAAGACAAGAAAGTCCCCTTTTGCCACTTCTATAAAACACAGTACATGTCTTAGCCAAAGCAATCAGGCAAGAAAAAGAAATAAGAAAGAAAAAAGTAAAGTTACCTCCGTTCACAGATGACATTTTCTTATATGTAGAAAACCCTAAAGATTCCCTTTTTTAAAAAAAATGTATTAGAACTAATGAACATAAAACATAAACAAACATAAACAAAGCTGTCATAAACAAAATCAACACGCAAATATCAGTTGCATTATTATACACTAACAACAAACAATCCTAAAAGGAAATTTAAAAACAATTCCTTAATGTCAGAAATAATAAAACATTTAGGAATAAACTTTACCAAGGAAGTAAAAGACCTGTGCACTAAAAACTACAAATGCAGATGAAAGAAATTAAGACACCAATGAATGGAAAGACATTCCATGTTCATAGATTGGAAAATAATATTTTTAAGATATCAGTACTACCCAAAGTGATCTACAGATTCAATGTAATTCCTATCAAAATTCCAATGATGTTTTTTTGCAAAATAGAAAAATCCATTCTGGAATTCATATAAAATATCAAAGGACCCTGAATAGCCAAAACAATTTTAGGGGGGGAAAAAATAGTTGGAGGACCCACATTTCCTGATTTCAAAACTTGCTAGAACAAAACTACAATAATCATGACAGTGTGATACTGGCATAAAGACAGACATATACATCAATGGAATAGAATACAGAATCCAGAAACAAAACTTAACAGATATGATCCAACAATTTTTGACAAGGATGCCAGGCCCATTCAATGGGAAAGAATAGTATTCAACAAATGGGTTGGAAAAACTGAATATCCACATGCAAAAAAATGAAGTTGGACCCTTACCCTATACCATATATAAAAATTAACTCAAAATGAATAAAAAACCTAGACACAAACACTAAAATTACAAAACTCTTAGGAGAAAACAAAGGGAGAAAGCTTTATGACATTGCCTATGGCAACAATTTCTTTAATATGACACTGAAAGCACAGGCAACAAAAGAAAAAATAGAGAAACTGAACTTCATCAAAATTAAGAAATTTTGAGCATCCAAAGACACATCAAGAAAGTGAAAAGGAGTCCACCAATACAGAGGTAGTCCACCATTAACAAGGCAGTCTGCCATTACAGAGGCAGTCCACCTTTAGTGAGGCAGACTGCCATTACCGAGGCAGTTCTAACTATACTTCTGTAAATGAAACTGCATGAAAGTTCACACAGCAGCTGGGCAGAGCCCACGACAGCTCAGCAACGCCTCTGGTGGCAGACTGTGACTAGGCTACCTCCTTGCTGGGCAGGGCATCACTGAAAAAAAGCAGCAGTACATCAGGAACTTATAAAAAAGCCCCACCTTCCCAGGACACAGCACCTGGGAAAAAAGGCGGTTATGAGTTCCGCTGCAGCAGACTTAAACATACCTGCCCAGCAGCTCTGAATGGAACAACGGAGCTCACACCTCCACACTTGAGCTCCTATAAGAGACAGATTGTCTCCTTAAGCAGCTCCCCAACTCCCGTGTATCCAAACAGACACCTCATAAAGGAGAGCTCAGGCTACATCTGGCAGGTATCCTTCTGGGACGAAGATAACAGAAGAAGAAACTGGCAGCAACCCTTACAGTTCTACAGCCACCAAAGGTGATCCCTAGGCAAGCAGGGTCTGGAGTGGACCTCCAGCAGTCCTGCAGCAGAGGGGCCTGACTGTTAGAAGGAAAACTAAAAAACAGAAAGAAATAACTTCAACATCAACAAAAAGGACGTCCACTCAGAGACCCCATCCGAAAGTCACCAACAACTACAAAGACTACAGGTAGATAAATCCACAAAGATGGGAAGAAACCAGCACAAAAAGGATGAAAACACCCAAAATCAGAACGCCTCTCCTTCTCCAAGGGATCACATCTCCTCACCAGCAAGGGGACAAAGCTGGATAGAGAATGAGTCTGATGAATTGACAAAAACAGGCTTCAGAAGGTGGGTAATAACAAACTTCTCTGAGCTAAAAGAACATGTTCTAACCCCATGCAAAGAAACTAAGAATCTTGAAAAAAGGTTTGATGAAATGCTAATGAGAATAAATAGCTTAGAGAAGAATATAAATGACTTAATGGAGCTGAAAAATACAACACGAGAACTTTGCGAAGCATACACAAGTTTCAATAGCCAAATTGACCAAGCAGAAGAAAGAATATAAGAGATTGAAGATCAACTCAATGAAATAAAACAAGAAGCAAGATTAGAGAAAAAAGACTGAAAAGAAATGAACAAAGCCTCTAAGAAATATGGAATTATGTGAAAAGACCTAATCTACATTTGATACCCTGAATAGCCCAAACAATTTTAGGAGGAAAAAAAAAGTCGGAGGACCCACAATTCCTGATTTCAAAACTTGCTAGAACAAAGCTACTTAAATGTGATGGAGAGCATGAATCCAAGCTGGAAAACACTCTTCAGGATATTACCCAGGAAAACTTCCGCAAGCTAGCAAGGCAGGCCATATTCAAGTTCAGGAAATACAGAGGACACCACAAAGATATTCCTCAAGAAGAGCAACTCCAAGACACATTAATTGTCAGATTCACCAGGGTTGAAATGAAGGAAAAAATGCTAAGGGCAGCCAGAGAGAAAGCTCAGGTTACCCACAAAGGGAAGCCCATCAGACTCACAGCGGATCTCTTGGCAGAAACCCTACAAGCCAGAAGAGAATGGGGGGAAATATTCAAAATCCTCAAAGAAAATAACTTTCAACCTAGAATTTCATATCCAGCCAAACTAAGCTTCATAAGTGAAGGAAAAATAAAATCCTTTACGAACAAGCAATTGCTGAGAGATTTCGTCACCACCAGGTCTTCCTTACAAGAGCTCCTGAAAGAAGCACTAAACATAGAAAGGAACAACAAGTACCAGCCACTCCGAAAACATACAAAATGGTAAAGAGCATCCACACAATGAAGAAACGGCATCAACTAACAGGAAAAACAACGAGCTAGCCTCAAAATGGCAGGATCAAACTCATATATAACAATATTAACCTTAAACATAAATGGGCTAAATACCCAATCAAAAGACACAGACTGGCAAATTGGATAAAAAGTCAAAACCCATTGGTGTGCTGTACCCAGGAAACCCATCTCACGTACAAGGACACACATAGGCTCAAAATAAAGGGATGGAGGAAGATTTACCAAGCAAACGGAGAGCAAAAAAAACAGGAGTTGCAATCCTAGTCTCTGATAAAATACACTTTAAACCAACAAAGATCGAAAGAGAAAAAGAAGGGTATTACATCATGGTAAAAGGATCAATGCAACAAGAAGAGCTAATAATCCTAAATATATATGCACCCAGTACAGGAGCACCCAGATACATAAAGCAAGTTCTTAGCAACCTACAAAGAGATGTAGACTCCCAAACAATAATAGTGGGAGACTTTAACACTCCACTGCCAATATTAGACAGATTAACGACACAGAAAATTAACAAGGATATCCAGTACTTGAACTCAGATATGGACCAAGCAAACCTAATAGACATCTACAGAACTCTTCACCCCAATCCACAGAATATACATTCTTCTCAGCACCACATTGCACCTACTCTAAAATTGACCACATAATTGGAAGTAAATCACTCCTCAGCAAATGCAAAAGAACAGAAATCATAACAGTCTCTCAGACCACAGTGCAATCAAATTAGAACTCAGGATTAAGAAAATAACTCAGAAGTGGACAACTTCATGGAAACTGAACAACTAGCTCTTAAATGTTGACTGGATAAACAATGAAATGAAGGCAGAAATAAAGATGTTCTTCGAAACCAACGAGAACGAAGACACAACATACCTGAATCTCTGGGACACATATAAAGCAGTGTCTACAAGAAAATTTATAGCAATAAATGCCCACATGAGAACAAAGGAAAGATCTAAAATCAACACCCTACCATCAAAATTGAAAGAGCCAGAGGAACAAGATAAAAAAACTCAAAAGCTAGCAGAAGACAAGAAATAACTAAGATCAGAGCAGAACTGAAGGAGACAGAGACACAAAAAACCCTTCAAAAAATCAATAAATCCAGGAACTGGTTTTCTGAAAGATCAACTAAATAGACCGCTAGACAGATAAATAAAAAGAGACGAATCAAACAGATGCAATAAAAAATGATAAAGGGGATATCAGAACCGATTCCACAGAAATACAAACTACCATCAGAGATTGCTACAAACAACTCTATGCACATAAACTAGTAAACCTGGAAGCAATGGAAAAATTCCTGGACACTTACATCCTTGCAAGCCTAAACCAGGAAGAAGTTGAAACCCTGAATAGACCAATAACAAGGGCTGAAGTTGAGGCAGCAAGTAATAGCCTACCAATGAAAAAAAGGCCAGGTCCAGACGGGTTCACAGACAAATTCTACCAGACATACAAAGAGGAGCTGGTACCACTCCTTCTGAAACTATTCCAGACAATCCAAAAAGAGGGAATCCTTCCCAAATCATTTTATGAGACCAGCATCATCCTGATACCAAAACCCAGCAGAGACTGAAAAATAAAAGAAAACTTCAGGCCAATATCCATGATGAACATAGATGCAAAAGTCTTCAATAAAGTACTGGCAAACCAATTGCAACAACACATCAAAAAGCTTACCCATCACGATCAGTAGGCTTCATCCCAGGGATGCAAGACTGGTTCAACATACACAAGTCTATAAACATAATCCACCACATAAACAGAACCAAAGACAAAAACCACATGATTATCTCAATAAATGTAGAGAAGGCCTTTGACAAAATTCAACAGCCCTTTATGCTAAAAACTCTCAATAAACTAGGTATCGACGGAACGTATCTCAAAATAATAAAAGCTATTCACGACAAACCCACAGCCAATATCATACTGAATGGGCAAAAACTGGAAGCATTCCCTTTGAAATCTGGCACTAGACAAGGATGCCCCTCTCTCACCACTCCTAATTCAACATAGTATTGGAAGTTCTAGCCAGAGGAATCAGGCAAGAAAAAGAAATATACAGTACTCAATTAGGAAAGGAGGAAATCAAATTTTCTCTATTTGCAGACGACATGATTGTATACTTAGGAGACCCCATCGTCTCAGCCCAAAATCTCCTGAAACTGATAAGCAACTTCAGCAAAGTCTCAGGATACAAAATCAATGTGCAGAAATCACAAGCATTCCTATACACCAATAACAGGCTTAAAGAGAGCCAAATCAAGAATGAACTGCCATTCACAATTGCCACAAAGAGAATAAAATACCTAGGAATATAACTAACAAAGGATGTAAAGGACCTCTTCAAGGAGAACTACAAACTACTGCTCAAGGAAATGAGAGAGGACACAAACAGATGGAGAAACATGCCATGCACATGGTGAGGAAGAATCAATATTGTGAAAATGGCCATACTGCCCAAAGTAATTTATACATTCAACACTCTCCCCATAAGCTACCTATGACCCTCTTCAAAGAACTGGAAAAAACCACCTTAAACTTCATATGGAACCAAAAGAGAACCCGCGTAGCCAAGACAATCCTAAGCAAAAAGAACAAAGCTGGAGCCATCACGCTACCTGACTTCAAACTATACTACAAGCCTACAGTAATCAAAACAGCATGGTACTGGTACCAAAACAGAGATATAGACCAAAGGAACAGAACAGACGCCGTGGAGGCAATGCCACACATCTACAACCATCCGATCTTTGACAAACCTGACAAAAACAAGCAACGGGGAATTGATTCTCTGTTTATTAAGTGGTATTGGGAAAACTGGCTAGCCATGTGCAGAAAACAGAAACTGGACTCCTTCCTGACACCTTACACTAAAATTAACTCCAGATGGATCAAAGACTTAAACATAAGACCTAACACCATAAAAACCCTAGAAGAAAACCTAGGAAAACCATTCAGGACATAGGCATAGGCAAGGACTTCATGACTAAAACACCAAAAGCATTGGCAACAAAAGCCAAAATAGACAAATGGAATCTAATTAAACTCCAGAGCTTCTCTACAGCAAAAGAAACAATCATTAAAGTGAACTGGCAACCAACAGAATGGGAAAAAGTTTTTGCAATCTACCCATCTGACAAAAGAGCTAATATCCAGAACTACAAAGAACTAAAACAGACTTACAAGAAAAAACAAACAAACCCATTTGAAACTGGGAGAAGAACGCAAACAGACGCTTTTCAAAAGAAGACATATATGATGCCAACAAACACATGAAAAAATGCTCATCATCACTGGTCATTAGAGAAATGCAAATCAAAACCACATTGAGATACTATCTCATGCCAGTTAGAATGGCGATCATGAAAAAATCTGGGCACAACACATGCTGGAGAGGAGACAACAGATGCAGTGTGGAGAAACAGGAACACCTTTACACTGGTGGTGGGAGTGTAAATTAGTTCAACCATTGTGGAAGACACTGTGGCGATTCCTCAAGGACCTAGAAATAGAAATTCCATTTGACCCAGCAATCCCATTACTGGGTATATATCCAAAGGATTATGAATGTTTTATTATAAAGACATATGCACACGTTTGTTCATTGTGGTACTGTTTACAATAGCAAAGACTTGGAACCAATCCAAATGCCCATCGATGATAGACTGGACAGGGAAAATGTGGCATATATACACCATGGAATACTATGCAGCCATAAAAAACAATGAGTTCCTGTCCTTTGTAGGGACATGGATGAATCTGGAAACCATCATTCTCAGCAAACTGACACAAGAACAGAAAATCAAACACCACATCTTCTCACTCATAGGTGGGTGTTGAACAATGAGAACACATGGACACAGGGAGAAGAGCATCACACACTGGGGTCTGTTGTGGGGAGATGGGGAGGGACAGCAGGGGGTGGGGAGGTTGGGGAGGGATAACATGGGGGAGAAATGCCAGATACAGGTGATGGGGTGATGGAGGCAGTAAACCACATTGCCATGTATGTACCTATGCAACAAACATGCATGCATGTTCTGCACATGTACCATGGAACCTAAAGTGCAATTATATATATATATATAAAAGAAAGTGAAAAGACATCCTGTAGAATGGGAGAAAATGTCTTCAAATCATATATCCGATTATGGTTTAATATTCAGAATTTATAAAGAACTACTAAAGCTCAGTAACAGCAAGACCCAAATAAAATACGGGCAAAGGACTTGAATAGACATTTATCCAAAGAAGATACACAAATGACCAATAAGCACATGAAAAGATGTTCAACGTTACAAATCATTAGGGAAATGCAAATCAAAAACACATTAAAGTGGCTATTTAAAAAAAATAGAAAGTTACCAAGAATGTGGAAAAATTGAAACCCTGTACATTGCTGGTAGGAATGTAAAATGGTGCAGCCACTGTGGGATACAGTATGGAAGTTCCTCAAAAATTTAAACATAGAATTTCCCAGCAATTCTAATTCTGGAGCTATACTGAAAAGAACTGAAAGGAGGGACTCGAACAGACATGGGTACATCAATGTTTATAGAAGCATTATTCACATCAACCCAAAAGTGAAAAGAACCCAAGTGTTCATCCGTGGATGAATGGATAAAGAAAATGTGGCAATTAAACCTCTATCAGGGAGGGATCCAAGATGGCCGATTAGGGAGCAACTGAGGATTGCAGCTCCCAGTGAAAGCACAGAGGGTGAGTGGACGCCACAGTTCCAGACGGATTTTTATTGCCCACAGACCAGGAGATTCCCAGGCGGAGGAGCCCCACGGGTCACCAGCGCAGCTGGTTTGGCTGGCGCAGCTGTTTTGGCTGGCGCGGCTGTTTTGCTGGTGCCCAGGCGCGGCAGTTCTCCATACAAAATACACAGGTCCGGGCGCCATTTTAGCTGGCGATTGGAGCTCCAGGAAGGCACAGTTGCCCATTCATCTGATTAAAAAGGGGACTGAAACAGGGGGACAGGCCAGGAGATTCCCGGGCAAAAAAGCACCACGAATCTCAGCGCCGCTGTTTCAGCCAGCGCAGTGGGTCGCTGCACAGGAAATCACACAGATCCCGGCGCCTTTCAACAGGCAACTGGAACACCCAGGAGACAGTCGACCGTTCAACTTAAAAAAAGGCTCTGAGGCAGGGAGCCAGGTGATCAGGCTCAGCTGGTCCCACCCCCCACAAAAAAAAACCACAATAGGCAACACTCCGGATTGAGAGTTTCACAGCAAGCACAGCTGAACCCAGGACGGTCCAGCTCTGTGGGGGAGGGGCGTCCGCCATTACTGAGGCAGTCCACCACTACAGGGGTAGTTTGCCATTTCTGAGGCAGCCTGCCATTACAGAGAGAATCCGCCATTATAGAGGTGGGACGCCATTACAGAGGTGGGCTGCCATTGCCGAGGCAGTTCTAACTACACCCATATAAACAGTACTGCAGGGAAGTTCACATGGCAACTGGGCGGAGCCCACAGCAGCACAGCAAAGCTTCTGCAGGCAGTGACTAGGCTGCCTCCTCGCTGGGCAGGGCAGCCCTGAAAAGAAGTCAGCAGCACAATGGAAACTCATAAATAAAGCCCTAACTCCCCGGGACGGAGCACCTGGGAAAAAAAAGGGTTTCATGAGTTCTGCTCCAGCAGACTTAAACGTACCTGCCCAGCAGCTCTGAATGAACAACAGAGCTCACAGCTCAGCACTTGACCTCCTATAAAGGACAGACTGTCTCCTCAAGCAGCTCCCTGACCCCCGTATATCCAGAGTCACCTCATAAAGGAGAGCTCAGACTGACATCTGGCAGGTATCCCTCTGGGACAAAGATAACAGAAGAAGAAACTGGCAGCAACCCTTACTGTTCTGCAGCTGCTGCAGGTGATCCCTAGGCAAGCAGGGCCTGGAGTGGATCTCAGCAGTCCTACAGCAGAGGGGCCAGACTGTTAGAAGGAAAACTAACAAACAGAAAGAAATAACTTCATCATCATCAAACTGTAGGTCCACTCAGAGACCCAATCTGAAAGTCAACAACTACAAAGACAACAGATGGATAAATCCACAAAGATGGGAAGAAACCAGCACAAAAAGGAGGAAAACACCCTAAACCAGAACGCCACTCCTCCTACAAGGGATCACAACTCCTCACCAGCAAGGGAACAAGGCTGGATGGAGAATGAGTGTGATGAATTGACAGAATCAGGCTTCAGAAGGTGGGTAATAAGAAACTTCTGTGAGCTAAAAGAACATGTTCTAACCCAATGCAAAGAAACTAAGAACTTTGAAAAAAGATTTGACGAAATGCTAACGAGAATAAACAACTTAGAGAGGAATATAAGGGAATTGATGGAGCTGAAAAACACAACACGAGAACTTTGCAAAGACTACACAAGTTTCAACAGCCGAATTGACCAAGCAGAAGAAAGGATATCACAGGTTGAAGATCAACTCAATTAAATAAAACAAGAAGGCAAGAGTAGAGAAAAAAGGGTAAAAAGGAATGAACAAAGTCTCCAAGAAATATGGAACTATGTGAAAAGACCTAATCTATGTTTGATAGTGTACCTGAATGTGACGGAGAGAATGAATCCAAGCTGGAAAATACTCTTCAGGATATTATCCAGGAAAACTTCCCCAACCTAGCAAGGCAGGTCAATATTCAAGTCCAGGAAATACAGAGAACACCATAAAGATATTCCTCAAGAGAGCAACCCCAAGGCACACAATAGTAAGATTCACCAGGGTTGAAATGAAGGAGAAAATGCTAAGGGCAGCCAGAGAGAAAGGCTGGGTTACCCACAAAGGGAAGCCCATCAGACGCACAGCAGATCTCTCGGCAGAAACCCTACAAGCCAGAAGAGAATGGGGGCCAATATTCAACATCCTTAAAGAAAAGAAATTTCAACCCAGAATTTCATATCCAGCCAAACTAAGCTTCATAAGTGAAGGAAAAATAAAATCCTTTGCGAACAAGCAAGTACTCAGAGATTCCATCACCACCAGGCCTGCTTTACAAGAGCTCCTGAAAGAGGCACTAAACATAGAAAGGAACAACCAGTACCAGCCACTCCAAAAACATACCAAATGGTAAAGAGCATCAACACAATGAAGAAACTGCATCAACTAATGGACAAAACAGCCAGCTAGCATCAAAATGGCAGGATCAAATTCACACATAACAATATTAACCCTAAATGTAAATGGGCTAAATGCCCCAATCAAAAGACACAGACTGGCAAATTGGATAAAAAGTCAAAACCCACTGGTGTGCTGTATCCAGGAAACCCATCTCACATGCAAGGATACATAAAGGCTCAAAACAAAGGGATGGAGGAAGATTTACCAAGCAAATGGAGAGCAAAAAAAGTTAAGAGTTGCAATTCTCATCTCTGATAAAATAGACTTTAAACCAACAAAGATCAAAAGAGACAAAGAAGGACATTACATAATGGTAAAAGGATCAATGCAACAAGAAGAGCTAACGATCCTAAATATATATGCACCCAATACAGGAGCACCCAGATACATAAGACAAGTTCTTAATGACTTACAAAGAGACTTAGACTCCCACACAATAATAGTGGGAGACTTTAACACCCCATTGTCAATATTACACAGATCAGAGAGACAGGAAATTAACAAGGATATCCAGGACTTGAACTCAGAACGGGACCAAGCAAACCTAATAGACATTTACACAACTCTCCACCACAAATCCACAGAATATACATTCTTCTCAGCACCACATCGTACCTACTCTAAAATTGACCACATAATTGGAAGTAAATCACTCCTCAGCAAATGCAAAAGAATGGAAATCATAACAAAGTCTCTCAGACCACAGTGCAATTAAGTTAGAACTCAGAATTCAGAAACTAACTCAGAACCGCACAGCTTCATGGAAACTGAACAACTGGCTCTTGAATGTTGACTGGTTAAACAATGAAATGAAGGCAGAAATAAAGATGTTCTTCGAAACCAACGAGAATGAAGACACAATGTACCAGAATCTCTAGGACACATTTAAAGAAGTCTCTAGAGGAAAATAAATAGCAATAAATGCCCACATGAGAAGCAAGGAGAGATCTAAAATTGACACCCTATCGTCAAAACTGAAAGAGCTAGAAGAGCAAGATCAAAAAACTCAAAAGCTAGCAGAAGACAAGAAATAACTAAGATCAGAGCAGAGCTGAAGGAGATAGAGACACAAAAAACCCTTCAAAAAATCAATAAATCCCAGAGCTAGTTTTTCGAAAAGATCAACAAAATAGACAGACCACTAGCCAGATTAATGAAAAAGAAAAGAGAGAATAATCAAACAAATGCAATAAAAAACGATAAAGGGGATATCACCACAGATTCCACAGAAATTCAAACCATCATCAGAGATTATTACAAACAACTCTATGCACATAAACTAGTAAACCTGGAAGAAATGGATAAATTCCTGGACACTTCCATCCTCCCAAGCCTAAACCAGGAGGAAGTCGAAACCCTGAATAGACTAATAACAACATCTGAAGCTGAAGCAGCAATTAAGAGCTTACCACCCAAAAAAAGCCCAGGTCCACATGGGTTCACAGCCGAATTCTACCAGATATACAAAGAGGAGCTGGTACCATTCCTTCTGAAACTATCCCAAACAATCCAAAAGAGGGAATCCTTCCCAAATCATTTTATGAGACCAACATCATCCTGATACCAAAACCCGGCAGAGACTCAGCAGGAAAAGAAAACTTCAGGCCAATATCCGTGTTGAACATACATGCAAAAATCTTCAATAAAATACTGGCAAACCAATTGCAAAAGCACATCAAAAAGCTTATCCACAATGATCAAGTAGGATTCATCCCAGGGATGCAAGGCTGGTTCAACCTACACAAGTCTGTAAACATAATTCACCACATAAACAGAACCAAAGACAAAAACCACTTGATTATCTCAACTGATGCAGAGAAGGCCTTTGACAAAATTCAACAGCCCTTTATGCTAAAAACCCTCAATAAACTAGGTATTGACAGAACATATCTCAAAACAATAAAAGCTATTTATGACAAACGAACAGCCAATATCATACTGAATGGGCAAAAACTGGAAGCATTCCCTTTGAAAATCTGGCACTAGACAAGGATGCCCTCTCTCACCACTCCTATTCAATATAGTATTGGAAGTTCTAGCCAGAGCAATCAGGCAAGAAAAACAAATAAAGGGTATTCAAATAGGAAAGGAGGAAGTCAAATTGTCTCTATTTGCAGATGACATGATTGTATATCTAGAAGACCCCATCATCTCAGCCCAAAATCTTCTCAAACTCATAAGCAACTTCAGCAAAGTCTCAGGATACAAAATCAATTGCAAAAATCACAAGCTTTCCTATACACCAATAAACAGACTTAAAGAGAGCCAAATCAAGAATGAACTGCCATTCACAATTGCTACAAAGAGAATAAAATACCTAGGAATACAACTAACAAGGAACATAAAGGACCTCTTCAAGGAGAACTACAAACCACTGCTCAATGAAATAAGAGAGGACACAAACAGATGGAGAAACATTCCATGTTCATGGTTAGGAAGAATCAATATTGTGAAAATGGCCATACTGCCCAAAGTAATTTACAGATTCATCACTATCCCCAGCAAGCTACCAATGACCTTCCTCACAGAACTGGAAAAAAACCACCTTAAACTTCATATGGAACCAAAAGAGAGCCCGCATAGCCAAGTCAATTCTAAGCAAAAAGAACAAAGCAGGAGGCATCACACTACCAGACTTCAAACTATACTACAAGGATACAGTAATCAAAACAGCATGGTACTGGTACCAAAACAGAGATATAGATCAATGGAACAGAACAGAGGCCTCCGAGGCAACACAACACATCTGCAACCATCTGATGTTTAACAAACCTGACAAAAACAAGCAATGTGGAAAGGAGTCCTTGTTTAATAAATGGTGTTGGGAAAACTGGCTAGCTGTGTACAGAAAGCAGAAACTGGACCCCTTCCTGACACCTTACACTAAAATGAACTCCAGATGGATTAAAGACTTAAACATAAGACCTAACACCATAAAAACCCTAGAAGAAAATCTAGGCAACACCATTCAGGACATAGGCGTAGGCAAGGACTTCATGACCAAAACACCAAAAGCATTGGCAACAAAAGCCAAAATAGACAAATGGGACCTAATCAAACTCCACAGCTTCTGCATGGCAAAAGAAACAGTCATTAGAGTGAATCGGCAACCAACAGAATGGGAAAAAATTTTTGCAGTCTACCCATCTGACAAAGGGCTGATATCCAGAATCTACAAAGAACTAAAACAAATTTATAAGAAAAAAACAAACAAGCCCATTTAAAAGTGGGTGAAGGATACGAACAGACACTTTACAAAAGAAGACATACATGAGACCAACAAACATATGAAAAAATGCTCATCATCACTGGTCATTAGAGAAATGCAAATCAAAACTACATTGAGATACCATCTCACGCCAGTTAGAATGGCGATCATTAAAAAATCTGGAGACAACAGATGCTGGAGAGGATGTGGAGAAATAGGAACACTTTTACACTGTTGGTGGGAGTGTAAATTAGTTCAACCATTGTGAAAGACAGTGTGGCGATCCTCAAGGACCTAGAAATAGAAATTCCATTTGACCCTGCAATCCCATTACTGGGTATATATCCAAAGGATTATAAATCTTTCTACTATGTAAGGACACATGCATATGAATGTTCACTGCAGCACAGTTTACAATAGCAAAGACCTGGAACCAACCCATATGCCCATCGATGATAGACTGGACAGGGAAAATGTGGCACATATACACCATGGAATATTATGCAGCCATCAAAAGCGATGAGTTCGTGTCCTTTGTAGGGACATGGATGAACCTGGAAACCATCATTCTCAGCAAACTGACACAAGAAGAGGAAATCAACCACTGCATGTTCTCTAGTCATAGGCGGGTGTTGAACAATGAAAACACGTGGATACAGGGAGGGGAGCATCACACACTGGGGTCTGTCGGGGGAAACAGGGGGAGGGACAGCGGGGGGGTGGGGGAGTTGTGGAGAGATACCATGGGGAGAAATATCAGATATAGGTGATGGGGAGAAAGCAGCAAATCACACTGCCATGTGTGTACCTATGCAACCATCTTGCATGTTCTTCACATGTACCCCAAAACCTAAAATGCAATTTTAAAAAATGAGAAAAAAAAATGTGGCATATACATACAGTGAATTATCATTCAGCCTTCAATAGAAAGAAAATTCTGATGCATGCTACAACATAAATGAGCATTATGCTCAGCAAAATAAGCCAGTCACAAAAGCACAAATAATTTCACTTACTAGGTTCCAAGAGTAATCAAATTCATAGAGAAAGCAGAATGGCAGTTGCCAGGGCTGGGGAGGGGAAAAACCAGGGCTTAGTGTTTAATGGATATGGAGTTTCAGTTTGAAAAGAAGAAAAAATTTTGAAGATAGATGGTGGTGATGGTTGCACAATAATGTGAGTGTACGTAACGTCATGACACTGTACACCTAAAAATTATTGCAATTGTGAATTTTAATGTTTTATATATATGTTTTTTACTACAATAAGCAAAAAACATTAACAATGGTTACCTCTAGGTTGATCAAGATTGATCAATTCTTACCTCCTTTTAAAAATTATTGTCTTTTCAAACTGTTCTCCATAATATTTTATCATCATCTCTATAATTTTAAAAAACTTTTTATTTTATTACTTAAAGCAAAAATATCAGCATTACACTTTACGTTTTCTGGCTATATAAGGTTTTTGCTTATAGTTTTATCCTAAGTTTTTATCTTTACATATCAAAAGGACATAAAACTTAAGAAGTGGAGACACCACAGAAGGATAACAGATTAGGGAGATCATGTGCTCAGTATATAACACATTAATTTTTAAAAAGCCATCATATTAATCAGTGAAAGCCATTCTCAAACTGCAATGGAAAGTAGTCCCTAAAATGTGGAAAATAAAACTATTAAATGTCTCCTTCTCTCTACCAAAATATGCGACCACTTTACTCAAATTCCATGTCACAGATATAAATTAAGCATAAACAAAAATGCAAAATATTTTATAAATTTTTTTAAAGAAATTGTCTTTTCCCCTTCCATCCCTAATCAGGAAACAAAATAAAAGCTCCCCTAAACTCACCGTTGTCTTCTTCAGAGGAAACAGTCAGTGGAAAGCATCATTTTAAAATAAGGTCATCTTCTCCCTCTATTCTGCACCCTGAGTCTACAGGACTCGTAAGTTCAAACAATTAAGTATGATCCTCCAATGACCTTAAGTGTCAATAAATAAGCCTTATTTTTTCATACAGAGGGCAATCACCAGTGATTTTTAGAAACTAAACTGTGTTCTTCACAGAAATGCAAAGACAGAGGACGTGGCACAGTTCGATTCTATTTTCACCAGAACCTTATCTTTACAGAGTAAACATATGTGTGATAGTAACCTTTACACTCTCAGAAACATTCACAAACAAATCCACCAACACTACATTGAAGAAGGGAACAAGAGTAGTCAGGACTGAGGATTCTCTGTCAGAGTCAACAACAACAGGAACTGTTTTTGAATCTGTCTGTTTCAGAAAGCTCAGCCACTAGCAACTTGGGAACCTGAACAGAAAAGATATCAGATTTTACCCACTCATCCCTGACCTCTGGAGAACAGTGTGACTGGAGGACCCCTTAAACAAAACAAGGGGAGAACATATAGCAGTGGATGCCATTCTGAAAAGAAAAATCAAGGGAGAATTGAAAGGAAACATGGTGGATGAAAAGAAGCACCAGTTGCATTCAGAGAAGTTGCAAGCAAGGTAGCAGATGACAATAGAGAGCCTGTCTACCTATATACAGTCTCCTTTCCGGGTCACAGCAGGAAGAGAAAGAGAAGGGAAGAGAGGGAACTTGAAGCTATAGGTGATCATAACGTTCTTAACTGAAAGCACAAAAATTTTCTATAAACATAACTTGTTACTTAAATATATCTACCTCTAACAAATATCCAGTAAGACTAAGTTGCTTTGACTCCATAACTGCTTTCCACTATGACTGTATCTGCAGCACTGAAGAAACACCATAATATAGTGAAAGAGCATGAGCTTTTCTTGTTTTTAAGAGATGGCCTCGTGTTGTCACCCAGGCTGGAAAGCAGTGGCACAATCATAGCTCACTGCAGCCTCAAACTCTTGCCTCAGCTCCCAAGTAACTGGGACTACAGGTGCGTGCCACCACACTTGGCTAACTTTTTTTTTTTAACTTTTTGTAAAGACAAGATTTTGCTATGCTGACCAGGCTGGTCTTGAACTCTTTGGCTTCAAGCAATCCTACCACCTTGGCCTCCCAAATTTCTGATATCACAGGTGTGAGCCACTGCCCCCGGCTCAACTTTTAACTCAATGTTGAAAATCATTCTGCCCTTGCTGGGTGACACTGATCAAGTTGCTTAACCTTTATGAAACCACTTTCCTTATCTGTAACGAAATGGATAAACAGAACTTTTTCCTTTCCTCTGGATATCCAACGAAAGCAAAAAGACAATGAAAAAAGTTCCATGGAATTTTTGAACTCCATTTTCTATGGAACTAGGAGACAGGTATAATCTCCAGAATTCAAAGTATCTGTAAGGTCTACCAGAGGCAGCTGAGATTGGACAGAAACTTCAAAGAGAAACACAGAGAAATGAAAGAATCCAAGCACCACCAGTGAAAGCACGCTTGAAGGTGAAGAATACACCCTGAAGGACATGACTCTAGTCCATAATTGCACGTATAAGTGCACAAACTGGACTGCAGCCCTCCAGGACTTATGACATCTCAAAGAATCCAAGGCAAGACCATTTAAAAAAAATCTCAGAGATCAATTACATTTGTAGGAAACAGCCCTCTCTAGTGCATCAGAGATAGAGAGAGGTTCTGGGTTGTAAAGCCTAGAAAGCCATCTTGGTTGGAAGCTTCTCCACACCACAGTATCTCTTGAATAAAGCTGGCTTTGGAAAACCCAACTCACTCAATGATGAGTAATAAAAAGGGAATTGGAAATGCAATAAAGTTATTATATGAAAAAATGTGAAAGAAAGCCATAAAACTTACCAATAGACAAAGAATACTCCCTAGAATGTTGCTAGGGAGCAGATGAAAGATGTGACCAAAATTTTTCCATTTTGTAAAACTTAATGAAGCAATCACCTTGAAAGAGAGAGGGAAAGGGAGGAGGACAGGAGGGAGGGATGGAGAGAGGAAGGGAGGTACCACGAAGCACAAATATAAGAACTCAAGGAAAAAATAGTGAGAAAAAAAGAAATGGTAGAATATGAACTAGAAGAAATCAGGAAAAAAATACTGAGGGGAAAAAGTCATAGAAATGAAGATGAATTTTAAATGAGCATAACACAGAATAGGTATTGCAGAATCCAAAAAAAGCGGTAGAGGAATGGATTAGAAAAGCCTAGACATTGAAACTCAGGTAAAAGATGAAGAGGATTGGGGGAAATGGTAGGTTTGGAAGCATGACAAATGAGAATCAAAATATGCATACAAGGAATTCCTAAAAAATAAAAACAAGCAATAGAATGAAACAAATAATTTAAAGATAGTATTCAAGAAAAATGTCCTAAATACAAGATTTAAAACTACATACTGAAAAGGCACCCAGGCCATTCCAAAATGGACCCAGAACAGTCAATAACCAGGCATATCCTAGTAAAATTGAACTTAATAAATCTGACCTTAAAGATAAAGGACAACTCCTTGGCCTAGGGTTATGTTTTGAATATTTGACCCCTCCAAGCCTCATGCTGAAATCTGATTCCCAATATTGCCTATTAGGAGGTATCTGGGCAATGGGGTTGGAATCTCATGAATAGATTAATGCCCTCCTTCATGAGTTCTCACTCTGTTAGTTACCTCCCTGCACTCTCTTGGTTCCTCTCTCACCATGTGATCTCCACACATGCCAGCTCCACTACACCTTCTGCCGTGAGTGGAAGCTTCCCTGGGCTCTCACCAGAAGCAGATGCTGACACCATGCTTCTTGTACAGCCTGTAGAACTGTGAGCCAAATAAACCTCTTTTCTTTGTAAATTACCCAGCCGCAGGTAGTACTTTATAGTAACACTACACAGACTAATTAGGCAAAAAGAAAAAGAAATCAAGTCATCTATAAGAAGGAACTGTACTAAGCTAGCCACATATTTCTTCAAAGTAATACTCTATGCCACAAATCCATATGTTACTGCTTCAAAATACTTAAAATACTTAAGCAAATAACATATAAGCCAAGAATTTATACCCATCCAGGCATTCCTTCAAGTAAAATGACCACTGACTGACAGTTTTGAATGCACAAGCATTCAGAAACTCTTGTCCCAACGAATTCAAGAGACAATGAGGAAAATTAAAGCAAAAGAACTGGCAATTGAATTTATTTAACTATAGAACTAAGATTAAAACAAATGTGATGATGAAACTAATCAACCAAATCTAAACGTAATAATTAGTGACAATGTAAAAATCATACAACCAGCAAAAACTGCAGTGATGAGGGAGAGCAGCAAAAGATGGTAGGAAACAGGATAATGTCACTGACTGCCTTAGCCCTAGTGACTGAGAATCAAAAGCTATAATTGAAATGTGATGAAAAAAGTAATATACATGGGAGCATATCTAACAGTATGACACAAGGGAGTGTAGTGAGCAGAGAGGAAGGAAGAGAACATGTACTCAACACCAGTGGTCATGGTAGAAGCTTCCCTCTAATGAACCAGAGGAGTGAAGACATTCCCTAAAGTTATAATCAAAAAGGTTACTATTAGAAAAAATACAAACATTCACAAATATAAAAAATATAACATCAACTTAAAATAGCCCCCATAAGAGACCACTTTAAAAACTATAAAAACAGAAAACATAAAATGACAGAACTCAGACAAAACATGAAAGCGTAAGTCACACAATGAAAAGGACTTGAAAACTATAAAAACAGAAAACAAAATGTGACATAACTTAGACATAATTGTCATATAAATAATGTAAATGAGCTGTTTATCAATTAAAAACTTTTCAGTTAAATCTATCAAGTAATATTCAACCCATTCTCAGAAAAGAAAGAGTTAAGAGAAACTTCCTCAACTTGTATCACAATTAATGATGAGAAATGAGAATCTTTCCTGCTAAGATCAGAAACAAGGCAAGGACATCCTTCTCACCACCACTTTTCAACATTGTACTATAAGCCCTAGCTAGTGCAATAAGACAAGAAAAGAAAAGGAAATAAAAGGCATACTGATTTGGAAAGAAGAAATAAAACTGTCTTTGTGCACAGATAGGGAAAATCCAGAAGAATCAATACAATTCTGAAACTAATAAGCAACTATAGCAACATTGTAGGACATGAAGTTAACATATTAAAGTTAATTGCTTTCCTACAGCAAAGAACAAGTGAAATATGAAATTTAAAATATAATATCATTTAAGTTATCACTCCCCAAAACAAAATACTTAAATATAAATCTAGCAAGATCTGTATGAAGAAAACTATAAAACTCTGATGAAAGAAACAAAAAAGAAACTACATAAATTAAACAGATGGTCCATGTTCATGGATAGGAATACTCAATATTGTCAAGATGTCAGTTCTTCCCAACTTCATCAACAGACTCAATGCCATCCCAATCAAAATCCCAGCAAGTTATTCTGTGGGAATCAACAAACTGATTCTAAATTTTACAAGGAGAAGCAAAACACTCAGAGTATCCAACATAATATTGAAGAACAAATTCAGTGTGCTAGCACTACCTGACTTCAAGACTTATTATAAATCTACAGTAATCAAGACAGTGTGTTGTTGATGAAAAATAGACAAATAGAACAAGAGAACATAATAGAAATCCCAGAAAGAGACTGACATAAATATAGTCAATTGATCTTTGACAAAGGAGCAAAGGCAATTAAAATGGAGCAGATAGTCTTTTCAACAAATTGTGCTGGAACTACTAGGCATGCTCATGCAAAAATAAATAAACCTAGACACATATCTTACATCTTTCACAAAAATTAACTCTAAATAGATCATAAAGCTCAATGTAAAACACAAAGTATAAAACTCCCAGAAAATAACACAGGAGATGATCTCGGGAATGGTAACAATTTCTTAGATTCAACACTAACTGCATGATCCATAAAAGAAATAATTGATAAGCTAGACTTCATTAAAATTAAAGACTTCTGCTGTGTGAAAGACAATGCCAAGAGAATGAGAACACAAGCCACATACTGGGAAAAAATATTTTCAAAAGACACATCTGAAAAAGACTGTTATCCAAAACATACAAAGAATTCTTAAAACTCAAAAATAAGAAAGCAAACAATGCAATTTAAAAATAGAACAAAGACTTTAACAGAAAGTCTCTCAAAGATATAGAGATGGCAAATAAGCATATGAAAAGATGCTTCACATTACAGTTGATCAGGAAAATGAAAATTAAAACAACGAGATACCACTACACACCTATTAGAATGGCTGAAATCCAGAATACTGACAATACCCAATGCTGGCAAGGATGAAGAGCAACAGAACTCTCATTTATTGATGGTGGGAATGCAACATGGTACAGTCACTTCAGAAGACAGTTTGACAGAGTATCAAAAAAACTGAACATACTCTTAGCATATGATCCAGCATTGTGCTCGTTGGTATTTACTAAAAAAAGTTAAAAACTTATAACCATGCAAAAACCTACTTGCGGACATTTATAGCAGATTTATTCATATTTGCCAAAATTTGGAAGTAACTACCCCATGTCTTTCAGTAGAAGAGTGGATAAATAAACTATGGTACATCCAGATAATGAAATGTTATTCAGCACCAAAGAGAAATGAGCTGTCAAGCCACAAAAAGCCATGGGGGAAACTTAAACACATATTACTAAATGAAAGAAGCCACTCTGAAAGGCTACGTACTCTACAATTTCAACCATATGACATTCTGGAAAAGGCAATACTATGGAGACAATGAGAACCAGTGGCTGCCGCAGGTTGGGTGGGGGGAGAGATGAATAGGTGACGCACAGAGGATTTTTAGAGCAGTGAAGCTACTGTGTATGATACTCTAACGGCAAACACGTCACTAAACATTTGTCCAAACCCACAGAATGTACACCACCAAGAGTGACCTCCACCATAAACTATGAACTTTTAGTGATGATGTTTCAGTGTGGGTTCATTAATTGTAACAAATATACCACTGCGGTGTGGGTTGTTGATAGTGGAAGAGGCTGGTTATGTGAGGGTGAGGTATATGAGAAAATTTTTGTAGCATCTGCCCAATTTTGCTATGAACTTAAAATTTCTCTAAAAAAATACTTTTTAAAAATTCAACCCAAAAAAGAATGTTTTGCTCACCATGATACAAATAAATTTTAAATTCTGAAAGAAATGAAGTTTCTAAGAAAGTATAATTTACCAAAACTTGTTGTACCAAAGCTATCGGAACTGACTTCCACAGGAAAAAACAGAGAAGACTATCAAACGCTACCCACCCCTACAAAGAGTAGTCAGTGTCTCTGGAGTAGTCAACTACTACTCACTGTGGTACATCCAGATAATGAAGTGTTATTCAGCACCAAAGAGAAATGAGCTGTCAAGCCACAGAAAGCCATGGGGGAAACTTAAACACATATTACTAAATGAAAGAAGCCACTCTGAAAGGCTACGTACTCTACAATTTCAACCATATGACATTCTGGAAAAGGCAAAGCTATGGAGACAGTGAGAACCGGTGGCTGCCACAGGTTCTCATCTGTGGCATCCAAAGCCATCTGCCAGGTGCTATGGCACACACCTGTAGTCCCAGCTACTCAGGAGGCTGAGGCAGGAAGATCACTTGAGCCCAGGAGTTCAAAACCAGCCTGGGCAAGATAGCAAGATCGCAAGATTTTGTCTCTAAATAAAAATTCTTTTAATAAAAGGAAATTCTAAAGCTTCTTATACTTCTCTAGGGGAAAAAAACCAGAAACCTCCAAGATTTTACAAGAAGTAAAAGTAACATTGATACTAAAGCCTAAAAAGAGCAAACAAAAAGTGTACTGTTCACTGATTATGTTCAGTGGAAAAATCATAAAGCATTGCAAGAATAATCCAACATTAACTAAGAGCAAAACATAATCAAGTGCAGTTTATTTGGGAAATGAAAACATAGTTCAACATTAGAAATTCACTATTAAAATTAGTTATACTGATGTTTAATAAACACCAGATGCAATACTCAGAAGAAGACATGAAAACTTCTATCACCACCACATTTTAACACTGTACTGGAGGTACTAGCTAATAGAAACTGGAGGGCTTTTTTCTTTTTTTGTAAAATAAAAGATAAAATAATGGTGTGGAAAAATACTCAAACTTTTTCCTCTGCTCTCACAACACAGCAATCAACACAGAAGTCTTCTGTGAGCAAATGTGGGGAGGGGGATTCCCCCGCACACCAAGCAAGTAAGCAAGCAGTTCTGCATGGACACCCCCCTGGATGTCCTCCAATTCAACTCAATCTGACCCTCCCTACCTGGAGGCAGTGTCAGATCCCACAGGTTGCTGATTCGGTCCCCAGGACTGTCCCCAACTTGTGACCTATGCTTCTGGCTGACCAGCTATAAATCAGGATTTCCACAACCTACTTCTTGGGTTTGATTAACTAGCTAGAGCAGCTTACAGAGCTCAAGGAAACACTTACTTACCTTTACTGCTTTATTATACAGCATTTATTAGAAAGCATACAGATGAAGAGATGCATAGGGCAAGGTATGGGGAGAGACGTGGAGCTTCCATGCCCTTCCCAGGGATGCAGCCCTCCAGCAACCTCCATGTGTTTATCCGGAAGCTCTCAGACCCCAGTCCTTTGGGTTTTTATGAACTTCATTATGTGGGCATAATTGATTACATCATTGGCCACTGGTGATCAGCTTAACCTTCATCCTCTCTCCCCTCCCTGGAGGGTGGGGGTGGGGCTGAAGGTCCGAATCCTCTAGTAATACCTTGGTCTTTCCGGTGACCAGCCCCATCCTGGAGCTACCTAGGGGCTGCCACCCATCAGTCAGTCATTAAAATACAAAAGACATCACTGTGGAGATTCTAAGGATTTTTAGGTTGTGTGTCAGGAAAAGGGGTCAAAGACCAAACTTTTATATTACATTATATTTTTATAATATTACATATTTTAATAAAATATTATATTAATATAATTCTATTAATAAAACAATAATTTTCATTATATTTATATTTTATAATATCACAGATGGCTATTTGCAAATAATTACTATAGGCTACAAATAATCAGATCCTATTTACAGTAGAAATAAAAAAGATTAGGTTTCCAGGAATAACCACCAATAAGGTTAATAAAGTTTTCTGAAGAAAACTACAGAAAACTACAGACACAAAAGAACTCTTGAACAAATGGAAGATATGCCAGGATTAGGACAGGAAAACTCAACACCATAAACATGCCAATGCTCTGAAATGTATAAATGTAGTATGATCACAATAAAAAATACCACATTTCGAAAAGCTAGACAAGCTTGATTACAAAGCTAAAGTAAAAAAATTAACACAAAAGTAGTACCAAGAAAATTGGAGGGGAGTGGGAAGTTCTATCAGATAAGGATACATGTAGAAAGGCCCCCCAAATTAAAAGATTAATTAAAAGAATAATGGTTAAAAGAACAGGAAATCAAACCAATTAATCAGATTAATGAATCCGAAACTAGACCCAAATGCAAACAGAAATTCAGTGTACAGTAAAGGCAGCATTTCAAATCAGTGAGTAAAACACAGATTATGCAATAAATGATACTGGAGTTGGGTAACTATTTAGGGGGAGAAAGTTGTATTCATAACTCATACCACCACAGGATAAATTTCAAAGATAAATGATTTGGGTATTTTGCCTTGTTTGAAAAAAAGGACTTTCTGAAAGTAATAGAAGAGAACATCTGGAGGAGTTTCTTTATAATTTTGAAAGGTGATCCCTAACTGTAACTGTAAATGCAGAGGTCCCAAAAGGAAAAACTGATAGATTTGACCACATCATCTACAAGATGACCAGTGATCCAGCCGGAAAAGAGAAAAAGAGTAAGAACAGACAGTCAAAGAAAAGGAAATACAAACAGCTCATAAATCTGTGGAAAGATAGTAAATCTCACCCATAATAAAAATAAGTGCAAATCAAAATAACTCTATTACTTTTTTTCCTAGTAGGCGACAGAAACCTTTCAAAAACTGAAAACATGCTCTGTTGGCAAAGATGCAGAGAAACAGTCCTCTAGTATACTGCTGATGATTGTGTGAACTGGTGTAACCCTAAGGGTAGGCATTGGTAATAATCACTTAAAACTGCAAATAAATATACCCTTAACCCAGCAACTTCACTTCCGGGAACGTATCCTACAAATGCATGCTCACATGTGGGAAAATATGTGTACAAAATATATAATGACTGCCAACTACTCAAACATCTATTTACGACAAAGGCGTAAAAAATCTAGTGTATCCATTCAATCCAGTCAAAACTATGCAACTGTACAACAGAATGAGGCTGCTCTCTGGGAAGTGATATGCAATGATTTCCAAGGTAAAGTTTAAGTGAAATAAACCAAGGTATAAAACGGTGTATATAGAATCTACAATTTAGACATAAAAAGATAAGTAATATTTTATGTTTATTTCATATGCTTACAATTTTGGAAAGTATACACAAGAAAGTAACAAAAATATTTAAATACTGGGAAGTGGGAGAACTGGATGGATGGGGAATAGGCATAGGAGAGAAATTTTTCAATAAATATCTTTTTATATGTTTTTGAGCTACTTGACTAAAAAAGCATATTTTAAAAGTGAAAGGTATAAATGAATACATTAATACATTTGAAAATTATTGCAAAGATCATATAAGACAGCCCAGAGCCTAATACAAAGTTGACACTCAATAAATGCTAAGATACTTCCTTCTACATGGGATAAGGACATGTCAACTGAAGAATGATGAGGTTCATACATTTCGAAAGAAGAGCTTTATTTCTCAGAAAGGGCTGCACCCTGCAAGTGGCCCTTATACAGGCTGGGAAGTGTAGCCTCTGGCCAGAAGCCAGAAACAGGCACTTCAAGGGTGGGAAGAATAACACAGGGATTTACGCTCAATGGGGTTGCCAAATATGCATATTCAATGAGCTCTAGGAGGAGTCATGAATATTTATGAAAGGAGAAACATGCACATGCACACTGAGCTTCATGCCTCTCTGCGGGACCCATGTTTAAAAAATGGTGGCATGAGCATGACCCAAGAGTGGAGCTTTTGGCCATGTGACGTCAAAAGGTGAAGCTGAGGGCATGACAACCCAAACTGCACCTCCTCTGTAGACTCACCAGAACCACTCCAAGGTCAGTGGCTTTGTATCAGGAAGAGAATGCTGGTTAGTTGTTTGATCAAAACCACAAAAGGGATGAACAGCATTAGGCGGCTGCTGAAATGAGTAGGGAGCTTCTAACCCACAGGAAGGAGAGCCTGACAGTGTCGTTGATGTGGGGGGGTCTCATGAGGCATGTTCCCCCCTCCTGTCATGGCCAGGACTCAGTTCTAAGGTTTCTTTGGGTGCCCCTTGGCCAAGAGGGAGTCCATTCATTTGGCTGGGAGCTTAGGATTTCGTTTCTCAGACAATACCACAAAACAGAGTGATGACAGCCCAGAAGCAAAGCAGGAAGCCAGAGGACGTGTCTCGTGACATCCTCATGTCAGCACCAGCAAGCTCCTAAGCAGGAAGACCTGCTGCTCTCCAAGACCCTGCTCCCTGGGTCTCTGGGCCCATCATGTCCAGCTTCTCAACCTCTCACAACTTACTTTCTTTCTCTTTAAAACTGAGCCCATGTCCCTCTATCTTTAGAAACAAACTTTGCTTCATCTTGCTAGGCCATCAAGCACCACTTCTATTTAACACCAAAATCCTTAATTAAAAAAAAATACATGCACCATATGGAAATCTCTCCACTTCCTCTCCATCTGCTCCTTCCGACTTCCTTGAAATATGGCTTTGATTTCAAAGACTTGCCTGAAGCTGTGCTCTTCAACAATGACCCCCTCTTGCTATTCTGATGGCGTTTTCTCAGCCAGTCCCTATCCAACTTTTCACCTTTCCCCATGGAGGCGTCGCTGCTTGTCCACTACTTGAAGTTCCTTCCTTAATTTCAGCAGCCCCATGTCCCTTGGGGCCACAAGCACTCATCATTGATTAAGGACCAGATGCTATGCACTGGAGAGAATAGCACACACAGCTGCGGGGAGGACTCAAGAGTTCAAACTTAACAAAACATTAACCAAAGTGGCTCCATCACTATCATCGTCATTTCTTCAGAAGACAATGGATAACCATGGTATAGGGCTCTGCTGCGGAGTCTGCAGCCCACAGAGGGAGTCAAACAGAACAGCAATGAGCCCAGGACAAGACACTGACTTCTAAGAATAAGCACGTGAGGAGGCTCCCCAAAGCAAAGGGAGAACCAGATGCCAAGGAAGTAGCTTATCCATGACAGTAACAGTGATAATGAGAAGAAGAAAAAGATGTCTGCCTTTCCCGTCAGCACTTGCTATGTTACACTTCGATAAGCACTTGGTCTCATTTAACCATGTAAAGGAAAACTTTTAAAAAGCTCAGGACCCCAAATTCCTTATGCAAAAGGGAAAGTTAAGCCAAGCAGATAAGCCAGGCAATGCCCTCTTCCCCAGGAACAGCTGTTAGAAGCATTAGGCATCAGCCAGACCCCGCAGAATGGTGAAAGCCTCAGGACTCCAAAAGGGCTACCTTGCAGATCATTCCCAAGTAAATTCTTTGCTGGCATCCCATAAACAAGAACATCTCATTGGAACTTCAGGTCTACAATCTGACTCTAGCTTAAAACTGAAGTCTGTTCCATTCCACACTGATCATGTCTATTACAAGCTTAGCTTCCCAGGTGCAGAACAAAGATGAGATCAGTCATTCCTCCACCTACCCAGAGACATCTGCATAACTGATTCTTCCTTCATGCCCTTTTTGTCCTCTTCAAACATTCACCTTATCTTATGTAAAATGTAGATTTACTGGCACTAACTAAAGTCTCACAAGAATGCAATCATTCGCCTTACAGCCCACCTGCCCCTCCTTCCACGCCTTCCCCCCTTGAAGGAAATGTATAAATACTGAGCCTCCTGAAAACCTCTTTAGAAAAAGAGACACAGATGTGTCTGTCTGTGCCTTGTGTTCTTCCAGATGCGCCCTAAAGCTGGCTTAATAAATGTCAACAACTGAGACCTTTGCCTCAGTCACTCATCTCAGCTATTAACCACATGTAACCATATACAATTTATACTGCCATCCATGTTACAGATAAAGAAACTGAGGTTGGCTCCAGAGCACTCGGCAGTTCCGAGATGGGAGAGTGCGCAGGGAAGCTGAGTGCAGGGATCAGCTTGGAAAGGGCCTTCAGCATTGCCCACGTGGAGAGGGAGAGTGGAGGAGACACTGAGCAGCTGGGGGAGTCCACAGGAAGCACGGAAAGGGAGAGGCCCCAAGCCTCCGTTTAAACAGTGGGCGGACTGCAAGCCAGGGAGACTGGCTGGGCAGTGAGGGGAGCTGCCTGTGGTGCCAGGTGGATCTGAGAGCTGGTTTTCCACTGGGGGAGTGAACGGGGCAGAACTCTGGTCAGAGCCGTCTCAAAGGCTTAGTGCACTCTGCATCTCTACCTCTTGAAATCTTACTCTGGGTCTTCCTTGCGGGATCAAAGCTCTGCCATCAGCCTCCCCAAGATATCCACACCCATGACTGCAAGGCTCACTTCAAAATGTGAAAAGAAAATAAAATTCTAGGACCCCAAACTCACTATGGCCAAAGGGAAAAGTTAAGCTGGGAAACAGTCATGCAAAAAGCTGACTTTCTTTTTATTTCTATACAGATCGCTGCAAGATAAAAGGCCGAATGTCTCCCCGGGTGGCCTCCTTCACCCTAACAATGTAAGTTAACAGCTCATCTTGGCAGGCATGGCACAAAGGCAAGATCAGAAATCATCCCTCTGCCTTCCGGAGACACATGTACATTTGACTTCTTCCTCTACTCTGTTTACGTTATCCCCCTGTAAAATGCAGATTACTGAGCAAGAGACAGGCATAATTGACGTCCCTCTACCCTTCCTTTCACATGTCACATGTGGATTAAATGAGCGAAAATCAAAGCCTCACAAGAATGCAACCACTCACCTCACCACCTACCCTCCCGTTTTTTTTCCTCCTTCCCCTCCTGCCTGCTCTTCCCCTTTAAATAATGAAGTTGTCAAAACTCTTTTCGGATCCTCCTGTGACATGTGTGTCTTTTCCTCAACCTTGGCAAAACAAGTGTCTAAATTGAGACCTGTCTCAGACACTTCATAGTTTACAGCAGACGGGCACTGGGGGTTCCGGACCATCAGCAGCAGTCCACTCCATGCCGTCCCCTCCCGGCCAGGACACCTGGCCTCAGAGTCAACACGCTCAGGCCAGAAGCCACCAGCTAAACCCACAGGCTGCTTCTTGCTCTTCCCCGTTCTGCCGCTGTTCTCTGCACTTAGAAGGTCCTTAGGACATATTCAGAGAGTTAATAATTTCAGAACCTTGTCAAAAAATAAGACTCAATAGTCGATTTTTTCAGAACCTTGTCAAAAAATAAACTTGGACTCAAGATGGTTAATGGAGCCATGCTCATGTAATTCATTTTCAAGATTTGGTATACTAATTCTGATGACTTTTTTCCTCACTGTCACCCAGGTTGGAGTGCAGTGGCGCAATCTCAGCTCACTGCAACCTCCACCTCCCAGGTTCAAGTGGTTTTCCTGCCTCAGCCTCCCAAGTAGCTGGGACTACAGGCATGTGCCACTACGCCCAGCTAATTTTTGCATTTTTAGTGGAGACTGGGTTTCACCATGTTGGCCAGGCTGGTCTCGAACTCCTGATCTCAGGTGCTAAACTCTGATGACTTTTTGAAGATTATATCCTTCTCTGAACTTGATTATTTCCTTCTTTATTACAAATGTTCACCAAGGAAAAATACCAAGATGAAGAGATTAACCGAACATTTCAGAGTATTCACTGGAAATCCTCATACTCCTTATACATTTAACAACAGTCACAAGACATCTGATCCCGTATGCTGACTAGTTTGTTCATCACGCACTTTTGTCATAATTTCCATATTTTGAATATTACTTTAAAGTATTTTTAACTCAATTACTGAGGGGTGTTTTGTTTGGAGTTTGGTGCCTCCTAAAATGTAGCACCTCACTTGAGTCAAGGCCCTGCCAAATAAGGACCTGACTTGGAAGCAAGAAAAGAGCAAAGAATGTGAACACATCTGCTATTTCCAGCACAGGACGCAAAAACCATCCTCATTCCTTTTCCCACATCCAGTCCTCTCCTAATTGCCAGTCATGCCATTTCCACAACACGAGAGCTCACTTCCAGGAGCTAAGGGTAAAAAGGGGCATCCCTGGTGAAAGCAAACACATGACATGCTGCAGCCAGGCATGGTGGCAGCGTCCATAGCTCCAGCTACTTGGGAGGCTGAGGCACAAAGCAAGATCCCGTCTCTACAAAAAGAAATGTATGCAGAAAACTGAAATGGATAAAGACATATCTTTTAAAAAGCAAATTTCTAAAAAAACAAAATCAAGCTTTTTCTATTGAGAAGGAAGTGGTTTTCTTTCTGCTGCTCCTCTTCCCAACTGCTTCCCCCTGAGCAAGCTTCATAAAAGTAGAAATCCAGAGAGATGCTGCTACTGATTTTGTAACTATTTGTGAAGAAAAGAAAACTCTAAGTCAAAGCATTTGTGTGACACAAATTTGCATTATCCATCTGTGAGGGATACAGCCGAATACAAAAAGAAGTGAGAAATATGCCCTGGTGTGGTGGCTCATGCCTATAATCCCAGCAGTTTGGGAGGCCAAAGCAGGCGGATCACCTGAGGACAGTTTAGACCAGCCTGGCCAACATGGCAAAACGCCATCTCTATCAAAAAACAAAATTAGCCAGGTGTGGTGGTGCACGCCTGTAGTCCCAGCTAGCGGGGAGGCTGAGGTGGAAGAATCATTTGAACCTGGGAGGCGGAGGTTGCAGTGAGCCAAGATCGTGCCATTGCACTCCAGCCTGGGGCTGGATGACAGGCCAGTCATAGTGGCTCACAGTGGCTCACACCTGTAATCTCAGCACTTTGGGAGGCCAAGGCAGGTGGATCACCTAAGCTCAGGAGTTCAAGACCAGCCTGGCCAACATAACGAAACTCCATCTCTACTAAAAATACAAAAATTTTACCAAGCGTAGTGGTGCACACCTGTAGTCCCAGCTACGGGGGAGGCTGAGACGGGGTAACCGCTTGAACCCAGGAGGTAGAGGTTGCACGGAGCCGAGATCGGGCTACTGCATTCCAGCCTGGGCGACAGAGCAAGACTCTGTCTCAAAACAAAACAAAACAAAAAGTGAGAAAAGTGACTGGCTTAAATAAATAACAGAAATAAAGAAGTGAAAGCCATTTTAAAAAGCTGTGAAGTAAAAGTCCTCACATAAAAAAATTAAGAAGGGAAATGTATACAATTTTTCACAAAGAAGTAATTGTCAAATTATGTAAGTGTGTGGCAATACAACATAGACTGATGAGATCATCACTTGACTTTTTTCTTGGGATAAAGTTTTCTATGCTGTGAATTAATATTTTCTGTGTTTTGCTAAAAAGAACAAGCATGGCTAGTTTTTTGCAAAAAAAAATTCTAAATATAATTATTCTGGCTTTCAACTGCTTTCTGCACAAATAAAGATTTTAAGTTTGTGTGTTTATTCTTTTTTTTTTTTCTTAGATGGAGCCTCACTGTTGTTGCCCAGGCTGGAGTGCAATGGCGCAATCTCAGCTCACTGCAACCGCCACCTCCTCAGGTTCCAGCAATTCTCCTGCCTCAGCCTCCTGAGTAGCTGAGATTACAGGTGTGCACCACCACGCAACGGCTAATTTTTGTATTTTTAGTAGAGATGGGTTTCACAATGTTGGCCAGGCTGGTCTTGAACTCCTGACCTCAGGTGATCCACCTGCCTTGGCCTCCCAAAGTGCTGGGATTACAGGTATGAGTCACCATGCCTGGCCTTGTATGTTTATTCTTAACACCTTATTTTTGGAAGAAGAATCTCCATTATAATTATCCAAACCTGACAGTTGTAAAATTGAATGGAAAAGACTAGAAACAAGAGGACATAAAGAAAATAATTCAGAGCTATACACAACCACTGAAAATTTGAGGGAGATAAATTGATCCCAAAGAGAATTAAATAGCCACAACAAGCCAAATAAACTATGGTTTTCAAACATCACCCAGCGGTAAGCCCAGAGATAGGCTTTGGAAACGTCTGCAACTCCATCTGAAATCATAGACTCACAACGTCCAGAAGGAAGCTGGCCGGGCAGCCAAACCGCACATAGACCTCTGGGCCGGGCCAGAGAAGACCCAGGGAGCCAGTTTCTCGGAGCCCTGCAGAGTGCTCGGGCTGAAGTAACCACCTCTTCTTGCTGCCTTCATCAATGTGAGAGGGGAGGGGAGAAATGGCTGCTGTAGAAAAGTGGCTGCAAAACCAAGTATCTCAAACTATGCTCTCCACACTGAACTCAGCATTCTCTCTTGTAAACAGAACAATGTATAAAACCACAGAAGAGCTTATGATGAGATAGGCGATAAAACACATTATCTCATCATAAAGTTGAAATCTCAGGATGGAGTCACAAGTAGCTATGATTCCTGCAACAATGCAGATACCATTGTTTTCAAGTGAAAACATAATTTTTTATAATCCGTGAATGCACCATACATAGTTTTTTGGTTTTGGTTTTTCATCCTTTCTTCCCTTGAGAGTATCAGTCAAGAACTTGTTTATTATAAAATTATTATAAAAATTATAATAAAAATTAGACATAGTGGCCTCAAGTAATGTCTCATGACCTGAGCATTAAATCGTAAGCCTCAGAGCTGTGAGGCAATTGTGTCCTAAAACCCCTCAAAGGTCACCTCATTCGGAGTTTCCAAAATTTCAGCCACTGGAATGTACTTTTCATGGTTTTTGCCATGAATATAGGCCATCTGTACTGTTTATTTCCTTATTTTTTGATATACCTAATCATTCTTTTGGCTGAAAATAAGTTTTTTTTTTTAAAGAAGAATTTCTATTACTACCATAAATGGAAAGCCACTATCACTGGTCATAAGTTACAGGCAAATCTAAAACACACGCACACAGCAATGAGAAAGTCATCTAGTGATATCTTTTAGGGAGAGACAAACTGAACTAAACAAGTGTCTCAAATGCTTTATGAACTTGGCTTGCTGCAGGGAGAGAGTTCAAGTCCTGCTTCCATCCATCTCTAAAACTCCAACTTCTCGGATCTATCCAAGGTGGAGGAGCAGTGTGGTGTCTGTAAACAAAATGCCATCAAACAAGAGGAAACTCGGGAACGACCCAGCTCCAGCATAGCAGCTGCACGACCTGGGCCAGCCACCTGGCCACTGCACACCTCTGTTACTTGTCCATGAACTGGCATGAATCATACCCCCCATGGCCATTCCAGAGGGGTGTGCGCTACAACTGATTCACGTTTCTCCACCATAAAGTCCCCCACGAGCAAAAGGTGCTATGACAGAAAGGAGCAACAGTAAGTTAATCAATACTATGAAGTATTTAATCAGTGTAAAGGGCTTTATGAGAAATAAGAGCTGCAGCAGCATTTAAAAAATCTGATCAGTGAATGACCTCACCCACTAAACAGCTTGATATATTCCAGAGACAGCAGGCTCTGAGTTCACCAACAGTCACTGCGAGTGCTGACCTCCCCATCCATTCTTAAGCTCTCCTCATTGAAAGCCAGAAAGCTGCCCAACCAAGGAATGGGACAGCGAGTCACTGAAGAAGGGGCACTGTGGTCCGTGGTGGGGAGGGAATATGACTCAGTGTAAAGTAAGAGGGCTTTCCTAATGTGGACAGCAACAGCATTGCCCATGTGCACCCAGCAAACAGGCGCTCCATCACTCAAGGTCCTGCCTGGGTCTGTGATATTTAAGATTCATCATGAATCCCAGCACTTTGAAAGGCTGAGGAGAGTGGATCACCTGAGGTCAGGAGTTCAAGACTAGCCTGACCAGTATGGTGAAACCTTATCTCTACTAAAAATACAAAAATTAGCCAGGTGTGGTGGTGTGAGCCTATAGTCCCAGCTACTCAGGAGGCTGAGGCAGGAGAATCACTTGAACCCAGGAGGCAGAGGTTGCAGTGAGCTGACATCGTGCCACTGCACTGCAGCCTGTGCGACAGAGGGAAACTCCATCTCAAAAAAAAAAAAAAAAAAAATAGATTCACTATGAATTAAAGCTGCATCCCCCAGAAACCAGCGATGGCCACAGGCAGCAGCACAAAGAGAGAGTGGTGCACAGGGAAAGCTGGCAGCTCCAGGTGAGTGGCCCTGCCTTGAAGGGACCCCTTCGCTGAACGCTCCCAGTGCTGACAATACTCAGGGAACAGTGACTTTGCAAGGACAGGAAGCAAGGGACCAAGGACAGGAAGCGAGGGACTGGACGAGCCAGGAAGCGAGGGACTGGACGGATGAGTGGCAGACACGTACTCAACCACACGGTAACGTAGAAAATTCTATTCCAGATGACACAGAGAGACAAATATTTCACATAATGTGAAATTCAACTGCGTACACTGATAAAGATTAAAAGAAGACATAGATTCTTCTAGTAGAAACAGTTGGTGTCATATGATAAAAAATTTTTTCTTAAATGGCTTTTATTTTTATTATAGGAGTAACAAACGTTCATTGGAGAAAATACAAAAATAGAGATAAACAGAGAAGATAAAATCACCCATAATCCCACCACTCAGACAGAAACATTACTTATATTTTGGGTTATTCTTCCAGACTTTCCTCTATATGAATATAAACATACACATTTTTAACTGAAGTGGGATCACAGTGCACATACTGTCTTATAACACGCTTTCTTTAACTCAGCCTGCCTTGAACGTTGCCAGGTTCAATAGATACACTTCAACAATATTGTAAGGTCTTCCCGGTGGCACCCACAGAAAATAGACAGGTGTATCACCAATTGTTCAACCAATTCTAATTGTTCAATTTATTAAAAAGATAAAGGATAACCAATTCCAAATATTAATTTTTTAAGTGATGAATGCTTTCTAGTGGGGAAATCTTACTTGTAAATCCATCAGAATGAATGCAGACAAAAATAAAATACTCTTTGTTTTTCAATAAAAAAATCATCTGAGTAGCTGAGCAGGCCAGGATCTTCCATCTAAGTTGCTTTGGGGATGTATGCCTTAGGCTTGGGGCTAAAGAAGCTGGGAGTCTCTACAGATTGAAGCTGTCCCTGAGAGCTTAGGACACACGTAGGGGCAATTTAAGAAATACCTTTTTGTGGCTATAGACTCTGCCTTTACAGTAAACTATCTTCCTTGGGAATTAACCTGTTACCACTATGAGAAGCTGCTATCTTTGGCAATGCCGGATGCCTTGACGTCTGCTTCACCTGAGACAGGTGATAGCTGCACCAGCTGCTTTATGGCTGGTGTGTGCATGGGGCATCCTTCTCCACCCTTTTACTCCCAAGCCTTCTGGATTGCTTCATCTAACATGTCTATTGTAAGCAGCAATTTTTTAAATATTCAGTTTGACAATCTTGATATTAACTAGTATATTTAGTTCAGTTGCATTTTATGTCATTATGAAGTGTTTGAGTGAAAACTGACCATGCTGCTGTTTTCTATTTATCCTATATGTTTGATTTGTACATCTCTCCTTTCTTACTTTCTTTTGGATTCACTGAGTACTTCTTAAGGGTTCAGTTTTCCCTCCTCTATCACCACATGCATCATGCGTTATTAGTATTCTAGTGGTTACTCTGGAGATTGTAACACGTGTCCTAACTCATTACAGCCCAACAGAAATTAGTTCTCCAACAGCATCCCTAACAATAGCGGGACCCGCTATCCATGTCCGCCATCAAGGCCGTTCCCATTTTGTGTTTTAATTCTGCCTGCACATCACACCCGATGAGGCACCATTGTGACTTGCTCGTGTCGGGGAGTCACTATTCAGTCAGTCACTATTCGCTCGTGGCTTTACTGCTTTCATGGCTCTGCATTCCTTCCTACACTTCCATGCTTCCATCAGGACCCTTTTTCCTTCCACCTCAAGAATTTCCCTCAGTATTTCTTTTACTGTAAGTCTTCTGGTGACAAGTTCTGTCTGATGTCGTCTGAAAATGTCCTTTGGTGGCCTTCAGTTTTGACTAGAATTCTAAGGAATGAGTTACTTTCTTCACTTTAAAGATTGTCATTTCATTGTCATCTGATTTCTATGATCTCTGTGGAAAAGTCAGCTGTCAGCCATAGAGCTATCCCTTCACTCAGATGCGCCTCCAGCCCCACCTACATTTCCACGTGTTCTGGTTTCGCAATGACATGTCAAGTGTGGTTCTCTGTGTATTTACCATGTTTGGAATTTGTAAAGTTTCTCGACTTTATGGCTTCATGTCTGACACAGTTTAGGATACTTCTCAGCCAGTATCACTTCTAATCCTGCTGGCACCCCCATCTCCTCTCTCCTCTCACGGTCCCTCACCTTCATAGAGTGGGCCTTTTCTCCATGTCTCCTGTGGCTCTCATCCTCTTTCCTCTATTTTTTTCATTCTTTTCTTCTCTATGCCACACTCTGGATATTTTCAATCTACATTACAGAATTCACTCTCCTATGTGTAATCTGCTATCCAATTTATGTTTAATTCTTCATTTCATTTATTGTACTTTTTATTCCCAGAATTTCCATTTAAGTCCATTTTTATACATTCCATTTTATCTGTGAAACTCTCCATCTTGTCCTCCACTTTCTTGAATATATTAATGACCATGCTTTTAAAACCCAGATCTCATTATTCCAATGTCTAGGTCACCTGTTGCTGTTTCCATTGTTGACTTTTACTCTTCTTCTTTTAATCATTTGGCCCTTAAAATTTTTATTGAAAACCAGACACTGTGTATCACACACTCACAGGTCAACTGGAGGCCTGGCTAATGTTATCATCCTTCAGAGAGCACTGACTCTGGTTTCTGGCAGGCAGGGTGCCATAATTCTCTCCGAGTTGAGTGGGTTCAAGGCTAAGTCTCAGTCTTTTGTGAAGGCTAAACTACTTCAAGTTTCCTCTTGTTCCCAGGTTGGGGTCAGGACCTAACAGGAAGTCTAGGTGCTTACCAGGGCTCCTCCTCCTTGGCATGCCCTGAACTCCCATTTTTGGTTCCACAAGTCTTTAAGAATAGCTTTTTGGCTGGGTATGGCAGTTCTCATCTGTTATCCCAGCACTCTGGAAGGCCAAGGCAGAAGGATCCCTTGAGGTCGGCCTGGGCAACATAGGAGACCCTGTCTCAACAACAACAATAGCTTTCCCTTCGTTTCTTAGCCTCTGAGCTAAAACATCAGCAAATGCCTTGAGGAGAACACAAGTGCAGATTACTGGGCTCACCTTAATGTTTTCCCTTCTCCCCAGGATCTTGGGTCTCCTGCACTCACACAGCCTTGGTAGCTAAAACTCTAAGTTTTGTCTCCCAGTCCTACAAGGCTATCAAAAGATCCCTGTACGGTCCTAGTTTTCTGGACACCACTTTCTATCCAGCTCCCTGCCCCTTATGAGCCAGCAAACATCTCAAGAGGAAAAGTATCACAAAATACTGTGCTCGGCCCACCAGCTTCCTTCCTCTTCGGGACGTGGTCCCTCCAGCGTTGGCCACCTTTCTTTTGTACTCTGTCCAGCTTTTCAAGATCTCTTTGTGGGAATGTTAGTCTACAGGATATTCCACAACATCTCCAAGGTATGCCTGTACACACAGACACATTATTAAAAGAGGAACAGCCACATTACAGAAAAATGTTAAAATTAAGAAATCACTTTTTCAATAATTTGACACAGTTTAACAATCTAAAAACATAAATTACAATTTTTCCAGAAAATAACTCACAGAAGTTTGTTACCTCTAATTTGCAAAATATTCCACTGAGTCAGAACAAAATTGCCCCTTTTAAAGTCTCCTTTCTGATTTACCACTCTGTAACTGAGAAATCCAGAGCCATCAGGAAACATGCCAAAATCACCATAAATCTTACCAGGTTCTTTCCCCCTCGGGCCCCACTGATTGCCAAATTCATTACCAAAATTACTTGAAGATGTTGCTTCTTCACCTGATACCAACACTTTAGAAACAGATGTTTAAACACTGGCTTGTGCTAAATCTCTTCAGGCAATATCAGTAAGGCATGTGCTATGATCAGTGGAAAAATGTGTTTTCGTCACATCTAATTGCAATAAAATAATAAAGCTTTCTCCTACTTCCCTCCCCTTCTGACATCACAGCATATAAACTGCAAAAACATAAAAAATAAAAACCAAACAAACTATTCTCCTTAATCCAAACACTAAAATATTTCATAAAGGAGATGAGTGGGCCACCCCCTGCACATAGCTGTTTGCAAAAACATAAAAAATAAAAACCAAACAAACTATTCTCCTTAATCCAAACACTAAAATATTTCATAAAGGAGATGAGTGGGCCACCCCCTGCACATAGCTGTTTGCTAGATTTTCAGAAGGCACAGGTACACGTTTTGTGGGCACAGGGAACAAAGGCAGAAACCGTCACTGTCCTCAAAGTCCCTACGATTTCACAGAGAAAAAAAGCTCAACGAAGAAAACAGCTAAGTACAATTAAAACCCAGTACATCAATAGGTACAAAACGTTCTTGTTCAAATGAAATGCACACGTAAGTGCCAAGAAGCCTAACTTGAGTTTCCAGTGCGGGGGGACGGCTGCGGGGGAGGGCCGTTCTGAAGCTCCGGGTTGTGGGCTAGTGCTTAAAACAACTGTTTACCATGGGGAAACTGGGTTCACCACAGAGATAAAAACGACTCAAACTTGCATGCTCTTGCAACAGGAAGAAATGTTCAAGGGCACGTCTGAATGGCTCTTGAAGCCCTTGTCTACACAGCCGAGGTGTGGGAAAACTTAGTGTGCTGTGTGTGAGTGAGCTGTGGGGAAGGAATCAGTTTCTTGCAGTCAGAGCTAGGAAATAACTGACCTCAGCCTCTGCTGTGGGGCTGACCTAGGCTGGCGTCCTAATCCAAGCAGGTCAGCCATAGGTCACGGGCACAACAGCAACTCAAACAGGACTCTGCAAATAAGGACACAAAAAATTTGCAAGCTTGCCCTCTTTCCAAAGACTAGAGATAACAGAACAAGTACAAAATAACAGATTCTTCTAACTGCCCAAAATTCTATGAAGCATGGGACCCTCTTAGCATGTGACTCTCAATCTTTACAAACATCAAACCATATGCAAAGCAGCCCCTCCTCCCCTCAACAAAGTCAGTGACCAGGAAGAAGGTAAAGAAGAAAAGTGGAAAACACACACAAACAGAACCTGTGTTATTTTTATAATATTTTACCATCTTTTCAAAGTCCAAATGGGTCAGAAAACATCACAGAGAATGTATAATGCAACTGAGGCTTAGGAAGAGTTTTCCCAAGTAGTTTCACTATGATTATTTAAGGTATGTCATTCATATCTCTTCAGACGAAAAATATGCAGTATATCTTTAACCCTGAACTCGGTTTTGTGCAGATTTTTATTTCTTTGCTTTTTTGTACAGACAGGATCTTGCTCTGTTCCCCAGGCTGGTGCACTGGTGCGATCGTAGCTCACTGCAGTCTAGAACTTCCAGGCTCAAACAACCCTTCTGCCTCAGCCTCCCGAGAAGCTAGGACTACAGGCACATGCCATCTTATCAGACTAATTTCTGTATTTTTTTGTAGGAATGGGGTCTCTTTATGTTACCCAGGCTGGTCTCAGACTCCTGGCCTCAAGTGATACTCCCGCCTCCGCCTCCTAAAGTTCCAGCGTGTGAGCCACTGTGCCTGGCCCTGAACTCGTTTTGTTAATGATGCCTTTCTGTGGTCCTTTAAGTATATACAGGTTGAGTATCATTATCTGAAATGCTTGGGACCAGAAGCATTTTGGGTTTTGAATATTTTTCAGATTTTGGAATATTTGCATGTACATAAGGAGGTATCTTCAGGATGGGGCCCGAGCCCAAACACAAAATTATGTGTGTAAGGTATATATGAATACACCTTACACACATAATTTCATACAATATTTTTAATGATTGTGTGCCTGAAACAAAGTTTTGACTGCCACCTGGCACCATGGTCAGGTGGGGGAATTCTCCACTTGCAGTCAGCACTCAAAAAGCTTCAGATCTGAGAGTGTTTGAGAGTTAGTGATGCTCGACCTGTAACTATTCCTATGGGTTTTATTTTTCAGGTGAGCCACAGGCAGTGTGGACACACAGAACTGCTTTCCAGACTCAGGCCTGTGGGCATGTCCTCCACATCCAGGCCCGCCTTCCCTCGAGAGCACAGCAGTGAAGCCGGCAGCATCGACAGCTCCCAGTGTCCAGTGCTTCAGCATTTAAAGACCTCTACAAAATATCCCCCGAGAACACAGTGGCCACCAGCTGGAAACATCGCCCAGTGTGGCTGGCGTTCTGAGGATGACATTGGAGAGGTGTCCAGCAGTATCACCCACGCTGGAAGGTAGCAGTCCCTGGAAGTGTGGTGGAAGCCAAGCCTGGAGGGACATTAGAGCTTCCTGCCACCCGCAGTACTGCCACCAGAACACATAAAGACTGTCTCACTGAGGGGCGGATCGGTGGGCAGGCGCCAGGAGGCCTGAGTGGGCTCTGTTTCACCCACCATCCGTCCCTGACAAACACTGAAGTCAGTCCCTGTCTGGCTTTTCGAGGGTGGGATGGGGTCTTATTTGTGTTTGTGTCCCACCCATTACATGTCCTGGTACTCAGGAAGCACCAAGTAAGCTCTCATGGACTCAGCAGCTGAATCGACAGATGAGTGAATGGATCTGAAATATAAGATAGGAAAGGCCATATCCATCCTCCGTCTTCCCCAAAAACAGAGTTTTTATTTACCCTTATCTTTTATCTGCCCTTTGAGGAAGGTAGGTATCCCTTTCTGCATTTTGCAGAGGAGGGAGCTGAGGTTCTGTGAGTTATGTAATATGCTTAAGGTTACAGAAATGTTAGGGGATTGAACGGGAATTGAACTTATGTCTCTCTGGATCCAGAATCTGCATCTTTCCAACATATCAAATCATCTCCTTAGCAAAAGTCTGACTCTGCAAAATTTCTCAAGTAAAATACAAGAATAAGGAAAAATAAATACATTAATTTATGGATTTAATCTCAGATAATCTACAGTAAATAAGATAAACCAAAACAGGACAATGCATACAACTGAACTGAAGCTCAAAACCCACCTGAAAGCGCTTATTCCAGATGCAAACAGTGAATGACTCAGAGCCCTCAGGTTCCTGGGGGAGAAGCTAAGGTCAAGACTGAAGGAGGAAGAGGAGGTGAAGGGGCGAATAGGGGACCCAGCAGGCTGTCACTGCCTCCTCCAAACCCCCAGCAGCATCCACAAGGCCCCGCTCTGGCTTTTCTGGTTCTTCCACACCCATGCTGCTGGCCTCTCTGATTAGATTATACCACAAAATTTCTAGGGCAAGGACTGTGTCTTTTTTCCTTTTCAACCACAATGTCTATTACTATACTACATATGGTCCTACTTCTATCCAACTGCATGCCCTGGCAGGCCCACCAATATCTCCTTTTTTTTTTTTTTTAAGAGACAGAGTCTCACCAGAGACCCAGGCTGGAGGAGGGCAGTGGTGTCATGATCATAGCTCACTTCAGCATCGACCTCTCCTGGCTCAGACAGTCTTCCCACCTCAGTCTCCCAAGTGTCTAGGACTATAGGTGTGTACCATCAAACCTGGCTAATTTTTATTTATTTTTGTAGCGACAGGGGTCTCACTATGTTGCCCAAGCTGACCTCAAGCTCCAGGCCTCAAGTGATCCGATCCTCAGCCTCCCAAAGTGCTGAGATTCCCAGTGTGAGCCACCATGCTGAGCCTCAATGTCTCTTCCTGGCTCTGAAAAGAAAGAAGTGGGGAAAGCCGTTCTGCAGATTTCCAACACTGTCACCGCAGCCACCCACACAGCTCTATTACTTGTCCTGAAGCATTGTTAAGAGACTGTGCTGTCGTTCCACTGACAGTTTGGAGTTCAGTGACAGAATTATCTGGAGAAGGCAGCCCCTGTGGGATGAAGGCCACACGGTTTTAGTCACAAAAGAAGGGCCATGTGCACCCATCACCAAGACACCCAGTGTCTGTGAGTCTTTGGTAAAGTCATCGAAGCCCCTCTCTCCCACCTTTCCTTCACCTTGCACTGTCCCTCAGACCCCACTCTCACCCCACATCAGGAGTGGCATCGGACCCCGATAAAATTACATTCCACCCCTATTACACAACTAAAGACATCCTGGGCTTAATTCTTCTTCTCCTATGCCTAATGAGCCTGACCTTATTCTCACCTGACCTTCTAACTGACGAAGACAATTATACACTAGCCAATCCTCTCAACACCCCACCCCATATCAAACCAGAATGATACTTCCTGTTTGCATACGCAATCCTACGATCTATCCCCAACAAACTGGGAGGCGTCCTGGCCCTAATACTCTCCATCCTCCCAAGCCACAGGTAACACTCCACAAAGACGCATCACACCTAAGATCTTATTTTAAGTGATCAAGGTTTAGGCAAACAGTTTTCTGACTGACCCTAATTTGTTTTTAAGAGAAGGTTTTTTTTTATGGCCTTCAACATGTTTAATACTGATATTAGGAGTGCTGGAGAGCCCGCAGAACAAGAGGGGCTTGTCCTACAGGACCCCTCCTCACGTACCAACACCTAAGTCCTCGGTAAACTCACACAGAGAAAAACAATTCTGTAAGTAATAAACATAACAGGCTTGGCACATCTAATAATTACTTGTAAGAGAAATTGGAATGGAATGCACAGAAAAACAACCTATTTGGGATTTGATTTTCATTGGCGAAGTCATTGTCATCCAGCTCATGAATTCCCAAGGCCACTTGATGGGCGTTCATTACCAGTACTCAGAGGCACTCTCTAATGGCACTCTAAGAACTGTACCCCACATCCCAGCAAAGCCAGATGTTCTTCCCTGTGACTGTCCACGATCCACACCAGGGTGTACAGGGCAAGTGGGGCCGGGTCGCTCACAGGCCTCTGCACCAAGGACAAGCCTCTGACTTAAAGTCTGATCTGCCTCCACTGAGAACATACCTTAGTTTTTCCTCTTTGGTGCTAACTACAGTCTCTTTCCAGCTATGGGCAATGGAAAACCGCAGTAAGAATATCTTACTATTTTAAATAAAGTCAAGCAGACAAGACCAAAGCAAAGTACATGAAATCAAAAGCAAATATAACTTTTGGCTATAGTGGTTCTATAGCCACTATGGCTCAAAATCCAGAAGCCACAAAAGAAAATATTCACACATATGACCACATAAATATCAAAACTTCAGCCTTGCAAAATCAAAGTTAAAAGACAAATGCAAAAACAAATTTAAAAGATAAATAACAAAAACTTGAAAACAGTATCTGCATGCGTTATCACAAGTCGACTTCCCTAATCCATAAAGCACTCCTAGCAACCCGCAAAAGTTCAACAACCACAAACACACATGGCTCTGATATGAAATATGCAGAGCCTCCCTTCCAGTGAAAGAAATGCAAATTCAAACTATGTTTAGATACCATTTCCCACCTTTCAGGCTGGTAAAACTCCAAAAATACCAGTGAGGATGTGGCCGAACAGGGACCTTCGCCCACCGTTCACACAATTGTGCCTCAGAGTATACCAGCACAGGCCCCAGGAAGGGCGACTTGGTGAACTTGGTGATGTCAACCAAAGCCACAAAGGTGCACACTCTGGCCTTGACACATTCCATTCCAAGCATTCATCCTAAAGTATATGTGCATGTTTGACAATTGAAATTAAGAGAAATGAAATATATTATTCACTGTATTTTGTCTATAATAGCAAAATTTGGAATTAAGTCAGATTCATCAGTAGAGGACTGGTGAAATAAACTGGCATGTCTATTAAATGGGACACTAGATGGCTGTAAACAAAGGGAGAGTCGGGAGTGGCAGGAGAGAGGGGCAAGGAAAAGGGAAGCTTTCTGTATGGGAATCGTGGAAGAATCTCTAAGGCACGTTGAATGTGGAAAGCATGGTACAGGAAAATGGGCTTGACGAAGGGTGGGGATGGCTAATTTGTTTTTAACATGGTTTATAAATGCACAAAGAAATTCTAGAAGGATACATAAGAAACCAGTAACATGACTGCAGAAGCAGGGCAGGGACAGAGTGGACAGCAGCAGGCTTGAATGAATGCTTTTGATAACTGGTTTTATTTTTGAAGCATCTGATGGTATTAACTAATCAAAATAAAACAATAAAACTACAGTTGTCCTTAAACAACATGGCAGTCAGGGGTGCCAGCCGCCTCCACAGTCAAAACTCCAAGTATAACTTTGGTGACTTCCAAAAATGTAACTACTAATGGCCTACTGTTGACCATTACAGATAATATAAACTGCCAATTAACACATGTTTTATATGTTATATGTATCATATATATATATATATATATATATATATACTTATACTATTCTTATAATAAAGTATACTATGGAAAAAAATGCTATTAAGAAAATCAGGGGCCAGGTGTGACAGCTTATGCCTGTAATCCCAACACTTTGGGAGGCTGAAGGAGGAGGATCAGGAGTTCGAGATCAGCTTGGGCAACATAGTGAGACCCATTCTCTACAACAAAAAAAAAGTAAAAATTAGGAGTGGTGACACACGCCTGTGTTCCCAGCTACCTGGGAGGTTGAGGTGGGAGGATCACTTGAATCTAAGAGGTAAAGGCTGCAGGGTGCCAAGATTACACATTGCACTCCAGCCTGAGCAACAGAGCAACACCCTGTCTCTTAAAAAATAAAAAATAAAAAATTGGCTGGGCATAGTGGCTCATGCCTGTAATCGCAGCACTTTGAGAGGCTGAGGCAGGTGGATCAGGAGGTCAAAAGATTGAGACCATCCTGGTCAACATGGTGAAACCTCATCTCTGCTAAAAATACAAAAATTAGCTGGGCATGGTGATGGGCGCCTGTAGTTCACTACTCAGGAGGCTAAGGCAGGAGAATTGATTGAAACCAGGAGGCGGAGGTTGCAGTGAACCGAGATCACACCACTGCCCTCCAGCCTGGCAACACAGAGAGAGTCCATCTCAAAAAAAAAGAATTAATTAAAAAAAGGAAATCATAAGAGAAAATATATTCACTATTTAGTAAGTGGAAGCGAACCATCATCATAAAGTTCTTCAAGCTTGTCGTCTTCACATTGAGTAGGCTGAGGGGAGGAGTCAGGGTTGGCCATGCTATCTCAGGGGTGGCAGAGGCAGAAGTGATGAAGGAGGTGGGAATGGGGACAGGACAGGCAGGCACACTTGGTGTAACTTCACAAAACACACTGTAATTTCCAACTGACTTTTTTGCTTTTTCATTTATCTAAGTGTTTCCACACAGTACCAATCCTTCTTCCGCTGTTTATTTTAGTTTCAGTGCCCACATCATAGAAAGATTCATGTCATAAAAGGAAACAGGGGAGGGACAGCAGGGGGTGGGGAGTTGGGGGAGACATAGCATGGGGAGCAATGCCAGATATAGGTGATGGGGAGGAAGGCAGCAAATCACACTGCCATGTGTGTACCTATGCAACAATCTTGCATGTTCTTCACATGTACCCCAAAATCTAAAATGCAATAAAAAAAAGAAGTCAAAAGCAGTCTGAATAGTCAGACCCCTTCTGCCAGATTGTCTAATGTCAATTTATTTTCTGGCACTACTTCTTCTATGTCTTTTTCCCATCACCTGGCCCTGGTCTGGAAGCACTCATCTCCACTAAGTCGTCTTGTGTTAATTCTTCCTGTATGGTGTCTACTAGCTCCTGAATTCTCCAAGATCCATATCTTAAAATTTTTCCTTCCCCTTCTCCCCTGCCACACATTTTTTTTTGTCATAACCACAGTCTCTTTCATGATTTCCTTGGTTGGCTCTATTGTAAATCCCATGAAGTCATACACAACATCTGGACAGAGTTTTCTCCAGCAAAAATTTATTGTCTTGGGTTTGATATTACACTGTCTCATGGTTTTTTCTATTACAACAGTGGCATCTTCAATGGTGAAATCCTTTCAGATTTTTATGGCCTTCTCTTTATCAGGGTTCTCCTCCACATAGTTAACATCCTTTCCATAGAATGTCATGTGTAATGAGCCTTAAAGGTCCTTTTGACACCCTGATCTAGAAGCTGATATGAGATGTCTTATTTGAGGGCAAACAGACCACTTCAGTCTTCAGCCTTCAGTGTTGAACTCATGGGGTTCTGGGTGGCCAGGGGCACTGTCCAATATTGAAAGAAGTTTAAAAGGCAGTCCCTTACTGGCAAGGTACTTCCTGACTTCAGGGACAAAACACGGATGGAACCTATCCAGAAAAAGCATTCTCACTGTCCAGGCCTTCTTGTTCTACAACCAAAGGACTGGCAGCTGGTGTTCATCTTTCCACTTCAAAGTTCAGGGGCAGTCCTGATCAGAAACTCAACTGCATTTGCACAAAATGAGAGTTAACCTATCGATGCCTGGTTCTCTTCCTTACTAATAAATGTCCTTTGTAGCATTTTTTTTCCAGAATAGAGCACTTTCATCTGCATTTAAAAACATATACAGGCAGATATTCTTTCTCCTCAATGATTTTCTTAATAGTATCTAGGAACTCAATTGTTGCCTCTCAGTCAGCAAAAGTTGCTTCTCCTATTATCTTGACTTTTTTTTAAGCCAAATCTCTTTCGAAAATTATCAAACCATCCTTTGCTGGCACTGAATTCTCCATCTTTAGATCCTTCACGTTTCTTTTGCTTTAAGTTGTCATATAATGACTTTGCTTTTTCTCAAATCATATTAGAGTCTATGGCTAAGCCTTTCTAATAGCCATCCTTCTACCACACAAAAGCTGCATTTTCAATACAAGAAAAAAGGTATTTTACAAAAAGTGCAGTTTTGTGCCTGCTGGCATAGCTGCAGTGGCAGCTTCACAAATTTCCTTTTCTTTTTTCCAGTGGTTTTTATGCTGGTCTTATTTATCTCGAAATGGCATAAGGTAACCACAGATGGAGACCTCAATCTAAAGTACAAATCAAGCAATTCAACTTTTTCTTGCAACGTCATGACTTTGTCTCTACTTCTTAGGACCACTTCCAGCATCACTAGGGGTACCTCCTATGGGTCCCATGTCGTTATTCATGGTTTACGGTATTGCACTAAATACTGTGAAAATATGCAAGAATCTCAAGAGATTCCTTTTCACTGTGACATGAAATTTACTGTTAAGAAGAACTGCTCATGCGGAGATGATAAGCATCACACAGTGTCTTAAGTGGATACTGAAAACACTTGAGCTGACCACAATAGCAAACAGATGTGCCTACAAAATTATTACAGTAGTAAAGCATGGAGTACAGTTAATTTTATGCAGTTATGATTTAATACTATATCTTCGTGTTTGCTTTACATTTCTCAACTGCAAATGGTGCAATGTATATCTGTGTTTGTGTGTATAAGTTTTGAAAAGATTTAACTTTTTATAACAGTTATGCATATATTTTATGGTAATAAATGACAAAATAGACTAGTATCTACATATATTTTATGCATTCATGATATGCCTAACTTTGTCTTACTTTTTTCAATATTTCTAGGCTACAAGGTTCATACACAAGTTTCTTCAAATTTTTGAAAATCTCCCTAAATTTCCAACATATTTATTGAAAAAAAAATCGGTATACAAGTAGGCCAACACAGTTTAAACCCTGTTCAAGAGTCAACTAAGTTTTTCAGTTGTCCGTTTTTCAGCTATGAAATGATAGCTGTCTTTCTTACCACACCCACTGTCAGCAGGCTGAGGCGTGTGGGCTGAGTCTGCTTTCCTCACATTCCTTCTGCCTCCTGTGTTGTCTTCCCTGTCCCCATCCCTAGAGATCCCTCCTACACCCTCACAGCAGGACCAGGTTTAGCAGTCTCCCATCCTCAGGTCTGTGTCCATGACAAGGAGTTTCAGAAAATGGAAATTATTCTTGAATATCCTAATTTGAAACCAAAACAAATGGGGCCCATTGCCCAAACCTGCACTAAATTAAACTCGAAAGGGCTGATGTTGCCATGACAAGGCTGGAAACCTGTGTCTGTATATACAGGGCAGTGGCTGCCTGGCCTCATTCCTCGGGAAAGTCTAAGAGAGCCACTTTCCCAGCCCTCCCCAGCAGCTTCCAGGTGGCCTGCCCCACAGCCTGTGTTGCGCTAGCATACTGGGGACTCCCTGCAGTCACCCCTGCTGCATGAGGCCATTCTGGCCAACCCAGGCCCAACACAGAGAGACAGACCTGACACCAGCACCCAGAGGGTCATCGCCCATCTCTGCACCCTTCAACATGTGGGTACCAACCGTGACCTCAGAAATCTTCTTTGAAAAACTAACTCCTCCTCCTCCCCTTCCCCACACTGCCCACACCATACTGCCACAACATCCTGTAGAGGAACCACTTTCAGCCAGACATGGTGAGAGGCGTAGACCTCCAGGGATATCTAAAGTCCAACTCCCATGCGACATCACCAAGATGAGCCCTGAGTGTGGAAGCCGGGAAGCCACCCAGGTCCCGGCCTGGGAGCCTGTGCACTGGAGTCCAGGACCCCAGCAGCAGGGCTGCTTCCCTGGAGGCCAGACTCCAGGACCCTGGATCCACCCCTGGGGGTGCAGGACTCTACTCAAATCCTCCCAGGTGTTTGCTTTGCCTAAAAAATTCCAGAAATGGCTTCCTGGTGACAACTGCACTGTCTACCAACACTTCAGGCCAGAGTCTGTGGATGACTCATGGGCCTTTGTGCAACTGAAGCTCATTCCTTCTTTTCATCACATCTTATGGAGCAGCTAGGACAACCTTAGCTCTCTTACTAGGAGAACCTGGTGCTTACCCAGCTAATGCCTTCAACAAGAGGTCCCTGGAACAATGCATGGGCTTCCCGTTCCTAAGAGGGTTCTGCTCTATTTTGGATTTTTTTCAGCTTCCTTTCTCTTTTTCTTGCAGAATAAGGAACAAGAGGATTTGTTTAAAAGATTTAGCTCATGTATAAAATAACTCCCTTTATCTTTCATCAAAAGCAAATCTTGGACAGGTGCAATGGCTCATATCTGTAATCACAGGGCTTTGGGAGGCCAAGGCAAGAGGACTGCTTGAGCCCAGGAGTTTGAGACCAGCCCATGCAACATAATGAGAGTCCCTCTCTAGAAGGAAGGGAGGAAGAGAAGGAGGGCAGGGAAGGAAATGGGGAGAGAGAGAAAAAGAAGAAAGAAAGTAGCTGGCACGGTGGCATGCACCTGTAGTCCCAGCTACTCTGGAGGCAGAAGAGGAAAGATTGCTGGAACCCAGGAGCTGAGGCTGTAGTGAGCTACGATCACACCACTGCACTCTAGCCTAGGCATCAGAGTAAGATTCTGTCTTTAGGAAAAAAAAAAAAGCTTTCAGAAGACAAAGTTAACCTATTTCCCCCTCAATGGATCGGAGGAGACATCTGGGCTGGGGTCTGGGTACCGCATGGCTGCCGTCCAGCACGTGCCCTGCATGGGTGCACTCCTGTCCTCCGGTGTCTTCCCTGTGGTCAGCTGAGCACCCTGGGCAGATGGCCCACGGCCGCTGGAGAAGTCTAGAGAATCCGTCTATTCATTAAAGACCACCCCCAATAAATCTTTCTAAAAAGCAGGAACCCAAAGCTTTTCTTTGGACCATAGCCAAGTTCTCATTTTACAGTCAGCAGCAGGTCGGGCTCCAAAATAGGAATAGTAACTGCATATAACAGTAATTTCATGTAACAGAACTGCACTGCATGTAACAGTAACTGCATGTAGCAAAACTGCATAAACATAACTGCGTGTAACAGTAGCGCATGTTTTCCTCCTTTCCCTCTGCAGTTGCAGAGCTAGCAAGGAGTCCTAGCCTCCAGGAACCTTCTCGCCAGGGCACACATTCCCCTTTCACTTGGGGCAGAATAAATTTCACGCAGGACACCTATCTGCATTTGGCCTCCATGCACATCAGTAAATATGTAACTGAAAATGTAAAAGGTCTCTAAGGTTGAAACAGCAAAGTCCTGTGAGTTTCCTTTAACCTATGCCCAAATCTGTCCCCCCTGAAGTATCCCATTCCCCAGGTAGTGCCAGTCCTTCCTGAAGCAGTTGCTTTTAACAGTTTTCTCTGAAGTGAAATACCATCGCAGCAAGCTGTTACTCCCCTGCACAGAGCTGCTGAAAACTAATCACTGAGCTTCAAACACCAGGTTTGGCAAACTCTGGCTACAGAAAACCATTAATCTCGTGATGGCATTTTAGAGGTCTCCACAGAATCACATTTCCAAATGAAATAAACCCAGTCTCCCAAACTGGGCTGCGTTGGAAACAAGGAAACAAACAGCCGGCGACAGCAATGAATTACAAGTGGCATGCTAATTACCATTCCACATCCAGAAATAGCTGAAGACTGCAGGGTTTGTGTTGTTGTTGTTGTTAAAATAACTACAGCCTTTATCCCAGGGTTGGGCAAAGCATCTGATTTATTCAAATGCTTCAGTTTCTAAACATAATCACATTTGTATGTACGTATCTGGGAGGGGGAGGGAGTGGAGGGAAACTGAGGGCTGGGGCAGGGTCCCGGGAGACAGTTGTGAGTGGGCAGTCAGGAGAGGGCTGCCCAGCGGGGCTGGTACATCCCCTACCATAAAACCCATCAAACCTCCCGGGGGCTCTCCCGCCTGTCTGCCCCGACGACGCCTACCTCAGACCCTGCAGAGAAACAAAGGGGGACAGAGAACGCCTGGTCCCTTCAGTCTCTTTAGCACCATCCATCACTTACTCCACAGGAGTTGCATGATAGGCAGTGGTGCCTAGAGAGGGTCAGAGGATTTACATTGAAAGAATCTTGCTTCAAGAAACTTACAATCCGTTAAGGAGAGGGACGAAAAAGTGCATGAGCATGACAAAAATGTGGTCGCTTCATGCCACTGCCCTTGGCTCCTGGGGACAAGGTGAGCCTCCGTCTGCATGTGCGAGTTCAGCTGAAGAGATGAGGCCAGACCCGCGGTTCCTGCTGGCACTGTGGGTGCAGAGCGTGGCCCACAGGACTTAATTTTAGGATGTGGAGCCGGAGCTCTGTTGAGAGAATCTTCCGCTCCCTATCCTTGCCCCAAGCCCCAGCCTTCTGTCACCCTGTCATTCCTCTAAATATGCAACAGCACCCCCGACCCTACTCTCAAGTTCCAGAATGTTTCAGCGGGAAGTCTCCCTCAAGGAGTCTGGTCCAACACAGATTACCTTGGGCTGACTGGAGTTGTGGGGGAAAGAGTGTTCTGGGTTCGCATACATTTGGGGCATTCTGGGTTAAGTAACACTGAGGTTTTCTGTACTGCAAGACCGCTTGATGTCTCCAGCACACTAAAGGTACACTGAGGATCTCCAAGACAGGACCGAGTAGGCGGCATCCTTAAACCCACCGGCTAAAAATCCTTCCCACTCCCAACATCTGCACCCCCCCGGACACCCCAGCCAGTTCGGCCTCCTTCCCCTTCAGCTGTGGGACACACACAAGCCCAACCCCAGCGGCCGCTGAGGACGTAGTGCAGGCGACACACACAATCCTCAGGGCACTCACAGCAGGGACTTGGGTGCTGGAAGGTCAGCCCTCAGAGCCACGCAGCCAGGTGCCACGGGTTCAGTGCCGGGACTCGCTACCGGCTCCCAGTTCACCACCCTTCCTTCTTCCTACCCACGCCCCATCTCTGATCATGAGAAGTGTCTGTTCAGCCTCAGAAATGCAAGACCAGATGGAGGCCTCCAGAGAGAAATCCTCAGCAGCCTAGACCCCTCACTGAAAAACAATCCAATGCCTTCCCTCTGCCCACTCTGACACTTCTTAGTGTGCATGCAACCAAGGAATTCTTTGGTGCAGGGACTGATCACATAAAGATGAACAAATTCCTTCATCCTGCTGTCACTCATCTCACAGCCAATTCTCACAAACACACCCTGAAATAAGCCAAGAGAAAGAGAGGATTCCAGGCATCTCTACCGGGATAGGCCCAGGAGGAAGAAAGAGTACAACGGGGCTCTGTGCTGGCACCGGATGTCTCATCGCAGGCCTCCCTTGGGGCAGCAGTCATGGCTGACCCCACGAATGTCACGTCCTTGAGAAAAATGGCCATCAGAACACAGCCTGCCCTTTGGTTCTCAGGCCCCACAGAGGGGTCCAGCCCTCACCACCGCCATCTGCTCTGTCTGGGGAAGTGGCCTTGTGGCTGAGGCAGAGCATAGGCCCGGGGTGGGCAGGAACGTGAGAAGAGGCTGCCAGCCCCGTCTGCAGGCCTGGCTCTCCGCTGTGCCTGGACAAGCTCCAACTGTAAGGAGGCACCTGCTGGCCCTGTACCCACAGCTCTCCAAAGACAAGCAGGGACCGGAAGCCAGGGCCGGGGCACTGAATTTGCAGGAACCAAGATGTGTGAAGCACAAGGCAGAGCCACATGGCCTGTGACCAGCTGTTCCCAAATCAAGCACATTGTCTCTCTGTGTTCACACAAAGCCAGGAACTGAGCCATGAGAGACTGATGTGTGCAGGCACCAGGGGAACACAGGTGGGCTGCCTTCAGTGTGGGGGAAAATATCCTCCAGATGTGAGGACCCTAAAGCACCCACCACCACCAATGCGGACATCACCACCAGCAGCCACACAGAAGTCACAAATCTGCTTCCTGAAATTTACCTTTTTTCTTTTTCTAAGAGACAGAGTCTTGCTCTGTTACCCAAGCTAGAGTGTAGTGACATGATCATAGCTCACTACAGCCTCAACCTCCCAGGCTCAAGTGATCCTCCTGCTTCAGCCTCCCAAGTAGCTTGGATTACAGGTGTGCCCCACTACACCTGCCTAAATTTTTATTTTTTGTACAGATGAGGTCTTGCTATATTGTCCAGGCTGGTCTCAAACTCCTGAGCGATCCTCCTGTCTCAATCTCCCAAAGTGCTGGAATTACAGGTATGAGTTGCCATACCCAGTCCTAAAATTCACTTTAAAGTGTCACACCAGCCTGATCTCACCACTAAAAATGCAAGGCTGTGTCACTGAGAGCTTCAGTCCCAAGAGTGCTCTAGTCCCAGTTCCACAGGTGTCTGGCCCTGTAGCCAGTGGCTCAGGCTTTTCTTCCTCTGAGGCGGGGAGTTATAAGGCGCAGGACAGAGGCTACCCACCTTGTGACGAAGCAAGGAAAGGGCACATGCTCAAAACCAAAACACTAAACAAAGACTTGTAAATGCTTTTGCTTTAAGGTATCAAACAGGCACACCATACGCTTGAGAAACTCCACTCCTTTTGTCAAATGTGTCCACTTCAGAAACAGGGTCTGGCCAGCACTGAGCTGCAGTCACCGGTCCACTGCCCAGCACAACGGATGCAAGCGCTGGGCAGGGGACGGTGCTCTGATCTCACACTTACTGGGCACAAGCTTATAGAAATGATCCTCACTTTTCCAAGGACATCAGCACCCCTTCCTTTTTTTGTTTTACTACAAATGTCCCTTAAATGCCTACATGCTATGTAAAATCATGACTCTAAGTTAAGCACTCCCTGTTAGAACGTCAGAGGCAGTGATGAAGGCAGCCCATGGATGCTCCATTTCAAGAATGTAGTAATTTTGGACAAGCCCAAATGGTCAGACTACACATGACGTATGGATGTCTGCTTTCCCACAGTGTGGCAAGGCCTACAGATGGTCTCAGAGCAATCCCAAGTTGTGGCAGCATGGACTTCAACCAGACTACCACAGGCCAGAAGCTCTGCAGCATGTCCTGTCCGTATCGAGTGACCCCCCCCAGGAGCTGCCCCCAGAGCAGCTCCATCACTGTGCATTTCCATTTAAGCTCCAGGCAGACTCCAGCCCCAGGATTCCTACCTGGACCAGAATGCTGGCTTCCTACTGATAAATACCAGGGGACGCCAAGGTCTCTGAACACTGATCCCCACCCCCAACTTGTGCACCATCGCACCCTGGAACCAGAGCCCTAGCCCTGAACAGTAGCAGGAAGACTGCCCCTCAGCGACCGCCTGGGCTCCCTGTCACTGTGGTGGGCCTGTCCCCCCTGGGGTGTCCCCATGGCAGACCACGTCCATGTCTTACCCAGGCTCCACCTGCTGATGCCTCATGCATCCTCCTGGTCAGTACCTACAACTAAGAGAGGTCCTAGCCTCCAGTTTCAGCTTCAGTCCAAATCCTGGCCCCAGCCACATGCCTCAGCACCTGAGCCATCAAAGCAAGACCTGTCCAACATCTTAGATACCACAGATGGGCCTGGCAGGGACTTCAACATTGGACTTACTATTCTTTTTAAAAAAAACACAGGGTCTTACTCTGTCACCTTAGTTGGAGTGCCAAGGTGGGATCATAGTTCACTGCAGCCTCGACCTCCTGGGCTCAAGAGATTCTCCTGCCTCAGCTCCCAAGTAGCTGGGAGTACAGACGCATGCCACCACACCCAGCTAATTTCTTTTAAAAAATTTTTGCAGAGACAGGGTCTCACTATGTTGCCCAAGCTGGTCTTGAACACCTGGCTTCAAGCCATCCTCCCGCTTCAAGCCCCCCAAAGTGCTTGGATTACAGGCATGAGCCACTGCACTGGGCCCAACGTTAAACTTTATATTTGGGCACCAACATCATGGCTTTGGATTCAGGAGACAGTGTTTTGATGACTGGAACAGGTGCTTCCCTTCCAGCAGGTCCTGGGCTGGCCTGGTAGATAATGAGGGTTGAGTGGTCCCAGCACCCGCAGGTGCACCACAGGGCAACAGAGAAAGGGCCGTGTGACTGTACTGGCCAGAAAACACCAAAGGGCGCTATGACTCCCCACCTCGGGCCGAGTGGCAAAGTCCTTTTCAAAATGCAGAGGTCCCTTGGTGCCCAGAGTCACTTAGCCCCGACCACTGCTCAGCGAACATCCTCAGGGACAGGGGCCTTCACTTATCAAAGAGGGTGGTAATTTCTTTTCAGAACATGAAACAAAATGAAAAACAAGTGCACAGGTGAGAACAGGAAGTGGTAAACAGTGCACCAGGAAAGGCCTGGCACTCTCATGAACATCATCTCCCACAAACCCACAAGAACTCGCTCGCAGGGGAAGGCATCCCCCTCGCTGCACAGACAGAGAACCTGGTGCAGACAGGTGAAGAGACCGCTCAGGACACATAACAAGTCCATGGTGGCTCCAGAAACCCACCCTGCTCAGCCTGTCTTCAAAGCTCACACCCTCCTCACATGGCTATGTGGCCATGACCCTGTGGAAAGCAGCTCTTAAAACAATTTTTAAAGACTGAAAAGAAATGCACAGAAAGGAAAGTCGTGGTTGTGTGAAAATACTGGCAGCATGGATTACTTCTGCTCTTTTCTTTGTTTCTAATTTTTCTTGTTTTTATTATTTTAAAATGCTTTAAATTAAATAATAAAAGGCTGGTTATGGCCAGGTTCTGTGGCTCACACCTGTAATCCCAGCACTTTGAAAAGCTGAGGCAGGAGGATTGCTTGAGCTTAGGAGTTCTTTTAAAAATAATAACAATATTAATAATAAGGTTAAGCAAAGTCCTGAGGTGGAGCCATAATCCAGTGGGGCTGGTGTCCTTATTCGAAAAGGAAAAGACCTGTGCCCAGAGAACAGGCCACGTGAGGACCAAGGGACATGGTGGCCATCTCTGAGCCTGGAAGAGAAGCCTGACCAGAAGCCAACACTGACAGCACCTTGATCTTAGATTTGGAGCCTTAAGACCTGAGAGAAAATAAATTTCTGTTACTTAACTCACCCAGTCTGTGGTATTTTGTTAGGACAGCACTAGCAGATTCATATACCTCAGCCTATTCAGACAGAGGACCCTAAAACATCTCACAAGCTTATACATAAGAATGACAGCCCGGTCTAATTTGGGAGCCACCTCTTGCAAAGCAGAAGTCATCTACGGGATTCTGTTCCTGCTCTAACATGGCAGGTCACGCCTCCTGGCTTCTGGGCACAGCATTCATGAAACCCCGCTGGAAGGACACATGAGAGATGCCCACCAGGCACAGGAGCCCTTGACCAAAGAAACAAGAGCGCTGGTTCTGCTCCTGTCTCCACTCTGGGCTGCCAGTGAAGTCCTGGGCAAGGCGCCCTGCCTCGCAGCCTCAGGTCTTCTCTTTGCACATTATGAGAGGGGGAGTCAGCAATCTTTTCAGGGAACGTGGAGTCCCAAAGCTCCAACTTTACAAATTTTGCCTTCTCCGTGCACAGTATTGTCTCACACACAAAACCCCAAATACAGTTCTTTTCACACAGTCATTAAAAGCATACAAAATATACATGAGAGTTTATTTCTACTAGAGAAGGCTTATAGCCTCATAGGCACATATCTATATATATATATATTTTTTTTTTGAGACTTTGTTTCACTCTTGTTGCACAGGCTGGAGTGCAATAGTGCAATCTTGGCTCCCCCACAACCTCCGCCTCCCAGGTTCAAGCAATTCTCCTGCCTCAGCCTCCCAAGTAGCTGGGAGTACAGGCATGTGCCACCACGCCCGGCTAATTTTGTATTTTTAGTGAAGACAGGGTTTCTCCATGTTGGTCAGACTGGTCTTGAACTCCTGACCTCAGGTGACCTGCCTGCCTCTGCCTTCCAAAGTGCTGGGATTACAGGTATGAGCCACAGCACCCGGCCTAGAAGCATGCATATTTAAGCCACAGCAGCTATGCTGTTTCTTGCAGGTATTCAAGAACACGTATTCCCTAAAAAACACACAAAGATACTTTTCCCCTTGGGAGTCACCAGACTATCACCATCATAGCTCAGTCAGTATACAATGCCTAACATTTCAAGGTGCCAGCTGATTCTTTAAAATGCATTTTTAAATATATATTTTATAGAATTTTAGTTTTGGGGGTACATGTGAAGAACATGCTGAATTGTCACATAGGTACCTACATGGCAATGTGGTTTGCTGTCTCCATCCCCCTTCACCTATATCTGGCATTTCTCCCCATGTTATCCCTCCCCGACTCCCTACCCCCAACTGTCCCTCCCCTAGTCCCCCGCTGACAGACCTCAGTGTGTGATGCTCCCCTCCCTGTGTCCATGGGTTCTCATTGTTCAACACCCACCTATGAGTGAGAACATGCGGTGTTTGATTTTCTGTTCTTGTGTCAGTCTGCTAGAATGATTATTTCCAGGTTCATCTATGTCCCTACAAAGGACACAAACTCATCATTTTTTATGGCTGCATAGTATTCCATGGTGTATATGTGCCACATTTTCCCTGTCCAGTCTATCATCGATGGGCATTTGGGTTGGTTCCAAGTCTTTGCTATTGTAAACAGTGCTGCAATGAACATACGTGAGCATGTGTCTTTACAATAAAATGATTTATAATCCTTTGGATATATACCCAGTAATGAGATTGCTGGGTCAAATGGAATTTCTATTTCTAGGTCCTTGAGGAATAGCCACAATGTCTTCCACAATGGTGGAACTAATTTACACTCCCACCAACAGTGTAAAGTGTTCCTATTTCTCCACATCCTCTCCAGCATCTGTTGTCTCCAGATTTTTTAATGATCGCCATTCTAACTGGCGTGAGATGGTATCTCGATGTAGTTTTGATTTGCATTTCTCTAATGACCAGTGGTGATGAGCATTTTTTCGTATGTTTGTTGGCCTCATATATGCCTTCTTTTGAAAAGTGTCTGTTCATATCCTTCGCCCACATTTGGATGGGTTTGTTTGTTTTTTGCTTGTAAATCTGTTTTAGTTCTTTGTAGATTCTGGATATTAGCCCTTTGTCAGATGGGTAGATTGCAAAAATTTTTCCCATTCTGTTGGTTACCGGTTCACTGTAATGATTGTTTCTTTGCTGTGCAGAAGCTCTGAGAGTTTAATTAGATCCCATTTGTCTATTTTGGCTTTTGTTGCCAATGCTTTTGGTGTTTTAGTCATGAAGTTCTTGCCTATGCCTATGTTCTGAATGGTTTTGCCTAGGTTTTCTTCAAGGGTTTTTATGGTGTTAGGTCTTATGTTTAAGTCTTTAATCCATCTGGAGTTACAAAAAAAGAATGCATTCTACTTCTTCTGCAGGTTTAAGCTTGTGTACAAGCCACTGGATAGGGGAAGATATGTGTGGTGTTATTAGTAAGTCCAGGTGACATGCACAACGCAGCTGACTTGCAAGGAGATGGTGAAGAAGCCCTGTACCCATGCCAGACTTCCACACACAGGAGCCACTGCTATTCCCTGGGTTCAGACACAGTGTGGCCCCACACGTGCAGCTGATTGGTGAATGCTGCTACAGAAGAAACCCTACAAAATAATCAACTTTGAGGTCTTCCCAGCCACAAGGTTCAGCTCAGCTTTTCAGGATGTGAGCATGTCATGCAAGAATATATGCATGTTGGTGTGTGGAGGGTAAGCCCTGTGTGAGGGGAAATTCCAAGGAAGACTGGAAGTATCTTGAGTTTCTACAATGTCCAGATGCCAAAATGGAGTCTCCCTACTGCTGGCATATTTGCTGAAGCAACTTCTCCCTAAGGAATGCTGTTGGTCCAATTCCTCAGCCTGAAACACAGATTCCACAATTTGCTTCTTTCAGGGCAAGAAGGGTTTACCTATGAATCCAATGCATGACTTTCATTGTGCTTGATACGACGAAGTATTTGTGCATGTGCCTAAAATCGGACCAGCCAGTCCCCAACACATTCCCTGTTTCTGACCATTTTCTAATGACAGAATTCATGTTCATGTCCATCAAGAATATGATCTCTCAGCTATTCCACATAAAAACAAAGCTGAAGAGACGACACTTTTTTTCCTATTCTACACATCGGGCTGTGACACTCAAATAAGTCCTAATACCAAGTGTGACACAAAAAGTGTGCAACTGGAATTTTCCTGGTGACCATTAGGACTCTCATTTTCAACAGGCCCCACAACATCCTCCTCATTCGCCTGTGTCCCCCCAGACGAGCCACGCGGCAGCAAAGAGCCCCTCTCTACAGTCCCACCGCCTAGGAAGGCTGGAACCTCAGAAGGTCACGTGACCTCTCACATCTATTTCCTCACTTGTCATTGAGGGGTTTTAGTTCTATGAGATAGCTTTGGTCCCTTTCTGTTCTAAAGAAAAGAAAGGCATAACTCACTCTCCTATAATAACAGCTATATTTTAAGGCACCACAGTTCTCATCCTTTTGATGACAAAAATGCCTTGTATGTATTCAGGTCGAGTGATTAAGCCTTGTGGAGAAGGGGCTGCTATCTTCATCAACGCTTCCTCACGCTGGCTAGGCCGTCTGTCCGACGTGCCCCAGCCCTCAGGTGCTGCCAAGAGCAGCCACCTGGACCATCTTTAGCCCTTTCATCGTGGGCAGAAGCTGCACTTCCCATGCACTCTTCTCAGCTTACTTTACAGAGTTAAACTTAAATCACTGGAGGTTAATTAACCCATTTATGCCTAGTGTTCCATTTTTGGAACACTAAGCATGTGGGAGTTATTTATATCCTATTGCTCAAGGTCACTGCCAAGGTCTGATTTTTCACATATGTCTGCAATTCAAAAAATTGCAACCTTTGGCATTAAAGGGTTTAAAAGGAGAATCGGAGAACCATTCAGACACATCTGCTATTCCAACCTCAGAAACAACTGAGTGACTGCTGATCCGGTACTAAAGTGATCCTCTAGCCCCAGAAGCCTGTGAGCGTGACTCCTATGTGATCCCTAACGAAGGCATCTTGGGTCAGACAGTGCCAGGAGCAAATAGTTTTCTGGAACCTAAAGCAAGGCAGGGTGGGAGCATTTTCAGAAAGTTTAAAAGTAAAGTTTACACGTAGCTTCAGAGAGGTGATCAGTGGAAGTGACAATGACTAATGAGATAAAACTGCCACCTGAAAATTAACATGCAATGTGGAAACACGGAGAGGGAAAGGCACATTTATCCAGTACTTCTTACTTAGAGAATCAGACAGACTTTGCAAAAAAAACAGTATTCTGAAATTATGGTTTAATCCAGAAATGCACCAGAGATAACCCTTCTCATTGCTGCTCCCCTTCTGTGATGGCAATGACAGGCTGGCACACACAATATTTCCAATATTTTTGCCAAGCTAGATGCTGGCCTGGCCAGCTCATTTGTATGGGGTTTGTATAGATTTGCGTAACTTCTACCCTGAGGAGGTGTTTGCTCCATGCATCTATCCTTAATTCAGTAATTTCGGTGTCCGTTCAGAGATGGTAGAGGGGAAACAGAGCCATAAACTAATCACAGTCAAATGCTGCTGATTTAGAGAAAGCACACAAATTTACACACACTCGCACAGGAGATCGGCTACAGGGCATCTCTGTGGCAAAAGCATCGCAGCAGCAACCTGGGATATTGGCTCCTCTCTTTTTACTCTACCAGGGACTAAATAAATGTCTAGAAAAGGGTTAGTTTTCCAAAAACCGACCACAGGCCATAGGAAAGACATAAAACCAAATTACACATTCCAATGCTTCAAATACTGTCAAAAAACTTTGTAATGTAGCCAAGACTTCAACCAGTGATTTCAAGTTTGTGTTTTCAGCATGCATCCACCTTTTAAGTTAAGATGTCAGCAGTAAAGGTTCACAGCATTCCTCAGAGGTGGTGGCCAAGCTTCAGAACCAAAGCTCGCCTGCCTCCAGGGCATTCTCTCCAAGACCTAATGCTGAACTCCTGAATTCGCATGGCCTCCGTCATCGTCTCATTTCCGGGCATCCCCTAGGTTGGAAAAGTCCTAGATCTCTCTCCAGTGGGCTTTGTACCCCAGAATTACCGAGTAATAAGTAAAGGAATCGCAAATGAAAAATTATATCAGGAGTGTTGATCTCCCACAAAGTAGAAGGCCACCTACTGCTGCCTCATTAATTGCAAAATAAATCCTCTGCGCAATAACCAGAAAACATTGTGCTGCTAAGTCAAGCGAAGAAAGCAGAAAACAAGAAAGGCCCTTCCATGCCTCATGGTATTCAGTCCATCCCAGGGCTCCCTTATGCTTTCATTTCTGCACCTAGAGGCATGATTTGTAAAGGTTTTCAACATTTCCATTATATATTCCAGCACAGAACCAGGCCTGAGAAAGCCCACCCCAATGGCATCCTCTCTTCCTCTCTCCTTTCTCAAAACATACTGGAGATGTTTCAGTTCATAGGATATTATAAAGGGTAACCCACAGCCTACAGACGGAAGGATGTCTAGTATCTTTCTAAATGCCAAAATTATTTTACAACTCTAATGTTCCTGACCTGTCATCATCTCAAGCCACACAATCATCTGAATTAGTGGGAGAAAGTGACAGGAACAGAGCATGGATCACAGAGCCACAAATACACCCAGAGCACACCCAGGCATCGTGCCAGCAGCCCACCCACAGACGGTCTATGAGCACAGCAAGGTATGCCCGGTGCTGCTGTTTGCCATGTGCCACTGAAGCTCCCAAGCCAATGAATGAGGAGAGAAGCCTGCAGACATGCTGTACCATCATCTCCATCCACCCCACAGCCAGACAGCTGGCAAGCTCCTTGCGGGCAGGGAACTTCTGAATCCTGCAGTGCTTCACTGACCCCAGCTGCGCCCCTAAGGGTACAGAGCAAATGTATGTGGACAGACTATACTAAGAACATCCAACTTCTGTTTGATAGCCTAGAAGGGAAAATTTTGTTTCACCGGGACATCTTCCAAAATTTCATCGAATTGGCTCAAAAAGTAATGAAGCAGTCAACCCAACAGATTTCAGGGCAACATTTTCCTGGTAAATGGAAAATGTCCCATGCTGGGACCTCTGCTTGGTATACCCAGTCAATCTTAAGCATAAAAAGCACAATTTTCAAGAAACGTTGTATGCTCAAGAATGCAAGAGAAAATTACATTGGTCATGAGATGACACATTTTGATTCCTCAGAAACATTGCTTTGTTAAAATTCAGGAGTTTCTAAAAGATCAATCACACTTACACTGATGAGATTCTCGTTGTTCCTGAGAGTCTTCAGATCTAGTTGTGGGTCTGGAGTAACTCGGCTGGGATTCAGACCGGCTAGCCTGCAGAGCCTACTGTGGGGGAAGGAAGAGCTATACCTGCGATGTGATGTGAGAGGCGCTCCAGACACCCAGAGACCCAGCCAGGTCCCTGAAGCTCAAGTTACACATTCTACAACCACAACCTGATCGTCACAGCCATCTACACCTCACCCTCTGCAACTGTGCAATTCGATTTGTTCAAGACTTTTGCCAAGACCAACTTTTTCTAGTTTCCATCAACAAATACTCAATAACTACGTATTGAATTAACAAGTGAATGAGTGAATGAGCTTACAAGCTAACAATTGCTTTTGCCTTCTGACGCCCCTGTTGGTGGCAAAGAGCTTTGCTGCTGATTATGTCATTTGTCATTTTGTTTTCTGGAGCACGACAGATTGAGCCTCAGTTGGAGAGGTGTAAAGACGTCAGCAAACAGACTGGCTGGGGAAGGAGAGGCGGCATGGATGTGTGTGCCACTCTTCAGACACTCTCCTGAGCAGATACTGTGCTGTGACTCAGAGGCCCAAACTCCATCCAGACTTGGTAAACAGCCTGTTTTAGTTTTATTTAGTTTTGTTATTGACCATAAACTGAGAAAATACTTTAGAGTTTAGTGAGCCCCAGGAAATTAAAAAGAAGGGCCGACTGGGCCTCTGGGCAGAGCTGCCTTTCTTCAGGAAGCCACGGTACAGAGCAGCACCTCTGGATCGGTTCACAGGGGTTGAAAATGTGGTCTGTACGTAGGCGGCACCCTCACATATTTTTATAGGCTTATGATCTTAGAGATAAAGTTTGATATAAATGAACTGTGATTTAAATTAATGTTTAAAAGACGTTTCTGTTCTTCTAGTAAAATCTAACTTCTGAGACTGCACCAGCACCTGACTTCTACTTTACTTTTATATCTCACTAAATCCACAAATCAGGATTAGCTCATATATCAGATGGTAAACAACAAAACTCTTTTAAGATACCCTAATTTTGTTACACGTACAAGAAGCGGGTGCCAAAAAATGCCTTTAAAAAACCCAGATCTTTTGGGGTTTTTTAAAAAAGAATACCTGTCTGGAAAATAAAGAAAGAAAAACAGGCAAACGAAGAAAGCAAATTAATGGAAATTTTCAATAGTTCTCAATTCTTCTGGCAAAGCAGAAAGTGCATAATTTAGAGTTTTAATGGTTTCAGAATTGTTTTACCCAGATTAAGTTAAGATATACTGAGATAGTTGGAGAATGCTTAAGACATAAACAAAGATTAATGGAGAGGAGGTTGCTACAAACTCTGAAACTGACTGCAAGGCAAACATTTTAGGCACATAAAGGGTTAATTAAGACTTTTCTATGGAAAACCAGGGACAGGAAGGAATCCCCAGCCCCTCTTCTTCCTCAAGGATCAAGGCACTGAGCCCCCTGAGAATTATGGGAAACAAAGTAATCTAGTTGGACGATAACAAGGGGGGAGGAATGGATGCCCCATCAGCAAAGAAGAGGTGTCAACTACGCAGGACCTGCCCGCTCCTCCAGCTGTACCCAGATGGGAGGACTGAGGTCTCCTCCCGGAGTACAGCCCCCCACAGTTCCTGAGCCCACCACGTCTGCACACAGTAAAACTCCCCAACAGGGTATGGGAAAAGCAGGAATCCGCTGTCCTACATGGAACATCCAGAATGTCCCCATGGTTCTCCCCAGAGGCTGCTGAACCTCTCCCAGGAGCCTTAACATCATGAGGAAGGCTGAGATATGGTGGGATTCTTCTTCAGGTAGGAGGAAGCCTATTCTTGAACACAAGTCTTTACCCCTAGAAGCTCGAGCACTCGACTTCAGCAAGAAAGAATTTACATCTGGCATTCTGTGACCCAGCTGTTCTCTCCACACCCCATCTCTCCACGGCAGTCCCAAAGGCTGAGGACTGGACACAGCTGGGTCTGTGGCTGAGCATAGAGAGAAATGGCCCTATAATTTTAGTGATTCATAATTTCAGTGACTCATCTCTCTTTTACTTTGCGAAGTATGACAGTGGCCAACTAGCAATCTTCACCACAGTCTTATTTATGCTTTCTTCACTGAAGCTCCCAAAAGATGGAGTCAGTGTTTTTGTTCAACTGTAAATTAAAGACAGATGACACTCCTGAAGATTTCACATTAAGTGATTAGAAAGTAACTGGCCATATAGTACCAAATTCTACGTATATTTACACACTTAATGAATCCTTGCATAGTTCAATGTCCTGCAATCTACAATATGCTTATAATCCCTTTAACACTGTTGAGTCCTCACAAATAGTCTAAGCCTCATGTAATCTCTCATTTCCTCAGTTTATACACCTATGCAATGAGACAAATGAGAAAATGAATATGATGTGATTTAAGTCCCTAGGAACTAAACCATATGCATTCTGGAACTGAACAATTCTACTTTCAGAATTCAGAAGACTATGAATGACACGAGAACATATTCAAAACAACTGCTAGACAGGTCCTATGCTGGACCCTCATAGCAGTGTGGAAAATACCAAGCAGTGGAGCCCTCTGAATTGTTGGAAAGAGGAACAGAGTCCCAGCTCCTTATGAGGCCTAACTGGTGTTTCTAAAAGCTCCCAAATGTCAAAGTGCCCAAAGGCTTAGGGCGTGGACAAGGTTGCTTCCATAGTGTCCTTAGTCCTTCTGCCAAAGCTCTGCACTTGTTCATTTCTTTACTAGGTGGTGTTTTAAGTGCTTCTAAGATGGACAGTCATATCAGGGGTTCCTCGTGCTTTGTGGGTGTCATCACAGAGCAGAAGGTGCGGTTGATTGCCAAGGTCTGCAGGGCGGCTACTGTGGCCCGTGACTCACCCTGCAGAGTGACTTCTGTATGACTTTTGACTCACAGTCACTATATTGTGCTAATGCCTTTAGATATTAGTTTTAGATTGTTGAAATAGTATTTTTCAGCAATATTTTAACTTGAAATAGCCAAAGTTGTGTATCTGGTCCTATCATCAACTAAATTTTCCTTTACTATAAATTTGACACAGTTTTAATATAACCAACTCTAATATGGATAGCTAAAATAATCTTTCAATTTCAATAAACATGTTCTTTAAACAGAAGGGGAAGAGATTTTTTTTTTTTTTTTTTTTTTTTTTTTTTGAGACGGAGTCTTGCTCTGTTGCCAGGCTGGAGCGCAGTGTCGCAATCTTGGCTCACTGCAAGCTCCGCCTCCTGGATTCAAGCGATTCTTCCGACTCAACCTCCCGAGTAGCTGGGACCACAGGTGCGTGCCACCACGCCTGGCTAATTTTTTGTATTTTTAGTAGAGACGGGGTTTCACGATGGCCAGGATGGTCTCAATCTCTTGACCTCGTGATCCGCCTGCCTTGGCCTCCCAAAGTGCTGGGATTACAGGCGTGAGCCACCACGCCCAGCCGGGAGGAGACCTTTACCAGTGTAATTTTGCCTAAGCTAATGGAAGGTGGGTAAAAAGGATATCATATTCCTTTATTCACCTGAAGTTGAGGCTGGGACATTTGCCTATTTGATTCTGTGTTACATTCAACTCACATTTACCTGGAGGATTATAAAACTGCCAGACATCTTATTGATTAAAAACACCTACATATTATAATTATGATTATTACAGAAGTAAATCCTCAGTTGGGAATGTGAAAGGAATACAAATTGATAACTGTTCCCATTCCACCTTCTTCATGGAATCAAGTGATCACTTTGGAGAGGATGATAGTAGCATCTGGTCATGTATCTGATGGCTTCTAGGTTTATATGAGATTTTCTAAAAATACCTAAAAGCCCAAATTATTAAATTAAAACTGGTTATGCAGGCACATTTTGTCTTAATTTCTTTGCCTCTTGCAAGGCAAGGTTTTCAATGTTTTTCTCTGTATTGAACCAATGTGATTATTTTAATTCTTTCCCACCTGCCCTCCATATTCCAGCTACCAACACAATCGGCACACAGATGCCTCTACCCTAGGCCTCTTCTTCACAGCTGTGGCCTCAGCTCAGGCCCTGTCCCCCCGGCCAGGGACAGCTCCTCACTGTCCTTCCCGGCTGGCCCTCTCAGCCTCCATCTCCTTCTCCACTGACTCCCACCCTTAGCCACCAGACTCAGCTTCCTAAACACACATCTAATGACACTCCTCTGTAGTGGTTCCCACGCCTCATGGGATAATCTATGTGGAGCATTCAAAATCTCATGGGTCCAGGAGGTCCAGACCAGCCTGGGCAACATAGTGTGACCTCGTCTCTACAAAACATTTTAAAAGTTAGCTGGTTGTGGTGGCACACACTTGTACTCCCAACTACTCCGGAGGCTGAGGCAGGAAGATTACTTGAACCAGGAGGTTGAGGCTACAGTGAGCTATGATTGTGCCACTGCACTCCAGCCTGGGTGACAAAGCAAGACCCTGTTTCTAAAAATAAATAAATAAACAAAAGCTCTATGGTTCGGCCCTAACTTTCTTTTCCAACTTTATCTCTAGCTCTCGTCTTCCTGTTCCAAGGACAACATAATATGAGTCAGCCTTAAAAAGGAAGGAGATTCTGAGACATGCTCCAATGTGGGTGAACCCTGAAGACTTTATGCTAAGTGAAATGCATGAGACACAAAAGAACAAATACTGCATGATTTCACGTATGAGGTATGTAGAGCAGTCAAATTCGCAGAGACGGAAAGTAGAAAAGTGGGTGTCAATGGCTGGAGGGAGAGGGAATGCAGAGTTAATATTTAATGGGTACAAAGTTTTGGTTTGGGAAGATGGAGAAAGTTCTGGAAATGGATGGTGGTGATGGTTGCATAACGTGAATGTACTTAATGCCACAGAACCGTACACTTACAAATGGTTAAAGCATATTGTTTCCATAGCAGCTGAACCATTTTACATTTTTTCCAGCAATATACAAGGATTCCAACTTCTCCATGTTATGTATATCTTACTACAATTTTTTTTTTTTAATGAAGTGGCAAAAACTTTGAGGAACAAACTTAACAGTGTTTTGTGAAAGTGGAGTTGAAGGACTGGCCTGAGTTTCCCCCCACTGTTCTCTGGACAAGGGTGCAGACTTGACTTCCCTACCACAACCTCAGGGTTTCAAGAATGACATGAAAAAATGTGGAGGGCGCCAGCAAACCAGATCCCAGGAGAAAAAGAGAAAAACCGTTTAAGTGTCAGGCTGAGCAGACAGACCCCAGACACCTTGTGCACAGCGGGATCCTCTCCCAAGCACTGAGCTTGCTCAGCTAACCCAGCATCACCACGTAGCCTCCTGCAGGAAGCAAGCCGACTCTAAAACAAATATTATATGAAGTTCAAAAGAAAAGCCTGCAAAGGAAAAGCTCAGCAGACACCTCCAGTGGCGCCCATGTTAAGTTACACAATTGACAACAGAATCCCGTCCCTTGCCTGTCCTTGGCAAGCCTGTCTACGTTACCCTCTGCCCACTCATGACACCTCCAATCTGACCATTGCTGAAATGACTGCCCCAAGCCAAATGAACCACACGCCTCATGCTCCACTGCAAGCTCTCTTAACCTTTTCCAGAGGTCAAAACCTTGCCGAGAATCCTATCAAAGCCCTGGCATTCTCACAGGAACTGGCAACATTTCAAGGAATTCGCAGATGCCCCCAGGCCCCAGGGGCTTATAAACTCTGTCCCAGTGCCTGTCTCCTTCACATTTCCCTTCTCCACTGCACTTGAGAGGGACACTGCAACCTCCCTCTATTTGTAAGAATTATGTAACTCTAACAAATTTCAAGAATCCCTCAGGACTCTCTTTGAAAGGGTGGCTCACACCCCCGACCAATGTCAGGACGTCAAGGGGAGGTCGTCTCACATCAGCTTGAGAGGCACAGCCTGTCAGACACGCCACATCCCCAAAGGACACCCCCTCCCTGTGACTGCCCTCACAGATGCACGGATGTGACTTATGGGGACTGCTGCGATGCAGTCTGTTACCACTGGCACCAGCTGCCAAAGGGGGAGTCATCTCAGGAACCTGACCTTGGCAAAGCGTGTTTCACACTCGAGCGCAGTTCATCCGGGTGGCACCGAGCAGGGGCAGGGAGGTGGAAGACTGACAGGGAGGTGCCAGGGCACACTGCCCCCCACACCGCGCCGCAGGAGTCACCTCACCCACACAGGGAGACCAAACCCTCAAAGCCAAATTTTCAAGCTGCTGCTGAGAATCCCATAAAAAGCAATGCTATTTCTAACCTCCCGCACCACGGAAAAATACACACGCCACCAAGCAACCCAGAATCTGAGGGTTTATTTTTACATCTTTCCCCACATCCCCCACCCTGGCCTCCCCCACAAAATTTTAGGTGGAAAATTTGCTAGCTTTTTAGCAGTTTGACAATGCCATGCTAGGCGTGAACTGACGGAGCTGCTAGCACATTTGAGTTTAGAGCAAAGTGTCAAGGTATTTTTCCCATACGACGCCGCAGGTCTGCTTGATGAGAAACTAATACAATCTAATCACAGAAAGAAAGAATCCAACAAGCAGGTGGAGACGATGCCCAGGTTCCTGGCCACAGGCAGAAGTGGCAGAGGTGGCAAGTTTCTCTTTCCAACCTCTGAAAGTGGTGTTCTCACCCATGGGCCTTTCTCCTTACAGGCTGGCATCCCCTAATCCCAACTATAAACAAGGGCATTCGGCATCCCAGATGCCCTTGCTGCCTTTCTGATTTTCTCAGTGCCACTCTTAACCCTTGATATGGTTTAGCTGTGTCGCCACCCAAATGTCAACTTGAATTCTGTCTCCCAGAATTCCCACATGTCATGGGAGGGACCCAGGGGAAGGTAAATGAATCACCCCCGGGCCATTCTCATGATAGTGAATGAGTCTCACAAGATCTGATGGGTTTATCAGGGGTTTCCAGTTTTGCTTCTTCCTCATTTTCTCTTGCTGCCATCATGTAAGAATGCCTTTCACCTCCTGCCATGATTTTGAGGCCTCCCCAGCCATGTGGAACTGTAAATCCAATTAAACCTCTTTTCTTCCCAGTCTCAGATATGACACTTTATCAGAAGGGTGAATACAGACTAATACAGTAAATTGGTAACAGTAGAGTGGGGTATTGTGAAAAGATACCTGAAAATGTGGAAGTGGCTTTGGAACTGGGTAACAGGCAGAGATTGGAACAGTTTGAAGGACTCAGAAGAAGACAGGAAAATGTGGGAAAGTTTGGTACTTCCTAGAGACTTGAATGGTTTTGCCCAAAATGCTGATAGCAATATGGACAATAAAATCTAGGCTGAGGTGGTCTCAGATGGAGATGAAGAACTTGTTAGGAACTGGAGCAAAGGTAACTCTTGCTATATTTATGTTGCCCAGGCTGGTTTCAAATTCCTGTGACGGCATTTTGCCCCTGTCCTACAGATTTGCGGAACTTTGAGCATGAGAGAGATGATTTAGGGTATCTGGTGGGAGAAATTTCTAAGCAGCAAAGCATTCAAAAGATGACTTGGGTGCTGTTAAAGGTATTCAGTTTTATAAGGGAAGCAGAGCATAAAAGTTTGGAAAATGTGCAGGCTGACTATGCAATAGAAAAGAAAAATCCATTTTCTGGGGAGAAATTCGAGCTGGCTGCAGAAATATACATAAGTAGCAAGAAGCCTAATGTTAAGGCCCAAGACCATGGGGGAAAATGTCTCCAGGCCATGTCAGAGACCTTCATGGCTGTCCCACAGGCCCGGAGGCCCAGAAGGGAAAAGTAGTTTTGTGGGCTGGGCCCAGAGTTCCCGTGCTGTGCACAGCCTAGGGATTTGATGTCCCATGTCCCAGCCACACCAGCAGTGGCTCAAAGGGACCAACATACAGCTCAGGCTGTGACTTCAGAGGGTGGAAGCCCCAAGCCTTGGCAGCTTCCACGTGATGTTGAGCCTGTGGGTGCACAGTCAAACATTAAGGTTTGGGAACCTCTGCCTAGATTTCAGAAGATGTATGGAAATGCCTAAATGCCCAGGCAAAAGTTTGCTGCAGGGGTGGGGCCCTCACGGAGAACCTCTAGGGCAGTGCAGAAGGGAAACGTGGGGTGAGAGCCCCCACACAGAGTCCCTACTGGGGCACTGCCTAGTGGAGCTGTGAGAAGAGGGCAACCGTCCTCCAGACCCCAGAATGGTAGATCCATGAATAGCTTGCACTGTGTGCCTGGAAAAGCCACAGACACTCAATGCCAGCCTGTGAAAGCAGCCAGGAGGGAGGCTGTACCCTGCAAAGCCAGGGGTGGAGCTGCCCAAGACCATGGGAACCCACCTCTTGCTTCACTGTGACTTGGATGTGAGACCTGGAATCAAAGATCATTTGGGAGCTTTAAAACTTGACTGCCCCACTGGATTTTGGACTTGCATGGGCCCTGTAGCCCCTTTGTTTTGGCCAATTTCTCCCATTTGGAATAGCTGTATTTACCCAATACCTGTACCCCTATTGTATCTAGGAATTAACTAGTTTGCTTTTGATTTTACAGGCTCATTGGTAGAAGGGATTTGTCTTATCTCAGATGAGACTTTGGACTGTAGACTTTTGGGTTAATGCTGAAATGAGTTAAGACTTTGGGGGGCTGTTCGGAACGCATGATTGGTTTTGAAATGTGGGGACATGAGATTTGGAGGGGCCAGGGGCTGTGACCCCACCCAAATCTCAACTTGAATTGTATCTCCCAGAATTCCCACATGTCGTGGGAGGGACCCAGGGAAAGGTAATTGAATCATGGGGCCAGTCTTTCTCATGCTATTCTCATGGTAGTGAATAAGTCTCATGAGATCTGATGGGTTTATCAGGGGGTTGCGCTTTTGCTTCTTCCTCATTTTCTTTTGCTGCCGCCATGTAAGAAGTGCCTTTCACCTCCCACCATGATGCTGAGGCCACCCCAGCCATGTAGAACTGTAAGTCCAATTAAACCTCCTTTTCTTCCCAGTCTCAGTATATCTTTACCAGCAGCGTGAATCCAGACTAATACAACCCTAAAGTTGAAGAATCAGGGACAATGGTGAGATGGAGCTTCAGACAGAGGCTTGGGAGGAGACAGAAGGGAAGAGGAGACATGTGAGAGACAGAGAGGTGGCCCAAATAAGGCTGAGGAACTCGGAAACTCTTTTAGAAGCTGAGGGAGACCCTGAATGAGGACCCCCAAACCTGGGATCCCTCCCAGGACCCGAGCACTGGCCACCTTGGTGTCACTTCCCTGATGGTGACCTGGAAAGGCCAGCAGAGGCTCTGACTCATGGTGCCCTGCTGCCCATGCAGGTGGGAAACCTCAGGACACCCTCTGCAGGAACCACCTTCATGGCTGAGTTTCAGTCCTCCTTAAGTTAGAAGCCCCCAGCACAAGACAGTCATTCACATGACAAGTCCAGTTTTGCTTCTTTTTGTGGGGGGGGTGCTGGAGACAGGGTGTTGCTCTGCTGCCCAGTCTGGAGTGCAGTGGCATGATCATAGCTCACTGCAGCCTCAAACTCCCAGGCTCAGGTGATCCTCCCTCCTCAGCCTCCTGAGTAGCTGGGACCATAGGCATGCACTACCATGCCCAGATAATTTTTTTGATTTCTTAGTAGAGCTAAGGTCTCATTATGTTGCCCAGGCTGGTTTCAAATTCCTAAGTTCAAGCGATACTCCTGCCTTAGCCTCCCAAAGTGCTGGGATTCTAATCCTTTTTGTTTGATAACATTTTCATGAATTAATCTGTTTTATTACACAGTGCCAAAGATCACTTTGTACATACATCTGGTGACAATAAGCAGGACTCTATTTACCAATGCAGACAGCAGGGACCTACGTTCAAAAGTAATAACTGCTTCTCCCAGTACTATTGATCCTCTGATTTTACCTTAAAAAGTTTAAATTGAGCACAAAGATAGATAGAAGTTCAGGTCAGGATGCATCACCTGGGTCTAAGGTTACTTTTTCATTGTTTCATTGTGTCTCCCCCCAGGGGAACACTGGTCTCACAGTGGACGACACCCACATGGCCCCTGGTCTGCAGCCATGCCTTCAGAGTCCTTAAGGACCAAGAAGGAAACCAAGAGAGAGGTGGAGTTATCTCCAGCTTCACCTTTCCAGTCTGTGCTGACAGCCAGCAAGATCTCAGTGTGAGGCTGCACTGTCTTATGCAGAGGTCAGGGAACAGTGCGGGCAGCTAGAATTAATGATTTCTTTGCCCGCACCATGGTGCCTTTGTGCTTAATCACGTCAGCGGCACTCCCCCTATAGGCTCTAGCAGGATGCCACGTGAAATTCCTCAGCAAACTTCCGTAGTTCTGAAAAAGGACAGAAAGAGCAGGACCTCTGCTATTTTCCTCCAATCCCTCCAGCATGCGGATCACAGAAGAAAGCCAGCATTAGGATGGAAAATAATAGCCAACATGTTGTTGAGTGACTACTGTGCATGGAATGCTGAATCAGGCATCTTCAAAGTAATTTCACGAGATAAATATTATCCCAAATAAAGATGAGAAAAGCTGAGACTCACAGAGGCTTATGACTCACCAGGGCAACAAAGTGAATGAAAGTGACCAAGCCAGAATTCAAGCCAAGGTCTGTGGCTTCTGAGTTCCCCACACAAATGCAATATGGCAAGTGTGTATGTGTTCAGATTCATCAAGGAGGGAAAAATTCAAAAGTGCATTTAATAACAACCTAAACACAGGGACCCGGCTGCATTTTAAAACCAAGTCCAAATAAATCCACTACACAGGGAGACCGGCACATCCTACAGTTAATGCAAAGCTCTAGGCCTTCTTGGGCCCTCCCAGGCAAGCAGACAGAGCAGAAGAAGGCAATGCCACCTGTCTATTTTATCAGCTCTTAGGAATGTCTCACAGTCCAGCTGTGAGCTGCTTACAGGACAAAATTTTGCAAGTTAACAGAGCAAATATAAATTCCAGGACAGTCAGCTGTAAGAACCTATTTTAGAGGTGTGAAAGTTCTTATGACGCCTCGCAAGCTAAGTCTGTGCCTGAAAATTACCATGATGATGAAGCACCATGCAGCCATGCAGTTCTGCAGAGACAGTGATTTCTTCCTTAGCTGCTCTGATTTTCAGGAGAAGCAACAGAGCTTTGTATTTAATTTAAAATCCACATATACCACTACAGTCAAGACAAAGTTTTCCATTACCAATTTTGAAAGTTGCTTAAAATAGTTGATGAGTGAGGTAACCCCACATAAGGGGAGAAATCAGATATTTATGTCATTTACAGGAATTCTTTCTTTTGCTGAAACGTTGTAACTCAAGTTTCAGTCTTTGGGGGCATAGTCCAGTGGTATGTTCCGCTATCTAGTAAAACTCTACTTGAAGACAGTGCTAGTTTTTGGTGGGTCAATTCAGTGGGAACTGTATTTGAGACAATAAAAGAGAAATGAAACTGTGCCCACGCCTTTGTCAGCTCTGGTAGAGACGCGCTGCCACCGCCCACTTCAAGCTGGCAGTGGGTGTTCCAAATGATGGAAGAAAAACGGCTCCTCCACACCCACCAAGCCAGCGAAGAGCAGGGATTTTTAAACCCCGTGCTTTTCTGTCAGGTTAATAAAGGGATTGTGTGAATAACAAGCATTTCGTCAGTCACTGAACATCCACAAGGCAAGCGGTCTGGGTGTTCCCCATGAGCTCTTTCCACCCCAGCCTCCCGAGAGCCAATCGAATGGGCGTGAAATCCACTCAGGAGAGAGGAGAGAAACAAACATGAGCTCAGCAGCGGGGGAGCTGCCCCCACACAGAACCCAAGCCTGGTTTGCTCTGCTATGCATACTGCTTTGCACCCGCAGCTTAGGAAGGCTCCAAACTGTAAAAAGTCCATTTACATTCCAGGGTCTGTGTGCCTCAGCAAGGAAGCACCGCATATCCTCCTGGATTCTCCAGGTGCCTCCTCTGCTGCCAACAGTAACCACCAAGGAAAAGGCTAGGATATGCTCTAAGAGCTTCAGAGGGGATTCTTCATCAACTCATTTCATTTAGCAAAAGTTTTATCAAGCTCCCCTGACACTGCACATACTGCTCTAGGCCCTGAAGAAAAATAAGTGGAAAGAAGGAAGACAAGTAGTAGGGAGGGAGGTCCTTGCCCTCATAAGGCTTACATTCTACAAAGGGATCTCCTGTAAGCAATGAATCCCACCACTGGGCACATTAAAAATCTAGAAAAAAATTTACCTTATATTTTATAGAATGTCTTACCTTCCTGAAAATTCTTATGTGTTTCTTCATTTGATGCTCCTGACATCAAATGAAGCCTGACAATGAGACAGAATAAGCATCACTAAAATTACTGAAGAACTGAGAACACGTGGCCAAGGCATCCTGAGGCCAGAGGCTGATGGCTGGCATGCCAGGTGGGGGGTTCCCGGCACGTCCAGCACTGCCACTGACCATCCCCCACCATGGCTGGCTCTGAAAACACACAGGGGTCACCCACACTTCTACTGGGAATAGATTCCCAAGCCCCAGCCATTAACATCCAGCCCCAAAGAAGAAACACACAAGCAAGGCACACCCTTGTAAAATCCAATGCGTCAGGCAGGTCCACCATCGCAGAGCAGCCCCCGCCGTGACAAGCTCTGCTTCCCAGGCATCATCACAGAGAGCAGGCATGAGTTCCACTCACCTTTTAAACTATATGGAAACTGATGAGAGTTCTTGGAAATGGCCCAACAGAAGAAAGGGGTTTGATGTCATGAACGTAGAGCTTGAACCACTAGGAGGAAAGACGAAGAACTTCTGTGAGCCATTTGGTTTTGTGTGTGTGTCCCCCTCCCAAGTTCCACAAATGGTTAAATATTTGAGGGCTGTCACAATAAGAGGCACAAATATCAAAATGAATAAAATACAAATGCAATGATAAGCAATAAGTAATAAAAGGAAGGAAGAGAGGATGACAACACAGAATTACTAAACTGGGACAGAATCCCCCCTCTGCCTCCACGCAGCCACAGGGCACCAAGTCCTCACCTGTCAAAGGACACACACTTGTTCCTGCAGAGGCACGGGCCTCCTCTTTGATGAGAGGCCAAATAACAGACAGTATCCCTGTTGGACTGGTCTTCTTAAAATTTATACACACCCTAAAGGCTGTGAAACGACCACCTTCTTTCATAACAATCCAAACTTGTGTCAAGATAAGATGGGTCCACCTAAAGGCAGGCAGGCCCCAGTAATTCCCTTGCTGAAATACATGTCTGATTTCACGGAAGACGCAGGCCGTCTAGCAGTGACACTCTGGCTGGGATGGTAACATTCCTGACTCTGCCCGAAAGGCTGCCTTTACCTGCCCTCCATCCTTTTAGGAGAGTGTCCTCCCAGCTAGCGCTCCAGATTTTGTCCAGTCCATATAACCTGTCACCGGTGTCCCCATCTCAACTGAGTGAGCATGCTCTGTGGGCATTGCACCATCCCAGGTGGAGTGCCGGCATCCTCAGGTGACTGCCTCGTGCTCACAGAGCAGTTTCAGGTGAACTCAGCAAAGCTCAGCCTCAGACATCACAAACCCCTCTCAGCACCCTGCCTGCCAGTGTGCAGGACACACTCTTGTCCAAGGTGGACTAAGCCACCATCTGTCTAGCTTGTGTGTTGCAGTTCACTATCCAGGAGGCTCAAACCCCAAAGTGTGCTCCCGCCATATGCCACTCCTGAATGATCAGCCTATGCAAAGACAGCCAGATAAAACCTGGCTGCACCTAGCTAGAGGAACTCGGGATATTCCTGTGGAGCTCTACCCCAGCCAAACACCTCCTTCCCATCAGTGTTGGGAGCCTATAGACATTCTTTTCTCCTCCTGTTTCCTGCCTGCTGAGAGATGAAAACAACCCACTGCTGATTTTCCAGATCTTACTTTTTATTTCCTCCACTGGGGCTGCTCTAATCAATCCTCCTAGGATGCAAACGCTCAGATTTCTTGGGAACAGAAGTCCGTGGAACAACCAGAAAGGTACTGTGGTGGGCAGAATTCTAAGGTGACCCCCAAATTGCTCACACCCTGTACAACTCCCTCCCCTTGAGCGTAGCGGAAGCTGTGATTGGCTTCTACCCAACCGAATACCTCAAAGAATGCCTCTCCTTATACCAGGTGACCTACATAGGATCCCATCTCAGCAACAAGGGAGTGACAGACTCCCTTGCTGGCTTGGAGAAGTGAGCTGCCACCTCGTGATAGGGCCTGTGAGGGGCCACTTGGCAAAGCACTACAGGGGCTCTCCAGGACCTGAGAGCAGCCCCCAGCTGACAAGCAGCAAGGGAACAGGGAAATCAGTCTTGCAGTTACAAGTCAATGAATTCTGCCAGCAACCTGAGTGAGCCTCGGGGTGGATTCTCCCCACTCAAACCTGCAGATGAGAACACAGTCTGGCCAACACCTTGACTACAGCCTGACCAGAGAACCAGCTAAGCCATGCCTGACTTTGGAGCCATGGAAACTGTGAGACAACAAATGACTACTGTTTTCAGCTACTAGATTTATAATAATCTGTTATGCAGCAACAGAAAACTGATAAATTTAACTTAATAATTAGGCTGGGTACAACTGATCATGCCTATGAACCCCGTACTTTGGGAGGCTAAGGCAGGTGGATCAGGATGCCAGGAACTCGAGACCAGTCTGGTCAACACAGTGAAACCCCATGTCTACCAAAAAATACAAAAATTAGCTGAGCGTGGTGGTGCACACCTGTAGTTCCAGCTACTTGGGAGGCTGAGGCATGAGAATCACTTGACTCCAGGAGGCTGAGGTTGCAGTGAGCGAAGACTGACCCACTGGACTCCAGCATGAGTGACAGAGTGAGATCCTATCTCAAAAAAATAAATAACTTAGTAATTAAATATGGGGTACCTAATATTAAGTGCATATGCATATACTAAATGTACACACAATTATATATTAGAGCAGGCCTTTGTCCTGCCTCATCTACCAAAAGTGGAAATTCATTCTCCTACTCGACTTTGACCTCCTTGTGGGTGAAAAACACATCCCCATCATCCTGACATCCCCAAGACTTTGCAGAGTATGTGGCACATGGGAAGACTTTAACATTTGTTTATTTTTTTATTCTTAATTTTTGTGTGCACATACTAGGTATATATATTTATGGGGTACATGAGATGTTTTGATACAGGCATATAATGTGAAATAAGCAATCACACAGAATGGGATGTCCATCCTGTCAATCATTTATCCTTTGAGTTACAAACAATCCAATTATACTCTTTAAGTTATTTTAAAATATACAATTAAGTTATTATCAACTTTAGTCAGCTTGTTGTGATACTAAAATGTTTTAAAATGAGCCAAAGTAACAGAATTATGATTTGTCAATGTCTAGTCACAAAAAGGCCATAGCAACTGAACTTATTCAAGCCTTCAAAGCAGAGCTCATAGCTCTGAAATCAATTTCAAACTTGGCTGAAGATATTTGGCTTCATGTTCTACCCCAGAGAATGAATGCACAACTTCTCCAGTACTGATTTCATTTTACCGGGTGAACCTGAGTCCGTGTTAGAAATGTCACTCAGTAGTTACTACTTTTGTCAAATATCCTTGTCACTTCTCTGGCATCTAGATATCTACAGTTCAAGGTTACAAACGAAAAGCTCCCTGAGAAAATTTCCAAAGTTAGAATTTGGGACTCATTTTTAATTTTCCATTAGTATCAATAAGTCTTTTCTTCCAAACTAAAGTGACAAAACCTTTATCGGTCAAATGACCCAGCTCTAATTCTGAAACAAAATGCTAATCCAATTTCCTGGCAATCTATTTCAAAATTTCTTTTGGATTTTTTTTTTTTTGAAACAGGGTCTTGCTATAGTGTCCAGACTACAGTGCAATGGTTGCTCACAGGCACAATCATAGCTCACTGCATCCTCAAACTCCTGGACTCAAACAATCCTCCTGCCTCAGCCTCCCCCAGTAGCTGGGACCACAGGTGCACACCACCATGCCCACCTCTTTAAGATATTCTATTTTTAAACTGATGATTTTTAACTCTTTTAAGCAAGGCTTTAAGCTCTGTTGAAAATAATAATTCAACACATATTCAGTTCCTGCTACTCAAAATTGTGTCTATTTTAAATTCCTTAAGGACTAGTTTTAACAACAGTGATAACTTAAAATATTTAAATCAATAAAATTACTTAAAACAGTACAAAATAAAAACTTCATTCATTACAGAAACCTGTCACACTCCCCTGAAATCTGTATTCAGGAATGTATGATATATTCCCACTTCTTCATCAATCACTCAGCAAATGTGATCATTGTCTCCACGCTTTCTCCCTCATGTTCAGCCTCGCAGGCAGCAGGATTCTCACACCCAAGCCAAGAAAAATTAAAAACAGCATTTCCATGACACAAGGCAGAGACGGCAACAAACTCACCTCTTCCTTCCAGCATTAACTTTAACTCTCTAGCTGTGAAAATAGCCACTGACCTGCTTAGCACCCCCTGTGTAGGGGCCAGCAGGGGAACTGAAGGGGTCACTGACCGACCCCTCCCCCGCCCCAGCCAAGAGATCTTCGGCTCCAGGTCACAGAACAAAGGCAGACTTGACACCCTGCCCAGGCCTCCTCCCCTCCATTCTAGTAAACACAGGCTTTTTCCATAACCTCACCAAACACAACTCAACACCAAGCCCAGGCCTCCAAGAAGAAGGCTAAGTAGAAACACTAAGCCTCCCCCCAAGGAAATCAAGCCTTTGGAAGAAAGGTTCACTCAAGAGGAAGCCACCAAGGAAAGCCAACAAGCACAGCCGCTCCAAGGAGAGACGAGAAGGTGCTGGCTGAGCTCCTCACACGGCACACCCTGCAGCGCCAGGCATCGCGGCATCCATACGTGGCTTTCCAACAGCGTGATCCTGTGGGGCTGCCCATCTCACTGACACCAAACTACCTCCTGAGTGACGCGTCCCAGACACATCTGTGAGCCATGGGCCCCCGAGAGGCAGAGCAAGAAGAGGCAGAGTGGGTGGAACTCCTGAAAAGTGACAGGCATGAGAACCTCGCTTGCGCCAAACAGGACTGCATGAGGGGCTGGAGGAGGGAAAACCTCGAGGGGGAAGCCAGCGTGCTTATTCTTAATCTTTACAGTTTCTCACTCTCTCTTTAAGATAAAGGAAGATGGGGAATTTGTTTGGGCAAAAGCTGAATCGAAGCCTGGCCACAGGCTTCCTGTCTTTCTCTGGAGCAGGACTCACTCCAGCTAGTGGCTGGGTCCTGGGAAGCAGAGTCATTTAAAACACAAGAGTCTGGGAGCGGAGGCTCACACCTAGAATTCCAGCACTTTGGGAGGCCAAGGTGGGAGGATTGTTTGAGTTCAGGACAAGCGTGGGCAATATAGCAAGATCCCATCTCTATAAAAATAAAAATATTAGCCGGATGTGGTGGTGTGTGCCTGTAGTCCTAGCTGCTCAGGAAGCTGAGGTGGGAAGATCTCTTGAGCCCAGGAGTCTAAGGCTGCAGTGAGCTGTGATCACACCACAGCACTCCAGCCTGGGCAACAGAGTGACACCCTGTCTCAAAAACAAATAAATAAAACACAAGGAGGCCTAGAGACAAAGTGGAGAGCCATCTAAGGGAAATCATAACAGGACAGAATACACACAGAGCAGCTGGTGACATATGAAATAGAAAGGAAAGGCATCCTTCCCAAAACCAATCCTGCTTTCTGACACTTTTTTCAGTAATATTGCAGATGGGCCCACACCCTCACGGCCGATGCAGTAACACACCTGATTTCTGCATCATGTACAGTTTCACACCATAAAAGGCACATATGCATTCATTCATTCAACCTGTAAATGCCACATCGTTTTTGTTTTGATAATTTTCTAACATCTTTACAAGCTGATCCAGCATAGCTGCCTAGCTTCTCTCTTGCTCACAGGGCTGCATTATTCTGAGTAAATTGAAGCCAAGCTATACCAACCACAGGTGTGTCTTTCCTGGGGCCTCACTGTCCAGTACCAGGAATCTGCACTGAGTCTGGCCTCAGTGAAGAGCCAGCGGTCATGGTGGCCCCACTCACATAGTAGCAGGAGGTCTCCAGCTGTCCCTGAAGAATCCAGGCTGGGTCTACTAGGCTGCCATGCAGAGTGACCATGCACCGGCCATGGTTCCTGGAGGCTACTCAATGCTGCTGTCCCCAGAGCAGCCTAGAGCATGACTGACTGTGTCCTAACAAAGCTACAGCAAGCATTTCATCAGTGTCTTTCAGACTCAAGGAATACACACGGAGCATTCAGCACGGGGCAATACCCAGGGACACTAACTTGGCCAGGAAGAGCAAGATGGAGGCGAAAGCCAGGCACCGTCTGGCAGCTGTCTGGCTGTGTTTGAGTTTTCTTCTCCCCCAAATAGAAAGGAAGGTCTATTCAAACGAGATGCAACAGTACAGAGGTCCCATTTTGCTCGCCGGGAACAAATGAGGAATGGCAACGGCCACCTGGCAAGTCCCCTCTTCTGGAGCACAGAGCACTGACTCACCATTGCCAGGCACAGTTAGAGTGGCTGGGCTCTTCAAAGACCTGAGCCCCATGACACCCTCTTGGGAATTTCTACCTGGACCAAGGCAACCCAGGCCCTGCGCAGCTGCCACACACAGGGCAAGAGCATCCCTCAAAGTCCGCACTGAACGTGGGGGGTGGGGTGGAAACTGACTTGCTGGGAGCAGTCCCTGTACCAGGGCTGGTTCAGCTTTTCCCACCCTCTCCCCCTCAACCAAGATCTGTCAGTCAAAGCAAAAGCAGTCCATGTGCCTAACGTCAATTGACACTCTCTCAGCTTGAATGCTCAGGAAGCAAAGTTCAGAGGCCCCACCTCCTAAGCTTCAAAAATTACAGAGCCATCTACAGGAAGACAGGACAAGGCCAGCCTCGGGGAACACTACCGGCATTCAGGGCCTTCACACAACAGGGGCTTATCAGATGCTAAACACACCGGCCCTGTGTCAGATGCTGAGGCCATCTTGAGAGGAAGAAGGCTGAGAAGAGGCCTTTGATCCGGACTCTTCTGTCTTCAATGGTAGCTAAGGTCTCCTTCAGCAGACTCAGAAAGACCTCGTGGACTAAGTACCCAGAGAGTGTCCTAGAAGCCCCTGGTGGGAATTGGGAGATGAGCTTTCTACAGGTTCAGAGGGTCCCTCTCCACCCTTCGCTTTCACACAGGCACTGAATGCCTACCATCATGATGCCGAAGAAACGGAAATCCTATAGTCGTCTACATCAACAGCAAGAAATCATGTCAGTTACAATCACTTGAGTCTTAGCTAAGCCTCATTAGATTCTCATTATTTAAATCTGTCAATGGTATAATAGGATCGTTCTATATTAATGAGAATGGTTTAAAAATCATAACACCGTATTTCCTAGCATTTCCGAATGGTAAAATGTTTACTGCTCATCGCTGTATGTGTTTAGTTGTTGTTTACGTACACTAAGCCAATGATAAACATCTACTCTGGTCATTCTTCTCCATTAAACTATGTTTGATCTTTCCTCTGTAAATCTCCCATAGTACTAGTCACTGTGTACCTTCATACATTTCAAATGCAATATATACACATGTATACATATATACACAGATAATCTCCAAATACATTACATACACATACATACATATCACATGTATAACTTTTTAAAGTTTCTAAAAACAATACTTAGTCTCATTATTTGAAATACATTTTCTCTTCCCTTGTATCGGAGATCACTTTTTTGCTGGCTGTGATCTCCACACCTGAGGAGAGGAGCAAGCTCTAGCCTCCTAGTGAAACCTGCCAGTGTTCCAAGGAACCATCCTTCGCAGCACAGCCCTGCAAGGTCCAGAAAGCAGAAAGCAGCTAAATGTGTTCTGCTCAAGCCAAACAGAGCTCACCCCATCTGTGTTATCTGTGTATAAACTTCGCAAATAAAGTCCTGGATCCAGTACTCTGAAATAACTTAATGAAAACACATTCTGCTGCTAAAGTACCTTTGCCTTGGCTTCCAATGCTTTGATAAACTTGTACGTGGTAATCCAAATGGGCCTGGAATGAGCATACTTTGTACTCCAGACCCAGCCAATTCAGACTCTACACATATGTAGGGAGCCCCGAGGTTCTACATTTCTTATTTTTGTTTTTTTTAAGAGACAGAGTCACCCAGGCTAGACTACAGTGGAGCCATCACAGCTCACAGCAGGCTCCAACTCCTGGGCGCAAGTGATCCTCCCATCTCAGTCTCTCATGTAGCTATGACCACAGGTGGGCATGCCAACACGCCCAGCTAATTTTTAATTTTTTTTTTTTTTTTTTTTTTTTTTTTGAGAATCAGGATCTTGGTATGTTACCCAGCCTGGTCTCAAACTCCTGGGATCAAGAGATCATCCCATCTTAGTCTCTCAAAGTGCTAAGATGTCAGATGTGGACCACCATGCCCAGCCTCCACATTTCTAACAAGCTCCTAGGAGACACCAGCACAGCAGTCCAGTAGCACGGCTCTAGACAGCCCTGGTGTGTTTGCAGATCAAGGTAGCCTGCCTCGACTCCCCTACAAATACTTGTCCAAATCTACAGCAGCGAGAGCCTGCCATGAAGGCAGCTATTTGAGTGACACCCATAAGCATGTTAACGTGGATGTCAGGTGATGGACAGAGCTGCACAAGAGATGCAGGACAGAGCATCCAGGGGACACCAGGAGGAAGGGGTCGAAGGAGGCCATGAGGACACTAGTTTGCAAATGAGACCAGGCCTGCTGCAGACACCCATGAATGATTCAAGATGAAAAGAGCTTTGGAAGGAGCTCCCAAACTGCCGACTCAGACTGACTCCAAGCGTAAGCACATGACATCAGACAGGTAGCTAGGACCGCAGCAGGCTGGGAAACAGGCATGGATGCTACCAGCCAAAGCCACCATGCAAATGGGCTTCCCCCTCAAGAAAAAAAAAAGATCATCTACCCCAGTTCATTTGAAAAGACACAGATGTTCCAAATATTCCCACATTAACTGATCATTTCAATTGAAAATAGAGACATGTTTCTACTACCTCATCAGAGCACAATATATGATTGTAAAGATTATCACTGTGTGTAAGCCAACTGCTTACATTTCACTGAGCCAGTGTTTTAAAAAAATTACCAAGTTCCTCTTCATTTACACCATTCTTAGAATATTTCCCAGCATTTTCTCTATGAGACCACTGAAAAAGAACCATTGTCATTGAAATCCTGCCCAGCTTGGGAGCCACTATTAACTAGTTAAAGTCTGGACATGCTGTTCTACAAGCTACTGAATTAATAAGGGTAAAAATAAACTTCCAGAAAGGCAAACCCTACATTAGTGCAGCCTTCTCACATTCAAAGCCATGCAGCCTTTCCTCATTCTTGTGGGTTTCACAAACTAAGAAGCACAGAACACTGTAAACTGATTTGCTGGTTTCCATACATGCTGCCAAATTTCCACTTCTGCAAAACCAATTTCAATCAAAAATAAGAAACCCCTAAAGTTAATCTTCTAGTTCTTTACATGGTCCAATTTATTCAGAATTCGGGGTAAAAAGTTGGAAGACAAGAAATCAATTGTTGGCAAATAATGTCAATGTTCATTTACTGTCTTCATTTTTTAAATCACTACTTTGTCTCAGAATCATTTCCTCCTCCAAATTCTGGAAAGTCTTTAAAAGGTGGACACTGCCAAACAATGGCCTTGTTATAAGCCAAAGTTGAGTTATTTTAAGGCATTTACTTTACTGCCTTTTAGCTGAAGTTCTCATGGAAATCCTTCCAAGTCACTAACTTTATTAAGAATTTTTACAGGTTTACAATATAATACTGCATAGCTCCTAAACATTTCAGGGTTTTACTTTGCACATTACTTTAGCCTTTAAGAAAGCAGCGGAGTCTGGAGTTAATGAAACGGACGCCAAGAGGGCAAACGCTGGCAGTGACTTAACAAGGCTGCATTCCGGAGGAACAGCTAAAGGGCAGCCTGCGGTGTGAGGCTCCTTCAGCCCCTGAGGAACAGACAGCAGAGGCAGTCTGAAGGCACAGCATTTTGTATATACTGACTCACTAAGAGATCTTCCTTCCTCTGCCTTCAGTAGTAAGCTCAGACAAAGAAGGCCCATGTTTTCATATGCTCAGATGAGACCATCTCCCACTAGGCCAGAATCCCAACAGGGGGAGGGAGGTGGGGAGAAGAGTCAAGCCAAGGAAGGAGGAGGGTGAAGGAGGAATTGAGACAAAGGAAAAAGGATGGAGAGTTCAGGACAGACTAGCAGGAAAGGCAGAGTGAGCACCGTCCGCAGCCCATCAACAGGAACAAAATATTCTGCCCTGGGATAAGAAAACAAAGGAAATCAGTAGAAAACTATAGTCTTAACCTTAAGAGAAAAATATCTCTCCAAGCACATCTTGGAAAGTACAAGAGTTTCAAAAGACTAAAAAGAATGCGTTTAGCCAGGTGCACTGGGAGTAGGAGTTGTCGTCCTAGCTACTTCAGAGGCGAGGTGGGGTGATCGCTTGAAGCGAGGAGTTCAGGTCTAGCCTGAACAGCACAGTGAGGCCTCATCTCTAAAAAAATCTCTAAAAGAAAAAGAAAGAATGCATTGGTCTGCCCATGTTACCTTAAGTCAAAGCTCTGGAAGGACAGTGAGTGATTCACAATCTATGCCAGTTCTCATGGCATACAAGCTGTCACCAGGGGCCCCAGGAAAGTTGCTGGACAATCCTTACATGTGGGTGATTTCCAATCAACCAGCCACTTCAGACATTGCATGTAACTCAGCTACTTCATTTGTTCATTCTCGTCTTTTGCTTTTCTGGAAGGTTTAACCCAGCCTCTGGCTTAAACCTTCCAGAAAAAGCAAAAGATGAGAATGAACAAATGAAATAGCTGAGTTACATGCAATGTCTGAAGTGAGGTTTGCTCATCTCAGACGGCAGCAGGAGCTGGATCTGAGTGAAAATTGATGGCTGATATCCTACATGCAAACGCACCAGAGGCTGTTTACAAAACGTGAATTCGCATTCACAGCCTATGCCCCTGGGCAACTTCACCATCCTGATCAAACTGTCCCCCTTCTTCTCAAATTCCACCACCATATGTGACAGGTGGAATGGGTGATGCTGGGTTTAAAATGAATGGGATGGACCACTCTTCCAATAACTACTATGCGGCAGGCCTGTGTACACACACTAAAAACAACACAACACACACACAGACATGCACGAAACTGATCAGTGATCAGAAGTGGAGTTTTCAGAAGTTCGACATCTATTTGATAATTTTAAGTGTACAGCAAAAAAAGTGTATGTATCATTCTACTTCTATTGGCACAGAAAAAAAAAATGTATCACTCTACATGACTACATACCAAAAAATGTTCCTATTAGAATTATTTGGCCCTTACAAGTGAAAGTACATTTTGCAAAGTTAAGTGTCACTGAACTGCTGAAGCAGCCGCCTTCATAATTCAGAAGTGCAGTCTGAGAATATTTTCATGAACCTCCCCTTTGCCACCATTACCCTGTTGATTCTAGCCAAGACCTAGGCCTGAACTCAGAAAATGCTATTCTTTCACAAAGAAATTCCACATGAAAGTAGATCTAGCCTTCAGTGGACGTAAAAGATTTTCTACCTCACTGGAACACAAAAATTGCAACTCTTAGTATATTACTCTTACTCAGAATTCTGTTCATTTCAACTCTCTTCCTGGTCAGTTACTTGCAACCTCTGGGGCTGTGACTGAAACTGTAACTAACACCCGGAAGGCAGCTCCAAGGGTGGTGTGGGGACAGGGCTCCAGGGATCTGCCCAGGAGTCTTGCCGGGACTGCGGTGCTGGGCTCACTTCAGAGCAGCTCCCTCTCCTCCACATAGAAGTCATCACTCGCCAGCACCCGTGTGGAGACCCTGCAGCAGCCTGCCTTCCACCTAAGACGGTCACTTTGCACATTCAAAACAAATAAAACAAAACAAAACTCATTCCCAGCTGTGCCCAGTCCAAGCCCAAATCTGGAGAAGGTAGCCACCAGAGACCCTCGGAATCCTCCCGCCTCTGGACACCCGAGCACCATGCCAGAAAGGAAAGGAGAGCCAAGCCCGGGGTCAGGTGCCTTCCTCAGTGGGCTGTGTCTGTTGTCCCCAAGACTGCTCCTGCCCACATCTGGCCACGGACCGAGTGCAAGGCACCAGGAGTTGTGCACGAGGAATGAAGCCATGGCCTGCCCTCAAGGAGCTCCCGGACAAGCTGTGAATATGGGGCTGGGGAGCAGAGGGCTTATGGGGACTCTATAGCAAATGGCCTGCTGTATTCCTGGGTCCACAGGAAGAAGTCAGGGAGCCCTAAAAACAAGCCCAGAAAAAGCCTTTGTTTTTAAGGTCTAGGCCAGTGCTACTCACTATCCAAACTACAGAACAACTGTGTCAAGGGGCCCACCATTCTTGCTAACATACACATTCACTACTGGGCACCATCTCAGCTTCTGAGTCAGAATCTCTTGGGGTGGAGTCCAGGAATCCGTATGTTTAACAAGCTCCCCAAATAATGCTTAAACATACCGATGCTTAAAACAAGAGCTCTAAACCTAGATTGAGCAGATCCACGTGGGGATGAGGAGGTGGCTGAGCGTTAGGGGTGAGAGGAGAAGAGGGACCCACCCAGGGGAGGGCGGAGACCCTGGGAGTAGCAGGGAGCGGGCTGAGGAGGACCCCTGGAGGCCTGAGCAATGGGCAGCGGAGTGGGGTCCCAGGGCCACCCCCCACAGGAGACAACTTCAGCAGACGTTGAAGAAAATCTGAGCACCAGGCAAGCAGGACCCATGGCCAATGAAGTCCTGGGAAGTGGGGCTGGGTGTGGCTGAGTGACAAGTCCTTGGAAATGTGCCCAGTAAGGACACCCCCCAAATGACATCAGCCACCCCCACCTTTCTCAGTGAGTCAGGGATCAAAGGAGATTTAGTTCTCTAGAAAAATGAAGAGATGTGACACGCCTTGCTCCTGGGTGCATGTCGAAACGGCCACACATTTCGACAAATTGCGATGAGCCCAGAAAAGGGCTCACCTGGCCACTGATGTTTGTGCTGCAGGATGGAGGAAGCCATGCTCCAGGCAGCACAGTGGGAAGGGCAAGGGCTTTGACTGTCCCTGGAGGAACTGAGCAAAATGGGAGCTGGAGACAGAGACCCAGCCCAGGCCACACAGGTAAGCCTGGTGTTGACCTTCAAAGCCACACAGTGACAGGTCAGCGCTGCTGCTAGGTGAGATGGTTCTCAGAATGAGGTCCTGGACCAGGAGCTCGGAAGGCACAGGGAATGACATGAAGAGGGGGAGAGACAGCGGGGACCGGAGGCAGGGCATTCAGAGGCCGTTCAGAGGCCACTGCAAAAGTCCGAATAAGAAATGTGGAGAATTGAAGGCAGTGACTGCAGCGGGAGGAAAGGAGCTGTGTGGAAAACACTGAGAAGGCAGAATCACAGGCCTTGGTGACACAGTGGACAGATCCATGGAGCCAGGAGGGGGGTCAGAATGGCACCAGGTTCCGGCTTGGGTAACTCAGCTTTAATTCAGGTAAAAGAAAAGAGAAAGCTCTTATATAATTTTACAGATCAATTTGCCAACGTTTTCCTCAACCTTGAAACACTGGAGTCTGTGTATAAGCCAGTTCCGGATCCTCCAGATTTGGGAAGACTGTATTTGAAATGCTTTTACGAAACAGAACAGTTGTGAAATACACCCGGGTGCTTTCTCCAGACACATTCTTCAACTACTCTTTTCAGCAATGCATCTCGGAAAGCTTCATAAACAGAAACCAATCCAGATTCAGAATTTTGGAAGAAGGGAGAGGCTAGGGAGAATCATCTCACACAATCCAAAGAACAGCCATTTGCAGAGAAAAGCACGAAAGCATCTTCAACTTGCGTGGCAATCCCGCATGGGAAGGAAGCACAGGACGACATTTACTCCAAAAAACAGGCTAGTGGCTTCCCTGCCAAGAATGCCATCACCTAAGCTATCCCGCTCGGGAGAGCTACACAGATAAGTCAACTCCTCATTAGCTAAACTCATAAAGGGACACTGTGGAATTGGATGATGGCAAATACTTCAGAAACCATTCGTTCCTGGCTTTCTAAGCATTCTCTCACACACTGCTGAACATGGGCCAAGGAAGTGTCTAATGGTCTGCAGACGCCATTTGGAAAGAGCCACAAGGCCCACTCTGAAGATGACAGGGGCGGGGCTGGGAAGCCCTCCAGGTCTGCCAGGCCCCAGCTTCACTGGCTGTTAATGTAAAGCAGCCACCTGCCCGGCAGGGCCACCTCATCAATAGATGCATCCTCCATCCTCGCTGCTCAGGTCCATCCCCCAACCAGCCCCCCACTCCTTCAAATGGCACCCACCCACCCACCCAACCAACCGCAACTCTGGGCCTAGAAGGGGATAGGTGGGGCCCTATCCACCGCAGAAGACAGGGCCGGGCTGTGTCCTGCCCTACTCCATCACAGCCCCTCCCACGCCCTCGACAGACTTGCCCACCCCAGGGTTATATTAGTTTCATCCATAATTACTTAAAAAAAAGAAATTAAATGGTACTTGGGAAACACAGAAAGTTTCCTCCAACATACTAAACTCATGCTGACTGTACTTTAGGAAGTGAAATAAGATTATGAATACAGGAGAGGCTGAAGTTCAGCTACCACCCAACCATGACCTTTAGAGGGACAGCAATGCAGTCAGGCGGTACGCAATCTAAGCCCAACTCCCTCACTTACCTGGCTGCTGTGTAAGTGATGAAACACCATCGGCCAGCTGTGTCTCAAGCCCAGGACATGATTGATTCTTACTCTCCATCTTTATAAGAACCCATGAGGTGGGTAATACAATTACCAACATCTTCCTTTTATCTATGGGGAAATTAGGGCACAGGAGGGTTGAGTAAAGCATTCAAGGTCACACAGCTGCCACAGAGTTGGGACTCGAACTCAGGCTGACTGGCCCAGAGAAGGTGCCAGGTGCCCCTCAACTCCCCTACCTCTCTCCCAAGCAAGCTCCTACCTGCCTCACTGCACAGCCCCATAACTCGGCTGCAATCCCGTGCCCTCACTCTCCTCACCAGGCTGCCCTGAGGATCCCTGAGATGGCAACAGGAAGGCTGGCACACGGGACTTCAGCCTCCATGCACAGAGCTGCATGGGACTCAGTTTCCATGCACACAGCCACATGGGACTCAGCCCCCACCCACACAGCCACAAGGGACTCAGCCCCCACGCACAGAGCCGCATGGCCCTGCTCCCTACAGCTCTACCCCCATCTCCTGTCTTCACCTTTGCTCTATAAGGCTCTGGTAGCACATGCAGTCCTGCCTGTCCCCTGCCCTGACCACCAATTCCCTCCTCCCTAGACACAGCACAGGTACTGCATACACCTGGCATGCGCCTTGGCCAGGTAAGCCGTAACTGTTGGTCAGCCTTCAATACCAATGAAGTTTTTACAAATCCTGAAGCTCTTCCCTGAAATCCAAAAGTAGAATAGAAATACTGCACTAACGACAACCTCTATGTTTCTAACCACACGGTTGATGGACCAAATGGGCTTATCACTCACTCTGCTGACCTGGCCTCTAGGGTACGGCTGAGGTTAGAGCTACAGCTCCCAAAGGTTCTGAAGGTCTGAGCCTGAAACCTAAAACCAAGAGCAAGGATTCTCAGCTCACAACTTGAACCAGACTGGGACTCCTATAAACATTTGTTGAAATCGCACTGTCCCACACAGGTACTGTGCTAGGCATTTTCTGAAAGTTCCCTTTCTACAAATGAAGATACACAGAGCACTCTGAAAACCATTCACCAGGAACCAGAAATCAAGTCCTAGGCTAAGAAGCCACATTCTTTCTTGGTAAACAAGATGAAGAAAATCTATCATCTAGCAAGTAGAACAGCAAGAACCCGCTGGTCTATTTTTCCACCACCAGTAAATGGAATGTTAGGGGCAGAGTTCTGCTATTCCCTGGAGCCAGGACTAATGTGCCCCAGCACCTCACCCTTGCCAACACCCTCCTCACTTCCTAACGCTTGTTGTGATACGACATAGTCCATCGTAGCTGAGCTCTGAAAGCCCACAGTACTCTCACCTAGGAGAGAAATGAGGGAGCTGTCAGCACACCAGAGGAGGGATGGGGAAAGCAAGCTGGGCTGCCCGACCTGGAAAAGAAGGAACCAGGTGGGGGCACCAGCAGCGTCTTTAGACACATTAGTCCCAACACATGGAAGAAAAGTGAGCCCTGCTCTGAATCCCAGCCCAGGGAGGCACATTCAACTGCATCCAGGAAGGTTTCTAGCTGCCACAGCGTCCCCAAGATGGGTTGCATTCAGCGGAGATGAGCTCCCTGCCCTCAGAGCTGCCACACCAGGGCTCCATGGCAGTCACCGGATAGAACAGTGGGGATTCAGGGATGGACCCACCATTGATGTCCATGCGAGAGAACATAAGAAAACACAAAGACAGTCCTGGAAAGACAGACATCTGCAAGGAGGGAAGCAGAGGGTAGCAGAAAGCATAGCAACAATAAATAATAAAGCAACAGGAAAAAGGAAATAGTCGGCTGAGTCAGAGAAATGCTACGCTTGAGAATCATGCCGCCTCCCACTAATTGTCACATGTCCCCAGTCGCCCTGAACAGGAGCAAATTTTGCCAAGTTCACGTAAAACCAATACTACTCAGCTATTTGTAAAAACGGATTAGAGAAAGATTTGCTAAGCACTCTAATATGTTTAAGGCATCTTCTGCAGCCAGATTTCCAAGACAAACAAAGGCTTCTGGGACTCTGCCCGAGCCTCCAAAAGGCTAGGGAGGGCGCTGTTCCGCAGACACCAGCGAGCAGTGAGTGGAAGGGAACAGGCTCTGTGCACGGTCCCCAGGAGGCTCACAGCAGCACAGGCACACTGCCCACACCTTGGCATGTGGGTCACTCAGCTGCCCCGGGCGTAAGGAGGTCAAGGCGATGACCCCCAGCAGAAGTCATGATGTGCTCTCAGGAGATTATCCAAAAATCACATACAGTCTTCTCTATTTAAGGGGAAGTAACTAACCTGTAATAACTACCTACTATCCTACAAAATTTACCTGCCATCTTCCACCCAGTGCCTCCCAAGACGTCCTGTTACACCCATCTTAAAGAGAGGGGACCAAGGCTGGACAGACTGCATAGCCCAAGGTCAGTTACAGGAGCAGTGCTGCAGGAAGGAACTTCCCCAAACCACATGTTCCCCTCCTGGGGCCTCCATCGGGCCAAGAGACATGAATTCTGGTCTTGCCCTGCACACCAAGTGGGGGCTCAGTCATTCCAGGTACATCCAGCAAAGGAAACCATGTGACAGGAACACTTTCTTTCTCAAAGCAGCCGTGGGTGGCTATAAAGGCAAATGATCCCATGTAAATGATGCCCCCTTGAATTTATGAGTGGCACAAATGAATGGATGGATGGATGGATGAATGGATAGATGGAAGGATGGATGACAGCAGAGAATCAGAAAACAGGAGAAAGAAATAAGTTGAAGAAAATGAACCAAAATCACCTACCAATGTATGTTATATATATATGAGCATTCTAAGGCAAGTGGTTTCTTTCACTAAGTACCTCTTTAAGAGCTACAGATGTTTTAGCACTAAAACTCATCTTACTCAAAAGTCAATCAGAAATTAGGAGGGCTGGGTGCAGCAGCTCATGCCTGTAATCCCAACACTTTGGGAGGCTGAGGCAGGAGGATCGCTTGAAGCCAGGCGTTCGAGACCAGCCTGGGCAACAACATTGTGAGACCCTGTATTTACCAAAAAAAAAAATATATATATATATATAGCCAGGCATGGTGGTGTGTGTCTGTAGTCCCAGTGACTCAGGACCCTAAGGTGGGAAGATAAACCTGTGGAGTATGAGGCTGCAGTGAGCCATGATCATGCTACTGCACTCCAGCCTGGGCAACAGACCAAAACCCTGTTGAGGAGGGGGAGGGGAGGGGAGGGGAGGGGAGGGGGAGATGCTACTGCACTCCAGCCTGGGTAACAGAGCAAGACCTTGTTGAGGAACGAAGGAAGGAAGGAAGGGAGGGGAAGGAGGAAGGGAGGGAGGGAGGGAGGGGGAAGGGAGGGGAAGGGAGGGAGGGAAGGATCCACAAACTATGCAAATTCCCCTTTCACTTAGGAAGTGTTATGAACTTGCAAAAGTGTTCTTCGAGGATGGCAGCAGCCAGAAATAGTGTTTGTTTCAGGAATACTCACTCACCCTGAATCGAGTACAAGATCATTGACCTAAATATTCAGTGACTCCACCTGGAGACCCTCTGTCCACCATCACGCTGGTCAGAAGTTGTCCATGGTGGCAGCACTTGTCCATTCTGGATTAAAATCATGACCTGCCTTTAGAGAGCGCTTCTGGGAAGACCATTTCACAGAAGTAAAAAGCTAGTTGTTCTGGCATAATCCTTCTCCTGCCCCATTTGAACATTGTTGGCAATCTAACTAAAGAGAGAAGAAATACATATCATAAAAGGCTGAACCACAGCCTTCGTACTAAGCCAGGAAGAAACATTATTGACCTAAATACTGAATTAATAAACAAGAAGTTTATCAATTGGCAAATATCAGTAAGGTACTACCAGATCACAAAAGCTTTTAAGGGACCCAGTAAAAAGGAAGGAAGGACAATTCTGAAAAAGAATTTAATCTTCAGTTTACACTCAGTAGATTATTTCACTCCCTGAGTTTCCCTCTTGTCATCTCTAAACATTTGCTTAAAGAAATCTGAATTTTGAAATCATAAAAGCAAAAATAAAATAAATAGCCAAATCCACAACCAAAAAATCTTCAAATAAATGCTTCTCATTTCAAGTGTTTTCACCATTGTCCCCAGTGGCCATTCATTAGCAGATTCCATTTTAAGGCTAACAACAACAACAAAAAAGATTTCATAGAATTCACTGATTAAGACAAATCAGGAACTTAAAAAAGAAAACCCTAACATTCTTCGTCAAACAAAATATTCTGGGAGCATAGAAGAAAAGTAAGGGTGTCTGACTATTCAGAATTTACTGAAGGTGTCTGACTATTTAGAATTTAAAATTTTTCAACTATCTTGGAAAAAGTGGATTCCAGACAGTGGAATTTCTTTTCTCAATACTAAGTAAATAAATGAGAAACAAAAAGAAATGGGACCAGACATTGGTGATCTGATATCTTTCAACCACTGTCTGGTCATTGTATGCTTTCTTCTTTCTGTCTTTTGAGATAGGGTTTTGCTCTGTTGCCCAGGCTGGAGTGCAGTGGTGTGATCACAGCCTCCGATTCCTGGGCTCAAGTGATCCTTCTGTCTCAGCCTCCCAAAGTGCTGGCATTACAGGCATAAGCCACTGCACCTGACGCCATTGTATATTTCCTCATCTTTACCATTATCCATCTATCCAAACTGTCACTACTGTTAAAGCAGGGTTTCTCAACCTGGGCACGACAGACACATTGGGCTGGACAAACCCTTCTGATGAGGCTGTCCAGTGGACTGCAGGTAGTCTAGCAGCATCCCTGGTCTCTTCCCACTAGATGCCAGGAGCATCTCCCACCTCCCACTTGTGACAACCAAAAATGTCTCCAGACATTGTCAAATGACCTCTGGGGGACAAATCACCCCCCAGGTGAAAGCCACGGCTATAAAACATTCAGGCCTATAAAATCGTCCCCTATATGATCATTCAGTGTCTCACAGTCCAGGCTGCAGGCCACACTCTAAAGCCCAGGCTGCCAGCCCGCACATGCCTGCCATGAGCACAGCGTGGATGGGTAGGGCAGGTGCGTAGGGGAAACCCACCCTTGCTCATGGAAAAGCAACCGCATGCCCACATCCCGACAGTGATGAGCCAAAATTGTCATCCCCCAAATCTCAAAAACATCATCATTACGGAACGAAACGACTGGTACTGAATTCCTCTCTATCCCAGCCATCAAAAGAATGGTGAAATCTCACACTTAGGCCTTGACACCAGGCTTCTAAAGATCATTAAAAGGAAGAAAATTTTCAAACCAGAGCTTTTCCACAGGAACCAGGCCATTTTTATTCTCCACAATTCAGTTCACCAGCTTAAAAATCAGATCCGCGGCACACAGGCTCAAGCCTGTCTGAGCCGGGGCACGAGGCTGTGTGCCACCGTCCTCCCGGACCCTCCAGCACGGCGTGACTCCACAGCAGAAACGTTTTAACTGGAAATGATTTGTGACAGCTCATAAACAGCTCTGAATACAAACCATTGTCAAAGGAGGTATTAACAAATTTGCACTTCTCAAGTTCCCACACAGGCAATTTTCTCATCACTCTGACAAGAGAAATGTTTACGGAAAAGGCAACAGACACTTCTCAGCTGAGCTCTTTGGGCAATATTTTCCAAATAAGTGCACTAACTTCCACCAAACGGGGACTTCATTGCAGCAACACAGTTTCCTTCCCAGGCACACACAGCTGCCCCGCTGGGCACTGATGCGCCTGGGCTCCCTCCATTCACCTAACCCCTGCTTTTGACCCTTTCCTTTTGACCCACTCCAGCACACACCAGATTACCAGGGCTCTCATTTTCAAAGGGCTTTCTATGGAAACACCCATGGGATGCCAGATTGCAGGATGCTGGTGGGGTCTATCTGTAACGTGACCCCAGTACTCAGCACTGTCCACACCAGTCCTACACACCTGCTGGCATTCCTGGGATTTAAACCCAGCTGCCCTAGTAAAATGCTGATTCCAAAGCAAGAAGTCCTCAGAAAGTCTTGAAACTGACCTAACTCAGTATTTCCCAAACTTTAAGGTGCACAAGAATCCTCTCGGATCTTGTTAAAAGGCCGATTTTGATGGGGGGACAGCTGAGGCTGAAAGCACATTCCTAACCTGTGCCCATGTGGGTGATCTGTGACCCCAGGAGGATGACTCAGAGACAGAGCCAAGAAAGGGACCCTATTTTAAAAGAAGAGCAATTTCTACTCCCAACATGGAGATGACTCACCTCAAATAGCAGGAGGATGCTTTGAGATTCACACAAGCCACCCCCCTATATCCAGGGCAGTTCGTGACCTGAGTCCTGTCAACATATATAATCACTGTCTCATTTTCCCTAGAATAATAAAGCAACAAAACCTGTGTACACACAGAACCTGTTCCCCCAGGGAATCAACGTGCTTTACATCAAGTCTTTCTTGGAAAGAAATTCAGTTTGATTTCTAGACAACACTTAACACCTAATATCCTAAATAAGTGGTGTGTCATTTTCTAAAAGGCTAGCAAGCACAAAAGTTAAACAGAAACAAGATCATGATGAACAGGAGTGATAAAAGTCAGGCCAAAATAACACTAGTGCTAATGACAAATTGTCTCCTCACAATAAAAGCAATGATCAAAGCTGTCCCTTCCCTAGCCATCCTAATCCTGATAAAACAGAACTCCGGGTGCTCAGGCAGAAACTCAGATACGCCGCATCTCCCTCAGCCAGCTCTCCACCTCAGTGCATCCTCTGGTCCCTCCTCCACTCCTAGCACCCCACAGCCCTGGCCCGAGGACCTCAACATCGCAACAATCCCTATGGCTCCCCGCCTTTCCCTTGGGCCTCCACTGTAGTCTATTCCCCAGAGGGCCTGACCCTCTGGAAACCTACGCGCAGGCACTGTTCTGTTCCAAACTGGAAGGGCACCCATTCTACCTGGAGCTGTGGGCCCTATGGGACCTCACACACACCCATACATGTGTTCACACATGCTTGTATGTACACACATCTGCACACGTGGCCTCTGCACCCCTTGCTACTCTCCAGTCATGTGGCCTTGACCACTCCTGGCAGCCTCTTACTCCCAGCCTTTCCACAGAGTTTCCTCAGCCTAGAATCTTCCCCCGTACCCACATGGTCACTGCCTGCTTAATGCTACCTTCTCTGACCCCAGTACCCAACTCTGACGTCAAACCCCACTCTTTGTTGAAAGTGGAGCCTTTCCCTGGTCTGCCTCTGCCTCTCCCAGCACAGACCCTAGGCCAGGAGGAGCTCCCACTGTGTATCCCGCAGCACCTCCTGGGTGTGGAGCATCCCAGGGGGGGCCGAGCATCTGTCTGTAGCCCCTGTGCCCAGCACACAGCAGGGGTTCTGGAAGTTATCTGCCCAACCCAGACACCCTGGGTGTGTGTCTGCCCCTTACTCTCAAGCTCTCACAACTTCAATCATTTGTTCATGGATTCATTCAACAAACCCTCCATGCCAACCCTATGCACCAGGCCCTTCTTCGGGGCATTAAGACAAGAGTGAAGGAAGCTGGCCTTGTTCTCACTGAATGCATATGCATGCCCTGACACATATCTTTCTGATATTTTCTACTGTCATTTCATCTGAGGATTACTGTTTTAGTCTCAGTGCCCTATTACATAAAAAGAACTGGGTTTTTCTGTTATTTAACTTTTCTTGAGACAGGGTCTTGCTCTGTTGCCCAGCTGGGGTGCAGTGGTGTGATCTCGGCTCACTGCCACCTCTGCCTCCTAGGCTCAAGAGATTCTCATGCCTCACCCTCCTAAGTTGCTGGGACCACAGGCAAGCACCACTACACTCAGCTAATTTTGGGGGGTTTTGTAGAGACAGAGAGTTTCCCTACATTTCCCAGGCTAGTCTTAAACTCTTGGGCTCAAGTGATCCTCCTGCCTCAGCCTCCCAAAGTGCTGGGATTACAGGTGTCGGCCATCACACCCAGTGTGTTCTTTTACATGTTTAATTTGTTGAACCCAGGTGGACATTTTTGTTTCTTGAGGCTCACTCTAGGTTAGAGTAGGGACACAGCCAATTCCGTAACCACCATGAATGGAAAGATGCCACTGAACTTCCTGGAAGGAGAAGCACGGAGGCTTGCTGGCACTGTAAGTCTAGCTATGCCATGGTCAGCTGAGCGACCTTCAGGAGGCCGGACCCTCTCTGTCTGTGCCAGCCCTCCTTGGCTGCGCTGGGGAAACTCCTCCCACCCCCACCCTGCCCAGTCTCCAGACCGTGGCCCAGTGCAGACAAACCCTGTCACTGCTGCTGAAAACACTCCAGTGGTTCCCCCAAGGCCTATAAGCTCCCACTCAGTTTCAGAGAATAAAACTCAGAACCCACCTGGGGACCCTCACTCCTCACCCCATCAGTCCTGGGCCTGCAAAGCTCCCTGCCTCCCCCGGGCCTCAGGCTGTGCCCTCTACCCAGAGAGGTTCTTCTGCCTTCACAGCGTGACACCACCTATCCACATTCAACCCTCAGCTCCATCACCTGCCTCCAGAAATCCCTGGGCTTCCCCTCGGTGGAATCTCCGGTGCTTAGGCTTCTCTGCCAGCACTCTCTCTAGTGGCAGGTATGATTGACTCATCGGAGTATTGGATTCCTGGGATCCCCCGTGTCGCTGCAAGCCCCCAAGCACAGTGCCTTCCGTGGCCTCAGCTCTAGGGCTGGGCACACACTGGGCACTCAGTGAGTACCGCCCTGGAGGGCAGGCAAGCAGGCAAGGGGGGCGCCACAGTCCTGCCATGAGATTTGTTATCAAAACTCACCCAGCAGCTTCCGTGCAGTGACCCCTGAGGGCCAAAGGGTGAGTACAGCCTGTGCCAGAGATGCTCCAATCCACAGAACCTATGCTCACTTCTAATGAAAAGAAATTCAACATGGTAGGTTCTGATCATTGTGCCTTTAAGAGAATATGAAAAAGATTATTCTGAATTCCACTTTCCATTTTCTTTGAATGCATTCCTTCCTCTACCCACCTCATTTGCAGAACTCAAAGGGTAACACATACTGTACCTCCCACTACAAATCATCCCCATTAGCACCATGTGTCATAATCAATCCGGAAAGGAGCCCTGCCCACAAGTACTAAATCAGCCTAAGAGCTCTTGGCCATCGTAACAGGCTCATTTACCCTGCAGCCTTTGGAGTTCCTTCAAGCAGGGGTGTAGAAAAAGGAAAAAACACTTAAAATATTACTCTTCCTAGATGCATATCATCCTTCTTAAAAAAGAGTGAGCAACACCCTTGTCGACAGCCTGAGCACATTCACGCTGGTGTCCCACAAATGCATCCAGCTTCCCCACCACGGCCAGTCACAGCAAGGCTCCAGGAGAGGGTCCTGGTCTCCAGCCTCACAACTCCCTGCCCCACGTATGACACTCCTCCTCACCTCCTGACTTCTCCTGTCACCCTCTTGGGTCCCGACAGTGCACCACGGCTGAAAATGGCCACCACCACCAGGCTCCTTGGAGACTGGAGCCCAGGCAATGTGATTACACATTTGTAGCTAGAGCCCAGGCTGGTGGAGAAAATCACTGGGACTTGAGAGCAAGAGCAGAGACAGGGTGCCCAGAGTGGGGCAGGCCTGAACTATGGACCCCCCGGTGCCCCGGTTTCCATGCAAGCACTCGCCTCTCTCATGCCATCTGCTCACAAAAGCCTCGTGGTGCAGCTAATGGTTCGAAAACCAGCAAAACGACAAGACACAAAGAGAAGCAAAACCTAACAAGACTACATGGACACTATTCTAGGAACAGCGAAACACCGCTCTGCAGAAGGGCTCAGAGCCAGACATCCCTGCGCAGAAACAGCTGTGGACGTGGAGGGCCAATGGCAAGTGAGGCCAGTTCTGCATGTCACATGAAAGAAAGCCTTGGTCTCACATAAGCTAAGAACATCTTTCTTTCTCACGCCGGCAGGGCCCTTTGTCATCCATCGCATCTGCAGCAGTCCCACCATGCCCAATACAGTGGGGGAGCAGCACTGAGTTCCCCAAGGTGCAGCTGCAGCACCAACCTCATCATCAGTCTTACTGTTTCTAGCTGTAACAGTAATAATATTAAGCAGCTGGGAGTTCATCATTTGTGCATCAAAGGCTGTCTGAGGTCAGTCACCTATCAGACATGGGGCTGCGGCCCACACTGGGTCCCCAGCACCTAGCAGTGCACCTGGACAAGTGTGCACAATGAATAACTGTGGAAGGCATGACTGTGTGTCTGCATTTGAGCTTCAGCAGTGACATCAAGTTTTCACTAAAAACTTAATGAAAGCCAGACACAGTGGTACACGCCTGTAATCCGAGCATTTTGGGAGGCCAAGGTGGGTGGATCACTTGAGGTCAGGAGTTCGAGACCAGCCTGACCAACATGGTGAAACCCCATCTCTAGTAAAAATACAAAAATTAGCCCGGCATGGTGACAGGTGCCTGTAATCCCAGCTACTCGGGAGGCTGAGGCAGGAGAATCACTTGAACCCAGGAGGCAGAGGTTGCAGTGAGCCAAGATCATGTCATTGCACTCCACCTGGTGACAGGGTGAGACTCTGTCTAAAAAAAAAGTAGCTGGTGAGAGAGATATTCTAATACAAGGAGACATTCCAATGCGGACTGTTTCTCCTTGGAGGAACCAAGTCCTCTCCAAACAATCACGTATCTATAGAACCATACAAATAACATTCTTTTCAGTTTGCTTCTTTTAGTCATGAAGGTTGAGTTTCTGTATACATGACTAACTTATTTTGAAGACTAAGGAGAAAAGCATCCTAGTCTCCTCAATAGTGGGCCACAAGTGAAGAACTCTGTACTTGGGATAAGCAATTTTTCTTCAAGATATCATCTCCTTAAAATGTAAATAGAGGATTCATTGAAGCTGTAGATTTCTTTGGACAGTATGGTCATCTGAACCATACAGTACTTCTTCCAATCCATGAGTATGGGATGACTTTCCATTTGTTTGGGTCCTCTTCAATTTCTTTCATCGGTGCTTCATGGTTTTCCTTGTAGAGGTCTTTCACCTCCTTGGTAAAGTTTATCCCTAGGTATTTTAAATTTTTTTGAAGCTACCGCAAATGGAATTGCCTTCTTGACTTTTTTTCACCAGTTGTTTGTCTATAGAAACAATATTGATTTTTGTATGTTGATTTTGTATCCTGCAACTTTACTGAATTCATTTACCAGTTCTAAGAGTTTTTTAGTAGAGTCTTCAGGTTTTTCTCTATATAAGATCATGTCATTTGCAAATAGGGATAATCTGACTTCCTCCTTTCAAATTTGGATGCTTTTTATTTCTTTCTCTTGTCTAACTGCTCTGGCTAGGACTTTCAGTACATGTTGAATATGAGTGGTAAGAGTAGGAATTCTTTAATTGTTTCAGCTCTTAGAGGAAATGCATTCAGCTTTTCCTCATTTAGAATGATGTCAGCTGTGGGGTTTGTCAAATATAGACCTTATTGTGTTGAGGTACATTCCTTCTGTACCCAGTTTATTGGGAGTTTTTATCATGAATGGATGCTAAAGTTTATCAAACGCTTTTTCTGCATCTATTGAGATGATTGTATGATTTTCATCCTTCATTCTGTTGTGATGTATCACATTTATTGATCTGTGTATACTGAACCATCTTTGCATTCCTGGGATGAATCTCATTCAATCATCATGTATTTTTTTTTTATTTATTGCTGGATTTTGTTTGCTATTATTTCATGCAGGATTTTTGCATCTATGTTCATTAGGAATATTGATCTGTGGTTTTATTTGTTGTGCTCTTATTTGCTTTTGGTATCAGGGTTATACTGGCCTCAGAATAAGTCAGGAAAAATTATCTCTGATTCTATTGATTTGGAATAGTTTGAAAAGAACTGGTATTAATTTCTTCTTTAAAAGTTTGGTAAAATTCAGCAATGAAGCTATCCAGTCCTAGGCTTTTCTTCTGTAAGAGACTTTTATTACTGATTCAACTTCATTACTTGTTAGTCTGTCCAGATTTTCTTTTCTTCGTGGCTCAATCTTGGTAGGTTGTGTGTGTCCAGGAATTTAGCCATTTCCTCTAGGTTTTTTACTTTATTGGCACGTAGTTATTCATAACATTCTCTAACGATTCTTTATATTTCTCTGGTATCCATTATGATGTTTCATTTTTTCATTTCTGATTTTATTTATTGGGTATTTTTCTTTTTCTTAGTCTAGTTAGTGGTTTGTCAATATTGTTATCTCTTCAAAAATTCAACTTTTTGTTTCATTGATCTTTGTATCTTTTTGTCTCAATTCCATTTATTTCTGCCCCTTATCTTTACTTCTTCCCTTCTATTAAGTACCAAAATACCAATGACATTCTTCACAGAAATAGAACAAAAAGCCAAAGTTTCATATGGAATCATAAAAGACCCCAAATAGCCAAAGCAATCCTGAGCAAAAAGAACAAAACTGGAGATGTCACACTACCAGACCTCAAAATATACTACAAAGCTGTAATAACCAAAACAGCATGACACTGGCATAAAAACAGACCAATGAACAGAATAAAGAGACCAGATATTAATCCACATACGCACAGCCAACTGATTTCTGACAAAGAGGTCAAGAATGCTCATTAAGGACATTTTCTTCAATAAATGGTGCTGGGCACGTTTACTTATGTAACAAGCCAGCACATCCTGCACATGTACCCCTAAAGGTAAAATAAAAAAAAAATAGTGCTGGGAAAATTCTATCCATATGCAGAAGAATAAAACTAGACCCCTACCTCTCACCGTATACAAAAATCAACTCAAAATGCATCACAGACCTAAACTATAAATGCAAGACACTAAACTATAAAACTATTAGAAGAAAACACAGGGGAAATACTTCAAGACATTGGTGTGGGGAAAATTTTTATAAATAAGACTCCAAAAGCAGGGGGCAGCAAAGCAAAAATGATCAAATGGGATTATATCAAACTAAAAGCTTCTGCACAGCAAGAGAAGCAATCAACAGAGTAAAAACATGACCTACAGAATTAGAGGACATATCTGCAGACAATGCATCTGATGGAGGATTAATATACCAAATATGCAAGGAACTCAAACATTTCAACAGAAAAAATATCTAATTTAAAAACGGGCAAATTTGAGTACAGACATTTCTCCAAAGGAGACATACAAATGGTTAACAAATATTAATATATGAAAAAATACACAACATCACTAATCATCAGGGAACTACAAATCACAGCCACAATGATGTACCATCTCACCCCAGTTAAGATGGCTACTATCACAAAGACAAGAAATAAGTGCTGATGTGAATGCAGAGAAAGGGAACTGTTACACCGCTGTCAGTGGGAATGTAAGCTAGTACAGCCACTGTGGAACAGTATGGAGGTTCCTCTAAAAACTACAATTAGAACTCCCATAAGATCCAGCAGTCCTGCTACTCGGCATTTATCCAAAGGAAAGGAAATCAGGATATCAAAGAGACACCTGCACCCCCATGTTTACTCAGCACTAATTCACAATAGCCAAGATACAGAATCAACCTAGGTGATCCACCACAGAGGCATGGATAAAGAAAATGTGGAATATATACGCCATGAAGTACCATTTAGCCAGAATAAATGAAATGCCATCATTTGCAGCAACATGGAGGGAACTAGAGGGCATTATGTTAAGTGAAATAAGCCAGGAACAGAAAGTTAAACACAACATGTTCTCACTCATGTGTGGATGCTGTAAAAAGTTGATCTCATAGAAGTAAAAAGTAGAAAAGAGAATAGCAGAAGTTGGGAAGGGTTGTAGGGAAATGGGGGATAGGGAGAGAGTTGTTAAAGGATGTAAAATTACAGCTAGATAGGAGTTATAGTGTTCTATACCACTGTAGGATGACCATAAGTAACAGTAACATAATATACAGTTTCAATTAGCTAGGAGGATACTGAATGTTCCCAACACAAAGAAATGACAAATGTTTGAGATGATGGATATGCTAATTATCCTCATCTGATCAGGACACATATGTATCAAAACATCACTATGTACCCCATAAATATATACAATTATTATGTGTCAATTTTTTAAATAAAATACTTTAAAATGTAAATAACCTCAAGCAGTTAACACTTAAAAACACAAAGAGTTTCACACATCTTGGTATGAAGGAGGTTAACAGTTAAACTTACAAACCTACTAGCAGGCCAGTGGTTCATTCCACAATCGCTACATCACATCTTAGGGGTGATCACAGTGCCAACACCAGCCAATAACTCTCACAGGCACAGAAACAGAATCTCTGCCAGGGCAAAAGAGGATACTAGGCATCCATCACCGATGACACTGGACCCAGGGTGCCAAGGGAAAGTATGATGTGGAAATAAGACAGTTTTCTTCTGCCACACATTTTGTTTTTTAGTGTGGCTCTTACAATCACGTATCTCAAAAAAAGTGGGGCTGTGTGGAGCTGGACAGGTTTTCTGAACCATTGGGTGACACTGAATAATAAACCTCAACTGAAGTCATGAATAAAGGCTCCAGAGTGAGCTCCGGGTTCCCCAGCAAATCCTACGGCCTGTGAAAACTGTGGCAGAAATCAGGGGGAACTCACATCCAGTTCTTATGCACAGGTGCTTACAGCAGCAACTCTGGAGTGTCATCAGCAAGACACACAGTGACTGGAGATGCAGGACAAGCGCGCCGCTGGGCACAAACTAGCAGGCCTCGTGCGTGCGTGGAAGGTGCTGCCAGGGCTAGGCCACTCACTAGATACCACCTTCATTCACACAACATGCAGACATGGCTGAAAATGAGCGATCGTCAGCTGGACCCACTCGCATGCTCTCTACTACAGAATCTGAAAATTTTACCATGACAAAAAGTTAAAAATAAAATTGTTTAAAGAACAAAGAATAAAAAGCAGTGGTTAGATGCAACATGGCATCCTGGGCTGGACCTGGGAACAGAGGACATTATTTGAGAGAAAAACTGAAATCCAAGTCAAGTCTATGGTTTTCGTTAGCAGTTTTCTACCAATGTTAATTTCTTAGTTTTGATACGCATGCCACGATTACATATGGTGTTAATACTACGGGAAGTAGGGCATATAGGATTGTAACTCTGTTGTAACTCTGTTGAAAATCTACAATTATTTCAAAACAAAGCTTTTTATTTAAAAAAAAAAGGTGGCTTAGTGACAGAAAGTGGGGGGCATACAGATTTTAAAATCCTGCAGCCACCCTAAAAACAGAACCTGTAATTCTTACTACCTCCTGGCACCTAAGAAGGAAGCTGGTTGGAATGTCAAAGACTGTCTGGTGAGAATGGATATGTTTCTAAGCATGATGTGTAGAGGTCTTGAGTTCACCCAAGGTCCTTTTTGTCATTAACCCCCCCATTACTATGTCTGTGTGTAATTAATACTCATGTTCTATTAGGAAATTTAAAAAAAAAAAAACTTGTAGATAAAAAGACATTACAGATTTTCAGGAACAAAATTAACCTAGTTTATAAAGATCTCCTGTTATTGGTCATGATCTACCTGTAGGGCTGTTTGTTTAACCCTGAGGTTATGAAGCACAAATGTTCTCCTCTCTAGTGTGACTAATAAAAAAATCAGGTGTGCAGACCAGGTCTGCTGAACGTTGCAACAGGAGAAGACAGCCTCTGACATAGCTCCCTCCACAGTTGATCTCTGGAGGCCAATTTTCCAAGACACTGACAAAACAGGGGATTCTAAGCCCATGGATCACATTTCCTTACAGACTCCTGACCACTCCAACACCGACTGCAGCCGTGACAGCTGGATCACCACCCGCAGGGGCTGTGGTATCTGCATGTTACGCAGCACTGACCTCAGTGTGTGCATAATAGCTGGAGGGCCAGCACGCCGTAAATCACTCTCCTTCTCCTCATCACCGATCAAGTACTTTATAGAAATCTGACCACAGATTTCTGTGAGTGATTTAGACAGGTGGCATGTAGTAACATGACAGTGTTACCATCTATCCCAAACTCAGAACTGCAGCAATGCACCGGAATGCACACCACCAGGCACCAGGGCAGCGAGATCCCCCAGGGCTGCACAGGGCCCCCAGGGCACAGTGTGGTCTCAGCATGGGTAAAAGCAGGCAGAATCTGAGGTCAGCAATGGCCGCAGATCACCCAAACCTCAGCAGGCTGCAATTAGCTCTTCAGTGAATGCTTTGTGGTGACTTCAGACGATATGGGTTATCTGAATTTATCATTGTGCGCACACTTTAATTAGCCTCTAAAAATACAGGGACCCAACCTTCATGCCAATCTTTGTTCATACACTGAATCCATTTTTAACAATGCATTTTTAATTTGCTCTTGAGCATCTACTCATACATCTGTCAGTGCCTGCCTTGTAATTCCAGGCAGATTCAGACTCTTTAGAAAAGAGTAATAATAGCTGCAGTGCTCTGAGCCCCGAGCGATGCTCTCTGGAAGACACGAGCTCGGCACTTTGCACACTGTTTCCCTTAGTCTCCACCAGGCCAAAGCAAAAGTCAACAACCCGAGACAAGGAAACCAAGAGGAAGAGAGGCTGGAGAACAGCCAGTGTGCACACCAGGTGGCAGAGCTGCAAGGGCCCTGCCCCTCACCTGTAGGCCACCAGCTGCCATTCTGAGCTGGTGATGTGGGAAACTCCAATGGCCTCTACCCTCTCAAAGCAGAAATGATCGTGCTGTCTGCTCTGGTTCCCTCCACTGGAGAAACACTGCTGTCCACATTTCTTAGGGATACGTGGGCCATAGTGAGACGGACAGAGAGCCAGGGTCAAAGATGTGGGCCTGAGAACTGGCCCCGAGCCGTTTGACTCGGGCTGACCTGGCACAGCACTGAATCTCCCTGAGCCTCGGTTTCACATTTGAAAAGTGACAATGCTAATAATGCCCAGAACCATAAGCACTTGGCAAAGTCCTGTATGAACATTAATTAGGTATAGTACTATTTCCTGCTGGAATAAACTCAGCAAAAACTTCAGGCAGCCCCCAAAATTGGTATCACTTGAATCCAATGCAAGAATAAACATGGCTGCCCTCACGTGCCTGTCTCACCTCTTGTCTCCCCATTATCTCTGGTACTGAATAAGCTCTCGAGAACAGCGGGGCTAGGATGATGTCACATGTGCATCCGCACAGCCCAGGCACACATGGGTCCTGCAGACTCAGGACGACTCCTGCCCAGGAGCTCCCATGTGGACTGGTCGCCCCTGAGGTTTCTTCACATTTTCCCTCATGACACTGACTCAGGCACAGCTCCCACTTAAGGGAACCCACAGCTCCCACCAAACAGAGGGTGCAGTCCACCATAATAAGGCAGATGACACTGCTCCCCAGGAACCTCATGTGCAGAGGGAGTGCCCCACGGAAGTGTAAGGGTCACAGACGGACCAGATAATTCTGTGCTCTTGCTTATTTGTTTCTCCCAGAGTACCTAACAAAATTGCTAATGAGGCATATGATGCGTGCTTTCTAAATATTTATTAAATTTAACTTTAAAATGAGTACTCCCACCTGTCCATAAAGACAGCAAATCTCAACCATGAGGTCAATTCACAAGTTCTGCCAAAAGCTCAAACTCCACACAGTACATTCAGAAGTAAGACCTGCTGGGTGTGTGTGTGGATGTGGGGAAGTGTCCTGGGGGAAGACAGAAGGAGAGGCCTAAGCTTTTGATGGCAACACTTGCAGCTGTATGACTACAATATTAACCACAATACACTCCACATGGGTCAATAAAGATGTTTAAAGATTTCAAACATTCATTCGTAATTATAATGACAAAGAGAGAGGCGTAGGTAGGTGACAGAGAAAACTTGGAGCCTTTACCCTAACAATGTCTATTTATATTTGGCAAATAAATTTAATAACTGACAGATAGATAGGAAGATTGATGGAGTAGGGGGTGGGCAGGATAGATGATGGGCAGATGAATGAGTAGATCAATGGGTAGATGTTAGGATAGATGGGTGGATGAATGGATGGCTGGGTAGGTGGATTAGTGGGTTGAATGGATGGATGAATGGATAGATTCTCATATCCATTCACACTGTTCACATTCAAAAGTGTACATGGATGGATAAATGGATGAATGGGCAGGTAGGTAAATGGATGGATAGAGGAATGAGTGGGTGAGTGGATGGGTGGGTGGCTGGATTAATGGACAGGTAGGTAATTAGATGGATGAATGGAGGGTGGATGGGTGAATGGATGAGTGGATGGATAGACAGAGGAATGAATGGGTGGGTCAGTGGGTGGATGGATGGATGGGTGGGTGGATGGGTGAGTGCATGGTGGATAGATGGATGGGTGGATAGGTAGGTGGTGGTTGGGGAGATGATGGACAGATGGGGGTATGGGTGGATTGGTAGATGGACAGATGGGTAAATGGATGGATGGATAGAAGGATGGATGGATGGATGTGCAGGTGCATGGGTGGGTGGCTGGGTGGGTGGGTGGATGGATGGGTGGGTAGATGGATAGAGGAATGGGTGTGTAGGTGCATGGATGGATAGATAGATGAATCAGTGGGTGGGTGGATGGGTGGATGGATGGATGGATGGATGGATGGATGGATGGGTATGTACATGGATGGATGGATAGAGGAATGAGTGGGTGGGTGGGTGGGTGGATGGATTGGTGAGTGGGTATACAGGTGAATGGGTGGATGGATAGGTGGATGGGTAGAAAACCCTGGGAGGGTGGGTGGGCGTATGCTGATAACGTTTCAAGTGCTGTTCCCATATTTTATCTCACTAATTCTCCTCATAGGTTGAGAGATATTCCAGTGTCCACTCTACAGAAGTTAGTGATTTGCCCACGGTTAAGAGCTGGAAGTGGCAGAGGCCTGGGACAGCTCAGCTCCTTGGCTCTCACCTCCAAGGGGCCCTGCCGCCCAAACCACGCTGCCAATGGAAGGGTGGCCTACTCCCTTGGAAAGACCAGCTGTAAAATGCTCTCAAAGAAAACATGGCCTGATTGGAAAACTAAGGTCAGCTGGAGTCAGACATTGTGCCTTTAAGTGCCTCCCAGCATAAAAAACAGCCCCAAGACACTCAGTGGCTACAGAACCAAGGGACATGGAAATGAAAGCACAGGGGCAGAGCAGATGCCAGGTGCAGAGCAGGCTGGCAGGGAGAGGAGCACCCAGACCGGGAAAGCTCCCGCCAGCACAGCACATGCCCAATGTATAACAGCTGAAACCCAGGTCGGACAGCTAGGGTCAGAGCTATGTGAAAGGCCAAAGCTGTTGGATAAGATTTAAATAAACTACTTCAAAATTACTTTTTTTAGAGTTAAGTAAAACGGTACACCTAATGGGTACAACGTATCCTATTGAGGAGATGATACACTAAAAGCTCAGACTTCACCACAAAGCAACACATCCATATAACAAAATTGCACCTGTACCTCATAAATCTACTTTTTTAAATTTTTAATTAAAAACACAACAATGAAGAGTGGCTTGCAAAAAAATACCACGTTTGCATTTCGTTCTTGTTTCTTTTTCTACATACTATACAGACTACAAGGGATCTTAAAGGGTAAAATATTACCAACCTCTGTACTATTGTTCTAAAAGTCCATCACTAGTAAGTGCATTAAGATGGTTTTTGTATGTCAAAGTGAAGTCCATGAAGCCTTTGCCTGCCTTACCTTAGTCAGATCCACTAACCACCCAGCCACAGCTCCAGGCCTGAAACCAAAGCACCAGCAGGAATTAAACAACCTATTCAAGGAGCTTCCTAAAATCTTAACTTCTTGACTGGAAAATGCAGATGATCACATAAGCACTGGTGACTGGTGGTATGGTTATTTGAAATTTCCTTCTTGGGTAAACTTGAAATACTGGAATCCTAAACAAAATTGTTTCAATGAATTTCCTGCAGACGTGAAAACAAAGGGATTCCAGTAAGTCAACAAGTCGGAAGCACTTCCTTGGTTTAATGAAGCTCTGTTCAGCTATTTGCTCTTTCTCCTAGAACCCCAATCTTTTGTTATTATTTTCAGATGATATGTGGTGTTTGTTTGTGGCTGGCTTTACATAACTCTGGAAGGAAGCCAGGTGTTCATAAAACAGGCCACAAAGTCTTGCGCCTGCAGACCCATACCCCAGCGGACACTAGCCTCGCCATGATGACGCGTGTGAGAGCCCGCCCCAGTTTGATCTCTGCAGTACTTAAGAGTCTGAGACGTGAAGCCCACGACATTTATTTTTTATCACAGTAAAAGATATTAGATGCACGAGACAATGCAACCGTCATCTTTGCAATCCCGGTCTCCAGCAGGAGTAATTATGGCATAGGACACATTTCACGCATGTCCCTGTGAAAGCCGCATCTAGGAAGTTCAGTCGGGGGAGGGCACTGCGGGGACGGAGGAGGATTCACTACGAAGGCAGAGCGCCCTGCAGCTAGAGGCTGGGACAGTCAACCCTGCATTGTCAGTGGTCAGTCAGAAGAAGGAGCTGGGAGGCTGCCCCTGGAGTCCCAACAACAGCAGCTTTCAGCAGGAGGCCCAGCCTTCACCTGCCACTCCTCTGCCCCTGTGTCCGTCCCTCAGACACACTCTCGGTCCCACCACGCTGATGCCCACGTAGCCTGGGTTTTGCTGTCTACCTCCAGGCAGGATCACTACTCCATTTCAATCCTCGGCATATCAAGACATTGTGTACAGAGTGATGATGAGCAGGAGACCTGCTGTAGCACCCCAGAGCCACCTTGGAAGCCTCCAGAATGAACTTCCCCATGTACATACACAGCGAAAGCGCACAGCAGGCTCCAGGGCCAGCGCGGAACTCTACACTGGTTTGGGTCTTTATAAAAAAGCACCCTGTGCGGTGCTGTGTGAGGTGTCCTACAGACACAAACAAAGCCCACCTGGGCCGGGGGCAGTGGCTCACGCCTATAATCCCAGCACTTTGGGAGGCCGAGGCAGGCAAATCACCTGAAGTTGGGAGTTCGAGACAAGCCTGACCAACATGGAGAAACCTGGTCCCTACTAAAAATAGAAAATTAGCCAGGCGTGGCGGTGCACGCCTGTAATCCCAGCTACTGGGGAGGCTGAGGCAGGAGAATCGCTTGAACCCGGGTGGCAGAGGTTGTGGTGAGCCGAGATCGTGCCACTGCACTCTAGCCTGGGCAACAAGAGCGAAACTCTATCTCAAAAAAAAAAAGAGCCTGACTCAAGTAGGGTAGGGCCAATTCTTTCTTAGGCAAAAATTGTGAGACTAGACCACAATCCGTCGTCATCCCTCCAAAGCTGCTGTCTCATTTATCCACTCATCTGGCAGTCACTGAAGACTCACTATGTGCTAGGAGCTCTCGGGGGCACCTGGAATGTCAAAGTAAACACAGCAGTCCCTGATCACTGAGTTCCTGGTCCATGAGGAGGCCAGATGCCTTCACAGTCCATTAGAGAACAATGGTGCACATGCATACACACACATGCACACAAGCAGGCACATGCAGACACATACACACACAAGCACACGCATACACACAGGCACACATGCACATGTACACACACGCACGTGCACAGAAGCACACACATGCACACACATACATGCACACATGCACAGAAGCACACACATACACCTGTACACAAGCACACACATACACACACATGTGCACACAAGCACGCGCATACACACACATGCATACAAGCACACGCATGTACACAAGCACACTACAGCCAAACTCTGAGGATGCACAGGGCAGCAGGGACCTCCAGCCCAGGTGCTGACGCTGTCTTGGAGCGCCTCAAGGCCAAGGAAAGCTGAATCAGCACCTCTCAGGCCATAGAACCCACAAGATGGCCATGGGAGACCGAGAAAGGGCCCAGGGAAGGGTGTGAGCATGTGTTGGGGAGGCGGTGTGAAAGTCTGCTTCTGCTTCCCTGTCACTGGCTGGCAAGGACACCGGGGCCCTGGGCCTGCAGGTTCACAGCTCCTGCTGGATCAGGGGCTGAGCATTCTGCAAGTGGACCCTGCGAGACTGGGGAAGCCTCAGGCTGCTCTGTTGGAAGGTGAATGTGTGATTCTTTCAAAGCACCCCTCCTCAGCAGGAGCAGGGCTGGGGCTGTTGAATAGGAGTAGGATGCCCATCTCCATCACTGAAGTGGGTCTGAGGTCGGGTCTTTCAGAATGCTGGCCTAGTTATTTACATAATGTGCAATGAGTTTCTGGGTGCAAGGCCATTCAAAGCATGGCAAAACTAAAGAAATATGTACACACTTAGGAAATCCCTTCCTTGGCCAAACAGGAACAGGGACCCTATGACTAGCATGGGGAGAGAGATGCATGAGCCAGTGCATTGCCAGGAGTTCCCCATAAGCACACACTGCAAACCAAATAAACAGTGCAGTCAGGAACTGGGTGAAGGCTGGCCGCAGCACAAACAGCTACAGTCACAGCCTCTGGCCCCGTGGCATCTCACAGCCAGTACAGCCTGCATGGCCCAGGTCACCATGGAGCAAACCCCGCGGGCCACAGCTGGAGGTTTGCCAGCTGCCAACTTGGGTCTCCACTCTTTCCAGGCCCGCCAAGGACAGCCAGGGCATCTGCATCTGGTCCCTGGTCCATGCTGTGACTAGTGCGGGCCTTACAAGAAAGTGGAACGGAGCGTGAATGAGCGCAGCCATTCTGAGCCTACTGAAGGTCTCTCCAGCCGGATGGCTGACCCAAGCACCCCCTGGACAACTGCTACTTTCATTGCTCTAAGGCTGTATGATCATTAATACCTGTAATTCATTCTGGCTAATCAAAATTCATCCTGGTTAATTCACTAGCTAATTAGAATTTAAAAGAGTGCCACAGCCATTCAGGCAAGCTCATTTAGGAGCTATTGAAATCCTCACACAAGACTTAGGTGAAAAGGGGAGAGGGAGTCTGTTTAAACTTCTAAGTGGCCCCTGAACTCCTCTTTGTTCCCTCAAATCCCTCAGCTCAGCAGGCTAATCTCATTGGATTAGCTGCATTAACATTTCCAGTATCCTCTCCCTAACACCAGGCCCCTCCACCCACAGGCTTCGAGGGTCACAAATGTTCTCTTGAGCTCAGTTATAAGCAGCAACCTTTTTTTTTTTTTTTTTTTTTGAGACAGAGTCTCACTCTGTGGCCCAGGCTGGAGGGCAGTGGTGCAATCTTAGCTCACTGCAACCTCTGCCTACCAGGTTTAAGCAATTCTCCTGCCTCAGCCTCCTGAGTAGCTGGGATTACAGGTGCACACCACCATGCCGAGCTAATTTTTGTATTTTTAGTAGAGGCAGGGTTTCACCATGTTGGTCAGGCTGGTCTTGAACTCCTGACCTCAGGTGATCTGCCCACCTCAGGCTCCCAAAGTGCTGGGATTACAGACGTGAGCCACCCACCTGGCCTTACAAGCAGCAATCCTGATGCCCCCTCTCCCACCAGAACTTCAGCAGCAGCAGGGGCTGGGGCTGTTGAGTAGGAGCAGAAGGCATCTCAGTGAGCTCCCTGGGAACATGACGCTACAAACACACATTTCCACACAGAAACACAGGCACAGTCACCACTCAGGAGAGGCTGCCTGTTTGTAGGCCCTTCCCCAGCCACTGAGTCTCTCCAGGATCCTAAAAGTAATCCAGGTTTGGTGCAAACCTCACAGAGATGTGAAGCCAGGCTGGCAGGGCTCTACAGCCCATGCCTTCTGGCCTGCACCATACCTTCCCTCAGTTCTGTGGGGGGTTCAGTCCCACATCTGTACATTCTCCCACCTGGTCTCCCAAATAACTCAGCTTATCACAGCAATAGCACACAGAGTAGATATGGAAATTCTTCCTTTTGTGTCAACACTGATAACCTGAATAAAGAAGGCATCAGGTCCATCCGATAGTGTTTTAAGACACTTTGAAATCATAAAATATTGCATGGCACAGGAACCTCTAATATCCTTCCAGTTGAGCAAAAAAATTATCAACAAGAGGCAATGCATGAAGGGGACCAGCCCTACAGCAGAATGTTTTTAAGAGGGGGCTCCTTCTGGTTTCACAATAAACCAGGTTTCGCAATCTGTCTCCAGTTCCAATCCTGGAAAATAAGGAAGAGAAATCCTGGGTTCTTGCTTAGGTGGCTCTGTGATCTCATGCCCTCCAGACCTGGGAAAGGCAGACATTGCAGCAATTGTTGTTAGTTTGCAGCTCCCAATAGTTGCTGGGGGTTTAGGTGGATTTTCAGAGCAAGCTTGTGGGTAAGGATGGCTGGGAACAGCCTCACTCCACTGTCCATTTCCTTCACAGTCAGCCCAATTGCCATGACTTCACAAGGAGGCAGACATGTCGACCTTGAGAACCAGGGTAGGCATCCAGGGGGCCACCAGACTCTACCCCGCCTCCCATTTTAGAGATGAGATCTCAACAGCATGTGACCTCAGACAAAGTGCTAAATTCCTTAGACTTCGGTTTCCTCATCTGTAAAATGGGACTGATCACTACACTTCCCAGCCTCATAAATGAATTACATGGGTCAAATGAAAGAACACATGCAAAATGCTGGACAGCAATGCCTCCATGAAGGGAGTTCTCCATGGGGAAACTGAGGCCATGGGTCTTGAGTGATCACAGTGCCTGGTACAGGGCTGTCACACAATTGTATCCACTGAGGGAATGGATCTTCAGTTGCTCAGGCGTCAATGTTACTTGGAGACAAAGCTAGGAATAGAATCCATGTTCCCTGAATGTCTTCCAACTGCTTTTTCCATTGAACAGATCATTCCAGTTCCACTTGACCCTGGGACCAGGAGTGAAATTATCATCTCTATCTCCAACACAAGAACAAATCAGCCAGTCAGTGCTCACTGCCCACAAGCCCATGAACCCGCAGTACCTTCCTTGGTCCTAAGCATATGAACTAGAAGCTTTGGGGACAAACAGACCATCTATGGTGGCCTCACAGAGCCATATCCTATTAGATCACAGGAGGAAGTGGGCAGGAACCAGTGACCCTGCCAGTGCTCAGGACATGGGTGATGCACTTAGTCCCCTGCATTTCACAGCTGGCGCCTGCACCATCTTATCTGACAGAGTAACCCTACAAGCAGCCGGACATCATGACCCCATTTTCAAGATGAGGGAGCAGGACTTGGGGCAGCCAAAGACCACAGCCCAGAACAAGAGCAAGCTGGCTTCCAGAGCCCAAGCCAGCACACCTAGCATGGGTCTTATGAGTCGGGGCCTCCAGGGACAACCCAAGATCACAAAGAAAGACACGCCTACTGCTTCTTAAGTCACTGTGTTTCATTCTCCATTAAATATAAAACAGAGCTCTACCTGCACACATGATGTCCCCAAGCATGGTCCCTTATGGAATGTTACAACCTCATCTCTAAATTGAGATTGAACCACACTGGTTCTAAGCAAGCCTAAGGAGGAAATAAGTCCACAGTTCCGGGGACAAAGCAAAGGGGGAATGAAGACATAGCCTCAGAAGAAGATGTCAACACGTCTGCAAAAGAAAATTAGTTCTAACTGTGACCTCAAAGTACGACATGGAACACCATTCGCAAGAGACACCTCCATTCCAACAGCAGGTCAGAACCCTCCAGACTGAGAAACACGGACTGAGCCCCACGCGGGCAACGCTGGCACCCAAAGGGAGCAGAGGGTACAGAAGGTGTTTAAAATGTTTTTCTATTGTTAGATCAAAGCAAAATGATGGTTCCAGGGAGGAAAGATGGAACAGTGCTTCTCTGTGTAACCGTTTCCACATCTAATGAGAAACTCTGCTCTGCGCAGGACTGCCCAGCCCAGCTCGGGAGGGACGGGTGCCAGATGGAACCACTCTCTGTAGAGAGTAAACCTTGCTATCCCCCATAGCAACTCCATCGCACTTCCAAAATGCTTAAAAAGACACACATCAAATTGTTTTCCACAATTTTTCAGAAAGTGACTTTTTATTCCACACCCTTAGCAAATCTAGTCAACTGGGAATTTTCTCATTATAAAAACAAGAACACATGATCATTGTAGCAAATATGGAAAAGATGAAAAGACAGAATTTTTTAAACCACCCTTAGCACTCTATGCCAAGACCTCTATTTTTAATGTCCTGGTATATTTCCTTCCAGTCTGTTAGCGGGTGGAGGTTCAAAATAGATTCCTAACAGAGGCAAGGATCGAAGCCCAGCCTGCAAGAAAGCAACCCAGCCCAGGGCTGGATGTGCACTTCCCCTGGGGGCAGAACTGCAGATGTGTCCTCAGACCGGTAGGGAAATAAAGTCGACTCATCCAAGGCTGATCCCATATGCAACGTGGCTAGTGGTCTATTACATGGGCTAAAAGCCCTCAGTAGAAATGAATTGCTATAGTCCTCACCACTATTTAGAATGTGTGTGTGTTCTTTTTCAGGTTTTTCTCCTTCTTCCGCACTTGTTTTTCACAATCCTTGTGGATTTTAAATCCAAGGCAACAAAACTAATACCAGAATAAAAGCACAGTCAGATGTCTGGAGGGTGAGTCAGACTTCCAGGTAACTGCTAAACATTTCGTCTTCTTTGAAAAGATGGAAAAAAACATTCACAGACCATAATTTTCTCTACTTTGAACTTTTCCTGATCCCAAGAACAGATGAAAACAGCTTAGGAGAACCAAGGTTATGATAGAGACATATCGTCTAAAAGAGAAAACATCTACATATGATGAATTTAATAAACTTTAATGATCTGATGATTTTTTACAGCTTGATAAATTGGTTTCTAAGCAAATAAATAATTTATCTAAAATGTATTTAGCCAGCAAGTTAAATTTGGGAGGAGAGAAGGGAAGGGCAAAAGTTGGTCTGAAAAACAAGTGCCTCTCCCGGTTTCGAGTAGGTAGTTTGCTTAGGACAAAACAGTAAAATAAGAATGTAATGTGTAGATGAGTAGCACTCCACGGGGCGGGGTGGGGCTCACGGAAGGAGTGCAGCCTCCCCAGCTCATCTCTCTCACGCTGCTCATACTTCAGCCTTTCTGCAGAACTTTCTGTTTGCACTGAGGCCTGCCCTGACCCATGGAGGCTCAGGTGAGACAGCCTTGCACCCACACCTGGCACCCACCCAGGAGTCAGCAGAAGGGAGGAGCCCAGAGCCCCATCCAGGCCTGCAAGTCTGTGGACCTGCCCACCGTCTTCCCCTGGCCAAGGCGCCTGCTCATAAGTCCATCTGTTTATTCAACAAACAGTTCCGGTGGTCTGATGCTGGGCCAGGACAGGGACAAGAGGATGACTGTCTACCCTCCTGGAGCTCACAAGGACCAGGCCTGGTGCAGGAGATACACGGGCCAGGGAAGGCCTCCTAGGGCAAAGCCAGGAGATGAATGTGCACACCCAGGGAGAGTTTTGGGCAAGGCAACCACAGAAGCCTGTGGGGTGAGGAGGTACGTGGATGAGGAGCCTCAGTGGAAGGGAGGCCCAAGGGGCATGGGCGTGCCAACAGACATCAGGAATCACAAGGGTCACTCGTTGCATCCAGAGGGGGACTATCGCGGGTGGAGAGGATGGCGTCCGGTCAGAGGCCCTGCAGAAACCCAGGGAGAGTGGACACACGAGCACTGCTGGTAGTAACAGCAAAAGTGATCAGACTGGTACAAACACTTGAGGCACAAAAAAAACAGGATCAACCATGAACTGGGCTATGGGGAAAGATGATGAAAGAAGTGTCCAAGATGTGTGGCCTAAATGACCAGCAGACAAGGATCCTGGTGACTGGAATGGGACAGTGAGGGAGTGACAGGGCTGGGGAACCGAGGGTCAGGGAGGAGCAGGTTGGGGGGTAAGAGTTGAGTTTTAAACATGCTGGCTTGGAGGTGCCGATGAGTAGAGATGCCCAGTACGCAGGCAGGTGTAGGAGCCTGGGGCTTGGAGTTCTGGGCCAAGGTCCTCTATGGAAATACACAATCAGTCTCGATAGTTGCAACACAACTCTGGCCTCCAGGCTCTCTGGCTGTGAGTATAAGGTTCTAGGCTCAGAAACCTCTCTCCACTGACAGCTAACGGAGAGACCCCATTCCTCCAGGCTCTGGGGTTGGTAAGCAGGTTCTGCTCTCAGGCTGCATCACCCAGAGAGGGAGGGGAAACAAATGTTCAAAGACATCTTTGCTTAGAGAAGATTTCCATAAAACAGCACCAGACACAGTGACAAACAGGTCACAGGATGGAGAATATTTCCAATAAGAGGGCGCCGGCTTCCTTAGCCCACTTCCAACGCAGCTCTCCTGCCCCTTACTGGGTTCTGAGCAGTGGGCCCCTCTGCCAACCCAAGAGCAAGCCAGAGGGTTCCTTGATGTCTTGCCACCTCTCAACAATCAACAAGCCAATGCATTTGCTACATCACAGCCAGCAATCCATCAACCAGTATCACAGAATATATCTGAACGGCACGGCATTTGCCTTCTTAGCAGCCGGTGACCCGTGTCTAAGCAGACGCAAGAGCACCTCATCCCGGCCGTGTCCTTCGGGGCAGGCACCTGCAGCAGAGGTGGAGCCCTTGGTGGCAAGCTCTGCCCCTACTGCACTGTGTGTGGTGACAAGCAGGCCCTCTGCCATCGTCTGGAGTACGCATTGATCACACAACTAATTACCAGGGGAGATCAGAAAGCGCTTCACCTGCCACCTAATCATCTGAACAACGAGCTGAAGCCTTGGTCATGAGGACGCTTGATCCGGTTCCCTTCAGGGAACCAGGAGGACCACACCAGGGAGAGCCAGCAGATGCGGCAGCTTTCTGTCCTACCGTCAGCTTTGGGTCCAGAGCTGGGTTCGGGACAAGCATCCCTGCCGGCACACACTTCTCCCACACGAAGTTTCCAAGGAGCGTGGCTGCAGGCAGCGCCTCCCAGGCTGTGGAGGAGAGAGCAGGAAGCTGCGAAGCCAGTGTGAACTGCACGAATAGCTTCCACTCGGAACGCAAGCAGGGGATGAGAAGGCTTGGCAGCCAGAGCGGCACAGTCAGAGCCGCAGACGACAGTGAATAGCTGAGCTGGGAAGGGACATGGTGGCAAGAGGTGACACAGAGGCTCGTGGAGCACAGCGGCGGCCTGGAGCAAGGGCCACAACATGGGGCGGCAGGAGCCGCGGAACATGGCCAGGTGGGGAAGGAAGGCGATTTTGTTGAAAGGGAAGAAATGGAACTGAAGTCGACTTCCATCCACAGCAGAACAACTTGTACCAAGACAGAAGCTCAAACCATGCCAGGCAAAAAGGGGCACAGGCTGCAGACAGAGGTGGGAGGCAAGTGGGACGCACAGGAGAAGGGCCACACTGGCAGACCCACCCCACTGCTGGCACCAGGCCGAGTCTCTGCACTGGTCAGGTCCTAGGACATACTCCTAAGTCCCACAAGCTCGCCCAGAAGATGCTCCTCTGACAGGGAAGAGATGGGAGCAGGCCCCTGTGGTGGCTCCAGCCTGTACCATACTCGGCCACACTCCATCCTGCATGGCCCAGCAGAAGAGGGCGTCACGGATTGCCGCTTCAGTGTCCTTGATGTAACTACATGTGTCTTCAAATTCAATTTCTAGTGCTATACCCTTGACCTCCCAAAATGACATCAACTGGGTGCCTGCCCAGCCACCAAGATGCCATCCCTGGGACCAGGGGGCTTTCAGAAAACAGCCTGCCACATGCCTTGGACAACCACTGAACATCATTTTCTAATTAGGTTTCACACATTAAAATAACATAAACTCTGACCTGAATTCCTCATTCAGCTAATAGCCACATTAGAGAAGAAAAAACAAATCCATTAATTAGACTTCTATGTACATTTCATTAATTATTTGTTCCTTAAAGCCAAGGAACATGAAATTAGATGTTGTCTGTGAAAAGCTTTAAATAGTTACACATGTTTTGCAAATAGAAGGCATTATTATTCCCATGTGAAAGTGATAAACCTGGCTTCCTGGAGTGAAATGCATGAAGTATGAAATTTAAGCATTTTGTGAAATGTAAACAAATATCAACTATTAAAGCTCTGTGGTCGAGACAGAACTCCCCCACTGCAAACAATTCCATAGGAATCAAGGTAGGTGTTCTAACGAGCTTGTTTTTCTTTACCATTCCTGGCTGGTTGATTTGGTTTTCTACAAAGATGAGAAGAAACACTCCACACCAGAACCAGACTCACGCTACCTCGGGGCAGGGCCACAGTCAGGAGGAATGGTGACCCTAACGGCGAGGGCCACCCGACATGCTCACCAACCACAGTGCCACGTGCCCGGGCTCACTCCTGCTCCTACAAGCCTCTGGCCTTTTCGCATACGCCCACCTTTCACACGAGCCATGTGTCAACTGCCATTTCTTCTCGAGAAAAATCTGTCCAGACCCCTTTCACCCTTCTCCCCTCCTGCTTCCTCCCATACCACCTGCCTTCTGCCTCACCCACAGACACCTACATGCCTCTGAACTTGAAGATGACACTGCCCATGGTGCACATTCCACGCAGGCAGAGAAGAACCTTCACTCACCCCTGCAGCCTTGAGCGATGTCCGAACAAGCTTCACCAAATTACAAGTCTCCATTCTTATAAATACACGTGAGCCCTAAAAGGGTGCCCCTGTTCCAAGCATAAATAAATAATCTCACCCTCCTGAGGAAGATTTCTCCACACAAATAAAGCAGTCTTATCAACATTTCTGATCACCAAACTGGTATGTCCAATCCCTCCCCGATCTGTGTCAGGATTCACCCTCAAGAGCTCAGACAGCATGGACCAGGAAGAGGAGCCTGGGAGAGTCAGGGCGGCAAAGGAGCAAGACGTGGTCCATGGATTTTGAGTTCACGACACCTAAAAGCTACAGAAGCAATTTAGAGTTTGAGTTTGAAATTTCAGCCACTGTGAGCAGTAGCATCTACCCATGACACCCACAGACACCCTCCCACCTCTTCCCCTGCCTGCAGCATGCATGGCCTGCCCTGCCCTCCCCCCTCTGTCTGAACACATGTTCCCCCTGCCCACCTGCAGACCCCCAGTTTTCTTAAGCATATACTCCTGCAAGCAAAAATGTCTAAGCAAACAGGTCATGTATATTTACTTATAAATTATAAATTATACACATATACTATGGTAATAGTACACTGTACATATAATACACAAAATTTAAAATAATAAAACAAAAGTAAGTATACACACTCTAGTATTTTCTCTCTGCAACCCACTGACCTAGAACACTCTTTCTCTGTTTGTCCACCTAAAAAAAAAAACTGTTCTTTCACTAAGTCTCAGCCCAAGGTTCATGTCTCAGTCCAGCCATGCTGCTATAACAAAATACCTTCAATGGGGTCATTTAGAAACAGCAAAAATGTGCTGCTCTCAGTTCTGGTGGCTGGGAGGTCCAAGATCAAGGTGCCAGCAGATTTGGTGCGTGGTGAGGGGCATTCTTCACAGATGGTGCCTTCTATGAGTCCTTGAGTGGTGAAAGGGGTGAACAAGCTCCTCCGGCGTCTGTTATAAGGGCACTGATCCCACACGAGGGAGGAGCCTCGTGATCTAATCCCCTCCTAGAAGCCCTGCTGCTCAATACTATCACGCTGGAGTTATGTTTCCACTGGAGTTTCAGGGACACACTAACATTCAGACAACAGCATTTCGCCTCCTCCATGAAGTCTCCCTTGATTGACCAAAGTACACTGAGCTCTCAGGAAGCCAGGAGACAGTGCATCTACCTACATCTTCCTCTGTCTCGCTGATGCAGTCGTTAGTCCTATGTAGCAACTGTGGGTATATCTGTCTTCTGCCGGTTTGTGGACAGTCGTGTCTTTATCTTTGCACCCCCAGTGCCTAGTGCGTGGACATCCTGAGTGCTCCATAAGAATGCGCAGAGGAGGAAAGAATAGAAGGAGAGGGAAGAGAAGGAGCAAGGGTGGGTCAGGGCCACCACCTCTGGGCCCCGGGGCCTCACTCTCCTTCACATCTTGAACAACTGCTTAGTTCAAGATGTGATTGTAAAATCGCTCTTACTTGCTAATTGCTTCCAGTACACAAACTCTATCTTCTCCTTGGTCTCTATGCCCCCAAAAGGCGGGAACTGGGTCTCTCGACTGTGCCAGCGCAGGGCAGATGCCTCACGAGTACACACTTGACTCAGGAGCTACCTTTACTGAGCACTTGCTGTGGTAGCTGGCCTGTTCCACCTGATCTGCATACATGTGATCTTATCTAATCCTCTCAAAAACCTACAAGGTGGGCAAACAGCTATTTCAGAGAAGAGTAAACTGAGACCTAGAGAGTCAGTCACCTTCCCCAGGTCGCACAGCCTCTGAGGGACCCGGCAGCACACGGGCCCAGAAGGGACAGCCAGAAGGATGACTGAACACCTGCCCATGGCAAGCCCTCGGGAAGCCAGGAGACAGCAGGTTTACCTGAATCCTCCCAAGTACACTGTGGACGACGAAGCTCCCCCACAGCAGTTGACACACAGGCCAACCCTTCAGCCAGACACTGCCTCTGGGGTGGGCGCCATGGGGATAGCTTCCTCCATGCAGATGGCAGAACAGGACCCACTCCCTCAGACACATAAATGTGCCCTGACTGTAAAACTCCAACATACAATGTTACAGCAACCAAAGGATAAGGATTGACATTAGGGGTTAAGGCACCAAGAGTCCCATCAGATAACAACTGCTCCGCTTCATTTAAAGCTCAACTTTATCAGAAAACAAATGTCGTGATTTTTCTGAACTAAATTTACTACATATAGCTAGTTGTGACTGTACATATACAACATTTATTATTTTTACATTACACTTCAGATGAAAAAATGCAAAATCCCAGGACCCCTAGTTTAGAAGTAAACAATTTTCAATGTCATATTCAATATGGAGGAAAGGTAAGTGTTTTGGGGGTACGATTTTTAAAAAATTTTTTTGTATAGACAGGGTCTTACTATGCTGCCCACGCTAATCTCAAACTCCTACCCTCAAGTGATTCTCCTGCCTCACCCTCCCAGAGTATTCGGGCTACAAACATGAGCCTTGTGCCTGGCTGAGGGCTCCAGATTTATCCAAATCGCCAAAGTAGCAGAAAAACAAATGTTCAACCAAGCCAACCAACCGCCGACACTTCCTCGAGTCCTGCACACAGGTATCCAGAAGGCCCCTGTCCCCACTCGGAAAGCAGAGACTGTGTTGCAGGAGCAAGCCAAACAGCAAGGTCAAATCAGACAGAAATCGGTTAGCCCCACACGACTCAGCCAATAACAAATACGAGGAGGACTTGTCAGGCACCCAAATCCCCCGGGGTCAATGGCAAGCACCCTCACAGTGACATCAGAGCCACCACCTCGCTGGGGAAAGGGAGAACCACCAAGGACTGTGGCAGAAGTGTGCTCCCCAAAAGATGCTGAGGGACCCCACTGGCCAGACCACTGGAGGACTGCCACCTCATTAGCAGCCTTTAGCACGCTCTAACTCCGCTCCGCAAGCCTCCTCATCCCATCTCCAGCCTTCCGGAATCCATCTCCAGGGCCCGAGCACTGCCACAGCTGAGGGCAGGTGTGTACCTGGGACAGAGTGTGGTGCTGACAGCAGGACTGGTGGAGCTGGGAAGAACCCAGTCTGTGGTCTCAACCCAGGGAGATGGGGCATGCCATTACCAGCTGAGTTTCTGCCATCTGCACCTGCAGACACACCTAGGCACCTCTTTGAAGGCTTTCGCACAGAACACAGAACTGTGCTGATATGATCAGGCTTTGTGTCCCAACCCAAATCTTACCTTAAATTGTCATCCAAATTGTAATCCCCATGTGTTGCGGGAGGGACGTCATGGGAAGGGAATAGATCATGAGGGCGGGTCCCCTATGCTGGTCTCATGATAGTGAGTTCTCGTGAGATCTGATGGTTTTATAAGGGGCTTTTCCTTCCTTTGCTCTGTACTTCTCTCTCCTGCTGCCAAGTGAAGTAGGACATGTTTGCTTCTGCTTCCACCATGACTGTAAGTTTCCCAAGGCCTCCCCAGCCATGTGGAACTGTGAGTCAATTAAACCTCTTTCCTTTATAAATTACCCAGTCTTGGGTATTTCTTCATAGCAGCATGAGAACGGACTAATACCTGTGCCTACCAGGTCCTACGGGGCCTGCTCACTGTTCCCCAGGCAACATCAGGTGGAGGAGCAACCCTGGCACACACCAAAGAGCCGGTGAGTGCCTTGCACAGTACATGGGGGTCTCCCCACCCGATGAGCTCAGGTCCCTGTGAACAAAACCACAATGATCACAATCAGCCCTAGAGAAAGTAATGCCATCCTGCTCCCTCCAGCACGGTAAGCACCCTACATTCCAAACATTTCCAACCCCTCAATGAAAGACTGTCTTTAGTTAGTTCATTACCACCTACTAAAGTGGTTTTTTCATCTCTCTCAAGCTTTAGGAGCAACAGCTTGGGAGGTCAGGCACTGTTCATAGTTGCTGCAACTCTGGAAGGGCTGACGCCTTGAAGGAAAGCAGAAAACTTCAGTTCATTTGCAGAGGACATGGAGGTCCTCTGCAGAGGACACAAGCATGAAGTACGGAGGGGCGCCCATCATGAATTTGCTGTCTGCATCCTTGGGGGCAAGACTAGCAAAGAGTGTGTTGCCAAAAGGGGTCATCTGAAATGAAGAGAAGCCACTGAACAAGGTATGGCAGGGCTATCCAAACAGCCAGGTGCTGACTCCACCCCCCTCTCCGGGCCCTCATTCTCCATTTCGAGTTGAAGGCTACCCCTAAAGAGGGAGGATGAGGAGGCTGGGGGGAGACCAAGAGCACCACCGTATCCTATAATTTCATTTCCTCCGTACTTCATGCTTGTGTCCTCTGCAGAGGACCTCCATGTCCTCTGCAAATGAGCTGAAGTTTTCTGCTTTCCTCCAAGGCCTCAGCCCTTCCAGAGTTGCAGCAACTATGAACAGTGCCTGACCTCCTAAGCTGTTGCTCCTAAAGCTTGAGAGAGATGAAAAAACCACGTTAGTAGGTGGGGATGAACTATGGCTACCATATCCTATAATTTGTTTAAAAGACATGTTATTCGAATATGTATTGCCCTGCACCTATCTGAGTAGAATTTAATTCAAATTTTAAAAAGCACAGAGGTCTTACCCCCACTGCTGGGATCATCCACCGACATGATGTTTGGCCTTAACAAAACTCTAGCAAACAGCAAAACTCTTTTCGCCGATGATCCAGATACAACATCAGATTTTCGAAATAAAAAGATGGGAAAGAAAACTTAAACATCACATCGTTTACTGCCAAATTTGCAGAGGTTTTTAAAATAATATTCAGCATTGACAAGGGTGCAGTCACCCTCTTGTCTGTGCGAAACATAAGTTGCCTCTCTCATTTTGAAAGCCCCATCTGGCAATATTTTCAGAGGACCCCTAAAAGTCTTATCCCTCCCAATTTCCCTTTTAAGAATCTACCCAAAGAATGTAAAAAAAAAAAAATGGTCAGGCCAAGCACAGTGTCTCATCCCTGTAATCCTAGCAACCTGGGAGGCCAAGGCAGGCAGACTGCTTCAGCCCAGAAGTTTGAGACCAGCCTGGGAAACATCGCAAAACCCGGTCTCTAAAAAAAAATAGCAAGGCATGGTGGTATCTGTAGTCCCAGCTACTCAGGAGGCTGAGGGGAAAGGATGGCGTGAACCTGGAAGGTGGAGGTTGCAGTGAGCCGAGATCATACCACTGCTCTCCAGCCTAGGCAACAGAGCAAGACCCCATCTCCATTTTTTTTTTAAATTATAAAGTTATGTAACAAATTTCTAAAAAAAATTTTTAAGATGTTCAATGCAGTCATATTTATTACAGAGAAAACCGGAAACAGCCTCAATGTCCTAAAACTGGTTTTAAAAAATAACAATATAACCATAGAATAGAATATTATACAGTCCAGAGGCGGGATTTTTGGAGAATATTTAAATCACATGAAAAATGTTCATGAAAGAATGCTGTTTTTTGAAAAGTACATAAATTGGCCAGGTGTAGTAGCTCATGCCTGTAATGCCAGCACTTTGGGAAGCTGAGGTGGGCAGATCACTCAAGGTGAGGAGTGTGAAACCAGCCTGACCAACATGACGAAATCTCGTCTCTACTAAAAATAGCTAGGTATAGTGGCACATGCCTGTAACCCCAGTTAGTCGATTTAGGAGATTGAGGCACAAGAATCGCTCGAACCTGGGAGGTGGAGGTTGCAGTGAGCCACTGCACACTCCAGCCTGGGTGATAAAGCGGCATTCTATCTCAGAAAAAAAAAAAAAGAGAGAGAGACTCTTAAAGATGGGATAACTGTTTTTCATTTTTTAAGAAACTGTAGTGTTCTTCGTCCTGGGAGGAACTGGATCCTTCCGAGTGAAGAGACAGCTGGCAGGGTCATTAAAAGCACACGCCCCCCAGACCCAGGTGGTTGGCTGCTCCTCCTCTAGCCCCGATGTCATCCCAGGAACCAGAAGTCACACTCCACCAGGCTACACCCAGAGGTGCTGCAGAGAGGCTGATGGAAATGGTTTTGAGGACCAGTGCAGAAGAAATATCTGGCCATACCAACACTCCTGCTGATTATTGCTTTGTCTTTCTCTCTCAAGGAACTCAAGGGATAAGGTGGACAGAGACAAAGCCGCAATGGACCAGTCCTCAAAACTAGGTTCTTGCCATAGGCAAGACAGGCAGAGAGCAGAGATTAGGATTAAAAACAGGGGAGGCAGTTGGGGAGGAAGGGCCACGGCAGGGAGGCAGGAAGGACAAAGCCCTGAACTTGCTGGCTGGATAGAGTCCCAGTGGGACCTGTACGGGGACAAGAAGAGAATGGCACCCAGCCAGCAAGTGGTCCCAGATGAAGAATTCCTGACCCGGGCCCCACCTCATCTAGCTCCAGAGGCAGATCCCACAACCTGGAGCCAGACTGTCTAGGCTGCTCCACCCTTTATTCACAAGCTGGTGACTCTGGGCAATGTCTTGATGTCTCTGTAAAATGGGGGATGGCAGAAGGACCCATGTCACAGGGCCGCAGCGAGGATTAGATTAGTGAATCAGTGTATGGCAGCACTCAGAACAGAGCCTGGCACACAGGAGAGACTACAGAAGCACTTGGAGCTGCTGTTATTGTTGTCTGACCAAGTGCCCCTGTTAGAGGTCAGAGAGCCCTTTGGAAAGCAGCCTGGCCTCCTATAGTCTCTCCTGTGACTGCCTGCGGAAGCAGTGAGACTTTCCCACGGAAATTCCCTTGCAGCTCTATGCACAGGTTGCTGGCCCCTGGGGCCACAGACTTTGAGAACAATGTCTGGCTGTGCATTGCCGGCCCAGCCCTCTTCTGGAGAATCGCAGCCAGGCCGGCAGCACACCAGGAAGCCACACAGCATGGCAGAAAGCCTGCCATTCTGCGAACCCCAGAGGCAGGAAGGTGAAGCACACCTGCACAGAGGGTCCTCGCGACACGTGGCACGGAGGAACGGCTAGCCAGTGCAGGTGGGAAGGATCTCTTTCTCTCAAGGTCTACTTTCAGGAGATTCTCTAGGTCCTTTCAGAACGGCACAGATGAGGGCACACATACGTCGCTCACACCCACCCGCTTCCCCACCTTAACACCACTCAGTCGTCCAGTCCCCAAGTCCCATGTGCAAAGGGAAGAGCAAATCATTTGGCAGGGGCCGCTCATATGAGGCGGCTTTTAACATGAGCTGTGTGTCTGCAAACAACTAGGGCAAGACCATTAAGTTCATTACACCTGTCACTCTGCCAGCTGAGCTTCCAAACTGCCCAGATGAAAGTACATTACGCCCAAGGAGTGCCACCCAGGCCCTCCCAGGCCAGTACGGGCTTATCTATCGCAGACAATTTGTTCTCAGTGTCTGCACCTGCAGAAAGAGCGCAACTGTAAACAGCTTGAAACTTGGCTTTGAGACACTTCAGGGCCTGGGCAGCTAAGAACAAAGTTGAGGTCTCCTGGGAAGAAGCTAGGTGCCTGATTTCCGTGCTCAGAGGAAGAACGGGAGTGTGGACCAGAGGAGAGGGCCTGAGGCGGGGAGGAGCCAGAGCACCCTAGCAAAATAAAGGACACGGAGTTGCTCCTCGGATTCTACTGCCCTGCAGTAAAGCCAAAAATAAAAGCAAGACACACCCTTTTCACTTCCGAACCGAGGCACAGCATTCTGGGCGGCAGGCAGAGGTCCTCTGCGCAGCTGCACATGCACCAGGCCCATGAACGGCGCCCAGTCGGCCGCCGGCTGCAGAGTGCGTTTGCAGTGCAAGCGTGTTGCAGACAGCGGTAATTTATTTATCCCTGTCATGTAACATTAACAATCTGTCTGGAGCTTGGCAAGCACCAACTTGCACTGTCACATAAACTGTCTGACAAACTTAAAGTTTCGTAAATGCTTCTCTTTTCCAGCAGACAATAAAGCATCCTTAAAAAAAAAAATAGTTGTCATCTTTTCTGTTCCTTTTCTGTCTTCCTCTTCCAAAAAAAAGAAAAAAAAAAAACACATAGGAAGAAAAAGAAAAAACCCAACAACAAAAGAACCCATGCAAACAGAAATGATCCCTCAGCAGGATTCTTAACCCTGAACCGCTGGACATTTTTACGATGCCAAGTAAATGGGTAAATAAATGGATGGGGGGGAGTGACATTGTAGGAGACGGTTGAGACGGGGATACAGAGGAAAATCTGCAAAACAAAAGTACAGTCATTAAAAATTAATAAAGGGTGTGGACATCCAGACCCCACCCCCGTCTGCTCATGGGGATTGAGCCAGACATTCTGTGTCCTCGTTAAGTGGAGTCTGGCAGGCTGCCGGAGTGTTAGTGGGTTCTGGGAATGCCAATATATTAACCAGAGGACTTTTTGCATACCCTTTAGAGTTTTTATTCTAGAAAAGTCAACCATTTGGCACAGTGCAGCATTATTTTTGTCCCGGAAAGCTCACAGATGCCAATCAAGGGAGAAATTGTATCTATGTTCTTTGTAATCTCCAAGACCTATCTGGAAAACAAGCTTGGTGGAAAGAAAAGTCTTCACAAAAACAGCTTAAAAGGCCAAAGTACCATTTTTAGTGAGAACTCAAAGAAAAGCAATCCATTCTTAAATCACATGGATACGTGACAACACAGACATCGTTTTCTATTCCTCCTGTGAAAGAGGAAAAAAACGACATTAATTGGAAATCTGAACCCAATATTTTTGTAGTAATTAATAGTACAGGTACGAGCTTCAGTCCTTCACTTGCCTAACAACGAAGCAAACAATGTCCCCAAAAAAATCTCCCTAAAAAGTGGCAGGTCTTGTGGCCTAAATTTTCAAAGAGTGGGCAGAACCTTTGCATTGCTATTTTGAAACTTAAGATTCACGTTCCATGCACACCCATAATACAGGTCAAGATGTAATTCAGACTAACACAGTCCATTTAGGCAGAAAGTCTCTTTGACATCAGAAAATAACGGCTTCCAGGAGATTTTTTTTCTGAGACCTAAAAAAGGAAGGAACAGAGGGAGAGGGAAGGAGACAGAGAAGAGGGAAGAAAGGAAAGAATAATTTTGGACTACATGGCAATTTTGCCACTATTCACATTTAATATCCATATGCCTCTATAGAGTCTGTTAAATATTTCCAAAATTTTTTCCAGGTTCTCCTTTTACACTCTCCTTTTACACTCTTTTGTCACTTCTTGAGCAATAACTTCTTTTTCCTTCTCTATTAACTCTTACACAGAAAGGACACATCAAGAGACTGGATAATCCCAGATTCTGAAGAAAGACAAGAAGAAACATGGCAAGGACTACCAGAAGGATCGGAACAGTCGACCATTGCAAGGATTCCTGCCCAGCGCCCTGAGGTGACTTTGGTTTTACGTGATGACGTAAGCAGTTCCCTCCCCACACACCACCACAAGGAGACTTTATGCTGGCTACATGCACAGAGGTCAGGAGCTCAGGGGTCTCTGCTGGACTGCCTGCCAGAAATTACCCACAGGGAGCAACAGTCACCCTCCTCTGACTATGTTTCCCTATAAGGCAGGGAGGTTAGCCCAGAGAAAAACAGACAGCGTCCCAGGAGCTGTGAGGCTGGTCTGCCAGGCTGCTAAGTCAACCAAGACTACAGCATAGTCCCAAACTGTAAACACCTCTGCAGACGGGCCCTTGCTCTCTGCACGCCAGGCAAGAAAACTATTCTTAGAACACTGTCAGCAGTTGGGGGAAAATAAATATTTGTCTATGTATGTATATACTCCGACGGGGGTGAGGTGGGGTGGAGGAGTCTCAAGTGATCTGCCAAGAAATCGGCACAAAATCCTTTAATAAGCAGCTGGCACTGGCTGCGTTCCACTGCAGGATTGTGGTCTTGCAAACCAAGCCCCCAAGAGAATTCAAGAGACAGCCCTAAAAACCTGCCGGGAAGAGTCTTCTCCAACGTAAATACAAACCTACACGAACCAGGACCAAGGCCAGCAATGGCAAGCTCTTCCAAGGGTAACAGCAGAATGTTAAGAAATTAGAGAGGTCTTTTTAAACAAGGGAGGAAGGTAGCTACAATTCCATTACAGCAAATCCCTTACTGGCATTTACAGTCCCGGCCCTAATTCCTAACAGCGTGTTCAATGTCAATAGCAAAGTGAAGCTCTTAAAAATAATTAAGCTTTCAAAGATCATGAGGAAGTTAGCCCCCCTGTTTTAAAAAGCACTGCTCTGCGGGCCATCAAATAACATTTCAAGGGTTGATGGGAAACCAAATATAATTCAATAAATATACATGGGTAATATCCAGATGTCCTCATTTGCCTGTGTAAATGACTCAGATTTGACACTATGATCCTTGACTGAACACAAAGACTATATTCCAGGAGAATTGTGCAGAGTAGAAAGGCAGAGTTACAGATGACAATACACTCGAGTCAAAGACTAGAAAAGACAATCCTCATATACAGAACGCAGACATGACTTGATGCATGGCAATCTTTCTGTGCAGACTTTGCAGAACCTTCTCTGTCATTCTATACTCAGTCCTGAAGCTCCAGGGGAGATACAGAGACGAGAACGCCATTCGTGGCTAGCCAAACCAGCAGAAAAGGCCATTTGTAAAGGGAAGCTTCCCAGCACTAGCCCTTGGAGAAGGCACCAACATCCATACCAGCCCAGGACCCTATTTTTGAGAGTCAATGCTTCTCTCCATCTCTATCCACCTCTACGGCAAATAACTTACTGACGCTAGCGCTCAGAACCCACATTCTGTACAGCTACTCTTACCTCACATCCCACAATGCCTAACACACAGTAGGCCATCAATAAATACGTATTGCAATGGTAATTAACATTTAGGAAGCAGCACTGGTCCAGGGATGGGAAGATGCCAAAATAATTAGAAAGAGAAAAAGAGAAGGGAATAGACCAGGACACAGAGGAAAAGAAAAGAAGCAAATCAAAATTACCCAATTCTAGCTAATTAAAAAATTCTTTGGGGAAAACAAAAATTACGCTAGTTCAGGCGGCCATGGGCACACAGCAATCATTACTGTGCCTGGGCAGAGCTAAGAAGCCCTCCTTGCTTTAAAGAGCTTCTAGCTGCCCTGACTGACGACGAGGTGTCCCTCCAGGTAGGTGACCAGAGAACGGGGTGCTCTCGGATGTGCCTTCTCTGGGTGCCGCCCACCCACCACGCGTCCCTGCCGTCCAGAAAACCTCTACTTCATTGGGAAACCTCCTCCTTTTCCAATTAAAAAAAAAAAAAGTTTAAAAACAAGCAAATGCCCTCTCCGCCACGATAGCGACTTAACCTAAACCGAGCCCACTGTCTTCCACCGGTGTACTCACAGGGCGCGCCCCTAGCCCCACCCCGGGGCGGCGCACCGGGCAGGGGTCCCAAGGAAGCCTCCTCAAGGCTGTGCAGGGCGGGCCCCTCCACAAAGGCAAGTGCCGGGCCGGGCTGGGTGCTCGTCGCTTCCTGTTTATTCCACCGTGAGGGGCAGAGAGAAATTCAACACACGCCTGCTTCCTCCGGGGGCTAGGAGACCCAGCCTAAGTCCAGCAGCAGCCGCCCGAGACAATCGACTTCCCAGCCAATGCCAGGAGCTCCGGGCGGTCCCGCGACCGACGTCAACGCGCGCGGGGGGACCCGGGGGGACGCCTGGTGCAGCGGGCCCGAGGGGCCGGGCAGAGGAGCGCGCGGTGCAGGATGCGGGGCTGAGGGGCTGCGGGGCTTGGCCCGCCCCCTCCTTCCCCTCAAACTCCCCGGCCAGGTCCTGCAGGATCTTCCCGCTTCCCGCTGACCTCCAACCCCGCCCGCCGCGGCTCGCCGAGGCCTAGGGGTGTCAAGACAGTTGGGGCTGCCACCCATGCGCCCATCCTGGCCTCCTGGCGGTGCAGAAATCAGTCCTGCAACCGCGGGACACCCGGGGCCCCAGGGCACCGGGAAATAGAAAGCGGGGTGGGTGTCGGCGAGGTCCCTCCACCGGCTCACCCCCACCCGCAGGCCAACGCCAGACCCCCGCCGTGCCCACCGGCAAGCCCACCCAGACGCAGCCTCACAGACCTCGCGCGCTCGGCGCCCGGCCGCTCCCTCCTGCCTCAGCCGACGGCGCAGGCTCGCGGACGTCCAGTTCCCAAAGCGTCCGGTCCCCGCGTCCCCCGCCCCCTCGGCCACCCCTTCCTCCCGAGCGTGGCTATGAACTTGGGCCAGAAGCCGCGACCACGGCGGCAACCTCGGATCTGCACTCACCTGGACTGCCCCCCGGGAGCGGAGGCGGGGACTGCCCGCAGTGCGGCTCCGCGGCCACCGGCCCTGCCGGCCAAGGGGAGGGGGGCGGTGCGGGGCGCGGTGCGGGGCGCGCGGCAGGCCGGCGGGGAGCGCGGTGCGCCGGGGTTCTTTAAGAGCCGAGGACCTCACCCCCGGGCCTCCCCCGCGCTCCCCGCCCCGCTTCTACTTTCCCAGGCACCCGCAGCCTGTCTGGCGGCGGCGGCGGCGCTTCTCTGCGGCTCGCAGGGAATCCCCGGCCGGCCGCGGCGGTGCGCTGAGCAGGCAGGGCCAGCACACTCGCCTGCTCGTCCCACCGGGCCCGGTCCTCAGCCACAGCGCGGGGAGAGGGGACGCGGCGCTGCGGCCGCCGGGGAGGTGTCCCGCCTCCAGTCGCCGGAGGGGGGAGTGTCCCGCCTTCCGCTGCCGCCGCCGTCTGTCTCCAGCCGTGACTGCGCGCCGCGGCTGTGTCTGTCTCCAACTCCTCCAGTCTCTCCTCCTCCTCCCCACTCCGCTGTGGGGGCCCGGCGCGCGGCCAGGCCGCGGGGACCCGGGCCGCCGTGGCGGGAGTTCGGGGGTCGCCGGCGCACAGGCCGCGCTGACCCCTGCGGGGGGGCGGGCCCGGAGGCCGGGGGTGGGCACGGGGGGAGGCGTGCGGGCGCTGAGGCCGCGGGACCCCCGGCCGTACTCCCGCCCCGGGCTCGGGCTCGCGGGGCGCGCGCCCACCGCCGGCCGCACGGGGAACTCCAAGCCGAGCGCAAAGTCCGCAGCCGGGGCGCCTCGAGGAGCCGGCTCGCCGCCCGCAGGCTGGGGGCGGTCTCGAGAGGCGGGGGTGCGTTCGAGCACCGAGTACCTCGCAGGCTGCGTGTGCACCGCGGGCCGCGGGACCTCAGGCGGCTGCTCGAAGACGCGCAGTCGGGCGGCAGGACACTTAGTAGGGTTAGTGCTTCGGCGGCCTTGCGGAGCTGAAGGCGCCTCGGACCCCACCTAGTCACCCCCTTAGTATCCTGCCCTCTTTAAAGGAAATGGCTTCTGCCTAGAAAGCCAGATAAATTCTTCGCCCTGTGACCCTTTCTCCTTGAAGGACCTACATCTGTGAAGACCATTTCGGACGTGACCTCCGCCTGAGTGCAGGCAGTATGCCATTTTGTTCTTCAGAAGTACACGCATTGTCCTCGGCCAACCCTACCATGTTTGATGGGGATTGGTTGCTGCCAGAGCATATGGGCATTTTAACCCAATTTTATTACAGTCACCAAAATTAGTTCCCCCTCTGCCAAAATTAACCCCACTGCAGACATAACAGAATACTATACTAAGCAGGGGTTTCAGACTGGGTTTAACGTAGATGCAGCTGATTAAAGGAGTGAACATTTTCCACTGTCCCCCGACACCCCCCCAAAAAGTTGTACAGCTCATATTTCCATAATATCAGAGAAATGAATCTTTTTTGAAATCTAGGTCTGTCTCATCTAATTTGTCAGTAACTTTTTAGTGAAATATTGGCTGAATTCAGCTTCCCTTAAGCCCTCAGCTCTCAGCTATGGTGGTAATTACCTCTAGCCTTTCATCAGTGCTCATATGTGATGTAATAATAAATATCACTCATGGAAAGCTCTAGGCTAAGCGCTTTACATGGATTGTCTGATTGAGTCCTCACAATAACTGGGAGTTATTACTTCTCCATTTTACACATGAGGAAGTTGAGGCTACAAGGATTTAGTAATTTGTCCTCAGACCACAAAGAGATGGTTTTAAATTCCTAACTAGCTGTGTAGAAAGCTGGGAGCTGAACCAGCAGGCGATACTGCCACCTACCTACAGCAACGCTGACATCAGTTCTTCAGCTCAGCCAGCAAACCAGCCAGCATATACCCTGTGCCCGGCACCGAGCCCGCTCCAGCTGGGAATGCCCAGGTTCTGGTCTAATTGAGAAGCTTGTAGCACGGGAACTTTGAACCTGGCTGCCTGGATAAACTTTTTTTTTTCTTTTTTTTTAAGACGGGGTTTCACCATGTTGGTCAGGCTGGTCTTGAACTCCCGACCTCAGGTGATCCACCCGCCCTGGCCTCCAAAGTGCTTGGATTACAGGCGTGAGCCACCGCGCTCGGCCCTGGATAAACTTTTTTAGATGAACAATAAGCTGATAAGTGCTTCACACAGGTTATCCTAATCCGACAAGCATATACTTAGTTTATATTTAATGTCCACAAATGCAAAACTCACATGCTTTGGGGTTGGAGAAACTGTGCTCTTGCCCTCTTTGGGTAGAAAAAGAAATGATTTTTTCCATCTAAACACTCCATGGACAGTGAAGAAGAAAGGTTTTTCCAAGATCACAAAACAGTATCTTCTATTTGGCTTGTAATTTGTGCGTTCTTTTGTGCGTAATTTCTTTGTGTATAACTTAACCCCTTTAAGTTGAAGATTGAATTTTAAGCTCCTCATCTCAATTTCCAGCATTTGTGATGAATCTCAATCTCAAGTTGCCCTTTCTTATTGTCTTCTGTACTTTGTAACTAGGAACTGTGGCTCTCTATTTCTATTTCTAGAAAATATGAGAGAAACCTGTCCCTGTGTTTGCTACTCAGTCTTACCTGTGTTTGTTTTCCACTTCAGCTCCTCCCTCTCACACCCTTCCAGACAGACACACACTCCTTATAATAATGGAAGACTTCAAGTTGCTTGAATGTATGTTTGCTCTCTGTAAAAGGCAACACAATTCTGTGTTGGCCTCATCCTGACCATTCACTCGTTCCAAGGGTCCAGACTGAAGCTCAGGAGACTGGAGACTTTGTTTTGCTCCATTGGTGGAAAACTTTGACTCCAGTACACAGAATAGTGCCTGACACAAGGAGCTCAAAGGATTTTTGGAATGAATGGCACCTGAGTATTGGCATAGACAAGTAACCAATATCGAGGTAAATATTACAAAAATTGGGTGGAAATCAACTGGAATTGGTTTCAAAGAGTGGGCGGTGAGAAAAATTCTTTTTCACTGTCAGTCCCTTGCAGTTTATCTCATGTCACTTATACCCTGGCCACACTTAGTCCCTAGAAGGTTGCGAGTCAATCATCTAAGGAGACAAAAATAGAAAAGGCAAACATGAGCAAATGTTGGGAAAAAGAGAATTTGAGGGCCAAGTGACCTCAAGTTGAATGTGAATCTGAGAATACAATTTTGTTTCTTGGATCTCATGCATAACATTTAGATGAAATTTAATCTATCCAAAATGATTCATCCTATTCCTTGTACTCTTTAATTTAAATGAGAAATAGAAGGAAATGAGAAACAGAAGCTTCATTGTGGGTAATTCTGGTCCTGGAGAAGTGGGGGGCCCTGCTGTAGATTCTCAGGACCAGAATCCTCAACGAGCAGCCCCAGAGCGAGGGCTCTGTCCATGAGCCTTGACGACATCTGCGTGTTTCGTCCCAACACGCAGCATCGCCACACCTCAGCAGCCATCTGTACACTGAAAATAATAGTTCCTACCTCATGGGATCTTCTGAGACACTGGCCATGTCCCCATCTGCGTAACCTTCCCCCTCCCTAGGATCCTGCAGCCCCCACCTCTCCTGGACCCACCAACCTCGTCCACTTTCTCTGGGATTAGGTTGAAAATCACACAGGATGGAAAGCAAAGTGTTCTGCAGGCAACTTCTGCTCTCCGCCTCACTGCAGGGCTCCCCTTGGGCAAAAGCCACAGCACCCACTCTCTCCTTAGGGGCCGAGGAATAAAGACAAAGTGAAAACACTGCAAGAAAAAAATAAATGTATGACCTCAAAGATGATCCATCCAGACATATTTATGTGTGGTATCTACACATTACATCAGTTAAAAATGGTGAAGCCCTTCCTGAGCTGTGACACACATACTGTCAGATCTCTTACAAATGTTACAGTGCCTAAAGGTTCCCCCGCCCTACGCAGACCTCATCTTTACGCACGTCTCATCTTTACACCACCGCTCTCTTTCCTGCTTCAGAGGTGGCCCCCAAGTCCTCCACACCCCACAGAGCATTGCACTGGGGTTGAGTCTCCCCCGGAGCCCTGGGTCTCTGAGGCTGTAGTGATGGCAGCTGGCATGAGGTGGCCTCTGAGCCCTCCCCTCTGAATTCTCCATTTCTCTCTGACACGTGGTTCAGTCAGCTCCCTACTGGGGTATAAATTGCCAACAAGTTAAGTGTTGAGCACGGTACCTGGCTCGAAGGGTAAATAAATAAATGCTTATTTATATTTCGATAAGTATTAGCTTCCTTCAGTCCTTTTCACTTCCTCATAAACAAAGACAGGATCTGGTGACTTTATACTGTGTCAGCTGAGCCCCACCTGTCCCATGCTTCCCAGAATTCCTTTCCTGCTGGGTTCCAGGTCCAGCTGGCCTCAGAGGAAGTTGTGTGAGATTTGGAAGGAGGAAGGCAAGTCTCCCTCTGCAGTGTTGCACGGGGCTCCAGGTGCTGTGAAGCCCTCGCATCTCCTTCACCTGAGGTCCCCTTGTCCCCACTGGGCCTCCCCTGGAAGCATCCTCAACCCCGGGTGAGCGGTATGAGAAGGGCACCCGCCTCGTCCTCAGGTCACGGGCATCCTTGAGGTTAAAGGAGCTTGAGACTGCCGGGGCTGCCCTGTCCTCATGGGCTCCAGTTGTCCTCACTCTGCCTGCAGGCCCGCCAGTCCTAGGGCCACGGCCTCCCACAGCTTCTCACCAGCCACAGTGGCCCATCATAAATCCCTGGTCCCAAGCAGCTTTCAGAGACTCCAGTTTCTCACCAAACACTAACCAAGGCAGGATTGTGTGACTGTGCATCTCCCTGTCCTGCCGGGGGAGGGGTCGTTTGTAGAGAACATAGCAATTTGGCTTTCCTTACGGGAACATGCTCCATAAGAAAAGGAGAATTCCTTGAAAATGTGCCTTACAGACGAAGATATTTAAATAGCCAACAAGCACGGGAAGAGGCACTCAGTTTGCACTGAACTCACAAAATAGCACGCCCACTAGAATGGCTGAAATTGAAAACAGTGACAATTGTAAACACTGACCAGGGCAAGGGGCCAGTAGAACCTGCATCCCAGAAATTCTCCTCCCACCAGGGCACAGGAGGACTGAGTGCAGATGTCAGACAAACGGCACACATGAGGGCCTTCATGCTGGCTCGTTAAAATTCAAAAGAAAAAAAAAACTGGAAACAACCCAAATGTCCGTCAGTGGATAAAAGATAAATAAATGTTGGTACATTCATATAATAGAAGATTACAGCGTAGTTTAAAAACCGTGAAACTAATGAGCAGTGATATCGAGCTTTTTAAAATATGTTTATTGGCCATGTGTTTCTTCTTTTGAGAAGTGTCTGCTCATGTCCTTTGCCCACTTTTAATTGGATTATTTATTTTTTTCCTGTGAATTTGCCATTATCCTCAGCAAACTAACGCAGGAACAGAAAACCAAACACCTCATGTTCTCACTTATAAGTGAGAGCTGAACAATGAGAACACGTGGACACAGGGAGGGGAACATCACACACCGGGGCCTGACAGGGGAGAGCAGGGGGAAGGAGACCAGGGGAGAGCATCAGGATAAATAGCTGCTGCATGCCGGGCTAAATGCACTGATAGGTGCAGCAATCCACCATGGCACACGTTTCCCTATGTAACAAACCTGCACATGGACCCCAGAACTTAAAATAAAATAAAATGTTTTTAAACCCGTGAAACTGCTGGCATACACAACATGGATAAATGTCACAAAAACTTATTCGAGTGACAGAATTCAGGCACAAAAGAATAGTAACATATGGTTTTATTCGTGTGATGTTCCAAAATAGGAGAAGCTAACTGATGATGATGGAAGTTAGATCAGTGGTCACTCTGGATGGTAGTGGGTGGGAAGGGGCAAGAGAGCCTTGAGGGGAGAGGGAAATGATCTGTCTTCATCTGGTGTGGTTGCAGGGGTATATGCGTATATAAAAATTCAGTAGTTGTATGCTTAAGATTAGGGAACTTCATATACATTTATATTATATACCACATTTTTTTAAGTTTTGCAAAGAGGGAACTCTTGGATGTGGCAGGGTCTTGTAAGGTGGGGTCACTCAGCAGCAGAGCCAGCTTCTCAGGCGGGAAAAGCAGAGAGGCAGTCTCCCCCACTGGATTAGACTCCTCAGACACCTCGCAGGCCTCCCTTCCTCTACAGGGAAGGGCTCAGCTCACTCTTCTGGGATGAATGAAGTGGCAGGGCTGAGGAGTACCTGAATCTCATTGCCCACAGACACTCACACTGCACTGAGGCTCCAAACAGCTCCATTCTTTGACACCCCCTTTGGAAGCTGCCTTTGGCATTGTTTAACCTCATTCCACCTGGAAAGTTGGGGACACATAGTGGGACTTTAGGTCTGAGTCACGGATTCTGCCTCAGGAGTATCTCTGCTCTGTCCAGTTCAGCCTGCAAGGCTTAAGAACCACATGTTCCATTTAAAGTTTGAATTATTTGTCGGGCAGTCAGTTAGATGGCAACGATTACATCAAATGCTTAAGTAAAAAGGGTAAAGTGCTGTTGATGGGAGGGTACATTAGTTCAGCCATCATGGAAAACAGTATGGCGATTCCTCAAGGACCTAAAGACAGAATAGCATTCAACCCAGCAATCCCATGACTAGGTATATACACAGAGGAATATACATCGTTCTGTTATAAAGACACATATGTATGTATGTTCATTGCAGCACCATTCACAATAGCAGAGACATGCAGTCAACTTAAATGCCCATCAGTGGTAGACTGGACAAAGAAATCTGGTATGTATATACCACAGAATACTGTGCAGCCATAAAAAAAGAATGAGATCATGTCCTTTGCGAGACGTGGATGGAGCTGGAGGCCATTATCCTTAACAAACTAGCACAGGAACAGAAAACCAAGTACTGAATGTTCTCACTTGCAAGTCAAAGCTAAATGATGAGAATGTATGGACACCTAGAGGGGGAACAACACACATGGGGGCCTTTCAGAGAGTGGAGGCTGGAGGAGGGAGAGGATCAGGAAAAACAACGCATGGATGCTGGGCTTAATATCTGAGTCATGAAATAATGTGTACAACAAACGCTCATGACACAAGTTTACCGATTTAACAAACACGTACTTGTACCCCTAAACCAAAAGTAAAAGTTTTTAAAAAGTGTGAAGTGCCTACATAACTAGATGCATAGATATATTTCTTATCAATGTAGCTGATGTGCGTGTGTGCTGATTGTATTAGTCCATTCCTGCTGCTAATGACAAAATCCCTGAGACGAGGTAATTTACAAACAACAGAAATGCATTTCTTGCAGTTCTGGAGGTGGGGAAATCCTAGAAAAGGTGAGACAGACCAGGTAATCTCAGAGGCTCTTTAAGACCTTCCACTCTTTCATTCAACAAATGTTTATTGAGGTCTTACTGTGCACTGGGCCTGTACCATGTGCCGGGATCCAGCTGTAAACCAAAGTCCCTGCTTCACCGGGCTTACATTTTCCATGGGATGTGAATCTCTGGTAGTCCACACAGACAAAAAGAGGTTTCAGTAAAGAATGCTCCCATTTAGAAGTCAGTGGGTGCTCCAGACTGCCTCAGTCCCCACCGGCTTCATCATGCCTTTTCTAGGTGAAATCTCAAATCAGGGCCCCTGTCTCTAGGACCACAAAGTCCTCACCCACGAAAGACGGAGGAAACCCCAAACAGCCAGGTGGGATTTGGAGAAATAAGGCCTGGAGGAAAGAGTGGGAATTGCATGACTCGTTCTAGCTCAGCGTTTTGGCTAGAAGCCTCCCTTCAATTCACTTGGCCACTGAAGGCGTGATAAAAACATTTAGAAGCAAGGCCAACCCTCGATCAGGCCAAAATTGTGAAGCAGACAACTTATTCTCAGTTAGCTGCCAGCTAATCTCAAGTTAAGCACAAACCAATAGCTCGGCATTCTTATAAATTTTAGAATCTCAAGGGACGTGCCCTCAAGCATGAAGCCATCTCGGAAATGTCTCTAGTACCTCCCTGCCAAGTAGTTTTCCAACTCTCCCAGAGTTCATGCTTCCCTGGGCAGCCCACACTAAAGGGGGGACCACGCTGAGTTAGGGAAGTTTGTTCCTGCACTGAGCTGAGACCTGGGTTTGGCAGGTGGCCTCTTGTAGCCCAGGTTCAGCTGTCCTGTGCACACAAAGCCGCTGGCATCCTCTGCACAAGATCACTGTTCGAAGCAGCTCTCTGCCACACTTATTCTCCAAGCAGACAGCCCATGGCACTTCCAACCATTTTTCATGTTCTGTAGCCTTGAGTCCTCTGTCATTCCTCTGGACACTTCCAGTCGAACTTAGAGGGTGGTGGCCAACTATAAGTACAATGCCACATGCGTTTTTTTCTGGTTAGACTAGGTTGGTCACCTCCCTGGACAGGGCTACAACTTAGTATCTAAAACTCCAAAGTTTAGATACTAAGGGAAAGGGAATATCTTGGCTCACTTGATCTGTGAAGGTCAAGGGGCTGATGTGGTTTTAGGCAGGTCTGAAGCCAGGTTTCAAATGAAGGTTTTTGTGGCTTTGTCTGTCTCTGTCTCTCCATTTCCCCCTCTGCTGCCTCAGTTGAGTCTGATTCTCAGCTGGGGCCTCTCCAAAGGGCAGCAGTAGCCCGAGGTGCTCCAGCCTCCCATCCTGTCTAGTGGCCCCGATGAAAGAGTGTGTCTTTCCCAAGAAGCCTGGCAGAAAGGTCCTGGGAGAACCTTGGCCTGGGTCGATCCCACATTCCCCTGAGATCCCGACACCAAAGCAAAAACACAAGTGGGCTAATGAATTAGGGTCAAATCTGGGTCTTCTACCTGTGTCTTGGCCTCACGTTGCACTGTCTCCTGGGTCCAGTAGACTGCTCCACTCAGGGGACAGAGGGGCTTCGAGAAGCTGAGGCCAACGTGCCTCTCGGCAACTGGCTGGCCCTGTGATACAGCCGTGTCCTTTAATAAAAGAAAAGGTTTCTTTCTTTAAAATCTGGGGGCAGGACTTTTCTGATGCAAATCATTTCAAAACCATTCTATGTCCACTACAACTTGACAGCAGGGTAACAGGATGCTATTCGGAAAATTATATAAAAGCAAGGAGGACAAGGCCCTCTAGGTGACAGAGGCATTGATGTCCAGCTGCCCAGGAATTCCAGAAGCTTCTAGAAAGATGTTTCCTGAGGATTGTGGTACTCAGTGTATAAAGACATTAAAAATAAGAGTAAATCATTGGCTCACAGGCAGGAGTAGACACACGACCTGCATAAAAATTAAACAAACACAGGTATGGATGACACATCAGTCCCCACACCCCAATGAAGCCAGGGTTTTCCAGCAACTGGGGCTTGCCTACAGCAGAAAATCCCTAGAGAGTCCTCTGAAATTAGGGCAGAGGAGTAGAGGGGCCAAGAAAATCGTCACAGGTCCAGAGATTAAATCCTTCTCATAGACCACAAAAGAGAGGCCAATTACAGGAAAATTTCATCTTAATGGCCACTCTGGTTGAATATTATCACTGCTGACTGTGAGTAACTCAGTATGTGTGAGTTAAGCCCTATGCTTCACAGATGAGAACACCCTCTGCCAATGAGCTGTGGCTTCAGGCTGTGTGATCTGTGCAAATGTATTGTAATTAATTGAGCTTTAAAAATTGACTTTGGAGGTCTCAAGGTCTTGGAAATGGCTGTTGGCTTGGAAAAAGGCATCTTCTGAGAAGGTGATCGAAGATACTTAACTGACATGAAGTGTCTCTAAATTTATTTTGGAGGGGGGTAATTTTATTTTTAAAAAATCTTTGTGTGTTCAAAAGGGATAAAATTTAAAAATATTTTAGTATTAGTATTAATATTTTATTTTAGTATTAGAACAAAATAAAGAGTTGCTTAGTAAAGTTGGAGTTGAATGAGAACATCAGTGTGAGTTGAGACACTTTAAAGGGGTTTCCGATGCTGTCACTAACTGGAGCACAGGCAGCCCCTGCTTCCCTCATTACCTGTGTACAGCCTGGACTCAGAGGGAAGCCCAAGGCCCTCACAGAGAGAGGCCTGGATTTCAGTCTCTAATCCGCCTCTCCACAGTGGCCAGAAATCCTTGGAAAGTCACTGCTTCCATGGTGAAGACGGGGAAAAGTCAAGACAGGCCCAGCACATCTTGTGTGGTTGCCAGAGAACGTTTTTCAAAATACGTGACATCTTGCTAAATAAAACAAAGAACCCCTACTGGCCAAAGTGATGCTCTTCATATCAAAAAGAAAGTGTCCATCACAGTCCACTAGAACATGTGAAGCCTCAAAGAGTTCCCAGTACCCTACGAGAAAGGAGTCAGTCTCAGCTAAACCCAAAGGAACAATCTCAAATGATATTCAGAAACAAAAGTATCATTAGAGTAAGCTGAAGAAGTCAGTGTTTATGTCCTTCGTTCATGTTAAGACAAAATGTATTTTTTAAGAAGTTAGCAAGGCAGAGATGAAGCAATCCAAACACTAGAGGAGGAACAAGTGTAGAAAATATTAGCTAAGTGAACAATTTTATAAACCAAACCAAACTGCTCTTACCATGTGACCCAGCACTCATGCTCCATGGCACTTACCCAGCACACGTGAATGCTTATAGCAGCTTTTTTCATAATTGCCAAAACTTGGAAGCAACCCAGATGTCTTCAATGGACTATAATTCAGCACTAAAAAGAAATGAGCTATTGAGCGTGAAAAGATAGGGAGGAAATTTAAATGCACAGTATTAAGTTAAGGAAGACAATGTAAAAAGGCTACATCTTGTATGAGTCCAACTCTATGACACTGGAAAAGGCAAAACTATGGAAACAGCAAAAAGATCAGGGGTTGCCAAGTGTTAGATGTGGTGGGAGGGATGAATAGACAGAACACAGAGGATTCTTCAGGCAGTGAAACTGCTCCGTGTAGATACACACTATTACACAATTGTCCAAGTGGTGGACAATTGCTCCCTTGATGGAGAACTTGGACCCCAGTACACAGAACAGTACCTGACACAAGAGGCTCAAAGGATTTTTGGAATGAATGGCGCCTTAGTATGGGGATAAACAAGTAAACAATATTGAGGTGAATATTACTAAAATTGGGTGGAAATCAACTGAAATTGATTTCAAAGAGTAATCTGTGCAAATGTATTGTAATTAATTGAGCTCAACTTAGAATCTAAAAGTTGCTATATAATGGTGGATACACACTATTATACAATTCTCTAAATCCCTAGGATGTACAACATCAAGATCAAACCTCCAAATCCTGGGCTTAAGCGATCCTCTGCCTCAGTCTCCCGAGTAGCTGAGACTATTGGTGCACACGACCACACATGACTAATTTTTTTAAAAAATCTGTAGAGACAGGGTCTCACTGTGTTGTCCAGGATAGTCTCAAACTCCTGGCCTCAAGCCATCCTCCTGCCTCAACCTCCCAAAGCGCTAGGATTCCACCACCCAGGCTTGCCCCTGGTCCTTAGTTGGCAATAAAGTATCATTCTTGGCTCATCGATTGCAACATCAGCATATCACAGTAATGCAAGAAGTTTACAACACAGGACATGGGGACTTGGTGAGGGGACATGAGAATCCTCTGTACGTTCTATTCAATTTATCTCAAAATAATATATATTCATTAAAATAAAAATGCTAATTTCTTATCAACTCACCTCATAAAATGGACTAATGGGAGACTAAGCCTATTAGTCCATTATTAGACTAAGCCTAATAGCCTACCTATTAGCAGACACAACCAGAAACTAAGAGTGGCCCCATGTTAAAGAGGTTTGTCCAAGAATCTCAGGTGCAAGACAGAGGGATGGTCGTCCTGGCCATCTCGAATGTCAATGCTTGTAATAGTTATTTTATTATGATGTTGAATTCATCATCTACAATACCATCTTTGTTGCTTCAATTATCACATTTAACCTGTGACAAGCTTAATAATATATATTCTTTGAAAAGATAAGTCCGGGTGTAGTGACTCATGCCTGTCAGCCTAGCACTTTGGGAGGCCAAGGTGGGAGGATCAACTGAGGTTGGAAGTTCGAGACCAGCCTGACCAACACGGAGAAAGCCCATTTCTACTAAAAATACAAAAAATTAGCCAGGTGTGATGGTGCATGCCTGTAATCTGAGCTACTCAGGAGGCTGAGGCAGGAGAATCACTTGAACCCAGGAGATGGAGGTTACGGTGAGCTGAGATCAAATCAATGGACTCCAGCCTGGGCAACAAGAGCAAAGCTCCATCTCAAAAAAAAAAAAAAAAAAAAAAAAAAAAAAAGACAGTTTGTGGATCAAGAACTCCCAGTGAAGTCTGGTGGATGAGCTGTGTTTGTTGATCTCACTTCAAAAAGCTGCTAAAATGATTAAGAGTTGAAAAGATACAAACCCACTTGTTGAAGGAAGAAGAGACCAACAGCAAACATAAAATTTCAGAGGATTTCGGAGAATGGAAAAAGCATGGAGCTGACTTAGAAACCACCATGGGCCGGGCACGGTGGCTCACGCTGGTAATCCCAGCACTTTGGGAGACCGAGGCGGGCAGATCACTTGAGGTCAAGAATTCGAGACCAGCCTGGCCAACATGGCAAAACCCAGTCTCTACTAAAAATGCAAAAAAAAATTAGCTGGGCATGGTGGCGGGTAGCAGGCACCTATAATCCTCTGGAGGCTGAGGCAGGAAAATTGCTTGAGCCCAGGAGCTGGAGGTTACAGTGAGGTGATATCATGCCACTGCCCTCCAGCCTGGGTGACAGAGTGAGATTCTGTCTCTAAAAAAGACCAAAAAAAAAAAAAAAAGAAAAGCACCATGGAAGTGAATAAATATTTATAGTGTGAGTCAACCCTCCTTGAAAACCCTTGAGAGGCAGCTAGAATGGGGAGATGTGAGCTTCTCAGAGAGTGATCTGGCCCCTGGGCCTCCTTCCCTGTGAGCAGCCAAGAGACCTCCACCCCCCCATACTCTCTGTCTCTCTGGAGACCAAGGGTCATCTTCTAGAGATGCAGCTTCCCAGAGGTTCTAGATCAGGGCACCAAATGAGGCAGTGCTAAGGCGGGATGACAAAGCACCTGACCATGGGTCCTTCTGCCCTGCTCTTAATCAGTTTATTCAACAAACATGTATCGAGTGCATATTCAAAATGCTCAGGGTGGGGGGTGGGGGAGGACTGTCAACCTAAAATTCTATATTCAGCAAAACTATCTTTCAAAACTGAAGGTAAATAAATAAATAAATAAAAGTTAAAAGGTTGAAAAATCTGGAGGTAAACTAAAGACATTGTCAGAGAAATAAAATCTGAAATAATTCATTACTAGTCAACCTACCTTACAAGAAATAATAAAGGAAGTTTTTCGGGCTAAAATCAAGTAACTCTCAGCAGTAATTTTAATCCACAATATGGTCGAACCTTAGAAACATTATAGTATGTGAAAAACGCCTGTCACAAAAGACCACATGTTGTACAATGCCATTTACATGATGCATTGAGAGCATGTAAATCCACAGAGACAGAAAGCATCTGGTGGTTGCCAGGACCTGGGGGAGAGGGGAGAGATGGAGAGTAATGGTTTAGCAGGCACAGGGCTTTCTTGTGAAATGAGGAAAATGTTATGGAACTAGATAAAAGTGGTGGTTGCACAACGTTGTGAGTGCACTAAAAGCCACTAAATTGCTCACTTTAAAATTGTTAGTTTGTTATGTGAATTTCACCTCAGTAAAAACAAATTGAATCAAATTTATTTTTAAAAATGCAGAAGCCTGATGGGGTGACTCATGCCTGTAATCCTAGCACTTTGGGAGGCTGAGGCAGGTGGATTACTTGAGGTCAGGAGTTCAAGACCAGCCTGGCCAACATGGTGATACCCCATCTCTAAAAATACAAAAATTAGTCAAGTGTGGTGGCACGTGCCTGTAATCCTAGCTACTCAGGAGGCTGAGTCAGGAGAATCACTTGAACCCAGGAGGCAGAGGTTACAGTGAGCTGAGATCACACCATTGCACTCCAGCCTGGGCAACAGAATGAGACTCCCTCCCACAACCCAAAAAAAAATGTAGAGAACAGAGATGAACACGATGAAAAATAACATGGAGGGGGAAGAAAAGGAGTTCCTACCAAGAGAATACAGGTTTTCTAAGAATGATCAAGGAGGAATAAAACATAGGGAATCACGAGAACCAATAAGAAAAAAATTTTTAACTACAACTTTCTGAAGGTGAAACAGGAGCTGGTTCACAGGTAACAAGCACCTACCACATTCCAGGTAAAATTAATAGGAAAGACCCACATTTAGAGTTTTTCTGACAATATTTTTATCTTTAGGAATAAAAAGAAAAATTTTACAAGGATGCAGAAAAAAAGAAAAGAAAAAGAAACCACAGGTTACCTAAAAGGAGTAGGAATCAAGGTGGTTTCATTCTGCTTCTTAGCATTGTTTCATCAGAAATTTCACAATTAGGTACAAGGATTTGAAGAGCACAATTCCTTATCCAGCTTAGCAATTATTCATACATTTCATAAGGGCTCAGGAAATATGTATCTCAAATATCCTTCTTGAATTATTTGAATATATAGAATGTACATTGTATATATGTATTATGAATTTGTACTATAACTGAAAGTCAAATACTGAAGAATGAGAAGTCTGCAGTAGTAGATATTGTTAATAAAACTCAAAAGCAATTTAAAATGTAGAGTCTGAAAGAGTAGTTTGCACCTCAAGGTTTAACTCTCTCTTTGGAATGCAGAGAAAAGCTCAGATTTGTAGTGTTTACTGATGGGGGGGAGGACAATCTCTCCCACTATGAGTGGTTTCCACTTACCAATGTGATTTCACAAAAATAAAGATAAATTAATCCTCATCTCAAACCATATACCCAAAATTAATTGTATAAGCTAACATCAAATATAAGAAACATCATAACCTACTACAAAGCTATAGCAATCCAAATAGTGTGGGACTGGCATAAAGACAGATAAATAGACCAATGGACTAGAATAGAGATCCCAGAAATTAACTGTCACATATATTGTCAAGTGATTTCAACAAGAGTGCCAAGACCATTCCATGTAGAAAGGACAGTTCTTTTCAACAAATGATGTCGGTAAAACTGGAAACTCACATGAAAACAATGAAGTTGGACCCTTACCTAACACCGTATACAAAAATTGACTCAGAATGAATCAAAGATCTAAATGTAAGAGCTAAAATTATAAAACTCTTAGAAGAAAATGGAAAAACGTGAGATTGAATTTGGCAATGGTTTCTTAGCTATAACAGTTTTTTTTGTTTACTGCACAGGCGACAAAAGAAAAAAAATAGACAAATTAGACTACATCAAAAATAAAAATTTCTGTGCATGAAAGGACACAAACAACAGAATGGAAAGGCAACCGATGGAATGAGGAAAAATATGTACAAATTATATATCTGCTAAGGGGTTGGTATTCAAAATGTATAAAGAATTCCTACAACTGAACAACAACAGCAAAATGACAATTACAACAACCCAGTTAAACAATAGATAAAGGATTTGACTGCACACGTCTCCAAAGAAGAAATGCTAATGACAATCAATCACACGAAAAGATGCTCAAAGTCACTAATCATTAGGAAAATGTAAATCAAAATGACAGTTAGATACCACTTCCCACTTATTAGTATGGCTACTATTTTAAAAAAGAAAATAACAAGTGTTACTGAGGATGTGGAAAAACTGGAAGTCTTGTGCATTGTTGGGAATTTAAAATTGTGTAGGCCCTGTAGAAAGCAGTCTGATGTTCCTCAAAATCTTAAGTATAAAATAACCATGTGATCCAGCAATTCCATTCTGGATATATACTCAGAACTGAAAGCAGAGTCTTGAAGAGCTTTTGCACACTCATGTTCATAGCAGCACCATTCACAATGGTCAAGAGATGGAAACGACCCAAGTGTCCATCAGTGGATTAATGGATAAATGAAATATTGTTTATACATACCGTGAAATATGATTCAGTCTTTAAAAGGAAGTGATTCTGCTGCAATATGGATGAAACTTGAAGATATTCTGCTAAGTTTAATAAGCCTATCACAAAAAGACTAATACTGTATGATCCTACTTATATGACATTATCTATAGAGTAGTCAGATTCACAGAGACAAAAAGTAGAATGGTGATTGTCAGGGGCTGGGTGAGGACAAAAGGGAGCATTTGTGTTTAATGGACACAGAGTTTCAGTTTTGCAAGATGAAAAGAGTTCTGGGGATGAAGGGTTGTGATGTGAATGTATAATACTTAATACCACAAACTATATACTTAAAATAGTTAAGGAGGTAAATTTTATATTGTATGTAATCACCACAATTAAAAATTATTTAAAACGCAAGAGAAAACACAAAAATAAAATGCATTAATATTAATAGTTAAAAAAAAAAAAAGAGCACCCCACCCAAACCGTGAAGAACTCAGAGCAAGAAGACCGAGGAAGGGTCGCGGGAAGCGTAGGAAACCCGGGCAGTGTGGAGCACCAAAGACCAACGGAGGCGAAGTGAAGCAAACAGCCTGATTCTCTGTATACATAGAAGCTGTGTGTCTCCCATGTGTGCATATCTTTTTCCTCTTATCTCTTTTTAAAAATATCTATACACTTCTTTTCTTTCCCTGTCTCTTTCCTCTTTCTCTGTCAGTTTCCTTCCTCCTCTCCTCACTTTTCAGTTTCCTTTACTAGTTGCTTCTCATGATGCCTTTCTTGTTTAATTAGACATCATAATTAAAGATGTTCTTTTACTTGTTATTGTTAGGTATTTATGTTCATCTTATTGATTAAAAGCAAATAAATGAATAGATTTTTTATCTTCAATATTAAAGAGATGTGGATAAATACACCCAAATAAGTGTATTTTTGGCTCTGGGTTGAGTTTTTTTTCTCTCAATAAATGGCTTGCATTTAGAGAAAAACAGATTTCCCACCCTACTCTAGGGATAGAGTCACCATTCAACAAAAATGACATGTTCATTTATCTAAGATGTTTCCTTTTTTAAAATACATACCTTCAGTTTTTATTTAAATTATTTTAGACACAGCAAAAACAAAACAAAACAAAAAAACACTGAGAATAGTACAATAAACACTTTTGCATACTAGCATGTTGCCGTATTTGTTTCAGAGCTTTTTCTTCGTGTGTGTGTGATAGGGTCTCACTGTTATCCTGGGCTGGAGTGCAGTGTCATGATCTCGGCTCAGATCTGCTGCCTCAGCCTCACTGATTTGAGCAATCCTCCCACCTCAGCCTCCCAAGGAGCTGGGACTACAGGTGCACACCACCGTGCCTAGCTAAGTTTGTATTTTTTTGTAGAGACAGGGTTTCGTCGTGTTAGCCAGACTGGTCTCCATCTCCTGGGCTCAAGTGATCTGCCCACCTCAGCCTCCCAAAGTGCTGGGATTACAGGCATGAACCACTGCGCCTGGCCAGGGCATTTTCTTAAGAAATTAAAATCTGCAGCCCTTTTCTGACCCCTCCCTTATTCTATTCCCTTTCCTTCCTAGAGATCATTCTTACTCTGAAGGTAGTTGTTGAGAGCCATGAAGAATCTAAAATTTTACTAATAAATTAGTAATAATTTAGCCCGTTAGTTAATTTTTAAAACTAATAAATTAGTCCATTACTGTTTCTTAGATGCTGGCAGAAGACATGAGACTCCTGGGTCAGAAACAAAGGAAAACGTGTTCCACAGCAACAGCAGCATCAGCATTTTTACACCAATAACCTGAGCCCCAATTCCCACAGGGCAATGCAAATAGAGTCAGATGACACCTACATGCGCAGTGGGTTGCATTATAAGAACGGAGCCCTGAGTTCTGGGACCTGGGCCTTTTATCCTTAGCAGTAGCCATGTCTGGCCCTTGCTCCAATAGGAATCACTATCTCCATCTTCCAAGACTATACAAACATCCTTCAAGGGATGGTTCAGAACCAAGGGCATGGTTAACTGACTGACAGGACACGCTGACATGTGAAAACAATGGAGAGTTGTCTTCCAACATTAGTTGTTCCTTTCTACCCATGTTTTTATACTTACACTGCGTATAACATATTCCTAAACCATATGTATTGTTTTGTGAGTTTTAAACTTTATATAAACGCCATCATAATGTATGTATGACTTTTTCATTCATGACATTACCAAAATTCATTCAAGTTGACATATGTGGCTTTAGTTCATTGATTTAAATGGGCAATAGTATTTTATTATCTGAATATTTCATAACGCATTTACCACTTAGTCTGTTGATGACGTTTAGGTGTTTCCATTTTTTGCCCTCTTATATTACGTCAGTGAACATCCTTGTGCCTGTCTCTTTGTACACAGGTGTGAGAGTTTCTCTTAGTGTCTGTATTAGAATGGGATTTCTGTGTCTTAGGGTATTTTCATCTTGAATTTTTTTGTTGCATTTTTAAAGCATGACTTTGATGAAATTAAATTTGTAGTGACCATTCGTGTGCAGCCACCTTATCTCCATTTTGGATCATCTTCCCTCATGCCTCCTGCTAGAGATCTTCTCCTCCTACCCCATGCAACAGGGGACAACTTGTAACTAGGCTGGGCCACTGAGATGTTCTGCAGGGCCTAAGAGAGTGGTTTAAGAAAGTGGGAATTATCAGAAGTCAAATTCACCCAAAGGGATGCCCAAGCCGGAGTTGGTGTGCTTTGTGCCCTCCCTCCAGAGCACATGTAGAGCCTGCCTGGGTCTCAGCACTAGTTCTTACCCTGCCATTGAGCACATGTGCCTACAAGCACCCTTCCTGTCTGGAGAGCTGGAGTCAGATTCTGTTGTTCATGTAGAAGTACTCTGATGGATCGTGGGGAAAAGCAGAAGAAGGCAGGAAGAAAGCAAAATGAGGAAGGGGTAAAGATATAGAGAAGAGAGGAAAGAGAGGAAAAGATGACAGAGCCTTCACTCTTTTGTTTATTTTTTAATTCAGAGAGTTAATTTTGCCAAGTAAGCAGGAAAAGTGTCTCTCCAGCAGTACTAAGTAAGGCTTTGCTGGCAAAATTTTAAAACATGTAAAAGAATAATAAAAACACATATCAATGACAATGTACTACCTACTAAAATAATGGGTAATATAGCTTATTTGACCCCCCCCAAAAAAAAAAGATTGGTGTCTCTGGTTATAGGTGTTTTTCCTAAACAAATACCAGTATTACAATACTTTTTACACAAAACTTAGTGCTTTTTCCCTTACCTCCTATTTTAATTTGCTTTTTTGATCCTGTAAGTGAAAGGAGAAAGATCTTTGGTTTTTTTTTAAAAAAAAAAAAGACAGGCTGGGCACGGTGGCTCACCCCTGTACTCCCAGCACTTTGGGAGGCCGAGGCAGGCGGATCACCTGAGGTCAGGAATTCAAGACCAGCCTGACCAACATGGTGAAACCCCGTCTCTACTAAAACTACAAAAAAACTAGCTGGGCATGGTGGTGAGCGCCTGTAATTCCAGCTACTTAGGAGGCTGAGGCAGGAGAATCGCTTGAACCCAGGAGGTGGCGGTTGCAGTGAGCCAAGATCGCACCACTGCACTCCAGCCTGGGTGCGAAAAAAAGAACTCCATCCCAAAAATATATATATATGTTAATGTGTAATATAAAAGATAAATTACATAAAGAAAGGTAGAACAGACTTTTTTCCCTGTAGAAACCAGGTGATTGTTATGTGCTTTGCTGCATAAAAAACTGCCCTAAAACTAACTTAATCAACTTACTAAATTTATTAATAAAATGAGATTTTATATTTTTTAAAAAACCACTTTATATTGTGCACATTTTCGTGGGTCAAGAATTTGGGAAGTCTGAGCTGGGCAATTGGTCTCTGAAGCACATGGCATCAGCAAGGGTGACGGCGCCAGGATCCAGTTGTGAGACGGTTTCTTCCCTCACCTTTCAACACCCTGGGCTCCTTGGCCTCCCTCCCTTCAAGGCATCTTACCCTCCAGGGTTTCTCCACAGGCCTTGGGCTTCTCACTGCAGGGGCTTCTCCAGGATATCTGCACTCCTTTCTCCTGGCACCAGGCTTCAGACCAGTGAAGGGCCCCGCCTGGCACTGGCCCAGCATCCCCTGGAATGTGACCCCCTGCCACAATCTAGGGGGTGGAGAAATAGACTCCACCTCTCCATGAGAAAGCAGCAAATACACATTGCAAATGAGCACAGGAGACTGCAGATATCATTCCAGCAGGCTTTAGAAAATACATGCAAACACATTGTGAAATAATGTTTGCTTTTTATTAATTGGAATGATCCTCAACTAGAAAAACTAAGAGTTTTTTTCTTTATTAATTTTTACTTTTTATATATATATAACTTTCCTTTGAAATTGGAAAAATCAACTATGCTCAAGTGAGACTACCCAAAGACACATATTTTTAAAGTTAATGCACTATGCCCAGCCCTCATTCAATTCCCCTTCCCTGATGTTCCCAGTGTGTCCCTCCACACACGCTCATGCAAACATAAACGCTGCACATGCCGGTGTTTGCTGGCTGTTGTTTTCGGTGGGTTAATTGTATGCCACTTGCTAATCTCACTCTGCCACTTGCTAATCACTTACGAGACCAAGAGCAATCCTCCCAGCATGAGTCTAACTCATTTTATTAGGAGTACTTAATATTTCATAGTTAGATGGAACTGCAATTTATCCAACTAGTCCCCTCATAGCAGAGATTTGCACAGTTCTTGATATCCTGTTACCCTTCTGGGCATGCATGCCTTGAAGTTTCGCATAACCAGGGCTTCATTCTCAAAGCATTGCTGTGCAAGCCGTAAGGCCCACTTTCCCCAGCTGTGGCAAGAGTGAACACGCATCGCCAGAGGCACCCTCAGCCTGGCCTCCTGAGTGCAATGTGTGCAGCTCTCCTGCAGTCTTGCAAGGAAACGTGTTTTAGGTCATTGATTTTTTTTGGAGCTATTTGCCATGTTTATTTCCTTTGGATAAAGTAGCATATCCTAACTTGTACAGCCCTATTGATAGACATTAGGTCATTTGGGTTTTTTTTTTGTTTTTTTTTTTTTTTTTTTTTGCCACGGAAACAATGTTGCAATACACTTTAACACACATGCACGCGCACACCCCACTGATTCTCTAATTTTTATAGGATAGACTCTTAAAGGTTAATTGCTGGGTCAAATGATTTTGTGTTTTGGTTTGTTTGTTTGTTTGTTTGTTTTTGAGATAGGGTCTTGCTCTGCTGCCCAGGCTGGAGTGCAGTGGCATCATCACAGCTCACTGCAGTCTCAAACTGCTGGGCTGAAGCAACCCTCCCACCTCAGACTCCCAAGTAGCCAGGATTACAGGTGTGAGCCACAGAGCCTGGCCAGATTTCAAGTTTTAGTAGATATTTTTAGGTTACATTCTCCAAAAGTTGTAGCAGTTCACACTCCTACAAGCGATGCAAGGATGTTTCATGTATTTTAATTTTTGGTGGTTTAATCAGGAAAATGGTATCACATTATTGGTCTAATTTGTATTCCCCATACCAATTTTCATCAATTTATTCATACTTACCAGCAATATAAGAATGAAGACTCATTTTAATTTTTGTCAGTCTGATGGGTTAAAATGGCATTTTATTATTGCTTTAATTTGCATTTCATCAACCAATTTTCAGATGTCTATTAGCCATCTAGATTTCTGTGTATGTGAAATGTCTATTCATGTTATTTTATCCACTTTTCTTTCAGAATGTCTTTTACCAAATAATTGGAGAGCTTTGTGTGCCAGAAATATCAAGTGTTGCTGAAGTTTTTACTCAACATAATATCTCTTGCCTTTCCTTATGACATCTTTTGCTGTGCAGTATGTAAACGTTGTGTGTTAAAATACATCTGTTGAGAATGTGGAAACGATATGAGGTGGATGGTGGTGATAGCTGCACAACGGTGTGAAGGTACTTACACATGGTTAGAAATCGAAAATTTTGTGTTGTGTATGTTGTTTGTTTGTTTTGAGACATAGTCTTGCACTGTCACCCAGACTGGAATGTAGTGGCGCAATCTCAGCTCACTGAAACCTCCGCCTCCCCGGTTAGACTCTCCTGCCTCAGCCTCCTGAGTAGCTGGGATTATAGGCACCCGCCACCACGCCCAGCTAATTTTGTATTTTCAGTAGAGACAGGGTTTCACCATTTTGGCCAGTCTGGTCTCAAACTCCTGATCTTGTGATCCACCCTCCTCAGCCTCCCAAAGTGCTGGGATTACAGGCGTGAGCCACCATGCCCAGCCCATGTTGTGCATATTTTACCGTAATAAAAAAAATGCCTGCCTTTTCCTTGATAGCTGCTTGGTTTCCTTTCCTGCTTAGGCACCTCTCTCCCATCCAAAGTTATAAAAATACTCTCTTAAAATTTCTTCTAATATTATAGTTTTATTTTTTACATTAAAATGTTCAATCCGTCTGGAATTCACTTTTAAATTGTGAGGTAACGGCTTTCTAGCTGTTTATCACCTCTACCATCTTGATATTTCTTTTTTATTTTCATTACTACATTTACTTTCTAGTTGTTTTTTTATTTAATAATTAGAAATTGCTGCTGTATATTTTTCTACTGAAGTCAATAAATTACTTTCTCTGAGCAGACTATGAAATTTCTAGAGTCAGCAAGAGTTCTAATCACCCTTCTTAGGAAAATACCTGTGTATGTGCTTATATACATATATTAAATCATTCCAAGTGAAGAGATTTTTAAATAATTAACTTGCACTTTTGTATAGATGTAATAGAGATTATTGTTGTAAAAGTCTGCACCCATGTAACCAAAACAACATTGAAATTTGAAAATTAATGAAATTAATCATTATGAACAATAAAACACAATGTATGTTTAGGACTGAATTATTCACATTGACTAATCTACAATAATTACAGATATTCAGTTCAATTTTCATATTATAGATATGACATCATAACTCTTGAATATAAGCTTCAGGTTTTTATTTTCTTAATTACATTGTTTAATACAACAATACTAACATTAAAATAATTCCCCGGCCGAGCACCGTGGCTCATGCCTGTAATCCCAGCACTTTGGGAGGCTGAGGTGGGCGGATCACGAGGTCAGGAGTTCAAGACCAGACTGGCCAACGTGGTGAAACCCCATCTCTACTAAAAAAACACAAAAATTAGCTGGACGTGTTGGCTCATGCCCTAATCCCGGCTACTTGGTAGCCTGAGATAGGAGAATTGCTTGAACCGGGACCAGGGAGGCGGAGGCTGCAGTGAGCCGAGATCGCACCACTGCACTCCAGCCTGAGCTACAGAGCCAGACTCCATCTCAAAAAAAAAAAAAAATACCCGGCCAGGTGTGGTGGCTTACGCCTGTAATCCCAGCACTTTGGGAAGCCGAGCCGGGCGGATCACGAGGTCAAGAGATCCAGACCATCCTGGCCAACATGGTGAAACCCCGTCTCTATTTAAAAATTAGCTGGGCGTGGTGGCGCGCACCTGTAATCCCAGCTACTTGGGAGGCTGAGGCAGGAAACATTGCTGAACCCGGGAGGCAGAGGTTGCAGTGAGCCGAGCTGGCGCCACTGCACTCCAGCCTGGTGCCTTGCAACAGAGCAAGACTCTGTCTCAAAAAAAACAAAAACAAAAACAAAAAACATCCCCAAATCATAGATACACAGCAGCTCTATCTACGATTGTGTGCCATATCTATTTTTTTCTAGGGGTACCATTGTCAGTGAGTTACATTTCCTTGCAGATATTTTTAGTGGACAGAGCTGGAAATGCAAATTTTTAAAAATCATGAGTGAAGCTAATACTTCTGATTTAAATTTAACTTCAAAGTGTAAGGCCAGTTGCTTCGCCGGGAGCTCGGACGTGCCCATTCCTCCCAGCGTCTGGGAATTACTTCGCCACTCTGCGATCAACATTTAACTCCTCCACATAGCCTCCCCAACACCCACCCCTGAAGCAAACTCCACACCGGACACCTAGCCCACTGCTGGAAACCCCCGCCCAAAAATTTTCAAAAAGCCCGGACAAAACTTGCCCAATAGCACTTTCTTGCCCCGATAGCACTTTCTTGCCTGATAGCACTCCCTTGCCCAATAAGCACTTTGCCCCATCAAGTTCATTTTTCCCCAAGGCTGCCCACTCACCAAGAATCCCGCCTGCCCACTAGTAGTAGCTTGCCTCCTTCACGTCCTGTGTTCCAATATCCAATCAAGTGCCTTATGCTTTGTCTCCTCAGTTCCCAATCAAACGCCTTCACTCCCTATAAAACCCCTTGCCCTAAAAAGTTAGGCGCGACTTCTCTGGCCCCCTCCCGGACCATAGAACCTCGCCTGGTAGCTAAATAAATTGTTTTTATACTAGTCTCAGTTTCCTCATTTTAAACTCCGCAATAACCCTTACACAAAGGGACTTTACTTAATACTTGGATTTCACCTTTGCATCATAATATTTTATCTTCTAAAAGTCTTGTTTGATGACTGTAACCTAATCACTTACTTGCTTTATCAATATATATATATAAATTTTAAATGCATTTAATAAACATATAAAATATATACCCATGCATTCATGTTATATGTCTTATATCTAAAACGGTTTATCTATTATATGCAATGGTTTAGCAGTTAACAATCCCAGGTTACTATGAATGACAAGACTGCTGAGTGAGGTTAAAGCTGTATCTCTGCAGGTCTCCTGCTGTGTAGAAGACTTTCCATTAAGGATGGATGGTATAAATACTGTGCTCCAAAATCTCTTACGATAACCATTTTCTCTGGGTACATATGTCAACAACCATAAAGTTCATTCATTTCAGTTTCTTTTTGATTTTTAGGAATTGTTCTTGTTTTTTGTATTTTAAAAATAGATATGGTACTTACCTGATCCCAAGGTCAAAATCATACCACACTCTCTGTTGGGAGAAGCCTGGATCTCACATCCTCGGCCTCTTCACTCTGTCCCTTCCCTCCCAGGCAGATTTTGGTTTATCCTCCAGTGTTCTTTTATTATGAATACAAGCAAGTTGCTAGAACGTACTCATATTTCTCTATCTTTCTTAGCAAAAGTGAGCACGAATCCACACACTTCTGCATCTTGAGAGCTCTCCCTTTGTGTCCTTGCCCCATAGTCCCTGCTCCTCTTCAGGGCCTCGGCCTCACTGTGGGTGGACTGTGGTTCACCCAGCCAGACCTCTGCTCACAGACAGTTTTTGCGTTACAAATGAGGCCGTGATGAATAACCACGTGCCTGAGTTATTTGGTATTTGTACCTGTGTAGCTTTAGAATCGAGTCCTAAAACATTGTTAACATGAAATTTAGGTGCAATGTCTGATAGTTGAAAGAATCTCGGAACTTATTGAAACTAAAATAAGCCTAAGACATTTTCCTAGCCCTTTCCCCTCCAAGCCTGCTCAGTGGCATGCATAGATGCTTAGACTCCTGCTGGGCTCTGGGCCCAGGGCCTTGCACAAAGGGACCACAGCTGCCCGGTCATCTGGCTGGACAAGACGTAGTCTCCTCTGGGGCGCGAACAGGGCAGCTCATTTCTGGAGGATGCCTCAGTGGCAAAACACAAAAACACTTCTCCTAAATACAAGAAGTGAGCTGAAAAAAATTAGAAATTAGTTTTCAACTTTTATGTAATTTGCATCCTTAAGTGAGGTAATAATTATCGAAGAGCTATAAACACAAAGAAGAAAACACATACTGTACAATTCACAAAATGTAATGCATGCATATTGAAGAAAATGGCATTCTACCGTTTCATCATGGTATTAATATTTGACATCTCATCCTTATACCTATAAGTTATGAAGAGTTAGGTTACAGAAAACAGAATTTTCTTAACTCACAGCATGACTTGGAAAATAATTTGCTCTTTTATTCCACCAAGTCTCTTCTTCCCTTTCTCTGATAGTCTTTCGTTTAAAAGTCACAGGTAAGAACTATTAACTCCAGTTCCTTCCACAGTCAGCCTCCAGAAGCCAGGCCTCCCTGCACAATGCCTCCCTCACTCGTCAGTAAATATGCAATGGGTTTTTCACAGTGGCATTATTTAAACCCACAGGCATACATGAGAGTTGCAATCAACAAACCAGGGCACCGAAGTTCACAAGGATTTATCTTCCCTACCAGAGTGTACCTGGCTCACAATTTTCCCTCGGGAGCAAGGTGAGCCTTTCAGGTATGTTAACAGATCCATCAGGTTTCCGGGGCACGTGGGGCACTGTGTCATAGTTGGGGGGTGTGCGGGGGAGGGAAGAGGGGTGTGACTCCCAGGTGCTGCTCACATTTGACCCGCAGTCCTGCAGCTCTGGGCCCTTGCCCTGCAGTGGAGGTGAGAATGACCGATCTGGCAGCACCCCTGGGTGCTGAAAGTGGAAGAGTTTATGTGAGGGCAATCTTTGGGATGAAGGCCCTGTGGAAACCTAAGGTGTTTTCACCTCGCACCTTCCTGTGGGTCTTGGGCTACCTAGGGACAGGTCTTTGCATCCCGAGCCCGACTGAAACCCTGGCCAAAGCCTGAAACCCACTTGCTGAGCTGTTGGGCCCCAGAGCTGGCACGAGGGTCTCAGCCGGGGGTGACTGTCCTGTGCCAGCAGTGCCTGAGGTACTGGTGGGCAGCCAGGTGGACTTATTAACCCTTACCTGTGCCAGGTCCTGTGGATACAAAAATAAGTAAAGGATGACCCAGCTCTGGAGGAGCCACCATGGAAAATGGAGACAAATCAGGGAATAGCAGCTTTCAAGGAGGGGATGATGCCAGGCACAGATGGGATGGGGCAGGCCTAGGACCCCTAGGTATAGGGAAGAGCCTCCGCCTCCCAGAAAGGCTCCTTCAGCCTTGTTTTTGGGAATGTGTGGCTTAGAACTGACCTCAGAGAGGCTATTCCTGTGCACAGGGGGACCATCCCAGCCACTTGCTCTGGAGGCTGCTGGCCACCTGTCCATGCCCTACTCTCCCTGGGCCTGGGCTGGGTGACAGAGGCCTGTCTCCTCCACTGACCTGGACTCCACCTGGCCAGACTGTCCCCTGAGGCCATGGGCCAGCGGCTGCTCCACAGCCAGAGGATGCCTGCATGTGGCTGCCCCCAGAGCCCACAGCAAGGGCAGGGCTCCTTTCCATCTGACCCACCCGGGAGGCCTTGCCACTGCTTGTGTCATTGGATGTAAGGCAGTGCTGGGTGATGGCCATGGAGGCTCTGCTGATTCTCCCTGCCACCTTCTGAAACCCCTGACCTTGGCAGCCCTCATTGCCAGAGGAAGAAGGGGAGATGCCCAGGTGGGAACTGTGTGGTTTGGAACAGGATTGCTGATCATGACCCAAAAGAGAGCTGCTCAATTCCAGCTGGACTTTATGCAAACGGGTTCACCTACCTGCAGCCATTGTAACAGCAGCAAACACGCACCCAGCACCTAGGGTATAATGCTCTGCTTCCGTGATCTCACTCATCTCTCAGACCAACATCTCTGCAGATAACACCATTCTTATCCACCTTTGTTGCACTGATGAGGAAACTGAGGCCTGTGAGGAGATCAGAAATGCCCTGTGGACATGCCAGGCTTCAGACACCGGACTGTGGCGCCAAAGCTCAGCCCAGGCACGCACAAGGCTTCTCTGCGGTGAGCAAAGCCTTTGGATTCTCCAGCGAGCAGACAAGGGATCCACGTTTGCCTCTACATTTGAGTCTTAAAGGCCCTCTTGGCTCTCTGTTGTGGCAGTGCGGGCTCTCCAGTAGATGGAAGTGTCTTTTCTTTTCCTGGATGCCCAACACCCTGCCCTTGAAGCCCCTGGAAAGCAATAGGGAAGCCGATTCGGCCCAGTCCCTGCTGCTCAGAACCCGGCCCCAGCACAAACTATGTTCCCAATGCCAAGGATCTCACCTGCGTGGCACAGAGCCTGGGCGCCTAACCTGCAGGGAGAGGTTGCAGTTCCAGGGAACACAGGCCTGAGTGTGCCTTCCAGCTGCACAGAGAAGCCTCAGGGCAGAAGTCTTACCCACAGTGAGGGCAGCACAGCCTCGTGTCCCAGTCCTAGCAAACCCTCCCATCAATTCTTACTCCACCAGCCAGGCCTCCTTGGGCCACATGACTCCTTGCCACAGGCCCTTCACGATTCTGCCTCCACCACCTCACCTCATGTACTGACAAGGAAATGTCCTCCCGTCCTCCCAGCCTCCCAGGCATCACCGAAGGCTTAGATCCCTAACCCCATGGCTGATTGCTCAGAGGTCCTCATGCTCCTCACTGCCAGACCCTTCTCCTGCCTTCACCCCTCCTTGAGACCCCGCAGCAGTCAGCCACACTCCCATGTGAAAGATGTTCAGTGCATGCCAGGCTTGCCCTCAGGAGAGAGGGCCTCACTCCCCCATCACCCCTCCTTCCAGGGACAGCCCCTGTCTGGCCATCTGTCATCTTGGCAGTGCAAAGGCTGGGCCCCCTCACCATGGCCAGGAAAATTCCAAAGGCTGTCTACACCACAGCACTCTACAGGGACGGGTGGAGGCCACTATGGAGATGGCATGTGCCCCAGTGTCCCGAGCCCACGCTGCTCTCCCCTTGCTGAGCATCAGCCTCGGTCTCAGAGCCGCTTCCCAGGGAACCCACCTGGGCAGTATCGGCCTTCGCTGGACCTTCTTAACTCCCAGAAGAGCAGAGCCTGTCGCCGCGTCTTGCATTCTCTTCTTGCCTGACTTGACCTGACCACCAGAGCCCTCAGGGTTCACACTGTCCCGTGATAACCAGTAACCCTGCAGAACTGCATCTCCAGCCACAGCCTTCCTCCGCAGCTCCACGCAGCACACCCAACCTGTCCTCTGTGTGGGCCCAACTCAGCCCCAAGTTAAATACTCCATTCGCTCCCACCCCATGGCTAGCCAGGTTCTCTGGGGTCATACCCAATCAATGAACACATATCAAGCATCTTCTACCTGTGGATGATAGCAAAGTAGCCATTTGTCCACACGCCCTCGGGGCCGCATGCATTCTGAGCTCTGTGTGTATATTTTGGGTAGCCCTCCCCCGCCCTCCACGAGCTAGGCGCTGTTACTCCTTCCTTCTTACAGAGGAGAAATGGAGGCTCAGAGGTCAACTGCTTTGCCCATAGTTACACAAGCAGTGAGAAGAGAGGCAAGATTTCAGTCTAGACAGTTTGGCTCCTAGCCACTAACCTATGCCAGAAATTGCAAGAGGCAGCCACCCAGGGGTCAAGGACGAACTCAGCTGTCTTGTCCAACATGACACTTTCCCCAGCCTCTCAAGTGGAGGTTAATGCTCTCTGCATCCTGTTACTCTATCACTTCACGTATTCCACTTTGCATAGAATTGTTTGAATTCTGAGGTATCCCTCCTGTAGACAGAAAGTCCTCATGGCAGGAACTGTCTGTGTCCCCTTTCTCTTTCTATCTCCCTGAACAGGTTCTGTAGGTTCCTAGAAAAAGCACGGGAGACCACGGGCAGTCATAGTTCACATCTGTCATCTGGGAAAAATTATAATACTGTTCTCTTACACTCTCAAAATTGTCATAGTTTGATGTGAAACTGGTGAGCTCTGAGCAGGGTTGGGAGGGTATCAGTGTCAATATCTGGCTGTGGACAAGTTATGCAAAATGCTTCTGCTGGGGAAAGTGGGTGAGTGCGTACGGAATTCTGTCTGTGTTAATTCTTACAACAGTGTGCAAATCTACAATTATCTCAAAATTAAAAGTTTAAAAAAAAAGGATCCTAGTTCAAAAAATAAATTACATGGTCACCCTAATTATAATAGTGTACTGTCTGATTCCTCTAACTTTTGTCTATCTTTCTTATTCCTTTTAAATAGCAACTAATTTCATGTGCACCTACCTCTATTCATTTTTACTTTTTACCATCTGCTTCCCCAATAAAGGATGACAACAGGAATTGCATTTGTCTTTTTTTTTTTTTTTTTTTTTTTGAGACAGACTCTCGCTCTGTTGCCCAGGCTGGAGTACAGTGGCACAATCTCGGCTCACAGCAACCTACGCCTCCTGGGTTCCAGTCATTCTCCTGCCTCAGCCACCTAAGTAGCTGGGATTACAGGCACCTGCAACCATGCCTGTCTAATTTTTGTATTTTTAGTAGAGATGGGGTTTTGTCATGTTGGCCAGGCTGGTTTTGAAAGCCTGACCTCAGGTGACCTACCCACCTAGGCCTCCCAAAGTGCTGGGATTACAAGGGTGAGCCACTGTGCCCGGCCGTATTTGTCTCTTTATTTCAAGCACCTACAGGCATGTGGTCGCTGTTCTATGATCAAAACAAGGGCAGAGCAGCAACCTCCTCGTCTCCAGCTCACTCCCTGCCCCAGAAGCTGCCAGGGGTTTTCTGTGTCCCCCTCTAGGCTCAGATGGGAAATCAAGAAGCTCTGTGTGGAACACCTTCAAAGATCAATATATTATACATGGAAATATAAAGTCCTAATCATAAGCATAAGTTAATGGAAAATAACACATTATTCTACTAAAAGTGAACTCATAATTTCAACTCCATTTCATTTGCGGCTGGTTCATTTGTTTTATTACTTTCTGTTAGACAGTGACAGACGAGCAACAGCTCCCACCAAAGCCGTAAGAAACACACATAAGAAAGGGGGGATCATTCCCTTTGAGGGTTGGGTGGCGGCTGTTTGCCTCTAGCGGAGGCAGGTCCAGGGGGAGCAGCTGCAGGGGCTTTGGGGTCAGCACACCAGGGGCATATCAGCCGCACCACACGTGTGACCATGGCACTCCTGGTCTTTGGATTTGCGCAGCTGAGCTCCAAATGCTAGTTGTGCTCTCATCCCCAGCTGTGGGGGCTGTCGCAAGACTGGAAGCCAGCCTGGACATGTCTTAAGAAGTTCTGATAGACCCACCTTACGACCTGCCACTCCACCCCCCAGGAGTTTACCCCGGAGAAAGGAAACATGCAGCAGCCACCCCTTTTCTCAGTTTCTGCACTTTCAGTTACCCACAGTCATCTGTGTTCTGAAAATGTTACATGCACAATTCCGGAAACAAACAATTCATGTCTTAAATTCCACCTCGTTCTGAGTAGCATCCCGGGTGGGGTGTGAATCCTCCCTTTCTCCCGGGTGTCTGCACCGTCGTCACCTCTCAGGAGCCGTCTCGGGGGATCAGATGGACTTGTGTCACGGTACCACAGTGCTTGTGTTCAAGTCACCCTTGTTTTACTTCATAATGGCCCGAGAGTGCAAGAGTAGTGACGCTGGCAATTTGGATACGCCAAAGAGAAGCCATTAATAGCTTCCTTCAAGTGAAAAGTTGAACATTTTTGACTTAATAAGGAAAGAAAAAAATCACATGCTGAGGTTGCTAAGCTCTACAGTAAGAACAAAGCTTCTATGTGTGAGATTTGTGAAGAAGGAAAAAGAAATTTATGCTAGTTTTGTGATTGCCTCTCAAACTGCAAAAGTTACAGCCACAGTGTATAGTGAGTGCTTGGCTAACATGGTAAAAGCATCAGAAGTCCTGAGTGGAAACGTGTCCCGATGGATGGCAGTCAGTCAGCTTCCGTACTATCGGAGGTTTTAGCCATCCACTGTCGGGGGCATCTTGGAAGGCATCCCCCATGGATAAGAGGGAATGATTGCTTATTTACACAGACTTGTACACAAATGCTCATAGCTGCAATAATTGTAAAAGTTCCAAGCTACAGACAACCCAAACGCTCATTAACAGATGAATACAGAAATTGTGGTATAATCAACACAGTGGAATACTACTCGGTCATCAAAAAGAATGATTTATCAATATGCATATTGTGCACAGCCTGGAAGAATTTCAAAACAGCACCACTGAATTTTAAAAGTCAGACAAAAAAGAAACACCTTATGTTTTCATTTATATAAAAATGCCAACTAATCTCTAATGAGAGAAAATAGACCAGCAGTTGTTTGGGGATAGGGTGGGGGGGCAGGGAGATGCTGGAGGGAGATTAGGACTGGGCAGGAGGGAACTTTGGGGGATGGATATTGTAAACCAAAAAGTATCTGAGACAGGTCTCAATCAATTTAGAAGCTGATTTTGCCAAGATTAAGGACATGCCCTGAAGAAGAAAATACAGAATCCCAGAAACGGTCCATGGTGTGTGCCTTTTTCCAAAGATGATTTTGAGGCTTCAATATTTAAAGGGGGAAAGTGGAGGGGAAAGAGGAAGGGTCTGGTAATCAATGTGTTGCAAGAGAAAAGGAGCAGGTAGGGCAATAGTCAATTATGTACTGATCTCCTGCTAAGTAAACCGGCGCTTTACGTAAGAGAAGGTGAACATAGAGTAGCTCCCTGCGGAGGTGTTTAACCTGTTATGTGTGGCTATCTGCTTAGGAATGAAAGGAAAGGCAGCTTCTCGCATGACTCAGCTTTCCGCCTGGTATTTTTCCTTTCGGCAGCGTGAAATGGGGTCCCTTTCACAGTATGTTCACTGTCTTGATTAAGGTGATGGTTTCACAGAGGTACACATGTGCCCAAGCTTAGCAAATTGTACCCTTTCAATTGGTGTAGTTTATTATATGTCAGTTACACCATAAGAAAGCTGGGTTTTTTAGTTTGTTTTTTTAATCTGGTTCTGTCCCTTACTGGCTAAGTTGGGGGGGGATGTTGGACAAGCTTCTGAATGTCACTAAGGCTTAGCTTTCTCACACAGAAATGACAGCGTCTCTCACTAGGGCTGCTAAACGGAATGGGGCACAGAGGGCTCCGCAGAGCAACCATGGAGACTTGTCCATGTTACCTGTCATCAGCCCCTCTTGTAAAGAACAGCTTTATCAAGCTATAATTCACATGCCACACAGTTCACGCATTTCAAGCATGCAATTCAATTGTTTTTACTGTGTCACAGAGCTGTGCAACCATCACCACACTTAGTTTTACAACATGTCATCTCACCTCAAAAAGAAGCCCTGTGCCCTTTACCTACCTCCCCTACTCACCACCCCTCCCCCACCCCCTCCCTTAGACAACCTCAAATTTACTCTCTCTCTGGATTTGTCTGCTGCGGACATTTCACAGACATGGAGTCATATAACACGCAGTCTTTGGCTTATTGATTCAGCATGAGGTTCCCAAGGTCTGTCTGTGTTGTAGCACATGGCAGCCCTCCGTTCCTGGCTATGGCTGAATATGCCACAATATGGATGCACTGTGTTTCGTTTATCCATTCATCAGCTGATGGACATTTGGGTTGTTCTACTTTTTGGCTATTATGATAATGCTGCTGTGAACATCTGAGTATGCGTTTTTATGTGGACATATGTTTTCAGTTCTGCAGGAGACAAATTGTTGGATATAGTAACTCCATGCTTAACTTTTGAAGGAGCTGCTAGACTGTTTTCCAAATCAGTTGCACCACTTTACATTCCCACCAGCAGTGCACGAGGGTTCTAATTTCTCCACACCCTCACCAACACTTGTTATTACCTGGCTTTTTTATTATAGCCAGCCTGGTGGGTATGAAGTAGAAACCCACTGTGCCTTGGCTTTGAGCATTCTCTTGTCCGTATTCATGCAAGAGCGATCTGGTAGTAATGGCCGTGAGTAATTGTGGTTTGTGTTCGTTATCTTGATTGTGGTGATGATTTCACTGGTGTATACACATGTCAGAACTCATCAAATTGCATACTGTACATATGTGCATTTAATTATGCACTTGACCCTTGAACAATGTGGGGGTTAGAGACGCCAACCTCCCATGTGGTCGAAAATCTGAGTATAACTTTTGATTCCTCCAAAATGTAACTACTCGTAGCTGACTGTTACCCAGGAGACTGAACACTCTGTTATGCCATATACAGATTATATGCTGTATTTTCACAATTAAGTGAACTAGAGAAGAGAAGATGTTATTAGAAAATTATAAGGAAGAGAAATATATTTACTATTCATTAAATGGAAGCAGATCATCATAAAGGTCTTCATCCTCTTCGTCTTCACGTTGAGTGGGCTGAGGAGGAAGAGAAAGAGGAGGAGTTGATTTTGCTGTCTCAGAGGTGGCAGAGACCGATGAAAATCTGCAGGTCAGTTGGACCGGGCAGTTCAAACTTGTGTGGTGCAAAGGTTGACTATGTATCGATTACATCTTAATGAAGCCGTCAAACAAACAAATAACCACTCCCCCTACTCCAGAAAAGCAATAATGACCACATGCCAGGGGACTGGAATAATTACATTTCTTTTTCTCCAAAAAGTCTCTGGACTATTTTTATCTGAGGGCCTATGTGTCTTAATACCGTAAAGTGTCTCAGAAAATTTTTTGGAACTAGTCCTGATATGAAGGCCAAATGGAAGATGTGCCTCTGAGGGGGACAAGGGTCTGCTGGGGCCTCAGAAGTTGCGAGATGCCGGGCACACAGGCTTTTTGTAGCCCCCTCACTGTGGGACACCCATCCTGGGCCCCTGGAACAGGCTAAGTTCTTTCTGTTCAAATCAACCCCACGGTTGCAGGGACAGACAACAGATGATCTTAACCTGGAAAGAAATCTCTGTCCATAACATTCATTAACCATTGGAAGCTTTAGTCATATTTATATGTCCTATGTGGTTTGATCAATAGTCTCATGTACTGAAGGCACTAACAAACGCAATTAACGATGAAAGCTGAAGAATTACAGTGTGATAATAAGGTCAGTATTATTTATGTATTCCAATCAGAGAGATAATTATGACACTCTGAACAAAGGAGAACACAGAAAATAGCTCATGTAGACTCAATTCTGTTTGCCCTACTTCAAATTAAATTCATTTAGGAAGAAACTTTTTAAAGTATGATAAAATTTAAAATATTGTCCGGGTGCAGAGGCTCAGGCCTGTAATCCCAGCAGTTTGGAAGGCTGTGTCACTTGAGCTCAGGAGTTTGAGACCAGCCTGGGCAGCACAGGGAGACCTCGTCTCTACAAAATATGAAAGAATTATCCAGGCATGGAGTGGTGTGCCTGTGATTCCACCTATTCCTTATTCTAGAGGCTGAGGTGGGAGGATTGCTTGAGCCTGGGAGGTCAAGGCTCCAGTGAGCAGTGACTGTGTCACTGCACTCCAGCCTAGTCGACAGAGCAAGACTGTCAAAATAATGATAATAATAATAAAATTTTAAACATAATGTTTTTTACAAGAAATTTAGAACTCCATGAGAACATGCAACCACAAAAACAAAATGGCTTGCTTTTTAATGATGGTACAGATTGAGTTTGTCCGTCGACAGGAAAAGTGAAAGCTGCATGCACGACAGATGGCCTACACAGCAATGAAGACGCGACCCCTGCAGACCTGCTAGAAATGGCAACATATGGATGTCTGCTGTGGAGAAAATATAACCACACAGTAAATAATAAACACATGTATTAAATATGTATATGAAGCCTTTATATTAATTAAAGGTATAAGATGTGTACATTATTATTATTCTTAGAGACAGGGTTTCACTGTGTTGGCCAGGCTGGTCTCGAACTCCTGACGATCCGCCTGCCTCAGCCACCCAAAGTGCTTTGTCCTTTTTCCCTTCTTCTTCTCCTTTTTTTTTTTTTTTTTTTGAGACAGAGTCTTTCTGTTGCCATGTTAGAGTGCAGTGGTGCGACCTCAGCTCTCTGCAACCTCCACCTCCCGGGTTCAAGTGATTCTCCTACCTCAACCTCCTGAGTAGCTGGGACTACAGGTGCCTGCCACCACCCCCAGCTAAATTTTGTAGTAGAGGTGCGGTTTCACCGTGTTAGTCAGGTCTCCATCTCCTGAACTCGTGATCCATCTGCCTCGGCCTCCCAAAGTACTGGGATTACAGGCGTAAGCCACCATGCCCAGCCGTGTACATGATTTCTAAAAGCCACTATAAATATGGCCTAGCCCCCCCTAAAAAGATCTATACATTTTGCTAAGTGATCCATTCCTCAGTGTGGAGACTGTGCTGCTGAGCTCACAGCATAGAGAAACGCACATCCCAGGCACCGCCCGTTGGTGACCATCTGTGAAGCACACCTGTGCCCACCTCACACAGGGACTAGCGGCCAGCTGGCCCCTTCCTCACGCTCTTCATGGAATGCTGAAATGGTTTCTCATGCTGGTCATTTGTTGTCCAGATCCTGCAAATATCGCTGACTACAGTAACACTTTCAGTTCCACAATTACACCTTGAAATCCACTCACACTGTTCAGGCGCCACACACACACAGGCTCTGCTTTCGCTGGAGTGAGCATGGTGCCTTCATGGGTCACGCCACCAATACTGAGCAGAGACACACTCACACCTTAGCACAGCAATTCACACCACGCAAACATGCCTGCTAAAGCCCAAAACATTTACTAATTTTCTCAGGGGCCTTGTATTTTGATAAGATGTAGTTTACACATCCAATATAGATGCAGAAACTGTCTTTTAACATCAGTGCTTAGGACAAAATCCCATCTCCTGGGGCCCGGGAGCCCTGTCAGGGCCTGAGTCAAAATCTAGTGTCTTCACTCAGCACCCCCAGCAGGTCACTCAGCCTCTCGCGGCCTCTATTTCCTCACAGTCGAATGCACAGAAATAGAGAGTAACACGGTGGTTCCCAGGGCTGGGGAGGAGATGGAAGACATTCGCCAAGGGAGACAAAGCAGATACGCGGGGGGGCCAGTCCAGAGAGCTGCTGAGCACCAAGAGGGCTAGAGAATAAGACTGCACCGTATCGGGGATTTTTGCTGAAAGAGTAGATTTTAGGTGTTCTTGCCATACAAAAAATGGGTAACTAAGATGATGAATGTGTTAATTTGTCCGACTGTAGTAACCATTTCACTACGTGTATATATACTCAATTTCTGCAAATAACCAGTTTCTCCCAGCATAGTTAATTTCAGAGTAAATAACATCACAACATCATTATATGCTACTAGGCCATGTTGATACTGTCAAAAAGTTTACAAAAAAAAAAAGGATTTTCTTAAAAAAAAAAAAAGAAAGAAAGACTATTCTAGTGAGCAGTTTGCAAACTGGAGAAACACAGTCTTTGGTACGAAACAAAGGTGTGCCCCAAGAAAGCAAAGAGAAGTATTGTCTTGTAGAGACGGTTCCCACCCAGGTTCCCACTCTGATCTGCTTATGCAAATGAGGGATGCACACTTGTTTAGTTTTGATTGGCCAATGCTTGTTTAGTCATGATTTGTCAACGCAGGTACTGTCTGTGGGTTAAGGTAGGCTTTCCTGCCAGCTGTTGATTGAGGTGGTGTGAACAGTAACAGACAGCTATGAAAGTCCCAGAGTTAGGACAGGCTTGGTTGCTCACGTCTATAATCCCAGAACTCTGGGAGGCCGAGGCAGGCAGATCACCTGAGGTCGGGAGTTCAAGACTAGCCCGATCAACATGGAGAAACCCCATCTTTACTAAAAATACAAAATTAGCCAACTGTGGTGGCACATGCCTGCAATTCCAGCTACTTGGGAGGCTGAGGCAGGAGGCTTGAACCTGGGAGGCGGAGGTTGCCGTGAACTGAGATAGCACCATTGTACTCCAGCCTGGGCAACAAGAGCGAAACTCCACCTGAAAAAAAAAAAAAGTCCTAGAGTTACACAAGCATATGGATTTCCTAGCAAATGGCCCCACTTTGACTTTAAGAGCCACTCAAGATCTGTCTCAAAGGATTGACTCTTTGAGGCTCACAATGGAATTTTTAAAACTCATGAGGTATGGCAGTCAGGAGGCTGAGTGATGAATTTTGCCTAATTTTGCTTTCAGCCCAGCTGGAGCTTCCAAGATTTAGGTGACCACAGAAGGTAGAACTCCCCCTTCTCTGGCTTTCTCCTTTCCTGGATTTTTGAGCTGCCCAAATTCTGTTCTTTGGCTCTTTGATACAATAAGCTGCAGGCTTTCTGTCCAGATTCTTGCTGCCTCTGCTTGGCTTGGACTGAGGCCATCCCCTCGGAAAAAGCAACAGAAATCAGGCGCTGGCCCCTGCCACCCCTTCCTCCAGGAGTGTGCTCCGGCCAGGGTCAGCTTGCTCAGGGCTCTCTCCAGCTTTATTTTTTGTCCTGAGTTTGTGGCTATTGCTTGTGGGAGTGTGGGTGGCTGAGGGGCCACCTCTGCAAGGCTCAAAGTGCCCATGAGCACCAGCTGAGGCTGAGGCTGAGGCCCAGGTGGCCCTTAGAGAGTGACACTGTTCATCTGAAACATGTCCCCTTCTCCTTACAGCAGGAGGATGCCTCAGCTAACACCTCTGAGGATAAAAATTACTTCATGTATAAATACATTCATTTTTCTCTGTTTCCACATGCTGGCTTTTTAAGTTAGTACAGTGACGTTTTCCCATTTTCCAGTTGCTTGGGTCTACCTGTCCCCCTCTCCCCCAGCTCCATTCACCTCAGCCTTAGGTTTTGAGACCACTTCCCATCTTACACTTAGACTTGGAGGGTCTTTTTATCAGGTTCTTAACATTTCTCTATGGAAAAGCAGGGGCGGGCTTCACTGTGGCTGTTTTCCACCGACAGAGGCTCACTGTATGTGCTTCTGCTGGATGATAGCCTCATATCCTTGGAAGTGGGTGATACCAAGGACAACGTGGGCTTTGCATCCTCTTCGAAATGGACCCTCAGAATGCACGCGGGCTTCAGAGAGCAGGATCCAAAGCCAGCTGGTTCCTCCATGTGCTGTTCCTGCAGGGGCAGCCGTGAAGGACAGCGGAACCCTTTCATATCTAACTGAGGTCAGGTGCATGGGGAGGCCATGACTGAGTCCAAAACTCCCTCAGCCAGCCACACGGCAGCCAATAAGTCGAGAAACACGGCGTTGGGGCAACAAAGGCAACTTTTTCTTGGAGAGTCAGCAAACTGAGAAGACGGTGGAAACCAAGGTCCCAGAGATCCATCTCGGAATTGCGCGGGCTTTGCCTTGTCTTCTATGTTTAGGTGAGAGGGGGAAGGAGGGGGCTGACAACCGCAATTGTCTGGGCCTCAACAAGAGTTTGGGGGCGGGGGTTTGTAAAACCTCTTTGTTCTTGTGTAATGTTCTCTCATGTGACAGTAGCCGAACCTCCTTGTTTCTATAAATCCTTAACAAAACACAGTTAGTTGTTTACATACTTCCCTTTTCATCCCAGAGTTAGTTTTGAAAACTACATGATTGCTGCTTTTGTGTTTTATTTCAGTGCTCTGAAGTTACCCTAGCCTACATGCAGGAGTGAGAAGAGGCCCCTTCAACAAAAATGGAGCTAGTTGTTATGTCCATTCGTTCACTGCTTCACTGTCACAGGCCCATGTGGAGAGCATGGTCAAGGAGTTCTGGAATGTTCTGCCAACTCGTAGGAATAGTCAGTGTGACTCCTTGTGTAAACTCTTATATGCAGCTCAGCCCACCAGAAAGATATTTCAGACGAGGAACATGGGCGCGAGCCGCAGCCTCCTTCTGGCTCCTAGTTAACGAGCTCACTAAATCTAGGACACGTGTTCACTCTATATTTGTAGAAAGTTATGTTTTCATCTTTTTGCAAATTCATTTGAAGGTTTTGGGGGTCCCGCCAAGATGCCTCTGCGACTCACCCGGCAGAGCCACGGAACTCTACCTGCAAACGAGCGCGCATCGAGGCTGCTGAACCTGCTGACACACACTGAGTCTCAGGCCTAGGCAGACCCCCCAGGGCACGAGCCCTTTGCGGCACTGACTCCCCAGCTGCTTTCTTCCTGACCATGTGTTGCTGCGTTCCTTCCTGGTTTGGGGCCTGCTTCGGTTCCGGTTCTGGTTTGGCCCTATCCAATATGCAAGTCCTCTCGGCAATGACTGAGAGCCAGGCTTTCGGGTCTGTCCTGGGGGGGGATGTGTCTCTACTGTGGCAGGAGGGGTCGATTCTCCACTGAGAGAGGACAGAAAATCCGGCTTGTTCTTTTCTTCCTGTCCTCCTGTGAGGTCAACTCCATCAAAAGGATGTGTCGGGCCCCCTGGAAAAGAGAATGGGTTTTAGGATCTGGACCTGTGACTGGTGTGTCTGGGTTGGCTGTGGCCTGTGGCTGAGGACACGTGACAGAAACTACACTCACTCAGTGGGTCCGTGAGCCTCCAGCCGAGACAGCCTTTACTTCTCCTGGTGTCTGAAATCTTTTATTACATCAACAACGTATTAATAAATTAGATTACAAAGTTTCTTACAACGTAGGAACTTTGTCCTGAATGGCTAAGTGCTTATATGGATTTAATATCCTCAAAATCCCCAGAAAATATAGAAAGTGAACTTCTAATATTTTATTTTTTTGTAGAGATGGGAGTTCACTATGTTGCCCAATCTGGTCTTGAACTCCTGTACTCAAGTGATCCTCCCACCTCAGTCTCCCAAAGTGCTGGGATTACAGGCATGAGCCGTGATACCTGGCCTTCTAATATTTTAAGAAAAAATATTTCTCCTCAAAATTACTATCCCTCATAGCATTTTTTTCTATAAGAAACTAACTTAATATAATCAAAGTGATTAAACAAATCACACCAGTTGGATACATTTGGTTTAAAGACACCTTTTTCTTGATTTTTTCCTATGTGGCATATAATGCAGGCATACATTTTATGTTTAATAAGATGTAAATTTGTTTGTGTTTTTAGGTTTAAATTCCCTAGTTCTTGTCCCCATCTCTTTTTTTTGCTTTATTTTCAAAGATACACATAATTTCACACATATCATTACGATCTAGATATATTTACCAAGACATTTAAACATGCAGATTTCCTGTTTTTAAATCCCTATTAGTGGCCAGGCGCAGTGGTTCATGTCTGTAATTCTAGCACTTTGGGAGGTCGAGGCTGGCAGATCACTTGAGGTCAGCAGTTCGAGACCAGCCTGGCCAACATGGTGAAACCCCAACTCTACAAAAAAATATGAAAATTAGCTGGGCGTGATGGTGCATCCTGCAATCCCAGCTTCTCAGGAGGCTGAGGCAGGAGAATTACTTGAACCCAGGAGGCAGAGGTTGCAGTGAGCCGAGATCACGCCACTGCACTGCAGCCTAAACAACGTGAGAGAAACCTGTCTCTAAATAGATAAATAAATCTCTGTTAGCATCCTAAATAAACTATCTATGCATCATTATTAGTAATATTTCTTTCTTTTATCAGTTTATTTTTAGTTTTAGTTTTCATTTTCATTTTCATAGGTTTTAGGAAACAGGTGGTATTTGGTTACGAGTAAGCTCTTTAGTGGTGATTTGTGAGATTTTTGGTGCACCCATCACCCAAGCAGTGTACACTGCACCCAATTTGTAGTCTTTTATCCTCACCCCCTCTCACCTTTTCCCCTGAGTCCCCAGTGTCCATTGTATCCTTCTAATGCCTTTGTTTCCTCATAGCTTAGCTCCCACTTATGAGTGAGAACATACGATGTTTGGTTTTTCCATCCCCAAGTTACTTCACTTAGAATAATGGTCTCCAATTCCATCCAGATTGCTACAAATGCCATTTTTTCATATTTTTTATTGCTAAGTAGTATTCCATGGTGTATATATATGACCATTTCTTTTCTTTTTTTTTTTTTTTTTTTGAAAAGGTCTGAGATTTCAGCTCTGTAAAATCAAAGAATTACATTACTAAGCATAATTCTTCATGTTGTGTATATTGATATGTTTAGGCTAATTACAGAATGTGATTCATCATATGTATAAAATATAATAATATCTAGCTCAAACTCATAGATCTAATTTTCTAAATTACATCTTTACTTGAATTTCTTAGAGGCATCTCAGACTGCATGTTCAAAACCAAGCTCCTGATTCTCTCAACACACAGATCTTTCTAAGGTTTCTCAGTTCAATACATGGCACCATGTTTACATATCAAACTCTCAGCCCAAGAGGGTTTCTTGATTCATCCAATCCTTCAGCCTCCACATCAAATTCAGCTTTAAGTCCTCTTCATTCTACCACCAAAATCTGTCCGTTATTCCTTATGTCTTTTGCCAACCTCTGCTCTAAGCCACTATCATCTCTAGCCTGGAATAACGCAAGGAGTTTTTTTTTTTTTCTACTCAGCTTCTTACATCCACTTTAGCTTGTTTATATCTATTCCTCACATAGTCACAAGGGTGATCTTTGGAAAACATAAGTTCCCTTTGAATTTAGAGTAAAATCTCATCCCTTTGCAGGGCCTATAGCATCCTAAACGATCTGGCCTATGACCAACACTTCCTCATTTCACACCATTCTTCACCAGATTCACTGACCTTAGACAGTTCTGGAACATTCTACACTCTTTCTACTTTAGGGCCATTGTATTTGCTATTCCCTTTATCTGGAAACCTGTCTCCCAGCTCCTAACATAGCTGACCCCACTTTCTTTAGTTCTCAGACAAGCCTTTTCTGAATATCCAGTGTAAACAATTCCTGTTTTACTTTCAATTACTATCACAGTCTGTAGTTATTTATTGATTTATTACTTTAGCTTTTACTTATCTGTCTATCCCACTAAAATTTAGACTATATCAGGATGAAGAATGATATACAATTTCTTTATCCACTCATTGATTGATGAGCATTTGGGCTGGTTTCATGTTTTGGAAATTGCGAATTGTGCTACTGTAAACATGCGTATGCAAGTATCTTTTTCATACAATGACTTCTTTTCCTCTGGGTAGACACCCAGTAGAGGGATTGCTGGATCAAATAGTAGTTCTACTTTTAGTTCTTTAGGTAATCGCCACACTGTTTTCTATAGTGGCTGTACTAGTTTACATTCCCATCAGTTATGTAAAAGAGTTCCCTTTTCACCACATCCCCCACCTACATCTATTATTTTGTATTATGGCCATTCTTGCAGGAGTACAGCGGTATCACATTGTGGTTTTGTTTTCTTTGTTTGTTTGTGACAGACTCTCACTCCAACACCTTGGCTGAATCTCAGCTCACTGTAGCCTCCACTTCCCGAGTTTAAGCATTTTTCCTGCCTCAGCTCCCGAGTACCTGGCATTACAGGTGCCCACCATCATGCCCAGCTAATTTTTGTATTTGTAGTAGAGATGGGGCATCACCATGTTGGCCAGGCTGGTTTCGAACTCCTGGCCTCAAGTGACCCTCTCGCCTCGGCCTCCCAAATTGGCATTGTGGATTTGCATTTCCCTGATAATTAGTGATGCTGAGCATTTTTTCATATGTTTGTTGGCCATTTATGTATCTTCTTTTGAGAATTGACTATTCACGTCCTTAGCCCACTTTTTGATGGGATTGTTGATTTTCTCTTGCTAACTTGTTTTAGTTACTCATAGATTCTGTATATTAGTCCTTTGTCAGAGGTATAGATTATGAAGATTTTCTCCCACTCTGTGTGTTGTCTTTTTACTCTGCCTAGTGTTCCTTTTGCTATGCAGAAGCTTTTTAGTTTAATTAAGTCCCATCTATTTGTCTTTGTTTTTGTTGCATTTGCTTTTGGGTTCTCGATCATGAAGTCTTTGCCTAAACTAATGTCTAGAAGGGTTTTTCCAATGTTATCTTCTATAATTTTTATGGTTTCAGGTCTTAGATTTACATCCTGATCCATCTTGAGCTGATTTTTCTGTATGGCAAACGGTGAGGATCCAGTTCATTCTTCTACATGTGGCTTGCCAATTATCCCAGCACCATTTATTAAATAGGATATTCTTCCTCCACTTTTTCTGTTTGCTTTGTCGAAGATCAGTTGGCTGCAGGTATTTGGGTTTATTACAGGTCTCTAATCTGTTCCTTTGGCCTATGTACCTATTTTTATACCAGTACCATGCTGTTTTGGTGACTATGGCCCTGTAGTATAGTTTAAAGTAAGGTAATGTGCTATCTCTAGATTTGTTCTTTTTGCTTAGTCTTACTTTGGCTATGCAAGCTCTTTTTTGGTTCCATATGAATTTTTGGATTGTTTTTTTCTAGTTCTGTAAAGAATGATGGTGGTATTTTGATGGAAATTGCATTGAATTTGTAGATTGCTTTTGGCAGTATGATCATTTTCACAATATTGATTCTACTCATCCATGAGCATGGGATGTGTTTCCATTTTTCTGTGTCATCTATGATTTCATTCAGGAGTGTTTTGTAGTTTTCCTTCTAGATGTCTTTCACCTCCTTAGTTAGCTATATTCCTAAGCATTTTATTTTTTATTTTTTGCAGCTATTGTAAAAGGGGTTGAGTTCTTGATTTGCTTCTCAGCTTGGTTGCTGTTGGTGTATAGATAGCAGAGCTACTGATTTGTGTGCGTTAATTTTGAATTCTGAAACTTTGCTGAATTCAATCAGTTCTAGGAGCTTTTTGGGGGAGTCTTTAGGGTTTTCTAGGTATATGATCATATCATCAGCAAACAGTAACAGTTTGACTTCCTCTTTACCGATTTGGATACCCTTTATTTCTTTCTCTTGTCTGACTGCTCTGGCTAGGAGTTCCAGTGCTATGCTGAATAGAAGTGATGAGAGTGGGCATCCTCGTCTCGTTCCAGTTCTCAGGGGAATGCTTTCAACTTTTCCCCCATTCAGTATTATGTTGGCTGTGGGTTCGTCATAGATGGCTTTTATTATATTAAGGCATATCCTTTCTATGCCGATTTTGCTGAGGGATTTAATCATAAAGAGATGCTGGATTTTGTGAAATGCTTTTTCTGCATTTATTGAGATGATCGTGTGATTTTTGTTTTTAATTCTGTTTATGTGGTGTATCACAATTATTCACTTGCATGTGTTAACCAATCCCTGCATCCCTGGTTTGAAACCCACTTGATCATGGTGGATCATCCTTTTTATATGCTGTTGGATTCAGTTAACTAGTATTTTGTTAAGGGTTTTTGCGTCTATATTCGTCAGGGATTTTGGCCTGTAGTTTTTTTTATGTCCTTTCCTGGTGGTGATATTAGGGTAATACTGGCTTCATGGAATGATTTAGGGAGGACTCTCTCTTTCTTTATATTTTGGAATAGTGTCAATAGGATTGGTACCAATTCTTTGAATGTCTGATAGAATTCAGTTGTGAATCTGTCTGGTCCTGGGTTTTTTTGTTTGTTTGGTTGGGTTTTTTTTTGGCTGACAATTTTTTCATTATCATTTCAATCTCGCTGCTTTTTATTGGTCTGTTCAGAGTTTCTATTTCTTCCTGGTTTAATCTAAGGGGGTTGTATATTTCCAGGAATTTATCTATCTCCTCTAGGTTTTCTAGTTTATGCACATAGAGGTGTTCATAGCAGCCCTGAATAATCTTTTTTATCTCTGTGGTATTAGTTGTAATATCTCCCATTTTGTTTTTAATTGAGCTTATTTGGATCTTCTCTCTTGGTTAATTTAGTCTATCAATTTTATTTATCTTTTCAAAGAACTTTTCAGCTTTTTGTTTCATTTATCTTTTGTATTGTTTTTGTGTTTCAATTTTAGTTAGTTCTGCTCTGATCTGTGCTATTTCTTTTCTTCTGCTGGGTTGGGTTTGGTTTGTTCTTGTTTCTCTAGTTGCCCTGTATTTTGCTCGACTCTCTAAATCATCTCAGTTACAGATAAGGTCAAATCCTTCTCCTGTGATCTGGACCTTCACTTTCCCCAGTGAGGATGTGCGTTCGGGAGTGGACGATCCCCCTTTCACACTTTGGGCACCCACAGCTTGGAAGCTGTCTCCTGGGAGCTGCAGGAGCAATCCACTTCTTTCAAAGGGTTTGTGGATTCTCTGACTTTCCTGCAGTAGTTCTTGAAGCAAAAGTTCACCAGTGTGAGTCTCCACATGCTTCTCTGTCTGTCCAAGTGGGAGCTGCAATTTATTCCTGCCTCCTATTTTCTTTTACTAGATGTAAATTTGTTTTGTCTTGCATAGTCCAGATAATTTGATCTTTCTAAACTTCCTATATTGATTTTCTGTTCAAATAAACTAATATTACTTCCATGTAAATGTTTAGATTTAGAAAAATGTAAAATATATTCAACAAAATTGAATTAAAATTCTAACAAACTTTGTTATGCCCATAGTAATTATATTCTGTGGTATGTTATTTTACACATCATTTTCAAAGTCCTTAATAACCTTAAGACCTTAGATTTATATTGACTCAATTCATAATCTCTAAATACTAATTTCTTCTTATTTTTATGTGCTGTAGGGTAGCTATACCTTTGGGCCATGTTAACAGATGTTCAGCTTTGCCATTTGGCTGTATGTGTTGTAAGGGGTCCTCCTGTATGTGTTTGTGAACTACCTTGGCTCTGGTGGACACAGAGGTGCCCAGCCCAGGTGCCCCTTTGCGGAAGGACTTGCTGCCAGGGCCCTCGTCAGCAGCAGGGAGCCAGCTCACCTGAGATCCACTGGCCTGGGCCACTCCTTCAACTGAGCCCCACCAGCCAGCCAGCTGGGACATTTCACTGTCATCTCCGGACTGGGCATCCCCCCACTGAGCTGGCCAAGGCTTCCTCTGGACTGAATTGTGGCTTGACTTCTTCCTCTGCCCAAGTTTTGGGCTTTAAAAACCATCTGCATCCCTAGCTTCATCTCAGTAACTGCTTCCAGAGACCCCTACCTTCGACACGACACTGTCTGCTAAAATGGCTTTTGTGACAACAGATGGTTCTCTATCTCCCACCTCCCAATTCTACCTGCAAATGGGAGTTATTGGCTTGGGTTACCATTAAATTAACATTAGTGACTGAGACTACACTAGGAGCAATAGTGGCAAAGAAATATGACTGTGCATTCAATGGGATGTGCTTTCATTTATCAGGGATAAAGACATTTGTTTTGTCTAAAGTGTTCGTTTGCTCCAGAATGGGAAAGAGGGTAGTGAAAGACACAACTTGAATGAAAATAGAAAATTACAGAAGGTTTGGCCGGGCGCGGTGGCTCACTCCTGTAATCCCAGCACTTTAGGAGGCCGAGGTGGGCAGATCACGAGGTCAGGAGATAAGAGACCATCCTGGCCAACATGGTGAAACCCAGTCTCTACTAAAATACAAAAAATTAGCCGGGTGTGGTGGCACGCACCTGTAGTCCCAGCTACTCAGGAGGCTGAGGCAGGGGAATCACCTGAACCCATGAGGCAGAGGTTGCAGTGAGCCGAGATCACGCCATTGCACTCCAGCCTAGGCAACAAGAGAAAAACTCAATCTCAGGGGAAAAAAAAAGAAAAGAAAATTATGGAATGTTTAAAGAAAGTAAACCTTATTTTCCTCGATTCCAAATATCTGCAAATAATGAGTCTGAAAGAAAACAATGAAGTGTATTACAATTTGGGCAAAATTTGTTCATACTTAATGGGTTTGTTCATAAGAAAAAAATAAAAGCATATGAATCCTTTGCTGTCAAATATTATATTAATGCCAGACTAGAATTGGGTCTTATCTCTATTAAAATGACAGAAGTGGTCTTGAAGTATTTAGTCTGCTATTCAATAAGTGATAATAGGCCGGGTCTGAGACCCTTTGGAAGTGGGATTGAGTGGATGGATAAGGGAAGTCTGAGTTTTGCTGCTGTTATTTTTTTATCTTTCTTTGTGATCAGTATATGATGAAGCCTTTCTCCTTCTTCTGGATCTGTCCTTAACCTTTAGCTTAATAAACTACGCTTTTGCAAGCTGAAACAAAACATTCTTTAATATCTTACTTATCTTTTAGAATTCATAAGTATTTTTGTTGAGTTTCTTTACTTTAATTGGCATTATTTGCATAGATTCAAGAATAATCTGTCCTCCTTTTTTATCAGGTTATAATTGGACAAATTGTGTGACCAAATTGTTTGGATTTTTACAGTGCTATATTTAGGAAAAAATTTTGTGTGATCAGGCTTGATAAATGTCTCATGGAGGACCAAAAGTGGAACTTCAGACTGTTGTCCATGCCCCTATGGTCCTCCCTCTGCTCAGAGCAGGCTGAGGGCCCACATGTACATGGGGAACAGCGGGGACATTGGGAATGTTTACCCCTGGGAGGGGGAGGCACAGGGCAGGCTCAGCAAATGTCTTCAAAGAGAAGGGCTGGAGGAACCTTCTGTAGTCCTCTGTCATTACATCTGGGCCACACTCTGAGGTGGCTCCTTGTTTCTTCAGTGTTCCCCACCAGGCACATCTGGGTGACCCAATTTTCTGTTCGTTTGAAGCAGGCTCCTGTCCTGAAGATCCTCTGTCTGCCATTTGTGCCGGGACTCCCAGAGTGCCAGCTTCCCCATGGGGCAAATTGGATCAGCCACTTGCCTCAGAAAAACCCTTTTGCATATTCCAGAGGCTGAGGCAGGAGGATCGCATGAGCCCAGGAGTTTGAGGCTGCAGTGAGCTGTGATCGTACTGCTGCACTCCAGTCTGGGCAACAGAGCCAGCTTGATGTGGCCTCCTGGACTTTCTTCTCCCCCTGCTGGACTCTGACGCTTCCATTCCCACAAGGCACAGGGGTTTCCCACACTTCCAGGCCTCAGGGCTTGTAGCACCCACCTCCCACGCGGCATGCCCCTTCCGTGGCACAGACGTTCCCAACTCCCTTACCAGGCCGCGACCGTGGAAGGGGCTTTCTGGCCCCATGGCCTCCGTGGCTGTGCTCTTATCCCATCCCACCATAACTATGGTGTGTGGCTCAGTCCCCTAACAAAATGTGCCTTGATTATCTTCTCATTTTGGCATCCAGCAAAGAGCCCAACCTATGGAAAATACTCACAACTGCGCTAAAAAACACACCCCAAATCTGGTCTAAGTCTCTTATTTTACAACAGAAAAAAGAAGTTGTTAAGAAGTAGCATGATCTGCCTGAGATCCTACAACCGGTTAGTGGCAAAGCTGGGACAAAATCCCCACTCTCTCGGGGCCACTCCTACCTGCCTTCTTGTAATATCTGCAATTCCTGGTGGTTGTAGGGACCAAGCTGGACCCGATGACCTCAGCTCCAGGCAAGTGCACGGGGTCTGTGTGCGGGAGAAAGCTGCTTCAATAGCAGTGATGCCAGGGTACAAACCCCAACAGGTGGGGGACCCAGGCCCTGCCCTCAACCCTCCCCCCGCTTCCACCTCCTGGGATGCTTGATCTCGGCAGAGCCTTCACTACTGCAGGGCATAGGACAGTGCTGGCTGTCTGGAGGGTAGGAGGAAGAGGAGGAGGCAGAGGAGAGGATGGTGATGACAGCTATTACCCAACATCAAAAATGCTTGCCTTCCAGAAGTGGGTTTCTCACTCCTGGGACTATTTGGTCAAAGGCCAAGACCCCCATGGGAGGCAGGGGAAGGATTCTGTCCCTAAGGAGAGATCTGGGCCACCTGGACTGTACCCCCTTCAAAGCCAGCGTTCCCACTCTGATTGGACAGACAGACCTGAGTGCACTGCCATGGGGAGGCTGCCCAGAACTGAGAAAATCGGGCTGCAAGGTCAGGCTGACTTCATGTCCTGCTGCATATGGTTCCACAAAGGGTCCTAAGGAGCCCATGCCCACAAGGCTTCAAGGTCACCTCTGCTCCTACAGAACAGCCATGCATCCCCCAGGTGCCCAAGATCTATTCTTGGAACTTTTTGTAGCTTGGTGTATTTGAGCCAGCAAGTAGCTAACTCTCTGTGGTTCCCATGCACCATGTGCCAATGGTGACACGCTGACTCCAGGGCTCCAGGTTGCCACTGGCAACCAGCACCATGCAGAGGACCTCACTATGAATGACAGGACTGAGGGGATGGTGCCTTCCAACAAATGGAACGCACATAAACGTGAAATTCAAACGCCTCGTCTCGACCTGCTAAGCCCTGTCCTCACTGATGGCTAGAATAGGGTGGTGATACCCTGAGGACAGAATATATGGCTTCAGTAGCTTGGAGTCCAATCACTGCTGTTACCTGCCACTAACCAGCTCCGGAAACCCGCGTTCTCCGCAGGAGGTAATTTTGCACATGGACCAAGAAACAGTCAGTTTCAGGGGCAGGCCAGCCATCAAGAGGGAGTGGTAAGAGGCCTCGGGGGAGGGATGTAGAACCTGGGCTCTGATCCTGGATATGGCCCCATGTCCTGTGCAATTGGAGCAGGTCACTTAATCAGACCCTCAGCTTTTTTATCTGGGAAGTGGAGATAATAATACTTGCTCATCTCACCTTGCAAGATTATTCAAGTCAAATTATCATCTCCTTAGCTAATACTATAAGCAATGCACACTTGTTTAAGGATTTATTACCTGGTAAGTAGCACTTCTACTTTTTTCTCTGAAAGGATTTTAGTCCTTTGGCAATTGAAAGAGCTAACCCTGGATTACCTTTGCCAAAATAAGTCACTTCTTACTCAAAAACACAACTCACTTCACACCACTGAACTGGACACTTGAAAATGGTTAGAAAGGTAAATGTTGCTGGGTGCGGTGGCTCACGCCTGTAATCCCAGCACTTTGGGAGGCTGAGGCAGGTGGATCACAAGGTCAAGAGATCAAGACCATCCTGGCCAACATGGTGAAACCCCATCTCTACTAAAAATACAAAAAATAGCCAGATGTGGTGGCACGCACCTGTAGTCCGAGCTACTGGGGAGACTGAGGCAGGAGAATTGCTTGAACCTGTGAAGCAGAGGTTGCAGTGAGCCCAGATTGTACCAGTGCACTCCAGCATGGACAACAGAGTGAGATTCCATCTCAAAAAAAAAAAAAAAAAAGGTAAATGTATGATGTATATATTTTACAACCCCTGCCACACACACACATCACTTCCCATTTCCGCATCCCACCCTGGAATATTCCTCACACTCCTGCACTGCTAGAGTCCCCCCCCAAACTGGCTCAAGCCCCACCCTCCCATGGTGCCTCCCCCAGGCCTGCATCAGGACACAGGCTCCTCCTTCGTCCCCACATCAGGACACCTCTCACCCAGTGGCTGCAACAACTGGGGACCCTTTGCATCACCACAAAAGTACCACCTCCAGAATGCATAGACTGGGACCCGTAGCACATTGGTCAGCACTTTATGCAAGAGAGACACTCAGTGTATGTTTGGCAATTGGCCGATTTCTCCATCCACAGTGAAGATGAGGCTCAGGACCGCAAAGGACCTGACTCCTTAGTAGCAGTGGTCCTCTATCTCCTCATCATGAGAATTTTATTCACTGCAGCCCTATACACTCATATTTGTTTTCTATTGCTGTCATAAAAAGTCACGACAAGGAAGTGGCATCACTAACATGGTGGGATAAGTCACCTCAAGTGCCATTCCTCTGAAGACACTGACTTAACAATGTATGTTCCAAAAAGTCTGTATGAGAACTCCAAAAACCACTTAAGAAGTTGCAGCACCCCAAGCAAACTTAAGGCCAAGAATAGCCACCTTGAAAAAGGTAAGAAAAGACATTTTATTTCAACCTCAAAAGCCATTCCTCAAAGCAACACAATCAGGAGAAAGCACCCAGTTGACAGCTTCTCCCCCAAAGGAAAAGAGAAGACTGGAACGTGTGTCCAACATTCCAACTTTTCAGGGGCTGCCTGGGGCGGTGGTTTCTGTCTCACTTGAATTGGATCACTAATGGAAATTATGTTCTTCGGGTATCCTGGGAACCACAGAGAACAAAAGAGCTCAGTGGCTTCTTGCAGCTCCAGAAAACCTGCAATACTTCAGGTAAACACCAGAGGGAGTAAGAGATTACGTGCTCCTGAAAAAGAAACCAGAAAACCCCTATAACGGAAATTACATGCCCAGAGAGGCCACATCGCCAGGGTTTAAGAGGCCTCTGGAATCTCCAACCCAGATGATTGGTGAAGGTTTTCCCTTTATGAAGCCAGTCCTAAAAGACTGCAATAGGTGGTTGGTTTTCCAAATGGACAAATCACAGCATAAAATAATAAGACCCATGGAGAAGCAAGAAAACATGGTTGAATCAAAGGAACAAAATGAATCTCCAGAAACCGACTCTAAATGAATAGATGTCTATGAATTACCTGAAAAATAATTTGAAATATTTCTCTTAAAGAAACTCAATGTACTACAAGAGAACACAGATTAACAACTAAATTAAATCAGGAAAACAATGCATGAACAAAAGAGGGTATCAACAAAGAGAAAAAAAATGCAAGAGGGAGAGAGAGAACAAGGACTAAGCATAAATTCTGGAGCTGATGAATCCAATAAGTGACTTGAAAAATTCACTACAGGGGCTGGGCACAGTGGCTCAAATTTATAATCCCAGCACTTTGGGAGGGCAAGGCAAGCAGATCACTTGCAGCCAGGAGTTCAAGACCAGCCTGGGCAACATGGTGAAGCCCCATCTCTACCAAAAACATATAAAAATTAGCTGGGCATGATGGCATGTGCTTGTGGTCCCAGCTACTTGGTAAGCTGAGGTGGGAGGATTGTTTGAACCCAGAAGTGGAGGTTCCAGTGAGCTGAGATCATGCCACTGCAGTCCATCCTGAGTGACAGGCCAAACTCTGTCTCAAAAAAAAAAAAAAGGTTTACTACAGGGATTCAACATCAGACTTGATCAAGCAAACAAACAACAAAAGAATAAGCAAACTTGAAGCAGGTTTTTTGAAATTATTAAAGTAGAGAAATGAAAGGAAAAAGAATAATGAAAAGTAAAGAAAGCCTAAGGGAATTATACAACACCATCAAGCCAACCAATACGTGGCATATGAAAGTCCCAGATAAAGATAAGAGAGAGAAAGGGGCAGAGAACTTATTTTGCAAAAAAATGGCTGAAACCTTTCCAAATTTGAGGAAGGAAACAGATATTCAAATTCAAGTTCACAGGACTCCAACTTGGATGAACATAAAGAGGTTCACAGTTTTGTTATATATTATATCTCAGTCCATCCTGAGTGACAAGTTACATATTATAACCAAACCGTTGGAAGTCAAAAACAAGAAAATTTTGAAAGCATCAAGAGAAAGTGACTTTTCATATACAAGGGAGCTTCCTTGAGACTCTCAGTAATTTCTAAGCAGAAAGATTACAGGCCAGAAAGTAGTAGGATTATCTATTCAGAGTGCTAAAAGAAAAAACTGTCAACCAAGAATACTACAGCCAGTAAAACTGTCTTTAGACTTAAAGTCAAGAACTTCTCATTTCAAAATGGCAGTGCAGAATCAAGCTGGCTCTCCCTCTCCCCCAACACTCTGCCCCAGAAACCTGAAACATATATTTATACTGCACTGAGATTCTCACCAGCAATAACTCAGAACTCAAAAATGCAGATGAGACAGTTCCCAGGGCCATAGATAAATGAAGAAACTCTGAGCAGACAGGAAGAGAACTGGACTTCCACATTCGTGACGCCCCCTCCTCCCATTCTGCCTATCACCAAGCACATGGAAAAATTTTTGCCCAACTCACAGTTTCTACATTAAAAAAAGTGAGATCAAGGTGGACAACCAGCTCCCCCATCATCTTGGATTATCTGGCACATCTGACCCAGCCTTAGCCCATGGAAAGCATCATGAGTGCCTGAAGGGAGAAATATCCTTGAGGACAGGCAGAGACAAAATGGGCAGGTAGGACTACCATCCTCGGCCCTGGAAACTTTGCTCTGTAATTTGGCTAAGAAGACACCAAATTAGAGAGGTTGTTCACAGCACCACACATAAAAGATTCATTTCACAGGTCTCCTGGGCACAAACCCCTTGCCAGCCTTCCATACTGCTGGAATATCCTCTTCAGGGCCTGCCCCATTCAAGAAGAGCAGCATTCAAATCATTCATTAAAGCTGAGTGAATCTGGACTTAGGGCACCACATACAGTTGTAAAGGAGGCAGGCAAGCTACTGGTAAAGAATCTCTAAGAAACATACCCAATACAGGTCAGATAAAGAAGACTTAAATAACTAATCCCTTAATGCAAAGATGTAGACTACATCCACAAGAAACAACTGTGAAGACCTCCCCCAAACAGAAAAAGCAAGGAACCAGTGACTGAGCCTAATGAGATGGCAATATTGAGCTCTCTGACTAAGAATTCAAAACTGCAGGGTTTTTGTGTTTGTCTGTTTTTAGAGACAGAGCCCACGCTAAGATGCAATATCATGATCTTAGTCCACTGCAACCTCAAACTCTGGACTTAAACACTCCTCTCAAGTAGCCAGAACTACAGGTGTATGTCACCATACCTGGCTAATTCCTTTTTTAATTATGTTTTTTTGTAAAAATGGGGTCTCACTTTGTTGCCCAGCCTGGTTTCAAACTCCTGGCATCAAGTGAGTCTCCCATCTCAGCCTCTCAAAGCACTGGGATTATAGGTATGAGTCATCATGCTCACCCAAAATGGCAGTTTTAAAGAAACTCAGTAAGCTGCGTGATAACACAGAAAAGCAATTGAGAAATTTAGCAAAGAGATTGAAATAATTAAAAAATCACACATAGATTTTAAAACTGAGAAATACATACACTAAACTGAAAAAGTTATTAGAGGCTCTCAACAGCAGAATGGATGAAGCACAGGAAAGAATCAGTGAGATTGAAGACAGGCTATTTGAAAATACATAGTATGAGGAGAAAGAGAAAAAAAGAGTGAAAAGGAACAAAGATTACCTATAAAATATAGAAAATTACTTCAAAAAAACAAACTAAAGAATTATTGGTGTTCAAGAGGGAGTTGAATAAGAGTAAGGGGGGTAGAAAGCTTATTCAAAAAGAGAAATAGAAACTTCCCAAAACTTGAGAAAGATATAAATAACCAGGTACAAGAAGCTCAGAGATCACCAGATGTGACCCAAATAAGACAAACTCTGAAAGGTCAAGAACAAAGAGAACATCCTAAAACCAGCAAGAGAAAAGAAGCAAATCACACATAAAGGAGCTACAATTTGTCCAGCAACAGACTTCTCAATGGAAACCATACAAGCCAAGAGAGAGTGAGACCACATTTTCAAAGTGATGAAAGAAAAAAAACACTGCTATTCAATAATACTGTACCCAGCAAAGTTATCCTTCAAATATGAAGAAGAGACGTCTTTTTCAGACAAATAAAGCTGAGAGAGTTTACCACCACCACACCCATCTTACGAGAAATGCTAAAGATAGTTCTTTAATCTGAAAAACACACTAAAATGCCAAAAGAAAAAAGTAAAAAATGAAAAAAATTTGAAGGTATAAAGCCTACAGGTAAAATTAAGTATTCAGCTCAGACAAACCCAATGTACCCTAATATTGCAATTCTATTGTGCAATCCACTCATAGCTCTAGCATGAAGTCCAAAAGGCAAATATGTTAAAAACAGTAATAGTTATAGTAGCCTGTTAAGAAATAGGTAATGTAAAAATATGTAAATTGAGACAACTAAAAGTTAATATGTCGGAGGATGGAGTTAAAATGCAGAATTATTTTGTTTGTTTCTTTGTGATCTAAGATAAGTTGCCATCTCTTTAAAATAACTTATAAGATGCTTTCTGTAAGCTTCATGGTAGCCACAATTCAAAACCTATCATAGATTCCCTAAAAATAAGAAGGAACAAATTAAAACATACTATACAACAAAATGAATTAACAACGAAAGAAGGCAATAAGAAAGGAAGAAAAGGAAAAAGGATGTACAAGACAACCAGAAAACAAGCAACAAAATGACAGTAGTAAGTCCTTACCATGAATAACACTGAATATAAATGGAGTCAGTGCTCTTAGTTAAAAGGGGTAAAATGGCTGACTGAATAAAGAAACACGACCCAAATTTATGCTGCCTACAAGAAACCACTTTCACTTATAAAGGCACACATAGATTAACAGTGAGAGGGTAGAAAAAGATATTCCATGGGACTGGAAACTAAAAAGAGCAGCTGTAGCTATATTTATGTCAAATTACAAATCAAAGACTGTAAAAAGAGACAAAGAAAGTCACTATTTAGTGATAGAGTAAACTCAGGAAGAGAATATAACAATTATAAATATGTATGCACCCAATATTACAGCACCCAAGAATATAAAGCAAACATTAACAGATCTAAAGAAGAGAAAGACTGAAATACAATAGTAGGGGGACTTCAACACCCTACCCATTAATTGACAGATCATCCAGACAGAAAAGCAAAAAAAAGAGAAAGATTTGAACTACACTGAAGGCTTACTAGGTTAGCTGACATTTACGGAACATTTCACCCAATTGTTGCAGAGTACACATTCTTTTCATCAGCACATGGGAACATTCTGCAAAATAAACCATATCTTAGGCCACAAAACAAGTCTAAACAAATTCAAAAATGCAGCAGTCATGTCAAGTATGTGTTTCTGACCATGATAGAATAACAGTAGAAATCAATAATAAGAGGAACCTCAGAAATTTTATAAGCACATCAAAATTAAACAATGTGCTCCTGAATGACAAATGGGTTAATGGATAAATTTAAAAGGAAATTCAAATATTTCTTGAAGCAAATGAAAATGGAAATAAAACATGCCAAAATCTATGGGATGAAACAGAAACAGTGCTAAGAGGGAAGTTTATAGCAATAAATGACTATATCAAAAATATAGAAACACTTCAAATAAACAACCTAAAATATACCACAAGGAATTAGAAAAGCAAGAACCAACCAATCCAAAATTAGTAGAAGAAAAGAAATAATAAAGATCAGAGCAAAAATAAATCAAATTGAGACTTAAAAAAAATACAGAACTCAACAAAATGAATATTGGTTTTTTTTTTGAAAAGATAAAATTGATAAACCTTTTAGCTAGACTAAGAGAAAATGAAAGAAGACCCAAATAGATAAGATTAGAAACAAAAAAGGAGACATAAAAACTAGGCCACAGAAATACAAATCATCATTAGAGACTATTGTGAGTAACTACATGCCAACAAATTGGAAAACATAGAAGAAATGGATAAATTCCTGGACACGTTCGCCCCATCAAGATTGAACCATGAAGAAATAGAAAACTTCAACAAACCAATAGTGAGTAACAAGATTGAAGCCATAATAAAAAGTTTTCTGTTGAAGGAAGGAAGGAAGGAGGGAGGGAGGGAGGGAGGGAGGGAAGAAAGGAAGAAGGATGGAAGGAAGGAAGGAAGGAGGGGGAAGGAAGGAAGAAGGAAGGAAGGAAGAAGGAAGGAAGGGGATGGAAGGAAGGAGGGAAGGAAGGAAGGAAGATGGAAGGAAGGAGGGAAGGAAGATGGAAGGAAGGAAGGAGGGAAGGAAGGAAGGGGGAAGGAAGAAAGGAAGGAAGAGGGAAGGAAGGAAGAAAGGAAGGAAGAAAGGAAGGGGAAGGAAGGAGGGAAGGAAGGAAGATGGAAGGAAGGAAGGAGGGAAGGAAGGAAGATGGAAGGAAGGAAGGAGAGAGGGAAGGAAGGAAGGAAGAAAGGAAGGAAGGGGATGGAAGGAAGGAAGGAGGGAAGGAAGGAAGGAAGATGGAAGGAAGGAAGGAGGGAAGGAAGATGGAAGGAAGGAGGGAGGGAAGGAAGGAAGGAAAGGGAGAAGGAAGGGGGAAGGAAGGAAGGGGAAGGAAGGAAGAAAGGAAGGAAGGAAGGAAGGGGAAGGAAGGAAGGAGGGAAGGAAGGAAGATGGAAGGAAGGAAGGAGGGAGGGAAGGAAGGGGGAAGGAAGGGGGAAGAAAGGAAGGAAGGAAGGGGATGGAAGGAAGGAAGGAGGGAAGGAAGGAAGGAAGGAAGATGGAAGGAAGGAAGGAGGGAGGGAAGGAAGGAAGGAGGGAAGGAAGGAAGATAGAAGGAAGGAAGGAGGATAGAAGGAAGGAAGGAGGGAAGGAAGATTGAAGGAAGGAGGGAGGGAAGGAAGGAGGGGGAAGGAAGGGGGAAGGAAGGAAGAAAGGAAGGAAGGAAGGGGAAGGAAGGAAGGAAGGGGATGGAAGAAAGGAAGAAAGGAAGGAAGGGGAAGGAAGGAAGGGGAAGGAAGGAGGAAAGGAAGGAAGATGAAAGGAAGGAAGATGGAAGGAAGGAGGGAGGGAAGGAAGGAAGAGGGGAAAGAAGGAAGGAAGGGGGAAGGAAGGGAGGAAGAAGGAAAGAAGGAAGGAAGGGGGAAGGAAGGAAGGAAGGGGGAAGGAAGGAAGGAAGAAGGATGGAAGGAAGGAAGGAAAGAAGGGGGAAGGAAGGAAAGAAGGAAGGAAGGGGAAGGAAGGAAGGAAAGAAGGAAGGAAGGAAGGGGAAGGAAGGAAGGAAGGAAGGGGGAAGGAGGGAAGGAAGAGGGAAGGAAGGAAGGAAGGAAGGAAGGGGAAGGAAGGAAGGGGGAAGGAAGGAAGGAAGGCCGGCCAGCCTAGGACAAAATCGCTTCACTGTCTGAATTCTACCAAATGTTTAACAAAAAACTAATACCAGTTTTTCTCAAACCCCTCAAAAAAATTGAAGTAGAGGGAATACTTCCAAACTTGTTCTATGAAGCCGGCATCACCCTGATACCAAAATCAGACAAGGACACAACAAAAAAAGAAAATGGTAGGTCAATATCACTGATTGAACATAGGTGCAAAAATCTTTAACAAAATACTAGCGAATTGAATTTAACAACACATTAAAATGATTATTCACCATGGTCAAATGGGATCTATCCCAGAGATACAAAGATGGTTCAACATATGCAAATCAATAAATATGATACATCACATTAACAGAACCAAGAACAAAAACTATATTATCATCTCAACACATCCAGAAAAAGCATTCAGTAAAACTCAGCATCTCTTTATGATAAAACCTGTCACCAAACTGAGTATAAAAGGAATATACCTCAAAATAATATAGGCTATATATAACAAATCCACAGCTCATATGGTACTGAATAGGGAAAACTTGAAAGCCCTTCCTCCAACACATGGAACAAGTCAAAAAACATCCACTTTCACCCCTTTCTTTTTTTTGAAACAGAGTCTGACTCTGTCACCCAGGCTGGAGTGCCTTGGCACAATCTTGGCTAATGGCAACCTCCACCTCCTGGGTTCAAGTGATTCTCATGCCTCAGCCTCCTGAGTAGCTGAGATTACAGGCATGCACCACTGTGTCTGGTTAATTTTTATACTTTTAGTAAAGATGGGGTTTCACCATGTTGCCCAGGCTGGTCTTGAACTCCTGGCTTCAAACAGTCTGCCCACCTCAGCCTCCCAGATTTCTGGGATTACAGGCGTGACCCTCTGCACCTGGCTACTTTCACCATTTTTATTCAACATAATACTGTAAGTGCTGGCCAGAGCAATTAGGCAAGGGAAAGAAATAAAGGACATCCAGTGAGGTTCCATAGTGTAGCGGTTATCACGGCTGCTTTACATGCAGAAGGTCCTGGGTTTGAGCCCCAGTGGAACCATTGAACAAGGCGAACACATGGACACAGGGAGGGGAGCATCACACACTGGGGTCTGTCAGGGGAAAATAGGGGAGGGACAGCGGGGGGTGGGGAGTTGGGGAGGGATGGGATGGGGAAGAAATGCCAGATATAGGTGATGGGGAGGAAGGCAGCAAATCACACTGCCATGTGTGTACCTATGCAACAATCTTGCATGTTCTTCACATATACCCCAAAACCTAAAATGCAATAAAAAATATATATTAAAAAAAAAAAGAAATAAAGGACATCCAAATTGGAAAAGAAATAAGTCAAATTAGCATTTTTCACAGATGACACGATCTTACACTTAGAAAAATCTGAAGACTCCACCAAAAAAACTATTAGAACCATTAAATGAAAGTTGCCAGGAAATGTTTAAAAAGAAAGAAAAAAAAGAGAAAGAGAAAAAAAAGAACTGATAAACAAACTCAGTAAAGTTGCAGAACAGAAAATCAACGTATGAAAATCAGTAGCAGTTACATATGCCAAAAGTGAAAAATCTGAAAGAGAAATCCAGAAAGAAATCTGAGAGCCTGCATTTTCTCCAGTATTCGTTCAGGGCCAGCTGCTGAAGTATTTGGCTGTTATAAGTAAAGTTGTGATGAACACATGTAAAGGTGTTTGTATGGACATAGGTTGTCATTTCTCTTGAGTAAATACCTAAAAATGGGATTGCTGCAATTACTACTTTTGTATGCTACCATTGATACGGAAAAGACAGGAACAGTTTGCTAATCTGCACATTGTTAAATATTCCTCAGGAACCAAAGAACCCACTTATCTTCTTGGCATAGACATATCAAAGACTGTGCAAGCAGGAAAAGAAAACTTGGTTGCTGCTTTATATTCTAATGGATTGATCAGAATATATGATACGGAAAGGTTAAATGCACTCCAAGAATTTAATGGATATCTTGGACTTACTGGAGTCAAATTTGCAAATTCCTGTGACAGTGTATATTCAGAATGTACTGATGGCACTGTAAAATGTTGGGAAGCTTGAGTAGCCAGTGAAAAACTTGTCCAGCTCTTCAAGGATTGTCCTTCCAATATTTTTATCAGTTTTGATATTAACTGTAATGATAATATTATTTGTGATGGTACAGAAAAGTTGATGATGATGCATCGTTAGTGTCTGGGGACGCAAGGATAAATTATCAGAACTTTTCTACAACTAAAGACCTGCTTGGTGCCTATTCAGAGACACATAGCGATGACGTCACTCAAGTATGTTTCCATCCCAGCAATCCCAACATGGTAGTCTCAGGGTCATCCAGTGGCCTGGTAAATGTATTTGATATTAATGTTGATAATGAAGAGGAGGCAGTGGTTACAGCCTATAACTCAATTTTGTCAGTAAGCTGTATCGGTTGGTCTGGGAAAGGTTACAAACAGATTTAGTGCATGACACATGATAAAAGATTTTATCGGTGGGATCTTAATCATCTGGATACTGATGAACCAATGACATGTTTGAACATCCAGGATGTCAGATAAATGGTTAACATGAAAAAAGATATTTTAGACTATTTGTTGGTGGCCTATATCACGAAAAGGTGAATACATTGCTTGTTATTGGAAGAACAAAGGAAGGATTCACTTGATGAACATCAGGATTGACCCACACGACTAGCCTTCAGGGACGGTATGCGGCTACAGTTCGTTCTTCCTGTTGGAATGTGAGGGATGACTCTTTGTTGACTGGAGGAGAAGATGTACATTTGTACTTTGGAAACCTGGAGCTATAGAGAAGATCTTTATAAAGAAAGAGAGCATGAAAATAGCATCCTCGGGATGGGCGCGGTGGCTCACGCCTATAATCCCAGCACTTTGGGAGGCCGAGGCGGGTGGATCACGAGGTCAAGAGATCAAGACCATCCTGGCCAACATGGTGAAACCACGTCTCTACTAAAAATACAAAAATTAGCTGGGCATGGTGGCGTGCGCCTGTAGTCCCAGCTACTTGGGAGGCTGAGGCAGGAGAATTGCTTGAACCTGGGAGGCAGAGGTTGCAGTGAGCCGAGATCGAGCCACTGCACTTCAGCCTGGTGCCTGGCGATAGAGAGACTCTGTCTCAAAAAAAAAAAAAAAAAAAAGAAAGAAAAGAAAAGAAAAAGAAAATAGCATCCTCTGTGCAACAAGCACAAGTTCATAGTAATGAGTCTTGTAAAAGAAGGAAAAAACAGTTATAATACATTGGCATTTTGTTTTGTAGGTTTTACAGTTTCAAGTAATCATTCTTATTTACTGTCCATTGTAGACATGTTTAAAACTTTATGTACAAACAAGCCAGTTAGCAAACAGTCCTTGAAAATTGTTGAGAATGGTTTAATTCAGGTCTTCACATATTCTAAAAAATTTTAAAGCTGGCCAGGCATGGTGGCTCATGCCTGTAATCTCAGCACTTTGGGAGGCAGAGGCAGGCAGATACGGTCTCTACTAAAAAATACAAAAATTAGCTGGGCATGGTGGTGGGTGCTTGTAGTCCCAGCTACTCAGGAGGCTGAGGTAGGAAAATCACTTGAACCCAGATGGCGGAGGTTGCAGTGAGCTGAAATCGTGTCACTGTACTCCAGCCTGGGCAACAGAGTGAGACTTCGTCTCAAAAAAAAAAAAAATTTAAAGCTACTAGTTAAGTATAAAATCAGTGAGTTGAAAGTAACTATTTTCTCATTTAAAAAATCCAACTGTTGAGTTACTAAATGTTGCGTTTAAAGAAATAGCTCTGATAAGGACTTTTTAGAAGTAGATACCTGGTAAAATTTAATAAAACAGGTGGTTGGTTGCATTTTTAAGCCCAATTTTTTATATTTTAAATTATCTTCATTGTGTATAACACCAATCAGACTATATTCTTCATTTGAGGAGTATCTAAATGCTTAATACACCTAATGTATTATGTTAGAGTATTTAAATGTAAGTGTTTTAATGACTCTAAATAGAATTAAACCTTTTTAGAAATAAAATGATAGGCATCTATCTAAAATGAGAAAAATATATTTAGTAAATATTTGCATCTTTAATATTGTAGTAAATAGTAAACCGATGTTTTGCTGATGAAAAGGAAGTTATCTTGCCAAACTGAGACTCAAAGTGAAATACAAAAATGAAAATATTTATAATAGGACTTGATTTGGAGAAATTCCTATTCTTCCTGTTGTCCAAACCATGACTCTCAAGATGACCTGGACTACTCTCTTCCCTCTTCTCCTAACCAGTTATTCACCAAGTCCTATGCCATTTCACCTCCTAACATCTGTCAGCTACCCTTTTGCTTTTACCCCACTACTGTTACCTAAGAGATTTTCATTATTTCTCACCTAGATTACAGACTCTGTCTCCAATCTGCTTTAGTGTATCCTTCTTGCTACTTTTAGGTTTACCATAAAAAGCAGATCTGACGGGGGTGGGGAAGTGGGGGAAAGAAACAAAACCATCCGACGATCACTCATGCGGCTCAAATTCTTCTGTACATTGATATTTTGATGGAGCACTACATAAACATCAAAAAGTATGTTTTTCAGAATCTCTAAAATATAAGTCAATGCTGTGCAGTAAATATAAAAACTAGTTTGAAAAATTTCCCTGAGAAATTACACTCATAAAACAATTGTGTTCATAAAACATAAAACAGTAGCAAAATAATAGGGCTTTTTAAAATTAAAAATATTTAAAATTCAAAAGTAATTAATAGCATTGGAAAATGTGGGTGACAAAATACCCCTAAAAGTAGAACTCAAAGTGACAGAAAGTGAGAGAAAAGATAAAAGTCACAGAATATAAATCTATGGGTCTAAAACCAGACTAACAGTTTTAGAAAGTGAAAAAAAATTATTTAAAGTTAAAAAATGAGAGCAGTGGGTTATTAGAAATAATATAAGTGGCTGATATGGTTAGTCCGTGTACCCACCCAAATCTCATCTTTAATTGGAATTCCCATAATTCCCACATCTAGGGAGACACCTGGTGGGAGGTGATTGAATCATGGGGGCAGTTTCCCCCCTGCTGTTCTCGTGATAGTGAGTGAGTTCTCATGAGAGCTGATGGCTTTATGAAGGGCTCTTCCCTCTTTGCTCCTCACTCTTTCTACTTCCTGCTACCCAGTCAAGAAGGTGCCTTGCTTCCCCTTTGCATTCCCCCATGATTGTAAGTTTCCTGAGGCCTCCCCAGCCATGCTGAACTGTGAGTCAATTAAACCTCTTTCCTTTATAAATTAGAAAAAGAAAGAAATCTCATTTACAGTAGCTACAAAGAATACAAAATACCTAGGAATCAATTTAACCAAAGTAGTAAAAGATCTATATATGGAAAACTATTAAAAAACTGATGAGAGATTGAAGAGGAAACAAAAAAATTGAAAAATATTCCATGTTCATGAATTGGAAGAGCATTACTAAAATGACAATACTACCCAAAGCCATTTACAGATTCAGATCTCTATTAGTGATATTCTTCACAGAAATAGAAAAAAAAAATCCTAAAATGTATATAGAAGCAAAAAAGGCCCTGAATCTCCAAAGCAATCCTGATCAAAAAGAGCAAAGCAGGAGGCATCATACCACCTGACTTCAGAGTAAATAGACAACCTATAGAATCGGACAAAATATTTGCAATCTATGCATCTGACAAGGGTCTAATATCCAACATCCACAAAGAACTTAAACAAATTTACAAGAAAAAACATTAAAAAGTGGGCAAAGTACATGAACAGACACTTTTCAAAAGAAGACATACATGCAGCCAACAAGCATACTGAAAAAAAAAGCTCAATGTCATTGATCATTAGAGAAATGCAAATAAAAACCACAATGAGATACCACCTCACACCAGTCAGAATGGTTATTACTAAAAAGTCAAAATATAACACATGCTGGTGAGGATGTGGAGAAAAGGGAATGCTTATACACTGTTGGTGGGAGTGCAAATCAGTGCAACCATTGTGGAAAGCAGTATGGTGATGCCTCAAAGAGGTGAAAACAGAACTACCATTCAACCCAGCAATCCCACTACTAGGTATATACCTAAAAGAATATAAATTGTTCTGTCATAAAGACACATGCATGCATATGTTTATTGCAGCACTATTCACAATAGCTAAGACATGGAATCAACCTAAATGCCCATCAGTGGTAGCCTGGATAAAGAAAATATGGTATACATACACCATGGACTACTATGTAGCCATAAAAAGAATGAGATCGTGTTCTTTGCAGGATCATGAATGGAGCTGGAGGACATTATCCTTAACAAACTCATGCAGGAACAGAAAACCAAATACCATTATGTTTTCACTTATAAGTGGGAGCTAAATGATGAGAACGCTTGGACACAAAGAGGCGAACAACAGATACTGGGACCTACCTGAAGGTGGATGGTGGGAGGAGAGAGAGGAGTAGAATAAGTAACTATTGGATAGTAGGCTTAGTACTGGGGTCATGAAATAATCTGTACAACAAACGCCTGTGACATGAGTTTATGCATATAACGAACCTGCACATATACTGCTGAACCTAAAATAAAAGTTTACAAAAGACCATGGGCAAAAGTTCTGAATAGACATTTCTCAAAAGAAGACAAACAAGTGGCCATCAGGTATAGGAAAAAAAATGCTCAACATCACAAATTAGCAGAGAAATGCAAATCAAAACTACCAATTTCACCCCAGTTAAAATGACTTTTATCAAACAGACACGCAGTAACAGATGTCAGTATGAGGAGAAAGGGCAACCTTTGTACACTATTGGTGGGAATGCAAATTAGTATCGCCACTATCCAGAATGGTATAGAGGTTCCTCAAAAACCACAACCAGAACTACTATATGATCCAGTAATTCCACTATTAGGTATATGTCCAAAAGAAAGGAAATAAGATATTGAAAATATATCTGCACTCTCATGTTAATTGCGGCACTGGTCACAATAGCCAAAATATGGAACCAAACGAAGGGCTCATCATTGAATGAACTAATAAAGAAAATGTATTATATATCTTATTATATTTTTATATAGTACTTATATTTTTATAATATAAAAAGAACAAAATCTTGTCATTTGCAGAAACATGGATAGAACTGGAGGTCATTATATTAAGTGAAAAAGAAAGAAAGAAAAGAAAAGAAAGAACTTTAACAAACACTGTAGACCAATTGAGCCTAGCAGACACATACAAAACACTCCACCCAACAACAGCAGAATACACATTCTTCTCAAATGTACACAGAACAGCCTCCAGGATAGATCACAGGTTATGCCACAAAAGAAATTCTTAACAAATTGAAGAAGATCGAAGTCATACAAAGTATCTTTCTAAACCACAATGGAATGAAACTAAAAACTAATAGCAGTAGGACACGGAGAAAGTTCCCAAATATGAGGAAATTAAACAACATACTCTGAACAACTGGCGGATCAAAGAGGAAACACAAAGGAAGTTACAAAATATCTTGAGAAAAATGACAATAAAAACAACATAACAAAACTTATGGAAGGTAGTAAAAGCAGTACTAAGAAAGAAATTTATAGCACAGAACACATACATTAAGAAATAAAACAGATCTCAAATCAATAACCTAACTTTACACTTGAAGAAATTACAAAAAGAAAAACAAAAAACAAAGTTAGCAGGAGGAAGAAAATCATACATATTAGAGGAGAAATAAATGAAATCAAGAATAGAAAATAGAAAAAACAACAAAACTGGGTTGTATTCAAAAAATAGAAAATGGGTTGTTTCAAAAAAACAACAAAACTGAGTTGAATTTTTTGAGATCAAGAAAATTGACAAATCCTTAGCTAGACTAAGAAAAAAAAAGACTCAAATAAAAAAAAACACAGAAGTGAAATAGAAGATATTAGAACAAATGCCACAGAAATTAAAATGATCATGAGACTACCATGAACGATTGTACACAACAAATTGGATAATGTAGAAGAGATGGCTAAATTCCTAGAAACATACAACCTACCAAGACTGAAGCAGGAAGAAACTTTTTTAAAAACCTGAACAGACCTACAACTATTAAGCAACTAGAAGAGTCAGTAACCAACAATCTCCCAACAAAGAAAAGCCCAGGACTAGATGGCTTCAGACAAGAATCCTACCAATCATTTAAAGAAGAGTTAGCGCCAATCCTTCTCAAACTCATCCAAAAAATTGAAGGTGAGAGAATACTTCCAAATCCATTTTACATGGGCAGAACTATGCTGATACCAAAACCAGACAAAGACACTACAAGAAAAGTAAACTACATTTTAATATCCCAGATAAATGTTGATGAAAGAATTCTTAACAAACATACGAGCAAACAGAATTCAATGACTCTTTATTTTTATTTTCTAGAAACAGGTTCTCACTCTGTCACCTAGGTTGGAGTGCAGTGTAACCTGCACTATCACAGCTCACTGTAACCTCAAACTTCTGGACTTAAGCAGTCCTCCTGCCTGAACCTCCCAAGTAGCTAGGACTACAGGTACATACCACCACACCTGGCTAATTTTTGGTAGAAATGGGGTCTTGCTATGTTGTCTAGAGTCATCTCAAACTCCTGGCCTCAAGTTGACCTCTTGCCTCAGCCCCCCCAGAGTGCTGGGATTGCAGGTATGAACCACTGCACCTGGCCTCAACAATACTTTAAAAGAATTATACACCATGTGTTGGAAAAACTGGCTAGCCATGTGCAGAAAGCAGAAACTGGACCCGTTTCTGACATCTTACACTAAAATTAACCCCAGATGGATTAAAGACTTAAACATAAGGCTTAACACCATAAAAACCCTAGGAGAAAATCTAGGCAAAACTATTCAAGACATAGGCATAGGCAAGGACTTCATGACTAAAACACCAAAAGCAATGACAACAAAAGCCAAAATAGACAAATGGGATCTAATTAAACTCCCCAGCTTCTGCACAGCAAAAGAAACAATTGTTAGAGTGAACCGGCAACCAACAGAATGGGAAAAAATTTTTGCAATCTACCCATCTGACAAAGGGCTAATATCCAGAATCTACAAAGAACTAAAACAGATTTACAAGAAAAAAAACAAACCCATTCAAAAGTGGGTGAAGGACATGAACAGATACTTTTCAAAAGAAGATGTACATGAGGCCAACAAACATGAAAAAATGCTCATCATCACTGGTCATTAGAGAAATGCAAATCAAAACCACATTAAGATACCATCTCACGCCAGTGTAGAATGGCGATCATTAAAAAATCTGGAGACAACAGATGCTGGAGAGGATGTGGAGAAATAGGAACACTTTTACACTGTTGGTGGGAGTGTTCAACCATTGTGGAAGACAGTGTGGCAATTCCTCAAGGACCTAGAAATAGAAATTCCATTTGACTCAGCAATCCTATTACTGGGTATATATCCAAAGGATTATAAATTGTTCTATTATAAAGACACATGCACACATATGTTCATTGCAGCACTGTTTACAACAGCAAAGACCTGGAACCAACCCAAATGCCCATCAATGATAGAGTGGACAAGGAAAATGTGGCACATATACATCATGGAATACTATGCAGCCATAAAAAAAGGATGAGCTCCTGTCCTTTGTAGGGACATGGATGAATCTGGAAACCATCATTCTCAGCAAACTGACACAAGAAAAGAAAAACAAACACCGCATGTTCTCACTCATAGGCGGGTGTTGAACAATCAGAACACATGGACACAGGGAAGGGAGCATCACACACTGGGGTCTGTTGCGGGGGGAATAGGGGAGGGACAGTGGGGGGTAGGGAAGTTGGGGGAGGGATAACAGGGGGGAGAAATGACGGATATAGGTAATAGAAGGATGGAGGCAGCAAACCACATTGCCACGTATGTACCTATGCAACAATCCTGCATGATTTGCACATGTACCCCAGAACCTCAAGTGGAATAATATGTATATATATATATATATTTTTTTTCTTTTAAAGAATTATACACCATGAGCAAGTGGAATTTATTTCTGAAATGCAAGGATGGCTCAACATATGAAAATCAATCAATGGGTACCTTGGGAGGAGATGAATGGGAAATGGCCAGCAGAGCCTGACCCAGCCCAGGTGGGAAAAAAAGGGAAAGAAGAAGGTGATGGTAGAGTTTTCAGATGCTGTCATGGAGGAAACCTTGAAAAAGCAGGTAGCTGAAGCCTGGAGCCATAGGACACCATTTAGTCATGAAGCCATTGTCATGGACATGGATCCCTTTCTTCACTGGATGATCCCAAACTTCATCCAAAGCCCAGACTTCTTGGAAGGGCTTCAGAAGGAACTTATGAACTTGGCCTTCCATGGGAAGTAAAATGGTTTATATAAATTCCAGCACTGTGATGATTTGAAGAAGAGACAAGAGCCTCACATCTCTGCTTTAAGGCAAATTCTGTCTGAAGATTTTCGGTCCTGGCTTTCTGATATTTCTAAAATTGACCTGGAATCAACCATTAACATGTCCTATACTAAATATGAATTCACTGATGCCCAGCTGTGCCATGATAATAAGGTGGAAGGGCGCTGGATCACCTTCATCCTGCACCTGTTTCCTTCCTGGGACAGGAGCCTGGGGGGTACCCTGGACCTGTACCACCTTGATGAACACTTTCAGCTGAAGCAGATTGTCAAGTCTTCTATCCCTTCATGGAACAAACTGGTTTTCTTTGAAGCATTTGCAGTGTCCTTTCACCAGGTGTCTGAAGTCCTGTCTGAAGAAAAGTCACATTTGTCTATAAGCAGCTGGTTTCATGATCCTTCATTGACTAGGCCTCCCAACTCCTTTGAACCTCTCATACCTCAGATCCTTCACACCCCACAAGATTATGAAATTTTGTTTGATTGGATCAACGCTACTTATCTGGACATGAATTATCAAGTTCAAATTCAAGGAGAGTTTGAAGAAAGTTCTGAAATTCTCTTGAAGGAGTTTCTTAAGCCTGAGAAATTTGCAAAGGTCCACGAGGCCTTGGAAAACAGAGATGTGGAATGGGGCAGCTGAGGTCTCCCTAACAAAAGGTTTTATGAGAAAGCTGAGGAGAGCAGGCTTCCAGATATATTGAAGGAGTGCATGAAGTTATTTTTCTCCGAGGCACTATTCTTGCTGCTCTCCAACTTCACAGGCCTGAAGCTTCACTTCTTGGCCCCTTCAGAAGACATGAGATGGATAACCAAAAAAAAAAAAGCAGCTTCTGCTACTAATAGCATTGAAGAAGACACTAGCCATAGCCCTCCTGAGGCAGAGAATAATCAGGCAGCTCTCAGCAACAACAGCTAGCAGAGCGATTACCAAACAGACCCAGAGCCACAGGAAAATGAAATAAAGAATCAAGTGTTCTCACATGCCAGGGAGAGCTGAGGCATTGGAAGACCAGTCACTACAATTTAATTCATGACCATAGGAAGGTTGAATTTGCCCTAGACTTAATTCTCTACTGTGGCTGTGAAGGCTGGAAGCCAGAATATGGTGGTTTTTCTTACATTGCCAAAGGTGAAGATGAAGAGCTGCTAACGGCGAATCCAGGAAACAATTATTTGGTGCTGGTCTACAGAGGTAGAGAGACTCTGAAATTTGCCAAGCATATTAACTGCCAAATTAATATGCCAAAGCCTGGAACAGAAGAAAACCTTCCCAAATAGGACAGGTTTCTGGGACTTTTCATTCATCTATTATGAATGACTGCACTGGGCAAAGCTAAAAAAAACGTGACCCTTCATCAGTGCTGGGAAGTCTGGAAGAGCTAAGCCTGGAGTGAAGGAGAGCTACATGGTAGCTTGCCTGACAGTGTTCTAAAAACTGGTTGTCCTTTAATAGGACTCATAATGATTGTCCTCAACCTAGACCTTGAGCTTGGAGCTATATACTTATTTCTTTCCATTCCATTTTTAAAAAGAAAAGAAAAGAAAATCAATGTAGTACACCATAACAAAATGAAGGACAAAAACCACATGATCATTTCAATTGATACAGAAAAAGGCATTTTATAAAATTCAACATCTTTTCATAATAAAAAAAAAACACTCAACAAACTAGAAACAGAAAGAAATTACCTCAAAATAATAATGGATATATATGAAAAGCCCACAGTGAACACCGTATTCAATGGTGAAAAACCGAAACCTTTCCTCTAAGATCAGAAACAAGGCAAGGAGGCCTACTCTTTTTCTGTGTGTTTATTATACTTTAAGTTTTGGGGTACATGTGCAGAACATGCAGGTTTGTTACATAGGTATACACGTGCCATGGTGGTTGGCTGCAGCCATCACCCCATCATCTACGTTAGGTATTTCTCCTAATGCTATCCCCTCCCCTCCCCCCACCCCCTGACAGGCCCTGGTGTATGATGTTTCCCTTGCTATACCCATGTGTTTTCATTGCTCAGCTCCCACTTATGAGTGAGCACATGTGGTGTTTGGTTTTCTGTTCCTGTGTTAGTTTACTGAGAATGATGGTTTCCAGCTTCATTCATGTCCCTACAAAGAACATGAACTCATCGTTTTTTATGGCTGCATAGTATTCCATGGTGTATATGTGCCACATTTTCCTATCCAGTCTATCATTGATGGGCATTTGGGTTGGTTCCAAGTCTTTGCTACTGTGAACAGTGCTGCAGTAAACATACATGTGCATGTGTCTTTATAATAGAACGATTTATAATTCTTTGGGTATATACCCAGTAAAGGGGTTGTTGCGTCAAATGGTATTTCTAGTTCTAGATCCTTGAGGAATCCTTACACTGTCTTCCACAATGGTTGAATTAATTTACACTGTCACCAACAGTGTAAAAGCTTTCCTATTTCTCCATATCCTCTCCAGCGTCTGTTGTCTCCCGACTTTTTAATGATCACTGTTCATTCTAACTGGTGTGAGATGGTATCTCATTGTGGTTTTGATTTGCATTTCTCTAATGACCAGTGATGATCAGCTTTTTTCCATATGTTTGTTGGCTGCACAAATGTCTCCTTTTGAGAAGTGTCTGTTCATGTCCTTCACCCACGTTTTCATAGTTTTTTTTTCCTGTAAATTTGTTTAAGTTCTTTGTAGATTCTGGATATTAGCCCTTTGTCAGATGGGTAGCTTGCAAAAATTTTATCCCATTCTGGAGGTTGCCTGTTCACTCTGATGATAGTTTCTTTTGCTGGGCAGAAGCTCTTTAGTTTCATTAGATCCCATTTGCCTATTTTGGCTTTTGTTGCCATTGCTTTTGGTGTTTTAGTCATGAGGTCTTTGACTTCATGCCTCTGTCCTGGATGGTATTGCCTAGGTTTTCTTCCAGGGTTTTTATGGTTTTAGGTCTTATGTGTAAATCTTTAATCCACCTTGAGTTAATTTTTGTATAAGGTGTAAGGAAGGGGTCCAGTTTCAGCTTTCTGCACATGGCTAGCCAGTTTTCCCAACATCATTTATTAAATAGGGAATTCTTTCCCCCATTGCTTGTTTTTGTCAGGTTTGTCAAAGATCAGCTGGTTGTAGGTGTGTGCCATTATTTCTGAGGCCTCTGTTCCGTTCCATTTGTCTGTATCCCTGTTTTGGTACGAGTACTATGCTGTTTTGATTACTGTAGCCTTGTAGTATTGCTCGAAGTCAGGTAGTGAGATGCCTCCAGTTTTGGGTTTTTCGTTTGTTTGTTTTGATTAGAATTATCTTGGCTATGTGGGCTCTTTTTTGGTTCCATATGAAATTTAAGGTGGTTTTTTCCAATTCTGTGAAGAAAGTCAGTGGTAGCTTGATGGGGATAACATTGAATCTATAGATTACATTGGGCAGTATGGCCATTTTGCTTGATATTGATTCTTCCTAACCATGAGCATGGAATGTTTTTCCATTTGTTTGTGTCCTCTCTTATTTTCTTGAGCAGTGGTATGTAGTTCTCCTTGAAGAGGTCCTTCATTAGAGATACCTACTTGTACCAACTCATTCAACATAGTACTGAATGTCCTAGCCAGAGCAAGTAAGCAAGAAAAAAAAAAAATCCACATTGGAAAGGAAGAAGTAATTTCTATTCATAGATGATATGATCTTATATGAAGAAAATCCTAAAGATTTCACACACAAAAAAACCTGTTATAATGACTCAATGTATTCAGAAAATTTTCAGGACATAAAATCACATGCAAAAGTCAGTTGTGTTTCTGCACATTAATGAATTACCAGAAAAAGAAATTTAAAAAATAATCCTATTTATAATAGCATCAAAAACAATAAAGTATTTAGGAATAAATTTTACCAAGGAAATGAAAGCTACACTGAAAACCACAAAATGTTGCTGAAGTAAATTAAAGAAGAAACAAATGAATGTAAAGACATCCATGTTCATGGATAGGAAGATTTATGTTGTTGAAATGTTCATACTATCTGATAAGGTTTGGATTCGTGTCTTTGCCCAAATCTCATGTCGAATTGTAATGCCCAATGTTGGAGGTGTGGCATTGTGGGAGGTGATTGGATCATGGGGTCTGTTTCTCATGAATGGTTTAGCACCATTTCTCTTGGTACTGTCTTCACAATAGTGAGTTGATTCTCAGGAGATCTGGTTGTTTAAAAGTGTGTAGCACCTCCACTGTCTTGCTTCTGAGCTCCTACCATCTTAGATGCCTTGCTCCCCCATTCCCTTCCACCATGATTGTAAGCGTTCTAAGGCCTCCCCAGAAGCAGAAGCTATTATGCTTCCTGTGTAGCCTGCAGAACTGTGAGCCAGTTAAGCCTCTTTTCTTTATAAATTATCCAGTCTCAGATTTTTCTTTATAGCAATGTGAGAATGCCCTAATACACTAAAGCAATCTACAGATTCCATGTAATCCTTATCAAAATCCCAACGGCATTTTTGAAGAAACATTTTTAAAAATCGACAAAATCTGAAAGAACCCCAAATAGCCAAAGCAATCTTATAGGGAAAAAAAAGCTGGAGGTCTTACACATTCTGATTTCAAAACATATTGCAAAGCTATAGTGATCAAAACAGTATGATACTGGCATAAAGACAGAATAGAGTCCAGAAATAAACCCTCACATATATTGTCAAATAATCTTTGACAAGGCTACACAGCAGGGGAAAAGATAATTTCCTCAACAAATATTGTTGGGAAAACAGGATATCCACATGCAAAAGAATGAATTTCAGCTCTTACCTTATGCCACATACAGAAATTACCTCAAAATGGACTAAATCCTAAATGTAAGATCCCAAACTGTAGAACTCTGAAAGGTAAAGGAGAAAAGTTTAATGGCACTGGTATTAGCAATGATTTCTTGACTATGACACCAAAAGCGTAGACAACAAAAGTAGAAAACAGACAAATGGAACTATGTCAAACATAAAAACTGTGTGACAAATGAAACAATCAACATAGTGAAAAGGCAACCCACAGAATGAAAGAAAATACTTGCAAATTGCTTATCTGATAACACATTAATATTCAGAATGTATAAAGAACTCCTACAACTCAACAAAAACAAAAAAACAAATAGGCTGATTATAAACTAGGTAAAGGACTTTAATAGACATTTCTCCAAAGAAGATATACGAATTGCCCACAAACATATGAAAAGATCTTCAACAGCACCATTAATCACCAGGGAAATATAAATAAAAACTGCAATGGGATATCACCTCACACCCATTAGGATGATCACTACACAAAATTAAAAATAAACAAACTAAAAACCAGAAACAAAAGCAAGTTTTCCTGAGGATATGGAGAAATTGGAAACCTTCTGCATTGCTGCTGGGGATAAAAACAGTGAATGTCTTCGTCCATTTTGTGTGGACTCAGGAATACCTGAGGTTGGGTAATTTATAAAGAGAAAAGGTTTATTTGATTCACAATTCTGGATGGCTGGAAAGTGCAAGGTTGGGCACCTGCGTCTGCTGAGGGCCTCAGGATGCATCTACCTCAACTGCCGAAGTTGAAGAACAGTCAGCATGTGCAGAGATCACATGGTGAGGGAGGAAGCAAGAGGGCAAATGACAGCAAGCCATTCATGACGGATCTGCCTCCACCACCCAAACCCTTTTCACTAGCCCTGCCTCCCAACACGACCACATTGAGGATTAAATTTCAACACGATATTTGATGGGAACAAACAAACCATATCCAAACCATAGCAGCGTAGCTGCTATGGAAAACAGTATGGAGATTCCTCAAACAATTAAAAATGGAATTAATATACAATCCAGCAATCTCAATTCTGGTTGTATATCCTAAAGAACTGAACACAGATCTCGAAGAGCTAACTGCACACTCACGTTCATAGTAGCACTATTCACAAAAGTCAAGAGGTAGAAGCAGCCTAAACGTCCACCAATGGATGGTCGGATGGATGGATGAACAAAACGTCGTGCATACATACATAACAACAGAATATTATTCTACCTTCACAAAGAAGAAAATTCGGTCAGGGATGAACCTTGAGGATGGTACACTAAGTGAAAGAAGCCAGTCACAAAAAGAAAAATGCTATAGGATTCCATTTATATGAGGTATCGAAAGTAGTCAAACTTTTTGGGTCTTTTTTTTTTTTTTTTTTTTTTGAGATGGAGTCTCGCTCTGTAGCCCAGGCTGGAGTGCAGTGGCGCCATCTCGGCTCATTGCAACCTCCACCTCCCTGGTCCCTGTTCAAGCAATTCTCCTACCTCAGCCTCCCAAGTAGCTGGGATTACAGGCACGAGCCACAGTGCCCAGCTAATTTTTATATTTTTTAGTAGAGATGGGGTTTCACCATGTTGGCCAGTCTGGTCTTGAACTTCTGACCTCGTGATTCGCCCACCTCGGCCTCCCAAAGTGCTGGGATTACAGGCGGGAGCCACCACACGCGGTCGAAAGTAGTCAAACTTTTTAAAAACCAAGTAAAGTAATGGTTGCCAGGGGCTGGGAAAAGGGGAAAGGAGAGTTTTTCTTCAATGGGTCTAGCGTTTCAGTTTTACAAGAGGAAAATTTCTAGAACTCTGATGCACACAAGGTACTTACAGTGAACACTACTGAACTGTGTGCCTAGAAATGGTTAAGGTGGCAAAATTTATGTTATATGTTTTTGTCCACAATTTTTTTTTTTTTTTTCCTTTGAGACGGAGTCTTGCTCTATCGCCAGGCTGGAGTGCAGTGGTGCAATCTCGGCTCACTGTAACCTCCACCTCCTGGGTTCAAGCGATTCTTCCGCCTCAGCCTTCCAAGTAGCTGGGACCACACGCATGTGCCACCATGTCCGGCTATTTTTTGTATTTTTAGTAGAGACGGGGTTTCACCATGTTGGCTAGGCTGGTCTCGACCTCTTGACCTCGTGATCCACCCGCCTCGGCCTCCCAAAGTGCTGGGATTACAGGCGTGAGCCACCGCTCCCGGCCTTGTCCACAATTTTTAAGAAAGAAGTTCTATGATGACGTAGACCATTACCGTATCTCCAGAGTCTAACACAGGTCTGGCACATAATAGGTGTGAACTATATACTTGCTAAATGAAGAAATTCATAACTATAAAGCCTATGGTCTTCATTATTGTGGAATATTCTCTTTCTAAAATAGTAATAACCATCCTACATATATAAATTGTTATTTATAGGGTGAGAGAGGAAACAGGGTACTGGAAACAATGTATGGAATTTAGACTAATTGGAATGTACCTTCCTTTGCTTTTGATTTAGATTCCTTTGTTTTAGATTTGATTTTAGAACCATGTAAACATTTTACATAATAATTATAAATCAATATTAAATAAAACAGTTAAAAGCAATCCACAAAAATAAAAAGGAAACAAATGAAACTATAACTCCATTGAGTTATGGCTTAATATCACATGGAAAGAAATTATTTCCAATGAATTTAGATTCATCGTATACCCTATACAGATGTATAAGTACATTATTTAAATGAGTATGGATAAAAAGCTTTGCAAACATATCTTTAACTCCTTTTAGTAATCATATTGTGAATGTTTATATACCAATATTATTATCATTACTAGAGACAGGGTCTCACTCTGTCACGCAGGCTGGAGTGCAGTGCCTCAGTCACGGCTCACTGCAGCCTAAACCTCAGGCGATTCTCCCACCTCAGACTCCCACGTAAGTGGCACCACAGGTGTGCACCACCATGCCTAGTTAATTTTTGTATTTTTTGTGGAGATGTGGTCTCACCATGTTGCCCAGGCTGGTCTTGAACTCCTGGGCTCAAGTGATCTGCCTGCTTCAGTCTCCCAAAATGCTGGGATTATAGGTGTGAGCCACTGCACCCAGTTTTATACCAATATTATTAATGATATTACCAATAATAATATTACTGGTATTATTTCAATGCTATCATGAATATTAGGAATGTTTATATTGTGTCATTAGGAGCCAAGGTTTCTAGCATAAGAGAGTGAGAAATATAAAAATTTAAAACTTGAGCATAAACCCTTTAAGACTAAATTTGGATTGGAAATATTAGAATAACCTCATGATGTACTTTCTTTAAGAAATGATTTCCTGGCTCTAACATTTGAAAAATAGTAAAAGTCATGTTAACCCAGAAGCAAGGAGCCTCTACATGAAAAGGAAACAGAGCTGCCTCCATATATGCTGCCTCCAGACCTGAGCAAGCATGCCCAGAGGCTGGGACATCCTGGCATCCCAGAAAGCAAGGGGAACAGCAGCAATGACTGTGCATCTCAGGAAGGGCAGACACCTGCTCAAAGGGGTTCCTCAGGCCAAAATGTGACCATTGGACACTAAAAAGAATAACTGCTTTAAAAAAGAATATCCACAAAGGATTGAAACATATTTAATATGTCTATATTTGTGACATCCTAATAATCCTAAAACAAACGAGCAAAACCACAATTCATCATTTATCTTTGGATAGTGCTAAGAAACCAATACTGTTTCTTTCTGAAACTTGTAAATAAAATTCAACATGAGATTTGGACAGGGTCAAATAGCCAAACTGTATCATTAATCTTCAAAACAGGATGGTTATTACTATTTTAGAAAGAGAATATTCCACTATAATGAAGACCATAGGCTTTTTAGTTATGAATTCCTTCATTCAGCAAGTATTTAGTTCACACCTATTATGTGCCAGACCTGTGTTAGACTCTGGAGATATGGTAATGGTCTATGTTATCATAGAACTTCTTTTTTAAAAATTGTGGACAAAAACATATAACGTTAATTTTGCCGCCTTAACCATTTCTAGGCTCGCAGTTCAGTAGTGTTCAGTGTAAGTACCTTGTGTGCATCAGAGTTCTAGAAATTTTCATCTTGTAAAACTGAAACACTAGACCCACTGAAGAAAAACTCTCCTTTCCCCCTTTTCCCAGCCCCTGGCAACCATTATTTTACTTTTTTTAAAAAGTTTGACTACTTTCAATACCTCATATAAATGGAATCCTATGGCATTTTTCTTTTTAAATGTTTAAAAATATTCACTGTTTTTATTCCCAGCAGCAGTACAGAAGGTTTTCAATTTCTCCATATCCTCAGCAAAACTTTTTCTGTTTTTTTTTTTAGTATGTTTGTTTATTTTTAATTTTGTATAGTGATCATCCTAATGGGTGTGAGGTGATATCCCACTGTGGTTTTGATTTGCATTTCCCTGGTGATTAATGATGCTTGTGAGCAATTTGTATATCATATGTTTGTGAGCAATTTGTATATCTTCTTTGGAGAAATGTCTATTAAAGTCCTTTAGTTTATAATCAGCCTATTAGTTTTTTGTTTTTGTTGAGTTGGAGTTCTTTATACATTCTGAATATTAATGTGTTATCAGATAAGCAATTTGCAAGTATTTTCTTTCATTCTGTGGGTTGCCTTTTCACTATGTTGATTGTTTCCTTTGTCACACAGTTTTTATGTTTGACATAGTCCCATTTGTCTATTTTCTACTTTTGTTGTCTACGCTTTTGGTGTCATAGTCAAGAAATCATTGCTAATACCAGTGCCATTAAACTTTTTTCCTTTCCCTTTCAGTGTTTTACAGTTTGGGATCTTACATTTAGGATTTAGTCCATTTTGAGGTAATTTCTGTATGTGGCATAAGGTAAGAGCTGAAATTCATTCTTTTGCATGTGGATATCCTGTTTTCCCAACAATATTTGTTGAGGAAATTATCTTTTCCCTGCTGTGTAGCCCTGTCAAAGATTATTTGACAATATATGCGAGGGTTTATTTCTGGACTCTATTCTGTCTTTATGCCAGTATCATACTGTTTTGATCACTATAGCTTTGCAATATGTTTTGAAATCAGAATGTGTAAGGCCTCCAGCTTTTTTTTCCCTATAAGATTGCTTTGGCTATTTGGGGTCCTTTCAGATTTTAAAGATGGACCTGTAGGTAGAATCAGATGTCACTCCTTTGATCATGTTACCTTTTACAGCAAAGAGGGATCATCAAGGGTGGGTCTGATCTATTCAGATGAGCCCTTTGAAGCCTGGAGTTTGATGCACTCCGCTGCTGTGTATCTTCACAACAGCAAGCCCAGTCAGCTCTTCATATCCATGCTTCCAAATGCATGGATTAAACCGACTGCTTACCAAAAATACAGTATTTGTGGAATGCAGAACCCACGGATCTGGAGAATGGATGCCACCTCTTCCTACCCACAGGTTCTGCATGACAGACTGCAGGTCGGGAGAACCTGCTGATTTTGCTATCTGCACAGGTGTCAGGACCAATACCTCATAGATACTGACTGAGACAGGATGCATCTATGTTGTGATTTGCTGAAGAAGCTGAGAAACCTCTAGGAGGAGGCAGGGACTCTTGGCTAATGGCCAAAAAGGAATTGATTGCTGCCAACTACTTAATGAGTTTGGAAGAGGATTTCAAGTTGCACATGAGAATGTAGCTGACTAGCACCTTGACTTTAGCCTCCTAAGATCATGAGCAGAAAATCTGCCAGGCAGTGCTGGCATCTGACCTACAGAACTGTGAGCAAAAGGCAGGCATTGTTTTCGGCCACTTAGTTTGTGGTCGTTTTGAAACCTGACCAATTGTCCCATAAAACTGATGTTTATCATCTCTTCTGAATATACATAGAAATTGAGCCTCTCAGCCTTAAAATTTGAGAAAGCTATATTTGTCTTATCTGAGTTCCTTTCTCAGGAAACTGATCATCAGTACTCCCAAGGAGCTGAAACTTACAAGTTCACAGCCTCTGGACAATGAGAGTCCTCATGATTACCTGACCTGACCCCTTACCCCCTCACCCCTCATGATTGCCTGACTACCACCTGCTGCCTGTTGACCAACTCTTCTCCTTCGTTCCTCCCTAATTACTGTTTTTCCACATGTAGTTACATTTTTTTCCCCCTGCTATATAAATCCCTAATTTTAGATAGTCAGAGAGGTGGACTTGAGACTGAGCTCCCATCTCCTCGGCTGTAGCACCCAATTAAAGCCTTCTTCCCTGGCAATACTGGTTGTCTTGATGATTGGCTTTCTGTGCTGTGAGCAGCAGGACCTAGACTGAACCCCTGGTGCTTTGGTAGTTGTTTGTCACACAACAATAGAAAACTAATATAGGGGGTGCAAACAAAATATGTATTTGTTTATCTGTATACACTTCTCTGTCCCCTGCTAGATTTTTTTTTTTTTTTTTTTGAGGCAGGGTCTTGCTCTCACCCAGACTGGAGTTCAGGGGTTTGATCCAGGTTCATTGCAGCCTCAATGAATCAATCAATCCTCCTACCCCAGCCTCCCAAGTAGCTGGGACTACAGGCGTGCACCACTAGGCCTGGCTAAATTGTGTATTTTTTGTAGATATGGGGTTTTGCCCAGCTTGCCAACCTGTTGCCCAGGTTGGTCTGAAACTCCTGGCCTCAAGCAATGCACCTGCCTCAGCCTCTTCGATGTGCTAGGATTATAGGCATGAGCCACCATGCCTGGCCTCCATTTCTAATAAGAGGAAATGTGCTTCACATACTGGTCAGCAATTTGGCTTTTTCACTCAATAATATAGCTTACATTTTTATATCAAAATACAGACCTACTCATTCTATTTCACATGTGTGCAGCGTTGAGTTGCATGAACCATGATGCGTGTCATCTGTCCTCCCCCGAGCAGCACTGAGGCCACTGCTGTTGTGTTGTCTGTGCACACTGCACTGCAGTGAAGCCCTTGGAAGCCATGCCTGTACTTCCTGTGTGTTTACACAGGAGGGACTCTGAAAAGGGGAGCTCCTACTGTGCTTGTCTGGTGGAAGTTGAGCTTCCTAGTTCCATTCAGTTCCTGGTATCCAGACTCGTATAATCTGCTTTGATGCCATCCACTGCTCTGTGTCTTGTGGCTCAGTGAAAAAGAAAGGGGACTCTTTAGCCAACAAGAAGAGTCAGGGCTGGCTGGGTGGAGAGCGGTGTGGGTCTTGCATACTTCCTCCTTCCAGAAGGAGGTGGCTACTGTAGAGATGGCCTGAGCAGGGTGACCAAGTTGGTGAAGGCCTCCAAAAGATTTCTAGCACATCTTGGTGTTGAACTGCTCTACTGAGGACATTACATGGGCTCAAGGCTTCAATTTCCTCCATCCAGAAAAGATGGACATCTCTAATACTAAATAAGTGTGCCTGGGATGAGCGGGGCCTCTCTAGAACCAGGGGCCGTCTGGCCAAGTGTGTTGTGACATTGAAGTGTTAATGCCCAGTGAGGGCCAAGTCAGGACAGTCACTGTAGAGCCAACAACGGTGACCTCCCCCTTCCCAAACCTCTAAGGGGCCCACTGGGTTCACATGGGCCTGCAAGTCTGCACCAACCTCGGCGATGGCCCTGGAGGCAGCCCGTGTTTCAGGGAAATGTCAGAGGCATGGTGGCTACCCGCTGTTAGAATAGAGAGGTTCTGGGAGCCTAGGTGGCTGGCGCGTCTGACAGAAGCCTGGAACCTGAGCCACTCCTTCATTTCCTGGTGGAGACCTGCCAGGCACCTTCCACTGCTAAACACTTAGCTAGGTTTTGCCTGTTTGATTGTTTAGTAGGAAAAGAGAAAAACAGACAAACATAAATAAATAAATAAATAAATACTGTCCGAGGAACTGGTTATCTGTTGGTGAGCAGAAAAAACCCTGCCCTCACTGTTTCGTTCTATGACACAGGACCTCCAGCACTTTGGGAGCTCAGGAGTTCTTGACCAGCCTAGGCAATGTGGCAAAACCCTGTCTCTACAAAAAAAAAAAAAAAAAAAAAATTAGCCAGGTGTGGTGGCATGCACCTGTGAACCCAGCTACTTAAGAGGGGGAGGCAGGAGGATCACTTGAACTTGGGAGGCAGAAGTTGCAGTGAGCAGAGATTGAGCCATTGGACTCTGGCCTGGGCGACAGAGTAAGACAACCCTGTCAAATAAAATAAAAGTAAACATACACAAAAGTAGAGGAGAAAGAATATAAAGCCCTATATATCCAACCCCTGCCATCAATAATTACCAGTGTTGGGGCTGCACCATCTTCCGCCATACGTGGCTTCAGCACAATGCCCAAATCCAAGCATGACAAGAAGGTCCCTAACCAAAATTTGCAAGAAAGGCTTGGGATTGAAACAAAACCTGATAGAAGAGCTCCAGAAATGTGTGGACACCTACAAGTACCTTTTCATTTCTCTGTGGCCAACATGAGGAACAGCAAGCTGAAGGTCATACGGAATACCTGGAAGCACGGCTGGATGTTCTTTGGCAAAAACAAGGTGATGATGGTGGTCTTGGGTCGGAGCCCATCAGGTGAGTTCAAAGATAACCTGCACCAGGACAGCAAAAGGTTGAGGGGTGAAGCAGATCTCCTGTTCTCCAACCGCAGGAGGGAGGTGGTGAATGAGTGGTTCATGGAATACACGGAAGTGGTCTACGGCCAAGCTGGTAACAAAGCAGCTTTTACCATGAGCCTGGACCCAGGGCCCCTAGAGCAGTTCCGCACTCCATGAAGCCAGCTGAGGACAGCCAGGTCTGCCCACCGCCTTTGAGAGAAGTGTGGTTACCCTGCTGTCTGACCATGAGGTGTGCAAGGAGGGCGATGTGCTGGCGCCGGAGCAGGCTCATGTTCTGAGTCTCTCTGGGTATGAGATGGCTGAATTTAAGGTGACCATCAAATACATGTGGATGCACAGTCGGGAAGGGTCCCGCAGATGGAAGAAGACCTGCCAGAGAGCGTGTCCAACTCAGCAGAAGAATCAGAGTCAGGCGATGATGACCGAAAGGGACTCAGGACTGAAGGTCTCCTGGAAACTTCTGGATCTCACTGGAACACACAGGACTACTGACACCCCTCTAGAGAGAGCAGCTATTTATTTGGCTGTCGATAGGAAGTGATGAGCACTGACTGTTCCTATAAAGAATAAAGCTTTGCAGGATGTCAAATAAAATTTAAAAAAATAATTACCAATGTTGTTCAGTTTTGCTTCATATATTATCTGCCTCCCAGCTTTTGTCTATTGCTTTGCTAGAGTATTTAAAGGAAATCCCAGAACACAGCACATCATTTTATCTGTAAATGATTCTTTGTATTCCACCAACATAAGGACATTTAATTAATTAATTTATTTATTTAGTAGAGGCGGGGTCTCACTGTGACCCAGCCTGGAGCACAATGGCCACCATGGCTTGCTGCAGCCTCAGCCCCCGAGTAGCTGGGACTGCAGGCAGCAGCACTGTGCCTGGCGAAGTTTTAAAATTTTCTGTAGAGGTGAGGTCTTGCTATGTTGCCCAGGCTGGTCTCGAACTCCTGGGCTCACACAATTCTCCTAAAGTGCTGGGATTACAGGCATGGACCACCTGCTCAGCCAAGAAATATTTTAAAAATTATCATGATCACGCTCAACAAAATTAACAGTACACCCTTCATATCTAACCCCTTGTCAATCTTTCAATTTCTCTTGTCTCAAAATATCGTTTACCAGGTGGTTTGTTCAAGTCAGGATTCAGACAAGGTCTTTGTGGTTGCTTCTGTTGTGTCCCCAAGTGCCTTTTGACCTGGACTCCCTCTTTGGTGACTCCCTGTCTGGTGCTGCAGCTGCTGCAGGCTGAGTGCCTCTCCTTGCCCCTCAATCAGCACCTGAAACAACACTCTGAAACTTGCACACACATAGAGTCCAGGGGTCGAGAGGTGACCCCGTCTTCTTCTGCCTTGAAGATTGGACACCTGTGTGCTGAAGCAGTCAGGCTGACCACAAAGCAAGACGCACAGGCACCCACACCAGGGCAGGTGGCGGCAGCTCAGTGCATGGATTCACAGCCAGCTGCACCTCAGTGCTTGTGCCTGCAGCTCTCCAAGGGCACCGCTTTCTGCCCCTGCCCCGCCAACTCCCACCAAGCAACGAAATGAGCAAAACCAAAACAGAACACAGCACTTCCAAGGGGCAGATCCTAATCCAGGGCAGCCTAGCTTTGCCTCTTGAGGTACAAGAGCAGGGATTGATGAGACCCCAAGGATGTGGCATCCAGCGATGGCCATCCTTTATAGGACTCACCGGTCTAAGGGAGGCAGGAGAATAGGGTCTGGAAGCAGGGAACCTAAGGCCGTGGCGGACTTTCTAGAACTAAACTGAAATAAAAACTCTAACTTTCCATGCCTAAGTAACGAAAGGACCAGAGGCTCCTCCCTTTGCATACCCTGACCTTTTCTGTGGGGCCCATGGGAAATTGGCTGTCCACAACCAATCAGACTGATTGCGCCAGATTCTTTGTTTGCATAGAAGTGCAACTTTGTAACTTCACCTTAGCCTCTCTGGCGCACTCTCTCTCTCTCTCTCTCTTTCTCATCTCTATCTCTATCTCTGCATCTCTCTTTTCCAAATGGAGTTACGCTCTTGTTGCCCATGCTGGAGTGCAATTATGCGATCTCGGCTCACCGCAACTTCTGCCTTCTGGGTTCAAGCGATTTTCCTGCCTCAGCCTCCTCAATAGGATTACAGGCATGCGCCACCACGCCCGGCTTTTTATTTTTTATTTTTTAAAATAGAGACAGGCTTTCTCCATGTTGGTCAGGCTGGTCTCCAACTCCCGACCTCAGGTGATCCGCCGGCCTCAGCCTCCCAAAGTGCTGGGATTACAGGCCTGAGCCACCGCGCCCGGCTCCACCTTAGCCTCTTAACCTTAGCTTTTCACAACCAATCAGATGTTTGCACAGGAGTGTGACCTTTGTAACTCCACTTCAGCCTCTGGGTTGGCTGCTTTCTGCAACCAATCAAACTGACTGCGGGCCACCACTTTATTCACATGAGGGAAGCACTGGGTGGCCAATGGGAAACCTCTAGCCGGGTATTTGGACCGAGAAGATTCTGTATCGTAGACCTTGAGCGTGCTCAGGCCGCTCCCACACTGTGGAGTGTACTTTTTCTTTCTTTGCTTCCGCCTCTCCTTGCTTAGCTGCACGTTTTGTCCAACTCTTTGTTCATGACGCCAAGAACCGACAACTTGCAGTAAGGACCCTCTACCGAAACACAAACTCTTCCCTTGTATGAGCTCATTTGATGTTCACCATCTACAAGGTCAGGGCCAGTGTTAGATATAGCGAGTTTCTCTTCAAAGAATCAGTATGTCAGTATGTTCAGCTCCCTTATTCTTTAATTCTCCATTGTAAACTTTAACTTCCTTGTGGTTTCAGTGAACCACCTTTTCCGCCAGTTCTAATCAGTAGTTCACATCTGTTCTTCCGGTCCCCTGCTGTGTCCCGACTCATCCCAGTCACCTGCTCCAGTCATCTGCTCCAGTCACCTGCTCTGGTCACCTGCTTTGACCTAGGTCACCCCTGGCTATGTGCTATGACCTGTCCCGTAACTGTCCTTCCCAACAAACTAACCATCCCACCACTCCGGCTGGTACCCCTGCTCCCTTTAAGATAGCCAGTTGGAATTATCCAGTAGGGAAATGACACTGCCATAGGGGTTACGTCAGTCAGGAATAAGAAGCCCTTACCTCCCTTGTTCAGGTGTGCACTCACCATTGCTCCATCTGTGAGCTGCACCCCTTCTATAGAAGTAAATTGCCTTGCTGAGGAAATTTATATTCGAGTGCTACTTCTTTTGTGGCACCGAAAATTTACATATAACAGCTAGTTTGAACCCTACTTTTCAGATGAGGAAACTGAGGCACAGAGAGGTAAGTTACCAAAGTCTGGTGGACAGACCCTTAAACCCAGGCAGCCCTGCGGCAGCGCCCTTTCCTTGGCGCGGGGAAGAGCTGGGATATATATGAGCTCCCCGGGAAGCCCCCAGGAGAAACAGGATGGACTGGTTTTAGGAGGATCGAGAGGGCAGAGGTTGAGGGTGAGAGGATGAAGGCCAGGGGCGCAGCAGGCGAGCTCTGGCGCTGGAGCCAAGGTATGGGAGCTCGGGCAACCGGAGCTGCGACGGGGACCGGCCTCCCCAGCCGGCCCTCCTCCCCACCTGAGCTGTCCATTGGGAGCGGTCTCCACGGCTCCCCCTCCAGCTCCGACCCCCCCAAAAGCAGGACGAGGCTGAGCTCGGAGTGCTCGGCCGCCCCCCACAACCCGCTTCGAGCGCAGACTCCCCAAGCCAGTCGTTTCCTCCTGCTGTCCTCCCGCAGAGGGGTCGCCATTCCTAATTTTGCCTGCGCTGCGAAAGCAGGCTGTTCTCTGCTCCGTCCGCCCCGCATGGACTCGCCCCCAGCGCCTACTCCCACGGCGGCCGCAGCCTCGGCCCCACAGCCACCGCAGTTGTCCAGATCCGGATTCCTCCTAGGCCCGCACCTCCTGGTGCTGCCTGGGAGCTCCGGAGATGCGCGCCTCAGGACCCCTGAAACACTGGCGGGCGGGGACCTCCAGCGCTGCAGCCGCTGCCAGGAGGCCCAGTCAGGGTGGCAACGCTTCGCTTCTGCCCTGGCTTCTCCTCTCCGAGCGCGGAGGGGAAGGTGCCGGCCCCCCCACTCCCGGTGGCACGGGACTCCGCGCACGCACGCCGGGACTCACGCCTCGAAAGGAGGCTCCGGGGCCGTCCCGCTCCTCTGGGTATTTTCTGGCACGGAGAGTGCGGGGCGAGCGGTCGCGCGAACGCGCTTGGAAGGGGGCGCCGGGGTTGGAGCCGCTCTACCTGGGCGGGAGCTGCCAGGGCCCCCCGGGGCTTCGTTTGCGACCCACCCGGAGCTCAGAGGCGGGACTGGAGGCTGTGCAGACCGCGCCGGGCCCGCGAGCCTGTGTGCGGTGACGCGCATCTGGGCCAAGTCATTGGAAGCTGCAGATGCCAACTCTAACACGGAGGAGAGGCGGGGAAGGCCTAGAGAAGGGCTGCGATGAAATCAGGAGAAACCGCATTTGTCAGCCTGCACCGTGTCCACAGGCGCCACTTAGGATGCGCAAAAAAAAAAAAAAAAAATCCCCAAACCACAAAAACCAGAAAGCGCCACTCGGCGAACAGTGTTCGGCGTAGCCTTGTTCCCGCGTCAGGGTCCCCCACAGTCGGGGCACACAAGCGGAGCCCACCGCAGGGACACAGGCGGTTCCCGCCCCCCCCAAGAGCCGTGACCCGGAGGGGCCCGACGCCTGCCCACGGCGGACTGGCTCATCTTTGGCCGAGCATGGCTGAGTCAGTTTCCCCGGCACAGGCTGCTTGCCTGGTACTGACTCCTTTCCCAGCGACTCCCGAGGGGCGGCCTCCCCCTTGTTCGGAGCCGGCGTCCCCAGGAGCGTGCCCTGGCCCTCCGTGTGGTCCGCTCATTCCCGCGGCCAGGCCGACTCCGCCGAAGGCCTGTGCAGACGGCCTCGGCCCGGCGAGCTGGTATTCACAGAGCAAAACGGTATTTGAATATTCATTGTGCGCATGCAGCATTTTCCAGAGAACACACAAAGATCTCTCACCACAATTATCTTGCCCCAGCTTTAAAATATTAGCTGTCACTTCTTTCACGGATCTTGTGAGAAAGGAAAGTCTCTTTTCTTTAACTCTTTTTCCCTTGAACGCAATTACCACCTCATTCATGGCTCTTTGTTGCCACCTAATCTTGCGATTATGCCCGTGACATGACCACAAAGCAGCGTGACTGACGTACCTGACAGCTCTGGCTGGTGACGCGGTGGCCACAGTGAGAGGCGGTCTTTGTGGAATGAGTCCCACCGCCGCCCGCCTCGCAGGGAAGTCGGGGCAGGAAGGTGCAGCTAGAGACGCCCGGGGACCGTCCCCACCCGCAGGGACGCTTGCTTTTAACTCGAGAGCCCTGCGCACTGAGGAGCAAGGCCGCCGGGGTACACCTACCTGATTCCCCCCATTGTTGCCTGAACATAAAGCATCTGCACCCCTCATTTGGTTTGTCACTGTATAGTAAAGCAGCCAGGTCTGGAGATCTGGGTCCCACAGTGGAGGCCCTAGGCGTCTTTCCCCAGGCCCTCCCCACGACCGCCCCAGCCTGGTACCAATGCAAGCCCTGTGCAGGCACAACACGTGCAGACATGCCAAGTGCAGACACGACACGTGCTGGCAGCAGATCCACTCAATTGTACATGCACTGGGCCCCATGAAGACCTCACAGTTTTGATTCCAGCTTAGCACATGGGAACTTACCCTGGGATCAGCCATTCGGAGAGCTTCACCAGCTTCTGGTGCCGTGGGTTGGTTATATTCTCTGACTTGTGGTCTCTCCCCCCACCTTTTCTTTTCAGACCTCAGAAATAATACATACTATTCAAAAATTAAACGTGACAGAAAGACATAACGTGATCAATAAACATCCTGTCATCCGCCTTCTCTAAGGCACCTTCTCTGCCCGAAGCATGCTCCCTGAAGTGTTCTCTGTGCACTTATATCCGACATGAGTAATTTAACTTACAGAAAAGGAGCACACTATACATACTATTTACACCTTATTTCTTTTATCCTCTGAGTCATCTTTGCATGATTAACATTTTTTAGTAACTGATCTTTAATCAGCTTTAGGGGTAGCCTCAGGCTTAAGCTCTGGAAGGGAACTGGCCTATCACCCTCCTTACTGTCCAAGAAAACAATGGCTTTCTTCATGGTCTAAAGATCTAAATAACTGAAAACATGTAAAACCTTTTAGGTGGCTTAAGATTGCCATTAAACTAACAGAAAGAAGGAAAACCAAACATTTGCTGTGCAATACAGCAACCAGAGCCACACCAGTGAAGGTATCCAAGCAGCAGGGCAGGTGCTGGACAGCAGCCCTGAGCAAAAAATGACCAGAGAAACCTGTCCAGGTCTCCTTCTCACAGAGGACCTCCAGGGTGACCAGCCCAGAAGGTAACTAAACTGCTTTGCCTGCTCAGCCTCCTTTTCCTCATGGTGTTCACCAAATTAGAACACACTTTGTGTGCACAGCTGACATTCCCATGTGAAGCTACCTGGTTAATTCTGAGAACTCACATGCTGTGCTGTCGAGAGAAAACTTCACTTTTGTTTCTAATTGGAAATTGTTCTCCCATATTTTCTTCTGGGACTCTTAGTTTTATTTCTAACATGTGATTCACCTGGAAGATATTTTGGGCTAACCCATCTCTTTCTCACTGAAATGTTGCCATTTACCATCTACTAAGTTTCTGTGTATATTTGGATCTTTCTGGATTACATTCTGTTTCACTGATCTTTTTGTAAGCCAGTCTCACCGAGGCTGCTTTAATTACTGTTAGGATTGGATGTGGCCCCACGAGTTTCCACTGAGAGAAGACCTGGGATTCCAGCAGGCAGAGGCTAATATACAAGCTTACTTGTTGCTATGTCCCTTCCTAATAGCTTCCCTCCTGAATTAAACCCAACTGCCAAACATGGCAGAAATGGACCACCAGCAGTTGACACATGTGAATCCTGAGGACTGGTCCCTGCCACAGAGAAAGCCTAGGACGAGGCAGAGGCTCCCACCATCTCTCCGAGGGAGCACACATTTCCTCACCGATGTCAGGACCAGGAGGCTGACAATGACATCCTGTGTGGTGTGCCTGGGAGAATCAGACCCATCACTCTCCCTATGTAGCACATCCTGGCTGTCCTGATGGCACTGCCGTGCCAACCTAAGTACCACTTTTCTACTTGAACCAACACCTTGTAGGTGTCATTATTGGAAAGGCATTAAATGTAGAAATTGGTTTTTAGGGAGAATTGACAGCTTTAGTTATTGTAACTTATATTTTAACACAAAATATGCATTACTGATATTCACATTCCCAAGGTAAAATCAGGCTAATGGGTAAAGAAGAGTTTGGGACTTGCTACTCAAAATCTATGCAACTTTGTAACATCAAGAAGAACTGGGCCAGAGGGGTGGCTCGTGCCTGTAATCTCAGCACTTTGGGAGGCTGAGGTGGAAGGATTCTTTGAGTCGAGGGGTTTGAGACCAGCCTGGGCAACATAGCAAGACCCCATCTCTACAAAAATACAAAAATCAGCTGGTATGGTGGCACACCCCAGCTACTCAAGAGGCTGAGGAGGGAGGACTGCTTCAGCCCAGGAGTTCAAGGTCACAGTGAGCTATGATCATGCCACCACACTCCAGCCTAGGTCACAAAGTGAAACCTGTCTCTTAAAAAAAATTGCCATAACAAACCTCAGAAAATTCTGGCACAGTTAAAAAGACATGTAAAATCCTAATATAGATATATGCTAAATGTAGGAATTAATCTAAAAGGAGAAGCTGGCTGATGGAAGGGGCTCTCAGGAAGAATAAGGCAAGCGCAGAGGTACCGTGGCCGACAGGCCACGCTCAGACCTAGTGACAGCAGGGACGGGCAGCTGGGCCACTACCTGTGTCTGGGAGAATTCCTAACAAGCCACTGAAACAGTGTGGGAAGCTGGGCACCTGCAGAGTTCCCCCTCTGCTGGGGCAAATGCTGCCTGGACAGCTGCAACCCCAGCCCCATCCCCCACTCATGGGTGCTGTTCATGCCATGGAAGAAGGTCCCCCAGTGCAGTCGGGCAAGTCACCCCTACTCGTCTCCTGTGTGCTCCAGGGGGACTGACAGTGTTCTTTGCATACGCTTCACACATTTCTAAGCTTATTTCTGCTGTTTTGTCTTCCACTGTTTTCTGATTGTTCTTTATTTTCTTATTTATAGGAAGACCATTGATTTGCATATATCGATTTGGCACCATCACATTCCTAGGTACGTCTCTTACTGCGTATCATTTCCAGGAGGAATTCTCTTGGAATTCCGTATCAACAATGAAGCTGTGAATGAGATGTTGGACTCCCTCTTTCAGATCGTATGCAACTCCTCCCCACCCTCCAGGGCCGGGTGACCATCAGAGGCTCCTCCTGCCATGCAGTACGCAGATGTGGTGAACAGTCCTGGCTTGCTCCCGACTTCAGTTTTAAGCATCTCTTCACTCACATGGTGCACGTTTGGCTTGAAATATAAATGCAGTTATGTTAAACAACTGTCCACATTATCTTTACATTTCTAGAGGACTTCCTAAAGACACAGAGTCCTCCCTGGACAACCCATCCATTCTCTCACAAGGTCTGAGCCTTGCCACACGCTGGTTCTGCTTTGGGCACCAAGGCTTCAGAGGTGACTACAGCCCTGGTCCCTGCTTCACAGTACTTCTGGTTTAATGAGCACAACAGATGCTCAACAGAGAATTGTTCAGCAGTTCCTCAATAGTGGGTGGGCCATCTTCCCCAAGGACCTGGCAGGCAGAAAGGAGACATCCTCCTGCTAGGGAAGGTGTCCCAGTGGAAGACAGGAGGTGCTGGGGCCCAAGTCGGGAAGAAGCTGCCCCACTCCGGGGTAGGAGGGCGGACGTGACATGAGGAGCAAGTGAGGGGAAACGAGGCTGAAGAGACATGGGACGAGGGTGGGCGGGCTCCATCAGCAGAGCACACAGAGCTCTCCAGACGCTTCCATTAAGACAGGGCCAGGGAGACTGCTGAAGACCAACTTCCAAGACTGAAAATGTACATGTAACACAGAGACAGAGGTGGCCTCTGCAAAACTGTGATGCAGCAAGGCCTGGCCTCTGCACCCTCCCCAGATCCCCCGGCAGCCTTTCCATCCACATGGGACACATCCTGAGGACGCCCCCCGGGAGTCTGCTGAGATGACAGGTGTTCCCTGCCCTGTCTCAGTGCCTCCTACATGGCAAGGCATAAATGACTGCCTCTCCTCACACTGATTCAACAGAAGGGTGATTTTGTAAGGCAACCAAAATGTAAGCAGAATCTGGCTGCACCCAGTGGGGCCGGGGGAGTCCTTCCCCCTCTGAAGCCATACCAGGAAGAGGGTTGCCTGGCTCTCAATGACAACCTGCTCGCAAAACCTACCCTCCAGTGACATGTGCTCCTGTGCATCTTCTGGGTGGGCACAGGACACAGTAGAATGAGAACTGTCATGAACACACCAGGGAGGATTCCGGCTCCAACCGCAGCTTTGCTTGCTCAACTCCACTTTCACTCCATGCCACTCTCCCCAAAGCCCAGGGCCTCAGCTGTCAGCCTCCAGTCAGCATCCTCACTGCACCCCGCTCCCATCTCGACAAGTGACTCCCGCAAGGACCTGGTGAGTCACGTTTACTTTCATTCCCATAATCTCCCTTATAGTTCCGTAAGTTCTGACTGCTTCTACTCCTTTACACTGACATGTATTTAACTTACAGGATCTTTACCAGTGTGCCTACATTTACACTGAGGCATAAAATAAAAATGTGGTCAGGTGCAGTGGCTCACGTCTGTAATCCCAGCACTTTGGGAGGCCGAGGCGGGTGGATCACTAGTTCAGGAGTTTGAGACCAGCCTGGCCAACATGGTGAAGCCCCTCTCTACTAAAAATACAAAAATTAGCCAGGTGTGGTGGCCGGTGCCTATAATACCAGCTACTTGGGAGGCTGAGGCAGCAGAACTGCTTGAACCCAGGAGGCGGAGGTTGCAGTGAGCTGGTATCGCACCATCCTGGGCACCAAGAGCAAAACCTGATCTCAAAAAAAAAAAGTAAAATAAAAGATGGGAGCATGTGGCTGGGTGTAGTGGCTCACGCCTGTAATCCCAGCACTTTGGGAGGATGAGGTGGGCAGATCACAAAGTCAAGAAATCGAGAACATCCTGGCCAACATGGTGAAATTCCATCTCTACTAAAAATACAAAAATTAGCCGGGCGTGGTGGTGTGTGCTTGTAGGCCCAGCTACTGGGGAGGCTGAGGCGCAAGAATCACTTGAACTGGGAGGCAGAGGTTGCAGTGAGCCGAGATTGCACCACTGCACTCCAACCTGGTGACAGAGCGAGACTCCATCTCAAAAAAAAAAAAAAAAAAAAGGAAGTGTGTGTTTTATTTAAGGTTAAAAGATCAACAGTTGTTGGCTTGTCTCAATCTTGTATAAGCAACTATTTACCACGGTGGCTGAAAGAGCTGGTTACATCTGCAGTGGTGTTTCTCTTTAATTAAACACCTGTTATGTTAGTTATCTGCTGTGGAACATCCGGATTTCCACAAGTGCTAAGGCTTCAAGTGTCCGATCCCCAGACACTTGATTTTCTAGTGTCTGGGATCGGGAATCTGGGCATAGCTTAGCTGGGTCCTCTGCTCTGGGCTCTTAGGCTGCAGTCGTGATGTCACCCAGGACAGGGGTCTCATCTGGGGCCCGACTGAGGAAGGACCTACTTCCAAGTGCCTTAAGTTGGCAGCAGCAGGATCCACTTCCTTCCGGCCTGCTGGGCTGGGAGCCTCAGTTCACGGCTGGCTGCCGGTCAATTCTGGCCTCACTTGATTCCTTGTCACGACGTGGCCCTTCCTGGGATGGCAGCTTGCTTTGCTGAGGCCAGCAAGGGAGGGTCTGACAGCAAGACAAGAGTTGGAATCTTTTGTATGGTATCAGGCAGGTGAAATTTCCCTCAACGTGGAGGCGTTCTATTGATTGGAAACAAGGGCTGGAGGGAAGGAATGCACAAGTCCACGCGGGGACCACTGTGGGCCACCTTAGAAGCTGCCTAAGCATCCACATATTTCTTACTCTAATAATCCTTTTCACAAAGGAAGTATTTTTAGAATGGCATTGCTCTGAACATTTTTAAAGTTATCTGCTCATTCTATCCACGCTCAGGTAATACAGGAAACAGTATAAAAATGCAAAACAATAAACTAATCCTTATTTTAAAGAAAAATAAATTGCTATCAAACAATTTCCCCAAAAGTGGTCCTGTGGGATTTTTGGACCTAGAAGGAGGTGTGGAGCAAGGAGTCCCAAGTGTGTATGGCAGTGACACCAGACAGCGAACTGACGAGAAGCTGGGCCTGTGTTTCCGGGCTTCGCAAAGTGGCATTTTGAAATTCAATAAAAGCTAAGTAGCAAACCTAAACACTTGCCTAAAAGTTAAAGAGCAAATCACAATGCCATGTGTGTACCTACACAACAATCTTGCATGTTCTTCACATGTACCCCAAAACCTAAAATGCAATTAAAAAAAAAAAAGAGGGAGTACAATTAATCAGACACCAAGTGAATCTGCTCTGAGAGTTTAGGAAGCAACAATGTAACACCCACACATCCTAACCAAGGTGGGTATCAAAAATGTGCAGTGGCCAGGAAATGTACCTTTAAGAGAACTGACAAGTGGGTTTTCATTAATGGAAAAGACATATTTTTAAAAAGTCTAATTAGGAAGAGGCTGGGAAAATAGTTTTTCACTTTAGAGCAAGACTTTCATCAACTTTCTATAAAATAATATGTGAAATATCAAAATTTAGAAAATTAATAGTGAATTGAAGATGGGGAATGTTAAGAAACAGCAAAGAGAACAAATTCACAATTGTGAGAAACAGCCCAATGTAATTCTGCTCAGAAATCTGTGTCCCAAAAAATCTATGTATTGTATGTATAAAATTATCCCAACCTCAGTTTTATTGAAAACTAAAAAGAAATGCCCTCGTACACAGTCTCGTTTCTGGACTCATTAGATCAGTAGTGAGGCATATTAATCATCACTGAGCTCTACAGAACTTTAGGTTTTGCCTGGAAAATGTCTTACCTGCTTGAGAAGAGAAGCACCCTTACTCCTATGGACTCCAGTAAGCTAAGCGGGCAGGACACATTAACTTGCGATCTTAGGGTTGCTTTACGACCAAACACAAACTTTTAAAAGCAGCCATATACTAATACTACATTTTCTCTATGCTAAGAACAGTTTCTACCATCTGTGAGTGGGTACCCAAGTCAGAAAAAACCAAGGTTTGAATCCCAGCTCAAACTTTTTAGCTGTGTGACTTTTAGTTTATCACTTAACCCCCTGAGCCTGACTTTATTTACGTAATACAAGTATCAACTCCGTGGGCCAGACCAGCCCCAGCCCCAGCCCCAGTCTCCTATAAATCCGTCTGTCTGTCCACAGATGCCACTGTGGAGAGACGATCATAGGAGAAAGGGGCTCTGTCCCTCCTCTCCACTCTCAGGTCCCTCCACCATAAAAAGCCCAATCTCTATAAAGCTGTTGAGAATTGGTACCACAGCACGCACACAGCACTTAGGACACTGCTTGGCACATAGGAGGTACTCAGTAAACATTTAGCTGTTTTACTACTAGAAAATACGTCCTGGAGACATGTAAGAAACCGGTAAGAAATCTTGAGGCAAGGGTAGAGGCCCTCCTGAGAACATGGTGTTTACTGGGAATGGGGAGAAACAGCTGGGCATCTGCAGGAGGGCGGTGAGCAGACAGCCTTCCAGAACAGGAGAGTGTGGCAAACGCATCGGAGCCGCTGGGCAGTCAGTTGCACTCCTGCAGGATACACAAGGCTGTCCAGGTGCTGAAGATGCGGGTGAGCAGGGCTGACCAGTTCTCCCATCACACAGAGCTCACATTCCACGGAAGGGAGAGCAAACAAGCAGGAACAGATATGGTAGACATGAGGGCCATACCACAAAGGATGGTGTGATACGCAGAGGAGGAGCTTGCCTTGGATGTAACTTCTTTGAGCATCTGAGAAGGGGTGCCGGCCATGCCAAAGCCTGGGGAAGAACCTGAGACACCAGCACTGAGCTGGCTGGAAGAGCAGGGAGGCCATTCAGCTGGAGCTCAGGGAGGATGGCGGTGGCCGGGGGCCTCCAGACTGCAGGAAGGAGCCTGGGCTTTAGTCCACGTGCAGGCGATTATCCTCATATAGGAGCAGGGAATGTAGACTCTGGTTTACCTCTTTCAAAAGGTAACTGTCCTCTGTGGAGAGAGGGCTCTGGAGCTAAGGGCAAGCAGGTGGTCTGGTGAGGGGACGACTGCAGTGGCCTCAGAGATGACTGAGCTCAGGATACTGTGGGTAGAGCTGAGATTTGTTAGAGGCAGGCACATTTTAAGAGGGAGTGATGTGAGGGCTTGCGGGTAAGGAAATGGGTAAGTAGAATGAGGAAAGCAAGGAGAAGCCAATAAGCCAGGGAGGGAATCAGAAGTTTGAGCTGCTTACACGGTAACCAAATGGAAACATCTGGCTTGACACAGAGTCAGGAGCTCAGAGGAGAGGTGGAGACTCAGTATATCAATGTGGGAAGGGATGGGAAGGAACAAAGACAGATCTCAGCTGGAAGGCTCACTAAAGCCAAGCTTCTGCTGCAGTCTTGCCTGGGCACTGCTCTCCCACACTGGCAGCTGTCACAAAGACAGTGTAGTCTGCATTTGCTTTCGGAGTGGCGACTGGTTGCACAAATCATTTGTTCATATTCATCTGCTCTTAAAATGCCAAGCACCATGTTTCCAAATCACGGAGGCATAGGACAAACTACTGATCCATGAAAGTCACTTTTTTTAAAAAAATGTTTTATACATCTGAGCGGAGAAAGTCACTTTTAAAGAAGAGTCACCTTTGGCTGGGCACAGTGGCTCATGCCTGTAATCCCAGCACTTTGGGAGGCTGAGGTGTGGATCACTTGAGGTCAGGAGTTTGAGAACAGCCTGGCCAACATGGTGAAACCCCGTCTCTCTACTAAAAACACAAACATTAGCCGGGCATAGTAGTGGGTGCCTGTAATCCCAGGTACTTGGGAGGCTGAGACAGGAGAATCACTTGAACCCCAGGAGGAAGTCGTAGTGAGCTGAGATTGCACCACTGCACTCCAGCCTGGGTGACAGAGCTAGACTCTGTCTCAAAATAAGAACAAAAGAAAGAGTCACCTTTGCAGTTCTGTCATTTAACCCTGCTTTTTTGACCTTCTGAGTATAAACTGAAAGGCAAAGTAACAGTTGCACCAAATTGCAACTATTATGACCACTAGGAACTAACCTTGGCAAACACTTAAAAGACCATGCTGAACAGTCTTAAAAAGCAATAGCTTTTAAAACTTTTAAGGCTGAATGTAGTCAAAGAAGTACAAATTCAAGTATGAAGTCATCTCATATTTGATGTACAAAACCTAGAAGTCAAGCAGTATCAGTGAAAGTACCACCTGTTTAACTTGTGGGAAAAAAATGTTTTTACAAATTTGATTTCTAAGCAAAAATTACTCAGCAAAAGTAAAACGAGGTGGAATAAGAAAGAAGGGATCTGTTTTTCTATCAAGCTCACAATCACTGCTCTTCACCTGTAATTGGCTTAAGTCATCCTGCCAGCTTTCTACAAGTCCCCAGGTCTTCCTACTCCACATAATATCCAATTGTGATCATCCCTGAGCTACTACATAGATCTGGGATTCTGTTGCTTCAGAGTCGAAGGCAAAGAGCTGGGGCTCAGAAAGCTTCATCGGGTGACTCTCTAGTAATGGTGAGAAGAGCAATTAATAACCACATTCCTCCAGGGTAAAACCATGTCGCTGCCTCAATCTCAAGCCTGCCACAGGACGGTTCTTGGGGCCTGCTGTCTCCCTTCCTGTGTCCCACTGGAGTCTGCCTCATCTGCACCAGCTTCTGCAGCAGCTGTCCTGTCTAGCTTTACCTACAGCACATGAGCTCAAAGGAGAGGTAAAGACTCAAGATACCAACGTGGGAATCTCTCCGCTGTGTTTGCACAGACTATGAAGACCTCCCTTCTCGGTAAAACAATAACCAGCTGCTTGAAAAGTAAGTTGTCCTTTCTACTCTGGGAAACTAGCTAAAAGAAACAGAGAAAGAATTTCTTAGCAAGAGGAAACTGTGTGATGGAGGATAAAAAAATCACAGAACAGACCGAAAAGCTTGAAAATAATTAACAGAATAAAGTGATATTCTAATTTCTTTATGACAGCATAGAAAAAGACATGCTCACTGAAAAATTTCTGGATATACCACATTAAAATATATGCCATATTTATTCAGAATATCATAATCAGTACAAACAGAACTTTCTTCTCACCTGTAAAAGTTAAGTACAATACTGTAGGCTAGATACATGATATTTCAGTCAAGTCTTCAGTATTAGCTTGTAAAAACAAAAAAATTTACAATTATAGACATCCAATTTATCATACAAAATATATATACAAACGCATAATTGTAGTGTAGAAAGATAAAGTTACCAAAATACAACTTATGTGATTTACTTTACACAAAAATGTATTCCAGTTAATTTTTTCCAAGAGCTTCACCAATTAGTCGAATAGCAATACTCTTGCCTTCATCTGTTTGAATGACAAGCAAAGCTTCGAATCTGCCCATGGACTTTGGTTTGAACTGCACAGGCATGTTGATGTAATGCTGGGCTCTGGAAAGAGAGAGGCACATGACAGGGGCATGTCGTGGCAGCACCAGCAGCCCCGTCCCAGGCAGCACAGGGCCTGGCTTAGGTGTTGACGAAAGAGCTTGGTCAAGTCACATTCTGCTTAAATGTATTTATACTTTCTTTGATGCCATTATTTAATGAGAAAATGACACAAAGGAGAGAAAAATCTAAAACTGGATTAAAACAGTAGTGCATACATATACATTCCTGGCTAGCCAGTAACTATTAATATGTAAAAAGGAAATAAGAGGTCTAAACTATCATACATACAGCTTTGTATTCTGCTTGCAAAAGCTATCTACCTAAGAAAGGGGGAAATGCCCTTGTTTGACTCAGTCCAGACAGCATACTGTACTGGAAAGATTAAAACAACTTGTCCCAATCCTATCATTAATGGGCTGTGCAGATTTTGCTGTAAAATTCGTATGAAACTTTTTTTGTCTTTTGAGATGGAGTTTCACTCTTGTCGCCCAGGCTGGAGTGTAATGGCATGATCTTGGCTCACTGCAACCTCTGCCTCCCGGGTTCAAGCGATTCCCCTGCCTCAGGCTCCCAAGTAGCGGGGATTACAGGTGCCCACTACCGCACCCAGCTAATTTTTATATTTTTAGTAGAGACGCGTTTCACCATGTCGGCCAGGCTAGTCTCAAACTCCTGGCCTAAAGTGATCTGCGCCCCCTTGGCCTCCCAAAGTGCTGGGATTACAGGCGTGAACCACCACACCTGACCCGAAACTCTCATCAAAAATCCTCTAGAAACTTTACATTCAAATTACAGTATAGACAGGCAGGTAATGAATGTCCTACGGTTAAAAATAGTATTCTGGGGGGGTTTGTTTGTTCCTAAAACTATGTCCGAAGAGCTTCAAAATATGCCTGTAGTACAGTGGTGAATGAGGCTACATACACATTACACAGAGCCCATGTGATGTCATCAACCTCTAGCCTTAGCCATTTTTAAGTGAAAGTTTTGAGCTCACAGGGAAGGTACTTCACCCCTTAGTCTCCTCGCAGAGTTGTGTGTTTTAAAGCCTGGCAACCAGAAGTGATGTATGTTTCAGTTTCCAGCATCTGTCCTGAAAAACCCAGCAGTGTAGGCTCTTGGGTGCACAAGAGTACACCAGGCACGAGGTTTAGAAAACAGCTACAGTATTTCAAAGCCCTTTTCCTGTATATAACTGATAACACAAATAACATATGTTCTTAAATATATCTACACAGACTTTAGGTGTTTATGTGTATCTCTATATATTTTTATTTAAAGTCTGGGCTATTTTCCCCAAACTCATTACACTTGTTTTACCATGTCAAAGATAATATACTTAAAAAAAAAAATCAAATCTGGCCCATGGCACTAGATACAATTTTCTCTTTCATGCTGGCAGGTCAATACTTGGATAAATATGGTACAATCTGCCTATTTAAGAGGCTTTATAACTTATGAATTACTAAAAAAAAATCCCAAAACAAATCTCTGGAAGAACTCATTATTAACAAATTTCATCACAGAATATAGAATTGTTCTATATTCAGCTGAAAATGTAAAAGTGTATTGTGATAAGTCCTCTCAGCCCAGTGGGGAGGTCTAGTTCAGATCCTCTCTCTAGCTAATGATGGATTTGATTGCAAAGGCAGGCATAACAGAAACGTATCCAGGGAGCAGAGAGGCCATCAGGTTGTGCACGCTTAGCTCCCAACTCCCGACAGGCCCCATCTACACGGAAAGGGCTTAGTGGAACCTACAAATTCTAGCAACCACACTTCCTCTTTCAAAACACTCCTTTTTTAAAAAAAACAAACAAACAAAAAAACGGATTCTCGCTCTGTCACCCAGGCTGGAGTGCAGTGGCACGATCTTGGCTCACTGCAACCTCCACCTACCAGGTTCAAGTGATTCTCCTGCCTCAGCCTCCTGAGTAGCTGGGACTACAGGCATGTGCCACCATACCCAGCTAATTTTTATAGTTTTAGTAGAGACAGCGTTTCACCGTGTTGGCCAGGATGGTCTCGATCTCTTGAACTTGTGATCCGCCCGCCTTGGCCTCCCAAAGTCCTGGGATTACAGGCGTGAGCCACTGTGCCCAGCTTACTTTTTGTATTTTTAGTAGAGGCAGGGTTTCACCATGTTGGCTAGGCTGTTGAACTCCTGACCTCAGGTGATCCACCCACCTCAGCCTCCCAAAGTGTTGGGATTACAGGCGTGAGCCAACATGCCCGGCCCAAAACATTTTTTTAAAGCAACACTTTCTACAGAAAAAAGCCAGTACACTAGCACATACAAGGTACCAGCATTATCAAAGAAACTCAAAAGGTAATAAAATTTGGTTCCCACACATGGATGAAAGTCACTACAGCTCAATGATAACTCTGTTCCTTGGCTTGTCACTTTTCTAGGAACTGTCCTCCTCTCCCAAATTACATGCAGAGTCTGCCAGGATTGTGCAGCTTGCACTGTGTGAGGACATGAGGGCACAGTTGAGATGAAACCTATTAGCTACAACACCTCAACTGGGATTAGATGTGCATAAAATAATAGGTTAAGAGGAAGATGCTTTTTAGGACTAAGTAGAAACATAAACAAATTATTTTTAAAAAGATATAAGAAAGAGATGATCACTCAGAACCCTCAAAAAGAACCTTTACAAAAAAAAAACGTGTTAGCAATGTTTCCTTTTCCCTATTATGTAACTTACAATCTATCATACATTTGTGTTCGCCCACCTCTGCACTGGGCAAAACCCCTGTACCTTCTTGGGGGAACTCTTCTGCCTCCTTAAGCTGCAATCAGTTTACAGCCTATATGGCACGGCCACTTTCCTGTGCTAGTGCCGGAGCTTACAGAGAGCAGCCCCACCAGGCCTCCTGGTGGCCCTGGAAAAAGTGCCTATTTGTTAAGTAATTATCTCATGTACCCTACAGATGACTACAATCCTATTAATACTTTGGAAATGTTTAGTTAATGATGTCATAAAGCAGACAGTGATCTAACAAATGAAAAATGTGATTAAATAAAGGCTGGGAACTGCTTCTCAGGGCTTTAAAAGCACAGATCTTGTTCCACTGCCAAGGCAGGCTAACTGTTGTTCTCATCTGGCAATTATGTTTTGTGAGCCTTTGTCTAAAGTCACAGTGTCTCATGTTCGGGACAAATACAACAGCACACAATGCCATGAGTGCCTATGACTTCAGTTCTGTGGTAAGAACTGTCACTGGGGTTTCTGTAGCATCTGCCTCTACTGTCCTGCTACTTCTCCAAGGCAACACAGGTCATTCTCGGTTATAAAGGGACCTGTGTTTCCACCTTTCTTTGTGTAAAATTTACTTACAAAGTTTCCTATAACCTAGAGTTTAGTTCGTTTGGTTAAACAGATCACAGAATTAGTGCTTTATACATGATTTTCTTACTCATACTTTACCGAATTTACAATGAGCTGCTGCTATTAAAGCTACTGCTGAAATCTGTACTATTATGTATTTACAAAATAATTGAGAAGACTTTCTGGAAATTCATTATAATCAGAATAACTTGTCTGCCACTAATAAAGTATAAACTTATTTTATTCAAATTTATCTTCATTTTAAAAGACTGAAATATGTTTGAACTATGCACCTTGAGATACAATTTTAAATGCTAACTTAATTAAACTGTCCAAATTTTGCTTAATTTAAAAATATTTTCTCATGTTTTAGATTCTTTCAGATGCCATTAACATGACCCAGGCTGCACAGGAATGCAGTGCTCTAATTTATGACTCTAATTTCAAGCACTAGAGTGGCAAATCAACAAGTTCATGTCCATAAAAATGTCTTCTTTTAAATGACCAGCAAGGAACACATTTCATATCTCAAAAGTGGTTTACAGAAAACAAGCTGAAGCTAAGCAAAATGTCATCTCATTTATAAAATTTGAGTTTCTCATTAAAAATGTTTTAGGCATCTTTCAAAAACCCCTTATCTGATTTCCACTCGGTTGGTCTTGTCCCTACACTCCATATCAGAAATAGACTATGCCATCTGTAGCATTATTGTGATGAAATAGGTTTAGGTTCTTTCTCTGGAAAGAGTCAAATCTGAATTGGCCCACAAATTTTGGCAGAAACGCAATTCGTTAAGAAAATCTGTGAAGGCAAATTAAGCAAAGAATATAACATCAAAAAAGAATTTGAAATGACAACGTATTCAATAATGGAAGTTGGAAAATGAATGTTTAACTGCAAGAAAGTTTTGACTGCCTCATACCTAGCCATAAAATGGAGAACAGTGACATAAAGCTGCAATTTAACAAGTTATTTTAAATAATGATTCTTTACCAAAACTACAGATGAGTATGAGGTATATGTAAATATTGTTTTTTTTAAAGTTGGTACTAGACTCTTCAAGGTAATTTTTAAAATTTTTTTTTAATTTTCAACACTCAGGGGAAAAGGTAATTTTTTAAAATGAAACTGTTAGAAGCTTTTAAAAATATTTTATTTATTTTTGAGACAAGAGTTTCACTCTTGTTGCCCAGGCTGGAGTGCAATGGCGCGATCTTGGCTTGCCTCAGCCTCCCAAGTAGCTGGGATTACAGGCACCCCACCCCATGCCTGAATAATTTCTGTAGTTTTAGTAGAGATGGGGTTTCATTATGTTGGCCAGGCTGGTTCAAACTCCTGACCTCATGTGATCCGCCCACCTTGGCCTCCCAAAGTGCTTGAATTACAGGTGTGAGCCACCATGCGTGGCCTAAAAAATATTTTTTAAGGTAAGAAGAGTTCTTGAAATAAAAATCTAAAGTCCTTCCAATCTGTGACAGATGTATGTCAGTTTATACAATTGATCCACTCACAGCACTTTTAAAAATATACCCTGCAAAAAGCTGGTGAAGATGTGGGATGTGAATCAATCTGAGGAAGCAGAATGAATAATGCAGTTATGATAAAATTTGAGTTTAGATAATAATAGTGTTCAGGATAATTTATTCAGTATCTATTTAGTACTCAGTTACTAAAAATAGTTACAACAATTAGAAATTTAAATGATCTTTTTCTGAATAAACTAATTGCCTCTGCAGTTGTGCTACCATGTATTTTAGTAGTTCCAACCTATTATTACGCACGCTATGGCATCGCTAGTCTCAAATCAATTGGGGCAGCCTAGAATAACTGGAGAGATCCACAGACTACTGTGAGAGGAGAGCCTCAGATCACAGAAGTTGGAAAACTTGGATTTGGTTGATTTTTAAACTCGGGCCTTTCTCTTCTATGTAGTTGTCATAGGGATTAAATGAAGACACTAAGATAAGAAAGTGAAGTTCTATCAAAACTGTGGAGTGAGTGTTGATGCATCCTGCCAGCCAAGGTCACCTACGGGGGAGATTTAATGATGATCATGAGGAAGACATTAACACCTGCGGATGCTTGCTATGTCTGGGCATTATTACCACGTCTCTTAAATAATCCTCACAATTCTATGCTGTCAGTAGCACTGGCATCTCCATTTTACAAATAAGGAAATTGAGGCCAAAGAGTTTATCAGGTTTATGACAGTTTTTAGATGTATTCATTGTTGAATTTGCAGAACTAAAATCTATAGTTTGTGCCTTTAGGTTCTGGGAGGGAAAAGATGGGTTTAGTCCTCAAGCATATTAAAATATTTTATAGTCCACAGAAGAAGGAAGAGGTGGTACGAGAGAGAAAAGAATAAAAAGAAAGAGTAAGGTAGAAGGAACAGTCCTCAATCAAGCCATCTTTCCAGTATCCAGAGCTGTAAGTGAGCTTCAATTGTACAGCACTACTGGCCTTAGTAACTGATTAAATGACAGGCCCATAATGTTTGCAAATTTTCATAGAATATAACATGTTTCTGGAATAGTCTCTAATGCTAAAATGAGAGACATTACAATAATTAAATGACTTAAAGATTCAAAGATGAAATTAAAATTATTCTTCAGCATTAAGCCCAACAGAACCCTACTGTTAAGTTCTAAATAACAATGACAACCCAGTTTGAGATTTCAACCTAAATGTGCATCATATAGAAAAGAAAATCAGCAAGGATGACAAGAAAATCAGGCCCTGATTAAGAACAGTATGGGGTGTCTGAAGGATGACAACTGAAAAACGCCACAATAAAAGTTTTCCCAATTAATCTAAAAAGGTTTTTATCCCAATTAATGAAAATCTAAGTCCTTGACTCTCGGCATACCAGTGAAAATAACATTTGAAACAGTAATTACTCTAAAAGTCAATCTTAAGATGATTACAGCTCTAAGATTTATGTGGCTACAAATCCTAGGTGGGAGGAGTCACACAGCACAAATGCTGAGTACTGCAGCAAGGCTGAGTGCACCACGGACAGTCAGGAGCTGCCACCCTGCAGGTTCCTTTTCTCTGCTTCGACTTGCAAAGACACATGTGCTTAAACTGTTTGGTGCTGGTGAGGAATATGGAGGGGCTGCAGCAGAGGAAACCTCACAAGCCCCAAATCCCAAGAGACAAAGTCTGGCATTGCTGATGAGAACACTGTGATCTACAATAAACTTACCTCAAAGAGTACTTGGAATGTTTGACATAGAATGGCTCTTTGGGACTCAAAAACTTCAGCTGGAATAAAAAAAAAAAACACTTTATAAAGTTATGAAAATTCGATATTTTAGCATATATAAGCATAGCATGCATTTATTTATTACAGATACATTTTGTAAATTTAGGTATTGCCACAAAGTTAGGTAGGACAACAAATGCTAATGTAATGAAAACATATTTAAGACAATTTTAACATGAATTTAGTCTAGTTTTAAGTAAAGGTTGTCCAAAAATATGTGTGTATACTAGTTTAGAAGAAAAGAGAAAAAGTTAAAAATTAAAATATGAAAAAAAATTTTTGAACTTCCAGTGTGTTTATTTGCAAATACAAAATGAAGGCATTTTGTGGGGGATGGAGCCAGGGTCTTGCTCTTTCACCCAGGCTGAAGTGCACTGGCACAATCATGGCTCACTGCAGTCTCAACCTCCCAGGCTAAAGACATCCTCTTCTCATCTCAGCACCCCAAAATAGCTGAGACTACAGGCACATGCAACCATGCCCAGCTAGTTTTTTTTTTTTGGTAGAGATGGAGTCTCACTATATTGCCCAGGTTGGTCTCAAACTCCTGGGATAAAGCAATCCTCCTGCCTTGGCCGCCCAAAGTCCTGAATTACAGGTGTGAGTCACCGCACCTAGCTTTATATTGCATTTTTAAAAATTAGCTAATTACAACTTAAATATAGTCTACAGAACAAGTTTCTAATCATCAGGAAAATGTTTGTTATCAGAGTTGAATGCATTTATTTTTCCAAAACCCATAATATTTCCAACTTACTGAGTGTGTAATAAAAGAATTATTTCGCAGATTGACTTTGAGTGTCCGTGATTCCCCCCACACTAGTTGGCGGGAACCTGTACACATCCTCTGGGGCATAAACTCCACGAGCAGTCACATCAAGCTGCCTGCTTAGGGAACAGGTGTAAAAATTAAGAATTTGAAATCCACATTAACTTAAACTATTTTTATATATTTAAATTGTGTAGTGTTGCATTAATTTGTGTTTTTCCTGGCAATTTATTTTCAAAATTAAGTTTTGTAATGGCAACTTATCTAATTTATGTGAAGAGGATGACAGCAGGAATCCTTTTATAGAGGGTGCTGGATAGGCCTCGTTCTCCTCACAGCCTGGATCTCTACCTGCCAGAAGCCCAGTCTGTATGAAGGTGGCCCTTCACCTTAGTTCATTTCACCTGGTTTCTTCATGCTGCAGTCCCGACCGCCCTTCACTATCACAGGGACACAGGCTACTCCAAGCACCTGATGTAGGTATGGCCTCCAGGCAATGTTTGCTGGCGAGGGCACTGGCTCTTGCCTGGGCTTCCTGGACCCCATACAGCTGCCTCCCCTTTCTCTTGCCACCCCCCCAGGGTCTCTGCAGGCTCCGCTCTGCCCCCAACTCTCTGGGCACCCGACCTCCCCCCTCACACCTAACTTGGCACCCCCCAGCAGCCCTATCTATTCAGTCACTACACAATGGTACCTCAGGACAGCTCAGACACCTTCGATTTCCACAAATACAGAAATGAACTTGTGATCTTTGTCTTCAAACCTGATCCTCCACTTATGTTTCCTGAATGGTATCTGGGAGCTGACCCTCTCGCAGGCATCCCCCTTTATCCAGTCCATTGCAGAGGCCCTCCTATCTCTAGTCTACCCATTCTCTTCCTACTCCTTGGTACTATTTTACTCCTGGACTCCTTTAAAATAGCCCCTCCTAACCTACTTCTTATCAGTCATACCACAGCCAAGGGATTGTCACATATACACAAACCTGATTGCGTCACTCCCTGGCTTCCCAGCTCTCCCAAAGAGCACCCACCTCCTAGGCCCCACTCTGGCCTCAACCCCCGCCACTCCCCCTCTCCACTGAACTTCTCCTGGGAACTTCTCCCACCCTCCTTGCCTAGGCCATTTCCACTCATCCTCCTCAACTTACAAGTCCCCTTTCAGGGAACTCCTTCCCAGGTTTCACAGACCAAGCTGCCTCTGTCGCTTCTCCCCCATTTCCCATTTGTTCCCCCCCCAACCCATGTGGGCTCTGGGTTGGCGAGTCTGCATCTCCAGAAGGGAGACGTGGAGAAAGCGAGAGAGGAGCAAGGGATAACAGCCCGGAGGGAGTGTGCCAAGAACATGTATTCTTTAAAAGTGTTCTAATTTCTTCCAAATGCATTACTGGCTCTCATTAAAAAATAAATGACTAAATTTATATTAAATTCAGCAGGTATTTAACATATATTATCTTTTCAGGCATCGTCCTCAAGAACTTAATTAGATCTAATTACTAGTTAATTAAGGATTGTAAGAAATATTTTCATTAGGTACAATACTAAATAATATTCTCATTAAAGCTGTATATGCTGCTGGTATAAGTTTTACATTTTAAAGCTTTTTAAGAATCTACTTTCATATACTGCTTACGGGAACATAAAATGGTACAACTATTTAGGGAAAACTATTTGGCAGTTTATTTTAAAGTTCAACACATGGTTATCATATGACCCAGAAATTTTTTATAAAATTAGGTATTTTTACTCAAAAGAAATGAAAATGTATGTCATCTTCAGAAATGCACATATAGTAATGTTCATAGCACCTTAATTCATAATAGTCCCAACTTATAAGACACCCAAAAGTCAACAGGAAAATTAATTACCATATGTTCATTAAATGGAATATTAAACAATAAAAAGGAATGAACTATAGGTACATTCAATAACATGAGTGAATTTTTAAAAATAGCATGTTGAGAAAAAAGAAGCCAGACACAAAGAGTATATACATACATACATGTATATATTGAGTTCAAGCAAAATGAATCTATGATGACAGAAATCAGAACAGGACCAATCTTGACTACTAAGGGATCAGTAAGAACTTTCTGGGCGAGAAGAATATTCTATATCTTGATTAGAGTGCTGGTAACACATGTGAACTTAGGTAAAGTCACTGAGCATTTTATCGACTCTATTCCTCAATAAAGTTGGGGAAAAATTCATAAGAATGACAAAAGCAACATACTCAGGTATGCGAGCAGAAGCCTCTGACACAGCTTGCCTTTGGGGCTTTACTAAATGATCTATTTTGACGAGGGAATCTGAAGAAAGGCATGCATTTTCAGGCTCATTTTCTGCTTCGATGCTCTGTACAGAAAAAACACGGGGTAAGTGAGAATAAATAAAAACTTTAAGAAAACATATGGACATTTACTTATTTGAATTTTACCATTTCCTTTAAAAATTTTTAGAAGGAGATTTAAGATTTTTAAATCCCCTAAATTGCAAGCTCTCTACTCTGTACTACCTGGTTCCTCTCTTTTATTTTTGAGAAGGAGACTCACTCTGTTGCCCAGGCTGGAGTGCAGTGGTATGATCTCGGCTCACTGCAACCTCTGCCTCCTGGGTTCAAGCAATTCTCCTGCCTCAGCCTCCTGAGTAGATGGGACTGCAGGCACACAACACCACGCCCAGCTAATTTTTGTATATTTAGTATAGATGGGGTTTCACCATGTTGGCCAGGATGGTCTCGATCCCTTGACGTTGTGATCTACCTGCCTTGGCCTCCCAAAGTGCTGGGATTATAGGCATGAGCCATTGTGCCCAGCTGGTTCCTCTCTCTTAAGTGCCCACGTGCACTCTTGACGCGCATGCACACACACACACAGTTTCTTATGTAATTAAGTCAAACATGGGTTTCATGGGCTGTATGAACAATACAGCCAAACTCAGACCTCAAACATGCCAATTAACAAAGACAAACAAGAAAATTAAGGCTATGGGGCTGTATTCTGCATTTTCAGACCAATTTTTCTTGTCAATTTCCCTTTCTGTTTTTAAAATACACACAACTATTTACTTAAATTCACTGTACTACTCACTTGTCCAGAGAGTTGGAATCTCAACGTATGTTTCATGTGAGGCTCCTTAAGAGGGTGGCATTCAACATCCCAAAACTGGGCATAATCCCCTCTACCTCTGGGCAAAAATGTGATGGAGACCTACAAAATACATACAGAGAGAAATTTAGACAAACTGATCATTAAAGACAGTGGTGGCTAGATTACCAGTTCAAAGATTTGGTATGAACAAAGTTAAAGAACAAATGCTTTTGCACTGGCTAGTTTTCCCACTAATTGAAAGAATTTGGTTAATTTCATTTCTAGTGGGTTTGTTACTATACCAGATCTAAAACACATTTTTGCCTAAGGCTTTATATAACATATTCCTTAAAATGTATAATAAATGCTCTACTGTGGAGGGAAATGTTAACAGAAAGCACTAAAGCTGTCAAGCACAAGACCTACACAAGAAAGGTCCAACCACAGACCCACATCATCTTCCCTTGAGTGCTTATGGAACCCTCTGCTTGCCAAGCAGTACCAGGACAAAGGCCTCGCAGCGGCCAGGAGCTGCAGAAGACTGACAACAGTGGGAGGATGGCGGCTACAGGAGGCAGAACAAGACAAGCATCAGACGCTCCACAGTGGCAGCTCGCATTATGATTAGATTCCAAATGTCAGTCACAGCCAGTGATCCTGGCCACATGGCTCAGTGATAAACACACCCTGCATGTGTATAACCTATAAAAACCTCAATCATGAGAAAATTGTAATGTTTAAAAACAGTATAACATTTACCAATATTAAGAGCCTTAGCTCTATTAAAGAATTTAGTGCTGATAATACTGATCACTAATTAGGTTAACAATGAATCAGGACTTCTGAGTCGACGACTCAAACATTAAAACACCTCAGTGGCCTAATTTCTGCCCAAACAGAACCTTAAACATAATAACCCAGCAAGCCTGAGCTCATGGCTTCTGGGAGCCTAAGGACAAAGGCAGGACTGGTCAGGGATACGAGAGCATCTAACTAGAGAATTACACCACTATGGACTTGGACTCTGAGAAGATGAAGGAAGGAAAGGGTAAAAACCAACGGAAGGGGTAAAAACCACCAGAAAGAGTAAAAATCACCATTGGGAAACTACAGAACTATGAAATCCTAACCAAACCCCTTCAAATACCAAAATCACAACAGAACAGAGAAGGAGAAAACTATTATTACTGCATGTTACACCCTAGGCACATACTGGGAACTTTAACATTCAGTATCTCAGCTAATCCCCTGGCAAGCATGCTCTATCTCTCTATAGATTTGCCTATCCTAGACGTTTCACATAAATAAAACCACACACCTGTGAGCTTCTGTGACTGGTTTCTTTCACTTAGCATAATGTTTTCAAGGTTTATCCATCTTGATATAGCATGTACCAGTAACTCCATCCCTTTTTACTGCCAAATAATATTTCATTTTATGGATACACCAGATTTTATTTATCAATCCATCAATTTGGGTGATTCCCACTTCTTTGTCTTCTGTAACACTGCTGTGAACACCTGTGCACAAATTTTTGTTTGAAAACCTGCTTCAGCTTTTCTAGTGTACATCCAGAGATGGAATTGCTGGGTCATATGGTAATTCTGTTTGGCTTATTGAGAAACTGCCAAGTTGTTTTCCACAGCAGCTGTACCATTTCACATTCCCACCAGTAATGCATGAGGGTTCCAATTTCCCCACATCCTCTCCAATACTTGTTATTTTCTGTTTTTTTTTTAACTCACAGCCATCTTAGTGGGTGTTAAGTGATACTTCATTTCTCGATTTGACTGCATTTTGGTAATGACTAGAAATTCTAAGCATCTTCTCATATGTTTATTGACCACTTGAAAATGTTTTCTTTGGAAAAATGTCTATTCATGTCCTCTGCTCATTTAAAAAAATTGGATCATCTGTCTTTTTACTGGGTTGTAAGAGTTCTTTACAAATTCTGGATACAAGTCCTTTGTCAAACATATCATTTGCAAATTTTTGTCCCTATTCTGTGTTGTTTGATGCACAAATGTTTTTGATTTTCATAATTCACCTATTTTCACTTTTGTGGCTTGTGCTTTACTGGTGTCACACCTAAGAAACCAATGCTTAACCTAAGGTTATGAAGATTTATTCCCATGTTGTCTTTTAGAGGTTTTATAGCTTTAGGTCTAATGTTTATGGTCGATGGTCGATTTTCAGTGAAATCTTTGTATATGGTACTAGGTAAGAGTGATGGTTAATATTAGGTGTCAACTCGATTGGATTGAAGGAGGCCTAGATGGTTGCTGAAGTATTGTTTCTGGGTATCTGTGAGGGTGTTGCCAGGGGAGACAGACATTTGAGTATGCGAAGTAGGAGAGGAAGACCCACCCTAATATGGGTGAGCACCATCCAATCAGCTGCCAGCGGGCTAGGAGGAGGCAGGTGGAAGAAGGTGGGATAACCTTGCTTGCTGAGTGTCTTGGCTTTCATTTTTATCTCATGCTGGATGCTTCCTTCCGTTCCTCCAGTCCTTGGAAATCAGACTCCAGGTTCTTCAGCCATTGGACTCTGGGATTTACACAAGTGTTTGGCCAGGGTCCTTTGGGCCTTTGGTCACAGACTAAAGGCTGCACTGATAGCTTCCTTCTTTTGAGGCTTTTAGACTCAGACTGAGCTGCTACTGGCTTCATTCTTCCCCAGCTTGCAGATGGCCTATCATGGGACTTCGCCTTGTGATTGCGTGAGTCAATTCTCCCTAATAATCTCCCTTTCATATATACGTATATCCTATTAGTTCTGTTCCTCTGGAGAAACCTAATATTGCAAGGGTCTACCCTAGTTCTTTTGCATGTGGCTATTCAGTTCTCCCAGGCACTATTTGTTGAAAAATATTCTTTCCCCATTGAAGTGCCTTGGTGCCCTTATTAAAAAAAAAAAAATCAATTAACTATAAATATTAGGGTTTATTTTGGGATTCTCAATCCTATTCCACAGTTCTATAGAATTGTCAATACCACACTGTTTTGTGTAGTGTGGCTTTGTAGAAGGCTTTGAAAACAGGAAGTGTAAATCCTCCAACTTTGTTCTATTTCAAGGTTGTTTGATTATTCTAAGTCTCTTGTATATCTACATAAATTTCAGAATCAGCCTTTGAATTTTAAAACAAAACTCAGCTGCAGCTGGATTTACCTTTAAATTAATTTTTCTATGTTTTATTTAACTAAATTTAGATTCTAATTACAACTGTGCACTAAATCTTTGAACAAAAATGAAGTGTGCTTAAATTTTGGTGTAATTTTTTTGTGGGGCAGGGGACAAAGCTATACAATGGTATAAGGTGTATAAATTCTCAGGACAACCCATAAAGACCATTTAGGAAAACATATTTGAGGGATTCATGAAAGAGGGATTTTAAGTTTTTGATATTTAAGTCATTCTTTTTTTAACACATTTATCTTTTTTTTAACTTTTTTATTTTTTTTTGACATGGAGTCTCACTTTGTCACCAGGATGGAGTGCAGTGGCGCAATCTTGGCTGACTGCAACCTCTGCCTCCGAGGTTCAGGCGATTCTCCTGCCTCAGCTTCCCAAGTAGCTGGGACTATAGGCATGTGCCACCACGCCCAGCTAATTTTTGTATTTTTAGTAGAGGTGGGGTTTCACCATCTTAGACAGGCTGGTCTTGATCTCTTGACCTTGTGATCCACCCTCCTTGGACTCCCGAAGTGCTGGGATTACAGGTGTGAGCCACCACGCCCAGCCTTATCTTTAATTCTTTTAAAAATGTTTTGAATTTTTGATTAATCTCATTCTGCTAGATTCTCATTTCACAAATGCTTTTTGTGTAAAATTGCCTTTTTCCTGCCTTTGCCAAAGGTTTGTCTGTATTATTATTTTTTCCAAAAAGCAGCTTGGGATATGTTAATCTTCTCTCATTTCTTTGTTTTTATTATATTTTGCTTTGGAACATTTTTTTTTTCTTCTTTCTTTGGATTTATTCTGTTATTTTCACCACACTTCAATGACTGCTTAGCTCATTAATTTCAATTTTTTTTTCTTTTTAAAATAGATGCATGACACCTGTATCTTTACCACTATGGGCCTATTGTTGTTCTTGTTTTTTTTCTTTTTCAACTTTTATCTTAGATTCAGGGGTACACGTGCAGGTTTGTTACCTGGGTATATTGCACAATGCTGAGGTTTGAGATATGAATGATCCTATCACCCAGGTACTGAGCATGGTAACCAATAACTAATTTTTCAGCCCTTTTTCCCCCTTTTAGTAGTCCCCAGTTTCTATTGCTGCCATTTTTATGAGTACCCAATATTTGGCTCTAACTTATACGTGAAAAAATATGGTATTTGGTTTTCTATTCCTGTGTTAATTAGCTTAGGATAATCACCTTCAGCTGTATCCGTGTTGCTACAAAGGCATTTGATTTGATTTGATGGTTGCACAGTATTCCATGATATAGATTTACCATTCTACCATTTCTTTATCCAATCCACCCACTGATGGGCATGGTGATCAACGGTGGATTGATCCATGTGGCTGATACTGTGAATAGTGCTGCAATGAATGTGCAAGTATCTTTTTAGTACAACAATTAGCTTTCTTTTTGGTATCTATCCAGTAGTGGAATTGCTGAGTTGAATGGTAGTTCTAAGTTCTTTGAGAAATCTCCAAACTGTTCTCCACAGTGGCTGAACTAATTTACATTCACACAAAGTGTATAAGCATTTCCTTTCCTCTGCAGCCTTGCCAGCATCTATTGTTTTTTGACTTTTTATTTTAGTTATTTTTTTGGAGACAGGGTCTTAACCTGTCATCCAGGCTGGAGTGCAGTGGCACAATCTTGGGTCACCACAACCTCTGCCTCCTAGGTTCAAGCCATCCTCCCACTTCAGCCTCTCAAGTAGCTAGGACTACAGGTACATGCCACTATGCCCAGCTAATTTCTGTATTTTTTATAGAGTTTTGACATGTTGCCCAGGCTGCTGACTTTTAATAACAGCCATTCTGACTGCTGTGAGATGGTATCTCATTGCAGTTTTGATTTGCATTTCTTGATGATTAGTGATGTGGAACATTTTTTCGTGTTTGTTGGCTGTATGTCCTCTTCTGAGAAGTGTCTGCTCATGTATTTTGCTCAATTTTTAATAGGCTGATTTGTTTTTGGCTTGTTCAGTTGTTTAAGTTCCTTATAGAGCCTCGATATTAGACTTTTGTCAGATGTATGAATGTTTTCTCCTCTTCTGTAAGTTGTCTGTTTACTCTGATGATAGCTTCTTTGGCTGTGCAGAAGCTCTTTAGTTTAATTAGGTCCCATATGTCAATTTTTGTTTTTGTTACAAATGCTTTTGAGAACTTAGTCATAAATTATTTCCCAAGACCAATGTCCAGAATGGAGTTTCCTAAGTTTTCTTCTAGGATTCTTACAGTTTGAAGTCTTACGTTCAAATATTTAAACCATCTTGAGTTAATTTTTGTATATGGTGAAAGGCAGGGGTCCAGTTTCATTCCTCTGCATATGGTTAGCCAGCTATTCCAGCACTATTTATTGAATAGGGAGTCCTCTCCCAATTGCTTATTTTTGTCGACTTTGTTCAAGAGCAGATGGCTGTAGGTGTGTGGCTTTATTTCTGGGTTCCCTATTCTGTTCTATTGGTTTATACGTCTGTTCTTGTTTTGCTACCATGCTGTTTTGGTTACTGTAGCCTTACAGTATAGTTTTAAGTCAAGTAGCATGATGCCTCCAGATTTGTTCTTTTTGCTTAGGATTGCTTTTGCTATTCAGGCTGTTTTTTGGCTTCATATGAATTTTAGCATAGTTATTTCCAGTATTCTGAAAAATGATGCTGGTAGTTTGATAGGAACAGCATTGACTATAGACTGCTTTGGGCCCAGTGGGGGTTTTGATTGGGACTGTGCTGAATATACAAATCAATTTAGGGAGTACTGCTGTCTTAAAAAGATTAAGTCTTCTGATCCATTGATACAGAATGTCTTTCTTTTTACAGTCCCTTCTCATATGTTGAACTTTATTTGAGCAATGTGTCTATCCCTTGTTCTTCTGCTTTGCTTCTGTTGTCGTTTGGGAAATGAACTAAACTACACTTGTAGAACTGTATGTCTTTCCAAAAAAAGTGAGAAACCGTCTGAAAGCCTGTTATACAGACCCAGTAAAGTACAGGTTGCAACAACTGCTATAGCTGCTTCAAGATTCTTTTACAATCAGTTCTGAGTTCACAGCTACATTCTATAACTTACTGTAAGTCTGAATGTCTGAATAAATGAGCCACTGAATTTCAGTAACCAGAATGAAAAAATATATTGCTGAGGCCAAGTGGGTGACTAGTGTTATTAGGAGACATTTGAAGGGAACATGTCAGGTCTAGAAATGAATTAACATTTAAGAGGGTCATAGTAGCTGGAGGGATCTGTCACCCATGAAGATATACTGCTGACTATGCCATGAATACCAAGCTAGTTTTGAGTAATGGCAGGTTTTTCTGGCCACGGCTGATAGACAAAACTCTTGTCTCTATCAGTGAAGTACGACTGTAAGCACTGGCAGTCTGTGGTCTTTACTGTTAAGGGCGCCGTTTGTTTAGCTGACCATTTATTCATACTAAGACTATCTGCTGCAGCACATTGCAAGCGAGGCAGGCTCTTCTCTCATGTGCACAGTGGCTCTGTGAGTAGCACTGCTCTAGGTGAAACAAGCTAAAATGCATGGAATCAAATAAGGCACTTCTGGACAATTTACATGATGCTCTTACTAACTGCCTATGGAAAAAAATATCAAAACCTACTTTTTGTATCCCATGGCTTTCCAGTAGACCAGAAATAGGGGAACATCTGAATGCTGCATAGGTGGCTCTGAAAACATCTCCACTTTCATCAACTCCCTGCAAAGCAATCATTTAAACAAATTAAAAACCATGAAGCCAATGGATCAATCCCACAGAGACACTATTACCTCTATGGCTGTTAAGAAAACACTAACACACTTAGCAGTGAACAAGAAGAGTGCAAGGTATTCCCAAAATGGGAGTGCTACCTCACTGAGTTCTGCACAAGGCCATTATGCTGACTTATGTCACCAAAGGTGAGGTCACACGAGGTGACTTTTATCACTTCCCTAGCTATAATGATCTTTATGGTGATGCTCATAATGTTAAACAACTATCTTTTCCTCAAAGACTCTGAAGACTCTGTTGAATGTGCATTTTAATAACTATGCAATGCCAGTTTTTTATTTTTACTTTTATTTTTTTAAGACAGGGTCTGGCTCTGTTGCCTAGGCTGGAGTGCAGTGGTGCAATCATGGCTCACTGCAGCCTTGACCTCCTGGGCTCAAGCGATCCTCCCACCTTAGCCTCCCAAGTAGTTTTTAATTTTTTCACTGTAGGTCCAGAAACTGTTTTTTATACACATTTTGTTAGTATTATGACTCAAAACCATTGCCATCACACAAAATACATGGCAGAGAGACCACAGTGTTCTAAACACCACCAATGTCAAACCCACTGACTCCAGGTTGTGCCCTGGGAGACTAGCACCATAGACACTAGGTGGTGCCCTGGGAGACTAGCGCCATAGACAGTAGGCTGCCACTCACTGGCAAAGAGCGCTCAGTTTCCTTTCCTGCACTGCTGGCTGGGAACATACAACAGCACTCAGAACACGAGGGGAAAGCCATGCATAAGCACATACAATGCTCAGAAATACAATTTTTACATATTTCTCAAAATAAAGTTATTTCAGATAAAATCAGGGCTAGGGGACAGCACTAAATTAAGCAAACATGTATTTCCACATATATTCTCTAATATGACTCTCAAAACCACTTCGTGAAAAAGACTGGGCATATACCATCCTCATGAAAAGAGAAAACCAACTAAATGAATCGGTGGAACAAATAACCAGCAAGTTCAGGTGCAGCAGCTCACACCTGTAATCCCAGCACTTTGGGAGGCTGAGGCAGGAGGATCGCTTGAGGTCAGGAGTTCAAGACCAGTCTGGGCAATGAAGTGAGGCTGCATCTCTACAAAAACCAAAAAGTTAGCTGGTTGTGGTGGTGCACACCTGTGGTCCCAGCTACATGAGAGGCTGAAGCAGGAGGATCACTTGAGCCTGGGAAGTTGAGGCTGCAGTGAGCAGTGTTCACACCACTGTACTCCAGCCTAGGTGACAGAGCAAGACTTTTGTCTCAGAAAACAAACAAGCAAATAACCAGCAATATCAACCAATGCTTGTAGTCAGTTTTAAAAACATCCTGAATAAAGTTTAAACATTAAAGTGATTATATCTGAGGCAGTCGTGACTGACCTTCACATAAGGCGGAGCTAAAGATGACAGATGCCACTTCACGTCTGTGGTGCCATGATTCTGGAGTTCCAGACAGCTCTCTAAAAGGAACACATGTATCGTAACTCAAACTCAAGGCAGACTGGAGAACAAGCAGATGACTGTGACAGGCCTTACTACCTCAAACTGGGGTTAGAAAAACCCAATCATTAGATTCCTAAAGGAGTTCAACAGGAACCACAGTATTTTCTTTAAAAAATCAGGTATGTCAGATATTGTTTTAGGTTTTATTACAAGTACAATGCAAAGATACTGAAGGGCTTATGCCGGAGAGCAAGAAGATGATTGACAGTTTTAAAGTGTTACAGACTGCTCTGTAGAAAAGATATTGCAAGGCACTGAAGTGGACAAGGAAGCCCAGGTAAGTCACAGCTGTAGCAGTTTGGCTCTGAGATGATGCACACGGTGACTGCCTCCAGCGTGGACAATGGCAAAGGAGAGAAAAAGACGTGGACATGTGTGGCCTCTACTTTGAAGACAGGCTTCAAAGGACTTGCTGATGGACTGAGTGGGAGGAGGGAAGAAGAATCAGAAATCAGAAATAACAACCAATGGACAGACAGTGGTGCCACTTACTGACATGAGTGAACCTGGAGGAGGTGTGGGGCCTCTCTGGGCTTATCACACCTGATGTGCCTGTGAGATGCCCACATGTGAGCCAAGCAGGCACCAGGGTGTGATGCCTGGGCCCGAGCACATGAGAAGTCATGAGAGTCACAGGTCACAGGCCATCATTGCACAGGAGAACACAGAGAAGGAAAGGTACAAGCAGGCCAGGCTGGGACCCTGCCAGTCTTCAGAAGTCGGGGAGGAGTCAGCAAGGGATCCGAGCAGGAGCAGGTGAAGCAGGAAAATTCGAGCACTGGGGCACGGCAGCTGCACAGAGGAGTGCTCCAAAGTGGAGGAGTGGTCAACAGTGCTGGGAGTTCACGTCAACCGAGACACAAAACCGACCCTGGATTTGGCACATAGAGCTCTTCAGTGACCTCCACAGGATAAGCATGAGATAACTGCAGCCAAGGCCTAAAGAAGTGAGGGCAGGGGGCTGCTAAGAGGGGGCAGCTTCAAGGAAAGGGTGTGGGGACCGAGAAAGATGCTTCTTAACCCATTGATGGTGGAGCGTACTGGGTGCTGGTGGAGACGTATCAACAAGGAGGGAGAAGCTGATGGCCCTGGAGAGAAAGGGAAACACAGGAAGCCCCTGAGAGGTGAAAATGGACAAAACGAGTTCCGGGCAGAGGGTTTGCCCGCGATGGAAACAGAGCCTTTCACTGGGTCTCAGGGCCTATTTTTCATGTGTGAGGCAAAGTCAATGGTTAACAAGGGTGACAGCAGGAGCAGGGGAGGGGGCAGGAGCTCCTAGAGGAAGAAGGGCCCCCAGCCGCAGGGGGCAGTGGGGGCTGCAGGACACACACGGAGGACCAGAGGCAGCAAAGCCTTGTGTGGAGGGGCACCTGGAACCCCCAGCAGGGCAGAGTGGCTCCCTCCAGTGTGGCTTCGCTGCTGGGGTGGAGGCAAGAGGAGCTACGTCCCTGGGGCAAGCCAGGATTGGGATCTTGCCAGGCAGGAACAGAGAGGGAGGAGCACACGGCAGGAAGCCTTTGAAGCAGCAACTGTAAGGACAGACTCAGGGTCCAGGGAGTGACAAGAGGAAAGGGGCACGGCAGGCTGGGAGAAGCACAAAACAGAGAGTGCCAGCGGGCTGGGGGTCTCAGGGAGGCCAAAGAACTGCTGTGAGCCCTGGGTGAGTGAGCTGAAGAGACAGGAGACAGTCAGCAAGTACCAGGCTCAGATTGGAGAACTTTAGGGCTGAATGACAAGTTCCAGGAGGGGGAAGGAATCAGGAGGGCAAGCCTGGGGGTAGAAAAAGTCAATGGAGAGGCAAGGAGTTAGAGGGCCAGGTGAGAGATGTACCCAAATCCTTTCTAACAGGTCCCCACCGACAACACTGCTCATTTAGCCTGAGCCAGCAGTGAGAGAGACAGACAGGGACAAAAATAAATAATCTCAGGACTCTTGAGGAATATTAGTAATACAGAGTGCCTAATGGACAACAAACACCATCCTAACTGCTGTACATACATCACTATTTCTGAACATGAATGCTCGTCATGTCCCAATAAACCCATCCTAAGCTGAAATTATCCTAAGTGGAAAATGCATATAATCCACCTAACCTCCCCAGCATCATAGCTTAGCTGACCCTGCCTTAAACCTGCTGAGAACACTTACCTTAGGCTATAGTTGAGCAAATCCTCTAACACAAAGCTCATTTTATAATAAGGGGTTGAATATCTCATGTCATTTGCTGAGGACCATAGTCTCATGTCACTTACTGAGTGCACTGCAGAACACAGTATCAGCTGTTCACCCTTGTGATCACAGGGATGACTAGAAGCTGTGGCTCAGGGCTGCTGCCACCCAGAATCACAAGAGGGTGCAGCACCGTGTGTTGCTACCCAGGGCAAGGTCAAAAATCAAAGTACAATTTTCACTGAATGTACATGGCTTTCACAACATCACCGGGCCAAAAAAATGGTAAATCAAGCCACCATAAGTCATGGTCTGCCCAAACAGGAATTACTAAATTTATCCTTGAAGTCCTCTGTGGAAGAAGTTAATTCCAAAGCCTATTTTACAAATGGGAAAACCAAGCAGGTCTACTGAACCTGTCTGGAGCCTCAATGTCATGTGAGTAAGTGATAAAGCCAGGCTCCACCCACTGTCCTGTCTTCTTCATCTGCTAACTTATTAACAATTCTGGTCAAGGATCTGGTGGGAGTTGCACAGGAAAGGTTCTGACCATCAAATAAAACCTAGGATTCCTGGAATACACAAACTTAGTAAATGCCAAGGTTTCACATTTTAAGACTGTTCAGATCCCAAATCCAGCCCATCACTGAAATGATTGCTAATGACCACTTGATTTTTCTCCTCAAGTAGGAGGAAATTTGTATTTATCACCAACTTACGGCTGAGAATAAAGCATCAGAATCAATATATCAGCAGACATTGGAATTACATAATTTTGTGGCACAATACCTGAAGTTTTACCAGGTTCTGTTGTAGGAAAAGTAATACTCTTGTTTCTTATTTCAACTTTTGTGGAAGGTGGTTTTGTCATTGGTTTGACCAAATGACTAACTGAAGGCTCAGATACTGGGGCAAGAATTCCAAATGGTTTGGAGGTCAAACGAGTTAAAAGTTCCACTTGATTTAAATCTTCTCGAATTTGAACTTTCACAGTTTTCTGAAATGAGCCAGATAAAGAGGTAAGATACAAACGTAGCTATCATTTTAAAAGAAACAATTCCATTTTTAAATCATGGTAGAGAAAAGAAATGCCAAACAAATGAGACGTCAATAAATTTAGGAATTAAAGTTTATTTAGATCTCAAGGTAAATCTGTGACTCTATCTCCTTTCTCCCACTACCTTTTTTTTTTTAAAGCAAATTTAGAAAATTAGTAATTACTTCTAGGCCCCACTCTCCACACCCATTTCCCAAGAGAATTGTTCTGATCACTATGGAAAAACTGTATACCAATGCTCTAATTAAATAAACCTAGTTTGGCTCAGAATACAAATAATCATGCCTTAGTATCCGTGGGGGATTAGTTCCAGGACCCCCTGAGGATGCTAAAATCCTCGATGCTCAAGTTCTGTATATAAAGTGGCACAGTATTTGCACATAACCTACATACATCGTCCTGTACACTTTAGATCATCTCTAGGGTACTTATAATACCTAATACAGTGTAAATGCTATGCAAATAGTTGTTATACTGTATTTGTTTGCATTATTTTTTCCCCCAAATATTTTCAATCTGTGGTTGGTTGAATCCCTGGATGTGGAACCCACAGATATGAAGGGCCAAGTATACCTTCATTTGATTTTTGAAATGTAAGCGCTAATAAGGATTATGAAACTGAAGCTACAAAGTAACAGAAATGTCACTCAAAAAAAAAAATCCAAACCACTTTTAAAAGTACCTTCTGTCCATCGTCACAGTGTATATAGATCAAACCACTCCACGGGAACATTGACTGTTTTGTGGATAAGGAGGAATTAGGACTCACAAGAATTTGTAGTTTACTCCTTTAAAAAAATTTAGTAAGAAAATTAAAAATAGCCTACATTTTAACATCAGTAATCACACAAGTTATAAACACTGGTCTGCCAGCCGACGACCATTTCCTCACGGCTAAGGAAGGGCAGAGAACCGAGGTCACTCCCATGTGTTTCCCACGTGGCTCCCACACGCTCATCCCACCTCCACCTGCTCACAAGAAACTCACCAGCACCAACTCATGATGCAAGGGCAAAACTCTTGTGAAAACAAACCATGCCTTAGGAATACCATGTTAAAAGCAACTCATGGTAAAATTTTTTAGAGCAAAAGACCAAGACTACAAAAGCTCTGAGCCATGTGAGAATAAAGAAGAATGCACGTGCAGCATGGAGAGAATGGAGGAGCTGCAGAGAAAACTAGAAAAAAGGGGAGGGAGATGGAGAAGAAATGAAGAAAAAAACATCTTTTTTATGACCCGGCTGCTAATATTTTCTGGGCTCAATATTCTCTTCAAGAGCTAGGGGGTGCTAGAGAAGAGTTTAAAAGTAGACAATGGGATCAGATTTGTGATTTTAAAAAATCACCAGACTGAAAAGCTATTTCAGTACACATGTCAAAAATGACAGGGCAAGATTGTCTTCCCCTGCTAAACACATGGGGCTACAGAAAAAGCGATCGGTGAGGAACCTGTTCTACCCTTAGCTGAAAGGGTGTGTGGCACATGAGAAACAGTTGCTGCACGCCAAATTGACTGCTCTGGTCCCAGCAACGTCTCTTTGGAGTGTTCCTGACCACGCCTCAGCTCAAAGTCTCTGTCAGGTAAACTCTCCTAAAATTTTAGCACATCATTTTGCAAAAAGTAAATAAACTTCATTTTGTCTTTCTGCAAAGTTGTTAATCCCAGACATAAAGGAATGTGCAGATGTGGGAGTCACGCACTGACCAGATGACGTCCTGAAAAGCTGCAGAGCTGTGGCTTTCCCACCTGTTAACAACCAGGCTGTGGACAGAGGACAGGCAGCTGTGTAGAAACGGCTGGCCCCAAAAGACTTCCTTTGTCCTAGAATATTCTACAGCATCAGTAAGCGAGGTTACGGCTCATATATACTAAAAGTGAGGAAGCTTTGTCTGAAAAACATCATTCAGAAAAAGCCAGCAGAACACACGACCCAAACCAAGGTAAGGAACGGCAGAAGTGTTTGGGGTTGAGACACATCGCGACCCCTCATCTCAACCCCTCATCCCATGTCCAGTTGCATTCCTTGCTCTGTAATTTCATGGGCAGTCCTAAGAAGGAAACACTCTGAAGTCTTCCACACAAGGGACTCTGTTCCACCTCAAATGTGTATGTTCCTTTACCCTCCTGAGTGACAGCATAACCAGCCATGTGCAGATCTCTGCTCTACTAGACCACCTACCACTTGAGCTTACGGCTGTCCTACAGAACCATGCATGCGCTTCGTGCGGTCGCACAGTCCAAAATTTAACTGGATAAACTACAATGACATATTATTTGATCCTTAGAAAGCGACCATGCCAGCATCTGAGTAACACAGAAGTCAGACTTACTCTGGCGCGACACATCCGTGCTGCGGTGTGACTGTGAGGCAATGCGCTGGCCAGCACAGTTCAAATTTCAATAACCTCACAGAGTTATTCGCAATCTGGAAACGTCCAGTTTTTGCCATGTCACCTATTTTGTCAGATAAATAAAATGTTACTTACATTTAACAATACTGAAAAAAGACAAATGTTAACAACTAATAAACCGGAACCCTAAATAGATACATGAGTATGCTATTGCTTTCTCAAATACTCAATTAAAGAAATTTCCAATCCTTGGTACCAAAGAGGAAAAAGAAAACCTGGAAATCGTCACTGCTTCATCTTAACTTGAGCACACACCTACATAGCAGATTTGCTCCACTGTGAACCTGTGCTGTATCTCTGTGGGCAGGGGTGTGGCTCTGCCATTGTGGAAACGGGAGTCTTGTTGAAGAGCGTGGCCCGGGGACAAGAACTCTGCTCTAGGCAAGTCTGAGTGGGGTCTCCAACAGTGGAAGCAGGGCCTGGGCAAGGCACAGCTCGATGTCCAGGATCCCATGTGTGTCCTGGATGAGCCATGGGTACAAAGGGAGGGCAGGCCCGGACTCCAGAACACACTTCTGAGGTGTCACAGTTGACATACTCACAAGGAGAAGGAGCTACCAGAATCAGGTGCTCGGGGAGGACAGTCCACGGCTCTTCAGAGGGCAGCTGATCCGGAGGCGGGCGAGCCGCCTGTGAGAGAAGAGGAGAACCTTGAGGACCTTTGACTGGTAAAACATCCAAAGAGATGTTGCCACCATGTTTCCCAGAAGCTCCCAAGTCGCTAAAAAATCATTTAAAAAATGAAAAAGTTAGACAAGAAGAAAGAGACAGAGAGAAAAGTTAAAAACGATAAAAGGGCCAGGCACGGTGGCTCACGCCTATAATCCCAGCATTTTGGGAGGCCGAGGTGGGCACATCACCAGGTCAGGAGATTGAGACCAGCCTGACCAACATGGTAAAAAAAAAATCCTGTCTCTACTAAAAATGCAAAAAAAATTAGCGGGGTGTGGTGGCACGTGCCTGTAATCCCAGCTTCTCAGGAGGCTAAGGCAGGGGAATTGCTTGAACCACGGAGGTGGAGGTTGCAGTGAGCTGAGATCACGCCACTGCACTCCAGCCTGGGTGACAGAGAGAGACTCCATCTCAAAAAAATAATAATAAAACAAAAATGATAAAAAGCCAGATTGTACCACATATTTTTATATTAATTCTTCATAAATTTAAAAACATTAAGACAAAGCTAAAAGTGAATTATATATCAGGTATTTTTCAATGAATAAAAAGTATTCATATTGTGTGTAGTTTAAAATGTATATAGGTTGGGCATGGTTGCTCATGCCTATAATCCCAGCACTTTGGGAGGCCAAGGAGGGAGAATTGCTTGAGGTGAGGAGTTCGAGAACAGCCTGGACAACACAGCAAGACACCACCTCTACAAAAATAAAAAAGCAAAATTAGGTGGGAATGGTGGCAAGCACCTGTAGTCCCAGCTACCAGGGAGACTGAGGCAGGAAGATTAGTTGAGGCCAGGAGTCCAACCAGGGCTACAAAGCAAAACCCTGTCTCTTAAAAACATACCTAAAGTATAGCGGTGACAGGGGTGGGTGGTGGCACTGGGACTTGTACGGAACACTCAGACAGTCTGGGTTAGCAGTGTGCAATGAGAAGATTAGTTAAAAATAGGGGGATTAAGTAAAAATGTAAATATATTGAGGATAATGAATGGGGCCAGGGTTCCCAGTACTGGAGAAAAGGGTATAAATGTGGAAAGGCACTGCAGTGTTAGATTAGAATTGGAGGCTTCAGAGTAAGCTCATTTAACATATTTATAAACAGAAGTAAATACAGAAGTGTAAGGATTTGTATGTTAGTCCACATTTCCTGGCTCTGTCCACAGGTTAGAAACCTAGTGCCCACGCCCTGGTTTCTAGCACCATTCTCTACTCTCAGCTTCTGAGGGAAATGGTTATTCCAGGGTGGGGCAGGGAAAGCATATGATGAGCCTCAACATCCTGCTCTGCCAATGAACAAGAAAGTGCTCAGAAGAAGGATGGGGGACGCATCAAAAGGATCAGAAGCCAGAATGCAATGCAAGACCAAATAATGACAGTGAAGGATCAACACTGCACCTATGAGTCCACTCCAGTATCAGTGAAGAATTACATAAAAGGGCCAAAACCGAATCTCTTCCTCATAGTAAAAAGCCAACTAATAAATGTAGAAAGATGGAATTAGAAATCGTCCTTTGGTAACCATGATGAAAATAATTCAGGCAACAAGCATCGATGGATGCTCACAAATTTGATGAGGAACAAGATAATCATGATCTTTAAGAAACTCCCTCAAGATATTCATTAACTTTACAGTGGAGAAATCTGGTGGGGACCATTTTTAACTAAGTGATAAAAAACAGTATTAGTGACAGGACAAATCAGCATTGTACACTGCCTGAGATGCAACGAGAAAACACACAGTGTCCTTCCTGCCAAAAGTGTGAAACTTGAATCTGCAAACTGAAATTGAGGAATATTTTACAGAGTAACTAGTCTGGACTCCATAAAAACATCAAGGTCATTGGTAAGAAAGGGTTAGCAGCTGGCCTGCAACCTATGTTCTCCTGTTTACCAAGGAATGCTCTAGAAAAAAGAAAGGTGATTTGGTGAAGTCTCCTGGTGATCCTGCTAATGACAGATCTCCTAACAAACACACTAATGTCCCTATCTATGGAATGCTTTTTGCAAGATATATCTGCTCTGTCTAGAATTACTGGTGGTAAAGAAACCTGAAGCTTCTGATCTTATGGGATAGTTATTTGAAAAATTACCACAGAAGTTATGTAATTATCAAAGTACAAAATAGAACTTTCATGCTCAATATAACTCCCCCTTTCGGGTAAGCCACGTAGCACATGCACAATTTAGAGACCCTGTGTCAAATTTGAACAAGAGCTCAAGTATTAATGCGGCAAAAAGACCTAGGAAGTGCCACCATCAGTCCCAGACGTCTCCAGGCTTCATCTAAAATTACCGGTAAGCTTAATTCTGAAGTCTGATTCTGTGGATCTGATACAATAATTCAACCTTCTGTATTATCTCAGTCAGGAAAGATAAGGAAAGGCTGAGAAACTCTATTCTGAAAGAGAGTTCTATACAAAAAAGTTCTATACAAATAGAGGATAAAGTAAAGGTGGTAAACTGTTAACAACGGTGAGTTTGAGTGCAGATTATAGGGGAATTCACTGCACTATTTTTAAACTTTCCTGAAAGTTTGAAATTATTTTCAACCTAAATTTAAAATGAAGGTGAAATAAAAATTTTGAGACAAAATAATAATAATAGTAAAGTACAGGAAAAAAGATCAGCTCTGCTATGAATCAAATCATCCTGGAATCTGGTGAAGTATTTCTGTTCATTTATTTTACCTTGTAGATTCCAAGCTAGCTTTGGAAGAAGACTGAAGGAATTCTCTGCTAGAAATGCAATCCCTGAATTCTCCAATTACTGAAAGTATAATTTTACACATCCTTCCATAAAAAAGCTGAACATCATTAGGCCGCTGAGGAAGATCATATACTGAAATAGAAAATAATGTTTGAAATACATGAATCGTCACACAAGCACACCACAAAGTAACAGATATATGTATATATTTATAGTTACAGACTATTAGTTGCCTGGGTTAGGGGGAGGTGATATTTGAATTAGTAGTACACAGCCTGGCACAAAATTACAGGCAGGCAGTTCAGCACCAGTGGCTGACAGCTCAGGTTTGGAACCTAAATGTGAACTACCTTTGCCACTCATTCACTCTGTGACCTTTGGCAAGTTACTTAACCTCTCTGAACTTTAGTTTCTTCAACTATAATATAGATAATGATCTATATCTATTGTGAGCATTAAAATAAGAACGCTTTCGTAGATTTATATGGCAACATTTACATGAAGCTTAATGTGGGCATTGTTCTAATCCCTTTATATATATTAATTTAGTTAATTTTCAGAACAATTATTTGAGATGGGTACTATTACCTCACTGCAAAGAGGAGGAATCGGAAGCACAGAGGTTAAGGGTCCACGATTTTTAAGTGGCAGTCTCACAGGCATTCAATTTAAAGTAAACCTAGAAATAGTGCTCAAGACGAACATCTCTAGATTAGGCTACCCAAATTTGTATTTATAAGAAATGCTATAAAATACACTTGGCATTTTATATATAAATTAGATAGTCTTTAAGTATTGATATTTTGACATGGAAATTTTAAAAGAACACAGTAACTATAAATTTAAATTTATAACTTAACCAAGTCTCATGACTGAAAAGTTTAAATCGACTACAAAAACATGTGCCACAAATTACACATTTGGTAAAAGCAAGATTGTTACAAATTCTTGGAACAGTAACATGCTCAAGCAAATGTTACTGAAATTCATACCACAAAAGCTTCAACTGCAGTGTTTTCACAGGTGATCTATGGTACTAACCAACACAAAAAAGTGAAACTGTTTCCTCCATTCATCTGGACAATAAACTTACAATCACAAGGAATACAGTATTCCTTGAGGTGAAATTCTGGTGTCCCAAAGACTTGGCCTAAGTCCCAACTCAACCCCATCTTAGATGGGTGATTTTGACAGGCTACTTGAGCTCTTGGTTGGCTGTGTCAACACAACCCTTAGTACAACATGTGTACTTATTTTGGACATGCAGCTCTACCCGGAGCACTCTTCCTCACTCTGGTCCCATCTTTTCCACCTCGCCAACTCCTCCTCTTTCTTCAAGTAAACCTCAAGAATCATCTCTAAGTGAGGTGCTCTCCCAGATTCCTAAACACAGCTCTCTCTATCACAGCACTTGATTCAGATGAAACACACCTGAATCATCTGTCTTCCCCTGAGTCTGTAAGCCCCTCATGGACAAGGACTGCCTCTGGTACCTCTACATCCAGTGTCCACAAACCAACTGGCACCTTGTCCTCTCAGGATGCATCCACCATTCAACAAGAGGACTGTTGCCGTATGATGGAACTATGCCAGCTTCTGAACCACTGCTCCCTACTTAAATTACAGTCTTCACAGCTTATCTCGTATTTTGATCCTTCCTATGAGGAAGAGGTGGTTCTGCAGTGGGACAGATGGGTCTTGAGTTTCAACTCCAAATCCAAGGTTCTTTTCCTTTGCTCTGTTCCCTTAGCACACTCCTGAGACGTCCATTCCAAGTCTTTCTGTCATTTTTAATCACCTCATCCCTGCGTTCCCTTTGAGGAGATGATCTAGACACCCACTTTACTGAAAAGTGCACAGACTACTCAACATCATCCCTACCAAGGCATACATATCCTTCTATCACTTCGTATTTCAGAAGCAAAATACAGTCCATCATTAAAAAACTAGAAAATAAAAACAGGGAAAAGCTGCCACCTGAAATTTACCAAGAAAACTAGCCACTTATTTTGGTGTATTGCATGTGATTTTACTTATGGAAATATATATGTAATAATTTTTACCAAAATGAGATCTTACTTCACAAACTTCAAAAAGTTTTTGTAATAAATGAAGAGCTTTCTATGTCATTCAGTACAGATTCATATCATTGTTCTAATGGCTTCAAAATATTCTACTGCATAACTAAATGACTCCCGAGTCTTGGGCATTAAGGTTACTTCTAACTTCTTGCTATTATAAACAATACTATGGTGAAAATGTGTATATATATTTCAACAGTCTGTATGTCTCAATATATTTATATTTTGTATGAATAATAAATATTGTTAAATATTTGAAATGTTTAGTGTAAACAGGGCTAACCATCTAGATTAGTGTCACCTCATTACTATTTTGATTTTTTCTGCCACCACTACATCTTCCATAAAACTTAAAAAAAGGCACTATAGCACAGTAACCTCAAAATGAGTGGGAGTTTGCAATCAAATCTAAGTAGCGATTAATTTGATTTAATAATGACCATTTTCCTCTTCCTGTTTACAAGCCTGCCTAGAGAATAAGTGCAGAAAGTATTAGTAACATGTAACATTTATACAGCAGCAAAGCTCTTTCATCAAATCCTTATAATGACTCTGTATGGATGAAAAGCTAGACGTCACTTTTCTTCCCATTTACAAGATAAGAAAACTGACATTCAGTGATGTAATTTGTTCAAACTCATACAGCAGAGCTATGGCTCAAACTCTGCCTAACACTGTATCTAAACTTATACTTCCTTCTTGTATCACATCACTGTACCTAGATAATACTATAAATGACCCAAAAGATTTAATACATCAAGACATGTTGAAATTCTTACCTTCAGTTATTAATAGTTCATCTTGAAATGCTTCAGCAAAATTAATGTTTTGAAGCACACTGTGTTCTGGAAGTATCTGTTTTATAATCTCTGGCTTATGTAACAGGGCCCTGCCAGGAGAGATTTTTTTTTTTTAATTCAAAAGTGATGTTATATATAAAATGACTTTAATTGGATTTTCACTAATGCATTTGGCAAATCCCACTTATACTGATACATTAGTACATAGACCTTATACTTAAAAGAAAACCTGTTTTGGAAGTTTCCTCAAAAATTACACCTAGTAGTAAAATTATCAGTTTCAGTTAAATATTAACATCAAATAAGACCTCCCTAAAAGAACAGTAGCAAGAAGAGTAAAATTAGATTCTTTTCAGGTCTTACATTTTCATTATTTGTGATAATTTGGTCATAGCTAGTAATTTGTCTCAGAACACAGAAGAACTTGGTAAAAAATGGAAAGATTTGAAGGGGAATATTCAAATTACCATATAACTACATTTATCTGATTCCTTCCAGAAAATCTTTGAGGTGAGAAAACTGAAATGTAAATTTCTCTATAATACTCAGATGTCCACAAAGAAAATGTCATTACTATAAACTTTACTGCAAAGAGGAGTTTGAAAACAATACGCTGATTTCTATATCCCAAAGGAGAGAAAGAAAAAACATCGGAATACTTCATAATGTGATTTCTCCAAATGTCAGTTTCTATTTCCAAAATAATTAAGACACAAAACCAGGTTCAAAGGCAAGCTTTTCATTTGGTCTGTTCTAACATTATGTAGCAAGTCACCATTAAATTCCCTCTTGTAAACATTCCAATGACTCTCAACAAATTAAAAACAAAACAATTTCCCAAATTCGGTATCAGAATAAAACACAGCCAAGCACAAAGGGTCAGAAGGAGACAGGCGTATTCCTTCACATCCCCCTTTCTAATGATTTTTTATTAGCAGATGACACACCATGAGCCGCACTCATCCTATGTTTAGGTCCTCTAATCTAGGAAGCTACACTTTACAATAAGAGCATTCATGTTTAAATCAAGCCTAAACCTTAATCAATACCCTAAATTTTCCAACAGTTCAGCATATCAAACTATGTTTAAATTATTTATTTATTTATGAGCGAGGTCTGGCTCTGTTGCATTTATTTATTTGCTTGCTTGTTTATTTATTTGAGAGGTCTCGGCTCTGTTGCCCAGGTTGGAGTGCAGTGGTACAATCATAGCTCACTGCAGCCTTGAACTCCTGGGACTGTGATCTCCCACCTCAGCCTACAAAGTAGTGAGGACGACAGGTGCACACCACCATACCCAATTAAATTTTCTATTTCTTTTGTAGAGACAGGGTCTCATTATTTTGCCCAGGCTGGTCTTGAACTCCTGGCCTCAAGTAATCCTCCCACCTCAGCCTCCCAAAGTGCTGGTCATGAGCCAGTTAGCCTGCCCTATATTTAAATTAGATATATCTGATTTTATAGTAGTTCACACTTTTTAAGTAGTTACAAGTTAAACATCTTACACATTTCAAAAATTCAACTTGATCCTTTCAAATAATTCACAGCATTCCCAGAAACATTACAAACTAGTCCCCCGTGTTTATACAATATAATCATTCAGTAGTTCTTAAATCTTTTATAAAGCTGACACATTGTCTCTGGACATGTCATCAAGAAAAAGGTCCTATTATGAAGTATGAGGCACCTACTGAATAAGGGAAGAGTGGCACAATACGTACGCCCAGAAAAGAAGGCATATTAGAAGAAAATATAGGAGATGAGTTTCCTACAAGTATTGTTTCCTCACATTGTGGTAGCTCATTAGCCACATAAATTCTATCAAGATTGTTCATCTACCAGTTCACTAATAAATAATGGTATGTTCTAAAAATTCCAAATTCCTAGCCACTGAAGCTTTCATCATTTCTACTGAATGGTTCCTAACATTGTGTAAGATAAGTAATTTACCTTCGATATTGCTGTCTTGAAATTTCATCTCCACCAAATAAGTATACAGTTGATAGTTCTGTTGCAGTTTTATTATTGATTTCTCTGTCTGATGGATTATATATTAAAGTAACATCCTGAGGCCAAGAAAAAAAACAGGAGTAAATATTAAATATCTTTCTTAAGTCATTTCACTCTGATTCAACAATCTTAAGAGCCTAAAAATTCAATATAGACAAAAGTGCATATGCATGGCATTTCCAAGAACATATAAGTGCTTCCATTTGTACATTATTTTCAAATATTATTTTAGCTTTTGACCTTAAAATACATAATTATTAACTTAATTTTAAAATGAGTTGATGTTTTTAGCACAGACATTTTTATACTTACTTCTTGTGTTCTTTCCTTGAGTACAAATTTATCTGGAAAAATCCTCAATACTTTAGGATCCAGCAAACTTTTTTCTGAGAATCCTTAAAACCTACTGCTTTAACAAAAGCTGCTCGGGGAGCCAGTGTTGCGGACAGAAAAAACGATTTTACTTTCTTTGCCAGGTAATAAGCCATTCATTGTTACCATGTAACTGTCAGATAATTTTTTAACGCCTTCCAAAATAAGATTACTTGTTCCTCCATATCCAGACAAAGGTATCTAGAAGAATATACATATCCAAAATTATTTTAATGTAAGCAGAAAGAGGAACACTGAATTACAGTCAGAAGAAAATTCAGAAAGATTTAATACAGTTAAAAATTCTAATGTTTATATACTTTGGGTAATAGTTACCCATTTCCAGTCCAGCAGTATATTAAAGACTTTGTCTTAAGGAAAAAAACAAACCAAAGAGCTGCAAAAGTATTTGATTTCTGATATGCTAAAAATGAACTATTTCAAAAGTCAAGCTTAAATGACAGGAATAATACAAAGATTAGTACAGACATGTTTGCTTAAGAAGTTTATATACTAATATACTAAAATATACTAATACTTGCAATTTACTTTGAAATGCATTAAAAAGATGAACTGGTGGCTGGCAAGATGGCCAAATACAAACAGCTCTGGTCTGCGGCTCCCGAGATCAATGCAGAAGGCAGGTGATTTCTGCATTTCCAACTGAGGTACCCAGCTCATCTCACTGGGACTGGTTAGACAGTGGGTACCAGCCCACGGAGGGTGAGCTGAAGCAGAGTGGGCCATCGCCTCACCTGGGAAGCACAAGAGGTCGGGGAACTCCCTCCCCTAGCCAAGGGAAGTCGTGAGGGACTGTGCTGTGAGAAACAGTGCACTCTGGCTCAGATACTATACTTTTCCCATGGTCTTTGCAACACGCACACCAGGACAGTCCCTCTGATGTCTATGCCACCAGGGCCCTGGGTTTCAAGCACAAAACTGGGCAGCCATTTGGGCTGGCCCCCTGGGTTCCAGTGGTGCCTGGAACGCGAGCATGACAAAACCATTCACTCCCCCTGGAAAGGGGGTTGAAGCCAGGGAGCCAAGTTCTAGATCAGTGGATCGCACCCCCATGGAGCCCAGCAAGCTAAGACCCGCTAGCTTGAAATTCTTGTTGCCAGCACAGCAGTCTGAAGTCGTTCTGGGACGCTCGAGCTTGGTGAGGGAAGCAGCGTCTGCCATTGCTGAGGCTTGAGTAGGCGGTTTTCCCCTCACAGTGTAAACAAAGCTGCTGGGAAGTTTGAACTGGAGGGAGCCTACCGCAGCATGGCAAAGCCTCTGTAGCCAGATTGCCTCTCTAGGATCCTCCTCTCTGGGCAGGGCATCTCTGAAAAAAGGCAGTAGCCCCAGTCAGGGGCTTATAGATAAAACTTCCATCTCCTTGAGACAGAGCAACTGGGGGATATGAACAGACACTTCTCAAAAGAAGACATTTATGTGGCCAACAAACATATGAAAAAAAGCTTTTCATCACTGGTCATTAGAGAAATCAAAACCACATTGAGCTATCATCTCATGCCAGTTAGAATGGCGATCATTAAAAAGTCAGGAAACAACAGATACTGAAGAGGATGTGGAGAAATAGGAATGCTTTTACACTGTTGGTGGGAGTGTAAATTAGTTCAACCATTGTGGAAGACAGTGTGGCGATCTAGAACCAGAAATACCATTTGACCCAGCAATCTCATTACTGGGTATATATCCAAAGGATTATAAATCATTCTACTATAAAGGCACATGCATACGTATGTTTATTGCAGCACTATTCACAGTAGCAACGACTTGGAACCAACCCAAATGCCCCATCAATGATAGAATGAATAAAGAAAATGTGGCACATATACATCATGGAATACTATGCAGCCATAAAAAGGGATGGGGTTCACATCCTTTGCAGGGACATGGATGAAGCTGGAAATCATGATCCTCAGCAAACTAACATAGGAACAGAAAACCAAAGGCCGTATGTTCTCACTCGTAAGTGGTAGGTGAACAATGAGAACACATGGACACAGGGAGGAGAACATTGATGACGGGTTGATGGGTGCAGCAAACCACCATGGCATGTGTATACCTATATAACAAATCTGCATATGTATCCCAGAACTTGAAGTATAATTTAAAAAACATTCAAAAAAAGAAAAAGATGAATTGATGGATGGCTAGATATGTGGGAGACAAAATATAGCAAAATGTTAACTACAGAATCTAAGTGATAGTGTATGTGAGTGTTTAGTGTATAAGCCTTTCAACTTCTCAGTAATTCTGAAACTTCTCATAATAAAATGTTTTTGGGGAAAACTCTATTTATAATTATCTTAGTGTGCAGTCCAGCCAGTGTCAGAAAGAAGCATGCAAAAGGGACTAAGCTAAAGACAAGAACTCTTAACAACTTTTGAAAGGCAGACACACTGTCAACTGGGGAAGCAGTACACTAGAATCAGGCTTGGGGATCCACCTGCTGCTGCTTCCACAGGGCTCAACCCTTGCAGGAAGCAAGGCTTCACAGAATACATCTCATAAAGACAAATGTAAGGAAAGCACCCTGCTGGAAACTTTCCATACTCTTTGAAATGCACATCTTTAACAACTATCTTTCATTCCACATTACATGTTGAGTATCCCTTATTCGAAGTGCTTGGGAACAGAAGTGTTCCAGATTTGGGAAAATTTACATTATACCGGTTGAACATCCCTAATTCAAAAACCGAAAATCCAAAATGCTCCAAAGAGCATCTCCTTCGAGCATCATGTCGGCATTCAAAACTTTTTTGATTTTGGAGCATTGTGATTTTGAATTTTCAGATTAGGGATACTCAATCTGTACTAAAACAGGTTGCAAAGAATCCCTTGCGAACTTGAAACCATCATAACTTATTCTGAGTTGTGTCATGTACTTAATCAAAATAACATTTTGAAAAAGTAATTTTAGGCACCTCATCAATGTGTACTGTCTTGACTTTTGGTACAAATAAATGGCATTTCAGGCTCAGCATAATGGCTCACGCCTGTAATTCCAACACAGGGAGGCCAAGAGGGGCAGATCACTTGAGGTCAGGAGTTCGAGACAAACAGCCAACATGGTGAAATCCCGTCTCTACAAACAGCGCAAAAATTATCCGGGCATGGTGATGGGCGCCTGTAATCCCAGCTACTTGAGAGGCTGAGGCAGGAGAATCGCTTGAATCCGGCAGGTGGAGGTTGCAGTGTACCGAAATCACGTCACTGCGCTCCAGGCTGGGCGACAGAATGAGACCATGTCTCAAAATAAATAAATAAAAAGCATTTCAAAGGGTTTCAGATTGGAAGCTCCTACAAATCCTCCCTCACTCAAAGTGACCTGTGGTAGTTTCAACAGCAAAAATGTTTCTAATTTTTCCTTTTCCATAGAAACTTACAAGTAAATTTTATCTATAAAACTAAATAGCGAGTAACAGGGGGAAAAGGTACCTTTGAAAACACTCATTGTAAGTATTCTGCCTGTATTTTTAAAGCCTAATAAATCACAAAATTACTACTGAGTAACAAGGTTAAGAAAAAAGAAAAAATGATTGGCTGGTCTCGTGACTCACGCCTGTAATCCCAGCATTTTGGGAGGCCGAGGTGGGTGGATCATGAGGTCAAGATATGGAGACCATCCTGGCCAACATGGTGAAATCCTGTCTCTGCCAAAAATAGGAAAATTAGCTAGGCGTGATGGCGTGTGCTTGTAGTCCCAGCTACTTGGAAGGCTGAGGCAGGATAACTGCTTGAACCTGGGAGGCGGAGGTTGCAGTGAGCTGAGATCGCAGCACTGCACTCCAGCCTGGCAATGGAGCAAGACTGTCTCAAAAAAAAGAAAAAAGAAAAAAATAATGATTAAATGAAATAAATCTGACTCATACCAGTAAATCCAGATTGAACAAGAAAAACCATTGCTCCTAACCTCAGTCCTACTGAAATGTTGAGCTGTATGATTATTTGTGGTTGGAACTGTCCTGGGCTTTCTCGGATATTCACCTCTATCCACTTGGTGCCAGTAGCCTTCTTGTCCTGTCCCCAGTTATGACAAACCAAAAATAACTCCAGATTCTGCCAATGTCCCCTGGGGGTAACACAAGGTCTGGTTGAGAACCACTGCTCCAATACATAAAGCTGTCATTAGTACCCTAGAGACTACACAATAAATAAACGTGGGCTCTGCATTCAGCCAGCCTGAATTTGAACCTTGTCTCTATCACTGACCAGCAAGTAAGATACACGATCACAGCCACGCATCTCTTGCAGCCTCAGTTTACATATGTGCAGAATGGCAAGAGTAGTACTATCCTGGACAGTTGTTTTGAAGATAAAAATGTGACAATTCACCATCTTAGTCTATTTGTGTTGCTATAACACAATACTATAGATTGGGTAATTTATAAAGAACAGAAATTCATTCTTTACAGTTCTGGAGGCTAGAAGTCCAAGATCAGGTGTCAGTTTCTAGTGAGGGCTGCTCTCTGTTTCTAAGATCTCACCTTGAATCCTGCATGTTCCAGGGAGGAGAAATGCTGTGTCCTTGCATGGCAGAAGGTAGAAGGGCAAAAAGGCTAAACTCCTTCCCTCAAACCTTTTTATAACAGCATTAATCCATTCCCGAGGGCAACATCTCCCAAAGGGATCCATCTCCCTACACTGTTGTATTGCAGAGTAAGTTTCTAATACAGAAATTTGGGAGACACATTCAATCACAGCATCCACATAGTGATTGAGGGTAGTGCCTGGAATACAATCAACATGCAACAAATAATCAATACATTTTTATTGCAGTCCCATCACGCTTTATGGTATTGAAAACACAGATCATTTCATTTGTTCCTCACAACCAAATTGGCAAGTTGGGACAGCAAGTAGCTGCTGATGAGATGAGAGAGGAAATGCCTAATCCAAGGTGAGTGTAAGTAACAGAGACAGGGCTGGCTCCCTGGGTTCTCCTGTCCACCACAGCTCATGGGGCCAATCAAGTGACTCCACAGGAAACAGAGGTCAAGTTCCAGTGTCAAATAAAGCTGTAATACATATCTAACTTTAAAAACTTTTAGATATTGTTAATCTTGTAATTTATCCCATTCCCTCTTTAACAATAGGATATAGAACCAAAATTTGAGCCCCAACCCCACTGCCAAACACCTGTGCAGTTATAAGGCATGCACATCCATGTAGCTGGAGTTCCTCCGACTGCCTTGCGTTGCTTCCTTTCCTCTATGACTTATCACTTTCATCTCTAATTGCTCTGAATGTGTCTACACAAATGGCTTCGAATCCTTTTTACCTGTTATGCTGACAATTAAAAAGCATAAAACTCTCGCCTTTGTATCCCCAGCATCTGGAACAGGGGCTAGGAAATTTAGTCAATGGATATTTGGTATGGTCTAAATGGTGATGTCGCCTCTCAAATTCACATGTTGAAACCTAGTCCCCAATGTGACAGTACTAAGAGGTGTGACCTTTGGGGAAGTGATTAAGCCATGAGGGCTCTGGAACTGTGAATGGGTTTAATGCCCTTATAAAACACATTGGAGGCAGCAGTGTTATCCTTCCCACTATGTGTGGGCACAAAAAGGCAGAGGGCAACCATCACCAGACACCGCATCTGCTGGCACCCTGATCTTGGGCTTCCCAACTTCCAGAACTATGAGCAGTAAATTTCTGTTGTTTATTATAAATTACCCAGTGGTATTTAGTTATAGCAGACTGAATAGACTAAGACAATATTTTTGTTGAATTGAAAAAATAAAACTTAATGGGAAAGTTAGTATCTTAAACAGCTCCACCTGGATTTACCCAAGATATGTTCCTAAAAAGCTAGGTACATTTCAGAATTTCCAAATTAAAATGAAACTTAAAGGCATTAGAAAGACTGGTATTTACAAGAATACTATTATACTGTCCAATTCTACAAGGCATATAAATTACTTCCTAACTTGTAAGTCTAGATAATTACATATTTTCACTTATAAAAAGCAGGGTATACAACATTCAACCAGTTATAACATGGCATAAACTTGAGGGGAGGGGAAAAGGAATAAAATGATCTTACTGTGAACTTAACGCCTGGTTGTGATCGATTTCCAAGTTGTTTGATTTCCAATCTAGCCAACATGCAAGATAATCGAGTAGGTGCAAATAATACAGAGATGATAATGTCTTCCTTTGGGTGAATTCTGATCTCATAGTTACTGGTCAATCGCTGTTCTGAACCAAAAGTGTTCTGAAGCTAAAATTTAAAGACAGTCACTGCATAAAACAAAGCAGTAGCACAAGTAAAACATATCATTAACACAAATTCTTACCAGATAAATAACACAATAGGGTCTACATAGGTAAGTGTTCCAGACCCTGATAAAACAGAAGACATAACAAGAGTCCACATACTCTACCAACCTGAAAGCAGTCCTGATCTTGTCCTTTAATAAGCAGTCGTAAATGTTGAGTTGTAGACGCACAATTATTTCTTAAAGCTAGTTTCAGAAGCCTAAAAACAATTACACATTTTAAATATGGTTTTCCTCCAAGGATATTACTATGATCATAAAAACTAAGCCAAATAAAACCAACCACAACGTCTAGAGATGGACTGACTACATGAGCCATCTCAGCAGCCTAGTATTGTCTCTAGATTCTACGTTACTAAAAATGTAGGCTCAAGACTCACCATAGAGGCTTTTTGTTTTAATCTCTACCCAGTTATAGCTCTGCAGCTGACCTTATTATTTATACTATGTGTATAAATATCTGTCAAATAAAACATTAATCAATGAAAATCCAGGTGAAGAAATTCATCAAGTCATTAAGTCAATGCCACACCTACCTTGAATACCTAGTTCATCCCAGTGAGCTTTCAGGGAAACAAGGGGTCCTAGGCTAAGAGGCTTATTTGCACAAAGTAGTGTTTTAAACAGTATATTGAATTAACTCTACTTTTAAAGAAGCTGTAATGCACAAGAATGGACATATAATAGCAGCTGACTGATAAAAACACTACCTTTGTTGAAACTATGTGAATCCTCCCTTCATTGGAGAACAAAATACATGAGTAAATCTCTATTTTACTTAAATTTGGGGAGGATCAGCAGCTAATAAATCAGCAGCTGAGGTCTGCGTCTCATCTACCTTGTGTTAAGAGAAACGCAGACAGCTTTGGCTATTGGCACCTCCAGGAAAAGCCTTCCACAGGTACAATGACTGGGGAAGAATTACCCAAATTAAACATTATTTTGTAAAGTTTTCATTTTCATTTATTTATTTTGTAATTTGTAAAGCACTGTGGTTATCATTTTCAAGTACAGAGTTATCAGGTGGGATGGGAGAAGCTAGGTTTCCATGGAGTCGCATCATCAGTTAAACGTGTTCGAAAGTCAAGAACAAGCCAGTTACTGCTTGAGTGAAGTGTAACTGTTTCTGCCATAGGCTTCTGAGAGATGTTTCTTTCAGAGACCCTTTTAAAGACAAACCTGTACAATACAGGGAGTCTCAAAAAACAAAACAAAACAAAACAAAACCATCAAACAATTTTACAGTAAATACTACCTCCCATTTCCTAAGGTGCCCCTCTCCCTTAGGTGCTCCATTCGCTATGGTCGGGAAGTATGACACTCAAGTCTGGTGCTTCAAAAGCACTTCCATGGGTTTTGCTAAAACCATGTGGTTGCTGACTGGGAAATTCAGATCATTGAGAAGAATGGATATACTGCATATTCTCTATGCAGCTCTCCATAAATCTCCCTCTCAGCTGGCTTTTGAAAAATACGGAGTGGCAGTGAATTTAAGTGGATACTGTCTTCAGCAGTAACTATACTATTGCTCATGTGTCAGGTGCTCTTTGCAGGACTGGAATATATTAAAGAAAAGCTGAATCAGGACACATGCCCATCTAGGAGGGTTTTCCAGTTCTGCACAATTGAGCCTGAACGGTATCTATTATGACAAAATTTTCCTGCAAACATTAATTTGTGGTCTGCTCCAAAATATGTACAAATAGTGGACTGACCATGTGTCAGTCTTTGACACTTACTGTGTTCTACCAAGAGGGACTCCTCCCCCAAGCAAGAAATTGTTTGTTGGACAAAATTGATGGAATATCTAAGCAAGGTCCAAGTGGCAGAGGTTTACTTTCTGAAGAAATGACTTCACCTTTTAACACTACTTCATACTGAGGTCCAAATGGCTGTACAAATATTTTCAAGGTCCTAAGAAAGAAAGAAAGAAATCTGAGTTGAAGGTCCTGTATTTGATTTCTTTTTGCAACAGTTTCCTACATGTTTGCATTGTCCAAAAGAGCAAGCTAGGTGTTGAGGATATGATGAAATTCCCACCCTTAGAGCTTGTGCTGCAGAGAATAAAGACAAGGGGAGAGACAATCTCAATGGCACCTGCACAGGGGGTGTGAGAAGCCATGGAACTTTAGGAATGCTCTTTATGAGACATCTGGGAAGAGTGGAGGAAAGCCTCCCAGAGCCAGCCCAGGGAAGTTGAGGGCAAGCATTCCAGGCACAGGCATTCACACTGGTGCAGGCAAGATTCTCCTCTTCTGTAAGGTCACAAGAGCAGACTGAGCACATGATAAAGTGTTCTATAACCCAGGCAGGGGGGATAAGCCACATGTGTCTCAGAGGAGAGTATACTTTAAGCTAGGGTTACACAAACAAGCTCAGTACTCATGACAGTGGTGCTCTGACTCTAACTTGATATTCACTCAAGATTTGGGTGCTAAAAAGTCATGGGCCTGGAGAAAAAATTAGGAAAGATATCTTAACAGTTCACAAGGTCAAACTAACAGTTTCGGGAGAAAAAGTGAATGAGAAACATCTCTTATTATTTACTTTTGTCAGAATATACTTGAAAATAATAATTTATTCATTTCTATTCAACTGGTTTAAAAGATTTTTAGTTAAAAAAAAGAAGATAATCTGAAGCTAAATAAAAGGAAATTAAACAGAGTCATACCATCTATTGGGTACGAAATATATGGACTTTGTCATTCAGGCTGTGGAATTTTGAAGCACATCTACGTAAGTGGCTGTTTTGAAAGATGAGTAAAACTTTGTCATTATAATTTTTTTTTTTTTTGAGACGGAGTCTTGCTCTGTCACCCAGGCTGGAGTGCAGTGGCATAATCTCTGCTCACTGCAACCTCTGCCTCCTGAGTTCAAGCGATTCTCCTGCCTCGGCCTCCCGAGTAGCTGGAACTACAGGTGCATACCACTACACCTGTCTAATTTTCCTATCTTTAGTAGAGATGGGGTTTCGTCATGTTGTCTAAGTTGGTTTCAAACTCCTGACTTCAGGTAATCCACTTACCTCGGCCTCCCAAAGTGCTGGGATTACAGGCGTGAGTCACTATGCCCAGCTCATTATAACATTTTTATATTACCTTTCCTCACAGGCTTCAGGATCCTTTGGAGTAAATGAAACAATAACCTCATGTTCTTCTCCAGGTTTAAGGAACAAATTCTTAGGATCCACTGAAAAGTGACTTCCTTGTTCTGGGACCTAAATATAGTGACAGAATCATAATTGAATGTCAACTTACAGAAATGTGGCTTTCACTCAGTCACTCCTGCCTTATGTGCCTCTCTTACTAGGACAGGTTGTTTGTCCCCTCCTCATCTGTCACGGCCTCAGCTTGTCCTATTCTCTTGGAAAGAGTATTTCTTTCTCTTCTATAACAAACCTTATCTTATACCTCACCCCCAATTTCAGATCACTAACCCCCTCTCACACATCCTCAGGTTTCAGGAATGATGTTAACGTGTGTGGATCACTCTTCACCAACTCCAACCAAAGGGTGACATGCATGTTTTTCAGTAGCTAATCTAAGAACTTGGTTCTCATATTTAAGACACTGGACTCTAAACTTAAAAGCACCACAGCATGTATTTGACAGTTTTTAAAAACTCTCAGTGATTCTTTCATCTGATGCTCATGGCACTGTGACAGGCCAGGCGGAGCACAGCGGCCTGTAGAAGGCAAGGAGCTCTCACAGTCTGAGGAAAGACTATCTTATAGCACTCTGACAGAAGTGCATACCTTGATATCCAAATGAACTTCAATGTTCCCAGCATTTTTCAAAGGTAGGTGCTGCTTTGTTGAGGAAGCCACTTTGGCCAACAAATGCATCGTCTGGAGGATGAAGCAAGACAGACATTTCAACAAACTGTCATAAAGTGAAATCAGCATGAAGGAAAGCAAACGGCAGAGGGAAGGAATGAGACTACCTGCAAGTCCCTGGGAGCGTGGGATCCTAGCTATTCCTGCTCTTGCTCGGAGACTCACACTTCTAAGAACTGGTGTAGGGTTTGGGCTGTCAACTTCTATATCAACTTTTGCTGAGAATTCTTCTGCTGAGTCCAGAATCTCTAAAAAAGTTCATTCTTTTAGCTCAGAGAACAGAGTTTTTTAATTCTAAATGCCATCAGCAGTCCCACACAGTGCCCTTAGGGGCAGTAAGAAAATTTAGGCAAGAATTTTTTTTAAAGAGTTAAAAGAATAGAAATAAGTGAAGAGAAAGGTGGAAAAAGAAAGAAAGCATCCACCTGGTAAATGTGATAAGATAAATTAACACAAAATATTCCAAAAGGTTTTCAGTGCTGCCTGCAGGAGTTACCCACACTTACACAGGATTGACCCAAAATAGCATGCCATTTGCCTCATTTTTAAAACAGCCTACAATACTTGACAAATTTCAAAGTATTGACATTTATTGACAAAGGAAATAAGTCTCAAATTTGTAGTTTATTTAGCTACAGATTAAAGCAATTCCTACAAAATGTAAACATGATACCTGAAGAGCTGATCTGTTTCTTTGGAGTATGGAAAAGAACCCAAATCATCAAAAATTCTGGATCCTATAAAATTAAAAGAAAGATCTGTCTTAACGTAAACTGGTATTAAGATTAAAATCTTAATGAAAGAAGCAGTTTAGAAGCTTAATTTCCTCTAATTCTAAGCCAGTTCTCTCCTACCTGTCCATCATAACTAGCAGGCATCATGTGGTTGACCACAGAAGGACCTGCTAGCCGAGTGACCACATCAGCGCAAGAAGCAACTTCTGCAGGCGCTCGGATGGGTTCCTTGGAAAACGTGAAACAGCGCCAGGCTACAGCATTCTGTTTAGAAATACAAGAATCAGTTCAGTAAAGCCAACAGTGTAATGCTAACTTTGTTAACAAAACCCTTTAAAAAAAATGTACCTTCGTAAGATCAGTGCATTCTGGAAACAGTTCCTTACTATATGTCATACTTACAGCATTAATAATCAGTCTAATTGGCACAGTGGCATGCGTCCAGTTTATCAATTTTAGTGGGAGGGCTTTCCAGCCTCCGTAAGTCAAGTCACCAAAATCAAGAACATCTTTCTTTTCTGTTTCTACCTAATTAACAAAAAAGGGGTTTATGAAAAGCAATCTATTAATAAATAGCACAACACATATGTTCATATCACTGCCATTTCTAGCCACAAATTATGAGTCAGCATTAAATAAAACTTACCTACATTTTCCCAGGCTATTTAACAATTACTTATTTTCTACAAAAATAAATGTTAAATTCTTCTTTTGAGGTAGTCTACGTACCCAAATATACTATAGAATTAAGCTGCTGTTACTTCGTAAACACTTTATCTTAAGATGAACTGGTAATTTTACAAAATTATAGACCCCTTTTCAATGAGTTCTATTGTTAGAATAATGATTTCTCAATATCCTTCAAAAATATCATGAATATCTTGGCATTTTCAGATTTAATCTGCAAATGTTAAAACGGTATCAAAACAGACATATCAAAAATTTAAAACAAGTGCCTACGATCATGACAGACTCACTTCCCTAAATGCGGGAAGCCAACCTAACTCAGATCCCTCACAAACTCACATGTGGAAATGTTTGACAGTACAGGAACCCCTGCCAGATATCAAAATCCACGGATGTCCCTGATATGAAATGTCATAGTATTTGCATATAACCTAGGCATATCCTCCTATATACTTCAAATCATCTCTAGATTACTTATAGTACCTAATACAGTGTAAATGCTATGTAAATAGCTGTTCTACTTTATTGTAGAGAACAATGACAAGAAAAAAAATGCCTGTACATGTTCAATACAGATGCAACTACCCTTTTTGGTATTCTGAATATTTTATCCAAGATTGGTAGAACACAAGAATGCAGAACCCACAGGTACAGAGGGCTAACTATATTCTATACACACACACACACACACACACACACACACACACACACACACACACACACATTTTGTTTTGCTCTAGCCAAAGACAAAGTAAGTAGAGAACAAAGGCAGACAGGTAAGTGGGAGCTGACTTCCATGGTGCCCCAGGAAGGTCTGGGTTCCAGATTTGCCTTCAAGGTGGTAGAGCTTTAATACATTCCAGAGAACCAAAGAAGAAAAGATGTGACTTCAAGCTTGTTGTGAGCAGGGCGAGGCTGGAATGGAATTTGAAATCTGTGCATAAAGCCCAGAAACTCAAAGGAATAAAATGAAAAGGGAACTGAAAAAAATTGTTCACACGTCTATGGAGTCAACAAGGAACCTGTCCAGAGATGAGTAGCATAGAAGATTATTTGCAAGAACATGAAAGCCTAGGCCTAGGTCACACTGGACATGAGAGCCCCAAGCTAAAAAAAATTACAAAGGCTTTCAACATCTCCAACACTTCCGCAAAAGTACTCCCTAGGGACACATCCAAAGACTAGGACACATCATGGGGTTCCTAAAGTAAAAAGCAGCCTCAATGAATGTGAACTCACATTAAAAAATTTTAAATATCAAAAAATTATAATCTACTGGAAGAAAATCAGGAAGACTCAGCAAAAGTAACTAGTAGACGTATTAGTAACCCAAGAACTAGAAACATGAAATAAACTATGAAATAAGTTCACTTTAAATGTAGATAACAGAGTCCATAACAGAAGGAAAAGCAAGAGATTCATGAAGCAATGGTGAGCAAAATGATGTATAAATAGCTTGATAAATCTGTTAACGATGTTAATGTTGGGATTGTAAAAACTGTTTAGAACTAAAGCATTAGTCAAAGGTAACATGGAAGGAAAAGATGAGCATCTAAATGAGATACTGTTTTCATCTTGTTGGAAGAGTTTGCTTTAGACATGTCATTATTGAAGTTATGCATATTAATGTTGAAAATAAGCTATTTGAGGGGGTTCAGATGGCAACATGGCATTTTGAATACTGGCTTCCTTTCTTGCAGGCTTGATTTGCCTGGTGACTGAATTACTAGTGACTAGTTTACTAACTGGGCCATTCAAGGAAGTCAAGTTAACATAAAAGAAACATGTCACCTAAATGCACTTAATGGTGTTGAAATGTACACCTTCTTAAACTGTTTGATGAAATTAGTTCTAAAGAAGATAGCAGGTCAACCCTGAAGTACTCCGTTTGTTGCAAAATCTCATGTTTTGGATGTTATATAAGAGTCCTATTTGCCTCAGTTGATTTAGCTTTTTTCTGCCTATCTTAGGGACTGGCTGGCTCTTTTAGAACTCTGTCCAAAGAGTGCATGGAATATAATATTAAAGTCTTCCACAACTGACGGTATCTCTGTGTGTGTGTTTAAACCAATTCTTGAAAGCTTACAATAGAGCTACGCAGTAATAGTATTTATTAAAGAATCACAATTGTAAACATGAGCATAACTTAATAGATTCTCGTTTAGTTATTTTGTAACTACAGACTTGTATTTTTGCTGCTGTTACATTAGAATAATTTTTAAATGTCATCTTGAAATAGAAATATGTATTTTAAGCACTCATGCAAAAAATGAACACTTTTTAAATGTGTGTTTTCTCCATAAGAATTGTAAACATTAAACAAATCACCTATAATGGAATTGATTAATGACTTCTGAGCGAGTTGCTCTGGCCAGAAAACATACACACACTTTTATGTACTACAGAATGATATTACACTTGGGAAATTATCTTGTCTAACTTGATTTTATATACTATGGTGATAACATGGTATATGTATTGTTATTAAGGTGACCATGTTTAAAAAAGAAAACTGCTAGAACTGATTAAAATATTTCAGTAAAGTTGCAGGATACAAAATCAACATATAAAAGTAGCATTTCTATACGGCAAAAATAAATTATGTGAAAAATAAATTTTAAAAGTAATCCCATTTACAATAGCCACACATAAAATTAAATACCTAGGGATTAATCAAAGTGAAAGTCCTCTATAATGAAAATTATACAACACTGATGAAGGAAATTGAAGAGTACACACACACAAAATAGAAAAACACGGTGGCTCACGCCTATAATCCCAGCACTTTGGGAGGCCGAGGCAGGTGAATCACCTGAGGTCAGGAGTTCGAGAGCAGCCTGGACAACATAGTAAAAGCCTGTCTCTAGTAAAAATACAAAAATTAGCCAGGCATGGTGGTGGGCGCCTAAAATCCAAGCCACTTGGGAGGCTGAGGCAGGAGAATCACTTGAACCCAAGAGGAGGAGGTGGCAGTTAACCGAGATTGCACCATCGCATCCAGCCTGGGCAACGGAGCAAGACTCTGTCTCAAAACAAAAAAGAAAAGAAAAACATTCCATGTTTATGGATTGGAAGAATCAACATTGTTAAAATGTACTTCACAGAAACAGAAAAAAAAATCCTAAAATGTATATGGAACCACAAAAGATCTGAAATAACCAAGCTATCCCAAGATAATTTATTATTATCCCAAAAATAATAAAACTGGAGGAATCACATTACCTAATTTCAAATTAAACTACAGAGCCACAGTAACCAAAACAGCATCGTACTGGCATAAAACAGACACACAGACCAAGGTATAGAATAGAGAACCCAGAAACAAATCCACACACCTACAGTGAACTCATTTTTTAAAAAGGTGCCAAGAACATACACTGGGGAAAAGGCTATCTATTCAATAAACGGTGCTCTGAAAACTGGATATCCATACGCAGAAGAGTGAACCTAGACTCCTGTCTCTTGCCATATACAAAAATCAAATCAAAACGGATTAAAAACTTAAACCCAAGAGCTCAAACTATGAAACTACTATAAGAAAACATTGGGAAAAATAAAAATAAAAAATAAAAAAAAATATCAATTTAAAAAAATAAAAATTAAAAAAAAAAAAAACACTGGGGAAAATCTCCAGGACATTGGTATGGGCAAAGACTTCCTAAGCAATATCCCACAAGCAAAGGCAACCAAAGCAAACATAGACAAATGGGATCACATCAAGTTAAAAAGCTTCTACACAGCAAAGGATGCAATCAACAAAGTAAAGAGACAAGCCACAGAATGGGAGAAAATATTGCAACTACCCATCTGACAAGGGATTAATAACCAGAATATATGAGCGGCTCAAACAACTCTATAGGAAAAAAATCTAATAATCCAATCAAAAACTGTGCAAATATTTGAACAGACATTTCTCAAAGGAAGACATACAAATGGCACATGGGCATATGAAAAGGTCCTCAACATCACTGATCATCAGAAAAATGCAAATCAAAACTACAATGAAACATCGTCTTACCCCAGTTAAAATGGCTTATATCCAAAAGATGGGCAATAACAAATGCTGGTGAGGATGTGGAGAAAAGGGAACCCTCATACACTGTTGGTGAGAAAGTGAATTAGTACAACCACTATGGAGAACAGTTTGGAGGTTCCTCAAGAAACTAAAAACTGAGCTACTATGTGATCCAGCTATTCCACTGCTGGGTATACACCCAGAAGGAAATCAATATATCAGAAATATGTGCACTCCTATGTTTGCTGCAGCACTGTCTACAATAGCTAAGATTTGGAAGCAATCTAAATGCTCATCAACAGATGAATGGATAAAGAAAATATGGTACATATACACAACGGAGTACGATTCACCTGTAAGAATGAGATCCAGTCGTTTGCAACAACATGAATGGAAGTAGAGATCATTATATTAAGTTAAATAAGCCAGGCACAGAAAGACAAACATCACATGTTCTAAAAATGTGTGGGTTCCAAAAATCAAATCAATTGAACTTATGGACACAGAGAACAGAAAGATGATTACCAAAGGCTCAGAAGGACAGGGGTTAGCAGTGAGATGGGGATGGTTAATGAGTACAAAACAAATAGAAAGAATGAATTAAGACCTACTATTTGATAGCACAATAGGATGACTATAGCCAATAATAATTGTATATTTTAAAATAACTTGAAGAATGTCACTGGATGATTAGTAACTCAAAGGATAAATACTTAAGGGGATAACCTATTCTCCATGATGTACTTATATCACACTGCATGTCTGCATCAAAACATCTCATGTACCCCATAAATATATACACCTATTTAGGTACCCAAAAAAATTTTTTAAAGAAAAATGAAGAATTAAAAAAATTCCATACCACTCCGGAATGATTTTTTAAAAAAATCTAACAATACCAAACATTAGCAATAACAGTATTGCATACATTTCTTCTGCAAATGTTAAGTCAGAGAGCAAACTGGCAATATCTAGCCAAAATAAAGGTACATATACTTTAAACTGTAACATTTGCATTATGTACCTGGGAGACCCTTTCTCACGTTGAAAAAGTAATTTAACAGTTTCTATGCATATGGCCTCTGTATAATTCCTGAACACTCTCTCACAGGGAATGTTGTTCTGTAATCAAATCCTGCTAAGCCATCAGGGCCTCATTCCTCTAGTTCCACTCCTCCAACAAGGCAGCTTTAACTGGCCTGAATAACACTGAACTATTCCCTACACCAGTGGTTCCAAAATTTGTCTTTTTGTTGGACTAAAAGCTCAGACACATACATCAGTAGTTTTTGAAATTCATCAGGTGATTCCAACAAGCATACCAGTAGGGAACCACTGCCTTCCACTACCAAACACCGTTGATATATGTGAGCTGCTTGGGACACAGCAATGCCAAATATTGCACAGAGGTGATTTATCATGTCTGCTACAGAAAGGCTGAACAGCCTACTATAGTAGAATGTATTGAAAGGCAGGAAGTTAATAGCACCGGTTCTCAGTGCTTCCTACCAGGGGGTGGCTTGACCACGTTTGGAGATGTTATGGTTATCACAGTGGGGTAAGGGGTATTACTGACATCCAGTGAGTAGAGGCCAGGGACACTGCTAAACATCCTACACTGCACGAGACAGCCCTCCCCACCCTCAAAGAATTTTCTAGCCCAAAATGTCAATAGTGTTAATGCTGAAAAACCCTGACCTAGAGAAGGGCAAGCAGAGCAGAGCTGACTGAGAAGTATATAAAATGGCACTTACGCAAAAAGGAAAAGATCACTAAAAGTTTATAATATGTGCAGATAACAACATAAGGGTACAGGAACACTAAAACGCGAAAAAAGTTTATGAGAACATTTACAATTGATTTCCTCCTCCATGCCCATAAGAAAATAAAGTTGTTGAGTTAGGTTACTAAGCATTCCCCTGAAGAACGCGTACTATGAGGAAAACCCTGTGATTCTCACCAGTCTCCCAGAGTAGCTGCCCTGTCCCTCATCCCAAACACCCACCTCTAAATTGCAAGTCACAGTTACAGCTTTGTGGAATAAAACAACTGAATAACTTTATTTTTTTTTTGAGACAGTCTTGCTTTGTCATCCAGGCTGGAGTGCAATAGCGTGATCTCAACTCACTGTAAACTCTGCCTCTCGGGTTCAAGCAATTCTCCTGCCTCAGCCTCCTGAGTAGCTGGGATTACAGGCATGCACTACCAAGCCCGACTAAGTTTTGTATTTTTAGTAGAGACAGGGTTTCGCCATGTTGTCAGGCTGGTCTCAAACTCCTAACCTCAGGTGATCCACCCACCTTGGCCTCCTAAAGTGCTGGGATTACAGGCATGAGCCACTGCACCTGGCTTGAAACAACTAACTAACTTTAGGAGGACATCAGTTCACCTGTTAAGTGTGGTTAGCTAAATATGTTAAATTCAATTCACATATTAGGAAATCAACTAATTTTTTTTTCTTTTGAGACTGGGTCTTGCTCTGTTGCCCAGGCTGGAGTGCAGTGGTGTGATTACAGCTTACTACAGCCTCAAACTCCTGAGTTCAAGTGATCCTCCCACCTTAGCTTCTTGAGGAGTTGGCATCACAAGCGTGCACCACTACACCCAGCTGATTTTTAAAATTTTGTGTAGAGACACAGTCTCACTACGTTGCCCAGGCTGGTCTCAAACTACTGGGCTCAAGCAATCCACCCACCTTGACAGATGTGTGCCAGTGCCCAGCTGAAATCAACTAACTTTTAATTAAAGTCACATCTTACATAATGATGTTTTGGTCAATGACGGACTGTATACAAGACAGTGGTCCCATAAGATTATAATGGAGATGGAAAATTCTTAACACTTAGTGATATCATAGACATCATAACATCATAGCATCATTATATTTTTATGCATTTGGTGTAGCCTAAATGCACAGTATTTATAATGTCTACAAGAGTGTACAGTAATGTCCTAGGCTTTTATATTCACTCATCACTGACTTACTGAGAGCAACTTCTAGTCCTCTGGTAAGTGCCCTATAAGATGTACCATTTTTAAATCTTTTATAATGTATTTTTTCTGTACCGTTTCTATGTTTAGATATAGAAATACTTACCATTGTGTTACAGCTGCCTACAGTATTAGCTGTATGGGAACAATGGTGCATAGCCTAGGAACAAAGGACTTTCCCATATAGTCTAGGTGTGTAGAAGGCTGTGCCATCTAGGTTGGTGTACGTACACTCTGCGATATTCACACAATGACAAAATTGCCTAAGGACACATTTCTCAGGGCATATCCCTGTTGTTAAGCAATCCATGACTGTATCAAGACCTGTTCTGCTTTTCCTCTGTTCTGCACCCTCCCATCTCTCCCTCCCACATTCCTTAATTTCATTCAGTATGTTAGTTCTGATTTCACTATCAACTAAGAGGAGATAGCTCTTGTAAAGCGGTGGTTGTTAACTAAGGCTATGATTTGTAATCATCTGGGAAGATTTAAAAATTACTGAGAGGCAGCCACCCCCTCCCTCACTCTGATTTAGTCAGTCTATGTGGGACTCAGGTATTGGGGTACATTTAAAAGCCCCCAGTTTAATTCCAATGTGCAGCCAGGGTTGAGAGCCATCATCCTAAATGAGCATATAATCCAGTGACCACTTATTATCCCAACTTGGCTAGACCTAATTTCTTTGGCTTCCAGAAAATAGGAGACGGGGAGAAGGGAAACTGCTAGCCAGCAAATAATCTCCAGGTGCAGAAATATTAAAAGAATATGAACCACTGGCATGTTGCTAACTGCACATCTAATTATACAATGGAAATCAGTTGGAAAATAGTGTTTAACCTTATACTCTGCTTTACAGACATCTTAGCAAGTATACTTGTGTTTCTGTAAAACTAAAAATAATTTTAAATTTTGGAATAAAAAGACATTGAGAACCAAAGTTTAGCTTGAAACTACTTTTGTAGCACTTTTGTTCACAAATTTTTTTTCCCCCAAATTTTTCTAAAGTTAAACAGTCTTCTTTAAAATGCTAGGTATGACAATGACTCATTTACAAACAGATACCTCGATAACAGGACTCTCGGCAATGGCAGTAAGAGTGACGGTGCTGGCCAAAGCTTCCGCCTGTACGATGGTCTCAGCATCTGTTGAACATGGCCAAGAAGCAACGCTGAATGTGCATCTGAAAACCCCAGGACCGGATGGTATAAAAAGCACTTTTATCTCTTCTGTGGCATGAGGTCTTATGATGACTTTATTCTTGAAAACTAAACAACGATGTGTTGAAAGATCCACCTTCAAAAAAGAGCCACAAAGTTCGTTATTAATGGCTTCACACTGAAAATCAAGTAGAATTACCCAGTTTAAGATTCCTTTTCCTAATCACTCAAACTGCCAAATTTAGACATTTATTATCTCCTCAAAAATGTCAAAACCTTGTCACTCATGGTCTCTAAAGTACAATGAGTCAAATGCTTCATGAGTTGAATGTTCTTGCTGCACCAAGGCTGTCTCCCCAGTCCATCTCCAAGCAAACACATTGACCTGTACCCTCAGTTGTCTTAAAAAGGGCACTGACAACGGTCACTCTTTCATAGCCCTGTAAATCTCTCTAGGACACACAACGCCGAAACGGGGGGTGGGGGGGAAGAGGCTAATCGCTGCGGTCCCACAGCCCTGACCCCACCTAGACTGCAGTGACAACTCCAGCTGTCCTCCCCTCCTCACTGTCAATGGGGATCTTCTTTTGTACTCCCCCACTTCCAAAGACAACACTGCTTCATTCACAGACTCTAACATGCTCCTAGAAAGTCTTCACAGCCCACCTTCCACCCTCAACCCTCTCCTTCAATCACCCGCTTTTCATCGAACCTGAGGACTTGAAGTAGAGGGGAAAGGCCAAGAAAGGAAAAGCCAAGATTGTGGGGAGGCAATCTTATTTTACCAGGCAAAACAATGGCCACTAAGAGGCACGAGGGAAGAGGAAACACATCCACCAATGCTGGTTCGCAAGCAACAGTCGTAAAACTGGGATATTTCAAAACAGCAGCTGACCATATATACCCCCTCCCTACTCATCAACATTTGAATGGTCACTGTAACCAGGAGAGAAGATTTACAGTCTAGAATTATAGCAGCTGTAGTTGACTATATAAGAGACCTCTGTCATAAGAATTCATATTAAAACTGCATTTCCAGGTATTTCAAAAGCTCATGTAAGAAAATCATCAGATAAATTAGTCAAAAAGACTCCCCTTGCCAAATGAAGCCATAAGCTCCAAGAGTAACTGCTTTCCTTTTTTAAAAATAAATCGTAGTTACCTTATATTCAATCACCTTTAACAAAACTAACAAGTAGCAACCAGAAATTCAGTGCTTTTAATGATTTAAATAACAATACTAAAAGCAAATTTATAGGATTTTACAAATAAATAACAATAAAATATAAATACTAATAAATGATGGAAAATGCAAAACACACTGTTTCACTCTACACTCTATAAGCACTACAACAAAAGGGGCCTGAGAAAAAGATGCCATGACAATGTGTCAGGGGAAATCGAGCACCTAATCCCAATGCAACTGTTAGGTTAAATGAGAAAGACACAGAAAGCTACCTTTTCACCATTAACACAAACGCTGAGGACCCCAATGCTAACTTGCAGCCAGCGGTCCGTTGGGTTGAGCACACTGAGGAGGGTCTGGGAAGCGATCCCGACACAGCAGGCATGAGGAAGCTTCAACTCCTCGGGCACTCGGACACTCCCTGGATGAGAATAAAACACAGTCAAAAATGCAAGCTACAGCAAACCCCTGATTATAAGCCAAATCTGTTAAATGGCAATGAGTTTATAAGATGGCCTGTTTACACTTCAGAGCTAGAGTCAAAGCGCTCCAGATGGAGTCCTTGACGTTGCATGAGCCTCAGAGGCCTGCCAACAATTTTGTCCTGCTCGATCCAGCCCAAGAAAAGAAAATTAAAATTGGATCAAGCTCGCAATTATAGCTAATCAATTCTTTGAGGTTCTTACCTGTACGTAATCTCTTCCTTTTCTCTCATATATCATGTCACTGCTTATGCTAAAAACAAACAAACTCCAGAGGCTCTTTCCAGATGTGGACACCTATCAGATTTTAACAATACCACCTATCTTCCAACATCCTCACATAAGTGCTCCAGAGGGCAGAGAAGACAGCACCCCAGTAGCGGTGTGTACAATGTCAAGAAAAGCACAGCTACCAGCTCTGCAGGCAGAGTGACCGTCAGCAAGAGAGAAGCTGCCCCACAGACGCACCTGAGTGCTGCCTCTCCACCACAACAGCCACCCAGAGACTCACAGGTGGAAGCACTCACTCATTCTGGCATTCAACTCTTAACTGCATATTTCCTATGTGAAATAACCATAAAACTGCAATGGCAGAACAAAAGAGAGACAAAGAAGACAAAGCCATATGCAGCCTGTCACCTGCATAGTGTAGCGTTTTTCTAAGCCAACTTCAGGGATCCTTGCATAGAAATATATTATGGTGTTCTCAGTTTAGGAAGAAGCACAAAACTTACAAGGAATTAATGCTAACCGGTAACTCCTTGAAACAAACTAGCTTTGTGGTATCATTTGAGAAAATAATAGCAAGCAACAATGACAGAGAAAAAGCATCTTACCCAATCCTGATGTCATTCCTGAATCCCAAGGTTCAGTTCCACAGTTTGTACCAACAGATGGCACAGGGAAAGGTTTTGCTGTGCTTAGCAGGTTCTGATTTAAGGATTTCAAATATGGGTTACAAAGCGAAGAGGTACCCATCCATCCAGAGCCGATATTTGGTCCTAGACAAATTCCCATAGCCACAGAGTTCTGCACAGGCTCTCCTGCAACAGCTGGATAGGGGAGGCCTCCTGAGAAGCCACAGACTGTGGCACTGCCAGCATGGCACTGAGGCAAGGCGGCACTTCCAGCTGAAGGTAGTGTTCCCCAAATACTGCTGAGCGAAGGGAGCTGTGCTGAGAGAGGGTTGTGTCAAGAGTGCGTGCAGAGCAGCAGGCATGTTCCGCATGTCAGTCACAGAGCCATGAACTGTGCTTTTAGGAACAGGAGTGCACTGGTTTTCAGAGGTGGTCTGATGAGAAACCCGGCCACTGAACTCATGGCCAGCAGTTGACATATCTTTAGGAATTATTCTTCGATCATCATCTACAGGCTCCTGACAGGACACAGGATGCGATGTGGCTGACCCCCACCTGACAGCTCAGACCTGACTTGCCCAGGAGAGCCAGCCTGATTGGGTCCAATTCCTCAGGGTTTGATGTCAAACCTACCTCATTGGTTTCCAACAGATTTCCACTTTTGGAGGAAGGATCTTTACTGCATCTAAAGTCAGGTTTCACATACTCAGGCTTGCTACTCAGAGAAGTAGTTTCAGTTGCTTTTCCAGTATTAGAGTTGTTCTGGATAACAGATGACAATGTTCCTTTCCCTCTATTCTGAAATGGAACTTTTTCTCTCAATTTTTCCATATCCCGTTCCTCCAATGGGGCTGGACTGGCTTGAATAATTGTGGTGCTCAACTCGCTGGTGATATCACTCTGAGTGCAACAAAATTTATTTTTAATAATCCACAGATAAACTTAACATAACAATTTGAAACTATGCTGGTATAAGCTCAAGTAACAAAGAGATGTCCATGAAGTTTCTCTTTGAAACAAAATTCATTTACACAAAAAGAGTAGTCTTGCAGTTGGGAAATGCAGACTTACATTAGAAAATTTGTGTTTGTTGTTTTGTAAAAAGAATTATAAGAATAATAAATAGGAGATATACACTAAGTATATCTGAAAATTTTGCACAGATAAAGGACCAGGTCTAATAAGTTTTTTAAGATTTAAGGGATTTGTGTAAACTTTACAATAAAAATCTAAATAAATTAGTAATGAATGAGTGGGGGGGCTGAGTAAGTTTGAAATAACAACCTTGAGGTCAGGCATTGGCTCAGTAGGCTAGCAGGGCCCCACCCCATCTGTCCATACTACTGCCTAAGCTTGAAGATTCAAAGATGTTAACTTTTTTTTGTTTTGATTTTTGAAATGGAGTCTTGCTCTTGTTCCCCAGGCTGGAGTGCAATGGCGCAATCTCGGCTCACTGCAACCTCCACCTCCCGGGTTCAAGCCATTCTCCTGCCTCAGCCTCCCAAGTAGCTGAGATTACAGGCACCTGCCACCACACCCTGCTAATTTTTTATATTTTAGTAGAGACGGGGTTTCACCATGTTGGCCAGGATGGTCTTGAACTCTTGACCTCAGGTGATCTGCCCACCTCAGCCTCCCAAAGTGCTGGGATTATAGGTGTGAGCCACCGAGCCCGGCCAAAGATGTTAACTTTTATGTGTTCTAAGCCCTCTCCCATTTCTAAACTTGTATAGTTCTATGAAGCATGAAATTAACAATCCCAGTAAATGTCCACACTCATTTCTTTGTACATAATGCATAACCTGAGGAGTAACACCTACAGCTCAGTGGGATGGACCAGCTGAAATTTAGAGACTAGATAGATGTAACCTTCACTGACTGCTTTGGTACTTGGTTTATAAACTTCTCCTGGCCAAAGCTTCAGAAATAAAGACACTAAGACGCAAAGACTATATTATTTGCCAATTAATAATAACAAATAATATGTATCCAGTGGTGACTTACTAGGTGACAAGCACTGCCCTCACATACTGTTACTCCTTACAGATGAAGAAAAAGGTTTTGAGGGAAGTTTAGTAATCTGTCTGAGAAGGCAGCAGAAGATAAGTTATCTGACACCATAGCCCAGCTCTCAACCACTACCATAAGAATATGCAGACTCAATATCAACAACGTGAAAAAGACAGCTATCAAAGAAAAGAGTGTAATGCTCTAACACTATGCTGTGTATTCAGTAACTCTTCAGTAGCTTGGTGGAAAAGGACTATGCAGCATACTCACAGCAGTCATAGTTAGCTCATTAAAAAACTGAACACTTTCACATCCACAACATACACACACACAAAAAGGTAACACTAGCTACTCCCACATAAATCTCTCTGATCTTCTTCTATTCTAACCCCACTGCTACTGCCTTGGCGTAAGTGTGCACTGTATCTTGCCTGAACCACTACAGTGGCCTCATGTCAAATCTCCGATTTTAATTTTGCTCCTCCTGGTCCCTCCTTCTTCACTGCTGTTGGAGTGAGCTTCTAAAACATCAAACCAGCCTGGGCTTGGTGGCTCATGCCTGTAATCCCACCACTTTGGGAGGCCAAGGCAGGAAGATCACTTGAGGCCAGGAGTTCAAGACCAGCCCTGGCAACATACCAACAGCCTGTCTCTAACAAAAAAATTTTTTTAATTAGCCAGGTGTGATTAGTACACACCTGTAATCCCAGCTATTTGGGAGGCTGAGGCAGGAGGATCATCTGAGACCAGGAGTCCCAGGCTATAGTGAGCTGTAATCGTGTCACCGTAATCCAGCCTGGGTGACAGAACAAGACCACTTCTAAAAAACACAAAAAACAAAATCAAAACAGATCATGACAGTGACCTGCTTAAAAGCCTTTAACTCTGATATTTTAAACCCAGCACCGTTCATGGTTTGGCCACCCCCTCTTCTAGCCTCATCTACTTCTCCCCCACTGACATGATTGACTGTGGCTATTCTAAACTTCCTGGAGCACCTCAGATGCAGTGTGTATCTTACAGCTCTCCACCTCCCCCGTGTGTTAACTCTACTTCCTCCCTGCCTAACTCCTAACAGTACTGCAAAGTATGGCTTCAGCGTATTTATTCCTGCCAGAAACCTTTGCTGAAGCACCCCTCAGGCAGGCAGACTTCCAACCCCCACCTTCTGAGTCCCCATAGTATGTGAGCATGATGTACTTCATTACACAATGTGCCTCGCCAGACAGCTCTTCGAGGGCAGATCCTAAAATATCTGTATCTCGGTGACTACCAGCATGAGTAGGTATTTAATATGTGTACACATACAATAATCATTTTAAAGGTAAAAGAGAAACCCAGAAGTTTTACAGGCTTGAACTGTAGTCTGAATCAAACATCTGTAATACTTTAAGAGTTGACAGCCTTAGTAATAAATAATCCAAGTGGCTGCCCACCTTGCAGTCCTCCAGGCCACCATGTGTGGTTGTGGTAGGATAGGAGCTCTCTGGTTCGGACACATACGTCAGCCTGCTCACCCCAGCAGGCGAGCACGCCAACTGAGACAATCCCCGCTCACAGGGAGGCTGCTGCTGCTGAGCTGCTGAACCAAAGGACTCTAACGCGCACCTGAAAAGAAGAGTAGCTCACATCAGGAATTCTCCAGTCCTTCAACTATCTACATTAGCAAAAAATCATTTCTATGTGCCTATAATCTTGCAAATAACTCAATCACGAATTCAATGTTTAATTATCTAAAGTTGTAAAGGATATTACCACTGAATGAAGCATCTGTTAAGCTACTATAAAATATATTGTGGCATTTTCATTAATAAATATCATATAAAGACACATAGTAATGTTACTTATTCATTCTATAAAAATCTGCTGAGTATCTGATAAGGGAAATGAACAGAAGCATTCAAGAATTCCCACCCTCAAAGAGCAAAGAGGAAAAAAAAATCACACAGGTAAGTGCAAAGAAATGGAAACAGTCACACACCACTATGAGACTATCAAGTGGTACAACTTTCGGTTAGCAATTAAGTGGTACATATCAAAGGTCTCTTGACTCAGACGTTCTACATCTAGGAATTTATCCTGAGGAAAAAAAATTAATAATAAATATAAAGACTTCACAAAAAGGACATGTCATCACTTCACGGTGGATAATAAGCGGGAAATCTTAAATCACACAGGAGGAACTGAACTACAAAAATCAGAGGACAGACATGCAATACAACACTACGTGGCCATTCAAAAGCATGCTGTTCTAGCCTTGGCTCAGACAGATGTCCCTGCCATAAAACGTAAAATGAAAAGATCAGAAAGCAACAAATAGTGAGTCCCACATCTATCTACACATACACCAGGGTTACTTCCTCATTATTCTGCTCATTAGCACCTTTCATAGGGTTGCCAGCTGAGAGGCAAGAAGCAGAAAGAGACTGCACCTCTCGAGGGGAAGCGGCAAAGTCACAGTGCAAAAGAGCACAGGGATAGTAAGTAAGTGTCAAGCCACCTTTGGAAACAGTCTCCACACCTATCCTCTGCCAGTTAGCTTCAATTCGGCCCTTCACTTGACTGGATTCCCCCAGCTTTCTTTTTGTACAAAGTTCAGAATACTCAGCTAGGCAATGGACATACACAGAAAATTCAAATTTGAATTCTGAACTTTTAAAAAGTCCCAAATCAAGATGGTGTTGTCAAAATACCACTTAGTAAGTTTCTAACCAATGGTGACAAAGTATTACTAACCAAATTGCTTCAGGCCTTCTTTAGCTTCCGCATGACATGTACCTACATGGGTTTCTGTATGCACACGCACACGTGCATGCACGTGCATACACACAAACACACACACACACACACACACACACACACACACACACACACACAGCATGATATAGCACGGAAAATGTTCTGAGCCACTGGATGATGTGCTGTATTAGTCTGACTCCTTTGGTTAACAAGAACAAGTGCATTTAGGTAAAATTTCCTCAATTAATGAAAAGTGAACTGCAAGAACACATGCAAAATAAAAGGGGGGGCATACTGTATGATACACCAAAGTAATAATGAAGAATCAACACAGAGATACAGCCTAATAAAATTATTAGACTTGAAAAATAAAGAATTTTGGGCAAAAACTTGCAAAAAGATCAAGTCAATTCAAAGGCAAAAAGAATCAGTCTACTCTCAGATATCCCTCTAGTCTTCCATAGGAACAGTAAAGCAATACCTATAAGAAACATAAGAGAAGAATGTATAAGCCAAAGACTTTAAACATACTATGCCATGTCACAGCCATATGACCTTCAAATTTGCTTTGGGCTGGGTGACTAGTAATACAGCTGTTAAAATATGCAGGCCGGGTGTAGTAGCTCATGCCTGTAATCCCAGCACTTTGGGAGGCCGAGGCAGGTGAATCACCGGAAGTCAGGAGTTTGAGACCACCCTGGTCAACACGGTGAAACCCCATCTCTACTAAAAATACAAAAATTAGCCAGGCATGGTGTCATGTGCCTGTGGTCCCAGCTACTTGGGAGACTGAGGCAGGAGAATCACTTGAACCAAGGAGGCAGAGGTTGTAGTGAGTTGAAATCACGCCACTGCACTCCAGCCTAGGCCACAGAGTGAGACTCCCTCTCAAAAAAAAAAAAAAAAAAAAATGCAATTAACTATTAAATAAGAAGTGACGTTGTATATGAAAGTGAAACTGAGACATCCATAAGGAGTCATAGAAAGACCTAAGCTCTCCACTGATATTTGGCACCATACCATGCTGCTTCAGATGAATATGAAAAAATTTAATGGCAGCTTGGGAAATAGTTAATAGGTATCTTTGAAATCCAGTATTTTGAAACAAATCAAAACTACATTTAACATTTTTGTTGATTTCACTGGTTAGGCAAAATTTTCCATTTATTAGACTCTTTCAATAAACATATAAAAGATTTCTTATAAAGCCACAAAAGATTCATAAAATTAAAATTTTATGAACAAAGTTATTCATCCCAATATCATGTAGATAGCAAAACAGTTAAGATACAAAGTACTCACCAGAAGAATCAAATGAACCATGACAGATCCATTATGCAGTCTGTAACATTACTAGCTTTCTTTTAAATTCGTTGAATAATTGTTATAATGAGTGAAAAAAAAAGCAGTGTACAAAAATTTGCACAGAAAAATAGCTGGAAAGAAATTCACAGCTTACAAGAGTTACCTTTGAGAGATGAATGCACAGATGAGTAATTTTTCTTCTTTACACTTTTTTCCAATTTCCTATACTTAGCACGTATTTTTAATTTTTTAAAAAGGTTTACACTTACCCTGATGAACTTGTTCCAGACATTTCACTAGGAGAAGAATGACTCAGTGGTGATGTGGAAGGTCTGAAGCTCTCCTGTTCATCCTCTGAGCCACGTCCACCATGATCAGGAGGGGTATTTTTCAAATCTATCAGACAGGAGTATTTTCCAGTGAGAAGAGAAAATAAACTTTCTAATTTTATGAACGTGACCAATAACTCATACACTTACCACTACTTTTAGGTGAGACTATGCAATGGTTTTCAAAAGTCACATGCTTTTCACTGTTGCTTGTTTCATTGACACACTCATTCTGCCTCTGATTTTCTCTATTATCTCGTATTTCTTCACAGTCTTTTAACAGACAAAGGGATGTTATTCTGGGGTTCTTCACTGATGAATAACTATCAGATGGAGTGGAAATTGAGGTGGCTTTTTCACTGTTACCAACATCTGCTAATTTGTTGTCAATGGAACATGTCTTCACATCAACTATTGCACTGCCATTCTCTCTCACATTTGTAAGTGAATTTGAAGAGTTTATAGTTCTAAATGACTCTTGATTCTCACTCTCCCCATTTTCAACATGAACAATAGCTGCTGTGTTTTCTTCTGGTTCCCTCACACTTATACTAGTAGCACTTACGTCCACTGTATGAATATCTTGAGCAGTTTGTTCTTTGGGCAAAGATAAATCCCAAATATCAGATATACTAGCCCTTGAAAAGTTTTCCAATCCACTTTCATATCTACTAATTTCTGTTTTTCTAAGGTATTTCTCCATATCAAATGCATTGGATCCATTACTTTTTTCTAAATCATTACGTAAGAAATGACACACATGAGAACAGTCCTTTTGTTTCTCATCTTCCTGAAAAGTCTTGTCTCTGGTTTTATTTGAAAGTGCCTTGATCATAGCAGCAAGTTGGGAAGGATCAGTATTAACTGATGCCTCTGCGATGGCTGAAGCAATAGTGCTGATCCTAAGCATAGAATCACTACTATCTGGTAGCTTGTCTTTGTATCTTTGGGGTTTGTTGCTCATGAAGAAAGTGTCCTAGATGTGAGAAAATTAAACGTCAGATAAATTTACCCCAGTTTCATGAACATTCAGTAGTCCTCCATTATCACTGGGAAATGCATTTCAAGACCCCCAAGTGGATACCTGAAAACTCAGATAGCACCAAATCTGACTGTCGTCAATCAGGGCATGTTTCTGTTCCTATCTTCTACCCAAAAATGTAACGCCTTTTCCATCTTCACTAAGCAATTATCACTAACTGTGGCTAGAACTTTTGCATTTTGGAGTGTGAAGCATGAATTTCTCTGTCCTTCTTTGTAATTTCACATGAAGAAGATTCATTTTTACTACAGACCTCAGCAACTTCAGCATATTTTTTTTCTTTCCTTATTAAGTCGAGAACTTTTACATTTTCACTTGAAGGAAGCACTTGATAGTGCTTTGGTGTATCCAAATTGCCAGCAACACTACTCTTGCACTTTGGGGCCATTACAAAATAAGACTGACTTGAACACAAGCACTGCGGTATCACTGGAGTTGAATCTGATCACCAAACATTACTAAATGACTAATGGGCAACAAGTGAATAAGAGTGGAGAAGCTGGACCAAAGAAAGACTCACATCCCACCAGGATGGAGCAAAGTGGTGGGAAGATTCCATCATGCTACTAAGAATGACACATAATTTAAAACTTATAAACTATTTCTGGAATTTTTCATTGAATATTTTTGCACCACAGTTGACCATAGGTAACTAAAACTGCAGAAAGCAAAACTGTGGAAAAGAGGGGGGCTACTGTATTCGTTTGATCTTTATAAGCATGATGTGGGATTTAACAGCAACAAAAAAATTAAGGGTATACCAGTTAAATATCCTAATGAAAAAGACAGCTGCTATCAACTTTAATTATATAGTACCAGGTTATTTATAAAATGGATTATTGTTTATTTTTTAAAAATCATCAGGAATGACATGGCTAAACTAAATCAGATAATTTTAAACCAAAATTTAAGATACTGAGATTGAAAAACTGAGTTATTGTGATAATAAGCATAATTCTTAGCAATTTCATTCAACTGTTACAATTATTTATAAGCAAGACATAAATAGGAATCATGAGTAAAAAAACGGAATGAGCATAACAGTTAAAAAACATAAAACTGTTTAACAACAACAAAAAAACACGTTAAGACTTCTGTCTCTGCTAACAGCAGACTAGGTAATGCAAACCAACCTCTTGCTAAGAACAATTAGAACCGAACAGCGTATTCAAAAACACCTCTTTGAAAGCGCTAGCAAGCTTAAAAAGCAGTGTAAATAAAAATAAAAAATAAAAATAAATGAAATAATGAAAAAGCAGTGTAAATTTATGGGGCCAAAATTTAAGAGAAGAAAGTAACCCAGAGAGGTAAGCCCAACATTGGTGATGCTGTTCCCTAAGGGTATCTGCTGCTTCAAGAAAAGGCTAAGCAAAGCTATTCTTGTGGGAATACAGGTATAAAAACTGAATCTGCCAATGAACGACTGGCACTGGGGGGGGTTCAGCGTGTGTGTGTGTCTGTGTGTGTGTGTGTGTTTGTGTGTGTGTAAGAGAGAGAGAGAGACAGAGAGAAAGACATCACAGTAAAATATTCATGCTTTGGGATGAGACCACAAAGGGATACACCCAGCAGTAAAGGTAAACCAACATCTGATTGGTTCTCATAAGGATGAGGCTCAGCTCCAATCAGCTCAATTCCAATAAATGAATTAAAGTGATCTGCAATTGCTAGTGTACTGTGCCCCCTATCAGAAGGAGACATAAATCCAGTCTGGAAGATATCATCTCCCTTAGTCTCAAATTATTTCAATGATTTTTCCTCTGAACTGTAGGGTAAAACACAAGCTACCCAAACACATCACAGTAAAATGGGTAAAAACCAAAGAGAAAATAACAAAAGACTGACAGCTAACTTTTAAAATAAAATGACATGAAAAAAATACATTCAAAGTGCTAAAAGTTACTCCTAACAATTCTACAGCAAGCAAAAATACACATCAAGACACATCAAGAATAACAGGGAGATAAAGACATTTTAGAGAGACAACAAACAGAAAATCCATTATCACCAGTCCGTTACTTAAAAAAAAAAAAAAAGTAAGGATATTCTTTAAAAAGAAAACTAATCTCAGATGAAGGATCAGAAATATATACTGGTTATTTATAAATCATCATCATGTCTTATAAGGTTTAAATACAGAGATAAAACATAAAACAAGAAAAGCTTTTAAGTCTGGAGTAAATTGAGTATTTTGTGATCCTTGGGATGCCAAATAAGATAAAGAAAAGAAGAATTTTTACTAAACATCAGTAAGCCAAGAGACAGGTTATAATTATTTGGGTAATCATTAAAATAATACATATAATTACCAAACCAATAGAGAAAACTGGAATCATATAAAACCCTTCAGCAATCTCAAAGAATGCCCAAAGAAGAACAACAAAATCTAGCTGAAAAAAATAAAAAGCAAATAAAGTAAGCAGATTCAAACCCCCATGTGTTGGGAATTCCATTAAGTGTAAGTAGAAAGACTGTGATGTAGTTCGGATGTCCCCTCCAAATCTCACGTTGAGATGTAATCCCTAGTGTTGGAGGAGGGGCTAGCTGAGAGGTGTCTGGGTCACAGGGGTGGACCCCTCACAGCCTGGTGTTACCTTGTGGTAGTGAGTGAGCTTTCCCAAAATCTGGCTGTAAGTGTGTGGCTCCTTCCCCCATCCTTGCTTTGGCCATGTGACGTGCCTGGTCCCACTTCGCCTTCTGCCATGACTGCAAGCTAACTGAGGCCTCCCCAGAAGCCAAGCAGATTCCCACACTACACTTTCTGTATAGCTTGCAGAACTGTGAGCCAATTAAACCTCTTTTCTTTATAAATTATCCAGTCTCAGGTATTTCTTTATAGCAATGCAAGAAACAGCCTAATAACACTGCCAGACTGGTTGAAAAGCAAAATCCAACAGCATGTCCCTAAAACATCTAAAATACAAGGATATAGAAAGATTAAAAGTAAAATAATGGTCAGAATATAACATGCTAACACTAACCAAAGAAAGCTGGTATTGACATTGTTAACATCAGACTAGATTTAGGAAAACATCATTACTACAGACTGAGGGACACCTGCTCAATAAAGGATTTGAGTTTTCTGTCAGCAAGAACAATTTTTATGCACCAAAACAATTTTATGAAGAATTTAATGCAACAAGTTTTATGCACAATTTGTATACACCTAAAACTATAGCTTCAAATGTTTAAAGCAAATGTTAATATGCCTATAATGATTAATGAACAAATCCACAATCATGGCGGGAGATTTTAAAATCTATGTAACTGAAAGAACAGCACAGGAGACGGACTCAAGATGACTGATTAGGAGCAGATCAGGATTGCAGCTCCCAGCGAAAGCGTGGAGGGGCTGCAGGGAAGTTCACACGGCAGCTGGGCGGAGCCCACAGCAGCACAGCAAAGCCTCTGCAGGCAGACTGTGACTAGGCTGCCTCCTCGCTGGGCAGGGCAGCCCTGAAAAAAGGCAGCAGCATGACAAAAACTTATAAACAAAGCCTTAACTCCCCAGGACAGAGCACCTGGGGAAAAAACAAGAAGGCATTTATGAGTTCTGCTGCAGCAGAATTAAACGTACCTGCCCAGCAGCTCTGAATGAACAACGGAGCTCACAGCTCAGCACTTGAGCTCCTATAAAGGACAGACTGTCTCCTCAAGCAGCTCCCTGACCCCCGTATATCCAAAGAGTCACCTCATAAAGGAGAGCTCAGACTGACATCTGGCGGGTATCCTTCTGGAACAAACATAGTAGAAGAAGAAACTAGCAGGAATCCCTACTGTTCTGCAGCTGCTGCAGGTGATCCCCAGGCAAGCAGGGCCTGGAGTGGACCTCAGCAGTCCTACAGCAGAGGGCCCTGACTATTAGAAGGAAAACTAATAAACAGAAAGAAATAACTTCATCATTAACAAACTGGATGTCCACTCAGAGACCCAATCTGAAAGTCAACAACTACAAAGAAGACAGGTGGATAAATTCATAAAGATGGGAAGAAACCAGCACAAAAAGGATGAAAACACCCAAAACCAGAACGCCTCTCCTCCTACAAGGGATCACAGCTCCTCACCAGCAAGGGAACAAGGCTGGAAGGAGAATGAGTGTGATGAATTGACAGAAACCAGCTTCAGAAGGTGGGTAATAAGAAACTTCTGTGAGCTAAAAGAACATGTTCTAACCCAATGCAAAGAAACTAAGAACCTTGAAAAAGGTGTGACGAAATGCTAACGAGAATAAACAACTTAGAGAGGAATATAAGTCAATTGATGGAGCTGAGAAACACAACACGAGAACTTCACGAAGCATACACAAGTTTCAACAGCCGAACTGACCAAGCAGAAGAAAGGATTGCAGAGGTCGAAGATCAACTCGATGAAATAAAACAAGAAGGCAAGATTACAGAAAAAAAGGTAAAAAGGAATGAACAAAGTCTCCAAGAAATATGGGACTATGTGAAAACACCTAATCTACATTTGATAGGTGAACCTGAATGTGACGGAGAGAATGAATCCAAGCTGGAAAATACTCTTCAGGATATGATCCAGGAAAACTTCCCCAACCTAGCAAGGCAGGCCAATATTCAAGTCCAGGAAATACAGAGACCACCACAAAGACATTCCTCAAAAAGAGCAACTCCAAGGCACATAATCGTCAGATTCACCAGGGTTGAAATGAAGGAGAAAATGCTAAGGGCAGCCAGATAGAAAGGTCGGGTTACCCACAAAGGGAAGCCCATCAGACTCACAGCAAATCTCTCAGCAGAAACCCTACAAGCCAGAAGAGAGTGGGGGCCAATATTCAACATCCTTAAAGAAAAGAACTTTCAACCCAGAATTTCATATCCAGCCAAACTAAGCTTTACAAGTGAAGGAGAAATAAAATCCTTTACGAACAAGCAATTACTCAGAGATTTCATCACCACAGGCCTGCTTTACAAGAGCTCCTGAAAGAAGCACTAAACACAGAAAGGAACAACCAGTACCAGCCACTCCAAAAACATACCAAATGGTAAAGAGCATCAACACAGTGAAGCAAGTGTATCAACTAACGGGCAATACAACCAGCTAGCATCAAAATGGCAGGATCAAATTCACACATACCAATTATTAACCCTAAATGTAAATGGGCTAAATGCCCCAATCAAAAGACACAGACTGGCAAATTGGATAAAAGGCCAAAATTCATTGGTGTGCTGTATCCAGGAAACCCATCTCACATGCAAGGATACACAAAGGCTCAAAATAAAGGGATGGAGGAAGATTTATCAAGCAAATGGAGAGCAAAAAAAGCAGGAGTTGCAATTCTCATCTCTGATAAAATAGACTTTAAACCAACAAAGAACAAAAGAGACAAAGAAGGACATTACATAACGGTAAAATAATCTGCAACAAGAAGAGCTAATGATCCTAAATATATACGCACCCAATACAGGAGCACCCAGATACATAAGGCAAGTTCTTAATGACTTACAAAGAGACTTAGACTCCCACACAATAATAGTGGGAGACTTTAACACCCCATTGTCAATATTAGACAGATTAACGAGACAGAAAATTAACAACGATATCCAGGACTTGAACTCAGACCCAGACCAAGCAACCTAATAGACATTTACAGAACTCTCCACCCCAAATCCACAGAATATACATTCTTCTCAGCACCACATCACACCTACTGTCAAACTGACCACATAATTGGAAGTAAATCACTCCTCAGCAAATGCAAAAGAATGGAAATCATAACAAACAGTCTCTTAGACCACAGTGCAATCAAGTTAGAACTCACAATTCAGAAACTAACTCAGAACTGCACAGCTTCATGGAAATGGAACAACTGGCTCTTGAATGTTGACTGGATAAACAATGAAATGAAGGCAGAAATAAAGATGTTCTTCGAAACCAATGAGAACGAAGACACAACATACCAGAATCTCTGGGACACATTTAAAGCAGCGTCTAGAGGAAAATACATAGCAATAAATGCCCACATGAGAAGCAAGGAAAGATCTAAAATCAACACCCTATTGTCAAAATTGAAAGAGCTAGAGGAGCAAGATCAAAAGAACTCAAAACCTAGCAGAAGACAAGAAATAACTAAGATCAGAGCAGAACTGAAGGAGATAGAGACACAAAAAACTCTTCAAAAAAATCAATAAATCCAGGAGCTGGTTTTTCAAAAAGATCAACAAAATAGACCACTAGCCAGATTAATGAAAAAGAAAAGAGAGAATAATCAAACAAATGCAATAAAAAAACAACAAAGGGGATATCACCACAGATTCCACAGAAATACAAACCACCATCACAGATTATTACGAACAACTCTATGCACATAAACTAGTGAACCTGGAAGAAATGGATACATTCCTGGACACCTGCATCCTCCCAAGCCTAAACCAGGAAGAAGTTGAAACCCTGAATAGACCAATAACAAGGTCTGAAGTTGAGGCAGCAATTAAGAGCCTACCACCCAAAAAAGCCCAGGTCCACATGGGTTCACAGCCGAATTCTACCAGACATACAAAGAGGAGCTGGTACCCTTCCTTCTGAAACTATTCCAAACAATCCAAAAAGAGGGAATCCTTCCCAAATCATTTTATGAGACCAGCATCATCCTGATACCAAAACCCGGCAGAGACTCAGCAAGAAAAGAAAACTTCAGGCCAATATCCATGATGAACATAGATGCAAAAATCTTCAATAAAATACTGGCAAACCGATTGCAAAAGCACATCAAAAGCTTATTCACCATGATCAAGTAGGATTCATCCCGGGGATGCAAGGCTGGTTCAACCTACGCAAGTCTATAAACATAATTCACCACATAAACAGAACCAAAGACAAAAACCACATAATTATCTCAATTGATGCAGAGAAGGCCTTTGACAAAATTCAACAGCCCTTTATGCTAAAAACCCTCAACAAACTAGGTACTGACGGAACGTATCTCAAAATAATAAAAGCTATTTACGACAAACCAACAGCCAATATCGTACTGAATGGGCAAAAACTGGAAGCATTCCCTTTGAAATCTGGCACTAGACAAGGATGCCCCTCTCCTACCACTCCTATTCAATATAGTATTGGAAGTTCTAGCCAGAGCAATCAGGCAAGAAAAACAAATAAAGGGTATTCAATTAGGAAAGGAGGAAGTCAAATTGTCTCTATTTGCAGACGATATGATTGTATATTTAGAAGACCCCATCGTCTCAGCCCAAAATCTCCTGAAACTGGTAAGCAACTTCAGCAAAGTCTCAGGATACAAAATCAATGTGCAAAAATCACAAGCATTCCTATACACCAATAACAGACTTAACGAGAGCCAAATCAAGAATGAACTGCCATTCACAATTGCTACAAAGAGAATAAAATACTTAGGAATATAACTAACAAGGAACGTAAAGGACCTCTTCAAGGAGAACTACAAACCACTGCTCAACGAAATAAGAGAGGACACAAACAGATGGAAAAACATTCCATGCTCATGGTTAGGAAGAATCAGTATCGTGAAAATGGCCATACTGCCCAAAGTAATTTATAGATTCAACGCTATCCCCATCAAGCTACCAATGACCTTCTTCAAGGAATTGGAAAAAACCACCTTAAACTTCATATGGAACCAAAAGAGAGCCCGCATAGCCAAGTCAATTCTAAGCAAAAAGTACAAAGCTGGAGGCATCACACTACTGGACTTCAATCTATACTACAAGGCTACAGTAATCAAAACAGCATGGTACTCATACCAAAACAGAGATATAGACCAATGGAACAGAACAGAGGCCTCGGAGGCAACACCACACATCTACAACCATCTGATCTTTGACAAACCTGACAAAAACAAGCAATGGGGAAAGGTCCAGAAACTGGACCCCTTCCTGACACCTTACACTAAAATTAACTCCAGATGGATTAAAGACTTAAACATAAGACCTAACACCATAAAAACCCTAGAAGAAAATCTAGGCAAAACCATTCAGGACATAGGCCTAGGCAAGGGCTTCATGACTAAAACACCAAAAGCATTGGCAACAGAAGCCAAAATAGACAAATGGGACCTAATCAAACTCCACAGTTTCTGCACAGCAAAAGAAACAATCATTAGAGTGAATCGGCAACCAACAGAACGGGAAGAAATTTTTGCAGTCTACCCATCTGACAAAGGGCTGACATCCAGAATCTACAAAGAACTAAAACAGATTTACAAGAAAAAAACAAGCCCATTCAAAAGTGGGTGAAGGACACGAACAGATACTTTTCAAAAGAAGACATAGATGAGGCCAACAAACATATGAAAAAATGCTCATCATCACTGGTCATTAGAGAAATGCAAATCAAAACTACATTGAGATACCATCTCACGCCAGTTAGAATGGTGATCATTAAAAAATCTGGAGACAACAGATGCTGGAGAGGATGTGGAGAAATAGGAACACTTTTACACTGTTGGTGGGAGTGTAATAGTTCAACCATTGTGGAAGACAGTGTGGCAATTCCCCAAGGACCCAGAAATAGAAATTCCATTTGACCCAGCAATCCCATTACTGGGAATATATCCAAAGGATTATAAATCATTCTACTATAAGGACACATGCACACAAATGTTCATTGTAGCACTGTTTACAATAGCAAAGACCTGGAACCAACCCAAATGCCCATCAATGATAGACTGGACAGGGAAAATGTGGCACATATACACCATGGAATACTATGAAACCACAAAAAACGATGAAGTCATGTCCTTTGTAGGGACATGGATGAACCTGGAAACCATCATTCTCAGCAAACTGACACAAGAACAGAAAATCAAACACCGCATCTTCTCACTCACAGGTGGGTGTTGAACAATGAGAACACATGGACCCATGGAGGGGGAGAATCACACACTGGGGTCTGTCTGGGGGAAATAGAGGAGGGACAGCGGGGGGGGTGGGGGAGTTGGGGGAGAAATGCCAGATATAGGTATATAGGTGATGGGGAGGAAGGCAGCAAATCACACTGCCATGTGTGTACCTATGCAAGAATCTTGCATGTTCTTCACATGTACCCCAAAACCTAAAATGCAATAAAAAATAAATAAATAAATAAAAATAAACGACTGAGATGTTAAAAAAAAAAAAAAAGAACAGCACAATAATTTTAAGAATGCAGCCAGCTTGAACATCCCAATTTAAATAAATCTCACCTAAGTGAAACAGACATTAAGTCACATAACAGACATTCCCTACGAGCATACAGAAAATACTTTCAAAAACTGAACAAATGCTGAGCTATATATCGTATTTAAACAAATTTCAAAGGCTTAAAACTAAAAACTCTCTGACTACAGTATATTTGGCCTAAAATCAATTATTTCAAAAATTAGTAAATCTCCTACATGTTTGGAAACTAAGCAATACACTTTTTTAAAAAAGCCCATGGGCCAAAGAAATTAGACAATATATTGAACTGAATGATAATGAAAATATGACGTATCAAAACACAAGAGATAAAAGAAAACAATGTATGGGATGCAACTGACAAAAGGCTCCTATCCAATGTAAAGAACACCTATAAATCAAAACAAACTCTCCAGTAGAGCAACAGACTTCAACAGGCACTTCACAAAATAAGTCTCCAAATGACCAGCAAACATGAACAAGAACCAGCTTCATTAGTAATCAGGGAAACACACATGACGACAAGAAGTCCCCACTGAGCACCCACCAGAATAACGAGTGATACCAGGTGCTGGCAAGGAAGTGCAGTGACAGGCAGCACACAGTCTTGAACGAATCTACACAGTACAACCACTCTGGAGAACTGTCAAAACCACTGAAGTAAAGGTGTGCAAACCCCACAACATACATATATATACCTTACATGAATGTGTGCACACGTCCCAGGTACTAGGCTGTTCATGAGCATTGTTTTATAACTGTCCAGCAGTGGAAGTATCCCAAATGTTCATCAACATACAAACGGATATAAAAGCAACAGAATATTCATAGAACAGAATACAATACAGTAATAAAAATAAGTTTCTATTATACTCATCTGACGATGGTATGCTGAGGTGAAAAATGCCAAAGAAAAGGAATACATGCTACATGGTTTCTTTTATGTGAAGTTCAGAATTGGATCAAATTAATACAGGGTTAAAAGGTCACTGGAGGTGGCAAAAAAAACTTGTTTCTAGGTTGTTGGCAATGTTCTCTTCCTTGATGTGAGGTGTACACAAGTGTATGAGTTGTGATAATTCGTTCAATGACTACAAATCTGTTTTATAAACTCATTTGTGTATATATTATATCGTGATAAAAACTTAAAAAAAATTTAAAGGACACTTGCAAGAAATTTGAAGCCAGGAAAGAAAACATGTTAAACTGCATATATTTTTCACAGGTGATCTCGTCCTAATCCTATATAACAACTACAACAAGATAATCTTAGATTTCCTTATGAAAGGCTTAAGCTACCTCTGTCTTGCCTTTATCAGTTGTTAACGTCACATCCTTTTCATCCACTTGTGAAGTACTCTCCACAGCTTCAACCTCAAGTGTAATTGATCCTTCACTTAGCTGTGCCTGGGACTGTTCATTTAAATTTACTGCAAGAAATATATAACATTTAATTTATAAGTATACACTATTTGGCAAACACAATCTGTGGAATAAGGACCAGGCAAAATAATTAATTACCAAGGAAGATGTTTTTGTACCCCAAATGTCAGTTGCCTTCACTAAAACGGTTTAAATATATAGTCACTTGGACAGAGAACAACTACATAGTTAATTTGGCTCAATGTTACAAGGTCCCAACTTTAAAGGAGGGCTGTGGATTTTAATCTCTCCCTTGCAAATACACATATAAACTCATTTAACAATTTCACAAATATATAATAAGTTGAATTCCAAAGTGAGTACTTCTTGGTTGGGCACAATGGCTCATGCCTGTGATCCCAGCACTTTGGGAAGCTGAGGTAGGGATCACTTGAGGTCAGGAGTTTGAGACCAGCCTGACCAACATGCTAAAACCCCATCTCTACCAAAAATACAAAAAAATTAGCTGGCTGTGGTGGCATGCAACTGTGATCCCAGCTACTCGGGAGGCTGAGGTGGAAGAATCGCTTGAACCTGGGAGATGGAGGTTGCAGTGAGCCAAGATCACATCACTGCACTCCAGCCTGGGCAACAGAGTGAGACTCTATCAAGAAGGAAATGAAGGGAAGAAGGGAAGGAGGGAGGGAGGGAGGGAGGGAGGGAGGGCGGGCGGAAGGAAGGAAGGAAGGAGGGAGGGAGGGAGAGAGAAAGAAAAGGAAAGAAAGAAAAGAAAAAAATAAAAGAAAGAAATACAAAAAGACAGAAGCTTTAAAGAAGTAAGTGAGTGCATCTTTAGAGAGATGGAAAATGAGCTGACTTTCTATACACGGATCCTTTGTCCCAACTCCCTTACTGGAATACAGGCTCCTTAAGGAATGGAGCATATCTTACACAACTTTACATGATATGTAGCAAAAGGCATTGTACTAACAAAAAGTAGCTGCTTGATAACTCTAAGTTGACCAAGAACATTTGTTTTAAAATATTATATTTATCATAAAAACTGATATTTAGACTACCATAGTCTAAATCTCAAAAGATCTCTTTAAAAGTCTACCTAAATAATAAATGTATCTACGATTAATTAACTCAATAATTCAATAGCCAACATTAACTAGCCCATTTCAAATTATTTCATTTACTGTGGTTTTTACAAATTTAGGTAGATTTTGGCCAACTTGTTTCCACTTTAGACTGAAAAGAATATGTGGAGTTACAAATAAATCAAATCTATAACCAACACTGAGAAAATATGAAATGTTATATACATTTTCACTCATAAAGAACATGATCACACAACACCTAAGTTACACATTTAAGAAAAAAAAAAGATTCTGAAAAGCCCCTTCATTGAATCCATTACCTGAATACAGATCATGGTTAAGATGAGCCATTTCTTTTTCTGAATTACTTCTCGATACATCAGATTTTCTTATTAAGGCAACAGGTTCTCTCTTCTCTGGTGATCTAATAAAATAGCCAAATGATGGCTACAAAATAATTAAATGTAAATTATTTCTTTGATTTTCAACTGCTTTGAGAAATTCTAGACTATTTTATCTAATACTAGTAACACAGCTAAATGACATCAAAGAACTGTTCTTCCCACTTAACGTCAATTACTAGAGATGGCCTTCAAAGGTCCAGATAGCATCTTTCATTTCTTTAATACTAGCTACCTTTTAATCATTGAACTCATATTGTCAAATAAATTGCCCTTACTAAGAAATTCAAATTAAAACAACACAGAAATGAGGCCAAGCGCAGTGGCTCACACCTGTAATCCTAGCACTTTGAGAGGCCACGAGTTCAAGACCAGCCTGGCCAACCTGGCAAAACTCCATCTCTATTAAAAACATAAAAATTGGCCAGAGGTGGTGGTGCACACCTGTAGTCCTAGCTACTCAGGAGGCTGAGGCACCAGAGGTTAAGATGAGTTGAGATCATGCCACTGCATTCTAGCCTCGGCAACAGAGCAGACTCTGTCTCAAAAAAAACAACACAGAAATGATACTTTATTCCTTCAATAATTATTATTGAACACCTATTATGTGTTAGACACTGTTTAATCATCAGTGACATATTAATGAGAAAAAAGACAAAAACTCCTGCTTCCTGGAAATCACAATATAAAGGTACTTTATTTTATAGAATAAACACATCCTTGAAAAATCTGTATTAAGATTAGGGACCCTTCTACCAACTTGCATGCAAGTTTCTGGAAGGTTTGCATTCAAGGAGCTTGCTAAAGGATGGGCAATTTCCACTTGTCATTCTTATATAGGAGTCACATGACAGAACTGAAATGTGAACTCATTAAATGCACTCAATTTTTTACTGGTCTTCACTTATTTCTTCCCTTGATTCAGTAACCTGAATGCAAACAAAACTTCATAACTTAAACCAAAACAAAAAATCCAAATAATAGATCAATTTTTCCAGTGCTTTGTCCATCTTATCTTTCCTTATTATAATCCATTAATGAGGAATTCAGTTACTCTTCAACTTCTGTCATAATCTCAAAGTCAAAATCAATCCAAGCAGAAAAATCCGCCTTCCTAAAATATTTTCATTTTTCAATTTACTGCACTGAACAAGACCACAGTTCAACTTAAAAGTTCTATGAATCAACTGTAACTTCTAACACTACAACTATTATTTCACAATCATATTCTTAATGAAATCCAGTTTTGATAAACACTCCCTCAAATAACCCTAAATTTCCTTTGTGGAATTTATCAACAAATTCCTTGACTCTAGAAAATAAATCTTGAATTCTTGCCCTTTTCTCTGCTTCTACTAGGTCATCCTTGTCTCCAGCCTTCATCACGTCTCTCCCATTTCCTAAGCCTCTGCCTGCTTCTTTCCCTCTTCTGTCTTTTGCTGACTTTCTCTACCTGGGCACCTGTCATATGGTGGCAGCCTGCTGCAGCTGGAGATGGGCCAGCACCACAACAAAGTTGCCCTGTGCCTCTAAGCACTTCCTCCCAGTTCATGTGAGGTAAAACCTCCCCTCTACCAGAAGCCCTCATGATCTGGCCTTGGAATCATCTGCCATTCTCCCTTCATACACACCCACCCTGCGCCTCACACCTGATTTCCGTTCCTCCAATATGCCACCCTGGCTCCTACCTCCAGATCTGCACACATACAAAGGCCAGGTCACTAATGGAGGGAGAAGTCTTATTTCTTCTTACCAAAAAAACACAATCTTTTTTTTTTCAATGTCTCCCTCTGCTGCCTCCTTTTCTTGCTTTCTTTTTTTTTTTTTTGAGATGGAGTCTCACTCTGTTGCCCAGGCTGGAGTGAAGTGGAGTGATCTCACCTCACTACAACCCTCCACCTCCCAGGTTCACACGATTCTCCTACCTCAGCCTCCCAAGTAGCTGGGATTACAGGTACGCGCCACTGCACCTGGCTAATTTTGTCTATTTTTGGTAGAGACAGGGTTTTACCATGTTGGCCAGGCGGGTCTCAAACTCCTGACTTCAGGTGATCCGCCAGCCTCAGCCTCCCAAAGTGCTGAAATTACAGGCATGAGCCACTGTGACTGGTATGCTGCCTCCTTTTCATCACTGAGATGCCAACTCAATGTCCTCCCCCAAATGTCAACCTGACCAGCACAGCTAAAGTAGCTCCTTCTACTCACTCATGCTTTACAGCACTTATCACTACCTGAACAACTTGTCTTTTTATTTATACACGCACTACATTTAATTAAATCAAAACACTTCCATATTTCAAAACATCTCTTTAGATAATAGTTTTTAAAAATCATTTTTAGAATTCTTCATAGCAACCAACAATAACAGAAGCAATGAACACCTATTAAATACTTACTACATGTTGGCTTAGTGCTAAATGTTTTACATGGGCCATCACATTTAAATGTTACAAAGCCCTATAAAACAGTGTGCTATTAAGAAATAGGAAATTAGGCTGAGTGTGGTGGTTCACGCCTGTAATCCCAGTACTTTGGGAGGCCGAGGCCAGTGGATCACGAGGTCAGGAGTTCAAGACCCCTGGTCAACATTGTGAAACCCCATCTCTACTAAAAATACCAAAAAAATTAGCCAGGCGTGGTGGTGAGTGCCTGTAATCCCAGCTACTTGGGAGGCTGAGGCAAGGAGAAGCACTTGAACCTGGGACACAGAGGTTGCAGTGAGCAAAGATCACGCTACTGCACTCCAACTCAGGCAACAATTTGAGACTCTATCTCAAACAAAAAAAAGAAATGGGAAATTAAGGTACAGAGGAGTTAAATTTCTCAATGTCCTAGAACTAGCTAAAAGACAGACCTAGGACTGGAATAAGGGTCTGACGATGAAATCTAAGTTTTTTACCACTCTTCTGTCCCAGCCCTATTCTGTCTCCATTTTAAAGTTACTATGCCATCGTAATACTCAAAATCTAAAATCTGCCGACTGTGAGCACTTCCAAGATTCCATACTTACTCTTTTTACATTGTTACCACCACCAAGGCAACCAAGAGCTTCAGATCTTTGAGCAAAGAACTCTCCTAAAGATAGACGTAAATAACTGGCATCATCTTTATCCAAATCTGATGTGCTATGTGATTTCCTCAACAGACTGTAATTAATTGTAGCTCCCCAGGACGTATCACCCAGTGCAACCGAAGTGTTATGAGCATCTATGTTTTCTTCCTAGGAAGAAAGTTATTGTTTCATTTCTTTCCCCCAGAAAGTCACTTTTCTGTTGTTCTAATAAAAAATAAATTTTAAAATCTCACAAAAAATTTTTTTTAATTTTACCAAAAAAAAAAAAAAAAATTGGACAAACTGAAGCATAAGGAAGTCCAGAGGAGGAAAATGAGTGTTTTTGAACACCTGAATTATAACACGCACAATCACAAGTTGCTCACGACAGTGCTTTCCTGTAATCTCAGCTACCTAGGAGGACAAGATGGGAGAATCATGTGAGCTCAGGAGTTCAAGCCCAGCCGGAGCAACATGGCAAAACCCCATCTGAAAAATAATAAGAATGTTGCTTATTCTTCTTATTATTTTATAAGAAGAATATCTTGCTTCATCAAACCACTGTCACAAATTTTGAATCTTCAAAATAAGATTGAAATTAGATTGTCATAAATAAGAATCTTCACAAAAAACAAACAGGATTGCCTCACTTTAAAACATTTTTAAAACTATAGAAATATAACCCAGTACAGTGGCTCACACCAAATCCCAGCATTTTTGGAGGCCAAGACAGACGGATTGCTTGAGCCCAGGAGTTTGAGACCAGTCTAGGCAACATAGCGAGACTCCATCTCTACGAAAAATAACCACTGCACTCCAGCCTGAGTGACAGAGCAAGCCCCTGTCTCAAAAAATAAAAATAAACTATGGAAATATCCATTAAGGGCATTAAAGCAATTTTAAGTGAATTAAAGATATATTTCAGTATGTCAATGATCTTCAATTAATAATTTAGAGTATGAGGGAAAAAACAGAAGTTGTCTAGCTGTCTAGAAAATATGTCTAGTTGTCTCACATTTTCATGAGAAAAATATGAAATAATTCTATACTAACTGTATATCTATTCAGAAAGAAAGACCATTTTGCCTACATTTACATTAATGCAGGAAAAATTTTAAATTTTGGATAAAGCAAATAATTACAAACCTGTATAAATTGATGCTCTTTATTAAATTCTTCTTCATCTTGTGCAATCAAATCAAATGCTTCAGCTTAAAAAAGAAGACAGTTACATAAATACATTACACTAATGCCTAAACAAACATTAGCACACATATACAAGTTAGTAAAATAAAATACTAAGGAAATAAAGCTGTAACAAATATGCAAAAGCTTGCACTCATCACTGAGGCATCTGTATTAAATGCTTAAGTCTGTGGTTGTCAAACTTTTGCTAAAGAACACCTTGCTGTAGCTGACTTTATCAGTAACTTACCCCAATTTACTCAGGGGCTTTAAAATGGAATCTTTTTCTTTCTAAAATTAATTTTAGCTTTGGAGAGCTTGGCACTCTTGAATTGAGGCACTCACCCATGAATGCTGGTGGAATTTCATCAGGAGTCATCAGACTGATAAGCCCTCTATAAGCCTGTCATGAAGATGGCTGCCAATAGTGTCCCAAGACCCATTTGCCCCCCATCCCAGGAAACCCCAGTCTGGACAAACAAGGACTGGGAGTCCCCTAATGTGTGCCCTCAAGGCTCCTGCAGAGCACCTCAGCTCCCCCTGGGGAAAGGAACGCCAGCCTAAGCACACTCTCAACCCCAGGCCAAAGGCCATAACTAAAATGCCTCAGAGGCATGGGGCAAATGGGCAAAGAGGGCCAGGGCAAGGAAACACAACTGGGAGTGGGATGGATTCATGCAAACTAAGAGGCCCAAGACCCTGCTTGAGGCATCAGAATTGCCAACGAACTTTAAATATGTTGGTGAAATGAGAAAGGTCTGCCGGCCACATGCCAGACTGCCTGGCTACGCACACTGGGCCTCTCTGTCTGACACTGCAAGGTTGGAACGGAAAGGAGAAAACTGAATGGCTACCCAGAGGGGACAGTCCACTCAAGGCCCAAATATGAGGGAGGCTCCCCACTATCCCTGATTGTGTACATCAAGGACCAATCAGATCCACACTGCTCCTTTGTAATCCTAGACTGTGTCCCACATTCATAACCTGAGAGACAAAAGAGAAACAGACACAGGATATATCTATTCAGGAAAAGCAGAGAACCAAAGACCACTAAAGCTTCCTACCTGTCGGAAACAATGCCAGTTCTTCATCTTGTGAAGTGACCATTTCTTATTTGAGACAATGTCTTGCTCTATTGCACAGACTAGGGTGCAGTGGCGCAATCTTGGCTCACAGTAACCTCTACCTCCTGGGCTCAAGCGATCCTCCTGGTTCAACCTCCCCAATAGCTGGGGCTATAGGCATGTGCCACCAACCCCAGCTAATTTTTGTATTTTTTTTGGTAGAGATGGGGTTTTGCCATGTTGCCCAGCCTGGTCTCGAATTCCTGGGCTCAAGCAATTCACCCACCTTGGCTTCCCAAAGGACTGGCATTACAGGCATTAAGCCAAAACGCTCAGCCAAAAAAAAAAAAAACAAAAAAAAAAAAACCACATTCTTAACCTACAGCACAGAACCTAAGAATGAGGATCAGGAGAACTATGAAGCCCCCAAACTTATATGCAAAATCATACACTCTATATGTTTCTATGAAGATTCACTGTGGGATCTATGACTCAAGCTGCTAAAAACCACTGCCCTAAAGGATGAAAGGACCAACCAACCAAATCTGACAGCCAAGAGAAGGGAAGTAGGAAACTTGGCCCAAAGAGGGTGATATGGTTTGGCTGTGTCCCCACCCAAATCTCAACTTGAATTTTATCTCCCAGAATTCCCACGTGTTGTGGGGAGGGACCCAGGGGGAGGTAACTGAAACATGGGGGTCAGTCTTTCCCAAGCTATTCTCAAGATAGTAAATAAGTCTCACAAGATCTGATGGGTTTATCAAGAGTTTCCGCTTTTGCTTCTTCCTCATTTTTTCTCTTGCCACCGCCATGTAAGAAGTGGCTTTTGCCTCCTGCCATGATTCTGAGGCTTCCCCGGCCACAGGGAACTTTAAGTCTAAATAAACCTCTTTTGTTCCCAGTTTCGGGTATGTCTTTTATCAGCAGCGTGAAAACGAACTAATACAGAGGGTAACCCAAAAGAAACTTAATTTACTTCAAGAAGTTAAATATCACCTGGTTTTTAAATAACTGACCAGACAGCTCAAAATAGTCTTATATCCCTAAGTGCTTTTACTCTGAACTATAAGGGACTCTTCAAAGAAACATCTATACTAATACTATGTTATCTTGTCTACTCATCAGAAAGCAATCACAGCCAATAAGAAAGCAGAACTTTATTTTTTATGAGAACCTATGCCAATTCTTTGGCATACCTAAAACAACAATCCTCTTATACTGAATGCTTCTGAGGTTAAACATGGAAGTAGCCCATTTGTGTTTCCCCCACTGTCAAACTCTTAGGCCATAAGCAGCAGCAATGCAGCAACTTGGACAGACGGAGCTGAGCTATCAGCAAGGAGGAAGCCAGGTATGGGGAAGAGGAGGAGGCAGGCTCTCTTAAGGAACTGTTCTGAATAAAGTTTGTAAGTAGGCAAATTTTCATTTAAAATGACTTGGGTGTAACAAGATGACACCCTTTTTTCCAATCTTCCTCTTATGAATATATCCTTCTATTACATTTTTAAAGTTCCTTTCTCCTTTCCAGTAAAAAGGCTCCCATTTCATTAATGCTACCTCTACCCCTATTTCCCTGGATCTAGTCCATCCTTCCTAGCACCCATCCGCTCTTTCTGTCCACCAACCTTTTTAATAGCTTTCCATCTCCCCATCCCCCCTTCCTCCCCCACCCATGCTAGTCATCCTTTCCAACCAGACTAGTATTCATTCCCTAAGCACAAGGATGGATTAATTCAATCTTTCCATTATCATTTCCTATTTTATTTTTTCTTTAATAGTAATACATCTAATAATTCAAATTTAAAAGGTGTATATATGATACCACAATAAAGAGCTTTTCAAAGTTAACCAAAGACTTACAAGGGTATATACTGAAAACTATCTCGCCATCTCTGACCCTAGTTTCCCACACCCCAGAAGAAACCAATAGTTAAAATAAATCCCTGAAATGTCTATCTGAATTTTTTATTTTTAAGTTCAAGTAGCTAGAGATTCCTGCAGTCAGTATCTTGTCTTATCTTTCCATTGCATGTCTTTACAAATATCTGTATGGGCATCCTCCCCTCTCCTACCTTTCTACACAAATGTTAGAAGACTTTATGTGCTTTAAAGTGGATTTTACATAATTCATTTTAGTGACCATTCCATTTGAGTAACTGAAGAGCTCCTTTATCATTCTGTATGGCCACAGGGTACTTCTTTGTATGGACACACCTTAATGTATGCCCTATTTTGTTCATCTACATTGCATCCAACTTTGTTATTACAGACAATGCTGCAAGTAATGAGCTTGCACATACATCATGTACCATTTGTGCAAGTGTATCTGAAGAATAAATTCCCAGAAGCAGAACTGCTCGGTTACAGGATAGCACACATGTAACTTTGCTAGTTACTGCAATGTCATTATAGCTAGCGGCTATGCCAAGAATGGACTAGCATACCTGTGTCCCTCACATCTTTGCCAACACAGTTTTACTACCAAATTTTTGGATTACTACCAAGGAAATACTGAAAAATACTATGATTGGTCAGATTTACACTGAATTTCTTTCCATGAATAAAAATGCACATTTTTTGCTATACATTTAACGAAACCATTTTTATTTTTCTATAAATTATTTCCAATTTTTTGGTAGTTGGTCTTTTTCTTATTGTTTATTAGAATTGTTTATTCATTAGGAGAATGGGCTCTAAACCTATAATATAAATTGCAAATCTTTTACTCTCAGTTTGATCGCTAATTTTTAAAAACATTTTATGATAGAGAAGTGAAGTGTACAGCTCAAGGAATTTTCACAATCTGAACACATCTGCGCAGCCAACAGCACAAATTAAGAAGCATAACACTGCCAATACCCAAACGACCCCAGCCTGGCTTCCCTTGCTACCTGCCCTTGCTACCTGCCCATCCACGTGTAACCACTGCCCTGCAGCTGGCTCTGTAGGAGCGCACTGCTGAGCTGTATACAAACAGAACTACAGAGTGTGTGTTCCTGGTCGGCTTCATGTCATTCCACATGTTCCTGAGATTCATCCATGTTGTTGCATGTAGCTGTACATCATTCATTCCCATTGCAACCTAATATTCCAGGGTATGAATAAACATAATCCATTCTATGGCAGTGGGAGGGCAGGGTGGTTCTGCAGTGACATAGAAACTTCCACTGCTAATGGGAATTTGAGAATCTGGGGCTGATACAAATAGCACAGCTATAAACATTTTAGTATGTCTTTTGGTGAATATGTACGCCCTATCTGTTGTGTATGTACTCAGGTGTAGAATTATTAGGTCATAAAGTATGAAGTTCACAAAGTTCACTTTTACAAGACACTGCCAAATGGATCTCCAAAGTGGCTGTATCAATTTATACTCCCACCAGCAACACATGAGAATTCTATGATCTTTTACGTGATAAATATCCACCATTCAGTCTGCATCATCGTTTTCCTTAGATCAAGATATCACTGAGCAAGTCCTAACTGCAACTCAGCTTCACACTTCTGACCCCTATTTCCACTGATGACTACTTCTGCCTCAAACCACAATCACCCAAAATCTACACTTTCTTCTGACTCCTTGGTTTGAGTCTCTCACGATGCTAATGACTGTGTACTGTATTCTTGTCTCATCCCTCTGGGCTGATGGACAGTTTCTTAAGGACTGGCATGCTCCCCACAATATGAGACATTTTTGAAAGAAGCTTAGTACAAGCAGTAGATGGAATAATTTCTTCCTCTGGCGCAAGCCTATTAACAGTAAGGCCAGGCCTGACAGGCCCGTGAGCACCGTGGCTCCTTCCAGTTACAGAACAGCTCAGCCCTGAGGGTTGCAGCACAGCATCTGCACAGACTCAGGCTCAAAATGCTGTGACCTGGCATTGTGCAGAGCTAAACCAGTTTCTATATTCACTGTCAGAGATGATGCTGATCAACAACCTAACTGCTTCTTTTAACACTTTTAGCCCTCGAGATTTCGTTATCTTTTTGGTTACTTTTCTTCCATCATTTCTACCACACTTCCTAGCTTTCATGGACTGGTTTTTGTAACTGCTGATTATCAAGACTTTTCCTTTGCTCAGGTCAGAATTTTTAAAGGGACGAGCAAAGCCTAAAGTCCCTTCCAGTCCTGCAATACTATGGGGTCTACACAGAAGTATAAGAATGCTATTCTCACTCATCGCCTTTGCTTAAGGATATGGCTCGGCTCATTCTACAATGATTAAGACTGGTTAAGTAAAACCCTGGGTCCTATAAAAGCAAGTGAGGCGCTTCCAGAATATACAGTGATAGCCCAGAAGGGATCTGATGTGGCTGACCAACATATATAGAGTAATCTCAGAAAGATCAGAAACAGTGAAAATGGTATAATAAATGTTTATCCATATACTTACAACCAGATCTGAAGTCTTCATTCATCTCATCACTTAGAGATATATTTAAATTTTGTTTGCTATTAAAAGATGTGTAATAGGCAAGGTCCGTCACCCACCTACCCTCCTCATTTTGGTAGACCACACTCTGTGGGAGATCTCTTTCTAAAAAATAAAATTCCAAAAATATCTAATGATACATGTAATAACTAAAATAATAAAACATTCTCCATTTTTAAAAAAATTTAGATGACTACCTTAGTTATCAACAGTACCGAAGTCTTCCAAAACTAGTTAGAAAAAGAAAAACCCATTTCCCCAAAGAAAAGTATCTCTTTGATGGAAGATAAGCCAGCATCAATTACAAAAAACAGTCTATAATGGAGAATGAGGCATAAACAAAAAGAATGTTAAGACTTAGAAAGGCATATTTTCACTAGATCTCTGATGAAAGATACCATTTCTGAGCAGTTCTCCCTGTACTAGTAGATTTTAAATTTTGTTTAAACTACAAAACACTTAAATATTTAATACGAAAGATTGGCACATTTCACATGGAAATATATCCTATTCAAAACGTACAAACATCTATTTCTTTCACTCTATTTTTTTTTGAAAGCCCACTTACTGCCTTTATTCTTTTCAATGGACTCGTGACATTCACAGGTTTGCCTTTCAGAAGTTGGTGACCAAACGGCATCAGTGAAATTAATTCCACTATCACTAATAAGCTTCAAAGACGCTACATCCACATTTTCTTGAATGGACACTTTAGGAGTCTCAGTGTCTAAACATCCATCCATGTGCAAAACCGTCTTATTTTGATGAGGACACTCTGCCCCCTGTTTTACAGGGTCAGTTGGGTCAAAGCCACCATCGGCATTTGCATCATGAAAATTATCGGAGTTAAGTTTCACGTCAGTAGCCCTGAGGGTCTTCACCAGAACATCTTTTCTTGCACTTTCCTTTAAAAAAAAAAAAAAATCAGATTTTTTAACACAGCAACAGTAAGTTCTGTTTTTTTATAACTTATGTTAAAAATTTATGGGAAAAATTATATAGTTGACATAAAATGTTTATTATATGAAGGAACAGAACATGCAGTATTCACTGTATTCTAGACTATGTATGAATATATGAACCAATGATAAGCAACTTACTAAAACCAGACACTGTGATGTGGTCATGGGAAACATATCAAGAGATTCACATACCAAAAGTAAGCTCTATGTGTGCATTACATTAGAGGATGATACAAATGTCAGCTCAACTTTTATTATTACCAAAAAGTCTCTACAAGCGTGGTAAGCCTATTAATGTGACCAGCCTAATAAAGTTAATATGAATAAACAGCCCTTGATATTAATACCAGATAGTAGTACCTCTTAATAGGAATAAAGCAGTTTATACTACAAATGCCCCTGAGCAGTCAAATAAAATTTGTTATCAGTCAGAGCAAATTAATTCAGTGCCTTAAAACTACGCTCTCCAAAATATTTTTCCAAGTGGCACTTTTTATTCTTTCCTAAAGTAACAACTGCTGAAAAGGGGCTCAAATGTCTTCAATACCATTTGTGGATATTTGGCTGCCACCATGGTTATCGCATGCCATTGAAACCTATTAACAGCAGTCCTTTCTGCTATAATAAGACAAGCAATAAGAGCAATCTGATAAGGCACAGTTTCTGAAAGTTACAATACTAAAACAAGGTTGTTCTAAATAAAAGATGATGACTTTGAAATACGAAAGACACAGGTTCAAATCCTAGTGCCAACCATTTATTAACTGGGTGCTTTGCCAACATTACTATATAAAAAGAAACATCAAAATAAATTCCAGATGACTTAAAGATTTAAATATAATAGTATTGGAAAAAATACAGATGGATTGTCTTATATTCTTTAGTGGATAACGTCTTCTAAGTGTAACACTCTAATGTCTCGAACTTGTGTCCCCTCAAAAAGATACATCCAAGTCCTAAGCCTGGTAACTATAAATTATGCTATTATTCTGAAACAAGGTCTTCACAGATGTAATTAACTTAAGGATCTTGAGATAAGACTATCCTGGATTTAGGGACCCTAATCACAATGACCAATGTTTGTATCAGAGGAAAGATAAGAAAATTTCAGACAAAGATACAGAGAACAAGGCCGAGTGAATACAGAGACAGAGATCTGACTGCTGCTGGTACAAGCCGAGGAATACCAGGAGCCAGCAGAAGCTGGGAGAACCAGGAAGGATTCTCCTCTAGAGCCTTTGGAGGGAGCACCGTCCTGCTAGCATCTTGATTTCAGACTTTCGGCCTCCTGTGAGGAAACAAAGTTCTGTTGTTTTAGGCCAGCATGACTGTGGTAATTTGCTCTGGCAACCAAGGAAGCTCACACACATATTAAAGCCTAAAATACATAAAGACCAATATATTTCCATAACAAAAATCTTACAAAATTAAGTTAAAATACAAATACTCCAATAGAAAAAAAAATGACAAATGCCATTTAAAACAAGATAACTACTTTTCATATATAACATTTGCAAAGATTAAAAAGAAACATAATGTGGAAAATTGGTCTTCTCCGTAAAGGAACTTAATCTTGAATAAGGAAGGTCGTTACAACTTCTAGCTTCCAATCTGTGTGTAAAGGGCTTGGAAGTCGCCACTCCATCCTGACAAGTAAAAAGATGAACAAACTAACAAATCAAAAACTCTTCTTAGATCCATAAGAGAAGATAACAGGATAAACTGCTGCCTCTAAAACTGGAGAGACAGACAGGCAAATACAGAGAATACTAACATACCAGGGCATACACTCTCAAGCAGCAACCTCCACAGTAACCAGCAGAGAAGGAATATCTGACCTGTAACTGATGAACTGCTGCAGGCTCAGTGTGGAAAGTCTGAGAGTTAAAAACTCCAGAGGATCCAGTCACAGGTGGGCCCCCATGCTTTTTTGAGTTTTACCTCCAGGAGCAGGACCAAGTTTTCACAGCAAATAATGAAGAAAACTCCTCTTGGGTTTCCAGCATGGCGAGAAGAAAAGGGTCATTTTGAAATATAACAGGGCATTTTGTTCTTAGGTCGGCCCTCAAGAAAACCTAACCAGCTGGGGTTTTATCTGAGCCTAAGCAGCCTAGGGGAAAGGGAAGTACCCAACTCTAGCTCCTTCAAGCTACCCTGTCCATCCTAAGGAGAGGAAAAACAAACACTTGTGGAGTGCACATTCTAAAGGCACAGGCTCACTGAAAGACTGAGACTAAATAATAGAATTATGGAATGCTTCCCCTCCGCAATACCGTACCACAACATAACGAAAGGCCTATTTACGGCAGTTCTTTTACTTGACACATCATGTCCAGCTAACAAGAAAAAATTAAAAGGCATACTAAAACGCAAAAAACACAGTTTGAAGAGACAGGGCAAGCATGAAAACCAGTAGAACCAGATATGGCAGTGATGTTGGCATACTCAGGCCAGATATCAAAAACAATTATGATGAATATGCTAAGGGCTCTAATGGATACAGCAGACAACATGCAGGAACAGAGTGGCAATGTAAACAGAGAGATGGAACTTATCAGAAAGAATCAAAAAGAAATGCCAGAGGTCAAAAATGGTAGCACGTGAAGAATATCTTTGCTGGGCTCATTAGTAGACTGGACACAGCACAGGAAAGATACTCTGAGCTCGGGCATATGCCAATGGAAACTTCCAAAACTAACGCAAAGACAACAAAGAATGAAAAAAACAATCTCAAAAAACTGCAGGACAACTACAAAATGTATAACATATGCATAAGGGGACATCAAAAAGTGAAGACAAACAGAAAGCAACAAAATATCTACAACAATAATGACTGAGAATTTCTCCAAATTAATTCAGACAATAAGCCACATATCCGGGAAGCTCATAGAACACCAAACAAGATAAAGGCCTAATACACTAGGGCTGTATACTTGGAAAATAAAATAAATAAAAGCCAAAACCAATACTACACCTAAGCATATCATTTTCAAACTACAGAAAACCAAAGATAAAGAAAAAAATCCTAAAGAAGCCAGCAAGGGAAAAAACAACCTTACACATAGAGAAACAAAGAGCGACATTTGACATCTTCTCAGAAACCATGAAAGCAAGAAGGAAGTGAAGTAAAATATTTTATAGAGTTGAAAGAAAGAAACCAACAATCTCTAATTCTGTACCCTGAGAAATTGTCCTGCAAACATGAAAGGGAAATACTTTCTCAGACAAGCAAAAATTGAAGGTATTTGTTGCCAGTAGACCTGCCTTGCAAGAAATTTTTTGAAAAGTTATTTTAAGAGAAGAAAAATATATAGGTCAGAATCTTATATCTACAAAGAAAGGAAAAGCATCAAACACAGAATAAGTAAAGGTAAAACAAAAATTTTCTTTTTCTTTTTTTTTTGAGATGGAGTCTCACTCTGTTGCCCAGGCTGGAGTGTAGTGGTGCAATCTCGGCTCACTGCAACCTCTGTCTCCTGTTTTCAAGTGATTCTCCTCCCTCAGCCTCCTGAGTAGCTGGGACTACAGGCGCATGCCACCACGCCCAGTTAATTTTTCGTGTTTTAGTAGAGACGGAGTTTCACCATGTTGATCAGGCTGGTCTCGAACTTGTGATCCGCCGGATTCGGCCTCCCAAAGTGCTAAGATTACAGGCCTGAGCCACTGTGCCCGGCCTATTTTCCTTATTTTTAACTGGTCTAACAACACATTGTTCAGAAAAATAATGGCAACAATGTATTCAATGATGTATGCTTATGTGTGTGTATATATGCATATATATATGTGGGGGGTGTGTCTATATAGAGACACACACATCTGCTTATGTGTACTTACATGTAAGTGAAATGAATGATAGCAATGATACAAGGAATGGGAGGGAGGAATTAGGAATATTTTGTTATTATCAGGTACTCAAACTACCCATTAAATAGTACAATGTTATCTGGAAGTGAGTATGAATTAATTTATAAATATATATTGCAAACTAGAGCAACCACTAAAAAAAAGTGGGACAAAAAGAATTATATCTGATATGCTAACAAAGAGAAAATGAAATCATATGAAATGCTGAATTAAGATCACAGAGAAGCCAGGCATGATGGCTGCCACCTGTAATCCCAGCACTTTAGGAGGCCAAGGTGGAAGAATCACTTGAGGCCAGGAGTTCAAGACCAGATTGGGCAACGTAGCAAAACGCTATCTGTACAAAAAATTTAAAAGTTAGCCAGGTGTAGTGGCATTTGCCTGTTGCCCCAACTACTCAGAAGGCTGAGGCAAGAGGATCACTTGGGTCTAGCAGTTCAAGGCTGTAGTGAGCTGTGATCCTGCCACTGTACTCCAGTCTGGGCAACAGAGAGACCCTGTCTCAAAATAATAATAATAATAATAATAATAATAATAATAAAATTCTTAAAATAAAACCACAAAGAGAAGAAAAAGACTGGAAGAAAAAATAAGAAAAAAAGAACAACAAATAGAAAATAGTAACAAACATGGCAGACATTAACCCAATTATATTAATTAATCACTTTCAAAGTCAATGGTGGCTCACATCTGTAATCCCAACACTTTGGGAGCCAAGGTGGGTGATCACGAGGTCAGGAGATCGAGACTAACCTGGCCAACATGGTGAAACCCCATCTCTATTAAAAATACAAAAATTAGCTGGGCATGGTGTCTCGTGCCTGTAATCCCAGCTACTTGGGAGGCTGAGACAGAAGAATCACTTGAACCAGAGAGTCGGAGGTTGCAGTGAGCCGAGATCGTGCCACTACACTCCATCCTGGTGACAGAGCGAGACTCCATCTCAAAATAAACAAACAAACACACCAACTAAAAAGAGATTTTCAGAGAAAAATTTAAGAAAAGACCCAAGTATACGATGTCTACAAGAAAACAACATGTAGATTAAAAGTAAATGGATGGGCCAGGCGCGGTGGTTCATGCCTGTAAACCTAGCACTTTGGGAGGCCGAGGCGGACAAGATCATGAGGTCAGGAGTTGAGATCAACCTGATCAACATGGTGGAAGCCTGTCTCTACTAAAAATACAAAAATTGGCTGGGCATGGTGCACGCGCCTATAATCCCAGCCCCTCCGGAGGCTGAGGCAGAAGAATTGCTTGAACATAGGAGGCAGAGGTTGCAGTGAGCAAAGATCGTGCCATTGTAGTCCTGCCCGAGCAACAGTGAAACTCTGTCTCAAAAAAGAAAGCAAATGGATGGAGAAAGATATACCATTAAAATACTAATCAAAAGAAAGCAGGAACGGCTATATTACTTTCAGACAGAGCAGACTTCAAAGTAGGGAAAGTTATCAGAGATAAAGCAGGGTACTACATAGTGATAGAAAGGAATCAATTCTCTAGGAAGTCATAAACATCTTTAACATGTATATACCTTACAAGAGAGCATCAAAATATGGGTGGTAAAAACTAATAGAACTACAAAGAGAAATAGATGAGGCCAGGCACAGAGGCTCACGCTTGTAATTCCAGCACTTTGGGAGGTGGAGCTGGATGGATCACAAGGTCAGGAGTTCAAGACCAGCCTGGCCAAGATGCTGAAACCCCATCTCTACCAAAAAATACAAAAATTAGCCAGCCATGGTGGCACACACCTGTAATCCCAGCTACTTAGGAGACTGAGAAGAACTGCTTGAACCCAGGAGGCGGAGGTTGCAGTGAACTAAGATAGTGCCACTGCACTGCAGCCTGGGCAACAGAGCGAGACTCCTTCTCAAAAAAAAAGAGAAACAGATGAATCAACTATTGTAACTGGTGACCTCAACACTCCTCTATTAGAAATAGATCAAGCAAGAAGAATTCAATAAGAACACAGTTTAACTCAACACCAACAATCAACTAGATATAATGAACATCTATGAAATACTTCACCCAAAAACAGCAGAATACACATTTTTCTCATCAGAAAAAAAAAAAAAATGACAATAAATACACAACTTGAGTAGGCCCATATCTGTAAAAGAAAGTAAGGCAATAATGAGTAACATCCCAAATAGAATGTACCATGCCCAGAAAGATTCAACAGTGAATTCCATCAAACATTGAAGGAAGACATTATACTAATTCTCTACAAGCTTTTTCAGAAAATAGCAGAAGGAATACTTACTAACCGATTCTATGAGGTCAGCATCATCCTAATACCAACACTAAAGACGTTACAAAAAAAATGAAACTACTGACCAGGCACAGTGGCTCACGCCTGTAATCCCAGCACTTTGGGAGGCCGAGGCAGGCATCACCTAAGGTCAGAACTTCCAGACCAGCCTGACCAACATGGAGAAACTCTTTCTCTCACCAAAAATACAAAATTAAGGCCAGGCACAGTGGCTCATGTCTGTAATCCCAGCACTTTGGGAGGCCGAAGCAGGGAGATCATAAGGTCAGGAGTTTGAGATGAGCCTGACCAACATGGTGAAACTTCGTCTCTACTAAAAATACAAAAAAAAGTCAGACAGGCCTGTGACACACTCCATGTCTGTAATCCCAGCTACTTAGGAGGCTGAGGCAGAAGAATCACTTGAATCCGGGAGGTGGAGGTTGCAGTGAGCCGAGATCGCACCACTGCACTCCAACCTGGGGACAGATTGAGACTCTGTCTAAAAAAAAAAAAAAAAAAAAATTAGCCAGGCATGGTGGCGCATGCCTGTAATTCCACCTACTCAGGAGACTGAGGCAGGAGAATCACTTGAACCTGGGAAGCGGAGGTTGCGGTGAGCCAAGATCACGTCATTGCACTCCAGTCTGGGCAACAGGAGTGAAACTCCATCTCAAATAAATAAATAAATAAAACTACTGACCAATATCTCCCATGAACAAAGATGTAAAACTCCTCAACAAAATGTTAGCAAATCAAATCAAATAACATATAAAAAACTTATACATCATAACCAAGGAGACCCTAGGTATGCAAGCCTGGTTCAACAATCAAAATCTATTAATCTATCACATCAACAGACTACAGAAAAAACAAAATCACATGATCATATCAATAGATACAAAAAAAGTATCTGACAAAAATTAAACACCCATTCATGATAAAAACTCCCATAAACTAGAGAGAAAAACATTCTCAACTTGAAAAAAAAAAAAAACCTATAGTTAACACCATACTTAATGGTAAGAAGCTAGAAGCCTTTCCACTAAGATCAGGAATAAAGCAAGGATGTCTCCCTCTACCACTACTTTTCAACTTCATACTATAAGTCCTAGCTAATGCAATAGGACAAGAAAAGGATATAAAATGTATATAGGTTGGGAAGAAATAAAAACCATCTTTGTTTGCAGATGACATGATCACCTATGCAGAAAATCCAAAAGAATTGACAAAAAAAAAAAAAAAAAAAAATCCTGGACCTAATAAATGATTATAGAAAGATGACAGGATACACGTTATTATATAAAAGTTAACTGCTTTCCTATACACCAGCAATGAACAAGTAGAATTTGAAATTTAAAACAATGCTATCTACATTAACACCCCCATATATGAAATAAGTTAGGTATCAAATCTAACAAAATATATGTAACATCTATATAAAGGAAAACTACAAAACTCTGAGAAAGAAATTAAAAAAAAACAACAAATAAACAGATATTTAATGTTCATTTCTTCCCAACTTCACCTATGTATTCAATTTAATACCAACCAAAATCCCATTAAGTTCTTTCTGGATACTAACAAACTGATTCTTAAGATTACAAAGGCTGGGCTTGGTGGCTCATGCCTGTAATCCCAGCACTTTGGGAGGCAGAGGCAGGTGGATCACTTGAAATAATCAGAAGTTCAAGACCAGCGTGACCAACATGGTGAGAAAAATCTAGAGGGTACAAGGTCAACACACAAAAATCAGGTGTTTCTGAACACCAGCAATAAACAATCCAAAATGTAAATTAAGAAAACAATTCCATTTACAACATCATCTAAAAACTACCGTACTTGGTAATAAATCTAATCAAGGAGGTGAAAGACATACTGAAAACTACAAAACACTGTTGAAAGACCTAAAGACCTAAACAAATGGAGAGACATCCTGTGTGTTCGTGAAGATGAAGACTTAACATTGTTAAGATATCAATACTACCCAAAGTGACCTGTAGATTCAACGAAATCCCTCTCAAAATTTCAAGAAACTTTTCTAAAGAAATGAAAAAATTGGTCCTTAAATTCATATGGAATTGCAAAGGGCCTCAGCCAAAACAATCTTGAAAAAGAATTAAGTTGGAGGACTAACATTGTCCAATGTCCTACAAAGATATAGTAATTAGAGATGTGTGGCACTGTCAAAAAGACAGACAAACAGACCAATAGGGTAGAATAGAGGACACAGCAATAAACCCTCACATACGTGGTAAATTGATTTCTGACAAAAGTGCCAAGATCATTTAATGACGAAAGAACAGCCTTTTTAATAAATGGTGCTGAGAAAATTTAATACCCACATGCAAAAGAATGATGTTAGTGAGACCCTCATCAAACATCATATATAAAAACAAACTCAAAACAAATCAACAATCTTTTTTCTCTCCCCCTTCTTTCTTTTCTTTCACAAAGTCACAGAACAACAATCTGAACATAAGAGCTAACTCTATAAAACTCTTAGACGAAAACAGGAAAATCTTCATGACATTGAATTTGACAACAATTTCATTGATATGACAACAAAAACACAGGTAGCAACACAAAAAACAGATCACACTACATTGTAATTTAAAATTTTTGGACGTGAAAGGACAATGTCAAGAAAGTAAAAGACAACCTACAGAACGGAAGAAAATTTTGCAATTGATACATCTGGTAAGGAATTAATATCCAGAAAACATAAAGAACTCTACAATTCAACAACAACAACAACAACAAAACAACTCAATTAAAAAGTGGGCAAAGGGCTTAAATGGACATTTCCCTCAGGGAAGACATACAATAGCCAATAAGCACAAGAAAAGATGTTCAACATCACTAGTCATCAGGGAAATGCAAATCAAAACCACTATGAGATACTACTTCATACTCATTAGGTTAACTATAATTTAAAAAGGGAAAGCTGGGCGAGGTGGCTCACGCCTGTAATTCCAGTACTTTGGAAGGCCGAGGAGGATCACCTGAGGTTGGGAGTTCGAGACCAGCCTGACCAAAATGGTGAAAGCCTGTCTACTAAAAATACAAAAATGTAGCCAGGCATGTACAGGCATGCCTGTAATCCCAGCTACTCGGGAGGCTGAGGCAGGAGAATTGCTTGAACCCGGGAGGTGGATGTTGCAGTGAGCCAAGATCATGCCATTGCACTCCAGCCTGGACATCAAGAGCAATACCCCATCTCAAAAAAAAAAAAAAAAAAGGAAAAAAATAGTGTTAACTAGGATGTGAAAAAATTGAAATCCTAGTGTTTCGCTGGTGGATGTAAACTAGTGCAGTTGTCATGAAAAACAGTATGGCAGTTCCTCAAAACACTAAACACAGAATTACCATATGACCCAGCCATTTCACTCCTTCACATATATCCAAACAAACTGAAAGCAAGGACTCAAACAGGTATTTGTATACCAATGTTCACAGTAGCATTATACTCAAAAGTCAAAAGACAGAAACACCCAAGTGTTCACTGAAGGATGAGGGGGATAAATAAAATGTGGTATATATAACAGAATGTTGTTCAGCCATAAGAATAAATGTTGATGTATGCTACGACATGAATAGACCTTGAACACATCATGCTTAATAAAATAAGGCAAACACAGAAGGCCAAATATTGTATGATTCCACTTACATTAGGTTACCCAGAGTAGGCAAATTCATAGAGACAGGAAGTGGAATGGTAGTTACCATGAGTTGGAAGGCAGGAGGGAATTGAGGTTTGTTGTTTAATGGGTAAAGTTTCAGTTTTGTAAGATGAAGAGTCCTGAAGACTGGCTGCACAACGTAAATGTACTTAACATAATTGGGCTGTACAATTAAAAATAATTAAGATAATAGCCAGGCACAGTGGCTCACGTCTGTAATCCCAGCACTTTGGGAAGCCAAGGCGGGCAAATCACTTGAGGCCAGGAGTTTGAGATCAGCCTGGCCAACATGGTGAAACCCCGTCTCTACCAAAAATACAAAAATTAACTGGGTGGTAATATGGTAATGTGCGCCTGTAATCCCAGCTACTAGGGAGGCTGAGGCAGGAGAATCACTTGAACCCAGGAGGCAAAGATGCAGTAAGCCAAGATCGTGCCATTGCACTACAGCCTGGGTGACAGAGTGAGACTCCATCTCAAAAAAAAAAAAAGTAAATTTTATGTTATATGTATTTTATGAGTTAAAATTTAAATCAAAAATCTATTTAACATGTGGCTGGGCATGGTGGCTCACAGCTGTAATCCCAGTACTTTGGGAGGCCAAGGTAGGCGGATCACGAGGTCAGGAGTTCAAGGCCAGCCTGGCCGACATGGTGAAACCCTGTTTCTACTAAAGACACAAAAAATTAGCCAGGTGTGGTGGCACGTCCCTGTAATCCCAGCTACTTGGGAGGCTGAGGCAGGACAACTGCTTTAGCCTGGGAGGCGGAAGTTGCAGTGAGCCACGATCGCGCCACTACACTCCAGGCTGGGCAACAGGGCAAGACACCATCTCAAAAAAAAAAAAAATAAATAAATAAATATATATATATATATATACACACACACATATTTAACATGTATAAAATAGAGATACAAAGAATAAAGCAAAACAAGCATTATTTTAACCAATACTGGACAAGTAGGTCTAAGTGAGAAAAAATTAATCTACATGCAAAATTCAAGTCATACTTTATACAACTATAATAACATTACTAAAAAAGGGTGTAATGAATAGGTAAGAGTCAGAAATGACTACCAAGTTTTAGGTACAGGAGAAATGGGGTACTACTAACAAACAAAAAGCTGAAACAATGAAAAATATGTTTGAACAGGTAAAAAATCCACTTGCTTTCTCGTTTAATGACTGGACACTGGGCTAAAGAACTTTCCGAATGATTAATCTAAATGCAAGTCATTAAATATTTAAATGCAAGAAAATGTATACAATTGTATGAAAGATACTTACAAATATATAGAAACATTATCAATAGTGATTTTTATACTTTTTCTATATTTTTAGAAAGTCAACAGTAATTGTTTATTTAAAAAGAACTGATATCACACAAACACAAAACACCCCTTATTCCTTTTTTCATAGGAAATCTAAGGAAAATGCATAACTTACACTGCTAAGATCTGGAACAATATTGCTCAAATTTTCCATTTCTTTCTCAATTCTCCAGGTATCACAGGAAAATGGTAACATACCATCTGTGTGCCTTCTACTACCTCCAGTACCTAGAGAATTACCTGAAAAATAAAGAAAAATCTTAACAGAGCCACATCAAATCTGAACGATCTAACATAACTGCTTCTTGCTAGTCAAATTATTTTATGTAAACCTAATACTTAGCATTCCTATGACAAATTAGCCATTTTCACAGAGAGAAAATAAGCAACAGTAAGAGGCAATAGTATAAACTGCTACTATAAAATAAGCAACAGTAAGAGGCAATAATATACATGTATAAACTGCTACCATACAGAAAGAATTCATATTTAATTATTGATGTCTGGATAGAATATCATCATTCATGATACTCAATCCAAGAAATACACACTGCGTTATTTCTAGTAACACTAATTTACCCAGCTATTATTAAAAGCTCTTTTGAAAAGTTTTAGACTGTCAAAAGACCTGATGGACTAGAAGCGTTAATATATGTTAAATCATACCAGAGAAATGATTTTTTGTTTTAAAAAAAGGTAAAGTCAAAACTAGAACTTAACAACAAAAGAATCGTATTTCTATACTTACTAGTCCCAGGTAGACAAATAATTTGGCCTTCCTGAGACTCTTTGTAAGTTGTTTCAGAAGAGTGTGAGCCACAGGAAATCAGAGAGCTGTTATTTTCTGATTGAAACTTGCAGTTTAAGCTACTGTTTTCATTTGCCTGTTGAAAGAATATCTTAGCTGTATTACTTTTAAATTAAAATGAAATAATTTGAGGGAGAAACGTGGATTTACTGAAGGATGTCAGATAATAAATATAGAAGAAATTAGAAAAATCGCCATTGTCACCATGAAAGTAATCAATGTTTCCAAGAGGCTTCAGCAAGGATATTGAAACCAGGTAGTGGAGGGTTGTCAGACAGTAAGATGTTCAATGGGCTCTGATATCTCATCCCACAGATGACTTATTAATAACAAAGGGAAAAGCTACCTTCACAAGGAGACATCTAGCTGACATCACCTTAGCCAAAATTATCAAACACAGTATCACCAATCATGGGAGAGACAAACGTCTCTCAGTGTGAGGCAAAGAGAAGTACACCACACTGCCTATGTTTACTATGAATCCACTCATGAGAAAACTGTTTAATGTATTCTTGCCAAAATGTTTAATCTAATCTGGTCAGGAAGGAAAAAACAAACAGATTATGACTGATTGAGTTCGTGTTTTAGTTTGTGCTTACTAAGCTGGGTGTTACAGCATTGCAACCCCTGCAGTGGCCTCCCTCCTATCGTCTCTCCTCCCTCCTTCCTCCCTTTCTTCCTTTTACTTCTTCTACAATAGGCTAATCTATACTTTTTTGATAGAGGTAACCATTTGCCACACCATTTTCTGAAGAGTCTGCTCTCTTCTCATTGATTTGTGAAGAAAAAAAAAACAGATTATGGTTATTTTTCCTTCCTGACTAGATTACGGTACGCTCTACAAAACAAAGGGCCTAGATTTTACAAAATAAATCACCTCATGAAAGAACTACTCCAAATTAAAAGGGAATAAAGAGACAGGACAACCAAAGGCAAAGTTAATCTTTGATTAAATTGTAGATAACAAAATAGTAAGAATAAAGGACATTCTGGGGACAAATGGGTAAATGTGAATATGGACAGCACAGTAATTTAAATTATTATATCAAAGTTGGATAACAGAATTGTGACTATGTAGGAAAATGCCCTTATGTACAAAAGATAAATGCTGAAGTATTCAAGTGAAATGTCATACTCTCTGAGACTTATTTTCAAATGATTCAGAGAAGAAAGTATTTATGGAGAGAAAAAAAAAAGAAAATGCAAAAGTGGCAAACTTTAGCAATTGGTTAACTGCAGGAAGAGGGTGTAGATGTCCATTGTGTTACTCCTTTGATTTTCTGTAGGTGAGGGAAAGATAGCAAGAAGGAAGAAAGGGTAGGCATTTCTCATCAATTCATACATGGGAAACACAGAGTCTAAAGAAAACCAAAAGCTTACATTTCATGTGAACATCCAATAAGACCAATAGTAATTTTCTAATGTTAAATCTCTGAAAAATCATCAAGACTGGAACATACCTGACTAAGATCACTTGTAGGTAACTTAAAACCTTTTTCTGGAGGTTCTGGTCCTTCTAGGTCTTCATACATCATTCCTGGAATTGCCAGTTGCTCAAAATAAGCCTCCAAATGATCATCATAAAACATTTCATCATCAATATCATCATCTATTGATAAATTAAGGAAAAAAACAGAACATGCCTTAAAGTAGTGACTAAGCAATAATTTGTAATTAAAAAGGCTAAGACATAAATGAGTCTAAGATTTTTTTTGACATGAGATAACTTATAACTTCAGTCAACTATAAATCATTATGAAAATTTTAATACAAGGTAAATACTTAACCCCTATGAGAAGACAGGACAGAAACAGCTCCTGGTATGTTATCGAAAGAGGATACAATAAATGTGGCATCACAGATCAGTGAGAAGAGAGCAGACTCTTCAGAAAATGGTGTGGCAAATGGTTACCTCTATCAATAAAGTGTAGATAAGACTATCGCAGGAGAAGTAAAAGGAAGAAAGGGAGGAAGGAGGGAGGACAGAGGAAAGGAGACAGACCACTGCAGGGGTTTTCAATGCTGCAACACCCAGCTCAGTAAGCACAAACTAAAACACGAACTCTCAATCAGTCGTGGTCTTCTAAGTTGGCAATGCCATTTTAAAGTTCAATTTTGCAATCAACATTAAGAGTCTCAACAACACTCATCACCTTTGACCTAGCAATCTTGTCTCCAAGGATCTAGCATACTAAAGCAATCAAAGACTGGATACATTCAGGTCAATACCACGATTCGAAAATCCAAGTGTCTGAAAACTCCTTTGGCAGCAAAACCTGCTCTCCGTGGATGTGATGCACACTCAGCTCATCAGACTGGCCTTCAAAGCCATGCATGATGTGGCCCCAGTCTACTTTTTTGGGCTTATATACCAATGTAGCCTCCTATAGGTCCTGTAAACTTGCCATGCAAAACCCCTGGCTGTTCCCCAAACACAACCCACATGCCTCACAGCTGTGCCTTTGCTGACACTGTTCCTGCTTCCTGACATGTCCTCCTCCTCCCATATCTAAGGCCTGACACAGGTTCCATCCTTTTTCTAGAACACTTCAGTACCTGCCTCAATCAGAGTTAATTCCTCACTCCCTATAATCCCAAGCACATTTGGGGGCCTGTTGGGTTTATGCAACCCAATCTGACATTTGGTTCTGCATCTCCTCTCCGCACCTAACATGTCAGAGAGCAGAGGCCAAATATTTCATGGTTCCAGCCAGGCACAGTGGCTCATGCCTGTAACCCAGCACTTTGGGAGGCTGAGGTGGGCAGATCACTTAAGTCAGGAGTTATGATCACTTTAAGTCAGGAGTTCTAGACCAGCCTGGCCAACATAGTGAAACCCCGTCTCTACCAAAAATACAATTACCCAGATGTGGTGGTGCATGCCTGTAATCCCAGCTACTGAGGAGGCTGCGGCAAGAGAATCACTTGAACCCAGGAGCGGGGGTTGCAGTGAGCCAAGATTGTGCCATTGCACTCCAGCCCAGGTGACAGAGCGAGACCCCATCTCAACCAAAAAAAAATAATAAATTTCATGGTTCCCCCAATTTCTAAACACAGTGCTGTATACTGAATGGCATCTCCAGGTGACTACTTTGTACTCTAACAATGTTAAACTAGGAATGAGTATAATATCAGGAGAGATATACAGAAATAAATTCTTGAATTCCATCACTTAATAGAAGAGGCCATGCGAGTGCTGGCAGGTAGGAAGAAAAGGGAAGGACCAAAGAAAACCCTAAAAATGTGGCATCATAACTACTGCAACAAAGAATAAAGTGGAGTGGCAAGGTGAAGACCAGGGAAACGCAGGTTACTCTGTCGTACCAGAAGAATCTTCCAAGCTTGTTGGTAGCATAAGTTTCTCATTTTCTAATAAGCTAGTGTGGCTTAGGTCACTGTTTAGAGTCTTATCTTCAAAATGTTTTCCAGCATCAAGCACAGTAATCTAGAAGAAACAAAATGGCAAGTAAGAGAAGCACACACTCAACTCAGGGCTTTGAAGAGTACACTACAAGGCCACAAAAAGGACCAAGTATGTTCTCAACCTCGTGTGTTTAGTATCTGTAAATCACAGCTTAGGCAAAAAAGGGCTAGTAATTGTACATGTATTAATAACATTCCTTCCCCCCATGCCACCTCCCTCACCTGACCTACCAACAGGACATCCTTAAAACTTAAGGCTTCTCTCAAACTGTGTACACATGCTTACAGAGGCTCATAATATAGTACATACACAAATATGTAACTGAACTTGAGCAACACAAGGCTTACAAAAAAGTGAAGATAACAGCAAACCTGGATCCAGCAGCCTGTATCTAAGGAACTCTTTGCACCATTACATTGGAATAAACAATTTCTCTGCTCCTCAACCAAGGAAGAACATGTAACCCAAAAGGGCATGTAGCCATTTACTAAGGATACTCAAGGTCCAGAATGAAAATGTAACATTTCCCTCTAAGTGTGATTATATTTCATTATATATTACATATATATAAATAATATCAGTATAGGAAGTATATTGCAAAATGCACACTAATTTTTAAGACAGAAACACGGACTCTCAATCCAATTGTACATTTAGAGAGGACAGTGCTGAGCTATTCTCAAAAATGTCTAACCACCAGGCCACCAAGGACTACTATAATCTACTGTTGTTTAAAATAGATGGTCACTTAGAATACGGCAAATGTTAACAGTTGTGCAATACAAGCTCTGTGCTTTGAAAAGTCTTTATAATAGAGAATTGGGAAAAAATCTATATGGGAAAGAACAGTATGTAAAATGTCCCTGTCTTTTTGGTCATGTTGGCTACTGAGAATGCCATGTACTCTGCCATGCCTGGTCCCTGGAAAAATGTCTCCATTCTGATAAAGTGGCATAGTTCCACAGGTCAGACGAGACCTAGACGTAGTAGCAGCTCCCTTCTGTCTGTTTTCTAACACATTTATTTTCCCCTATTCTCATTTATTCCTCTTTTTAATCAAGCAACTCAGGTTTCTATACTTTTGTTGCTTTCCAGTTTTACTGTCCCTTATATTATTATCAATTTCAAAAATTAATTGAATTAATTTCAACTTCACTACATCTGAACTTCCTCTAAAAAGCATCTCTCACACTTGAAACTTACTAGGGGTCACACACAGGGTGAGTGCATAGGGGGAGGGTCAACAAACATTTTGTGGGAGGGCCAGATAATAAATACTTCACGCTTTATGAGCTATACAATCTCTGTCACAACTTCTCAACTTCACTGTTGTAGCACAACTAACAGCCATAAACAAAACATACACACAAATGGGCATGACCATATTCTAATAAAACTCTGCAAAAACAGGCAGCAGACTGGATGCAGGTCTTGAGCTATGGTTTGTCAATTGCTGGCACAGGGAAGTAACTTTTACTTTAGACCCTTTTGCAATCATTCTATATAAACAATCTTTACGACTCTCATAAAAGTAAAATAAACAAAAAGTATATCTCCTTTTTATAAGTTTTAACAGTCTTTAGTTTATATTTTATAAATAAGTCTCACAAATTCATGACTGCATGCCTGAAATCCAGGTTTGGTGGTAATGCTGGGCATAAACTATCTTCTCAGCATCTTTCCTTTGAAGAGCCCATCCTTTATACTTCACATGGTTCAGTGGGGTTGTCACTTGCATTCCTCTGTGCATGTATACACACTCATATACAAGCACACACACAGAAGTAGACATTAGATCCAGGTTCATCCCAACCCACCCCTTTGCACAGTGGTTTGCACAGTGATTTGCATATGAGCCAAGTGAGCTCATTAGACCTTTTTTTCACTTCTTTTCTGATCACAAGTGTTAAGAGTATAGGGTTGTGTTGCCAACAAATAAAGACAGTTTGCCTATCATTTAACAAATTATTAAGTGACAACTAAGGACCGAGAAACATTCCATCATTCCAGACACTCAGGATACAATAAAACACACACACACACACACACACACACACACACACACACACACACACACACACAGCCTTACCCTCATGAAGGTAACACTCTACATGAAGCCAGTAGAGTAAAGCAGAGCAAATAGATGGACTCAGCTCTGATAACATCACCAAGCCCAAGAATACAGTACCAGGCATCAGCACTACTCCTGAACCTTCTAATTACTTGAGAGAAATTCCCATTTTTACTGAAGCTGGATAAGTTAGAGTTCTACTATAAAAAAGTAGATGACATCTAACTAATATTAACACTCATATATGTGAAATATAAACTTTTACTCCCCTATAATACTCCAGAAAATAACGTATAAAAGATTACCTTGGGTTCCTTATTATTCATCCATGACTGTAAATGAAAATCAATAGGTGAGTCTGTATAAGAAAACAAAAACAAACTGAGAGACCAGGTTATTTGATCAACTAAATACCCAACAATACCTAAAAATAGCAAGAAATATCTTTCTCTTGAAACAGAATAGCAGCACTTTTAAATGATGTATAAGAATCCATCATAGGTCAGTTAAATGTTTTTAAATGTTAGGGTGGGGACTCATTAAAAAATTGTACCAAAGAACTTAATATATGTTTAATCAAGACTTTACAGCTAACTTTTGCTTTGTAGACGTGGAGAGAGAAACAAGAGAAATGGCAGCTTGAGTAAACAAAGGGACAAACCTAAATAGTGGGACAAACTACAGTGTGACTGACCTAGAGCATTTCAACAAGGCACTGACACAGGAGACGCAACAAAGGTACTGCAGCGTAACAAAACCTCTCTCAGACCCCCATACATGCAAATCACTATGAACAGCTATACCAGATAATAAAAAAAGAATCACTAAGTTTGTCAGCTGTGTTAATAGCACTGTGGTTATGTAAGAAAATGTCCACACTTTTGAAGATGCATATTGAAATATGCACAAATGGTATCTGAAATTTTAAAATATCAGAAAAATAGTAGTAAAAAGGAGAGATGATACAAGTATGACAAAACCTTATACCAATGGGATAGGTACATGGGAAGTTTTTTTAAAATGATACATACAATTCATGTATCATTAATTCACTCTTTTAAAGCATACAATTCAGCAGATTTTAGTATGCTCACAAGGTTGTACAGCCATCACCACTATTTTCATTATTCCAAAGTGAAACACTATACCTATTAGCAATCACTCCCTATTCCCACTACCTTCCAGCCTCTGACAATCAATAATTTACTTTCTGTTATTTGCAATTCTGTATCTATAGATTTCCCTATGGATAAACAGAACCATACATTTTGTGGCCTTCTGTGTCTTTCTTCTTTCACTTGGCATAATGTTTTTAAGGCTCACCTGTATTAAAGCACATTCAGTACTTTGTTCCTTTTTGTGGATGAGTGGCGATACTACATTTTCTTTGTCCATTCATCAGTTGATTAATATTTGAGATGTTTCCACTTTTGGGCTGTTGTGAGCAATACCGCTATGAACGTTCATGTACAAGTTTTTGTTTGAGGTCAGGCGCAGTGGCTCACACCTATAATCCCAGCAGTTGGGGAGGCTGAGGTAGTTGGATCACTTGAGGTCAGGAGTTCAAGACCAGCTTAGCCAAAATGGCTAAACCCCGTCTGTACTAAATATACAAAAATTAGCTGGGTGTAGTGGTGCATGCCTGTAATTCCAGCTACTTGGGAGGCTGAGGCAGGAGAATCACTTCATCTCAGGAGATGGAGGTTGCACTGAGCTGAGATCATGCCACGCACTCCAGCCTAGGAGACAAAGCAAGACTCTGTCTCAAAAAAAAAAAAAAAAGTTTTTGCGTAGACATACGGTTTCCTTTCTCTTGGGTATATACCTAGGGGTGCAAATGCTGAGTCACGTGGTAACACAATGTTTAATGTTTTGAGGAACTGTCAAACTGCTTTCCAAAGTGGCTGTACCACTTCACATTTCTACCAATAAGTATGAGGGCTTCAGTCCCTCCATATCCTCACCAAAATGTTATTTTCAATTTTTTAAATTATAGCTAACCAAGTGGGTGTAAAGCAGTATCTCACTATGGTTTTGTATTTTTTTTTTTTTGTTTCTTTTTTCTGTTTTTTGAGAGACAGACTTGCTCCGTCACCCAGGCTAGAACGCAGTGCACAATCTTGGCTCACTGCAACCTCCACCTCCTGGGTTCAAGCAATTCTCTAGCCTCAGCTTCCTGAGTAGCTGGGACCACAGGTGCCCACCACCACACTCAGCTAATTTTTATATTTTTGTAGAGGTGGGGTTTCACCATGTTGGCCAGGCTGGTCTTGAACTCCAGACCGGTCTCGAACTCCAGACCTAAAATGATCCACTCACCTTAGCTTCCCAAAGTGCTGGGATTACAGGCATGAGCCATCGCACCTGGCCTCACTGTGGTTTTGAATTACATTTCCTGGATGTCTAATGATATTGAGTATATTTTCACGTGTTTACTGGCCATTTGCACAACTTCTATAGAGAAATGTCTATTCAAGCCCTTTGCCCATTTGTCTTTTTAATGTTGAGTTGTAAGAGTTCTTTATGTATTTTGAATACTAGTCCCTTTCCACATATATGATTTGCACATATTTTCTCCCATTTTTTTTGGTTACTCTTTTCCCTTTCTTGATAGTGTCTTTTGAAGCATAAAAGTTTTCAATTCTGAAGTCCAATTCATCTATTTTTTTCTTTTATTAGTTGTTTGAGTGATAATATCACTATCTTCTTTCATATATGTAACATTTTTCATCGAGGGAAACACAAACATCCCTTAAAATTTTTCTAAGATATAATGTGTACTCATTCATCAATCTTACAACATATAATCAGGCAAGGCCTTTTGAGTACTCAACTACAGTTTGGAGTTACAAAATACCACTGCTATATAAGTGCACAAAATGTAGTTCTCAATTTCCAGTTTTGGTTTCTTTGTTGAAAGGAAATGAATGTAGAGTACTTAAGACAAATCAACAACAGAAGCCTATAATTTTTTTAAACAACTTTCCCCATATTTTTATTTGTTTATTTTTCAGACAGGGTCTGGGTTTGTCTCCCAGGTTGGAGTGCAGTGTCATGATCGCCTTGACCACCTGGGCTTAAGCAATCCCCACCTCAGCCTCCCAAGTAGCTGGGACTTAAGGTATACAGCATTACACCCTGCTGATTTTTGTAGAGACAGAGTTTCACCTTGTTGCCCAGGCTGATCTTGAACTCCTGGGCTCAAGCCATCCACCCACCTCAGCCTCCCAAAGGGCTGGAATTGCAGGCATGAGCCACTGTGCCTGACCCGCCATATTTTTGTAGTTTCTTCTCCACATCTAATTTCAAGCAATTTTTCTTTCTGAGACGGAGTCTCACATTGTCACCCAGGCTGGAGTCCAATGGCACGATCCTGGCTCACTGCAACTTCTGCCTCTCAGGTTCAAGTGATTCTCCTGTCTCAGTCTCCCGAGTAGCTGGGATTACAGGCAGCCGCCACCATGCCTGGTTAATTTTTGTATTTTTAGGAGAGACAGGGTTTCGCCAAGTTGGTCTTGAACTTCTGATCACAGGTGATCCTCCTGCCTCGTCCTCCCAAAGTGCTGGGATTATAGGCATAAGGCACCGCACCTGGCCCAAGAGTAATTTTTCAAATGACTTACCCTTGAGTATTTCCAATGCATTCAACCTCATTTTCTTAGAAACAATAATTTTTTTTACAACTTAAAATTCACCTGTTTTATAGAAATAAGCTTAGGAACAAAATTGACTCTCAATAAGAATATAAATTAATTTGTGGGAGAAAAGTGGAAGATGCACTAAAAGTAGTCTTGTCTTGAATGTAAAGTATGCTGTGATCATCTGACAGCATGGTTTCCAAAGCAAAAATAATTTTGGCTTAAATCAGTTCACAAGGTTAAGAGGAGACCTTTTCCTAAAAAAGTACTGTAAATATGACATTAATAGGTACGATGCAAACCAAAGCATTTTCAGTTTACCGTATGATAGTACAAGATGAATACATCCAAGCCAGGAGTGACGATGCATGCATCAAATCCCAGCTACACAAGAGGCTGAGGCGAAAGAACTGCTTGAGCCCAGGAGTTCATGACCATCCTGAGCAACATAGCTAGAACCCATCTAAAAATTAGAGAGGGGGAAAAAAAAAGGCCAGGCACAGTGGCTCATGCCCATAATCCCAGCATTCTGGCAGGCCAAGGGAGAGCAGATGACCTGAGCCCAGGAGTTCAAGCCCACCTTGGGCAACATGGCAAAAATCCCATCTCTACTAAAAACACAAAAAATTAGCCTGGTGTGGTGGTGTGTGCCTGCAGACCCAGCTGCTCAGGAGGCTGAGATGGGAAGACAGGTTGAACAGCCCGGGAAGCTGAGGCTGCAGTGAGTTGTGATCACACCACTGGACTCCAGCCTTGGCAACAGGAGCAGATTCTGCCTCAAAAAAACAAAACAAAACAAAACAAAATCCAAAATGAGGAAATGAAAAAGGAAATTACAACATATGCATTAAGAAATAATTTCAAATAGTTCAGTACCTTGTGCTTGTTCCAATGGTGATGCCCTGTCGAAGAGATCTTGGCCCTGCAAGGATTCTGTAGCTCCGCCTGGCTCCTCTTCTGGTCCTACTGTCTCCATTTGGAAAGCTGACTGTTTCCTGAAAGCATTTGACAAATGTTGACTTTCCACATAGCTCTTTTTCCTAGAGATAGAACTTTTTTATTAGGAAATAGAAAAATGTTAAAATGTTACCTTGGGTAAATCTACAAAATATCTATTAATCAGTTATGTATTTCACCTCTCAAAAAGAAATAATGGAAGCAATAAAAAAAATTTGAGTCTAGCCATAAACTACAACTGCTAACACTACATGGTATTCTGGGGACTGAATCAACCTTTTGGGTCCAGTGATACACAGTATACCAAAATCAAAGAGAATGTCATCCTGCTACTCTTCCTCTCAAGCAATAAAAAGTGTTTTTTCTTCTTTCCAAAATAAATATCCTTGAAACGACCAGTCTACAGGACTCAGCTTTCTAAAATCTATACAGACTTAAAGGATATTGGCATATTTGCCAAAATAGCCAAATCTCTGAATTCATAAAGGTTTTGTTTTTATCTTTATCCCTAGTCTTAGTCCTTGTCCTTATCTTTCTATCTACCTCTGCCGTTTTCTGTGTGGACTTAGGTATTCTTCTTACAGGCAATTTCCCTCCTACCCTTCTGCAAAAGCTCTTGGGTCTAGAGCAGATCACATAGAAAGAGGAGGGCTGGGAATGGAACTTCAGGAAAAAGACTCTAAATGCAACAAATTCATTACATGACAAACTGATACAGCCAGACTCAAATTTGGCCAGGATGAATTTTTTTTTTTTTTTTTTTTTTTTTAAGACAGAGTCTCACTCTGTCACCAGGCTGGAATGCAGTGGCAAGACCTTGGTTCACTGCAACCTCCACCTCCCGAGTTCAAGGGATTCTCCTGCCTCAGCCTCCTAAGTAGCTGGGATTACAGACATGCGCCATGACACCCAGCTAATTTTTGTATTTTCAGTAGACGGGGTTTCACCACCTTGGCCAGGCTGGTCTTGAACTCCTGACCTCATGATCCACACGCCTCAGCCTCCCTAAGTGCTAGGATTACAGGCATGAGCCACCATACCCAGTCAAGGATGGACTTTTAAAAAAAGTCCTTCCATATTTCTCAAATCCCAATCTTTCATGCCTGAGGCAACTGTCCAACCCCAACTACAATTTATTTCCCAGTTTCTCCATCTCTTTACCGAGGCTGGAGTACATAAAAAGCCACTAGCTTATGCTAAGGGAAAATTTCACCAAGTACACGAAAGGAAAGGCATAGGTAGAAAGACTATACATAGTTACAAAGTTAAGGGATAGCAAGAACAGAAAGGAAAGAGGTGGGGGAGCAAGATGGTGACAGGAAATAAGTCAGTCAGGACGGTTAGGTCAATTTCCATATTTTAAAGACTCCCCTAAGAAAAGTATATAGTATGATCACAAGAACTTTAGAATGACAGGGACAGTTGAGAGCAGGGCACTCTACATTCACCACCACCCCTCTAAAAAAGCTACTTCCTCAAAACTACAGCTATCCATATTTTTATTAGCTCACAAAAACTTTGCAAACTAAGTCCTAAGTTTCAAGTTAAAGAGGCAAGAGCAACTTCCAACAGTCCAATAAAATGACAGTAAGGAAATCTATAAAAGTGAAGAAATCTGGGTAAGAAATACCAGTCCTAACCCACGCTTACCCCAGATTCTGGAATCTGAAAAGCATATGGGGTGTGCAGGGGGAAAGAAAGTCACAATCCAAGAACAGAAGGGCCCGGAAGCAGAAAAAGAAACAAATCTGTCAGGAAGAACCACGAAAATGTTCCATGACTACAGTCATGAAGAGGGCAGGAGAGAGTGGGGAGGGGCAGGAGAGATTCGGGGAGGGCAGGAGAGAGTCGGGGGAGGGCAGGAGCCGGGGAGACTGAAAGCCTAGCAGGCAGCATGACAGAAGTACCCCCTTCTTCCTCACCCCAAAGACAACAGCCACACACACACAACAGTGAACACCTGGCAAGGGGGAGGGGAAGGGCTTGCCTGCAGACAAGGTACAGAAAATGCCCGTGGAGAATGAAGCAACGGCAATAACAGCGGCCCAGAACAAAGCATTAAACATCTGGCATAAAATTTAAGACTCCAACCTGCACACTCTAAAGTAAACTCGGCCAGGAACGACGTCCCTTCTTGTGTGGAAATGAGAAGTGAGAGCGACATACACAAGGGTATGTAGCTAAGGGTGCCCACACTAGGCAGCCTAGAAGACAGCCACAAATCAGACACAAGAAAAAAGGAGCAGCTCGAGAGACAAAAATAAAAATGAACAAAGTATACAAACAGCCCTGGAGAAAAGGAACAGTTTACAGAACTTTCAAAATTTCTAATTAGAATCTTCAGAAATATCCATGGAGCTGTTACAGTCAACTCTCAGTATACATGGGGGACTGGTTTCAGGACCCCCACATCTACCAAAATATGCAATATTCAAGTCCGACAGTCAGTACTGACTACACTCAGGTTTCATATCCACAAATATTGAATTTTCTATCCACGTTTGGTTGAAAAAGATCTGCTTATAAGTGGACCCATACAGTTCAAACTCAGGTTGTTCAAAGGTCAAGTGTACATCCACAAAAAAGGCCCATTAAAAAAAAAAGTCAAAAAAAGAGTTATTATTATTTAAATGATGATTGCCAAATGATTTAATGAGCAGGGAAAAAACTTATCTAGAACAATGTATTTTTGCACTAACCAGAAAAAAAAAGGAAAAAAATAAAAACAACCCAGACAGGCCGGGCACGGTGGCTCAGGCCTGTAATCCCAGCACTTTGGGAGGCCGCGGCGGGCGGATTATGAAGTCAAGATATCAAGACCATCCTGGCCAACGTGGTGAAACCCCGTCTCTACTAAAAATACAAAAAAATTAGCTGGGCGTAGTGGCGCACGCCTATAGTCCCAGCTACTAGGAGGTTCAGGCAGGAGAACTGCTTGGACCCCAGAGGCGAAGGGTACAGTGAGCTGAGGTCGCGCCACTGCACTCCAACCTGGCGCCTGGTGACGGAGTGAGACTCTGTCTCAAAAAAAAAAAAAAAACAACCCAGACAATCCAAAATAGTAGTTCTGGAAAGAACTACTATTCTAGATAATCATAATTATCTAGAACTAATCTCCAGATCAATGCCAACTGGTTTAGCAAACCGAGGAAAATAGCCCCACCCACAAGGGACTCAAAGGGGATTCTAAAACTTCCAGACAGAAAACATAGTTCAGATAAAAAAAAGAGCATCAAGATTACATCAGACTTCACATACAATGTTGCAATATCTTCAAAATTGTGTGAAAATTTATTTTCATCCTAAAATTCTGCACTCAGCTCAAGTATTAATTAATTCCAAGATCAGAATAAAGGCATTTTGAAACACAAATTCCCCTCCTCCCCAAGAAGGGGTCAAAGAAGCCATCCCTCACCAAGAGACTGAGGCCATGCCTTTCCAGGCTGCTGACCCTCCAGTACAGTGTCCAAGGAAGCCCTCGTACTCAACAACCCAGAGCTTCAGACTGTTGAAGAGTCAAGGGCTAGTTCTAAGCACTTACCTCCCCCGCAGGAACTGAGTCTAAGACTCCACCTCACCAGGCCTCCTATCTTCCATCAACAAGGGCCAACAAGACCAGTTTCCAGAGCTCCTGGCCTCAGCAAGAGTCAAGATATACCCTCAAGATGCCCTCCCATCCCCCGACATTTGCGGTTTCTTCTGATTCAGCTCCTACAACCAGCCCAGGATGCCTCACTGCTGGCACTCCAAGTCCCTTAAGACTGCACAGCTCTTCTACTCCCCAACAAATAAAACCCTTCTACTGCGCTGTCTAGAATTTACAGAGCTGGGTTGACAAGATCTGCCATTCCTGAACCCCTTCTCTGAACATTCCTGTCACCTTACTGCTTTGATGAAAGCCGGAATATCCTGTGAGGGCATTGCTACCCCCAAGCTCTGAAAAATGGGGGACCCTTATCTCTCCAACAGCCGTGGCATCATCACCTGGTGTGGAGATGGAATATACAGGCCCTCCTTGCCCTCAGTGCCACTTCCAGGTCCCTCTCCCCTAGAGCCTCACAGCTTTGAATCACCTACTACCCCTCTGTCTCCAGTACCACAACTATATGATGCTGACCCCACCCGCACCTCCAACCCATCTGTACCATCACATCGCTCTCCCTCTCCCCTGACCATACCCTCTCCTCCTCCTTAACCTAAAGCACATGGCCAATCTTACACCCTCAGCAACCTTGTCCCTCACTGCCTACAACTCTGGTTAAATTCAATTCTCCGCCTCCTCTTTACCGGCACTCCTATAGCTCAATGTGGCTGGAGAAATAACAGTCCCACACTAAATTCATGCCTATAGCCCTCAAGTTGGGCCCTTGATGTTATCCAGATATCCTAATATTTCAACCCTGTTCATTCATTTTCCTACGCTCCATGTGGTAATTTTACATCTTTTTCTTTAAACCACCAGCTCCTCTTCCTCTACCCTCACTCTGACTTGATGGCTATGCTTTCTACTACATTAACCCTACTTTCAGCCGCAAGCACTGAAATGGTAACTTCCACAGATTCTTACCACTACATGCACCCACACAGGCCGTCCGCCCACCTGTTCCTGCAGAGGAACTGCCCACAGTCCTACCCAGCTAAAGCTACTCCCCCGCACTGCAAGTTGTGGCCCACTCTCTTACAGACACAGACATTACTGCTGCAGCAATTCTCTTCCCTTTCTACATCAGCAAGTTTTACCTTTCCAGATTATTCCTATTATCACGTAAACATGCAGCAACTTCTCCCACCACAAAAAAAAGTGAAAACTCTCTTCACCCACTACAACCATCAGCTATCACAGCCTCGTTTCTCTGCTCCCTTTCGCAGCAAAATTCCACAAGCTTTCTACTGCTTCTAACAGTTAACTCCCGTTCTCTCTGAAACTCACTCTGAGTAGGCTATGGTGCCTTGCCCTACTTCCACCAAACTACTTATCAAGGTTACCAAGGACCTAATCTATGCTAATTTCAACAGTCAATTCTTTGCCCTCATTTTATTTGACATAGTTGGGTAACTCTTATACATGCTGCTGGCATGGCTTCCAGGAGGCACTGTTTTCCTCCTGCCTCTGACAACTAATTCTTAATCTCGCTGTTGATTCCTCCTGTCCCCAGCTTCTCACTGTGGAGCATCCTGAGGACTAGGCCTGGTGCTCTCTTCCCTCTGCCTCACTACCGGACCATCGAGACTCAGTGCTCGTTGCTGTGTCCACTCTTACCTCCTATAGTCTCTTCTCCATGTAAAAGCCAGAGTGGGCCTTTTTTTTGAGACGGTTCTCACTCTGTCACCCAGGCTAGAGTGCAGTGGTGCAATTATGGCTCCCTTCAGCCTCACTCTCCTGGGCTCAAGTGATCCTCAGAGTGGGCCTTTTAAAACACAATTCGGATGGAGCCCTCAAGTTTCTTCCCGTATCTCTCAGAGACAGAGTCAAGGTCCCTGCTCACCACCTCCCCAGCTTCCCTGCCACTCTGTGATCACAGGGACTACACTCCTGCCTTAATGCCTTCAGGCTGGCTGCACCCTTGGCCTGATGTCCGCTTCCCCCTGGAGTCCACATAGTTATTAACTCCCTCCCCTCAAGTCTTGATTTGTATCTTTTTTCTTTTCTTTTTTTTTTTTTTTTTTTTTTTTGAGACGGAGTCTCACTCTGCTGCCTAGGCTGGAATGCAGTGGCATGATCTTGGTTCACTACGACCTCCACTTCCCAGGTTCAAGCAATTATCCTGTCTCAGCCTCCCAAGTAGCTGGGATTATAGGCATATGCCACTACAGCTAGCTAATTTTTGTGTTTTTGGTAGGGATGGGATTCCACCATGTTGGCCAGGCTGGTCTCAAACTCCTGACCTCAGGTGATCCACCCGCCTCAGCCTCCCAAAGTGCTGGGATTACAGGCATGAGCCATCGTGCCCTTGGCTCATATCTTATGTCCACAATGAGACCCATACTGACCACTGCCTTCAGCCTTCCTAATAACCCTCCTTATCATATTTTATTTTTTTCTAGCACTTTTCTCTTCTAATATACTATAAGATTAGCACATTTTAGTGTCTTGTTTAACATCTGTTTTAGTCACTGGAATTTCCTAACCACCTGGAGAAGTGGCTAGCACAGAGTAGGCATGCAGTCAAGACACATAGTAAAGGACTTGAATACGCAGGGTTAACATCTTTAATATAAAGAAAGCAACTACATATAAAGGCTATCAAGAGGCAATTCACAACATAAATATAAGTAATGAATAGATATTAAAGTAGGTTCAATACCATAAATACTCAAATACAAATTTAAACACAGAAAACAAGATGGTCTGTAATACCACTATTACCATTTTGGTTTTATAGACTTCCAGATTTTCTTCCATGCATATATACATGTGTATTATGTAAATTATTTTCACCTCTAAAAATCAAAGATTAAAAATGCACCATCAAATGTTGGGCAGGATTGAGAGAAGTCAGCATTCCCATAATATATCTAATAGGAGAATAAACGGATACAAGTTTTCTAAAGAGTAATGTGTTAATTACAAATTAATGGTCTTTAAAATAAAGTATTTTTAATTCAGCAATTTAAATCCTAGAAATCTTAATAATATGCTAGGTGTGAAAAATGTATATATAAATGTACACATAGGGAAGTTAATTACCTTTGTATAGCAAAACTGCAGTCATTCAAATGGCCAATACAGACCTGAGTATACAGTCATTAACACTATGACACAGATTTATATTAATTGTAATTGAAAGCTGAATACTGCATCTTAATTTTTTTAATATAATAAACAGAATAAGAGTTTAATCTTATTTTGTAAAAAAAAAAATTTATTTCACTTTTCTTTTTCTATAGCCTCATATTAGAAGTGAAAAAAGATTTAAAGGCATAAATGCACATAAAAAATAGTCTGAAAGACTACAAATAAAAATGTACTCAATGGCCATTCTCTAGTTAGTGGGATTACAGGCCTTTATTGTCTTCCAAATAATTTTCTACATTCTCTGTTTTTCTCAATAGCACATACCATTTTTAGAATCCAAAAAAAAATGTTTTGAAAGACTAAAAATGTGATTAAAGTGCATAAAGAAAACTCTTTGCCGGGCGAAGTGGCTCATGCCTGTAACTCTAATCCCAGCACTTTGGGAGGCCAAGGCGGGCGGTTCACTTGAGGTCAGGAGTTGGAGACCAGCCTGGCCAACGCGGTGAAACCCCATCTCTACTAAAAATGCCAAAAAAATTAGGTGGGCGTGGTGGCACATGCCTGTAATTCCAGCTAATCAGGAGGCTGAGGCAGGAGAATCCCTCGAACCAGGGAAATAGAGGTTGCAGTGAGCCAAGATCATGCCATTGCATAATAGCCTGGGCAATGGAGTGAGACTCTGCCTCAAAAAAAAAAAAGAAAACCCTTAAAGACTCTTAGAATTAATCAGAATTAATTACAGACACAATCACATTGTCATTTTCCACAAGACTGCATAAGACCCACTTTTAACATAGTACAAGCAAATGAAGTTATGAACTTACTCATCATCCTGGAAGCTAAGCTGTACCCTTTCTATTGGTTCAGTGTCACTCTGGTTTCTGGGAGATGACCCAGATGGAACTGAAAATCTCCCTTCTACTAAGTAAGATGCCTGGACATCAGGATATCTACAAAAAAAAAATTTGTTTTAATTGTTAACAATTAAATTACACATACTTAAATGCCATCATGATATAGGGCTGCAACCCATGACATAGTAAAACCAACCACCAGGAGTAAAAACAAACAGGGCCTTTGTATTCCACACCATCATCCTCTGCAGAGCATGGAAACCTGTGGCTCAGCAATGGGGGAGTTTATCTGTATTCAACAATACAGTCAAAAACCATAAAGCTGTAAGAGCTCAGAGTGTTAATACAATCCCTTCATCCCAAAGGTCAAGACAATGCTCCTCACTAAATGTTTAGGTTGAGAGAAGACAGGAACGTGGCCAATTTAAGCACAGGCAAACTTTATACATTATTCAAGACCCTGCATGTAATGGATGTGTACGCTATACACAATCCATTTGAAAATACAAAACAAGGTGTATTTAACCAAACATCAATCTGCTAACAAAATGGACATTTTAAAAGTTAAAAAAAAAAATGCTGGTTAATTTTTTTTTTCTTTTTTTTTTGAGACAGAGGCTCCCTCTGTCATCCAGGCTGGAGTGCACGGGCCCAATCTCAGCTCACTACAACCTCTGCCTTCCAGGTTCGAGCAATTCTCCTGCCTCAGCCTCCTGAGTAGCTGAGATTACAGGCGTGTGCCATCACACCTGGCTAATGTTTGTATTTTTCGTAGCGACAAGATTTCGCCATGTTAGCCAGGCTGGTTTCGAACTGCTGACCTCACGTGATCTGCCCACCTTGGCCTCCCAAACTGCTGGGATTACGGGCATGAGCCACCATGCCCAGCCTGGTTGTGTTTCTAAGAAAGAGAAACTTGACTTCAGAAGCTGAAAGTTACTAGAATGGCAAGAGCCAAGTTGCTTCAGACACCTAGGAGAGACTGAAGACTGGAAGAGAGAGAGCCACACAAGTCCAGTAAAGAATAAACCTGGCTGAAATGAATCAAAAAGTGAGGCTCTGTCATACTTCTAAATAGACTCAAAGACCCAAAACTCTAGTCACAGGTGACTGGATTTGGAACAGACACCTAACCTAAGATGGACCAGAAACGTGTGAGATTTCAAGAGACAGTTCATTAGTCTCCTTGTGTAGTTAGAAATGCAATTCATAGATGTCTTTTGAGAATTTGTGTTGCCATATTCTATAACATGAATAGAAAAGCAAATAAAATCAGTGTATTGAAAAGAGAAGAGGCCAGGTATAGTAGCTCACACCTGTAATCCCAACGCTTTGAGAAGCTGAGGTGGGAGGATCACTTGAGCCCCAAGAGTTCAAGCACAGCCTAGCTAACACTGCGAGACCCTATATTTACAAAAACATTTTTTTTAATTAGCAAAAAAAAGAAAGGAAAGAGAGAGAAAAGAGAATAAAAGAGTTATACAGAGAGACATAGAGTGGGATGACAAAAACCTAAGACCTGATAGCTTCCCAAATCCCAATTCCTGTCCCTTCTTGCAGCAAAGCTCTGCATTCCTGCCCTTGATGCCAAGAGATGCTCATTTAACCTTATGATTAATTTTCCTTTGAACTTCGCTAACACAACTTGTTTTACATTACTCGCCATTAATATGACTGAACTAATACAAATCCAAAACACTATAGACAAAAAAAGTAATAGACCAAAATAGATAACTGGTGCTCAAATCCCAAACCCACCCAAACCTACCCACTGAAAAGGCAATGCAATAGGGAAAGAGACAGTAAATTCTGTCTTTTCTATATTCATTTCACATATTTGGCCATCTCCCTCACTGATAAAACAAAAAAAGTTCAAGCTTGACTGAGAAATATTACATAAATATCAGTATGATGTAGGTTTTATGGACCTAGAAAAAAATCTGCTCAAACAAATCTTACCTGTTATCAGTGCTGGATCTATTCCTAGCAAGTGTGGAAACAGCAACAGGCAAGCCAAGATTTGAAGAAAGAGTGACATTTTCCAAAATCCCACTGTTACCAAATAATGAATTGGTTAGAAAGCTTGGAAATGATTCTTCTGCTATCCCTCGAAAATCTTCCATCTCACTGCAATAACAAAGTATTTCTATAGGTCACATATTACTATAGAATGTTTTTAAATGATTAACAGTATCGTCTTAGAAAACTAATAAATCTTAGGAAAAAAGCCCTGTTTTTAGCATCAGTAAGGGGGAAAATAGGCAAACAGTCTGAGGTAAAATCTCAGAATACTTTGCTACTTTATAGCTGAGAACAGAAATCTTAAACATTAAACTTACCTTTTAAAATTAACATTAATAACGCAATAGACATCTTAATTTACTCTTCGCTTGGTGTAGCAAGAAAAATGAATTACTACAAATTTATCTAGTAAAGAAAGCAAAGATGGCATAATACTGATGGTATATACAAATGATTTGAATGCATATCTAAAAGTTTGATAGTTATGTACTCATTCTAATACAGAACAGAAAAAGTACAACTAGCAAAAATCTAGCCCGGATCTCAAACTGCTGTTAAAAGTGAATTAAAAAGTGAGTGCATTCAAAGCAAACTTTTCAGGTAAAGTATAGCTGGCACACAGACAAGGCAAAAGTGGTAAAAGGGGGTATACGAATAACTATATCTGGAAAACAACAGCACAAAACCTATGCTATTACTAGAGAACCTGACCACAGTGCTCTGAAAATGTTAGCCAGCCTCAACAATTTTTCAGAGTACATATCATATACATACTGAATGGAATTCAGTAAAGGAAATAATGACAGGAGGACAAAAAGATAAATAAATTAGAAAAAGCTAAAAAAAAAAAAATGAGAGGATATTGGCAATGTGATTTGAAGACTAAGAACTTTTACAGGCAGAGTATGGGATGAGAGAGCTTTTTAGGATGACAAACGTGAGACAAGAATGAAAAGAATTAAATTTTATTGCATACCTACTAACACACTGAATCCACAGAAAACCTTACAGTGTAGGTATTATCCCATTTTACAGATGAAGAAACAAACTGAGAGACTAAATTAGCTAAATTTTCCCAAGGCTGTAATTAGTAAGATTCAAACCCAGGTCTGACTTGAAAATCTACTCTAAGTGCTATGTCTATGCTAGCAGTAGCAAATACGCCAATGTATTTTGGCAGCAGGTAAATAAAATAACACAGTAAATGAAGCTAGAAAAACAGAATGGAGCTAGATTCTAAAAGTCTGAAATGGTGTATTAGAAAGTTTGAACCGTATTCTGCAACTAACAAAGAACTGACACAATCAGCCTGTAGTATAAGAAGGGAGAAGACTTCAAAGCCTGGAAGACTATTCAAAGAGCTACTTCAGTAATAAAGGAGTATACTAGGATCAATGACAAACTGGATTAAAGCATAGATTTTAGACAATATGGACTAATTTAATTACTCTATAAAATAGAAAAAGAAAAAGTTTTATGACCACTAAAGAGATTATGAGACCAGGAGCAGCGGCCCATGCCTGTAATCCCAGCATTTTGGGAGGCTGAGACAGGCAGATCACTTGAGGTCACGAGTTCAAAACCAGCCTGGCCAACATAATGAAACCTCATCACTACTAAAAGCATAAAAATTAGCCAGGTGTCGTGGCGGGTGCCTGTAATCTCAGCTACCTGGGGGGGGCTGAGGCAGGAGAATTGCCTGAACCTGGGAGGTGGAGGTTGCAGTGAGCCGAGATTGCGCCCCTGCACTCCCGCCTGGGCAACGGAGCAAGACTCCATCACCCCAAAAAATAAGAACTTACTTGATTATGAAGTGTCCATGCCCCCGTCTGAGGGCCACTTCTCTACTTTGCACTCAACCCCAACCCCTTACTGCACTGAAAACCACTCTACCAATCAGCCGCCTTTCTTAACATCATCGAATCTTCTGTCTGTGCAAGCCTTCCCATGCTGTGCAAGCTGTTATTTCCCCCACCGTTTAAAAAAGCCTTCCTCTATCTCACACCCCATCAACAGCCACCACACCTATCCATGCTCCCTTTATCACATGCTTCCAGAGGAATCACAACTGGCCATCCAGTTCCACTCCTATTCTCTCTTGAACACACCCCAATCTGGCTTTTATCCCACCACACCACCAAAAAAAATGCTTGTCAGCATCAGCCCTGATCTCCCTGTTGCCAAGTCCTAGCATACTATGATCAACTTCCAGTCCTTTTCCTACAACCTAACATTCAGTTGATTATTCCTTCCTTGGGGAAATACTTTCTTCACATGGTTTCTAAGACACAGCTGTATGGTTCTCTTCCAACTCTACCAGCTGCTGCTTTTCCTTCTCCTTGCCAGTTCCTCCTTATCTCCTGGATCTTCACAGTGGAAGCCTCTAGGGCTTGATCTTGACTTCTTCCATCAACTTGCCCTCTCTGGGTCATTGCCTTCAATTTCAAAGCTTAAAATATCATATAAAATGTACACCTCCATCTTGGGCCTCTCCCTAAACCTCAAATATTCAACTGCCTAAATGACACTTCCACTTAGATGTCTAACCAGCGCCTACATTTGAATCTTGATTCCAATTCATTTCCATCCCCCTCAAGAAAAGCCTGCCCTTCAGCCTTCTCCACCAGCGAAAATGACAACTCAAACACCTAGCTGCTTATGCCAAAAACCTTAGGCATCTCTGAGATCCCTCTCACACTCCATCATGTGCAATCCCTATGCAAATCCCTGGAGTTATACATTAAAAATATGCCCAGGACTTTGCCGCATCCCCCACCCTAACCTCCATCCTGCTGTCACCTCGGTCAAGCCACCACCACTTCCCGTCTGGACACCCACTGCAATAGCCTTTTGTCTTCAGGCCTCCTCTCTGCCTCCCTTAGTCTATTCTGAAAGTCACTCCTACAACATTAGTCAAAGGTCCTTGCTCCTTAGCTCAAACCCTCCCTCCACTGGTTCCCCAACTCATTCAGAGTAAAAGGCTAATCAGGGCCTTTAAGATGGCCAGTCAGGGCCCATGTAATCTCTCACCTCGTCTCTACTCTCTTCCTTGCTCACTCCATTCCAGTCATCCTAACCTCCCTGCTGTTCTGAAACATGCTAAACTGTTTCCCCTCCAGGACCTCCGCCCTAGCTCTGACCTCTGCCCAGCCCCTGATACTCCAGCTATTCACACATCTTGCACCCTCACTTCTTTCAGGTCTTTGTGCAAATGTTCACTCAACTGTCAGGCCTTGGCTCAACAACCGACAGATTTGAACAGGGCACTCCCAACTTCCTTTCCCTGCTTTCTCTGTTCTATAGTACTCACCACCACCTGGCATACTATTTAACTCACTTGTTATCTCTTTTTCTCCCCACTTTAGAATGTAAACTCTGTGAGGGCAGAGACTTTGACCATGTGGTTTGCCACTGCATTCCCAGCTAGAAAAGTGCTGGCACAAGACCCTCAATAAACCTGAGTGAATGAATAAAATTTTTAAACTATATTAATACATAGCAAATTCAGCACCATCATATAATCACCCTCCTTTCAGATCATGCCCCAGCATTTTCTTCTCTTTGATATTTCCAACAATTCTCTCTTCTTGATTTCCATAAACATGTTCAAAACTCTCTCACGTTAGGATGAAGGAGGCTGCCCTGATCTTTCATTTGCACGTCCTGCCACCATCTTCTTTTTCAGAGTACGTATCATATATACACTGTGTGGAATTCAGTAAAGGAAATAATGACAGGAGGAAAAAAAGATAAATAAATCAGGAAAGCTAAAAAAATGAGAGGATATTAGCAATGCGCCTTGAAGACTGAGAAGAGTCTTTTATAGGCAGAGTATGGGATGAGAATTTTTCTCTCCATTTTCGTTTTCTCTTCCCTTCATGGCCAAGCATCTTAGGAGAATCCTCCACAGTCAGTACTTTCACAACTCATCTGACATCCTCTTCATCTGCTTCGCGTATGTTAGGGTTACCCAGGATTCTGACCTCAGACTTTGCATCATGCAATTTACTTCTTACACACTAGGGATCTCAAACTCAAATATCTTCAGGAACAAATATTGTTAGAAAACAAGACTTTAAGGACTGAGGTCAGCTGGAAATTACAGGCTCTACCTCAAAGCCAGTTAAATTCAATACAAACACTCCTGTCAAACAAAACACATCTGCTAGTATAGTCCATTCCAGAGGACAAAACATGTCTATGTTCCAAACACACACTGAAATAGTCTATATCTGCCTATCTCCACTATTACCACCTTACCCTACTGAAAAGCCTCCTGACCCCTCTCCATGTTTTTATTCTAGCTGCCCTACAATTAATTACCCACGAAGCAAGCAAAAAGACCATTAACTATGAATTAAGTGCCGTGCCTCTTCTGAAAATTCTATGAGGCCTGTCACTTTCTCCAACGCTCTCAGGCTTATTCCTACGTACTGGATTTTCTGTTCCTGTAATACCCCCAAAGCCCACCCCTACCACAGGATCTAGAATATTCTTCTCCCAGATATTTGCATAGCTAGCTCCTTCCTTCTTGACATTCAACTCAATTTATATGTTGCCTTCTAAGAGAGTTTATCTCTACTATTAAGTCAAACAGTACCACAGTCTATCACATCCATTTAAATTTCTTCAGCATTTATCACTCTTTATTCTTGTATTAATCTGTCTTCTTCCAGTGAAATAATTTCTCCCTAAGAGCAAAGACCTTGCCTATCTGCCCATCACCATTTCCTAACACTAAGAACAATGCCTAGCACACAGTAGGTACTCAATAAGTATCTGTGAAACAAATAACTGACAACATTCTCAGTCAGTGGGTAACCTCAACCTTAACCCCTATATATTTAGAAGAGCAGCTTCTTGGGGAAATATCTATCTTGTTCATCCATATATTCCCAATACCTGACAGAGAACTAGAACTACAAGTTGAAAATATGAGTTGTAAGAGAGAATCTATAACCCCCAGTTTGCTCATACTCAGTGTCTATTATCAAGTAATATCTAAGTATTTCACATACATTTTTCTAATCCCCATGTAAATTTGTAAGGTAGCCATTATCCCTATTACTGAGGAAACTAAGGCTGAGAGAAGAGACGTTTCCAGTCCACACAGCACAAGTGAGGCCAGAGGAATTCCCACCCAAGCAAGTCTCGCCCCAGGGTATTCCTTCCTCTGCACTAATTCCACCTCCTGGTGGTGCATGCCTGAAGTCCCAGCTACTCTGGAGGCCAAGGTGGAAAGATCGCTTGAGACCAAAAGTTTGAGGCTGCAGTGAGCTATGACCACGTATGGGAACAGCCATTGTAATCCAGCCTGGGCAACAAAATGAGACCCTGTCTTAAATAAGTATACAGGAGCATATGCATCAGTTATATGCAAATACTACACCAATTTATGTAAGGAACTTGAGCATCCAGAGAATTTCAGTATCCTGGGGCAGGGACAGGTCCTGGAACCAATCCCATGGATAACTTGAGAAAACGATCATACTTCCAAATGCCTCTCTGACATCTACCTTACCCCGTAATGCAATACAAAATACAAAATCAAACTTCTTACCTTTCCTCCATTCATCCCTTCTGTTATCTTTAGTCTTCACCCAAGTCCATTCCTAGTAACTGGCAATACAATCCGGACACCTAGGACCATTCTGATCCCTCCTGCTCTCACCAAATTCTAACGCTTCTAACTTCAAATACACTTCTGGAGCTGAGACCCAGTTCTCTATTCCTAATGCCGGCCGCCCATCACTTTTTATTCTGAACTATCACACAAGTCTCCCAACTAGCCTCCCCAAGTCTAGCCCTGTAATTACTAAATTATTCATTCATATACAGACATGTAAACGATTAAAATTTATACAAAACTCTTCCGTTATTCCTATTTAGAAGGGGCTTAATCTAAAGAAAACTTAGAAATTATGCAAAGAGGCCGGGCATGGTGGCTCATGCCTGTAATCCCAGCACTTTGGGAGGCCGAGGTGGGCGGATCACAAGGTGAGGAGTTCAAGACAAGACTGGTCAACATGGTGAAACCCCGTCTCCACTAAAAAATACAAAAAAAAATTAGCTGGGCATGATGGCTTGTGCCTGTAATCTCAGCTACTTGGGAGGCTGAGGTAGGAGAACTGCTTGAACTAATATCCGGAGGTGGAGTTTGCCGTAAGCCAAGATCGCACCACTGCACTCCAGCCTGGTCTACAGAGCGAGACTCCATCTCAAAAAAAAAAAAAAAAAATTATGCAAAAATCATTCATGCATGGATCATTATCAAACATAACCCATGAAGAACACTCTACTTGGCACCAAGAATGCAAAAATAAATAAGGCACCTCCCCCTCAGGGAGCTGACAATCCCTGTCAACTACGGTAGTGTTAAGTACTTTGAGCTCTGCTAAGGGTGCAAAGATAACAAAACCCATGGGAAGATTCCTCAAGATGTAACTTAATACCTAGTCTCTTTTCCAGAAAGGATTACACTTGTAAACCATTCATGAACATAACATTCCTAAAGGAAATTTCCTTTAATTTCTCACATTATTGCATTACTCACCCCTGCTCCATCATCTCAAGTAAAGACAGTATGTTATCTTTTCTTCTACTATATTTGAACTGAGTAGCTATATTTGCAATTTCTCTTGTTATTTCTTTAAAGTAGTGACCTCAAATTTCACATCTGGCTTCACTAATTACATTCCTAGGTACATAAAAGATTATTGACCATAGCCATTAATCGTACGTCTATGTATACAGTTAAACACATTTAAAAGCATATGCTGTGGAACCCAAAGCCGAGTCAAACTTCCCTAAAACTCATCATTTACTCTTGGCACTTTAAGATATACTTTAAAATTAGGTAGGCATTTGGTATATTATTGTTCAAGGCTTACCGTAAACTTTGCCCAGAAAACTGAAATTTGGAGAAAAAGTTGATTTTGGAGCAGTACAAACGCCAATCGAATGACCTCAAATTAATAACAGCAAATGGAAATATTGTCATATAAATAGCTGTTCTCCAAACGACTGCCTTAAAAAGGTCCTCATGTTTTACTAAACAAACTCTGAAAATAAGAGCAAAGTAAAAGTAGAGTGTATTAACATTCGTCTCATTTCAGTTCATAATGAAATCATAGGCCAGGAAGGTAGGTAAACTATTAGGAGTACATGAACACAGTCTAGCAGAAACCAAATCAACGGAGTAAACGGAAGATGAGAGCACTAAGTTAACAAGGTTACTTCCTGGGTCAGAATTTTAAACAAAAGGAGAAATAGAACCGCCCATCACAATGCACATAAAGCAACCACCACTGGTCACTCCACAAGCACTTCGCAAGAAACTCCAGGGGGAAGAAGCACGGAGAGGGCCTGTCCCTCAAGAGACTGCAAGTCCCCAGACAGGAGGGGGAGGAAAGAAGGATGTAATCCCCCCCTAAGAGTCTACCTCATCACGCCTGGCCAGAGCCCAATGACACAGAGGCGTGCAATTAATCCCACGGCCAGGCGCAGAGGCGCGCGCAGAAAGCGGCAGTCACTTCTCTCGCGCCCTGCGGGCCTCGCAGCCCCACAGCCCTCGGCCCGGAGTCCGCGCCTCCGCCCGGCCCAACCGTCAATGACCCGCCAGCCTGGCAGCCGAAACGTACGCTAAAGGTGGATGAGTCTGCCTCCTGCCGGTGCGCAGGCCGACACCTGCGAAACTCCTCACCGAGACCGCGTCCCGCGCGGCGCGGGGAAGCGGGAAGCGGAAAGCGGGAAGGTCCAAGGAGGGAAGGGGAGTGGGCCACTCCAAGCGCGCGTGCGCGTGCTCCGCCCCCACACCGGCTGCAGAACGGAACTGCTGTACCGCACCAGCTTCTGGTTTACGTCTGTTCGCGGCACGCGGCAAGGGGAGGGGACTGGGGCCGACTTTTGATTGGACAGAGCAAAGAGATGGGGCGGGAGAAGCCCGGTGATTGGTGAGAACAGCGGGTTCCTGGATTTGAAGCGAGGAAGCCGCGCGCCCGGCAAGTCCGGAGGAGGAGGTGAAGCTCTGCGCTGGCGGGGACCTGAGGGACATCTGCCGTTGGCGCCGCCTTCAAGGTCTTGTCGAATTTGAAAATAATGCTGATTCTGTTGGGGCTCCAGGGCACCGCCAGTCACTATGAGCAAAGAAGTATTCCCCGCCAACAAATCTGGCCCCGCATAGGTTTCGTCCTTCCGTGGGCAGCAGCTGACCTTTCGTGTTGGTAGGCGCTGAAATGCCTCAGGTTTCACATTCAATAAATAATTCCTTGGGATCCAAGTTTCATGACAGAGCGCTACATCTAATCGTCTCTTGGTGACAGTGTAGGGTTTGTCTCGATTGGGAAAAAAGTGAGATGAGGCATAATTCGTCCCTAAGTAGCTTCCTGCTTTTCTCCATCCTTCTTAGGCCACAAATCCCATCACCGCCATCTGCTCGGCACAAGCCCTTAACTACTATACTACTTCACTGAGACCATACCTTTCACTCAAAATGTACCTCAGTCTTTTTCAGAAAGGTCCCTTTATCTCAAAATTTATTCCATATAGTCACAGAGGGAAAAAAGTCCCTCTTTTCCAAAGCTTACTCCTTAACTTCATTCAAGTTACTGAAAGATGCCCGGCGAACTTTAGTGGAGAGAATAGGGAAAACGCAAAGTAACAGTCCCTAGTCCCGAGGTTAGCCTGGTGGGGAAAAAAAAATGTCTGTTTATTTGACCACTTTCTACCTCCTGCAAACGTGGCTCAGCTGTCTTTCTTGGATATCCTCCCCACTGGTTTCCTTCTCTCTGCCTACAAAATTGCAGCACCTCTCTATCCAAACATACACACACACACACACACACTGAGACACTCAGGAAGGAGACCCCCCTCCTTCTCTCTGCCTACAAAAATGCAGCACCTCTCTATCCAAACACAAACACACACACACACACACACACACACACACACTGAGACCCCCTCCTTCTCTCTGCCTACAAAAATGTAGCACCTATCCAAACACACACACACACACACACACACTGAGGAAGGAGACCACCTCCTCTCTGCCTACAAAAATGCAGCACCTCTCTATCCACACACACAAACACACACACACACACACACACACACACCAGAGGAAGATCCCCTCCTCCTCCTGCCTACAAAAATGCAGCACCTCTCTATCCAAACACAAACACACATACACACACACACACACACACACACACACTGAGACCCCCTCCTTCTCTCTGCCTACAAAAATGCAGCACCTATCCACACACACACACACACACTCTCTGAGGAAGGAGACCACCTCCTCTCTGCCTACAAAAATGCAGCACCTCTCTATCCACACACACACACACACACACACACACACACACCGAGACCCCCCCCCCCTCCCGAGTTTCTAAGGCCATTTCCCCTTTAGCCTTCTACATTGCATCTCAAAAGGAGAAGTTAAAAGTCAGCCAGAGGAGGGACCAGTTGGCGCCAGTCAGATCTAAATCACGGATATGATATGGAGGGATTTTCCCCTAAAGGTTCTGTTGTTGCTTAATCACGATTAGAACATGCCCCCGCCACCTAAGTCACGTCCCCCCACACTCTTGACCCTCTCACATGTGCACCTCTTAGACTGTAAGCTTTTAAAAGGGCCAGGGTTTTCTTTGTCGGGGGAGCTCGGTTGTTGAAGCGTCCAGGCCTGCCGCAGCTCCTGGCTGAATAAAATTACCACTTCCTTCCCTGTTCAGCGTTCCAGAGATTTGTGGCACTCCTGCTTCAACACCACACACCAGACACCCACACAACACAGCCCACACACTCACAACCACACACCCACATACATACCACACCCATACACTGTTATATTCGAGGCGAGATTAAGGGACCAGCACCAAGACAAAAGTTTGCCAAATAGCAGGGTTTATTAAGCCGGCGACCACGGAGGACTCGCGTCTCTCCAACCCGTGGCCCCGAATGGAGGGTGTTAAGACCTTTTATACCCGTAAGAATCACTTTGGGAGTCAAGGTGAGAGGCGGGGGTGGGGGTGAAGGGACACAGACATTTAGGGGTTTTCGTAAATCATCTCCCGGCCAGAGAGGAGGGAGCGGGGCTCCGGACATTCCAAGGGCTTGAGGACATCTTGCCCCCTCCATTGTTACCTAAGTGGCTTACAGAAGTTAAGATAAGCGTTAGTTTGCACATCTTCTGGGCTGTAGTGGAAATAACAGATTTTGGTTACTTATTACAGGGCACAGGGACCAGGATGGAATTAGCTTGGGCTGCTATTCTAGTCACAAAGGCTGACAATTCTGGCTGTTACTGATAAGAAAGGTAGATAGTTTGCAGAGCAAACTAGCAGTTTTATGTGCAGAAGCCAAAGGCCAGCAGTTATTGTGAGGAGAGTGGGGCAGCCATTGCAACTTACTTTAAAACATAGCTTTATCTTTTATAAGATGGTGTTGTTCAGGTTCTAACTCTAGGCCAGCTATAGCACAAACACCACAAACCAGACACCCACACGACAGCCCACACACTCACAACCACACACCCACATACACACCACACCCATACACCACACACACCCAGATACACCCCACACGCACACACATCACTCACACACAAATACACCCATACACCACACACACCAAGATACACCCCACACGCACACACATCACTCACACACAAATACACCCATACACCACACACACCAAGATACACCCCACACGCACACAGATCACTCACACACAAATACACCCATACACCACACACACCCAGATACACCCCACACGCACAATCACTCACACACAAATACACCCATACACCACACACACCCAGATACACCCCACACGCACACACATCACTCACACACACATACACCCATACACCACACACACCCAGATACACCCCACATGCACACACATCACTCACACACAAATACACCCATACACCACACACACCCCTTCCTTGATTCTGCTTCATTACTAATGACCATTCTTGTCTTCTTCCCTTAATGGTCTCCACTTTTTTTTTCCGTAGAGGAAGCCAGGCTTCTGCTTTTTACACCTTATTTTGACTCATTTCATGGTGTGTCTATCTTGGTCCTGAACACGTTAATGTTTATCAGGAATGGACTCCTAATTGTCAAACTCAAGTCATGTCTCCACAGTTCTTGATACCCCTTCTTGGAACCCTGCAGCGTTGGTATTTGCAAGGAGTAAACTACCTTTATTCTACCTTTGTCCACACTCAATGAGCAAAGATAAATGGAGAAAATCTCAAGATTTTCTGAATCCCAAAAAAGTAAACCAAATACTTAGCCATAGAGCTGAAAGGGTATACTGGAATGTAATGAGCCACCCTTCTTAAAGTATCTTAACCTCCTTCTACAAAGTGGTCACACATTGGAGGTGAACTGCTTAAATGTGTCTACATGTTCCAGACTGTCACTCACACCAGATACTTGTTAATAAATGTCCTTCCTCCACAAATATCCTCAAGTCATCAGAGCACTCCCTATAACACTCAGCAACCTGACAGGACTCTGTTAACAGAGATCTCTGATTCAGAGTCCCAGCAGCAGGAGAGGCTGCCTGGATCTGAATCGTAGCTCTAGCTCCCTCTTCCAAACTGTGTAGCCGTGGGCAAGTAGCTTTAACTGGCCGGTTTCCTTGTCTGTAAAATGGGACAATTAAAGTGCTTGCTTTAAAAATAAATAAATAAATAAAAAATAAAAAAAAAAATAAAGTGCTTGCTTTAGAGGCTTACTGTGAGGATTTAAAGCTATTCCTGTCAGGTATCTAGAGAAGTACTGGTCCATGGAAATAGTCAACAAGCATTAGCTATTATACCTCAGTATCTCACCTCACTTGCCAACTGGAAAGGAGGAACAGAACTCCCACTGTGATTTCCAAATCTCTTTAGACACTGAGTAGAGCCTGCAGAGGCCCCATGACCAGGGTGCCTCCCAGGGAATTAGAAGTAAGGCCTATCTAGTTTTAAGTTCAGACATCTCTGTTAGCTCCCCTTTTACCAACTGTTTAAAGTGGTATGCCTCAGCCACCAATACTTAAAACCTTCTACAATGTAACCACAAGGTATGATTTCAGATTAATGTCCCACTAGTTCCCTAAATGTAACCTACTTTTTCATCAGACTTACTTATATCCTGTTCCCTAAACACACCTGGCCTTTTTTTACCTATTGAAATCAGGCAATCAGGCATCCCTTCCAAATTCTGCCAGCTTAAATAACTTGTCTCTTTTATGCCTGCTATACAATTTCTACCGTTATTACAAAGCTGAACCCATTACCTTTTGTAAATTCTGAAATGCCTTCTCCCACGAGTGCAAGTCTGTGTGCAGACTGCCTTTTTTTTTTTTTTTTTTTTTTGCATACCCCAGTGTTTAGCACAGTATCTTGCACATCCTACATGCTCAAGATTCACTAAATTGGAGAATGCTCTCAATTTCATTTTTCCATTCTAACCCCAGGTACCTCTACGATTGAAAGCTCAAAGACACGGCTTCTTAATTCTGAGTCAGATGCAGCAGTTAAGACTTCTTGTTTGATCCTTGCCTCGTTTAAGAAAAGAAAGACCTTTGAGAATTATTTTAAAAAGGCACTCACATTGAAATGCTAACCTTAGAGACAAACATTTTCATGACTAGACAATAAAACTCAAATGCTCCTTAAACTAAAATGAATAGGCTAGGTGAGGCGGCTCACGCCTGTAATCCCAACACTTTGGGAGGCGGAGGTGGGATGATGGATTGAGCCTAGAGTTTGAGACCAGCCCGGGGAAAAAGTGAGACCCTTGCTACAAAAAATAAAAAATATTAGCCAGGGCATGGTGGTGTGCACCTGTGGTCCCAGCTACTCAGGAGACTGACGTGGGAGGAGCACTTGAGCCTGGGAGTTCAAGGCTGCAGTGAGCCATGATCATGCCACTACACTCTAGCCTCAGCAACAGAGTGAGACCCTGTCTTATAAAATGAATAGAATATTTCTATCAGCTCTTAATCCTTTGCATATTAAGAAGTTCTAGGGATATGACACTATTCAAGGAAAGGCGTCTTTGAAAATTAGAATACTTTTAACAATTGTGTCACCTATGTGATTACCTGATAAGACACATGAAATACTGTTCAAAACACCTCTCTCTCTCTCGCCCTGATAGGTTAAACCCTTGATAATTCCTCACAAAACTGAACCAAAATGCCTATTACTAGTTTTAACCATTTTGCCCCAATTACTGTCAAGTACATTCTAATTTTAAAATATTTTAGAAAAAAATCTGTTCTAATGTTGACTAGATTGAAAGTCAACATCTGTCCATTCTATATGTTAGTCTACATACTGACTTTCTACCTTTTAAATAAATGTAATATTTGCTCACATCTCCTAATTTTTATTTGTTTGGGTTTTTTGTGAGATCATGAAAGGAGAGTAAGCCTCAGCAACTATCTTAAATAAAATATATTCTATTTTTATAAGGCAAGAGATTCATGTATTTAAAAATATATTTTATTATATAACCTAGTTGGATAATTACAAAAGCTTTAAACAGTAATTCCAAGCAGTGAAAGGCAATTTCCTTTAAAAAAAAAAAAAAGACCAAAAAGTCAACGTTAGGTTTTGCTGCTTTATACACAGGAAAGATTTATTTTACATACTCGTCAGTTACAACATTAGCCTGTAAAATTAAATCCATTTCTTAAGGTCTCAAATGCAGAATAAACTTCATAATAATATGCTTTCACATTAGCCAGTCTGATAAAGCATAAGCAACTTAAGACTATGGTAACAGTTCAAAATAAAACTACAGAACAGGCACTTTGAAGTCAGCTACTGTGTATAATTTCACAGTTAACATTATTTGGACATACCTCATTTCATCAAAGGTTATCACCCAGAGAAGCAACTGTTCCTTTGATGCAGACGCACAAACAGATTTAGGTTCTGAACACTGTATTCTGGTTGTAATACATGCAAGACAGACCCTAAGTTAGAAAAATCTTCTGAAAGAAAATGAAGAAAAATAGCAGCCAGAAATGAAAGCATTTACAAGCACTTGAATAAGGCCTTTCAATGTTAAGTCAGTGTTTTAAACCCCTTCATTCTCAGGTAAGGGATTAAGAGGCCGAGAGAGATATCGTCTGCGAGGGTGAGGATACTGGAGGTTGGCAGTGTCAGCATCGCAAGAGTGCTCTACCAGAGGAGGAAGAGGAGGAGGAGGAAGGAGCTGGGCATAACTGGACCATCTCGATCCAGCCCGTGGGGAATCCAGAGGGGGAAAGAAATACCTGAAACAATGAAGACAGGAACAAACACCAAACAAAACAAAAACAACAGGAAAAAAAAAAAACAAGAAAAAGAGAAAAGTAGTAAATACAAAGAGAACCAAAGAGGAGAAAACATGCTAGGAAAAAAAAAAAAAGAAAAAAAAACCTTTAGTATATTCATGCCAAAACTAACAGAACATAATAGCACAAATCAAGACCCTTACTCAAACCAAGATTGCTTAAGCAAGTATAGAAACTTGAAAGAAATACAATCTGTTAAAATGTCAAAAAAAAAAATCAGTATGTTACAAAGAAAAACATTAATTTTATAAATTCAAAACATTTTCTAATCTCTCAGAAACATCTGATGCTATTCTGTTCATTTACAAATCTAATAAGCTTTTTATTTTAAGCAATGGTTCACTCACAGCAGCAGCAAGCACACTTTTTTTTTAGTGCATACATGATACTGGGAATACAAAGAGTATGGCTGGCTACTGCAACATGCTTTTGAAGAATTCACTGAACACACTTACTTTTCTGCAAAAGCTTTAGAATAGCTACCGAATTTTGACAAGTAAAAGGATTCACAGAATGACTGTTCCCTATTGTTAATCTTCCATCTTGTAACTTACCAGGAATGCTTATGCATTTTAGAAAACTTAAATATTTATAGCTTTGTTATCAAGGTCAGAGCTTTACAGGATATGAACTAATTTAAACAGCCAACTAAATTAAGAAAATCTTGAGACATGGAATGCTGACATTAATTTACATGCATAATTTTAGTAAAATTGTAATGGCTTCTCTTATAGTGTCCAAATTTTGATGTGAAGGAAACTAAGCCATGAAATAAATAACACCATAAAAATATACAAATGTGTATTAGCAACATTTATCTCTTTAGTGAATATCAATTAAAAGCTTACAAAAAGTGTTTCCATCTTACTCCCAAATTATAAATGAAACAACACCAAATGCTTAACCTGGCTACAAACTGTACAGTCAAATTACTTTTATTTTACTATTACTACTTTACTAATTCACTCCTTTACTAATATTTTTTAAATATTACAAAGAAATGACAGAGTTGTACTGAATATCATGTATAAAGCAATTCTACAAAAAATAAACAAATCGGCACTCAAAACAATCTTTATGAAAAATATTCAATCTTCAAATTAAAATTATAAAAGTTCATTTTAAGAAAGCAAAAGAAATATGTCATTATTTTCCCAAAAAATTAAAGTGATATTTCCCCCTCCTCTTAACTACTTATATAAGAAGGTTAACAACCCTTTTAATCTTTAAACCCAAGTTAGTTTGAGGAACATTTCAAAAAATTGTTTTGGTGACAATGTCTCAACAGAAAGCCTCTCCCTTTATATTTCAAAAGTTTCAAATAGTGTCAACAAACTGACTAGTACAAAAAAATATACACTGTATTTTTAAAGGCCTTTTGGGTTGCGTTTAGTAGTAAGCAGGCTGCTGGTGTATCTTGGGAGAGGTCAAAATGGCGCTGGGGAAGGGGGAAAAGGAGCTCGCTTTCCATTCCTGTGTGCATGCAACAAGCAGCAAAACAGCAAAGTTACTCCAGTTAGCTTGTACTCAGCTGTGCTTTCTGTTAAAGGACATAATACAAATGGAAAAGGGAAAATGCATCACAGATCTAACACAGATGGTTATTGGCACAATAAGAATACAGATCAAAACGTCGAAGCTATTTACAAAAGAAAATACATAGTACAGGCAGTGACCAAAAACCAGACTTTAAAAATCAACTCTAATATTATTTGTTTCATGAAATAATCTTTATAATCTGGTATCTTCCACGGTAACCTGAAATTATTTTGATGCACATATTTATAGTCTCAAAAAAAACAGGACTTCTTTATAAAAATATAACAATATAAAAATAGTTGAAATTTTAAATACAATTTTCTTCTTTTATTTAGGATAACAACAGGATAACCACAGGACAGTTGATTAGGCTGTGTTTTGAAGCTTCCTGAATTCTACTGCAAATTTATTCACAAAGGCATATTCAAATAGTTTTATCTTACAAATTCACGTATTTAAAATTTGAACATGAAAATAAAAGGATGACTCTTTCGATGACATCAAATATTCCTTATTATGATACACAAGAATCTAACATATGCTAATATTTTAAAAATCAATCTCAGATTTTATTTCCTCATTTCCAGTAAGTTTTAAACACAAAAAACAAATAATTTAATGTACTCTCTTCTAAAAAGCCTTAATTAATGTATTTTATTTAAAATTTCAGTTTGATCCGATGCAAAGACCACACTACAAGCACTAAAAAACACTAATGTTCATTTGGACTAAAACCCTCACTATTAGACCAGATAACCTCTTCCTCTTACTGTTGCAGAAGCAAAGTTGAATCTTAAACCTATAAACATTTCTGCCAATAGATCACTAAAGCTTCAGAATATAATATAATAGCCTCATAACGTACTGGCAAATATTTTGACCAAGTAAGCCAAATACAAAATGAATTCTTAAATGCTAATATAGTTTACATGTGAACATTTCCACTCCATCTTATAATCCATGAAATAATCCTCCTTAAGTAAGGCTACCAGAATGATTTAAAACAAAGATAATTTCCAGTTTTCCCATTAAACAGCCTACCTGCCAGCAGAAGATCCATTTAATGAATTCTGAAGACTTGGAATATTTGAACCTAGGGAAGGATTTGAGTTTCCCCTGCTGAGAACTCCCATTGACTGGGCTCCCATTACCTTTCAAAATACCAGTACACTTCCAATTGTCCATATAATTAGCTGAAAAGAAAATAATCAAATACATTAATGTGATTAATACCAATGCCTAAGGGCACAAATTTGTACCCATGTCCTTAAATTACAATTACAGAAATGAGAGAAGCTATGGGCTATGGCATTTCTTTCAGGATTAACATTAAAGACACTTTTTAAATGAAAGACATATTATCTTCGTTTTAACAATTTTTTAGAGGTTTTCAAAGTATCACCAATTTTAAAAATATAAAGCTTTCACCAGCCATCTTATAGATATTAGCAGAGACAATTCTCTGAAGTACTACATTATCACATTATGAAGTTAATATTAAAATCTTCATAATAATATTAAAGTCTTCATTATAATGAATTTCACTTACATATATATATATGTAAGGTAATGAAGTTGTCTTCTTAATTATTCAAGTATAAGGTATATGGGTACCTAATGTCTTCTGAAATAGATGTAACAAAACTTCTGGAGCCTGAGTGGCTTATCCAAAATGGCCTTATTAGTTTGAGTGCAAAATTGGTCTCTGAAGACGATGAGCCCAAGAAAATCAAGTTAGGCAGCCTGCCGAGGAGCATGGCAAGATGGTCCTGACTAAAGCCTAGAGGCAGAAAATGACAGCAGCGCCCTTGAAATCAAACTACAGTGAAGAAAGGAAGGTCTGGGCTGGTTCTACCAAAGCCCAAAATTGAACATGGGAAGCCCTCAAGTTTAGCCAGACTGCACTTTGGGAAACAATAACTGCTAAAGGGTAAATAAACTAAGACAGCTATAAATTTGAATGCTAAGTATGAGACACCATTCATAATGGTGGTGCACAAATCACAGACATCTCTGCCCAATGGATAGTCATCCAAGGAGAAGTGCAGAACCAAGCTACAGAGACCACAGTCAGTGTCAACTGACCAGACCTTCTCTCTCAGCCTGGCACTTGTAAGAAACTTACAATCAGGAGCCCGAGGCTCTTAACTTTTGGGAGCTACAGAGATGAAGCAGGGAAGATACTGGATTTTCTCCTATTAAGAACTGATTGTCTAAAGCAATTTATTTGATAAAATAAGAGTGACTATAGTCCTGAGTTTGTAGAGCAGTCACTTAAGGTACATATACGACAAATGGTATCTTTTTATTGCAGATACTGCATATTCTGTTGTAATTAGTTTTAAAAGTTGCTCTGTTCCATATAACTTTAAAAACAATTCATTCATTAATTGCTATGAACTAGGTAAACTGATGGTCAAAATAACATAAATTAATATGACATCAATTTAAAAGTAACTGTAAAAGATCACTTTTTTTTTTTTTTTTTTGAGACAGAGTTTCACTCTGTTACCTAGGCTGGAGTGCAATGGTGTGATCTCTGCTCACTGCAGCCTCTGCCTCTGGGGTTCAAGTGATTCTCCTGTCTCAGCCTCCCAAGCATCTGGGATTACAGGTGCCTGCAACCACACCCAGCTAATTTTTTGTATTTTTAGTGGCGACGGGGTTTCACTCTGTTGGCCAGACTGGTCTCGAACTCCTGACCTTATAATCCGCCCACCATGGCCTCCCAAAGTGCTTGGATTACAGGCGTGAGTCACTGTGCCTGGTCTAAGAGACCACTTTAAAAAAATATTTCAGAGTTTACATTTTTAAGTAAAAATTCCAGAGCAGAAATATAAACCAACAATGACCCCTTCACTGAAATCTTACCTTTCCACAATCTTACACAGCCATCATCTCCTGAAGATGCTAGCACTGTTCCTGTTATATTCCAACTCACTCGCCACACCTGAGAATTATGATTATCAAACTGAGCCACTATATGGAGTTCAAATTTTGTTGGCCCACCAGAGGAAGTCAGTTCTTTCCTGCTAATAAAAAACATTTTCTGAGGGACTCTAAGCAAAGTTTAAAAAAATAAAATAAAATAAATATAGATACACACACATACACACCAATCTAAATTAACACAAGTTGTCTCACACACCCCATTACTTATAATAATGTGCACATCTGCATAACACCCACCCCTTGGCCCTTGAGCTGGGCCAGTGTCATTTTCATTTAACTTGCCAGAACCTGGAGTGATCCCAGCACATAAATGATACTCAGTGACTGTTTCATGGAAGAAAGAAACAACAAAACGGGATGATTTTAGTCTCCCACACAAAGCTGAGAAATAAAACAGACTATAATCATTAATTTTAAAAGGCAAGACAAGGCCAGGTGCAGTGGCTCAATGCCTGTAATCCCAACACTTTGGGAGGCCGAAGTGGACAGATAACTTGAGGCCAGGAGTTCAACACCAGCCTGGCCAACATGGTGAAATCCGTCTCTACTAAAAATACAAAATAAAAAATTAGCCAGGCATGGTGGTCAGTGTCTATAATCCCAGCTACTCAGGAGGCTGAGGCACAAGAATTGCTTGAATCAGGGAGGTGGAGGTTGAGTGAGCCAAGATCAAGCCACTGCCCTCTAGCCTGAGCGACAGAGCAAGACCTTGTCTCAAAGAAAAAAAAAAAAAAAAAAGCAGGGCAGCAAGTAGGAAAGAATGAAAGAATAGAAAGAAAAGAACTGAAATTCACAATTCAAAATTAAATGTTATTCACAAGACTATCTCAATACTAATTTAGTTTTTCCTAAATAGACTGCCACTTCTCATTAATTTAAACATTTATAGAGTATCAGTTATAATCGGAGAATTGTATTAGTCTAAATAAAGCACAATTAAGAGAATATCAATCTGTTCTCTTTACTCAGTTCCCCTTTCCAAGAAGACATATATTTATACATAAAATAATCCATTCTTCAAACCATAGTTGTTGCCTCTACTCTCTCCTCCACAAACAAAGGTAATCAGGAGGCAAGAGTACTTTCAAATTCACAAATGCTTCTAAAACTTACCTCACAGGCTTTAATGTAAAAATTCTAACATCTTTGGTTGCTATTGCTAGAATATGGAAAGATCTTCCCAAGTTTGGAGCAAATGCAATATCATGAACAGGATCAGTGACTGTCATGAGAGTTTCAGCTTTTGCGTATTTCCTAATGGAAAAACAAGCAATTTACATTAAACATTTTAGAAATAAAATGTGTAAAAATCCACACATCACTTCATCTCACTTTTTTTTTCCTACTGCTCACAATCAAGTAGTGCTCACCTCTATAGTGGGCTCAACAGTGACCCCCCCAAAGAATATGTCCAAGTCCTGACCCCCAGAACCTGTGAATGTGACCTTATTCAAAAGAAGGATCTTTGAAAATGTAATTAAGGATCTCAGAATGACATCATCCTAGATTTAGGGTGGGTCCTAAATCTAATGTCCAGTAAGTATCCTTAAAAAGAAGAGCAGAAACACAGAGACAGAGAAAGCAGTCATGTGAACACAGAGGTAGAGACTGGAGTTATGCTGCCACAAACTCCTGGAGCCAGCAGGAGTTGGACTAGACCAGAAGGCTTCCAGAAGAAGCACAGCCCTGCCAACACCTTGATTTCAGACTTCCAGCCTCCAGAACTGTGAGTGAATACATTTCTGTATTAAGCCACCTGATTTGTGGTAATTTGTTATGGCAGCCCTAGGAAACTAATATAACCTCCCACGTTTCCTCCTTTGATAATGTCCATTTAGCTTGAAATGGTTTAATAAAAATGTAATTAGAATAAAGTTGGCTACCGCAGTGGCTCACACCTGTAATCCCAGCACTTTGGGAGGCTGAGGTGGGAGAACTGCTTGAACTCAGTAAATAAAGACTAGCCTGGGCAACACAGCCAGACCGCATCTCTACAAAAATAGCTGGGCATGGTGGTGCACACCTGTAGTCCCAGCTACTCAGGAGGCTGAGATGGGAGGATGGCTTGAGCCCAGGAGGCTGAGGTTGCAGTGGGCTGAGATTACGCCACTGTACTCCAGCCTGGGCGACAAAGTGAGACGGCGTTGCAAAAAAAGAAAAAGAATAAGGTCTTGATTTATTAGCCACTAACATCTTTCTTAGGAAAAGAATAACACATTCCCTAAGTATTTGAGTGCAAATCAAAAAGTAAAACTGGTAACAGAAACTGAGAGGTTTTTTTTTTTTTTTTGAGACAGAGTTTCGCTCTTGTGCTGGAGTGCAATGGCGCAATCTCAGCTCACTGCAACCTCTGCCTCCTGGGTTCAAGTGATTCTCCTGCCTCAACTTCCCGAGTAGCTGGGATTATAGGTGTACAACACTATGCCCAGCCAATTCTGTATTTTTAGTAGAGATGGGGTTTCACCATGTTGGTCGGGCTGGTCTCGAACTCCTTACCTTAGGTGATCCATCCGCCTCTGCCTCCCAAAGTACTGGAGTTACAGGCATGAGCCACCGCACCCAGCAGGAATTGAGTTTTTTAAGTGATAATAAAAGGAAACTATGCCAAAGGCTATTTCATTTTTGCAGTTCTATTTCTTTATCCATAAATACAGAGTAAGAGGATAATGAAGGCAGTAGATCAGAATTTTCTACTAGGTTCTTCTAAGACTGAATATCCTGAACAGAGCTACAGCACCTAACCCTGCGTGTAGAAGACTGGGTGGAGAGACCTCCCATCCCACCTTTCTACTACCTTCTTCTAAAATAGTGGCACTTCCAGCATTCTGTACTTGATCTTCTTTCACCCCAACATTCTTCTGGTACGCCTCAAGGTTCTCTCCTCACCTCTTGAGAAAAGGTATACCTCTTGTCACCCATCCAATCACCCTAAGCAATCTCATCCACATCAATGCTTCTACTGTGTGGTCTGCAGCAGCCTGGAAGCTTTTGGTAAATACAGAATCTCAGCCCCCTCCCAGGGCCTACACAATGAGAATATGCATTTTAACAAGACGCTCAGATGATTTACATAGACACTGTAGTTTCTTTTTTTTTTGAGACAGAGTTTCGTCTTGTTGCCCATGCTAGAGTGCAATGACGCTATCTCAGCTTATTGTAACCTCCGCCTCCCGGGTTCAAGTGATTCTCCTGCCTCAGCCTCCCAAGTAGCTGAGATTACAGGGATGTGCCACCATGCCCGGCTAATTTTTTGTATTTAGTAGAGACGGGGTTTCACCATGTTGGTCAGACAGGTCTCGAACTCCTAACCTCAAGTGATCCACCCACCTTGGCCTCCCAAAGTGCTGGGATCACAGGCATGCACCACCGCACGCAGCCAACACTGCAGTTTCTACTCCCATGGTCTCAGGACCTGAATAAACCAATAATTCCTAAATCTATCCCCTGCAATTCAGGACCTTCTACCAAAGGCTAGAGATAGGACAGGGGTAGCTAAGAGCGCACATGCTGCAGCCAGGACATACTTGAATCCAGGCTGTAACCTACCTTCAGCAAGAAGTTCTCCCTGAAGTGAGAGTAACACCAGTACTGTGGCAGAGATTCTAAGTGCCCCCAAGACCTGCACCTCCTGGTGGTCACACCCTTGTGGAGGCTCTTCCCCATGAGTGTGAGTGGGGCCCATGGCTTGTTTTTTACCCAGGGGAAGGACATGGCAAGGTGGTGGGACAACACTTGTGTGACTGCAACACACAAGCCTGTGACAACCTGCCTTATGAGAAGATTCTCTCGCCTTCAGTCCTTGCAGAAGCAGCTGCCACGCTGTGAGGACACAAGGGAGAGGGTCTTGTGGCAGGAATACAAGTGCTGCCAACAACCAGGTGAGCTCCAAAGTGGAGTCTTTCCCAGTCTGGCCTGACTCTTGACCCACAGACACTGAAATACCGAATCTGTACTGTTGCAGCCACTGAGAGATAATGCTATAGTGCAGCAGTAGACAACTAATCTCAGCTATTCTGTCCACCTTTACACGTTCCCACCTGGATGTTCCAAAAGCACCTCACACGTATGTCTGAAAAAAACTGTGCTCCCCCCACATTCACTCCTCTTTGCACAGTCCCAATCTCAATGAGTGGCACTACCATCAGCCAGGTCAGAAACCAAGACTCACGTGACCTACAGCTGGTGCCTCCTAGACAAGTCTCCCTGGTCCCTCTTCATCCCACGCCACAGTGCATGTCCTCATTCCACATCACAGTGGGCTACTGAGTTCCTGCTCCCAGTCCACACAGCTTCCAAAGTCATCTCCCTAAAAGGTAAATACAACCTTGTAACTCTACTGGACCCTGCAAAAGTTCAAATGCTGCCAGGATGGAGACCACACTTGGCAAGCAGTAAATCTCCAAAATCTGCCTGGCCTGTGCCTGCCCCTCCCCTACCTCTCCCCCTGCATTAGCCTCCCCCACCGTCTCACCAGGCCTGACCCTGCGCCATGTCTTTGCTCCTGCCTCCTCTCTGCCTGCAGAACACCCTCTGTGTTTCAAGACTCATGTTCAAACATCATCAGCTCCCACCTGAGACTTCTCCACCCTGCCAGGCAGGTATGTGCTGCCATCTCTCAGCAGGTGACCATACTCTTCCATATCCTAGGTGATGTGAGCTCCTCAGCATTTAATACAGTCCCTGCTGCTTATAAAATGTTGAAAAAGTGAGATTTTTTTTTCTTACCTGAGGCAAGCTATATATTATAATTAATTAAGGTCATCTAAAGCTTCTCCTATCAGAAGGAGCCAAATAAAATCTTTGATGGAAAAAAAAAGAATCCTTGATGAGCGCGTAAATGAAGGGAATGAACAAAAAAGACTGTTTGTGGTCCTGACTCTGGACCTTAAGACTACTCATTCACTCTGTTGGTCTCAGTTTCCTCATTTGTAAAATAAATAGTGCTAATAAAAAGCTGTCTTCCCTACTTACAAGGTGGTTGGTAGGATTCAAACTTCCTAATACATGTGAAAGTGCCCTGTAACCTATATAAATGCATGGCACTTATATTACCACTACCAATGCTGGATCTGTTTTAGTATTTTCACTCACAAATAAAAATAAGTATATTCAACATTGGTTAATTTGGTAAAGGTCTCCTGTCTACTAAATGGTGATACAACTTAGAAAAAGATAAACAGGTATTAATAACGATACTACATAGTCCACTATCACATCTCGTTCATGTTCAATCTAAGTAAGAGCCTTCAAACAATGCTTACCTCAAAGAACCAGCACCAGAACTCCGAAAAGTGCTGAACTCAATAGGTCTGATTACTTCCCTGGTCAATCGCACACACTCCCACCTGCAGACATTGTTTCCCCAATACCACTTCCCCTCGTTTTTGATGCTGAAAATGCCAGACAATTGCTGTCTCACCCCTTGCAGCTAAAGCATGGTTGGATGACCCAACTCTGACCAACAAGACCTGATAAGAAGCCTGCTAACGGCCCGGCGCAGTGGCTCATGCCTGTAATACCAGCACTTCAGGAGGCCGAGGCAGGCAGATCACCTGAGGCTGGGAGTTAGAGACCAGCCTGACCAACATGGAGAAACCCCATCTCTACTAAAAATACAAAATTAGCCAGGCGTGGTGGAGCATGCCTGTAATCCCAGCAACTTGGGAGGCTGAGGCAGGAGAATCACTTGAACCTGGAAGGTGGAGCTTGAGGTGACCCAAGGTCACGCCATTGTACTCCAGCCTGGACAACTAGAGCAAAACTCCATCTCAAAAAAAAAACAGAAGAAGACGACGCCTGCTAAGATACTTGCAGGAAAGGTGTTTTTTCCTAGAATACCAGTCTCTGTATCTGCATGTGAAACCTAACATCACTACAGCTCTTCTGTGATCATAAGGTGGAGTTGTCACCAATGTACTAAACATGACAGTAAGAAAAAATGGAAAATATTTAAGTAGGTCCTTGATGCCATCACTGAGCAACTGAGTCACTACCTAACCCCAGAACCACTCCACCCCCAGGCTCCTTGTAACATGACATAATACAGGGAATCTAGACCCAATCCAGATTTATTCTGTTAGCTAAGAGACTCAAATGTAACCTCAGATTATTTTTAACACTGGATATTTAGGTAATTTAGAAATACTTAGGTAATTTAGGCCTGGTACAGTCGCTCAAGCCTGTAAATAAGCACTTTGGGAGGCCAAGGCAGGCAAATCACAAGGTCAGGAGATTGAGACCATCTGGCTAACACAGTAAAACCCCGTCTCTACTAAAAATACAAAAAATTAACTGGGTGTGGTGGCATGCGCCTATAGTCCTACCTACTCGGGAGGCTGAGGCAGGGGAATCACTTAAACTTGGGAGGCAGTTAGCCAAGATCACACCACTGGCACCTGGGTGACAAGCAAGACTCCGTCTCAAAAAAAAAAAAAAAAAAAAAAGAAGGCCAGGCATGGTTGCTCACACCTGTAATCCCAGCACTTTGGGAGGCCAAGGCAGGCGGATCACCTGAGGTCACGAGTTCGAGACCAGCCTGGCCAATATGATGAAACCCCATCTCTACCAAAAATATAAAAAATTAGCCAGGTGTAGTGGCAGGTACCTGTAATCCTAGCTACTTGGGAGGCTGAGGCAGCAGAACTGCTTGAACCCAGGAGGCAGAGGTTGCGGTGAGCTGAGATTGCATCACTGCACTCAAGCTTGGGCAACAAGAGAGAAACTGCCTCAAAAAAAAAAAAAAAAGAAAAGAAATACTTAGGTAATTTCTATTTGTCTGTATTTTCTTTCAGAACTAACTGCAAGTTATTTATCTTTTAACGCCTCTCTTATTTATGAAATACATTTTCTTTTCCTATATTTTAGAAATGGTCTATCTTTTTTTTTTTTTTTTTGACATTGCTGTAGTAAAGTGGTGCAATTTCAACTTACCTCAGCCTCGACCTCCCAGGCTCGGGTGATCCTCCCACCTCAGCATCCTAAGTAGCTGGAACTACAGGTGTACACCACCACCCCCAGCTAATTTCTGTACTTTTGTAGAGAAAGGGTTTCGCCATGTTGTCCAGGCTGGTCTTGAATTCCTGGACTCAAACGATCTACCCACCTTGGCCTCCCAAAGTGCTGGAATTAAAGGCATGAGCCACCTCACCTGGCCAAGAATTCTGTACAGCACCTGCAAAGACCATCTGATCACCTGACAGGTGCTCTCTTCTCCCATAAGATTGAGACAGTGCTTTTGGCTCTCAGAAATTTTGTAGATACTTGTATCTCAACATGGCCAAAACTTACCTTCACATGTTGCTACACTCTACTCAAATCTGCCTTGTTCCCAGAGTTCCTTATCTCAAGAAATTACACACACTGAAATTGCACACTGCACTTTTTTTTTTTTTTTCGAGACAGAGTCTCGCTCTATCTCCAGGCTGGACTACAGTGGTGCAATCTCCACCACTGCAACCTCTGCCTCCCAGCTTCAAGCGATTCTCTTGCCTTAGCCTCCCGAGTAGCTGGGACTACAGGCGCGTACCACCACGCCCATCTAATATTTTTGCATTTTTCAGAAGAGACAGGGTTTCACCATGTTGGCCAGGCTGGTCTCGATCTCCTGACCTTGTGATCCGCCCACCTCGGCCTCCCAAAGTGCTGGGATTACAGGTGTGAGCCACCCTTCCCGGCTGCACACTGCACTCTTAAGCCAGAACCTTAAAAATCATCTTAATGCCTTCCCCCTTCTCCCTCAATTCCCATATCCCATCAATCACCAGATTCTACTGATACCAATTCTCAATTATTCTCAAATTGTCCACGTATCTCCATGCCACTGCTATTCCTATCCCAAAGCCACATAATCTCCCACCTATACTGTCTTCATAGCATTCTGGCCCTGAATCCACCCTGTAAGATAAAATTGAAACATTGAACTTCTTTTTTTTTTTTGAGACAGTCTTGCTCTGTCACCCAGGCTGAAGTGCAGTGACGCGATCTTGGCTCATTGCAACTTCCGCCTCCTGGGTCCAAGAGATTCTCCTGCCTCAGTCTCCTGAGTAGCTGGGATTATAGGCACCCGCCATCACACCTAGCTAATTTTTATATTTTTAGTAAAGATAGGGTTTCACCATGTTGGTTAGGCTGATCTTAAAACTCCTGACCTCAGGTGATCCACCAGCATCGGCCTCCCAAAGTGCTGGGATTACAGGCACGAGCCACTGCACCCGGCCTCCTACTTCTTATAGATACAAGTGTTGCCTATTCCTCACCACACGCACGTTTGCTCAGCATGTTCCAACCGAAGTATAAATACATTCCTTCTCTCTTGCTTATAGGCCCTACCACATGCAGTTTCGCCACCTGCAGTGCTTCTTCCCCTCTCTGTCTGACTAACTTCTACTCATCCTATAGGTCATCTTCTAGGTGAAGCTTCGCAGCACCCGAATCGGATTAGGTACCCCACGTGTAAGCTCTTTAGCACCGTAATTCTTCCACTTCATAAAATTCACCACCCGTTTTTACTACTATCTTTCGTTTCTCTGCAAGATGGTATGTACTGGGAGATCAATTACCTTCTCTTTATCACCCATGCCTATAATATCAGAGCTTAGCACAGAACTTGATATAGCACAGTAAATCAGCAAACATATGATGAATAATACATAATTTTGTAAATAAAGAAATAACATTTTAAACATTTTAGTGCAATTCTGAACAATTATTAAAACCAAAGCAGGACTGACCTGGTGTTTTCATTATATTCAAAAATCTGAACCTTGGCCATTGCATTGGGGCCACTGTCATCACTTCCTACAGCGATCATGGGGGAATGAGCACGAGAGCTAGAAACACAGAGAAAGAACATTTTAGATAATGAAAGAAAGAATTCATTCAGAAAATGAACACACTGGAGGCAAGCAGACAGCAAGCTTACAGTCAGCCTGTCATTACTAGTGACATCTAGGTCTCTGCCACACAGCTGACATGACCACACTGCAAGTATGTGCGCCTGAGAATGTCACACATGGGAACTGAGGACTCCGTCCTTATGGACTGTTTTCGGCATGTCTTATGGCTCAGATAGAAAGGAGCTCTTTGCCTGAAAGAAAGCTTCAAGCATTCAACAGATTTTAAAAACATACTTGAGAGGTCTTAGTAATTTTTCCTGCTGAAATTTTTGGTCTGTCACTCAGGCTGGAGTGCAGTGGCTTGATCTCTGCTCACTGCAACCTCCACCTCCTGGGTTCAAGTGATTCTCCTGCCCCTCAGCCTCCAGAGTAGCTGGGATTATATGCGCAAACCACCATGTCCGGCCACAAACTTCCTTTTTCAGTGTTCTACAAATACTTAGTTTTGATTTTATAACATTAATAGTTTGAATGAGAACCAAAAGTACATTTGTAGTGACATATTCTAAATTACTAAAAACAACATTTTTTTAAAATTGAGATTGCGGTCTCACTATGTTGCCCAGGCTGGACTTGAACTTCTGGGCTCAGGCAATCCTCCTCCCAAGTAGCTGGGACTACAGGCATATGCCACCACACCTAGCTAAAAATCATAGGTTTTAAAAATATTTTTAAGTCCAGTCATTAAATGTCCAGACAGCAACATGAATTGAGGATTACCTCAACTGTACAACCAGAAATAAGATATTCACATTTAAACCACTTTCCAAATATGATTCACAGCTAAACAGTGAGAAAAACCATCTTGCTTTCAGACTGAATAGTGTAGACAGATCACCTGCATGTCTGCCTCCCTCCAAAGGCCCCACTGAAATGATGAAAGAATAGTACCCTAGAGCGCTAGAAATCTAGAAAGTGTACCATCAGAAATCAAGAAATTTGGAGGGTTTCTAGGATGTCAGGAGACAGATCAGACTGAGAAAGAAAACACAAAGGAAAAAAGAATCCATATCACCATCAGGAAGTAGAAAACTCCAAAAGGTCCAACCTCCAATTAATAAATGCAAAGAACAGAAATGAGCCATGGACAATTACAGAGTGATTTGGTCAAAAAACATCTGAGGAAAGGTCTTAGTGAAACAATTAGAACTTGAAAGAGACAAGTTAAGAACTGGAAATAAAGGAGTACTCCAAAACCGGCAGGGAGGAAGAAAATACACTCAAATGGTCACTCGTGCTCAATGGAAAATCTTCCTTGCTTTGTCAGTTTGGGGGGTGCCCCAGTCTGCCAGCCTGCTCTTGGCTCACACATCCTTAGGAAACCCTGCCAACCTACTCCACCCACTCCACAAAATTCAGTCAGCCTCCCTCATTGAGAGAGTAAGTTGTTAACACAACAAAGCACCCAGCAGAAGAAAAATGCCAATATCAGTTTTCTCTACTAGCAGTAACAATCCCTCGCTCATAAATATAAATAAGGAAAGATAAGCAAACACCAAAAAAAAAAAAAAAACAAGGGGCGTAGAAGATAAAGACCAAGGCACACGAAAAGAACTGATCTTTGAGAAAACACACATAACCAATCCTTGCTATTTAGAGATTCTGCACTTGTAAAGTGGCCTAAATTTATTTGTAACCATAAAACCAATTTTCCCAGGCTTTATTATTTTTATTTTTATTTTTTGAGACAGAGTGTTGCTCTGTTGTCCCGGCTGGAGTGCGGTGGCATGATCTCAGCTCACTGCAACCTTCACCTCCCAGGTTCAAGGGATTCTCCTGCCTCCGCCTCCTGAGTAGCTGGGACTACAGATGCCTGCCACCACTCCCACCTAATTTTTGTATTTTTAGTAGAGACAGGGTTTCAACATGTTGGTCAGGCTGGTCTCAAACTCCTGACTTCAAGTGATCTGCCCGCCTCAACCTCCCAAAGTGCTGGGATTACAGGACTGAGCCACTGCGCCCGGCCCAGGCTTTCATGGTCATTCATTGGCAGGTGCAGAGCAGGTCTGCAAAAAAATCGAGTTGCCTGATGCACAGGTTCCCAGCAGAGGTGCCTTCTTCCTTGGCCTAAATGAATGTCCTTTTCACAGTCTAGTTAGCCTCACGTTTTTCACATTTTTGTGCTTTTTAAAAGTGATTTCACAGTTTAAAATCCCATGGATGCTGCTGAAGTGCTGTCTAGTGTTCCTAAACATAGGAAGGCTGGGATGTCCCTTATGGAGAAAATATGTGTACTCGAAAAGCTTTGTTCAGGCCTGTGTAGTTGTGTTGTTGGCTGTGAGTTCAATGCTAATGAACCAACAACATATAAATTGTCTTTAAAAAGAAAGACACGCAAAAAGGTTATACACTGATCAGCTGACGAAAATGTGGTGAGAGGTTTGTGGAAACCCTGTATTTCCCCAAGGAGGAATTCAGTATTCAGTATTAGCTAATTCAGTGTTTATGGCAACTTTATAGAACATTGCCAGTGCAAACAATAATTGACTGTAATTCAGCAAACAAATGCAAATTTTTTAAAATCCTAACTAGGAAATGCAGGGAAATATTGTAATACATATAACTAAACTGACTGGTATAAAAAAGAAGTAATCAGAGAAAAAGAAAGTCTGAACAATTAAAAATGATTGCCATTTGCCCAAAAATTCAATGATGGGATAAAATGTATACCTGGAGAACAAAGTGGAGATCTGGGTAACAAAGTACTGAATCTCCAAACAATTTTTTGAAATGGAGAGTAAATCCTGGAATAATCAAATAGGAGTGCCAGAAAGAACAGAGACAAGAGAATAAAAAGAAATTGGCTGGGCACAGTGGCTCATGCCTGTAATCCCAGCACTTTGGGAGGCCAAGGCAGGCGGATCACCCATTCAAGAGATCAAGACCATCCTGTCCAGCATGATGAGACCCCGTCTGTACTAAAAATACAAAATTAGCTGGGTGTGGTGGTGTGCGCCTATAGTCCCAGCTACTTGGGAGGCTGAGGCAGGAGAATCGCTGGAACTCCAGGAGGCAGAGGTTGCAGTGAGCCGAGATTGTGCCACCGCACTCCGGCCTGGCAACAGAGCGAGACTCCGTCTCAAAAAAAAAAGAAATTAACAAAGGATCATAAGACATCCCCAATTTGAGACAAAAACATTCATTTTGAAAGGGACCACTGAGTGCCAAGCAGGATTGGCCGAGTGCAGTGGCTCACACCTATAATCTCAGTACTTTCGGAGGCTGAGCCAAGAGGATTGCTTGAGTCCAAGAATTCAAGACCATCCTAGGCAACATGGGGAAACCCCCACATTCACAAAAAATACAAAAAAATTAGTTAGGCATGGTGGTGGTGTGCCTGTAGTCCCAGCTACTTGGGAGGCTGTGTATGGTGGGAGGATCACCTGAGCCCAGGGAGGTTCAGGCTACCGTTAGCTGTGATTGTGCCACTGCACTCCAGCCTGGGCAACAGTGACACCCTGTCTCAAAAACAAATACATAAAAAATAATAAATAGTAAGTGCCAAGCAAGATTAATCAACAAAGGCCAATACCTAATAATCCAGGTTGGGGTTTTCCTGGAGAAGGGGAATGAGGAAAGTACATACAGATGGAACAGCAGCAGCCTTGGGTTACTGTAGCTGGGTGATGAGTATGGAAGGGCCTGTCTACTGTACTTCTGTTACTTTTGGTGTATCTGAAATTTTCTCTAATGAATACACCTGACAACCCCAAGATGGGAAAAACTGCTCAAATAAAACACAAAAAGCACTCCAACAATAAAGCCTGACAAATAGGATTACATTAAAACTCATTTCCACTGGCTATTAAAATCCATCATAAAAAGTATCCAAATACACTTGCAACAGAGCTCACAAGAATAAGGCAAAATCCTAAAACCTTCTGGAAAGAACAAGCTACCACAAAAGAACCAGCATCAGACTAACCGCAGCTCATTAACAACTTAAAAATATGCAAGAATTATATCTTCGAAATTCTTACATTCAGAACTCTAAAACTTGCCAAACTATCAATTAAGCATGGGAGTAAAATTAAGACATTTTCAAGTGTGCTAGAATTTGAAGAGTTTGCTATCCATTCCATTTGAGAAAAATCAGGTATGTCACAGAAATGGAAAAAAAAAAACTAAAGACAGCATGTGATAGAAAATTTGTGACAGCTAAGTATAAGCCAGAAGTAAAAGAAGTAAAGAAGAAAACAGAGCACTCATCAATACCAGTAACAAAGTTTTCATGAAACAGATATTGGCATCTCAAATGAATACTTACATAATCTAGATTATAAAGCTGGCTGCTACTTAATTTTTAGAATCAATATGTAATCAAAAGACAAATTACATATGTGTTAAATGTTTACAGAATGTAAATATTATAAATTTTGCCAGTATACAAGCAATATAAGAATTAGGAAATGGAAGCAGCAATGTGAGGGGGAAGCAAAATAAACTAATTTCCCTCTTTTTTAAGAGAGGGGAGTAAATATATAGTCTAAAAATTGATAAGTAAAAATGTATAGATATATGTATCATTTGAAATTATAATACTTATCAACGTAACTCCAACAACTATCAACATCACCACAAATAAGATTATCTAGCCATACCTTGGGATGTGGAAAGTTTTATAAATGTGCTCTATTCATCTTTCATAGCAGTTTGGATATTGTTTAATGATAACATAGCAAGAATATGCGAAAAAATAGCAGAATAAAAATTTTTTAAAAAAAGAAAGAAAAAGATACATAGCAAGAACCAGGGGTATAAGTAAATAATTTAAAAATATACTAGTGACTACCAGAATTAAAGTCTAAAAGCAAAACTGCTAACAGCATTTGTTTTTAGGGGGTAAGGGAACTTTACCTTTCTTTTTTTGCTCTTACAGATCATTTCAATTTTTTTCTTTACCAAATGATTCTTGTAATTGCTTAAAAATAGTTTAATAAAAATCAACTATGGCATATTAATATAGTCATGCCCTATATATAACAGTTAAAAATAAATGAGGTGGGGCTAGATATACTAATATATGGGAAAATGCCCATAGTGTTATCTATAAGTGAAAAAAGCTAATTGCAAGGAAGGAAAATGTATGGGTTTCTGGCTGGGCATGGTGGCTCACACCTGTAATCCCAACACTCTTGGAGGCTGAGGCAGGAGGATCAGCAGAGGTCAGAAGTTCAAGACAAGCCTGGCCAACACGGTGAAACCCTATCGCTACTAAAAATACAAAAATTAGCTGGGCATGATGGCACATGCCTGTAATCCCAGTTATCTGGGAGGTTGAGGCAGGAGAACTGCTTGAACCCAGCAGGTGGAGGCTGCAGTGAGCCAAGAGCGCACCACTGCATTCCAACCTGGGCAACTGAGCAACACTCTGTCTCAATTAATAAAAATAAAATAAAATGTATGGGTTTCAATGTCTGTGTGTTTTGTGTCTACCTGGGCTAGTAATATCTGGGCATGTTTGCATATATGTGTGTTATGAATACGTTAAATAGTTACTTGTGTATGCATAAAAACATCCAGAAGGTTCACATGACAATATTTACAATGCTGGCTTCTCTGTTGAGTGAAAATAGGGGGACAAGTGACATGCCTGGGTGAAAAATGGAAAATGTACACTCTATATATCTTGAGAAAAAGCATTTTTGAGAAAATAAATTATCAAATTGTTAGCTTAAAAATTACTAGTTTATTTTACTAGGACGTTAACAGCGGTTTACTATGTAAGCTTACCTTGAAGGGTTCCAAGAAATACAACTACAGCTTAGCTTACATGAGATCTCATGCTGCAAAGACCACTGGCTGAGATTCATAACATCTGGTGCCTCATATATTCTTACTATACCATCTGCTGAACAGGTTGCTAACATAAGACCCATGTGCTTGGGAGCAAACTTCACATCAGTAACAGATGTTCTGCTATCCACCAGAGTTGTCCTTTTAACCTAAAAAAAAAAAAAAAATTAAATTATATACAAAAAGAAAGCATGGTAGAGTGGAAAAGACACATAGACTTTGGAAACACACAGAAACTCCTCTGTCATTCACTAGGTATATAAGCTTGGATACATGTCTATGCCACAATTTCCTACAAGCACATGGCAAAATACCATATACATAGCTGGCAATCACTAACAAATTAGTGAGCCATAATTAATTACTCCCTTTAATACAAAAAAAAAAAAACCTATCTCTGAAAGCCTAACTTTATCATATAAGTAATCTCTCTTAAGCAGACTGGTCACAAAAACCAGAAACCGTTAAAATTTTCGGACAAGTAGTTTCGTCATACAAAGCATGCTGCAAGCATTAGATCCTTTAATAGAAAATGAGCCAGGCACAATGGCTCACACCTGTAATCCCAAAACTTTGGGAAACCAAGGCAGGCAGATTGCTTGAGCTCAGGAGTTCAAGACCAGCCTGGGTAACATGGCAAGATACCGTCTCTACTAAAAATACAAAAACAATAGCCAGGTATGGTGGTGCACACCTGTGGTCCCAGCTATTCTGGAGGCTCAGGTGGGAGGATCACTTGAGTTAGTGGGCAGAAGTTACAGTGAGCCAAGATTGTGCCACTGCACTCCAGCCTGGGCGACAGAACAAGACCCTGTCTCAAAAAAGAGAAAAAAAGCCAGTAAATGGAAGGCACGCAATTTCTTCTCTCAAGAAGAATTTTCTGTTAATCCCATTTGGACCACTATTACTCTTTTTTTTTTTTTTCCTTTGGGACGGGGTCTTGCTCTGTCACCCAGGCTGGAGTACAGTACCATGGATCATGGCTCACTGGCAATCTTAAACTTCTGGGCTCCAGTGATCCTCTTGCCTCAGCTTTCCCAATGTCTGGAACTACAGGCACCTGCCACCATGCCCAGCTAATTTTTCTTATTTTTTTAGAGATGGCGGTCTCACTATGTTGCCCAGACTGGTCTCGAACTCCTGGCCTCAAACGATCCTCCCACCTCAGCCTCCCGAGTTACTGGGATTACAGGTGTGAGCCCACTGTGCCCAGCTACCATGCACTTTTAAGTAAAGGCATTTAACAGAGACCAAAAGAATGGTAGAAAACAAGCATTGTGATCACTAGAAAATTCCAACGCCACATTTATAGCTATCTAGATTGACATGAAATTTTTACTAAAAACATCAATAAGGCCGGGCACAGTGGCTTCATGCCTGTAATCCCGGCACTTTGGGAGTCAGGGGGGGCAGAAGTTACAGTGAGGTGGGTGATCACTTGAGGTCAGGAGTTCAAGACCAGACTGGCCAACATGGTGAAACCCCATCTCTACTAAAAATATAAAAATTAGCCAAGCGCGGTGGCAGGCACCTGCAATCCCCGCTACTTGGGAGGCTAAGGCAGGAGAATAGCTTGAACATGGGAGGCAGAGGCTGCACTGAGCCAAGATCAGGCCACTGCACTCCAGCCTGGTGACAGAGTGAGACTTTGTCTCAAAAAAAAAAAAAAAATCAGTAAAGTTTAGAAATCAATAGATTACCGTCTATGGTTACCAAAATGCTTCTTAAAGAGTCTCAATATTAAAAGGACAATATTACATAAACTTCAAAGATAACCTCTTAGCAAACTTTTGTCTACAGACACCACTGAATAATATAAACACAAATGTTGAGAAAATAAATGCATTTATTACTATAGGTAGTCAGACATGAGGAGAGCAGCAAAGGACCCCACCCCACCAGGAATGCCAGGTGACCATCAGGTGATGGTCAAGCAGTTGTTTAACTTTCTCTCTAAAATAATCATTGGTTGCAGTAGCACCACCAGGGTAAGGCAGTCTCCCCAACAGATATTATCACCTGAAACTGGTGATCAGGAGCTTCCTGATAAGATCTCAGGAGTTGGATGAGTGGGCTCAAGCATGTGCACTAAAAGGCAAAATGGCGGAGTTTAACTGGTCTATGACCTTCTACAAACATTCCGTTAAGGGGAAAATGCCTCACGTGAGCATGTGCACAACTCCAGTAAATACACTGCGCATGCGCCCCTTCCCAAGCACCAGCGGGCCACTGCACACGCGGACTGCTCACCCCGAGGGAAGAATCAAAGAGACGCAACCGTGGGAAGCATGCCAAAGTGTAACAACCCAAGTCAAAAGTTGAATCGTGCACTTGACTCTCTCAAGTCACCCACTTGGTCTTCTTCCAAGTGTATTTTACTTCCTTTCATTTCTGCTCTAAAATTTTTTAACAAATTTCCACTCCAGCTCTAAAACTTGCCTTAGTTTCTTACTCTGCCTATGCCCCTTGGTGGAATTATTTCTTCTGAGGAGGCAAGAAATGAGGTTGCTGCAGACCCACACGGTTTCACCACTGCTAATACATTAATGGTGACTAAAGTAAATACAAATAAACATCTTGAAGATCGAAGAAAAATCCTTCTTATGTCACCCCCAAATCTAACCTATAGTATACTGAACTGACACACCTCAGACTTAATGCCAAAAATATCCTTTCTAATTCTATAAATCCATTCTCTCCTCCCCATAAGCAGCTTGCCTTAGAGAAGTCCTAGTGCAAAGGCAATCAGACATAGTCCTCCCCCTAGAAGAGTTGTAAAACAATCTGAATAGCCATTCAAGCTACAAAGCTGACATAATTAAAACAGTGTGCTATTGAGACAAGGAGACACACAGGCCAATGGTAAGAAGAGTGTCCAGAAATCAATCCTCCATATATAGAGCCAACTAATTTTCAACAAATGTCAAGACCATTCAACAAAACGTTCAACAAATGTCAAGACCATTCAACAGTCTTTTCAATAAATGGTGCTGGGAAAACTAGATCTCAGCACCCTACCATTTTTTAGTGACCGAAATAAATAATTTTTATCAGGTCCTTGCTTGCTTGCACATGTTAACCACTCACTTTTTGCTGAATAACCCTTGTTGCCACAATATAATGACAAACTGTTGATGTACTGCTTCTTTGTCAAGCAGGAGCAGATAACTTCAAGGTTACGTAAAGAAAAATGTTGGCAGAAGAAATGAATGGCTTTAAGGACACTGTGACTAGTTGCTTACACCCAGACGTCTGGTTGCTCAAGGCATTACCTGAGACTAAAAAAACACAGATTTTTTCCCTAGATTCTCTGAAACTCCCCCTCCCCTTACTCTCTAGTCACATAAAACTACCTGGTGCTTCCTTTTGTTAAGACGGATTTGAGAGATCTTGTCCCGCTCCCATCTTCCTGTTTTAGCCAAATCGAATAAACCCTTCTCTGTCTCCAAGTAACGGTGACTCAGTATTTGGTCTCAGCTCCACATTGGGGATACAAGCCTGAATTCAGGATCCTACAACAATATTAGAAGAAAACACTGGGGGAAATCTTCACAACACTGGATTTGACAACGCTTTCCTGAATATAACACCAAAAGCGTGGGAAACAAAGGAAAAAAATAGATAAACTAGACTTCAAAATTTTTAAATTTTGTGCATCAAAGGATACTATTAAGAGTGAAAAAGACAACTCACAGAATGGGAGAAAATATTTGCAAATCATTTACAGGTTGTGCATAACGAATCCAACAACCTGAAATCTGAAATGCTCCAAAATCCAAAACTTTTTGAGCACTGGCATGATGCTCAAGCATTCTGGATTTCAATTTTTAGATTTAGAATGTTTAACTGGGGCCAGGCACAGTGGCTCACACCTGTAATCCGAGCCCTTTGGGGGGCCAAGGTGGAGGATCACTTGAACCCAGGAGTTCAAGACCAGCCTGGGCAACACAGTGAGACCCTGTCTCTCTAAGTAAATAAACAGGAGAATGCTTAACTGGTAAGTATAAATACAAATATTTCAAAATCCAAATCCGAAACCTGAAATATTCCTGGATCCAAGCATTCTGAATAAATAATACTCAATCTCTACCTGGATAAGGGATTAATATCCAGAATATATAAAGAACTCCTACAACAACAACAAAAATACCCAATTAAAAAATGGGCAAAGGATATGAATAGTATTTTCATATTCATATCCTTTTGAATATGAATTCAAAAGGAAGACATACAATTGGCCAATAAGCACATGAAAATATGCTCAACATCAGTAATCACTAGAGAAATGCAAATCAGAACCACAACGGAGATACCACTTCACAACAGTCACAACAGTAGGATGGCTACAATAAAAAAGCACAATAACAAGTGCTGATGAAGATGTGGAAAAATTGGAATCCTTGAGCACTGCTGGGAGTAATGTAAAATGGTATAGCTGCTATGGAAAAGTCTGACAGTTCCCAAAAACGTTAAACATAGAACTACCACAAGAGCCAGTAATTCTACTCCTAGGTATATATCCAAAAGAATCGAAAGCAGTCTCAAACATTTATCTGTACAGCAATGCTCATAGTAGTATTATTCATAACAGCCACGAAGTGGAAACAACCCAAGAGTCCATCTACAAATGAATGGATAAACAAAACAAAATGTATACACACACAAGAATATTACCCAGCCATAAAAAGGAATAAATATATGCTACAACATGGACAGACCTTGAAAACATTTTAGTGAAATAAGCCAGTCACAAATGTACAAATACTGTGATTCCCTGTATATGCAGTACCTAGAGTAGTCAAATTTATAGACAGACAGTTGAATGGGGGTAGAGGGAGGAGGAAGGGGGAGGCATTCTTTAACGATATGGAGATTACGTTGGCAATGATGAACAGTTTGAGGTATAGATAACAGTGATGGGTTCACAGCACTGTGAACGTAATTAATTCCACTGAATTGTACCACTTACAAATAGTTAAAATGGGCAGGGCATGGTGGCTCATGCCTGTAATCCCAGCACTTTGGGAGGTCAAGGTGGGCAGACCATTTGAAGTCAGGAGTTTGTGACCAGCCTGACCAATATGGTGAAACCCTGTCTCCTTCTAAAAATACAAAAAAATTAGCCAGCCATGGTGGCACATGCCTGTAGTCCCAGCTACTCAAGAGGCTGAGGCAGGAGAATCACTTGAACCCCAGAGGCAGAAGATGCAGTGAGCAGACATCGCACCACTGTATGCTGGCCTGGGTGAGAGAACAAGACTCCACCTCAAAAAAAAAAAAAACTTAAGATGATGAATGTTATATGTTTTACATTATTTTACCATAATAAAAAATTGCACCTTGGCCAGCATAGTGGCTCACATGTATAATCCCAGCACTTTGGGAGGCCAAGGCGGGAGGATTACTTGAGTCCAGGAGTTTAAGGCCAGCCTGGGCAACATGGTGAAACCCCATCTCTACGAAATAAAAAAATTAGCCAGGCATGTTGGTGCATGCCTGTGGTCCCAGCTACTTGGGAGGGCTGAGGTGGGAGGATCGCTTGAGCCCAGGAGGTTGAGGCTGTAATGAGCTGTGATTGGCTGTATTGCAGTATCACGCATTAGGGAGGGCAGGTGAGAGGAGATAGGACTAGAGAAGAAAATACTGTCCTTGTAAAGGAATGGAGTTATATCTGGAAGGATACACAAAAACCTGTATGTACTACCTCTAGGGAGAGAACCCCAAAGCGAGGGAAAAGGAGGACACTCCCACTACATACTCCCTTTTGTTTCTTTTGAATTTTACACCATGTGCATGATTATCTATTACAAAAAACAAATCATAAAGGGGGGCGAAAAGCCTGCAGATGATAATACCTTCATGTGAAAATGCTGAAAAGGGTCTTAAATATAATCTAGTTCAATTTTTTCACTTTATAGGTGAGGAACTTCAACAGCACACAGATTATATTATGTTCTTGCCCAAATTCAAATACCTAATCAGGCAAAGAGAGTGGTAAAAGCAGATGCAGATAAAAGAGAGTATATTTTCTAAGAAAATAAAAATAACCACAAAATAGAAGAAACACTTTTTAAAGAATTGTATTAACCCTTAATAGTTTAAGGTAAAAAAAAAAGAATTTTAGTGTTAGACACAGTGGCTCATGCAGCAACTCAGAGGCTGAGGTGGGGCCAGGAGTTTGAGACTGAGGTGAGCCAGTGTATATTAATATCATAAACGACTATGATATGAAATATACTAATAGGTAAAATTATATAAATGCAAATAGTCTGGAGGCATCATAAAAGTTATATACAATGCAATGGTGCTCCTATTGCTTCAGACCCAAGTTAAAATGAAATGAACAAGTAAGAAAAAAACACGGAAGAAAGAACTTTAGAACTGGTAAAAATAGAGGGGAGTGGTAGTATTTTACCCATTATCTGAGATAGTCTTGGGACTAATGCTCCTTGGCTGCTCAGGTCTTCCCCGGCCCTCAGAATACAACAAAATGTCTCACCCAGTGGCTCTGTCCTCGCAGTTTATCATTTGATTCTCCTACTATTTCTTCCCATACAGCAGCTGTTCGGTCAAAGAACAAGAAGCCAACACCTGTCCAAACTCAGGATGGGCCCATGTCACACGCCATACAGATCCACTATGTGTCTAGGGAATCAAAAAAAAAAAAAAAAAAGAGCAAATATTCATTATCCCAGGGCTTTTTTTTCCTAAAAACTTAGTTTATTCATATTTCATAAATACTAGTTTTACATGAGGAAACAGAATATAGTTTTACTTCTATAAGAGGAGAAAACAGATCAATATAACATGAAAATAAAACGTTTAATTCCCAAATGTTTTAACCTTTAGAAAACATTCTATATTTGGCCTTGTGGCCCTTCTGGAGGTCCAGTTCTTCTGACATTTTACTAATAAAGAAAAATCTAACCAGATAAAGTTGATTACTTCTAGTGTTGATAACTGGGAGACTTGCTTCAGAGCTTAACGTAATTACCTTTGAAACAAAGATTCTACATGTCCACCATCTTACCTGCAAATACTTTTTACAGGAAATACCCATCTAACAAAATAAATAACATTAGATTTATTTGCTCCAAAATCCATAGAGACAGAAAGTAGATTAGTGGTTACCAGGGGCTGCGGCAGAGGAAACAAGAAGTGACTGCCAAATGAGGCAGTAAACAATGTTCTGAAATTAGAAGTGGTGGTGGTTGCCAATTTAATGAATATACTCAAAAATCACTGAATTGTATACTTTAAATGGGTGCACACTATCACATTATGATCTGTAAATTGTAGCTCAATTAAAAAAATACTTTTTTTTTTGAGACAGAGTCCCACTCTGTCACCCAGGCTGGAATGTAGTGGCACCATCTCGTCTCACTGTAACCTCTGCCTCCCGGGTTAAGCAATTCTCCATCTCAGCCTCCCGAGTAGCTGGGATTACAGGCATGCGCCACCACACCCAGCTCATTTTTTGTATTTTTAGTAGAGATCAGGTTTCACCATCTTGGCCAGGCTGGCCTTGAACTCCTGACCTTGTGATCCACCCGCCTCAGCCTCCCAAAGTGCTGAGATTACAGGCATGAGCCACCGTGACCGGCCAAATTAAAAAAAAATTTTTTTTAATTTGCTTCAACCAGGCACAGTGGCTCATGCCTGTATTCTCAGCACTTTGAGAGGCTGAAGTGGGCAGACTGCTTGAGCCAAGGGGTTCAAGACCAATCTGGGCAATATGACAAAACCTCATCTCTACAAAAAATACAAAAAATTAGCCAGGCGTGGTGGTATGCACTTGTGGTCCCAGAGGCTCAGGAGGCTGAGGTGGGAGGATCACTTGAGCCTGTAAGGTTGAGGCTGCAGTGAGCCAAGATTGCACCACTGCACTCCAGACTGGGTGACAAAGTAAGACCTTGTCTCCAAAAAAAAAGTATTTGCTTCAAAAGTCTAACAATATTTAGAATTGTAGCACTAAAATGCTTAAATGATTTTAACTGGCAATATAGTCTATTGATAATAGACTATTGTAGGAAGAGTAAATATAGGGAAGCCCAAATCCTTGTATCCCTCATGTTGGCCGAGGGGTGGAAGGCGAGGAGGGTGGAGAAGGGATAAAAAGGTCTTAAAGCATTGTACTATCAAAAGCATTTGCCAGGTGCTTCTCAGGAAAAATACTGCATAACAAACAACATTCAGAAAATGTGTTTCACACTGTATAGCTAACATTTTTTACATTCAACAACATAAAAATAGTTTAACCAATCACTTCTACATGATAACAGTATCACCAACTAACGATACATTTTGCACCTTTATTTTTTAACTTGTTTTGTCCAGTCTTTTCTGTGTCATCTTCAATTCTTACTTATACAGGGCTACAAAGTTAAAAATGTACACTAAGGCAGATAAGTTTTATTATATTTTACGGTAAAATGCAATGTAAAGAATAAGGTTTGCCCAAAGATGCTCATCACAATAAAATGGAAACTCAAATATCCATTAGTTAAGCAAAATGGTGTATTTATTGGCTGTTAATAAAAAAGCTGTCATATAGAAAAGTACATATGAAATATGTTAGGCTTAAAAGCAAGAGATAAGGGTTTCCTTTTGGAATGATAAAAATGTTTTAAACTAGAAAGAGGTGGTAGTTGCACAACACTGTAAATGAAGCAAATGCCACTTATTTACTTTAAAATTATTAATTTTATGATACGTGAATCTTGCCTCAAAGGGTGAGGGGGGAACTTGCATAGACCTTTCACAAAAGAGATATGAATGGCAAATAAGCATATGAAACAATAATCAACATGAGGTATGAAGGAAATACAAATAAAAATCCAATAATCTTGTAGTCATTTCTCAACTACTAAAATGGCTATAATAAAAAAGACATATATTATCAAATATAGATTAGGATGTAGAGAAAGTGGAACCTCACACATGGCTGGTGGGCACAGCCACTTTGGAAGTTTAGCAGTTTCTTAGAAAGCCAAGTATGTATAACCCATCAATTCCACTCCTAGGCATCTATTCAAAAGAAATGAAAATATATGTCCACAGAAACTTACATGGCTTCATATTACTCATAATAGCCAAAAACTGGAAACAACTCAAATGTCCATCAACTGGTGAATAGACAAAATGTGGCAGTATATATACAATGGACTACTCAGTATTACAAAGGAACAAACTGACACATGACACAACCTGGATGAACCGCAAAACATGCAAAGGGAAAGCGGCCAGACACAAAGGACAATGTATTTCAAAATTCCATTTCTATGAAATTTCTAAAAAGGGTAAATCAGGCTGTGCACGGTGGCTCATGCCTGTAATCCCAGCACTTTGGGAGGCCAAAGTGGGTAGATCACTTGAGGCTAGGCGTTCGAGACCAGCCTGCCCAACATGGTGAAACCTTGTCTCTATTGAAAATACAAAAATTAGACGGAAGTGGTGGCAGGTGCCTGTAATGCCAGCTACTCAGGAGGCTGTCAGGAGAATTGCTTGAATCCAGAAGGCAGAGATTGCAGTGCACCAACATCGCACCACTGCACTCCAGCCTGGGCAACAGAGCAAGGCTCCAGCAAAGAGAAGAAAAAGAAAAACCTATGGAGACAGAAAATGGATCAAGCCTGGGGCCTGGAGTGGGAATAGGACACAAAGGAATTTCTGAGTTTGAGAGAAATGTTCTAAAACTGGATTACAGTGATGACTGCACAACTATGTAAGTTTACTAAAACTCACTGAACCGTACATTTAAAATTGATGACTTTTAAGGTATGAAAATTTCTACTTGGAGGGGCGTGGTGGCTCACGCCTGTAATCCTGGCACTCTGGGAGGCCGAGGCAGACGGATCATCTAAGGTCAGGAGTTTGAGACCAACCTGGTAACATGGCGAAGCCCCATCTCTACTAAAAATACAAAAATTAGCTGGGCGTCATAGTGTGTGCCTATAGTCCCAGCTACTCGGGGAGGCTGAGGCAGGAAAATCACTTGAATCCAGGAGGTGGAGGTTGTAGTGAGCTGAGATCACGCCACTGCACTCCTGCCAACACTGCTCCTGGACAACAGAGCAAGACTCCGTCTCAAAAAAAAAGAAAAAAAAAGGAGAAAACTATGTATGAAACATCACAACTATTAAAATATGTAACGGAAAAAGGAATATTCTGAATTACAATTATGTTAGAGTGCTACAAAATTACAGATTTTCTTACTCTCAAATTCTGAGAAACACACTTGTTACTTTAATAGTGAAAAACAGTAAAGTGTCTTTCCAGGAAAAGAACTACTGTATAAATTTTATCATTTCCTCAAAACAATTCATTGATAACTATGAAACAAACAGTAAATATTTATGTATTTTTAATAACTAAAAATAAATACTAACCTTCCAGCTAGCAGTACAATGCCAATCACCACTTTCACTTTTATCCCAGACCTATAAGAAGATAAAAGGCAGATATTTTATACAAAAATTCTTACAAATTGATAGAAAAACCGTAAGACCGAATTAGTGTACGAGCAAAGGGGTGAATATATAATTCACAAAAGGATACAAACAGGAAGTAAACATTCATTCATTCAATTAAATACTTATTGAGAGGCCGGGTGTGATGGCTAACGCCTGTAATCCCAGCACTTTGGGAGGCCAAGGCAGGCAATCACCTGAGGTCAGGAGTTCCAGACCAGCCTGGCCAACATGGCGAAACCCCGTCTCTACTAAAAATACAAAAATTAGCTGGGCATGGTGGTGTGCACCTGTAGTCCCAGCTACTAGGGAGGCTGAGGCAAGAGAATCACTTGAACCCGGGAGGCAGAGGTTGAAGTGAGCCGAGATCACACCATTGCACTCCAGCCTGGGCGACAGAGTGAGACCGTCTCAAAAAAGACATATTTATTGAGAACCTTGAATGTGTCAAGCACTGGGCCAAGCATTGAGGGATTCAGGAAACTGAGCTCTAATAGGTAACAGAGACAATTAGTTACAGTCAAATCTCCTTATTCAAGGTAGTTATCTTCTACAGAGTCACCTCTACTACAGACACATTGCTCCTAGGGGAAATACAGGGTTAGGTTCCTGTTAGGTTCCTGTGAGTCTCTGGCCTACATTTTTGTCAACCAATCAGTACATCACCTGGTTTTATGTGTGTTTCTGTTTAAAGGTAACTTATTTAATAATAAACATACTGTCTATTCATCAATATTGAACCCAGCCAACAGCACTGTAACTCATGTCTGAAGGAAGCTTCTGTAACACACATACTATCTCTGTAAAGCACATCGCCTCCTTCCTGTGTTTAGAAACTAGACAGCACTTCAGCACTATTCTTGGAAGCCATTTTAAGCAGCGAAATCACCAACAGAAAGAACAAATAATGCAAAAATCACTGCACTTTTAGATCATGAAAAACACCTGTTTACAGTACGAGCCAAAATGGAGTATCACCTGGTTTCACCTCCACAGGAAATGTCTGTCCTGAGACTCAAGCTTTTCATCATTCCGCACACATGCACAAAGGACTGCAAAAGCAGTGTGGATACTGATTGGGGCGGTACAAGTAAATTTCAGAGAATAGACAAATTCAAAAAAATACAGAATCTACAAACAACAGGCTCAGCTGTACATGTAACAAATGGCAAAGCAAAAATATTGAAACCAGGCATGGTGGTACACACCTGTAGTCCCAGCTACTCAAGAGGCTGAGACAGGATGGATTCCTTGAGCTCTGGAGTTTGAGGCTATGATCACGTCCATGAATAGCCATTGCACTCCAGCCTGGGCAACATGGCAAGACTCCTTCCCCAAACAAAAAATTGAACCTTACTACCCAGAAAGAATATAGAATACAGTAAGAAGGTACCAATTTCACCTGTTAAAAATGTAACAAATCAATACTTTCACTAGCAGTATAAAACGGTACGACCTGCAAGATAGCAACTTGTCAATTCTCTTCAATCGCTTTTAAAATATTCACTAATTTCTCTTCCGAAATTAGCCTAAGAAAATCATTCAAAATACATAAAATGCTAATGAGAATTTTCAGTGCAACACTATTTCTGACAAGACATATATGTATTTACACACGCTCTACCATGATGATTTAAAACGTTAAAGGAAAACCAGAGGAAATCAAATATTAACAAAAATTATCAGTGAGCCTACAAGTAATTTTTTCACTTTCTAAAAAGAAAAATATATTACTTGCTCAAATAAAATATATATGCAAATAAATAAATATATGACTCCCACATTAAAAAAAAACAAAAGTGCTCTGGAATAAATGGACATAACAGGGCTGGGCAAGGTGACTCACACCTGTAATCCCAGCACTCTGGGAGGCTGAGGTGAGAGGATCATTTGAGCCCAGGAGTTCAAAACCAGCCTGAGCAACATCACAAGACCCTGTCTCTACAAAAAAAAATTTTTTTAATTGGCCAGGCCTGGCGGTGTGTGCCTGTAGTCCCAGCTACTGGGGAGGCTGAGGTGGGAGGATCACTTGAACCTGGGAGGTTGAGGCTACAAGCCAAGATTGCGCCACTGCACTCCAGCCTGGGTAACAGAGCCAGACCCGTCCCAAAAAAAAAAAAAAAGAAAATATTATCCTAAGTAAAATAAATCAAATATAAAAGGATAAATATTCTATGATTCTATTTATCTGAAGTACCTTGAACATGCAAATTCATAGAAAGTAGAAGAATAGAGGTTACCAGAGGCTGGGGTGGAGGAAATGGGGTGCTCTCAGGTACAGTTTCAGTTTAGGATGATGAACAGGTTGTGGAGGTGGACAGTGATGGTTCTGTATAGCAATGTGAATGCCACTCAGTGCCACTGAATTCTACACTTTAAAACGGTTAACGTAGTTTATTACAACAAAAATAAACTTGTTTTAAAAAAAACCTAAACCTTCTAAGAATTGCAACACTATTTATAAAAAGTTTATCTTTGAGAGATCACTGGTATCAAACTCGAATGTGAAAAAGGAAAAACTGTCCTTTAGATTTGCAGTTACTCTGGAGTTGTCGAGAACCAAATAATCCGCACTCCAGCTTTCATTCATCCTGCAATACATCTGGGAGGTTACTAAATCCCAAATAGCATCCCCACATTAGAAATTCTGTTTGTCGGAAGCGTCTACAGACGTTTACGAGAACTTCAAGAAACAAACACTCCGAGTCCTAGGCAGCAGGCAGAGAAGTCACTGGATGTAAATGACTTGTATTTTCCTTTCTAGGAGAAACAAAGTGAGCTTCGGCTCGGAACCCACGAAGAAAACCATGCGCCCTGGTGACAGAACACCGGCGGGGCACAGAACTCAAGACACCGCCAGCCAAGCAAAGACTCCCACCAGGTCCCCGGGTGAACGGCACGGGCAAGGCCCAAGACTACCAGGCGGCCAGCGAGACGCCCGCGGGTTCCTGCCCGCAGCCAGGGAAACACCTCTAGTGCAAGCGGCCGGTGCAAGCACCCGGCGTCCCCTGCGGGCGGGAGCGCGCACGTGGCACCAGCTGCGCAGGCGCACGGTAGCGCGGCCCGCGAGGCCGCCGTGACCCCACAACATGCGGGAGGGGAGGGCTTCCGCCGCATCCAGCCAGGGCTAACCCGCCCCCCCCAAGAGCTTCCAGCTAAGTCAATGAAACCAAGTCATAGCCCCGTTTGCCGCGCCGCCCACCCCACTATCCCTCCTTCCGGGCTCGGCCCCGCCCGCAAGCGCCTCGCGCACCTTAACGCTCTGATCGCTGGAGCAGGTCGCCATCCGCCTCCCGTGGAAGTCGAAAGAGACATCGTGGATGAGATCCTTGTGGTCGGCCGCGATGCTACGCGCCACAAACATGGCTTCCGCCGGGCCCGCGCCTCGGAAGAGGGCAGTGGCGGCGGCAGCGGCGGCGACGGCGCGCGGCTCCCAGCCTAGCCAGACTTAGCCGCCCGGCACGCACGGCGCGTGCTGCCCACGCCCCCGCACCGCCCCTGCCCATTAATCCCCGCCCACACGCCCGACCCGTCGTCCCTCGCCCCCACCCGCTGGCCCGTCAAGCCTCGCACCGCCCCCTGGCCCTTCAAGCCCCGCCCATGCCCTGCCGTCATACCTCGCTCCACCTTCCATCAGTCAAGCCTCGCTCCGCCCCCTGGCCCGTCAAGCCCCGCCTACCCCGGCCCCCGTCCAGCCCCGTGCCTCGAGCCACCCTCCCATCCCCCTCCAGCCCCACCCTCCCGCCCCCTCCAGCCCCACCCTCCCGCCCCCCTCCAGCCCCACCCTCCCCGCCCCCTCCAGCCCCACCATGTCCCTCTCGGGTCAAGCCCCGGCCTGCCCCCGGCCCTTCAGGCCCTGCGATCGTGGCGAGAGTGCTTCCCGGCTCCGACGGTTCAGCGGCAGAGGCTGCTCTACAAAACGGGAGTTACCTGCGCTGAGATGGAGGTAGTAAGAGCTACTCGGTATTGTAAGGTTAGCCAAGAGAAAGGAGAATAGACCCAAAGTCAGGCAAGCATGTTTTATTAACCTGCCGGGCTGCCCCATAACAGTCAGAGGAGGCAGCCCTGAGTTTACAAAACGAGGGATTTATATGGGGTGAGAGGGGCATAAGGGAGTTTCAGGACTGAGGTAATTTAACAGCTTGTAACAGACACAGAGACAGTTTGTTAACTAGTGACAGACTTACATTATCCTGTGACTTTTGTGGCGGTGGTTTTTTAAAAACCCAGGATTTTACAGTTATGTGTCAAACAGGAGTTTACAAGTATGGATAACAAACGTTTGTTTTCCCTGTCCTTCCCCCAAGCTGCCCGGATGGCTGTAATCAAGCTTTGCTTAATTGTAGCACGTCTGATACCCTCGCCGTGGCGCCTAGATAGGAGTTCTGAAATACAGCTGCAGAGCAGTGGGGGGGGGGGGGGGGGGAGGAGTTACCTTGCGCGGAGGGAGGTTTTCTGAGGCAGCTTGTCCGTAACATTCCAGCCTTTTAATAGGTAATAGAGGAGGGGCAACGTCTGGGGGAGAGGCTAGATTGTAGGGATTGTCGTTCTGGAGTATTCCTGGAGCAGCATTGTATCTTGTATTGTTTCACGGGTGAAAGCTCTAATGCGGTCCTGTAAAAACTGGGTGAGGAGCTGTAAGAGGCAGGGGCCAAATGCTAGAAGTAGGAAAAGGGTTATGGCAGAACCTAGGAGGGGCAATAGCCAGGGTGCCCAGGAGTTACAGAACTACCAGGGCCAGGTGAACTGTCTTTAAGTTTTTGTGATTTGACTGAGTTTTTTGACAGCATTCTGAGGCAGCTTGTCCGTAACAGGTATAATGTATAAATGAAGAAAGAGGAAGAAGTGGACTGTGTCCCATGTTACTCGGCTCTGAATCATTTACGTCTACGTTTGGATGTGTTTCCCCCACACACACACACACCCAGACGCATGCGAGGCGCGCGGAGCAAGTGGAGGCCAACCGTGGGTTCGGTCAGGGGCTGCACTTGGCCGGCTGGGAGGGCTGAGGAGCAGGGAGGGCAAGGGAGACGCCTGAGGGGATGACAGGGTGTCCAGGCTTGGCAGTCAGCCGAAGAGCAAAGGCTGGAGGAGGAGGAAAGGATCAGAAGTAGTGGTTTAAAAGTGTCAAGATTTCACCAGTAGAACAGGCCTGGGGGTGCTAGGTGCCACCAAGGGGGTAGGAAAATAGTAGGAATTAGAAGAATGCCGATAAAAACGTGTCACCCAGGTTGGGCACGGTGGCTCACGCCTGTAATTCCAGCACTTTGGGAGGCCGAGGCGGGCGGATCACAAGGTCAGAAGTCCGAGACCAGCCTGGCCAACATGGTGAAACCCCGTTTCTGCTAAAAACACAAAAATTAGCTGGGCGTGGTGGTATGCGCCTGTAATCCCAGCTACTCGGGAGGCTGAGACAGAAAAATTGCTTGAACCTGGGAGGCAGAGGTTACAGTGAGCCAAGATTGCCCCATTGCAGTCCAGCCTGCAAGACTCTGCCTCAAAAAAAATAAACAAAAAACGTGTCACCCCGGGGGAAGGAAGCTGCTGGAAGAGGTGGGTGGCCTGCTAGCCGGGACCCAGAGTCCTCCAGGGAAAAGGTAGTGAAGAGGGCCAGAGCCCCTGGGAGGAGGCCTGGCTCAGATCAAGGATTCTGCCAAAACCGGGATATGGAGGAGCCTCTTCTGAGGACGCCCACGACTCAGGAGGGTTGCTTATCAGGAAAAGGCATTCTAGAGGGCATAGTGGTAAAGTTAGGAAGGGAGACAGTGGAAGCTTGCATCAGTGGAGTGAAAGTATAGAAAAAAAAAAAAAACATTAAAATGAGACTGCAGAAGGGACTTACTCTTTAGATTTTGGCCAGGAATGACAAGAATGTGAAGTATGGTAAGATTAGCAAGCTGGAAAGTTTTTAAAATAATTAGTCCCAGCTGTTTCCTGATGGATTGAACAGAAACCTGCAAAGAGAGGTGGCCAAATGACCTGAACTTTTGTAACTATAAACAAGATTTTATTGCTACTTTAAGAGGTGGGCCCCTTCTCTTGTGATAACTGATAACAGCTATAACTTTTTTGAAGGTCAGAGACAGTCATTTCCAAAGAAAGTACTCACCATAAAAGTCCAATCAAAATATATTAATTATTCTAAAAATACCAAAACAGTTTAAAAATATTTGAATTAAATTTAAATACAGACAGTAAACATATCAGTGGTTGCCAGAGATTAGCAGAATGGGAGTGAAGTGTTGAATTAGGTGAAACAGTGGATTTTTAAAGATAGACTTGAATTTTTAGAACAATTTCAAGTTCAAAGCAAAATTGAGCAGAAAATATAGTTCCCACGTGCACGCCTACCGCCACACAGGCATAGCATCCTCCACTGTCAACATCCCATACCAAAGTGGTACGTCAGTGAACCTACATTGACACATCACCCCAGGTTCAGAGTTTGCATTAGGGTTCACTCTCGGTGTTTTATTCTGTGGGTTTTGGCAAATATATAATGATACAGATCCACCATTATAGTATCTCACAGAATAGTTTCACTGCCCTGAAAATCCTTAGTGCTCCTGATCCATCCCTTTCTCCCTGCAACACCTGGCAACCGCTGATCCTTCCACTGTCTGCATGGTCTTGCCTTTTCCAGAATGCCATATAGTGGGAATCATGGAGTGGCTAGCCTTCTCACACTGGCTTCTTTCCTTATAGCAACATGCATGTAAGCTTTCTCCATGTCTTGTCTTCATAGTTCATTTTTTTTTTAGAGCTGAATAATATTCCATTGTCAGGCTATAACGATGTTTATTCATTCACCAACTAAAGGGCATCCTGGTTGTTTCCGTGTTTGGGCAATTATGAATAAAGCTCCTACAAACATCTGTGTGCAGGTTTTTGTGTGGACATGTTTTCAATTCCTTTGGGTAGATACCAACGAGCGTGATTGCTGGATCATATTGTAAGAGTAAGTTTAGTTTTGTTTTGGGGAGTTTGGTTTTGTTTTTTTGAGACAGGGTCTCACTCTGCCATGGCTTAGGCTGCAGTACGTGATGTAATCATGGCTCACTGCAGCTTTGAATTCCCTGAGTTCAGATGATCCTCCCACCTCAGCTTCCCAAGTAGCTGGGACTATAGGGACAGTGCTACCACGCCCAGCTATTTTTCTATTTTTTTTTAGAGATGGGGTTTCACCATGTTGACTGGGCTGGTCTCAAACTCCTGGGCTCGCGCAGTCCTCCCACCTTGGCCTCCCAAAGTGCTTGGATTACAGGCATGAGCCGCTGTGCCTGGCCTAGTTTTATAAGAAACTTACAAACTGTCTTCCAAAGTGGTTGTATCAGCCAGGCCAGGCGGCTAACCCCTGTAATACAGCACTTTGAGAGGCTGAGGCAAGCAGATTATTTGAGCTCAGGAGTTCAAGACCAGCCTGGGTAACACGGCAAGACCCCTGTCTCTACTAAAAATACAAAAAAATAGCCAGAGTGGTGGTGGAGCCGAGATTATGCCACAGCACTCCAACCTGGGCAACACAGGGAGACACTATCTCAAAAAAAAAAAAAAAAAGAGAGAGAGAATTTAACATGGGAAACTGGTTGCAAGTATATCGGAGGGGTTAATTAAGAGCAAAAAGGGAACATGTGAGACTACCCAGAGACTAGTAACTACGAGAAACTTTGGGCTAGAAGCATGAAAGGGAAAATAGTTTTGCCCAGAGCTACTATCATTGACTCTGAGGCTGCTGATGTTGGCATCTTTACCATCAACAGGCAGGAAGCCAGGAGCCAATACTCCAGCTTACACTGCAGGCGCTCAATAGAGCAGCAGCCACAGGAACCCACAAGCTCTGAACAGCTGAGGTTCCTGAAGCCTCCGCTACTACTGCTGGCGCTAGGGCTAAGTGCTGCTGCTGTTGCTGCTGTTCAAATCCCTCTCCTGAGCAGGAAGCCAAGCTCTAGGTTAACTTCATTGTAGGTTAGTTATTTATTTATTTATTTATATTTTTGAGATGGAGTCTCGCTCTGTCACCTAGGCTGGAGTGCAGTGGTGCGATCTTGGCTCACTGTACCCTCCGCCTCCAGGGTTCCAGCGATTCTAGGAGCCAGTTTAAATAGAAACTGGAAGATTCCTAGGAAGATTTTGTAGAAGATTCCATGAAGATTTTGTAAATGATGTTCACAAAATTTTATCAGCCTGATGCCTTTGGTGATGATGGGTATAGTCAATTTTAACTACCTTTTAAAATTATTTTATTCATGGCCTCTTCAGATGTTTTACCTTTTGTCAAGCCAATTTTAGTCATTTATATCTTCCTTTAAAACATCATCCATTTTGTGCCGGGCATGGTGGCCCATGCCTGTAATGCCAGCACTTTGGGAGACCGAGGTAGAAGGATTGCTTGAGCTCAGGAGTTCAAGATCAGCCTGGGCAACATAGCGAGACCTCATCTCTAAAAAAAAACAGAGCAAAACAACAACAACAAAAAATTAGCCAGGTGTGGTGGCACATGCCTGTATTTCAGCTACTTAAGAGGCTGAGGCAGGAGGAGAATCACTTGAGCCTAGGAGGCAGAGGTTGCAGTGAGCTGAAATCGTGCCACTGCTCTCCAGCCTGGGCAACAGAGTGAGACATTGTCTCAAAGAAATAATCAGCCATTTCACTGAAACATTTAAGTGTATTAATATCGAGTTATATATGTTAATTTCTTGTAATTTTTAAAGTCTCCATATCTAATATAAGGCTTTTTTTATTTCCATTGCTTTTTGTCTTACTACCTTTCTTCGTAACATTTTACTTTTTAATGAAGTATAACACATTCCAAAATGTACACATAACATAAATGTACAGCTAACTGGATTTTCACAAAACTAAACACATGCAGTGTCATCACCTCGAGAAAGGGAGCACAACTCCTACCATGAAGCTCCTATGCTCCCTTCTGGTCTTTACACCCCTCCCCCAGCAGTAACTACTGACCTCCTTCCTAACAGCAAAGGTTGGTGCAATGATTAATTTCATGTGTCACCATGGTTGGGCTATGGAGCCCAGTTCTTTGCTCAAATACTAGTCTAGTTGTTGCTATGAAGGCATTTTATAGATGTGATTAACATCTGTAATCAGTTATGTTCTGTGAAAGGGTCATATTATTATATATAAAGCAACCCCCAGATGCTAAAGGAGCTGGGAAACCAAAGAAAGAGGCAGACAAATCCAGTTTTTCAGGTTTTGCTGCTATATTCGAGGCGAGATTAAGGGACCAGCACCAAGATAAAAGTATGCCAAATAGCAGGGTTTATTAAGCCGGCGACCACGGAGGACTCGCGTCTCTCCAACCCGTGGCCCCGAATGGAGGGTGTTAAGACCTTTTATACCCGTAAGAATCACTTTGGGAGTCAGGGCGAGAGGCGGGGGTGGGGGTGAAGGGACACAGACATTTAGGGGTTTTCGTAAATCATCTCCCGGCCAGAGAGGAGGGAGTGGGGCTCCGGACATTCCAAGGGCTTGAGGACATCTTGTCCCCTTGATTGTTACCTAAGTAGCTTACAGAAGTTAAGCGTTAGTTTGCACATCTTCTGGGCTGTAGTGGAAATAACAGATTTTGGTTACTTATTACAAGGCACAGGGACCAGGATGGAATTAGCTTGGGCTGCTATTTTAGTTACAAAGGCTGACAATTCTGGCTGTTACTGATAAGAAAGGTAGATAGTTTGCAGAGCAAACTAGCAGTTTTATGTACAGAAGCCAAAGGCCAGCAGTTATTGTGAGGAGAGTGGGGGCAGCCGTTACAACTTACTTTAAAACATAGCTTTGTCTTTTATAAAATGGCGTTGTTTAGGTTTTAACTCTAGGCCAGCTATAGCACAATTGGTGATTTATTAGGGGATTATATTTATTGACTTATTAGGGGAACTTACAGACCGAAGTCTTGGGTCTTGCAGTCTTAGGTGGCTGCAAGACAGGTGGATCTCCACACCACAACCCCCCAGACACACAGCTTATATCTTGCGGAAAAGCATACGTGCTCTGGAAGGAATGCGTAGGTGGCTATGGGTGTCATAGCCTGTAATTTCTGCAACAACAAAGAAACTTACAATAAATAGGTGTTCCTACATAAATAGTAATACATCAACTAGACATTTTGGAGGCATTCTCAAACTCAGGGTTAGTGGGAACTTACATGGAAGATTGCCATTTTAAATTGGCCGGGGGTGGTTCCTCATGCCTGTAATCTCAGCGCTTTGGGAAGCCAAGGCAGGCAGATCACCTGAGATCAGGAGTTCAAGACCAGCCTGGCCAAGATGGTGAAACTTCGTCTCTACTAAAAATACCAGAATTAGCCAGGCCTGGTGATGGGCGCCTGTAATCTGGGCTACTCAAGAGGCTGAGGCACAAGAATCGCTTGAACTGGGGAGGTGGACATTGCAGCAAGCTGAGATCACACCACTGCACTCCAGCCTGGGGGACAGAGCAAGACTCTGTCTCAAAATAAATAAATAAATAAAAATAAAGTCACTCTTGTCCCTACAGACTGCCTTTAAGTAAAGGAGATTAACCTTGATAATGTAGCTAGGCCTCATCCATCCAATTGAAGGCCTTAAGATAAAAGACTCAGGTTTCCCAAAGAAAAAAAGAATTCTGCCTCAAGTCTGTAACACAGAAATCCTTCCTGAGTTCCTAACCTACCCTACAGATGAGAGACTCAAGACTATAGCATCATTTCCTGACCCATATCCAGCCCACCAGCTTGTCTAAGGATTTTAAACTTACCAGCCTACACAATCACATGAGCCAATTCCTTGAGATAAATCCCTTTTGTATTCCTAGAAATAAGAAAGATATAAATATTTTCTTGTTTCTCTGTGGAACCCTAACTGATGCAGATTTTATCCTGAGAGCAGTTCTGGAAGAAGAGAATCTGAAGGATGAGTTTTTGGAATTGGTTCTGTGGTTTCTGGAATTGGTTTTCTAATCTGGTTGGATTTTAAGGCACTAATGACTACTTCCCATGGTAAAGGGAGCACCTATAGTGTGATATGGCAGTAGAGATACCCAAAATACCGCCATTGGACACTTCTACTCAAATATTTATGAGAGGCAAGGTTCTGGGTGGCCACATGTTTGCCACCTTAGAACATTTTTATCAAATTAATGAGTATAATGAAATTGGCTGGTGCTAATTGTGCTTGACAAGATAAGGAAAGAAAGGATGAACTCGGGGTTTCAAACTCCCAGCTCAACCACTACGTAACTGAGTGGAAAGTTTCTGTATCTTCCCTGAAAACAAACAAAAAATACTTATCCCCTGTAGCCACAGAGCTGACATATCTGAAAGCCAAATCCAGAGTCTCATCTGCAAGTGGTTGAATTATGACACAAATTGAATTCCCAACCTCACAGGGAGCCTCTGCTGTTAAAGTAACGGCAGGAATTCGGAAGGACAGGGTCCTGAATTTTTTCTCTCTCCGAGAGCCTTCATATGAGGACACCTAAAAATTTGAATGGGGACTTGTGGGCAGATCCTGGTGAAGCTGGGGATATTGAGCTCCTAAATTCTGTGGAGTCTTCCCTGCCAGTAGAAGCAAGCCTTCCACCCCATCTGAGACATTGACTCTGCTCTCCCTCAGGAGCCTGTGATGGCCATCTTCTGAGGTAGCTGCCTCAGAAGACACTGCTGATTCCTCAGGACCTACCCTAGGCACCCCTCTTTGCTTTTGGAACTATGAAAAGACTCAAGTCCCTGCAGGCCATGAAAGGTGAGATACAAAGCGTGACTCAGGACGTTCACTGTTCTCCAAAAGAACTGCATGATGGTTCCAATTTGTACAGACAAATCTGGGGAATGTCTGTGGGAGTGAGTGTTAGGGTATGGGATAGTGATGCAAGGAACATGAAGTTGGATCGGGTGTAATTTATTGAGACAGGCCCACAGTTAGGTCTTCTGGATTCAGTGTTGCACCTCCAGGGCTTCGTAAAGGGCTCTGACAGTTTGGTTTGGCTGAAGCATGGACTGAAAGGTGGCCCACACTGAATAAAGTTGAAATGCCGGAGCTGACTTTGTGCACTGTAGAGGAAGGTATAGGGAGGTTGCAATGTTAGATTTCACATGTAACACCTGCTCACCCACTCGAGGAGCATCCAGAGGACACACCTTTCACCATGACTGAGAAATAAATCTGTGAGGGGAGCCCCTGCACCATCGAGGAGCTCCAGTGGTTGCTTTTCCTTGTAGGACAGAAATTGTAGTGGGATCTATTGTTACAGAACTGGAGATCCTTAAATGCAGTGCAGGTAACTGGTTTCAGGGATAGCAGGGGACAAGTGACAGCATTTAATTGTCAAAAGCAAGGAGAGCATGTTTACCATAATGGGCACCAGAGTCAAAGCGATAATAATAGCCTGACTGGCAGAGACCTATGGCATTGGCTGTTGATCGTGGTGTCCCTAGAAGAGAGTAGACAGACAACCTATTAAATTCTTACTTGATCTGTTTAATTAGAAGAGATCTAGGTCAAGGGAACAAACACCTAACTTGAAGCATAAAAACAGAGAGTCACAGCTCTTTACTCAATTCCCAGAACTGAACCAGTTTACAGACCTAGAATCCCTGAGTGAATGGAAAGCGAAGTCACCTTGAAAAAGGACCCTGCTATACTGTCAAAATGTATACTGTTAATCTTCCTCTCAAGTGTCTCCAAAGGGACCTATGGTCTTTTACCATGGTGATTGTGCATTGTGGAAAAGAAAAGAATCAGACTTTTGTGGAATTACTGAACTGGCTCTGAACTCACACTGTTTTCAGGAGGCCCAAAACATCACTCTGGTCACCATTCAGAGTAGAGGCTTATGGAGGTAAGATGGTCAATGGAGCCCAGGTCCATCTCACTTTGGGCCAGTGGGTCCCTAAACCCATCCAGTGCTTACTCTCCCAGTTCCAGGATGCATAGCTGATATAGACCGGTTACTCAGTAACTGGCAGAATCCCCATGCTGGTTCCTGTGGAGTGAGGGATATTGTGGTAGGAAAAGCCAAGTGGAAGCCACTAGAACTGCCTCTTCCAAGGGAAAATAGTAAGCCAAAAACAATCCCAAATTTCTGAAGGGATTTCAGAGATTAGTGTCATCATCAAGGACTTGAACAAAGCGAGGATGGTGACTTCTGCCACGTCCCTTCAATTAGCTCATTTGTCCTGTGCAGAAAAAAAGACGGATCTTGGAGAATGACACCTGTAAACTTAACCAGGTGGCCACCCCAATTGCAACTCCGGTTCCAGATGTGGTTTCATTGCTTGAGTAAATGAACACATGCCTTGATACCACGGTACTTGGTGTGCAGCTATTGATTGGCAGATGCTTTTTCCTCAATATCTATTAATAAAGATTACCAGAAGCAATTTGCTTTCAGCTGGCAAGGCCAGCAATACACCTTTACTGTTTTGTTAGTCTGCTCAGGCTGCCATAACAAAATACCACAGACTGGGTGGTTTAAACAACAGAAATTTACTTTTTCTTTCTTTTTTTTTTTTTTTTGAGATGGAGTCTTGTTCTGTTGCCCAGGCTGGAGTGCGGGGCGTGATCTTGGCTGACTGCAACTTCCACCACTGTTCAAGCGATTCTCCCGCCTCAGCTTCCCAAGTAGCTGGGATTACAGGTGTGCACCACCGCAACCGGCTAATTTTTGTATTTTTAGTAGAGACAGGGTTTCACCAAGTTGGCCAGACTGGTCTGCGAACTCCTGACCCCAGATGATCCACCCGCTTTGGCCTCCCAAAGTGCTAGGATTACAGGTGTGAGCCACTGCGGCCAAGAAATTTACTTTTTAACAGTTCCAGAGGTTAAAAGCCTCAGATGGAGGTGCTGGCAGATTTGAATTCTACTGAGGACTCTCTTCTTGGCTTGTAGACTGCCACCTTTTCACGGCGTCCTCACACGGCCTTTGTTCTGTGCTTGTGTGTAGAGAGAAATCTCTGTTGTCTCTCTCTTCTTATAAGGTCACCAGTTCTATTAGATAAGGGCCCCTCCTCTTATGCTCTTATTTAATTTTAATTACCTCCCTAAAGGCCCTCTCTCCACACATAGTCAGATTGGGGGTTAGGACATCAATTTAAGAATTTGGAAGAATACAATTCAGTCCATAACAACTGTCTTATGTCAGGAGTATATTAAACTCTCCATTCTTATCATAATATAGTCTTCAGGGATTTTGATCACCTTTCTTTTCCACAATATATCATACCAGTTTAGTACATTGATGGCATTAGGCTGATTGGATCTGATGAGCAAGATGTAGCAACTGCTCTAGACTTAGTGGTAAGAAATGTGCTGCCGGGTGCGATGGCTCACGCCTGTAATCCCAGCACTTCGGGAGGCCGAGGCGGGCGGATCACAAGGTCAAGAGATCGAGACCATCCTGGCCAAAATGGTGAAACCCCGACTCTACTAAAAATACAAAAAAATTAGCTGGGCGTGGTGGCGCGCGCCTGTAGTCCCAGCTACTTGGGAGGCTGAGGCAGGAGAATTGCTTGAACCCGGGAGGCGGAGGTTGCAGTGAGCCGAGGTCACGCCACTGAACTCCAACCTGGCACCTGGTGACGGAGTGAGGCTCTGTCTCAAAAAAAAAAAGAAAGAAAGAAATGTGCATGTCAGAGAATGGAGAATAAATCCAACTAAACTTCAGGGAGGGCCTTCCCCCCTCAGTGAAATTTCATGGGATCCTTGCTTACAAAATGAAAGATAAGTTGTTGCATTTGGCTCCTCCTATAATCAAAAAAGAGGTACAATACCTTCTTGGATTTTGGAGGCAAGGCATTCCTTATTTGGGTGTGTCATTCTAGCTCATCAACCAAGTGACCTGAAAAGCTGCTAGTTTTGAGTGAGGGCCCTTGGCCTCTAGTCCTACTACACAATCTTATCTGTTCCAGCCCCCATCTGTGGCCTCATGCAGAGTTTCCTACAATCAGTTGACTGAGAAAGATAAGACACAGATATACCAGGCATGTAGATAGTTCTGTGTGATATGCAGGCACCCCAATATGGACAACTGCAACATAGTATTCCCTTACTGGGACATCCCTGAGAAACGGTGAAGGAATTCCTCCCAGTGGGGGCAATCCCCCAACCTTGGGCGATGCACCTAGTGGTTCCCTTTGTTTGGAAGGAGATATGGCAAGACGTATAATTGTATATTCACTTACGAGATTTTGTTTGATGATCAGGGACTTGGAAAGAACATTACTGAAAATTAGTGACAAAGATATTTGATGTCTCTTTCTTTGAACGAATAAAAAAATGTGAAGATATTTGTGTCTCATATGAATGTCCACCAAAGGGACACATCTACAGAAGAGGATTTTAATAATAGGATGGAATGACCTGTTCTGTGGATACCAGGCAGCCTCTTTCCCTAGCTACCCCTGTCATGCTCAATGAGTTCATGAACAAAGCAGCCGTGGTGTCAGGGATGGAGGTAACACATGGATTCAGCAGCGTGGGCTTCCACCCACTATGACCAACCTGGCTACACTCACCACTGAGTGCCCAATCTGTCAGCAGTAGAGACCAACCCTCAGTCTCCAATATGGCACCATTCCCTGGTTGATCAGCCAGCTACAGGTGGTGGGTTGGTTACATTGGACTCCTTCCATCATGGTAGGTTGGTATTTTTGTCCTTTCTGGAGTTGACACTTAGTCTGAATACGGATTTGCTCTCCCTGTACACAATGCCTCTGAACTATCCATGGATTCCCAGAATGCCATATTCACCACTGTGGTAGATTCCACAAAGCATTGCTTCTATTCTATTCAGCCTGTTCTATTCTATTCACTATTCTATTCAACCTGCTGCTTCAGGATGGTGGGAAACATGGTTAGACCAGTGACTTCCATGAGCCTGTGCCCATTGCTGCACTTTTTTTTTGCTGTGACGTGAGTGCTTTGATCAGAACAGTGGGATGGCCTTTTGAGGACATAGATACAGTGCCAGGTAGGTGGTAATGCCTTGCAGGGCTGGGGCAATATTCTCCAGGAGGCTGTATATGCTCTAAATTAGCACCCAAGAGGCTGGGCGTGATGGCTTATTCTTGTAATCCCAGCACTTTGGGAGGCTAAGGTTGGGGGATCACTTGAGCCTAGGAGTTCGAGACAAGCCTGAGAGACATAGCAAGGCCGTCTCTACAAAAAAAGTTAAAATATTAGCTGTGTGTGGTGGCATGTACCTGTACTCCCAGCTACTCAGGAAGCTGATATGGGAGGGTCACTTGAGCCCAGGAGGTTGAGGCTACAGTGAGCCTTGATCATGCCACTGCACTCCAGCTTGGGTGACAAAGGAAGACCCTGTCTCAAAATAAATAAATATATCCAATATAGGGTGCTGCTTCTCCCATAGCCATGATACATAGGTCCAGGAATCGAAGGATGGAAATGGAAGTGGTACCACTCACTATTGCCCCTATGCTGACCCACTAGCAAAATATTTTCTTCATGTCCTGTGACCTAATGCACTGCTGATCTAAAAGTCTTAGTTCCAAAGGGAAGAATGCTTCCGCCAGGAAACACAGTAATGATTCCACTGAACCAAACACAACGATGATGCCACTGAACTGTAAGTTAAGATGCCACCCAGCCACTTTGGGCTCCTCATGCCTTGAGTCAACAGGCTAAGAAGGGAGCTGCTGTGTTTCCTGGGATGATTGGTCCTGGCTACCAAGGGAAAATTGGGCTGCTACTCCTCCACGGAGCTAAGTAAGAGTGCATCTGGAGTACAGGAGATCTCTTAGTACTCCTGTGATTAAAGTCAGTGGAAAACTCTAACAACCTAATTCAGGCCATACTACTAAATGGTCCAAACTCTTCAGGAAGGAAGGTTTGGGTCACCCCACAAGGTGAAGAACCATGACCAGCTGAAGTGCCTGCTGAGAGCAAAGGGAATCTGGAATGGGTAGTGGAAGAAGATAGTTATAAATACCAGCTATAACCACATGGCCAGTTACAGAAATGGGGACTCTAATGGTTATGAGTATTTCTTCCTTATTTGGTTACAAATACGTTGTGTGTGTGTGTTTAGAAGACGGTCTTTGCCTTCTTCTCTATCTTATTCCCTTATATAACATAGACATATCTTAGTATTTCAGTTACAGGATACCAAAGAGAAAGGTAAATGTGACCCAAGAACCCTGCGTCCTTCTCTGGGGAAGGGTTAGTGTGTCTCTGGTTTTACCCAAGATAGTTGAATCAGGTGAGACGCAAATGTGATTTTGCTTTTATTTGGAGATTAAATATAGTTTAAGGAAATATGTGTAGGTGCTAAGTTGACGAAGAGTTGACTGCAGTAATTTTGTGTCACTATGGTTAAGCTATGGTGCCCAGTTGTTTGCTCAAACACTAGGTCTAGAAGTTGCTGTGAAGATGTTTTGTAGGTGTGATTAATATCTACAATCCATTGACTTTAAGGAGATTACCCTCAATAATGAGAGTGGGCCTCACCCATTCAGTTGAAGGCCTTGAGAGCAAAGACTGAGGTTTCCCAGGGAAAACGAAGGAATTCTGCCTCAAGACTGTAACACAGAAATCCTGCCAGACTTTCTGATTTGCTGACCTGCCCCACAAATTATAGACTGGTCAGGCCTCACAGTCACATGAGCCAATTCCTTTAAATAAATTCCTTTAAAATATATCCATATATCTCCTATTAGTTCTGTTTCTCTGTGAAACCCTGATTGGTACAGTTAGTTTCACTTGTTTTGTGCTTCCTGTACATGAAATTACACAACATATACTTTTCCTACCCAGCTCCTTTTGCTCTACATGGCATTTGTGAGCTTCCTCCACACTGTGCTCAGGTCCATCTGTGAACTGTGTGTGCGCTGCAGGGTAAGACCAACCGTCTGCATGTGTAAAGTTCCTGTGAGACAGGAGCCAGCAGATGGCACTACGACATCTCATATGGAACTTGGAAAGGTCCTGTGACTGCGGATTCCTAGGTGTCAGCCACAGATGAATTTTTCAGTGGTCTGTCACAGGGCAGACAGCTTATTGTCAAACTGGAAATAAAATCTTTACATTTTTAAATTTGTTGTTAATTGAGTCAATAAAATTTGGCCTGGCACAGTGGCTGAAGCAGGCAAATCACTTGAGGTCAGGAATTGGAGACTAGCCTGGCCAATATGACGAGACCACCCCCGCCCCCACCCCCGTCTCTACTAAAAATCCAAAAATTAGACGAGCATGGTGGTGTGCACCTGTAATCCCAGCTACTCGGGAGGCTGAGGCAGGAGAATCGCTTGAGCCCGCGAGGTGGTGGGTGCAGTGACCAGGATCACGCCGCTGCACTCCAGCCTGGGCAACAGAGTGAGACTCTGTCTCAAAAATAAAATAAAATAAAATAAAATTGAAGTGCTCAGAACACTAGAGGCCTTCATAGAAGTAAGCTGTGGCAAGGGGCAGGAGAAGGGCTGATGTGCCCTGAGCCCAGCACTAGGGAGTGTCAATGCCCTGAAAGGGTCTAGGACTTTACTTGCTGGCTAATGCGCTGGGCCGTCACAGACTCGTGGATTTGGATACTGGCAAGGACTGTGTTATTTTATTTATTTATTTATTTATTTTTACAGACAGGGTCTCACTCTGTCACCCAGGCTGGAGTGCAGTGATACAATCATCGCTCACTGCAGCCTCAAATTCCTGGGCTCAAGTGATCCTCCTGCCTCAGCCCCGCAAAGTTCTGGAACTATGGGCATGAACCACGGTGCCCAGCTAGAAGCCATGTTATTATTTACAACAATCACTATACCCATATTTCCTTGCCCTGTCTGAGCTCTAGCATGTGTGGCCAGCAGATGATACCTGCACAGGCAGTGGCTTGCAATTCAGGACCATCTCTGAGCTTGGGGACCCTGAATATTTGACAGTGGGAAGTAAGCCTGCCTTCCCATTTGCTCTGGAAAGAGCTACTCTTTCTATCTTCCAAGCAACTGCCCTTTGTTGTAAGCAGTGTAAGCAAACTGCTCTTTGCTTTGGAAACAGACACTATTATTTGTCTTCCAAGCCTGTTCATTCCACTAACATTCTTGGAGAGGTAACCCGGAACAAAGGGAAGCCAGTATCTCATTGCAAGACATATAAACATGTAAAACACTCAGGGAGATTCGTCTGGCAACAGGAATATAGAGGATGAGGAGGGTCTTCTTCCTCTGGGAGGTGTAGTGGGGGGAAAATGTACTGCTAGAATGGAGAAGGTGGCTGCCAAATGCACCTCTAGACTTTCTGAGAATTTACATCAGTCCTCTGTGCCAGGAGGCTGCAGTCTGCACAGTGACGGGCTGCCTGGGGCCCATGGCCTTGAGTGACATTCCCCTTCGGAACTTTTGGGCAGTGGTGTTCTTCTTGTCTCCCCATAGCAAGCACTGGAGAAAATGTCACGCAGACATCCTTTGCTCCTCTGGTTCTCTGGGGGGAAGAGCCTATTTAAACTAAGAGAAGCCCCGAGTGCACATTTTCCTTTCCGATTGAAGCCGAAGGCGAGAAAAGGCTCTTGCAGGGCCGGTAGCAGTGCTGAGAAGGGCAAAGCCAGGTGGCAGGAGCCCAGGAGAGCTACCTTTCTACCTTAGGTCAACAGTGCTGGTACTGAGGGAAACCCTTGCTATTCTAGCCTCTCTCTTAGGGTACAAGCAGCAACAGATGGGGCAGGGGCGAAGGGCTCAATCTCTTTCTTGTGAAGGGGTCAAAGAGCATTTTGGATTGCCTTGGCAAGAAGAGTGTATGTTGCAGGCCTGGGACGCCTGCAGTGACTGGGAATAAGGGAAGGGCGGTCTTCCTTACAAACTTCCCTGGGATTTTTCCTTCCCACTATAACTTGTATTATGTATTGAAAGGACACAATTGGAGTAAAATTACAGAGTAACAGACTTTTATTGGTGGAAAGGACTCAGATGGCCTAGTCTAGTAGTTTCTTAGCTGAGATCCTGGGACTACTCAGGCCTCCATGGATGGATTTCAGGGATCCAACCTTCTCCTAGTGTGACACATTTGACTCTCCGGAAGTTTGTCAGGGGACTGGGATCAAACCATCCCCAGGTGATGGGTAAGTAACAGAACAGATACGTCTCTGGAGTTTGGGCAAGAAGAGGTCCGTGTAGCTAGGTAGAGTCAGATGTGGCTGGGCTTCAGGAAGCAGACTTGAGCTAGAGACGTTCTCAGGCCATTGTGCATTGTGGTGGCAATGGCAGCAACCTTGGGGTCCAGCAGCTTCGGCGTCCTCCACCGTAACCTGCAGGAAGGAAACTATGCTGCCTTATGTCAATAATTTAGTATTTAAGCAACACAATAAAAAACGGCTAGGTGTCCCTATTTACATGGACTTTGCCGGGGTGTGAGATTCATTCTGTGAGTCCTGGGGGAGAACACTGCATAGACAAGACAGGACCCCAGGTGCCAGACTGGAGGCTGTGGACTCATCCTGTAAGTAGAGGACAGCAATTGGAAGCAAGGAAACTGGCAACTGCTGCCAAGAACTGCAGGAATTGCCTCTGGAAGACACGGGAAGAATGAGACAGTGGGGGAAGGAAACACAGGGTCTTCCCAAGCGTTCTTTGCCCAGCACACAGTAAGTGCTTAAAAATGTTTGGAGAGAGAGAGAGGGAAGAAGAGAGAATGCTTCACGATCGGTTCTACCAACATACGTTGCAAGAGTCAGCTGGTATACACTTCAATCTTTATGTAAAGGGAGAAATAGGAATGCAATGCTGCCATCAGTACTTCCCACTGCTATTGTAACTAACGTTTGCACCTCCGCTTCCCCTTGTCACAGAGGGCAGTCACTGTTCCCAAGTTCTCATGTTGTAATGGGGCTTGTTGTCCTGGGACTTGAGAAAGAAAATTGAGTTTTCAGTTAATGCGACCACTACCCCAGGGCCCGTTTATTTGGAACAGCTGATGTGTAATGCTATAGTCTAGGGAGATAATGGAAATTTTTTTGTAGGTCACTTTTAAGGAATAGTTTGAGATGGCTCTGGAAACTTTCTGAGCCCTTTGAGTTCCAATATTCTAGGTGAGATTTAGCCCTCACTCTGACATCTCAACAAAGTTCTTTCTTTTTTTTGAGACAGAGTCTCACTCTGTCTCCTGGGCTGGAGTGCAGTGGTGTGATCTCAGCTCACTACAACCTCCACCTCCCAGGTTCAAGCAATTCTCCTGCCTCAGCCTCCTGAGTAGCTGGGACTACAGGCACACGCCACCATGTCCAGCTAATTTTTTTGTATTTTAGTGGAGACTGGGTTTCACCATGTTACCCAGGCTAGTCTCAAACTCCTGAGCTCAGGCAATCTGCCCGCCTCAACCTCCCAAAGTGCTAGGATTACAGGCATGAGCCACTGTGCCTGGTGCAAAGTTCATTTTGAACAGCACAGTGTGGTGGCTGAATAATGGCCCCCCAAGTATATCCATGTCCCAATCCCCAGAACCTGTGAATAGGTTACTTTACATGGTAAAGGACCTCTGTAGATGTGAGGAAGTTAAGAACTTTGAGATGGGGGAGATGGTCCTGACTTACTTGGGTGGGCCCAGCATAATGGAACAGTCCTTATAAGGGGGATGCAGGAGAGTCACAGTCAGAGGAGGTGATGTGATTAGAGTGATGCGGCCATGTTCTGCAGTGAGACACTGGCTTCCCTTTTTTCTTGGTCACCTTTTCAAGAATGTTGGTGAAATGAACAGCCTTGGAAGACAAACAATAGTGCTTTCTCCAAAGTAAAGGTAGTTTGCTTACACTGCTTACAACAACTGCTTGGAAGATAGAGTAGCTCTTTCCAGAGCAAATGGACAGCCCTGGAAGCTGGAAGGGGCAGGGCAGGTGCTATGGTCTGAATGCTCGTGTCTCCCCAGATTCATGTGTTTCATTCTAATCCCCAAGGTGATGGTATTGGGAGGTGGGGTTTTGGGGAGGTAATTAGGTCATGAGGGTGGAGCCTCCTGATTGAAACTGGCACTCTTGTAAAAGAGACCCACCAAGAGAGCTAGCTCACCCCTTCCGGTGAGAAGATGAACCCTCTCCAGACACCAAATCCATCTTGATCTTGGACTTCCCAGCCTCCATACTGTCAGAAATACATTTCTGTTGTTTAGAAGCCAACCAACTTGTGGTATTTGGTTATAGTAGCCCAAACAGACTAAAGCAGAATGGATATTCTCCAGGGGCCTCTTTAAGACAAATTGTGTTGAACTTCTGATCTCTAGAACTGTAAGAACAAATTTGAGTTGTTTTAAGTGAAGTGTGTGGCCATCCGTTACACAGCAAGCACTGGATTCTCACGAAGGGTACTCCGTCGGTCCCCTCTCCCCCTGAGAACTGTGCTGGCCTGGCACGGTGGTCTTCAGCTTTACTTTCTCTTGGAATCTTGCGGAAAACTTTTGAAGATCCTCTTGCCCAGGATCTGCCCCAGATTAACTGAATGAGAATCTCTGGGAGTAGGACCCAGCGTCGTCATCGTTATTACTTTTGTAAATAGAGAAATAATCCACACGGCACTGAAATGTACATATATTAGATGTTACTTCGAAGACACTTGACAGTTTTAGACACTCCCGTAACCACCATCCACAACGAGATACAGAGCATCCCCAGCACGACAGAAAGTTATGTCTACGATGCCCCTTGCAATGAACTCCAACCCCAAGAGGCAACCACTTTCAGACTTTCCTCACCATAGATGAGTTTTATCTCTTCTTTGACTTCATATAAATGAAATCACATGGCTTGTTTCTTTGGTGGGTCTGGCTTCTTTTGCTCAAAACAATGTTTTTGAGATTCACCCATGTGGTTGTATGTTCCTTTTTATTGCTGAGTAGCATTTGGTTATATGAATATATCATGATGTATTTATCCATTTTGACAGTGATGGATTTTTGAATTGTTTACCGTTTTGGGCTCTTATGAATGAGGCTGAGGTTTTGAAGCAGGGCCACAATCTTTGACAATCTCATCAGAAATGGATTCTATAGCCCCTCCCACTGGAGCCAGGCAGGTTTACGATTGCTTCAACCAATAGAGACTACTGGAAATGATATCGTTACAGATAAACTGTGTCCCTCAAAATTCCCATGTCAAAGTTCTAATCCCTAGTGTGGCTATATTTGGAGGCAGGACTCTTAGGGAGGCAATTACAATTAAATGAGGTCATAAGAGTGGGGCCCTAATTCAATAGGCCTGACATGTACTCGAAAGAAGAGGAGACACGAGAGCTCATTCTCTCTCTCTCCCTGCGCAGGTGCAGAGGGAAGGAACTGTGAGCACACAGCAAGAGAGTGGCTATTCACAAGCTAGGACCTGACCCTGCTGGCACCTTGATATTGGACTTCCACCCTCCAAAACTGAGAAAAAAAAATCTATTGTTTAAGGCACCCGTCTGTGGTATATTATTATGGCAGCCTGAGTAGACACTGCAGACCCTGTGTTACTTTGGAGGCTATGATATAAAAGGCCATGCAAAGAAAAAAGCCAGGAACCTTCCCAGAGCGGGGAGTTCTCTGGGAACACTGGCTTTAGCGCCTTGAGCCCACCATGCTGGGAGGCCACTGCAGACACCCCAAATGGAAGTCCTGGCTGGGCCCCGTCTTCAGCCACCCAGCCCCAAGGCTGGCATGTGAGTGGGAGAGCCATTGGGGACAATCCATGCCCAATACTGGCAATCGTGGGGCAGACAAGAGCTGCTTGGCTGTGTCCCTTCTCAGTTCCTGACCACAGGCAGAACCGGTAGGCATGAAAAACGCTGGTTGTATTTCACCAAGGTGGAAGGATTTTTTTAGTCACAGTGGATAACTGGAACAATGCTATATGAGCATTCTTGGAGAAGCCTCTTTTGGGAACCTATGCATTTCTCTCCCCATTAAGTATGTAGGAGGGAATTTCTATGTTGAAGACTAATGTTGTTATACAGATTTGCTCTAGTTCTTCAATGTGGCTGTCCTATTTTACACTCCCCACAGCCATGGGCGAGAGCTTCAGTCACCCTGCATCTCTGCCGACATTGGTGTGAACATCTTTTTGATGTTAGCCCTCCTAGTGGGTGTGAAAGGACATCTCATTGTCGTTTTGTTTTCAGTCTTGATTACAAATGATATTGAGCATCTCTCTATTTGCTTATTGGCTTATTCTTATATTGGCTTTTGTGAAACGTATTCAAGTCTTTTGCCCATTTTTAAACACTGTGTTGTTTCTCTTTCAATAGTTCATTTGTGGGAATTCTTTTTGGGGGGGGGGGGATTCTTTATATAGTCCATTTATAAGACATTTGTGAGATAAATGAGCTGTGAATATTTTTTCCCAGTCTATGTGACGTTAGTAGTCTTCAGAGCTCTGCAGGTGATTCCAGCATGTAATCAAGGTTGAGGCCTTTGGCCTAGTGCTTATTTCTTTCTTTTCCTGGAGGGACAAAATTGGGGTCCAGTATGCGGGGTTGGGAATCAAATAGCCTGACTTTGACTTGGCTCCAACACTTGCTTAGGGTCACATAGTAGGCAAGTGTTGGAGCCGAGTCAAATATTATATAATATAGAAAATGCAGCTTATAACCTGGGAGCTGAATGCTTTTGTGGACTGTCAATTACTGCTCTTGTTCTGGAATCTATCTGCAAACGCGTATGTGCGCTGCTGCCACAATAGAAAGCAATTCACAAAACACAGGCAGTGAAATGGCATAAGGTTTCTCTAAAGGCAGCGGACAGAGAAACATGTCTACCCCGAGAAGGCTACACAGAGGGGGAAGAAGTGTGGCATTTCGCAGCTGGACATGCAGGTTCCTGGGTTCCCCAAATCCTCCCAGGCACATGCAACTACTACCAATCTTCCTGCCAGAAGAGCATATTGTCAGGCATACCAACATATCCTTGGCACTCTAAGGGGCTTTACCCGCTGTTTAGCACTCCTGCCTGTTCTGAGGACCATGCCCCAGGAGCAGACATGCAAAACAGCAGACCCTTCTGACAGCCCATTGCCTATCAGATGAGTCAGAACACTCCAAGCTGTTGGGCGGGAGCCAGAGCAGACAGGTCTGGCCCACCCGTGTGTATCCCACCAGCGGGGTGTGTGTCTCTCTGTCTATCTCCTTTTTCTTTCTTTCTTTTTTTTAAGACAGAGTCTCCCTCTGTCACCCAGGCTGGAGTGCAGTGGCAAGATCTTGGTTCACTGGAGTCTCCGCCTCCCAAATTCAACTAATTCTCCCACCTTAGCCTCCCAAGTAGCTGTGTGTGCACCACCACACCTGGTAATTTTGTATTTTTAGTAGAGACAGGGTTTCCCCATGTTGGTCAGGTTGGTCTTGAACCCCTAACCTCCGCTCCTCTCTGCCTCTGAAATTGCTGGAATTATGGCTGTGAGGCATCATGCCCGGCCTGTCTCTTTTTTATTCCACTTTCTTTGGCACTCCTCTCTCTCGCCTACTGTCCTCCTTGAGACTCATCCTCCCCTGTCATTTGTCCAGAGCAGAATGCTGTTCCCACATGTCTTGCCCTAGGCCATGTCTCCTGACACATTCGGCTACGCTTTGGTTATCTAGAAACACCCTCAAGGGGCCGGGGTGGATGGGAGAACTGAGGAGGCAGATTAGGGGTTAGGGGCCTGAACAGGGCTGACCATTAGCTGGGAAGTCCCAGTTCAGCTTACTGGTGGGCATCTATTCTGATTCATCAGTGCCCTCACTGTCTGGCCCTTACATATTTTGAATATCTCCTCTAGGTCTGGGGACACAGAAGAAGGGCAAGCAGTCGCTGTGTTGAACTAGGAAAAGCCATGCTGAGCACAGGCTTTGCAGGCAGCACTGAGTCCTTGGACCCTCCTGCAGCTGGGTGCCCTATCTCCCATGTGCCTCCATGACTGTGTCTATGCTGCATGGAAAAGGGCACCTTCAGTTCCTGAGTGCAAAAGAGAGATGGGAACAAACCAAGCTATTAGCACAAGAAGGGTCAGGTCAGCTAAACTTAGCTAATTTAAAGTCAAAGTTTTGGGAGAAAGATTATGGAGTCCGGGCTTCTTTCCCTTTGGCTCATCTTTAGAACAGGAGGATGCTCCTTATTCAGTTCCCCGAGGTTTTCCTGCATCAAGCTCTTGAATACAACAAGAATAGCACTAGGCCATAGAGAATAATTTGCCAGGCAATTATTAAGTGTTTTCCGAAAACGATGTTGCTTTGAAAATGTTTTAAAATAAATTGAATGTGCATTCCCACTTAGAGATGAAGAGAAACATGTCACTTGGCTTCATTTAATAATGATTTAGATGATGGTAAGAAGAGCAAGTAAATTCAAATTACATTATTGATTTTCATGATTATAAATTAGAATCCAACAAAAATAAATGACAGATATTTTTCTATATGAATACATTTTAATTCTTAGAAAGTTGCATGAAAAATACATAGTAGCCACTCTATGTGATGAATGGATATGCTGACATTGGTATCTATAAAATCCTTGTAGAGTCCAGGCCTTCACAGTGAATTACCATACAGTCATTTTTCTCTAGTGATGCTGCAGGACGATGTAATGAATTCTTCTGCATGGCTTCTGTTTCTGCCCGTTAGTGGCTGCCCTGCCTTATGATAGATGTTTTCCAGTCAACTTACAGAGCTTGCTAATAATAACTCAATATTCATGGAGTAGTCTGTAGCACTAATGAAATTAAATTAAAAAACAAACCTTAATCTATATTTTTAAGCCGGTCTATAGTTTTAGGCAGGCGCCTATAATCCCAGCTACTTGGGGGGCTGAGGCAAGAGGATCACATCTGTGTGTGTATACATATATATATTTGTGATTCATCCATCATTACGCTGATTCCATTTTTCACATTAAATTAAGGGTGTTTTCCGTGTGAAAGATGGGGGTGAGAAGGGAGATTTTATATCCACTCAAGGTCACTTACAGGTGAGAGGTTTGGAATCAGGAGCTCCCACCTAGAAATAATGTTTCTGTCTCTGGGCAGCATGAAGGCAATTGTTGCCAAGGTTTCTCATGCCTCATTGTACCCAGATTGTGGTTTTGTCAAGGTAGAATAGGGGACTAATACATTATGGCAAATGCAAATATATTTGCTCAAATCATAAATGAATGAAAGTCAACTCATATATTCTTTATCCTAAAGTTTTAAATTGTGCCCGTATATGTGAACAGTTTATATAGTGTCTGCCTATAAGACTGTGGAAAGTCCTACATCATACTAAGAATATTCCTGGGATTCTCCTAAACTGCTTAACTCTCTGACTGTCTACAGACTGGAATTTAACTTAACTACCACCTCCTTTACCTTCATCCCTTCTTCCCTTATCCAGATGTAACAGAAGACTCGGAACAAATCCCAGACCCCACTGAACAGCATGGTGTCTAGCAGTTCCTGAGTACCACTTTGCAATGATCAGCTCTTCAGGGCTCCAGCTTACCTCACACAGGGGCAGCCTCACACCACCCTGCCTGTAGTGCACTCTGCTCAGAGTTCTCAGTAGACAATGATGCCAGGGGTGCACAGTCGTAGCCCTCTCAGTGCCCATGCATGCGCAGGCCATGCATGTGGGGTGTGAACTCCCTGTGGGTGAGCTCTGTCCAGTAGGATGCAGGATGGCTGGCCCCAAAACCATACTCTCCAGTGGACTCCTCCTCCTTCCCTTGTTTCTCTCGGTCATTACTCCTGCTCCCTGGGCTTGTTCTTGATAACACAGAGCACATTAACCTTTGCTTCAGACTCTGCTCTCTGAGCCTCCCATGCTGAGACAAATATATACCTTTAAGGTCTGGTTCTCCCACTTTCAAATTGGGGATAACAATACCTTCCTCATGAGGTTACTTTGAAGATTAAATACAGATCATTTATTTATTTACTTATTTTAGAGACAGAGTTTCAGTCTGTTGCCCAGGCTGGAGTGCAGTGGTGTGATCACAGCTCACTGCAACCTTTAACTCCTGGGCTCAAGCCATCCTCCTGCCTCAACCCGCTGAGTAGCTAGACCTACAGGTGCACACCCCCATGTCTGGCTAACTTTTTCTCTTTTGGAGATGGATTATTGCTCTGTCACCCAGGCTGGAGTGCAGTGGCACAGTATCAGCTCATTGCAGCCTCTGCCTCCCTGGCTCAAGCTTCAAGTGATTCTCCTGTCTCAGCTTCCGGTGTAGCTGGGACTACAGGCGCCCACCACCATGCCTGGCTGATTTTTATATTTTTAGTAGAGACAGGGTTTTACCATGTTGGCCAGGCTGGTCTCAAACTCCTGACCTCAAGTGATCCACCTGCCTCGGCCTCCCAAAGTGCTGGGATTACAGACGTGAGTCACTGCACCTGGCCCCAGCTAACTTTTTATTTTGTACAGACAGGCTCTCACTTTGTTATCCAAGCTGATCTTGAACTCCTGGCTTCAAATGATCCTCCTGCCTCAGCCTCCTAAAGCGCTGAGATTACAGGTGTGAGTCACGGCACCCAGCCCCAAATACAGGTTATTTGGATGGCAGTACTTGTGGAGTATAAAGTTACAGCATAGAACTGCTTTATTCTACTAGTTCTTTCCTTCAGGTCCCATATTTTGAATAGGATAATCTTGGGTTCCCCTGCTACCTATTTTATACTACGTTCTCCAGTAAAGAGCACCTCCTGCTTTCCTTGACCCTGTATTTCTTCAGTATCCTTTCAATATCCTTCAGTATCCTTCTTCATTGTCCGATACTTGGCTGATTCTACTTGCGACTAAATCAATATAACATACCTACCACCACCGACCTGTGTGTCTTCCTAATTATCACTGCTTTGCTTTTTTTTCACCTTGTGACGATCTGGGATATCTCTGTCCTTAGGAACCTATGATCTCCGAGAACTCCTAATTACCAGTGCCCCATTCTGATGCACATGTCAAGTGATGAGATCTCACTTTATTTTCAAACCTCTTAAGGGTTGAAGTGTGTTTTAGTATATCAGCAAACAGCCAAACCAATTCAAAAGCTATACCTTTATGATTATACTGGAACTGAAATATAATATTTTTTGCTGTAGAATGGAATTGGTATAAAGTGAATTTGTGTTTTTTTACCACATTAATATTATATGTCCATCCGCCTTTTTGGTTTGCAATTATAAACACAGACAAGGTTTATTGGAGAGCTGTTGGGGCTCACAGAATCAACAGGAGCCTAGAGAGTAGGAGAGAAGCAAGGGAGCGTTGGAAGCAATGGAAACTTAGCATTCATGTATTCATTCAATAAGCATTTAGTGAGCATTTACTACGAGCCAATATTTTAACCAGTCTCCTACTGGTTGGCATCCAATTTGTTGCTATTATAAACAGTGCAATCTACTGAATAAAATTTTTTTAAAATGCATTTTCTAGAGACGTATTTTTTTCTGTGAATTCTTCACTGAGCTCGCTGGCATATTGTTTTTCACTTGAGGGGAATTTGAGACAGGTCTTTGCATGTGATGTTGAACTCTATAATGCTAACGTTATTGCCTTGAATGATACATTGACTTCTGCAAATGTCATTAAGACAAAATGTTTATTTATGTATTTATTTATTTTTGAGATGGAGTCTCACATTGTCACCCAGGTTGGAGTGCAATGGTAAGATCTCAGCTCACTGCAACCTCTACCTCCCGGGTTCAAGTGATTCTCGTGCCTCAGCCTCCCAAGTAGCTGAGATTACAGGCGTACACCACCATGCCCAGTTTATTTTTTGTATTTTTAGTAGAGACAGGGTTTCACCATGTTGGCCAGGCTGATCTAGAACTCCTGATCTCAGACAATCTACCTGCCTCAGTCTCCCAAACTGCTGGGATTACAGGAATGAGCCACCATGCCTGGCCTATTGTTAATGGAAATGTCCCATGGTTAATTTCTTTTTCTTGAGCAGCTAAAATATAAACTTTGGTGTGCCTATGAAAGCTTTTTTGGTAAATGCCTGCCTATTTTGCTGTTGAAGTACCTGAAAGATTAAGAGGGGGCTGCTTAATCATATAAATGGACTGTTTTCCTCCTTTACTAATCAATATCACCTGCTTGGAAACTAATAAACCTGTTATGCATCAAGAGCCTTATAAGTGTGACGCAGGCAAAGCTGGTGAGTAGACAGTGGCTCTGGGTCATTTTCCTTGACAACACAGAGACCACTGAAGCCAACAGGAGGATGTTCTGGTGCTGACGCAGAGAGGAAAGTCAACATGAGAACACTCGTAGTGATGTGCAGCACACCCCATCCCTGCTCAGCATCCTCCTCATGCTACACGCAGACGGCTGACACTGCATGGTGACTGTATTAAGCCCAGACACCCTCACTGTCATGCCAGCCCCCGAGTATGATACTGAGAGTGTGAAAGGGAAAATGTGTTTTTCTATGACCTGTGGTTTCTTCCGGCGTCACAAAGCCTTAGGCTTGTTTGTGTTTGACTTTTTGCTGTTTTTGCACTTTCAGAGCACTGTTTGTGGTTTGGAGGTGAAACCTTTCTTTAAGGTTCTTGTTAACACTTAGTTTGGCACAAAGTTTGCAAATGGGCATGAAAAACACAGCATCTTTATATATATATATATATATATATATATATATATATATATATATACACGTATACACACACACACACATATATATATAATTGCACTTTAGGTTCTGGGGTACATGTGCAGATCATGCAGGATTGTTGCATAGGTACATACATGGCAATGTGGTTTGCTGCCTCCATCCTGCCGTCACCTATATCTGACATTTCTCCCCCATGTTATCCCTCCCCAACCTCCCTACCCACCGCTGTCCCTCCCCTATGCCCCCTCAAGAGACCCCAGTGTGTGATGCTCCCGTCCCTGTGTCCATGTGTTCTCATTGTTCAACACCCGCCTACGAGTGAGAACATGTGGTGTTTGATGTTCTGTCCTTGTGTCAGTTTGCTGAGAATAATAGTTCCTAGATTCATCCATGTCCCTACAAAGGACACGAACTCATCGTTTTTTATGGCTGCATAGTATTCCATGGTGTATATGTGCCACATTTTCCCTGTCCAGTCTATGAGCGATGGGCATTTGGGTTGGTTCCAAGTCTTTGCTATTGTAAACAGTGCCGCAATGAACATACATGTGCATGTGTCTTTATAATAGAATGATTTATAATCCTTTGGATATGTACCCAGTAATGGGATTGCTGGGTCAAATGGAATTTCTATTTCTAGGTCCTTGAGGGATCGCCGCACTGTCTTCCACAATAGTTGAACTAATTTATACTCCCACCAACAGTGTAAAAGTGTTCCTATTTCTCCACATCCTCTCCAGCATCAACACACAGCAGCTTTTTACTGTGAAGGAGGCTGAGTGGTTTCAGCAGCTTTTATTTTTATTTTTTTATTTTTAATTTAAAAAATTTTTATTTTCATAGATTATTGGGAAACAGGTGGTGTTTGGTTACATGAGTAAGTTTTTTAGTGGTGATTTGTGAGATTTTGGTGCACCTATCACCGAGCAGTATACCCTGCATCCAATTCGCAGTATTTTATCCCTCATCCCCTTCCCACCCTTTCCCCCTGAGCCCCCAAATTCTGCTGTGTCATTCTTATGCCTTTGCATCTTCATAGCTTAGCTCCTACTTATGAGTGAGAACATATGCTGTTTGGTTTTCCATTCCTGAGTTACTTCACTTAGAATAATAATAGTCTCCAGTCTCATCCAGGTTGCTGCAAATGCCATTAATTCATTCCTTTTTATGGCTGAGTAGTATTCCATTGTGTATACATACCACAGTTTTTTGTTTGTTTTGTTTTGTTTTGTTTTGTTTCATGAGACGGAGTCTCGCTCTGACATCAGCCTAGAGTGCAGTGGTGCAATCTCGGCTCACTGCAACCTCTGCCTCCCGGTTCAAGTGATTCTTCTGTCTTAGCCTCCCAAGTAGCTGTGACTACAGGTGTTTATTTTTTAGTAGAGATGGGGTTTCACCATGTTGGTCAGGATGGTCTCGATCTCTTGACCTCATGATCTGCCTGCCTTGGCCTCCCAAAGTGCTGGGAAATATACCACAGTTTCTTTATCCACTCATTGATTGATGAAATGTGGGTTGGTTCCACAATTTTGCAATTGCAAATTGCGCTGCTATAAACATGCGTTTGCAGGTATCTTTTTCATATAATGACTTCTTTTCCTCTGGGTAGATACTCGGTAGTGGGATTGCTGGATCAAATGGTAGTTCTACTTTTAGTTCTTTGAGGAATCTCCACACTGTTTTCCATAGTGGCTGTACTAGTTTATATTCCCACCAGCAGTGTACAAGTGTTCCCTGTTCACCACATCCACGCCAACATCTATTATTTTTTTATTATGGCCACTCTTGGAGGATTGTGGTATCACATTGTGGTATTGCGTTGTGATTTTGATTTGCATTTTCCTGATAATTAGTGATGTTGAGCATTTTATCATATGTTTGTTGGCCATTTGTATGTCTTCTTTTGAGAGTTGTCTATTCATGTCCTTAGCTCACTTTTTGATGGAATTGTTCGTTTTTTTCTTGCTAATTTGTTTGAGTTCATTGTAGATTCTAGATATTAGCCCTTTGTCAGATGTATAGATTGTGAAGATTTTCTCCCACTCTGTGTGTTTTCTGTTTACTCTGCTGACTGTTCCTTTTGCTGTGCAGAAGCTGTTTAGTTTCATTAAGTCCCAGCTATCTATTTTTGTTTTTATTGCATTTGCTTCTGGGTTCTTGGTCATGAAACCTTTGCCTAAGCCAATGTATAGAAGGGTTTTTCTGATGTTATCATCCAGAATTTTTATAGTTTCAGGTCTTAGATTTAAATCCTTGATCCATCTTGAGTTGATTTTTAGCAGCCTTTATTAAAACCACTAAAGTTATAAAATAATGATTCTTTAATGTGACATTTTACGAAATCACAGTTCATCGTACCTTTCTCTCCCATAGTAGCGTATATGTATGTGTGAATTTCCAAGCCAAGGTTCTCTTCGATTTATTTATTCAAACAAAAAATAAATTTTACAAGGATTATACCAAGCTGAAGGTTATTAACTAATTCTCAACAGAATTGGGTTGGAAATACCACTGGCTAGATTCAGACTTTCCGTTCAACAAATGGATCTGCCTGAGTTCAGTACAATTAACCTTTTCTGTGTGTCTACATGAAGCCAAATAACTTACATGACTGGTAGACCCTATTTTGTTTTAAGGGCAACTCTGAGTTGAGACTAGCATAAGGATCTGCGGATCATAAACATAAGCCTGTGAGATAAAGTTGCCTTAAAGAAAAAAAGGTTATAATTTCCAAGCAGAAGGAGAACTCAGCTTTTTTGATTACATATCTGGCATTCCATGAAAATCTATAGTTAAGTATTCCATTATAAGGAAAAGAAATGATAACATTTCTAAAAGTGTTAGACTAGGAGGAGAGAGAAAGAAACATAAAAGCTTTAGGTACCAGAAATGGGCCGGACACAGTGGCTCATGCCTGTAATCCCAACACTTTGGGAGGCTGAGGCAGGTAGATCACTTAAGGTCAGGAGTTCAAGACCAGCCTGGCCAACATGGTGAAACCCCATCTCTACTAAAAAAACAAAAATTAGCCTGGTGTGGTGGTGCATGCCTGTATTCCCAGTTACTTGGGTGGCTAAGGCAAGAGAATCGCTTGACCCTGGGATGTGGAGGTTGCAGTGAGCCGAGATGGCGCCACTGAACTCCAGCCTGGGAGACAGAGCAAGACTCTGTCTCATAAAAAACAAAATAAACAAACAAAAACAAAAAATAAAAAATAAACAAACAAAACCAGAAATGGCATCACCTCACAACACTGTCACAATCTCTGCCTGAGAACAGGCAACTTCAGGAGAATGGAAGAAACATGATAGTGTCATTGCTAACAGGTCGGAGTTAATTCCAGTGTAGCTAACAAAGTGAAAATATTAAGGAGAACAGTAGTGTTTATGAGACACCTTGAAATAAAGCCTTAGCACAACTTAAAATAGACTTTAAAAGAAAAGGCCAATATTAAATACTTTTGAGTCTGTGGAGTAATCCATATAATTTTCTTTTGAGTTTTTTTCTCAACACATTGAGAAATTAAAGCTTTTTGAGACTCAAATAAGACATTCAGTCGGGCGTGGTGGCTCACGCCTGTAATCCCAGCACTTTGGGAGGCCAAGGTGGGTGGATCTCCTGAGGTCTGGAATTCGAGACCAACCTGACCAACAGGGGGAAACCCCATCTCTACTAAAAATACAAAATTTGCTGGGCATGGTGGCACATGCCTGTAATCCCAGCTACTCTGGAAGCTGAGGCAGGAAAATCACTTGAACCCAGGAAGTGGAGGTTGCAATAAACCGAGATTGCACCATTGCATTCCAGCCTGGACAACAAGAGCAAAACTCCGTCTCAAAAAAAAAAAAAAAGACATTCATAGACTCATGGACTCAGAAGCCGCCTTCAGACAACATCGAACCTCCTTGTCTCAAACTATAGTGAAATTATAGAGAAGAACCAGGTTTTAAGAACACAGCACTGCAGAAATTCACCCATGTTGGGCCCTCCTCGCTTCTCTTTATCTGAGACTATCAAAGCCTAATTACAGTTTTTATAATTAACAATTTTATTTATGTAAGTTTTTTTTCTTTTTAGAGATAGGATCCCACTCTATCACCCAGGCTGGAGTGCAGTGGTGCCACCATAGCTCACTACAACCTTGAACTCCTGGGCTCGAGTGGTCCTCCTGCCTCAGCCTTCTGAGTAGCTGGGACCACAGGCATGTGCCACCAGGCCTAGCTAATTTTTTAAATTTCTTTGTCGAGATGGGATCTCTATAATCAGCGACAAATGCTTTGTTGCCCAGGCTGGTCTCAAACTCCTGGCCTCAAGTGATCCTCCCACCTTAGCTTCCCAAAGCACTGGGATTATAGGCATGAGCCACCATGCCCGCTAACAATTTTAAAAATTGAGAACAGGTGGTGCTTGTTTACAAGTTATATATAAAGCAACAGAGTAGAAATTGATGATCTTAGAGAAATTACTGATTTTCTCTGAGCCTCAGTTTCTCATCTGTAAAATGGATACGATGATTCTTACTACAGACTGTTGTGGCAAGGATTCAATGAGATTGCATATGTAATGTGTCAAATACAGTATTGTCACATAGTGGAATCTTCTTAGATGATACTAATTCTTATTGTTAAATATGATTAATGACAAATGCAGTCATGTGTCACTTAATGATGAGGATATGTTCTGAGAAATGTGTCATTAGGAGATTTTGTCATTGTGTGAACACCATATAGTGTACTTACACAAACCTAGATGGCATAGCCTCCTAGATACCTGGGCTATATGATATGGCCCATTGCTCCTAAGCTATAAACCTGTACAGCATGAGACTGTACTGAATACTGTAGGCAATTGGAACACAATGGTAAGTATTTGTGTATTTGGACATATCTAAACATAGAAACGATAGAGTAAAAATACAGTATAAAAGATAAAAATGATAACCCTGTATAGGGACGTTACCATGAATGGAGCTTGCAGGATTGGAAGTTGCTCTGAATGAATGTGAAGGCCCGGAACATGACTGTATTCTACTGCAGACTTCACAAACACCCTATACTTAGGCTACCCTACATTTATAAAAAAATATTTTTCTTTCTTCAGTAATAAATTAATGTTAGCTTACTGTTACTGTCACCCAGGCTGGAGTGCAGTGGCAGAATCTCAACTCACTGCAACCTCCACTTTCGAGATTCAAGCAATTCTCCTGCCTCAGCCTCTGGAATAGCCTGGATTACAGGCACCTGCCACCACACTGGGCTAATTTTTTATATTTTTAGCAGACATGGGGTTTCCCTATGTTTGCCAGGCTGGTCTTGAACCCCTGACCTCAAATGATCTGCCCTTCATAGCCTCCCAAAGTAATGGGATTACAGGCATGAGCCACTGTGCCCTGACAGCTTTTTAACTTTATAAACATTTAATTTTTTTAACTTTTGATTCTTTTATAATAACACTTAGCTTAAAACACAACATGTACATCTGTACAAAAATATTTCTTTTCTTTATATCTTTATTTTAAGAAATTTTTATTTTTTACTTTTTAAGCTTTAATGTTAAAAACTAAGACACGATACACACATTAGCCTAGGCCTATACGGAGTCAGGATCATCAAGACGTCACTAAGCAACAGGAATTTTTCTGCTTAAGTTGTTATTAGGTAAAAGAAATAAAATAAAAATAAGATTAAAAATTATAAAATGAAAAGGAGTTTTTCAGCTCCATTGTAATTCTACGGTACTACCATTGTATATGTGGTCTGTTCTTAACAAAAATGTCAATATGTGGCAAATGATATTCAAATAAAGTTTACTAAAAAGCTTATGTTAATATAAGTGTGTATAATCATATATCATTTATTAGAGGGCAGCATTCTTAAGTGGTTGCTTGAGCTGGTACTTTTTTTTTTTTTTTTGAGATGGAGTCTAGCTCTGTTGCCCAGGTTGGAGGGCAGTGGTGCAATCTCGGCTCACTACAACCTCCGCCTCCCGGATTTAAGCAATTCTGCCTCAGCCTCCTGAGTAGCTGGAACTTCAGGCCACACCACCTTGCCTGGCTGATTTTTAAATTTTTCTGTTGAGGCAGGATCTCACCATGTTGTCCGGGCTTCTGTAACTTGTTAAAAAGGAGATACGCACCAGTTACAAAATATATTTACAAAAACCAATAGCTTTCCTATATCATTATTATTCAGCTAGAAAATGCAAATGGGGGCCGGGTACAGTGGCTCATGCCCGTAATCCCAGCACTTTGGGAGGCTGAGGTGGGCAGGTCACTTGAGGTCAGGAGTTCAAGACCAGCCTGGCCAACATGGTGAAACCCTGTCCCTACAAAAAATATTTAAAAATTAGCCAGGCATGGTGGCTTGAGCCTGTAATCCCAGCTACTTAGGAGGCTGAAGCAGGAGAATCAATTGAACCCAGGAGGTGAAAGTTGCAGTGAGCCGAGATTGTGCCACTGTACTCCAGCCTGGGTGACACAACAAGACTCTGTCTCAAAAAAAAGAAAAAAAAAAATGCAAAGGGGAATCATCCCACTCAACACAGCAACAAAAATATGAATTATATAGGAATTATATATATATGTACATATATATATATATGTGTGTGTATGTATTTATATATATATTTTTCCAAGTCAGGTCTTTATTGAAATTGGCAGAGGCCTCTCAATGTTTTATGAAACCTAACGTCTTAACCTAAGAATATTTAAGGAAACAAGTAATTCAATTTTCTTTCTTTTTTTTTTTAGCACTAATTAAATACTTTATTGAATAAATACCAAAGGGTGGGCACCAGTAATTACACCTGTAATCCCAGCATTTTGGGTGGGCAGACTCCTTGAGTCCAGGAGTTCGAGACCAGCATGGGGAACAAGGCGAAACCCTGTATCTACAAACTATGCAAAAATTAGCCATGTCTGGTGGCCAGTGCCTGTAATCCCAGCAACTGGGGAGGCTGAGGTAGAAGAATCCCTTGAGCCAGAGACGTCGAGGCTACAGTGAGTCAAGATCCTGCCACTGCACTCCATCCTGGGTGGCAGAGAGGGACACTGTTTCAAAACAAAAAACAAAAAACACAAGATGAAACAAAATGCATTCAAATGCTTTCTAAAAAAACAATTTTAAAGGCCTTTCTATTCAGGCTAATGACAAACACAATAAAGGCAGACATGTTCATTTAACATAGTTAGATGATTTTATACAGCACTTATATCTTTTAGTCCACAAGTATATTATTAAGTGATAGACAGCATTGAATATAACCATTTCTACAGAACTATGAAATAAATTTCTAAGAAAGAAAGATATTCCAGACCCCATCTTTTATACCCACCCCAACAGTCTAACTCTACAGAGGATAAAGTCAATGACTTTCCTCACAAGAGCTCATAACTAATGTCACTTTGCTATCAAAATCTGTATTTCTAGTCCATTATGAGCATTGAGACAAGATTCAAATATTCCCAAAGAAAGAGGCACAGAGAACGTTGTGATCGCCTATTCAACAACATTGAGCACTGAATCCAAAACTGTCTCATCCCAGGAATTAAATAAGGTCAGCCACATTCATGGGCATTTTCTCCATTCTAGTATTATAGAAAGTCTCAATGTCACCAAGAATCCTCCTGTCTTCTTCAGTAACAAAGTTCATAGCCACACCTTTCCTCCTAAATCAACCTACCTCTGCCAATTCTGGGAAGGTCGTTTTCACAATTGGTAGGTTGATTATCGTTGATAAGCAAAGACACTTGTTGCACATCAATCCCACAAGCCAAGAAGTCAGTAGTGATCAGAACACAGTTTGGCCCTGATTAAAATTCTCTCATGACATCTCTCTCCTTCTCGTCCATGTCACCATCCAGAGTAGAAACTGTGACGTCCACGGCATGCATTTTTCTCAATCAGCCAGTTCAGTCAGCCAGTTCACAGTGTGCTTTGTATTGAGAAAAATAACAGCCTGTGTAATGATTAGTGTCTCCTACAAGTCACAAAGTGTATCCAACTTCCATCACTCTCTCTCAATATAAAATGGATTCCTTCAAGGTTCAATTCTTCCTTTTTCGCCAGAATTTGAATTGGCTGTCTCATGAATTTTTTGGTCACTTCCAGCATTATCAGTTGGCACCGTAGCAGAAAGCAACACAACTTGAAAACTTGTATTTAATTTTTGGAAAATCCCATAGATTTGATCCTTAAAGCCTTGGTTCAACATTTCATCTGCTTCATCCAAAACAAAGGTTTTGATCCATTTTGGAGAAGATATCTTCTGTTTAACAAAGCAAACACTCTCCCTGGTGTACTAACAACAGTATGTGGTCCTTCAGCCTGCAGGTTTTGCATTTCATTCGAACATTTGTTCCACCAATGCAAGCTAGACAATACAGGTTCCTATATAGTCTCCAGGTGCCGGAATTACTTTTTGGATCTTTAATACAGAAAATAGTAGCTCTCTGTCGAGTAGCTGAAGGCTTCTCAAAACCATAAGCATAGGCCGGGCGCGGTGGCTCACGTCTGTAATCCCAACACTTTGGGAGGCAGAGGCGGGCGGATCACGAGGTCAAGAGATCGAGACCATCCTGGCCAACATGGTGAAACCCCGTCTCTACTAAAAATACAAAAAAATTAGCTGGGCGTGGTGGCACGCTCCTGTAGTCCCAGCTACTCGGGAGGCTGAGGCAGGAGAATTGCTTGAACCCAGGAGGCAGAGGTTGCAGTGAGCCGAGGTCACGCCACTGCACTCCAGCCTGGCGCCTGGTGACGGAGTGAGACTCTGTCTCAAAAAAATAAAACAAAACAAAACAAAAAACAAAAAATCCATAAGCATAGATGCCCCAAAGATGGGGCTATTTTAAGTTCATATCATCAAAGTTCAACGATTTCATCCCGGTTGCTCTAGATGACACCATCGGATTCCATTCCTTCTGGGCTGCCGTGTTTCGTCATAATCCGAGGAGCCACCAGACACGATCTGGAAAACTACTCAGCACCCAACTGAAAAGACCAATTTTCTTTCTTTTATTATTTTTTTTAAGGCCAATTTTCTTTAAAAACATTCTGGATGACACAAGCACTTATGAGCAGACACAGTTTCGATCCAACACCTTAGGGCAAATCTGTGGCCACCACGGGCCAAGAGCACAGCGGCCTGGGGCAGTGGGAGCAGGCCCGGCCTGGGCGCTCCTCTGGGGGCTGCCCTGTCGCCTCCCCACCGACCCGTGGAAGGAGGAAGCAGAGGAAGCAGAGCTGCCCGATAGTTGCTGTTGCTACTTGGTCTGAGCAGCCACCGGGCCGCGCGAGGGGCCGAGCTCAGCTGCCGGGTGTGGCTGCAGCTGGGCTGGGAGGGAACGGTAGCTGGGAGCAGGGACCCACGTCCCCGCGTGCAGGACGGCACAGCTCAGGAGTGGGAGGAGACATGGCTTGCAGACCCAACACACACGAGGCACCTTCCACGTCAGCACTGCTGTTATGGAGCTCACAACAGAGACATGGGACCCTCTCTGTCCCGGCTCCGCGGGCCCACGTCGCGGGGATTCTGCAGAGTGCAGCGCCAGCTCCTGGAGCTCCAGGGCGCGCCATGCGGCCGCCGCTCTGCCTGCACTTCTCTCTGCGCTCCCAGAAGGCGCGCCGCCCAGCGTGGACAACACGGGGCCTCTTGACGGGCTCCGCGGGCTTCTGTGAGCCGTGCAGAGCCGTCCCCCGTGAAGCATGCTGCGTAGATCGGCCGGATGGTAGATGGACGCCCGGGGAGGCTGCCCTGCGTCCTCTGCCGCATTGTCGACGTCGGGATCCCAGGAGCTAGGCTCCTCGCGGTGCCCCTGGGACTTGCAGCTCCGGGAGCGCCGACGAGCCCCAGAGGAAAAAGTGTTGGAACGCGCGATCGCCTTGCGCTCCCGGAGCTCCTTGACAGCGGTCGGACTCGGGGTCCTTGCCGGGCCAGGCCTGCCATTTCCCCCAAGGGCTGGCCGCGGCTGCGCTCAAGCAGCGTGGCTGTTCTTGGGGGATCAGGAACAGGGAGCGCATGCGGTGCAGGTCGGAGTGCGGAGACTCCCTCTTAGTCAGTCCGATGGCCCTGATCCCCCAGGCACCAGAAGCCAGCCTTGAAGTCGTAGGCTGCTGCTGACGACCTCAGACGCCCTTGAGAAGGGGTTGCCGAGAACGCGTTTCTGTCGTTCTGCGGGTCTGTGGGCTGCCCCGCCCCCCGGGGTAGGCAGGCTTCGCGTCGCCCTGCTCAGAGGGCAGCACCGGGGCGGCTTCGCGTCTAGGGGATTTCTTGAGTTGGCGGTGCAGGCAATTGAGACCCTCCTGAACCTCCCCAGGACCATGGCGGGGAGGTTTCCTTCAAGGGGCCTGCGTTCTGCAAGTCCTGAGCGCGGCCGCCGCTCGGGCCCTCCAAGGAAACCTACAGCGGGCAGCTGGAGCAGCGGTGACTCGAGGCTGTGGCACCGCTTAGCCCAGGAAACTCCTGCTGGGTGTCCTCGGCCTCCTCCAGGTCCGCGGCCCTGACGCTCACCACCTCCTTGGTGCGGGGGTCGATGCCCTTGCGTCAGTCCCCGAACCAGCTCATGCCTGTGCGGTGGAGCGTGGTGAAGATCTCGTCCGGCTCCGCTCGCGGCTGGCAAGTCCCCGGGGGCGAGCCACGCCGCGCCTGCAGCCCGGAGGCGGCTAGACCCGGCGGGAGCGCGGCGCCGGCCCGCTAGCCCCGGTCCACTAGTGGGGCCCACCCGGCCTCCTTCAGCCTGCAGCCTCCGTTTGACCGGGAACGCCGGGCCTCCCAGCCCGCGGAGCAGAAAGCCTCTATGTAGGAATAATATTAATCGACACAGCTATCCATAGGGTTGTTGTGTGGATTGAAATATGTTAATACACTTAAAGTACTTAAAACAGTTTCTGACATAGAGTTCAGTTTGTATTCGCTGTTAATAAGAAAAATTATGCAGAATTTATATGAGAGTTCTATAAGCACTGCACTGTACACAGATGATTTGAACAAATGGAAAAGAAGATTCAATACTGTAAAGGCAATTTCCCCCAAATTAATCTACATGTTTAAAAGAGTTTCGACCAACAAGATTTTGGTGGACTTTTAAAATTTATTCTAAAGTACATCTAGATCAATAAAATTTGTGTATATTAGCTAGAATTAAAAAATAGTATTGGCCTATAATCCCAGCACTTTGGGAGGCAGAGGCCAGCGGATTACCTGAGGTCAGGAGTTGGAGACCAGCCAGGCCAACATGGTGGAACCTCCTCTCTACTAAAAACACAGAAATTAGCCCAGTGTAATGGGGCAAGCCTGTAATCCCAGCTACTCGGGAAGCTGAGGCAGGAAAATCACTTGAACCCAGGAGGCAGAGGCTACAGTGAGCTAAGATCGTGCCATTGCACTCCAGCCTGGGCAACAGGAGAGAAACCCTGTCTCTAAACAAATAAATAGTATTTCATGGATAATTTGATTAATCAGTTATTACAATGTGTTATAAAGATTCAATAATTAAAATGCTGCATTACTTGCATGGGTTGAACCATTAAACATAATAGAAGGTCCAGTAACAAATATAAGTACAATACATGTAAACATTCAGTATTTAAAAGGGATCAGTACAAATCAGTGTAGAAGGAATAATTTTCAATTAATGGGTTAGGCCAGTGACTTTTTAACAAACAAGTTATATCTATCTTTTAAATCTATACAAAAACAAATTATAGAGGTATTAAAAAATTAACATGGTTTAAAATCACAAAAGTACTAAAAAAAGTTTTCGTTTGTTCAAAAACTGTATCTTGAGGTGGTACTCTGTTCCAGACACCATTCTAAGCATGGGGAAACAGCACTGAAAAAGACTTACAGGGTCTGTGCTCTTTTAAAGCCTCTCTCTCTCTCTCTCTATATATATATATATATATTTTTTTTTTTTTTTTTTTGAGATGGAGTCTTGCTCTGTCTCCCAGGCTGGAGTGCAGTGGCGCAATCTTGGCTCACTGCAACCTCCGCCTCCCGGGTTCAATCAATTCTCCTGCCTCAGCCTCCCAAGTAGCTGGGACTACAAGCGTGTGCCACCACGCCCAGCTAATTTTTGTATTTTTAGTAGAGACGGGGTTTCACTATGTTGGTCAGACTGGTCTTGAACTCTTGACCTCAGGTGATCCACCCGCGTCAGCCTCTCAAAGTGCTGGGATTACAGGCGTGAGCCATCACGCCTGGCCAAAGCCTCTGTTCTTTTGGGAGAAGAGAGACAATGAAGTAGAAGTGTCATGTGATGGGATGTGTGCTACTAGGAAGCTACTGGAGATAGGGTTGTCAGGGAACAGTTCTCTTGCTCAGAACTGAATGATGACATGTAGGGGAATGCATTCGCCAAATTCCATCAGGAAAAAACCCACTTATGCCAGCTTAAGTAGCCTAAGTTAAATAGAGGCAACTTAGTATGTGTGTTGGAAGAGCCAAAAGGTCAAACAGGGTTAGACCTTAGGCATCCCAAAATGAACAGGAAGGAAATCACTCTTAACTGCAAGAGCGACCAAGGAAGTATTATTACCAGAGCCCATGGCATGGGCTGCCTGATAGGAACTGGAACCACAGAGAACATGCAATCACTGCTGAAGATTTTTTTTTTTAGGTATGGGAACCACTGCAATGGGGTCTTGGAGTGGGGGAGAGAGAGCGGATTCAACTCCCATTGAAGATATTTCCTAAAGCAGAGAGATGAGGGAAATGCTAGGGTACTTCTCTCTCCCCCTCGTCTTTTCAGTCTCTTCCAAAGGCCTCTCATTGGCTGAACCTAGCCAAAACCTAGCAGGCCAAGGAACCTCAGGAAATGTGTTTGCAGATGTCAGTGCCCTGCAATACAGAGAGGATCCGGGAAATCATGAAGAACAAATCTGAGAGCCCAAAATTGTGATGATCTGGAATAACTTTCCTAGCAAATAATAGCAAGACAAAGGCCAGTAGGTTGGGGAGCAAAATGAAAAAGCTTGGTGTGTGATAGGAAAGTAAAAAAAAAAAAGTACAGGTGGAGGTTTGGTGAGTGAAAAGTAGGGTGGTGTGAAATGTGATTAGAGAAGTAGTTAGGGGATGGTTGAGGCAGAAGAACACTGTGGGCTGTGATAACGAACTTGGGTTTTAGTCCAGATACAAAGAGAAACCATTGTTGGTTTCGAAAAGGTGTATCCAACTTTTCAGTTAAATGAACATTCTGGCTTCTCTGTGGAGAATCAATTATAGAAAGGTCAAGAATATAAACATGGAGATCAGTTAGCAGGCTGTACCAGTCCTTTCTCACTTGGCCATAAAGAAATACATGAGACTTGGTAATTTATAAAGAAAAGAGGTTTAATTGGCTCACGGTTCTGCAGGCTGCACAGGAAGCAGGGTGACTTCTGCTTCTAGGGAGGCCTCAGGAAGCTTCCAATCATGGTGGAAGGCAAAAGGGGAGCAAGACATGTCATATGGCAGGAGCAGGAGTAAGAGAGAGTGAGGGGGGGACATTGCCACACGCTTTCAAACAACCAGGTCTCATGAGAACTCACTCAGTATCACGAGGACAGTACCAAGCAGGGATAGTGTAAAATCATTCGTGAAGGACATGATCCAATCACCTCCCACCGAGTCCCACGTCCAATGTTGAGGATTACAATTCAACATGATATTCGGTGGGGGACACAGATCCAAACCATATAATTCCACTCCTGGCTTCCCAAATTTCACGTCCTTCTTACATTCCAAAATACAACCAAGGTTTGGCAATAATCCCCAAAGTCCAAAGCCCAAAGTCTCATCTGAGTCAAAGCTAGGTCCTTCCACCTATGAACCTGTAAAATCAAAACAAGTTATTTACTTCCAAGATACAATGGGGGTATAGGCATTGGGTAACGCTCCCATTCCAAAAGGAGAAATCAACCAAAAGAAAGAGGATACAGGCCCCATGCATGTCTGAAACAAGCAGGGCAGTCATTAAATGTTAAAGCTCCAAAATAATCTACTTTTTACTCCATGTTCCACATTTAGGGCCCACTGATGCAAGGGATGGGCTCCCAAGGCCTTGGGCAGTCCACCCCTGTGGCTCTGCAGGGTTTAGCCCTTGCGGCTGCTCTCATGCACCGGCTGTTGAGTGCCTGCAGCTTTTCTGGGCACAGGGTGCAAGCTATCAGTGGATCTACCATTCTGGGGTCTGGAGGACAGTGGCCTTCTTCTCACAGCTCCACTAGGCAGTGCCCCAGTGGGGACTCTGTGTGGGGGGCTCTAACTCTACAGTTCCCCCTCTGCTCTGCCTTAATAGAGGTTCCCCATGAAGGCTCCGCCTCGACAGCAGTCTTCTGTCTGGACACCTAAGCTTTTCCTTACATCCTCTGAAATCTAGGTAGAGGCTTTCAAACCTCAACTCTTGCACTCTGTGCATCCTTAGGATGAACACCACACAGAACCCACCAATGCTTACAGCTTGCACTCTCTGAAGCAGTGGCCCAAGTTGGACCTGAGCCCCTTTGAGCCATAGCTGGAGCTGGAGTGTCTGGGATGCTGGGAACTGCAGAGGGGCCCTGGGCCTGGCCCATGAAACCATTCAGTCTTCCTAGGCCTACAGGTCTGTGATGGGAGGCGCTGCCACGAAGGTCTCTGAAATGCCTTTAAGGTCTTTTCCCCATTGTCTGGGCTATTAGCACTTGGTACTTGGCTCCTTTTTTTTTTTGAGACAAAGTCTCACTCTATCACCCAGGCTGGAGTGAGTGGCATGATCTTGGCTCACCACAACCTCCGCCTCCTGAGTTCAAGCCAATTCTCCTGCTTCAGCCTCCTGAGTAGTTGGGATTACAGGCACGTGCCACCACATCCAGCTGATTTTTAAATATTTTTAGTAGAGATGGGGTTTCACCATGTTGGCCAGGCTGGTCTCGAACTCCCAACCTCAGGTGATCCGCCCATCTTAGCCTCTCGAAATGCTGGGATTATAGGCATGAGTCATCGCCTCCAGTCAGCTCCTTTTACCTATGCAAATTTCTGCAGCCTGCTTGAGTTTCTCCCCTGAAAATGGGTATTTCTTTTCTACCACATGGCCAGACTGCATGTTTTCCAAACTCTTATGCATACATATATGCAGGTGAAGAGATGGGTGTTTCAAGAGAGAAACCAAAACTTTGGTTAAAAAACAAAAACAAAGGGAAACTCTAGAACTGAAAAAATATAATATATAAAAATGGCAAATTTACAGTACATTGGATGCTAAAGAAGATTCACTGAACTTCCAGAGAGGTCACTAGAAATCCAAGATGAAGCTTAACAAAGAATAAAATTGAAATTAGAACAATAATAATAAAGAGAACATCATTGACTTCTATGATAATATTAAGCAGTCCAAAATACATGTAATGGGTGTCCCAGAAAGAGAGAGGTTGTGCGTCGTGGCTCACGCCTGTAATCCCAGAACTTTAGGAGGACAAGGTGGAAAGATAGCTTGAGGCCAGGAGTTTGAGAATTAGCCAGGAGAAGTGGCATGCACCTGTTGTTCCAGCTACTCAGAAGGCTGAGGTGGGAGGATCAATTGAGCCTGGGAAGTCAAGGCTGCAGTGAGCTGTGATTGTGCCACTGCACTCTAGCCTAAGCAACAGGGAGACTCTGTCTCAAAAAAAAAAAAAAAAAAAAAAAAGAAAGAAAGAAAAGAAAAAAGAGAAGAAAGAAAAAGGAATTACAATATTTAGAGGATAGGTGGAAATAGGGATTGCCGTATTGTCATATGCTGCTTGTCCAAATATGAATTGGTCAAACTGAAGGCAATGAGCAATACACATCAAAACATCCACTCAGTCCAGTAGTTCCTCTTCTTGGAATCCATCTCCAGAAAAAAATCATGGATGCACTCAGAAATTTAGTTACAAGAATGTTTATAACGCAAAATATTGGCAAGGATGGGGGAATTGTTAAATAAAACTTGGTGTATTTAATTCGTAAAACAGAATACGTTGCAGTCATTACAAACTATTAGATATTTAATGGCATCTCAGGAAAATTTTAGCCATTCTAAAGCCGTAACTCTCTCGATAATAACTGACTTAAGTACTGAAAAGAACGAGGTGGGGCCACAGTGGTCATTGAAAGAGGCCACCTCTCTCTGTGTTTCTGGGGTCACAGAATCTTCAGTTTCTACTTTCTCTCCATCTGTCGTCTCTCTCCAGACCAGATTCCTCCACGATGCTATTCTGCTTACATATGGTGCTTACTGACTGGCCACAGCGCCTCTGGATCTATAACTCAAGGGTCTTAAAGCATATGACTGACTGGATCTCTGGTTGCTAAATTCAATTTCTTGATAATGAACATCTGGCTGGCTTAGCTGAGCTTGCTGATTGGTTCTTCCTGGGTAAAGGTGTCAGTCCTGGCCTTGTTGGCTGTAGCCTGGGATGAGACCAACTCACTGGGCTCCGGTAACACAGGCTTTCTGCTGCTGCTGTCCTGGGGGCCTCAACATCCCTGCCCACGGCTCTGAAAACAGTCCCTGCATTAACTCGTCTTCAAAATCTCAGCCACTGGCCAGGCATACTGGCTTACACCTGTAATCCCAGCAATTTGGGAGGCTGAGACAGGCGGATCTCTTGAGGTCAGGAGTTCAAGACCAGCCCGGTGAACATGGTAAAATGCCATCTGTACAAAACATACAAAAATTAGCCAGGCGTGGTGGCAGGCACCCGTAATCCCAGTTACTTGGGAGCCTGAGGCAGGAAAATCACTTGAACCCGGGAGGTGGAGGTTACAGTGAGCCCAGATTGCACTACTACATTCCAGCCTGGGTGACAGAGCTAGACTCCATCTAAAAAAAAAACTCCCAACCACGAGTGCCTTCTGTTTATGTCTGAGAGAGACGTGAACAGAATGACTTCTGGCAGTAGATGAGCTAAAAATGAACTGGTACTCTTCATCCTTATAATACCAGAGTACCTTCTAAGCCCAGATATTCACTTATCCCCACAAGGTACTGGAATATGATGTAAATAAGAGTATTAATAGCTAAGGTCTTTCCTGGCCACTAAATTCCTGTGTCCAATTCTCTCCTTTGATAAAGCAATGAATTCTTAGAATTACAGAACTATAACGGACCTTCAAGTCTTCTGTTACACAAAATGCCATTTTATATCCAAAACATGTTGGAAGTTAGGACTATAAATATAAAGGAATTAGATATCTTTTTAAAACATCTTTCTAAGGATGGGGAATATGCATTCCTATAAAATACCAACATTCTTGATTCTTCTGTATTTTCCAGTAACACCTTACCTTTTATATGTTTGTATGCGGCAAACATGCGAAAACCACGACTTCATGACTTTCCTAGACCCACTGTAGATGACATTGGTGTCATGAGATCAGGCTCCATCCTTTGAAATGAATTAACTTCTAAAAGTTTTAGTTAAAATTTCAGATCTCAAATAAATGAAATCTTGATTAGAAAAATGTAACTTATTTGAAATTAATATTAATGAAAAATGGTGTTCTTGGGGGCTATAAGGAGTCTTTGTGAATGCAGCAGAGCTCTGGCAGTCCTCCTGGCGTGGGCCACTGACATTAGGGCCGCATTTAACTGGGGAATTAAGTAGCTCGGCAGTGCGGGAATTACTTCTGTGACATCGTCTATGTATGCTGCCAGTAAATGTTCTGAAAAACTCTGCTCCAGGAAAGCTATGTCTGAATGAGAGAGATCAGTTTTCCAAACGAATTCTCACCAACTCCTGTCCTCAAAAAACTTAGCCATGTAAAGCAGAGAGTAACACATAAGTAGTCTTTGCAAGAGGGTATCATTGAGAATTCAGGTTGAAAGCACTGTGTGTCCTGTCCTTTAAACACACACATAAAGTGGATACAGTTAGCTAGATGGTCCATAATTATGAATCCAGAAATTTCCATTTTCTTTCCCTCCCTCCCTCCTTCCCCTCCTCCCTTCCTTCTTCCTTCATTTCTTCCTCCCTTCTTCCTTCCTTTCTTCCTTCCTTTCCTCATTTTCTTCCTTCCTTCCTCCTTTCCTTCTCTTCTTTCTTCCTTGGAAAAACATTAGAAAGGCAAAAGTGTTTTCATTTGAAAGCTGATGCTAAAGTCTAAAAACCCAGGATGGGTAAAGACTTAAAATTTGAGCAACTTTAAAAATCCATGTAACAAAGAAACAATCACTGTTCACTCTCATGGAAAATTTATTTCCAGCTTATAAAAGATTTAAAAAATTGTTTTATTTTTGTTTGTTTTTGAGATGGAGTCTTGCTTTGTCGCCCAGGCTGGAGTGCAGTGGCACGGTCTCGGCTCACTGCAACCTCCGCGTCCCAATTCTTTTGTCTTAGCCTCCCGAGTAGCTGGGACTACAGGTACCCGCCACCACGCCCGGCTAATATTTCTATTTTTAGTAGAGATGAAGTTTCACCATATTGGTCAGGCTGGTCTCGAACTCGTGACCTCAGGTGATCTTCCCTCCTCGGCCTCCCAAAGTGCTGGGATTACAGGCGTGAACCACTGCGCCCCACTGAAAAATTAGTTTTAAACAATCTCAAGAGCCCCACAAACAGTCCCTTAAGTTACACATTTTTGTTAATTAAATCATTACTTTCATTTTAAAAGATTCCCAAAATGTTGTACGAAACATCAATACAGCATTTTCCACAATCCACATTCTGAATTCTTTGTTTAAAAAAGTCATTACATATTTCCTGGAACTGTTATTTTAAAAAGTCAATCCTATCTATTTTGGCAAGCCCTGTAAAAACATTAGCCTTCCTTACAACAACATTTTAAAAGTTAGTCTCAGAGCTTAGGCAGAGAGAGTCAAGGATTCAGGAGCCTATGAAGCAAATGAATAGCTAAAAGAGTATTACTAAAAAAAAAAAAGCATTAAAAGTTATTTTTAGTGGGTGAGAAGGATGTGCTCCCGAGCATACCTTTCTTTATTCCATAAGCCATTACTGTACATTTTTGCTAACAGTCTGGCTAAACAGAGTACTGGGGTACCCCTAGCTAGAAGGCACAAGGCTTTCCACATTTGCTCCCTACCCCCAACAGTGGTAATAAGACACCCCCTCGCTTGGGTGGATGAACTGAAAATGTCACCATCTAGCGACTGACGCGGGTGGGACTCAGACCTCAGCTCTGCCTTTAGACGCAGGCGCTGTGCCTCGGAAGCCTGCTTGGTGCCACCTTTCCAACATGTTGCAAGCCCTCACTGGGGCTGGCCAACTGGGTGGGCACCCCAGGGCCAGACCAGGTCTCTCAGGGGTCTCTGTACCCATTTCTCTCCATCAGAGCACTCTCTGACCCTCTACTTCCCACCCTGAGTGCAGATCCACAGCCCAAAGTGCTGGCCAGGGCTGGAGGGGTGGGAAAGGGTAGGGAAGACTCCCTATCCATGGACAGTTCCCAGAGAGCAGTGTCTCACTGCAGCCTCTTACTGGCACAGTGCCTCTCCCACAGAATCTCAAGCCGCTGGCCCACCAGAGCGCCACCGACACACTGACTTTGGTGACTCTTGATTGCCCTAGGTTCATTTACCACTTGGAGCGCTGAGTTACTGACAACCATGTGTGTGGAGCGGTGTGGCCCATCTGGGTGGGATGCTACCCATGGGGCACAGCACCTGAGGGCAGTGGGGGTGGTAGCAGTGTCCTTTACCCTATGCTCCTGCCTCTGGCACCAAAGCAGTCACTTCAGCCCCTCTGCAGGCCACATGCTGTCCTCTGAGGGCTTGTGTGACCTTTGCTATCCACTGCCAATGGGACCTGCAGTTGACCTCTCTTTCCTCCAGTCAATGTGACCATCTCACTTTACTGGGTCAGGCTCAAGTCCTTCAGGATGAGCTTCTGCTTGCTGGGAAGGTGTGGGCTCCTTGCTACCCACCACCGCACTGGTTGCAGGGTGCGGACAGCAGAGCGGGATCAACCTAGTGAGAGATCACCTTCTAAGACTACAGTGATTACGCTAAAGAGTTCAAGAAAAGAATGGATGGAAGAGGCATCAGCCTTAGTACTTTTCTGCATCCTGCAGGTAGGACTGGCATTGGCGATCATCAAGGAAGCCCAGAAGCAGCTTCAAGAGCATCAGCAGAAGCCAGCATGCACGGCAGCAAGCAATGCTGCAGCCTCCCGAGAGGTTGCCACCAGCCGGGTATAAACAGTCTCAGGCAGCTGCAGAGACAAGAAGGTCAACACTGCTTCAGCACAAATGGGTTCCTGAGAGCCACAGCATGGGCAGTGCTGATAGCTTTGCTACCTTTTCCTCCTAGAGATATGACCTTAGCCAGGACATGCACTTGACGCTAAGAGCAGGAGAGACGGCACCTGGACACTACAGAGAACCTTCATGTGCATTGGCTGGATGATTAAATGCAGAAGTGCCTCTTCTCTATGTGTTATTCTAAATCCATCATAATTTATCAATAGGTTGGGTGCGGGTGGCTCATGCCTGTAATCCCAGCACTTTGAGAGGCCAAGGCGGGTGGATCACCTGAGGTCAGGAGTTCGAGACCAGCCTGACCAACATGGTGAAACCCCATCTCTACTAACAATACAAAACTAGCTGGGCATGGTGGCACATGCTTGTAATTCCAGCTACTTGGGAAGCAGAGGCAGGAGAATTGCTTGAACCCAGGAGGTGGAGGTTGCAGTGAGCTGAGATAGCACCATTGGACTCCAGCCTGGGCAACGAGAGTGAAACTCCATCTCAAAATAATAACAATAATAATAATAATTTATCAATAAATCTATATACATCATGGGGGCCTATGAATTTTGCAATACATTTTAAAAACAAGTTGTGTACATCTTTGCATTAGAACAAGCTATATGCATTTGTCCAGAATGCTGCTCACCAGGGGTAGTCCTAGTATTCAAGGCCAATTTGTATTTCCAGGCTTGGTCACACAGAGCACGCTGCCAATGGGAAGGGGATGAGTACGGTGTCTCTGTAAGGAAACTGGACAACGGGTATCCAAATGCTCTTAATTGTACTGTTATTTACTTATTTTTGAGGGGGGTTGTTTTGTCTTTTTTGAGACAGAGTCTCACTCTGTCACTTAGGCTGGAGTACAGTGGTGCAATCTCAGCTCACTGCAACCTCTGCCTCATGGGTTTAAGTGAGTCTCATGCCTCAACCTCCCCAGTTGCTGGGACTACAGGTGTATGTCACAATGCCCAGCTAATTTTTATATTTTTAGTAGAGACGGGGTTACCCCATCTTAGCCAGGCTGGTCTCCAACTCCTGGCCTCAAGTGATCTGCCCACCTCGGCCTCCCAAAGAGCTGAGATTACAGGTGTGAAACACTGTGCCCTACCACTTTTTAAACTTTGTGACTCTTGTAATAATAGTTTAAAACATAAACCCACCAGGCACAATGGCACATGCCTGTAGTCCCAGCACTTTGGAAGGCTGAGGCAGAAAGACTCCCTGAGCACAGGAGTTTGGGACCAGCCTGGGCAACATGGCGAGACCTCATCCCCACATATATTTAAAAATTAGCTAGGTTGGGTGGTGTCCGCCTGTAGCCCCAGCTACTTGGGAGGCTGAGGTGGGAGAATGGCTTGAACCCAGGTAGTCAAGACTGCAGTGAGCCTTGGTTGTGCTGTCACAGAGCTAACCCCAAAATTGGGGTTCAGCCTGGAAGGCCACATTGGGTTCTTGGCTTCACACAAGAAGGAACGGAAGAATGAGCCAACAGTAAAGTGAAAGCAGGTTTATTAAGAAAGTAAAGGAATGCGTGGCTACTCCATAGGCAGAGCAGCCTGAGGGCTGCTGATCGGCTATTTCTGTGGTTACTTCTTGACCATATTCTAAACAGGGAATGGATTATTCTTATTCACAAGTTTCCCTAGAAGAAGGTGGGCAATTCCTGGAACTGAGGGTTCCTCCCCAGCCCCCTTCCCCTTTTTTTGAGACAGATTCTTTCTCTGTCGACCCGGTTGGAGTGCAATGGTGCGATCTTGGCTTCCTGCAACCTCTGCCTCCCTGGTTCAAGCAATTATCCTGCCTCCTGAGTGACTGGGATTACAGGCGTCCACCACCATGTCCAGCTACTTTTTTATTTCTTTTTTTTTAGTAGAGACAGGGTTTCACCATGTTGGTCAGGATGGTCTTGAACTCCTGACCTCAGGTGATCCACCCGATTCGGCTTCCCAAAGTGCTGGGATTATAGGTATGAGGCACTGCACCCGGCCTTCTTCCCCCGTTTTGGACCATATAAGGTAACTTCTTGATGTTGCCATGGCATTTTAAACTGTCAAGGCACTAGTGGGAGTGTCTCTTAGCATGCTAATGCATTATAATTAGTGTATAATGAGCAGTGAGGGCAACCAGAGGTTGCTTTCCTCACCATCTTGGCTTTGGTGGGTTTGGGTCAGCTTCTTTACCTCATCGGGGTCTTTGTGACCTCTATGTTGCAAAACCAGTTCTGCTGAACTCCTGTCTCTGCACCACTGCACTCCAGCCTGAGAAACACACCAAGACCCTGTCTCAAAAAAACAAATGAATAAATATCTGCTCAGTTCTGGGGCAATTGAAAAAAAAAGTGAATGAGCAAATAAAACACCCATTGTACATCTGTTCAAAATTTTTTTCTTTATGTCTTTATTCTGAAAACTTATTTTTCTCTTTTTAAAAATGTTATTTTTGTTTGTTTGTTTTTGAGATGGAGTTTTGTCTTGTTGCCCAGGTGGGAGTGCAATGGCGAGATCTCGGCTCACTGCAACCTCTGCCTCCCGGGGTTCAAGTGATTCTCCTGCCTCAGCCTCCCAAGTAGCTGGGATTACAGATGACCGCCACCACGCCCAGCTAATTTTGTGTTTTTAGTAGAGATAGGGTTTCTCCATGTTGGTCAGGCTGGTCTCGAGCTCCCGACCTCAGGTGATCCACCTGCCTCAGCCTCCCAAAGTGTTGGGATTACAGGCGTGAGCCACTGCACCCGGTCTAATGTTAACTATTTTAAACTTTTAAAACTTTTTTGATAAAAACTCAGACACAAGCTGGACATGGTGGTGTGCATCTGTAATCTGAACTTCAGGATGGTGAGGAGGGAGGATTGCTTGAGCCCAGGAGTTCGAGACCCACCTGGGCAACATGGTGAGACTTTGTCTTCAAAAAAAAAAAAAAAAAAAAGAGGAGGCCGGGCACGGTGGCTCATGCCTGTAATCCTAGCACTTTGGGAGGCTGAGGTGGGTGGATCACCTGAGGTCAAGAGTTCAAGACCAGCCTGGCCATCGTGGTGAAACCCCATCTTTAAAAAAAAAAAAAAGGAAAAAAAACCGAAGACACAAACAAACACATTAGCCTGTGCCTACACAGGGTCAAGATCATCAACTACTGTCTTCCACCCCCCACATCTTGTCCCACCGGAAGTATTCAGGGACAGAAACATGCATGGAGCTGTCATCTCCTGGGATAACAATGTCATCCTCTGTATACCTCCTGAAGGACCTGCCTAAGGCTGATTTATAGCTGACTTTTTAAAAATAAGTTGAAGGAGTACACTCTAAAATAATGATTAAAAGTATAAAAGCAAAGACATAAACCAGGAACATGGTCAGGATCACAAGTATTATGTACCTTACATATTGTATTTTTATTTTATTTTATTTAGACAGAGTCTTGTTCTGTCACCCAGGCTGGAGTGCAGTGGTGCGATCTTGGCTCACTGCAACCTCCACCTGCCAGGCTCAAGCAATTCTTGTGCCTTAGACTCCCAGGTAACTGGGATTATAGGCATATTCCACCATGCCCAGCTAATTTTTGTATTTTTAGTAGAGCTAGGGTTTCACCATGTTGGTCAGCCTGGTCTCAAGCTCCTGACCTCAAAACATCCACCCACCTCGGCCTTCCAAAGTGCTGGGATTACAAGTGTGATCCACCGCACCACACCTTACATAATTGTATGTTAGACTTTTATATGACTGGCGGCACAGCCGGTGTATTTATACCAGCACCACTGCAAACACATGAACAGTGACCTGTGCTAAGATGTTACAGTGGCCTGAGAATGAGGGAAGGCGGTGGTGTAAATTTCAGTCCAAGGGCAAGAGGAGACCTGTGTCCCAGCTCCAACAGTGAGGCAGGACCAAAAAAATGAGTGAGTCCCCCACCTTCCCCCTGTGGTGATAGGAATTTTTCAGCTCCATTATAATCTTAGGGGACTATCATCATATATGCAGTCTGTTGGTGAACAAAACCTTGTTATATGGCATATGATTGTAGATGTGTGCGGGCGCGCGCGCGCGCGCCACACACACACACACACACACACACACACACACACACACACGGATTATGAAGAACTGGCTTGCATGAGCATGAAGGTAAGGAGTGTCATGATCTACCATCTGAAAGCTCAAGAACCAGGAAAACCGTGGCTGTAATTCCAGTCCAAGTCCAAAGGCCTGAGAACGAGGGAAGGCAGTGGTGTAAATTCCAGTCCAAGGGTGAGAGGAGACCCGTGCCCCAGCTCAAACAGTGAGACAGGACCAAAACAATGGGTGAGTCCCCCCACCCTCCCCTGTGGTTCTACTCAGGCCCCTAATGGATTGAATGGAGCGCAATCAACTTTTCTGAGCCACCAATTCAAATGTCAGTCCCATCCTGAACACCCTCACAAACACATCAGAAGTAATGTTTAATATGCACATCCCATGGTGCGGTCGGGTTGACACATAAAATTAACTATCACCTCAAGCTTGTCAAGGCAAAGATGCGTTGCTGCTTTCTGTGGCCAGAGTGTGGGCCATGTGAAAGAGCGAGCTGGCTTGGGTGATCTCAGAACATTTCTGGAGGAGTAAGGAGGCTATAGTCGGAAAAAGGAAAAAAACCTGACTGTGTATGGCCAGATGGCAATGGGCTGAAAGGAGTTATAGGGAACCAGATAGAGGACATGAACTGCAGCTAAGAAACCTCCAGCAGTGAGGGGAGAAGGGGCACCAGGACTTGGATTCGATGCAAAACCCTGTCATGCTCTGGGCGTCACGCAGAATTGGAAGTCATCTGATAAATGGGTTGAAGCAAAATTTCTAAGTGTAGCTTATGATGCCTCCAAAATTCAAAGAGGGCTTCCAAAGGCTCTGCCTCTTTCTCATTGGTAGGGAGGGCAAGGTACAATGATACGTTCTTTTTTTTTTTTTTTTAGAGACGGGGTCTCGCTATGTTGCCCAGGGTGGAGTGCAGTGGCTATTTACAGGCGCGATCCCACTACTGATCAAATACTGATCAGCACTGGAGTTTTGACCTGCTCCGTTTCCGACCTGGGCCTGTTCACCCCCTCCTTAGGCAACCTGGTGGTCCCCCTGCTCCCGGGGAGGTCACCATATTGATGCCGAACTTAGTGCAGACACCCCATCGGCATAGCGCACTACAGCCCAGAACTCCTGGGCTCAAGCGATCCTCCCATCTCAGCCTCCTGAGCAGCTGGGACTACAGGCACACGCCACTGCGCCTGGCAATGATATGTTCTTTACACTAGAATGTTTGTTTCATCATGCCTCGGATCATTTCATCTTTTAAAACCTCTAACATGTAGTGAATTCCCTCCCCTCCCTCCCCTCCCCCTCCCCCTCCCCCTCCCCCTCCCCCCCCTCCCCCTCCCCCCCCTCCCCCCCCCCCCCCCCCCTCCCCTCCCCTCCCCCCCCCCCTCCCCTCCCCTCCCCCTCCCCTCCCCTCCCCCTCCCCTCCCCTCCCCTCCCCTCCCCCTCCTTTTTAAGACAGGGTCCAGCTCTGTCATCCAGGCTGGAGTGCGGTGGTAAAATCACAGCTCTCTGCAGCCTCCACCTCCCTAGGCTGAAGGGATTCTCCTGCTTTAACCTGAGTAGCCAAGATTACAGATGCGTACCACCACACTCACCTAGATGCAGTTCTTAATATTTATGGTGTACTTCCTACACTCTAATACACACATCTTGCCAAGGCAGCCAGAGGACTTGCAACTTCCTGCTTACCAGGTCCAGTTAACATGACATCCTCAAACGGTGGGCCGATGTGACATTCTGCAGATGCCAAGAAGACCAAGATCCTGGTGGGCTATGTTGTGACAGAAAGTAAAAGTTCTGGGGCAAGACAGCGCGTGTGATGAAAGTTGTTCATTCCAAGTCAAAACTAACTATTTTGATCCTCTTTATTGGCAGATACTGAGAATTATGATATTAATGGTTCAGCAGCCACATAACAAGCTTTGAAAACTATGTTGATTTTTCACACTACATGCCACATTGTTCAGCCCATACTACAGTCTCTACCACCTATGACTGGGGCTCCATTTATGTATTTATTCATTTATTTTTGAGACAGAGTCTCACTCTGTCCCCCAGGCTGAAGTGCAGTGGAGCAATCTCGGCTCATTGCAACCTCCGTCTCCTGGGTTCAAGCAATTCTCCTGCCTCAGCCTTCTGAGTGGCTGGGACTACAGGCGTGTGCCACCATGCCTGGCTAATTTTTGTGTTTTTAGTAGAGACAGGGTTTCACCATGATGGCCAGGCTGGTCTTGAACTCCTAATCTTAGGTGATCCGCCTGCCTCGAACTCCCAAAAGTGCTGGGATTATAGGGGTGAGCCACCGCACCCAGCAGGGATCCATTTAGTTAGGTTTACAGTAGTCCACCCTTATCTGCCATGATCCATGTAGTTTTTATAAGGGCCACTTGGGTAAATTGAAGGGGACTGCCACCCTCCATCCTTGAAGTCACTTATGGTGGTGCTAATCTCTGCAATTCTTTCTAGCTTCTGATTTTTCTGTGTCTTCCCTGTGTCTTCTCCCCTATGTCTACATGTCAAGAAGTCATTGCAAGGTTTCTGCCAACTTCTAGGTATATATCTATCCTAATTATACATGTGGGAGCTCAGAAAATAACCAGAGGCCATGTTCCTGGACCCAGTGGACCCACTGCAGGGTATACTTGAGTGAGAACTCCATGTATCTATCATCTGCCCTTCAAAAGCCCTGAGTGTAATTGGAGGAACATAATGGGATTTCAGGTCCCGTGGTATCTGAAGTTTCCGGATTTTCTACTCATTTCCTTGGCACCACTGGGCTGCTAAATGGCTGTAGGTTCCATCGGTGAAGGACTGGGGTAATATTTATCATCTGTACTTTTAGTGGTCTTGCAGAGTCTTTCATTACAGAGCTGGCAGGCTTCCCTTAAATCAATGTGCTTTAGATCTGTGAACTGACTTAGCTTTGGAAATTGAATGAAGGATTGTGATTTTCCATTGCAGTGGCTAATTTCAAACTCCAGCTTTCCAGCACTTCTTCTTCTTCTTTTTTTTTCAAATTGGACAAGTCAAGTCACATCCTAATTGTCATTCACCCATCTCAGCCCCTAGAACAGAGCCCACAGATCCTAGCAGGTCACAGCCGCCTAACTACCACGCTGGCCTTGCTGCCCGTGACAGTAACTTCATTCCTCTTCTGTTGCTGCCTCCCCTCTGCGATTTCAGAATCCCATCGTGCCCATCGATACCTGGCATCCATTGGCAGCATCTCCCACTGGGCGGCTCTGGCCTGCAAAGGACACTTCCTACCAGGCTTCTCAGAGACGGTCATGCCTCCCTCACCAGTGGGTCTCTACGCTTTACGAAGGGAATCTCTTCTGAGTTTTCCCAAAGAGCACAGCCAGGAAGTGAGTCTCTGATCCCCACATACTAAGCCTGTTCTAATGACTGATTTCCCTGAGCTCTTCCAGTATTCTGCCAAGGAAATTAAAGTATCCTTGCTTCATTCATTGTAGGTCATCATCCTGCCCAAGCTTCAGGAAATTATCCCAGCAGTGGATGAGAAGTGGACTCAGATGCCCTCACTAAGACTCCCAAACCGAGGGGTATATTTTTATATCAATAAAGCCTCCTCTACTCATCCTGAGATTTGCCTCTTCCTTGGCCCAACAACTTAAGCTTTATAATTGCCCATTTTCTTCTCCTTCCTGTTGGTCCATATTAGCCAGCTCTTACAATTCTTTGGACGTATAAGCTTTCTGCCTGGAGTTTAGACTGTTTTTCCCACCCAAGCTGTACTGGGATCAGACCCTGCTCAGTCTATAGGTAACAGGTGGTGGCAGGCGTTGTTCTTGGGAAATACAGCATCATTTCAGACACCTTCTTACGTGAGGGCTTCTGTAAATCTAGTAAGAATTCGAGTGGGCAGCTGCTGGCCTGGGGGAGACAAAGACACCTGGGGTTGCAAGGTTCTCAGTCCGATCAAAGTCCACCCAGGTATTTCTCAAGTCAACGATCTGAGGACGAGACCGTTTATGGCTGTGCGTTCATGCTCCTTTTGCATCTCTGTTTTCCTAATAACACGGTGCTGTGCCTGATTTTCAACCACACACTCTATAAATAAGAAGATGAGCGTCTCCTTGAATATGGTTATGGAGCCCCTTTGCTTCCACAGCCTGCCTCAAGTTGACAGTTGCAGGTAGAAACCTGTTTTACTTTTTTTTTTCAAGACTTCCAGAGCATTTAACAAAGACCAGGAACCTCTAATATCGTTATAGTTCCCCCTCACTCCAATACCACTGAGGTGCCAGAGCTGCCACACAGCCCAGTGCTTTACCTTCCACCCACACCTCATCCTAAGCCACCACAGGTGAGATCCTTAGCGATCGTGATGTTACCAGACGCCACTCACTCCACTCGTGTTTCTTAGCTCTGTGTTACCCAGCTCCAAAATCCCATCTTGAGAGTCTGTTTCCTAGGCCCATGTCTGTGACTAATTACCTTAGCTTGAGTTCCCTGAAAGCAGACTCTGAGACCATGGCTTGTGTGAGAGGACTTTATTTGGGAAAGTGCTTATAGTGAGCAGCAGTGCAGGGTAGGGGGATGAACAGGAGAGGAGGAAAAGCATACAGAAGAAAGCCTTCTCACATCAATCACCAGGCACAAATGACGCTTGTTCACACTGGGACTTTCTTTTTATTTGTTGTTGTTTTTTTGAGACAGAGTCTCGCTCTGTCACTCAGACTGGAGTGCAATGGTGCAATCTTGGCTCACTGCAACCTCCGCCTCACGGGTTCAAGCGATTCCCCTGCCTCAACTTCCCAAGTAGCTTGGATTACAGGTGCCTGCCACCATGCCCCGACTAATTTTTGTATTTTTAGTAGAGACAGGGTTTCACCATGTTGGTCAGGCTGGTCTTGAACTCCTGACTCTGGTGATCCACCCACCTTGGCTTCCCAAAATGCTGGGATTACAGGTATGAGTCACCATGCCTGGCCCCCACTGGGACTTTCTAAGGAGACTTAAGAAATGCATCTGAGGCCGGGCACGGTGGCTCATGCCTGTAATCCCAGCACTTTGGAAGGCTGAGGTGGGCACATCATGAGGTCAGGAGATCGACACCATCCTGGCCAACATGTTGAAACCCCATCTCTACTAAAATACAAAAAAATTAGCCGGGCGTGGTGGCAGGCACCTGTAGTCCCAGTTAGTTGGGAGGCTGAGGCAGGGAAATTGCTTGAACCCAGGAGGTGGAGGTTGCAGTGAGCTCAGATTGCACCACTGCACTCCAGCCTGGTGACAAAGTAAGACTCCATTTCAAAAAAAAAGGCACAAGATTTTGGCCGGGCACGGTGGCTTACTCCTGTCATCCTAGCACTTTGGGAGGCCGAGGTGGGCAGATCAGCTGAGGTCAGGAGTTCAAGACCAGCCTGACCAACATGGAGAAACCCCGTCTCTACTAAAAATACAAAAATTAGCCAGGCATGGTGGTGCATGCCTGTAATCCCAGCTACTTGGGAGGGTGAGGCAGGAGAATCACTTGAACCTGGGAGGCAGAGGTTGCAGTGAGCCAAGATCGCAACACTGCACTCCAACCTGGGCAACAAGAGTGAGACTCCATCTCAAAAAAGAAAGAAAGAGAGAGAAAGAAAGACACAGAAAGAAAGAAAGAAAAGAAAAGGAAAGAAAAGAAAAAGAAAGAAAGAAAGAAAGAAAGAAAAGGAAAGAAAAGAAAGAAAGAAAAGAAAGAAAGGCATCTGAGAACTAGCCACCTGGAGGCTAGGTGCAGTGGCTCCTGCCTATAATCCCAGCACTTTGGGAGGTCAAGGCAGGTGGATCGCTTGAGTCCACGAGTTCAAGAACAGCCTGGGCCACACGGTAAGACCCCTTCTCTACAAAAAATACAAAAATTAGCTGGGCATGGTGGCACATGCCTGTGGTTCCATGTACTCAGGGGGCTGAGGTGGGAGGATAGCTTGAGCCCAAGAGGTAGAGGCTGCTGTGACCTGAGATTATATCATTGCACTCCAGCCTAGGTGACAGAGCAAGACCCTGTCTAAAAAAAAAAAAATAGCAGCAGGTGCTTTCAGTGCCTTTCCCACATAACCAGCATGTACTTCTACATCCAGAGGCTACTTTCTGCTCTAGACATTTTTTTTTCTGGCTATGGAAACAAGCTCAGCTTACCCACAGAGCAAAGTAGGAGTGCCAGAGAGCTCAGCAGCTCTAGATACAGTCTTCAAACCATGACAGGTGGGGGAGTTAGTGGCTAAGACCGAGCTTCCTTGCCCTTTGGTTTGGAAAATTTGACAATATGTTCTTTATTGCTCCCCAGAGTTTCCCAGCGGGCTGGAAGTCCTCTTGTTGTCCACGGTGCTAATTGGTTGTTAATAAACACACCATTGGCTTTTTTCTCTTCCCTGTTTCCCTTACCCTCTCCCTTACTAGTGTTTTCTGGCATCGCCTCCCATGTAAGACACTTGATCAAATTTCCACCTCAGGGTTTGCTTCTAAACAAACCCAAATGGAGATAACTAATAACCTTTTGGACCAATAATTACACTTCTGAGTATTTATCCCAAGGAAAAATCCTTAAAAAGAAGGGAGGAGTTATGCCTGAAAAAGATATTACAATATTTTTATGTAATAGGAAATTTGGAAACAATAGAACATCCAAGAAAGATTCACTGTTATTCTTGCAATCACATTGACTTTTCATCTGCCATAATCAGGCACCATACTGGTACGCAACAGTACCCAACGGTACCCAGGCCAAGGTTGAGCATTGGGATAGAGAGCTGGAGACAGGAAGAGGATGAAATCGTTACTAAGGGAGCAGCAGGGGGAGACAGAGAGTAGAGCATCGATTTGAGGGATTTCTTAGAAGGCAAGATGCATCAGAAACCAGTGACTCATTAGATACAGAAGATAAAGAATAAAGAGATGTTGAAGATGGCTTCCAGGTTTGTAGCTTGGTTGAATAAGCGATGCCATTAACTGTGATAGGGGGAAACAGGAAAAGAAGACGGTTTTACAGACAAGGCCTCTTTTTTTTCTTTTGAGATGGAGTTTCGCTCTTGTTGCCCAGGCTGGAATACAGTGGCATGATCTTGGCTCACTGTGACCTCAGCCTCCCAGGTTCAAGTCATTCTCCTGCCTCAACCTCCCGAGTAGTTGGGATTACAGGAGTGCACCACCAAGCCCAGCTAATTTTTGTATTTTTAGTAGAGACGGGATTTCATCATGTTGGCAGGCTGGTCTCGAACTCCTGACCTCAGGTTATCCACTCACTTGGCCTCCCAGTGTTGGGATTACAGGTGTGAGCCGCCACACCTGGCCTATAGCAAGATCTTGAATTCAGATGTGGTAAGTTGAGCTGGAGAAGCTTTAATTGCGTCAACACTGTTTCACTTCTATGAGCCCTCATACTAGCTGAATATAAGCCAGGGCCCCTAGACTCCTTGTGGTCATTGTCACAGCAGCAGTAGGAAAGGAATACAGTGTGTGTTCCTGCCGAAGTCAGGGGCGTTTTGTGGCTGTGCTTCTTCAAAGAAAGCCACAGTGACCATCTTGCAGCCCTCTCCTGCCCTCTCTCTGGGTTTTGGTAACCGCTCCTGTCCCTTGCACCTTCAGACCCATGGATGAGTAGAATTTCTGCACAGTTGCTAACCCTGAGTGTTTGGTCCTGATTTACTGATTCCTTCTAATCTTGTCCACAACTTTGTAAACTGTTCTGTCGTTAAACTCTTTAATTATCTTTTTTTGTGTGCCAACTGTTTCACAACTACACATCCTCTGGGACGGTGATGGATGCAGACTTAAAATTACCAAAATAAATAAAAAGCCCTAGATTTCAAGAATTAAGGAGACTTGAGAACCATCTAACACATACAAAGGAATACGGTTCTAATGAAGTACTCAAAAACTAATCACTTTACGGCCTGGCATGGTGGCACATACCTATAATCCCAATGCTTTGATAGGCCAAGGCAGGAGGATCGCTTGAAGCCAGGAATTTGAGATTGGCCTGGGCAATGTAGTTAGACCTCCATCTCTACAATAAAAAATTAAAAATTAGCTGGGCATGGTGCATACCTGTAGTCCCAGCTACTCTGGAGGCTGAGATGGGAGGCTCTCTTGAGCCCAAGAATTGGAGTCTGCAGTAAGCCATGATCGCACCACTGTATCCCAGACTGGAAGACAGAGTGATAACCTGTACATACGAATCATTTTTAGAATCCTGATCAAAGTCAACTAGCTCTCATCTTCCTTTATCCATTATTTATTCTTCCTTCCAAGACTAATCAAGGCAAAATTGTGATATTTATCTTAACAATGTGGCAAATATCTGTCACTCTCTTGTAACTTCTCTTCCAACAGATTTTTATGCCATCCTTTGTCCTCTGGAATGGTTCATCACCGCTTGAGGCGCTGGGACTGTACCTTTGTTGTAGAACCCCAAACTCAGGCCTGTATACCCCATGGGCAGCTAGGGCCAAACACTGAAACACTGGTGCTTGGAAACAGAGAAAAGCTTATTCAATTTGACCAAGGCAAGAAGGCAGGGGGGCAAGATCTCTCAAATCCGTCTCAACAAAAAGGTGAAGCAGGGAGTTTTTACGCAGCTAGACAAAAGGGAGGGGGGAGTTTCAGGGAACTGACGGGAAAGTTTGTATCTCTTCCGTCTCAGATAGTGCTTTGAATGACCAGACTTCTGGGCGTCAGCAGCTGGTTGCGACATCCTTAACGGCAACCATTCCCTCTGCAAAACTTTTCTGTGACCTTGAAGTTATCTCCTCCTCTTGACAAAGAAACAGCACATCAGCAGTTTATCATTATATCATGGGAGCAAGGGATATTGGCAGAAAGCAGGCAGTTAACATGTGCAAGAAGGCAAGGGCCTGATCACAATGTTCATGGTTTCAGTCACTAAAAATGTCACGTGCTGAAATCTCAAGGTGCCCAGTTACACTCTTCACTCCCCAGTCAAAATACACCCCACAGGTATAAGACCCATAGCTGCTCCCTGTTCCTGCCACTCTGGTGGGGTGAGGTATTACCTCATTACAGGTTTAACTGGCATTCTCTAGTGACTACTGAGGGTAAGGTTCGTATGTTTACCGGCCATTTGGATATCCTTTTCACAAAATGCCTACTGCAATCTCTTGCCCATTTTTCTATTAAGCTATCTTTCTGGTAAGTTATCTGACTTGTAGGCTTTATTTTGGACCTGAGTCTTTTTGGGTTGTATTCATTGCAAAACTTCTGCTCTGCAGTTCACGCTTTCCCTTAACGCTGTCATTTGCTGAACAGAAATCCTTGATTTTAAGGTACTTCAATTCCAAAGTTTTTCATTGAGAAGCTGAAGAATTTTTTTCATTGAGAGGCTGAGAGATGAAGCTCTAAGGAGCCCCAGACCTTAGAAAAGGCGTGCCTCTGGTGCACTGCATGGAAAGACATCCCTGTGGGGCTGCTTTTGTGGAACTTGCTGGAAACCTTGTACAGCTGGCTGCCATATCAAATGACCACAGACTTGGTGGCTTAAGGCAACAGCATTTATTCTCACTAAGTTCTAGAGGCCAGAAGTCCAAAACCAAGGTGTCTGCAGGGCTCTGCTCCCTCGGAAGAGCTCAGGGAGGAGCCTTCATTGCCTCTTCCAGCCTCTGGGGGCTCCATGTGTTTCCTGTGGCTGAGTGACTAACCTCTGCCTCCATCTTCATATGGCCCTTTCCTGTCTCAAATCTCTCCCTGCTCTTCTCCTAGGACATTTGTCATTGGATTTAGGGCCCACCCTGATAATCCTGGATGATCCGATCTGATCATCAATATGCAAATAGCCTTTTCCATAGAAGGTCACATTCACAGGTTCCAGGCAGACACATTTTTGGGAGGCCCCCATTCAATCTTTTGCCCACTGGGTGTATGGGAAAGTTGCTCATGGGGGAGATGGCTCACTGGAGTACTCTGCTACAGATGCACCCCAGGAGCAGGGTGCTGGGGGAGGCCACTGGTCACTGGAGCCAGCCCAGCAAGCACGGTTCCCTTTTGTGGTTCCCAGCAAGCCCTTTCTCCTTAAGAGTCTCTCCACTCCTTCTACTGACAAAGCTTAACACTGTGTCAGCTGGCAAAGCAAAAATATTTGAAGGGCCCAGATCCATTCTCATAGAGAAGGTGAAAAAGGAAGCCTTGAGCTTACTGTCAATAAATTGATAACTGACATATTTAGGTACTATGATAGTTCATTGGAAGGCATACCACATATTCTGCGTGGTTGGGTTAGGTAGTTATTTTTGAAAAAAATATATTTTTTTGAGGTAGAGTCTCACTCTGCCACCCAGAGTAGAGTGCAATGGTGCCATCTCGGTTCACTGCAACCTCTGCTTCCCAGGGTCAAGCAATTCTCATGCCTAGCCTCCTGAGTAGCTGGGATTACAGGTGTGGGCCACTACACCCAGCTAACTTTTTTGCATTTTTAGTAGAGACCAGGTTGCACCATGTTGGTCTCAAACTCCTGACCTCAGGTGATTTGCTCACAGTGGCCCCCAAGAGTGCTGACATTACAGGTGTGAGCCACCATGCCCAGCCTGAAAGTTTTTAAAAAACATAATTTATTTGGTCTTTAACTAACCTTTTGGAGGCTGTGTGTGAAGTTGAATAAATATTAGCATTTTTTGTTAGATACATTAATTGCATCTGGTCCAAACCTAGGCAGCAGATCTACTTTGTGGTTCCAAAATATGGAATAAGTGAATCCCCATCTTAATCCCATGTAGCTCATATCCATCACTTTGTAATTTCTGGCAATTTTAGAGAATCTACGTGCACTGTATGGCTTTGAAGCCATATACAGTCTTTTGCTATAGTAATTAAGTGATGGCAGTTTATGAAATACCATATAATGTGTGTGGTTTCCATTTCTAAATGAAATAGCGCCATTTATTTTTATTTAAATTAAAATGTTTTTCACTCTTACCTTGAGTGAGGAATTTTTTAGTTTTATTGAGGTTAACGTACATACAACAAAGTCCAAAAAAATCTTAAATGTGGAGCTCAACGACATTTTATACACACATGTACAAATATGTGTATATTATGTGCAACAGTGTACCACCAACCAGATCAAATAGAATATTTCCAGGACCCCTAAAGATTCTCTCATGCTCTTTCCCAGGCAACACCTCCACCCTACCCAAGCTGCCTCCAGAGGTAATCACTATTCTGTTGCCTATTTTTGAACTTCAGAGAAATAGAAACATATAGTTATGCTCTTTTGGGTGTAGCACCATTTATTGAAGACACATTACTTTAGGCTTTTGTAAAATGCACACACACAAAGATACACACCAGATGACTCTATATGTGAACTTGTTCCTGGACTTTGTTTAGTTCCATTGGTCAGCTTGCCTTTCCTTGCATCAATACCACACATCTTTATAAGAGATTTTGATATCTGGAGGGATAATGTCTTCCAGATCTATTCTTCTTCTTGGCTATTTTTGGCCCTTGAGTTCATTTTTAGAGTCTATTCTGTTCCATTTTTCTATTTGTCTATCTTCACACTAAGAACACACTGTTTTAATTATTGTAGCTTTAGAGTAAATCTTATTATCTGGTGAGGTAAAACCTCCATTTTCTTCTTCCTTATTTTGGCTATTCTTGGCCCCTTGCATTTTTATTTGTAAATGTTAGCATCAGCTTGTCAATTTCCACTAAAAATATGGTGGGATTTTGATTGAGATTGCACTGAATTCATACATTACTTTGAGAAGTATTGGCAACTTTACAATACGAAAGTTTCCAAGACATTACATCATATATCCTTCGATTTATTTAGTTCTTCTTTGGTTCCTCTGAGTGATATGTTGTGGTTTTCAGACTAGAGGTTTTGCTAATCTTTTGCTAAGAATTTTCCTGAATAGTTTCTATTCCAATGTTTAAAATTTTCTAGTTGCTGCTCTATGTAGAAATACAACTGATTTTTCTCATATTGACTTTTTATTCAATTATATTGCTAAATTCGATTTTTTCTATTTATTTATTTATTTTAAGATAGAGTCTCACTCTGTCGCCCGAGCTGGAGTGCAGTGGTGTGATATTGGCTCACTGCAACCTCTACCTCCCGGGTTCAAACAATTCTCCTGCCTCAGCCTCCTGAGTAGCTGGGATTACAGGCGCACACCACCATGCCTGGCTAATTTTTGTATTTTTAGTATAGACGGGGTTTCGCCATGTTGGCCAGGCTGGTCTCAAACTCCTGACCTCATGATCCGCCTGCCTTGGCCTCTCAAACGTGCTGAGATTACAGGTGTGAGCCACTGCATCTAGCCTAAATTCACTTATTAATCTAATAGTTTGCCTGTAGATTACTTTAGATTTTCCCTGAGTACATTATATTGGCTATATTAATATCAACTTTGTTTCATCCTTTCCAATCATTATATCACTTCTTAATTTTCCTCACTTGTTGCTATGGCTATACAATGTTGGACAGAAGTGATGATAGTGGGCATCCTTGTCCTGTGTTCAAGCTCAAGTGAGGATGCAATCACTCAGAAAACTGTTCAGCACTGTATGTTGGACATACAGACACACTGCGATCCAGCAATCCCACTCCTTGATATATGCCCAAAAGAAATGAGTGTATGTTTATTAAAAGACAAGTACGGGGCCGGGCGCAGTGGCTCATGCCTATAATCCCAGCACTTTGGGAGGCCGAGGCGGGCGGATCACGAGGTCAAGAAATCGAGACCATCCTGGCCAACATGGTGAAACCCCGTCTCTATACTAAAAGTACAAAAAATTAGCCGGGCACGGTGGTGCGTGCCTGTAGTCCCAGCTACTCCGGAGGCTGAGGCAGGAGAATTGCTTGAAACCGGAAAACGGAAGTTGCAGTGAGCCAGGATCGCACCACTGCACTCCAGTGCAGTGAGTTCTCAAAAAAAAAAGACAAGTACAAGCATGTCCTTAACGGTCCTCTTCATAATAACCCCAAACTAGAAACAACCGAATTCAGAATAAACGGTAGTAGAGTCAAACAATCACATGCTATTTAGCAGCAAGAATGAGCCAACTATTCCTACAACATGGATGACTCTCACTAACTTGTTGAACAAAAGCAGTCAGACATTAAAAAGCACATATTACATAATTAAATAAAGTTCAAAAAAGGCAAAACTAATCTATGGTGTTAGAGGGCATGGAGCTGGTTACTCAAAGGGGAGGGGAAGATTTAGGATGCTGCTCCAGGGCCTTTCTGGAGGACAGATAAAGTTCTGTTCTTGGCCTGAGTGTTGACAGTTATGTTCACTCTGTAAAAACTCACAGAGCTATACACTTGTGATTTGTGTCTTTGTGTATATTTCAAAGTTTATTAAAAAATACACATATTTAACTGAGGTTCTGTTCTCACTGGAATGTACAATCTGAATTTGTATAAACAAATGTCTGCCCAACTCTATAAATATATAGCTCTTGTAGACATTAGGCTTTTGGGCTGTATTTTGGTATGTTTGTCCCTCTGAAGTTCTAACTATAAGGGCCATTTTAGTCTGTTTGTGCTGCTATAACAAAATATCTGCAACTATGTAATTTACAAATAACAGAAATTTATTTCTCACAGTTCTGGAGGCTGGGAAGTCCAAGGTCAAGGCACCAGCAGGTTTGGTCTGCTGAAGGGCCGGCCATTCCTCATGGTGCCACCTAGGTGTCTTTTTATGGCCTGACAGAAGGGCAAAAAGGGCCTAAGCTAATTCCCTCCAGGCCTTTCATGAGGCACTAATCAATTCAGGAGAGCAGAACCCTCATAACTTAATCACCTCCCCAAATGCCCAACTCTTAATATTGCCACCATGGGGATTAAGTTTCAATATGAATTTTGGAGAGGACACCATTATTCAAACCATAGGAGGGGCCATGGGTAGCAAGTAGAATTTTCTCTGAAAGGGGTATAAATTGTTCATTGAGGGGAGAGGGGGACTCTTGAATAGGACACTAAAATGCAGAAGGCAGACCTTGTTCCAGTTAAAAGAAGGGACTCCAAACTCTTGCTATGCTTCATTTCCTTTGGTCTAGAGCTATGGTTCCCAAACTGCGAGCTGCGGGGGTTGAGGGGGTCAAGGACTAAGCTGAAGACATTGCTATGAATCCAAATCCACCAAATATTATCTGTAAAACGAGTATCTCATACATACATGTACCATTATTTAAAAATAATATACATGGCTACTTAACTTCATGTATCTTTTAAATGAATTTGTAATTTTTAAAATAGACTCTAGTCTTTATATATTTCCTCAACATATAGAGTATGCACATAAAAGTATGCCTACTATCAAGGGAATTTGAACAATTTGGGGGCAATAGAGAAGCTTGACATTTTAAAATCTTGAGAACTTCCGATCTTAACTTCAAAGGGGGCAAAAGTCTAGGTTTGGGGTCCTTCAGAAACAGCAAGCTAGAAACTAGTTGGGTTGAGGGTCGTATGTGAGAGAGACCAAGTGATATCTTATCAGCAGGATATCTCGAAGCAAGTCAATCTGTTTTCTTTTTATCCCAGGGCTTCAGTGCAGTCCTGTACAGGTATTCTTCTGGAGCAATTGTTCAGAAGAGGCATAGGCATTCCTAGAAGAGCTTGCTTAGGTAGTCTCCCAGACCCCAGCACCAGAGATTCAGATTCAGTAGGTTACGGTGAGGCTTTCAAATTTGCATTTCAAAGAAGCTCACAGTGTATGCAAATGATGCTGGCATGAGAACCACTGCTCTAGATTCTTAGCTGCACTCAGCAAACTAAGATACAAACATTAGAAGGGCAAATACAGCGCCCCAATCAGAGAAGCTGACAAGTGAGTTCCAAAAGGATGCTGAATACCTGGCGACAAGCACTGCTGCTTTAAGGATGCCCCTCTTTTCAGGGAAACACCCCCACCATTGCCAACCTTGATTTTAGGTGGGCGACTTGTCTTCCCTTGGTAGAACAGAGTTTTTTTGGTTGGAAGGCAATCTGATGAGCGGACTAATGAGAACAGTCACAGGATATTCTGGAGATAGATACCATGCCTTTAATCCAAACAACCAGATTCAGTGACAGAATTTCAAAACCAAGGACCATTAGAGATTGTGGGGTCTTTCACGGGAAGCTTTCCTGTAACCCTAAATCACACTATGTAAGTAGAAAGCTTGCTGAATGCTTCATTTTTTGTTAATACGATTTCCTCTAGCTTTTTTTCTGGCTAGGATTTTCATTATTTTACGCGATTAAGGACACTTTTCTGCCCCAGGTATTTTAGTCCTCTCGGCTGGCTCTGTCCAAATGAATTGTCTTCCATGATAGAAATGTTCTACACACTTGCTTTGCCACATAGCAAGTCATACGAGATTATAGCGCACCGGAAATATGGCTGGTGCCAGTGAGGAACTGAATTAATTTCATTTAATATCTAAAATTTAAATCACAATACTGGACAGCACAGCTAAACCTTTCCCAACCCTTCACGTTTCTTATGAAGATTATATAGCAGGATAGGGCAAGCACCTGAGTTCACTAACAATGAACTATCTGAAATCCGAAGGAACATGATTTCCCTAAACCAGCACGTTTGGGAAAAGACGACGTGCTCTTTTTTTTTACAGTTAACACTAATTCTTAAGTTGTAGAACGTTTTTCTTAACAGGGTGTATTCTCCCAAATACCGGGAGAGCTGCCTTTCCTTTTGCTACAGCGGTTTATTTGGCATAAAATCTGCAGGCGTAGAAGAGCTGACACGAGGGTAGAGAAGGATGAGGAATTTGTTCCAAAGTTGGTCACAGGCCGCTAAACTGACCTTGATGATGTTTAAAATAAAATTCAAATACCGCACTTGAAAAACGAAGGCCGAGAAGAAAACGAGAAATGGGACAGCAAGAAGGAAGGCGGAGCGTGCCAGCGAATCTCAGCATACTTAATGAGGGAGTCCCACTCCAGTAACCGCGCGCTTACCAGCAACACCGCCTCCATAGTGCCGGAAGGCGTGAGCCAAGGGGCGGCCCCCCTCCTTCCGTGGGCCCGGACCAAGGCTGCCGGGTGGTCCCCTAACCCCGCCCCCTCGCACCTGGGCGCCCTCCGAACCCGCCCCCCCCCCCCGAGCGCCCCGCCCCACCGCCGACTCCGCAGCGCTCGGGCGCAGAGTCTGCGCGCTGACGTCCGACGCTCCAGGTACTTTCCCCCACAGCCGGCTAAGCTTTGGCGTGGGGGGCGGGGCGCGACGCGTAGCACGCATGCGCCGCAGCGACAGCGCTCTCCGCGGATCGTGCGGGGCCTGAGCCTCTCAGCCGGCGCAGGCTCTGCTCGCGCCAGCTTGTTCCCGCCGCCATGCCCACCACCATCGAGCAGGAGTTTGAGGAGTTGGATGCTCATCGTCGCTGGCAGCCGCTGTACTTGGTGAGTCGCGGACCCGCGCGGCGGCCGCCGACCTCCTCCGAGACCCGGACTCGTGCCCTGCCCGCAGGCTCCCTCCCGCCTCCCCCGCTTCTCGCCCGGGGCGGAAGTGGCGGCGCGGGCCGCGTCAGGGGCGCGCCTGCGCCGACCGCTCTCTTGCGCCTGGGGGGAAAAAGAAAAAAGAGGCAGACTTGAGCTGAACGGCCTCATGGTTAGCGCAAGCGCAGTTAGTTTTGGAAGGCGGCGCCACAGCAGCTTCTTGTGTAGCGCGTGGAAACGCCACCAGCGTTGCTCGGCCCGGGTCTGGGGTCCTTGGGGAATCCGTGGGGGCGCACTGGCAGCCACTGTTGGGGCGCCGGGCCGCGCCCCTCCGGGCTCTTTCTTCGGCTGAGTGTTTTGTGGCGGGGCGGGCAGCCGGTGTCCCGGGAGCGGCGAGGGCGGGGGCAGGCGAGCAGGGCCGCGATGTCCTAGTCGAGCTGGCGCCCTGGGCACCGGGCCGGCCGCCTCAGCCCTCTTCGAGGCGAAGCCCTCTCTCCTGGCGGAACCGCAGTGGTTGGGGGTGGCTCTTGGCCTCTGGCAGTGGTCGCGCTCCCCCGCTCCTCCCCCCCCCCGTCTTTATTTTCCGTCACGGCCCAGCGTAGGGTCCCCCACAGAGCCTTCCCGGAACGAAGAGGCTCAGCTTGTGTTCGTCCAGTGATAGCGTGTCGTTTTTCTTTATAGTTTTCCTTACTGAGGTATACTTTTCCTACAGTGAAACGCAGATCTCGTGTGCTCCCAAACGAGTGTCACGAATGAATCCCCCTTGCAGGCGCCTTCAAATCAAAATAACCTTTCCATGTCCTGAGAAAGTGCCCTCATCACCTCCCCCAGGGGGCACCCTGTTAGGACGCCTATCGCCCAAGAGTAATTGTGCCTATTCAACTCACGTAGATGCAATGTGTAGTATGAACACTTGTGATTCGCTTTTTTATGTCATCTAGACCACCTTTTAATTCAAACAGAACTCCTGCTGAGCAGTCTAGGAAAAAAATTACATTAAAAAAAGTAAAAAAAAAAACAAACTTGCTTTTAAAATGACTTAATTGCTTACCCCCTCCGTTTAATTCTTGCCATATTATTCCCAAGATTGAATTTGGTGACGGTTAAGTTAATGCTGCTTCTGATGTTTGGTTCTCCCTGTGTAAAGTAAAAGAAAAGAAGGGCTTTCCTGTAAATGTGGATGATCCTGGGTTTTTCCCCTTTCCGTTTAATTAGATGACAGTCAAAAATGTGTTCAGAAAGTAACGTTTTCTTCTTGAACACATTAGTAGGGAAGTATATATATCCCGATTCCCATGATACAGAGTATGTTAGAATAGGGTTCTAAGTTTTAAAGAATGCTGGCATGGACTCTTCCAATTATAGACAATCTGAAATGCAAATTCTAGTAGGAATCTTAATGTGAGAGAGAGCCTGCCAGCTGCATCTTCTCCAGTTACATTTTTTTAGCAGAGGCTGCTGCCTCTAAGGGATAAGTTATATATGAAAATAGATTTGAAAAGAGAAAAATGAATATAACAATTCAGCTTAAGATTTTGGTTTAAGAAATTTGATTTTCCTTGGTATCACTAATATCCTTGAAAATTCAATGAGAATTGTGATTACTCTTTCCAGAAAAATCAACTTGCATCCACTGGAGATTTCACATCCATTTTCAAAGAGATCAGGAAATCCTTCTATAGATTCTTACTGAGGAATCCTGTAGTTTACTTGTTTGGCCAATGGTCATATTATTATTTTTTCCTAATGGAAAAACAAGACCATTAGTTTGGTCAGTAGAAACCATGCCATGCGCACTGGTGTTACAGTAAAAGTAGGTCACAAACCAAGAAAGTTAGTAATGGAAAGCAAGTCGGGAGGTTTGGACTATGTGTTTTCCTGTGGCCTTAGAACATTCATTCAGCCATTCCACAAATATGCCTGGACCTCCAGTGACTTTGCAGGTTTTACTTCCGGCCTTGGGGGATTCAGCAGAGAATTGCTCCTGACAAAGTTCCTGCCCTCGAGGTGCTCACACTCTGGGGCTTGTTCTCTTCGGGCCTCATTGCAGTTCCATGTTTTCATTAATTCACTCATAACATGCTTGTTATGTGCTAGTGTTAGACACCTAGGATTCTTGTTGAAAGACAGAGCCCCAGTTTTTAAGGATGCAGCCCTGGAAATAGGTAAGCAGATGAAAACTTAAAAATGATACATGTAAAGCTAGCTTCAAGTTAAGGATATTGTAGAGGTGAGTACCTAGGAGTCCTGTATTTTTCAAAAAGAGGTGCACAGGGGAGTTCTGGTGAAGCTTCTTGGGGGAGGGAGGACCTCACCTCAGTCTTGAAAGACATTGGCCAGGCAAAGAAGACAAGGGAGGTGAAGAGAATTAGTGTTCCAGAAAGGAGGGAGTGCACAAAGCCACTGAGGGTGGAATGCTGAGAGAACCACCCACAGTTTAGCCTGGAGACTGGTGTGAAGTTGAGGTGCTGGAGAATAAGGCAGAGCCTAGAAGACCCTTGTAGATCAGACTAAGGAATTTGAGCTGGTTAATAGGAACTCACTGTGAAATTGTAAGCCTGGAAATACCATGATCATATTAACTTCTTTTTTTTTTTTTAATGGAGTCCCACTCTGTCGCCCAGAGTGGAGTGCAGTGTTGCAATCGCAGCTCACTGCAACCTCCGCTTCCTGGGTTCAAGCAATTCTCTTGCCTTAGCCTCCAGTGTAGCTGGGATTACAGGCACACACCACCATGATCGGCTAATTTTTTTGTACTTTATTAGTAGAGACAGGGTTTTGCCATGTTGGCCAGGCTGGTCTTGAACTCTTGACCTGAGGTGATCCACCCGCCTCGGCCTCCCAAAGTACTGAGATTACAAGTGTGAGCCACTGTGCCTTGCAGATCATTTTACTTCTTAGCAAGATTGTTCTGACTGCTAGTGGGCTGGATGGGCAAAGTGTTGGCATGCAGCACAGGGCAGTAGTTGGTTGGAGTAAACCTGAAGAGAAATGATGAGCTGCACTTAGGCAGTGGCAGGAGGGATGGAAGGGAGATAGAGATTTGAAGTGAAATGGTAAAGGGGTATAAGTTATATATAAGCTTGGTTTTGAAACTGTTTAATTCCATTTGAGGTACCTGCAAGACGCTGAAATGAAGCTAGTTGAATGTATAAATTTGGAGTTTGGGAGAGAGGTCTGAGTAAATGTGATTTTTGAAATCATGAGCTCATGGTTGATATTTGATGTCTTAGACATTGATGAGATCATCCAGGGAAGTTACAGAGCATTTGGAAATACCATAGGCCAAGGACAGAATCTGGACAGACAACATTTAATAGGATGGGCTGGGCACGGTGGCTCATGCCTGTAATCCCAGCACTTTGGGAGGCTGAGGCAGGCGGATCATGAGTTCAGGAGATCAAGACCGTCCTGGTCAACATGATGAAACTCTGTCTCTACTAAAAATACAAAAATTAGCCGGGTTGTGGTGGCGCATGCCTGTAGTCCCAGCTACTCTAGAGGCTGAGGCAGGAGAATCGTTTGAACCCCAGAGGTGGAGGTTGCAGTGAGCTGAGATTACGCTACTGCACTCCAACCTGGCGACAGAGTGAGACTCTGTCTCAAAAAGAAAAAAAGGATGGGTAGAGAGAGAAGAGCTTGTGAAAAAGACTGGCGAGGAACAGCCGCAGAAGTGGGGTGGAAAGCAGTGGAGGGAGTTGAGGGTCAGCAGGGCCACCTGACAGGTAAGGGCCAGCCTGAGAGGGCCATTACATTGAGCAGCTAGATTAACAGATACCTGAAAGGGAGCCATATCAGCGGACTTCACAAGACAGATACCTGGAATTTAGGAGAGAAAGCAGGAAGAAATGCAAACTAGCAAGTGTACACTGCTCTTTTTAGAAGCCGAACTTGCAGGGAAGAAGTGCGGAGAGGTAGCTAAAATGAAGCAAGATTGTGTGACTTCTCACTTAAACCCTTTAATGGCTTCTTGTTGCTCACAATGTAAATTCAGCCCACAAGACCTCATGGCCTGTGCCTCTCACTTGATTTCCCCCTGTCACTGTCCTCCCTCTTTTCCACTGTGTCGTGTTCTTGGAAGTGTGTGTGTCCATTCTCCCCTTAGGGCATTTGTAAATGTTGTTCTCTTTGCCTTGGCACAACTTTTCCCCCTTCTCTTTCCTCTCTTGCTTAACTGCCTCCTACTCATCCCTGAAGTCTCACTTCCTTGGCAGGCCTTCCTGACCTGCCCATGCTGGGTATGAACCCCTTGGCTTACTTCTCTAGCATCCCAAGACTTCCCCTTTTATAGCGGGAATTGGATGTCATACAGCAGCAAATGATTTCGGGAACACGATTTGCATTAAACAAACCACTATCGAAAGTAACACAAGTTGGGTAGGAAAAAAATGTTTAAGGTGGCTTTCTGCTTTGTTTATCACAACAATGGGTGATGTTTCTGATAATGTTTGTGAGGAGTTGGGCTTGTTTTTGGTAATGCTAATTGAGCTGGGAAAAGAAAGGCTTTGCTCTTGAGCAGAAACTGAATAAAACTAAAAGCTGGACTTGCTTAGTGGTAGGAGAACTTGATACCTTATTGAAATTCTTGCAGGTAAAATGAATTTAGTATTTTGAGTCTGAAACTGTCTGGTCCCTTACTCCTTTTTGCTCCTTTTGAATAGTGTCTTTTATTTCATGACTTTGATAATAGGAGGTTTCTTAGAAATGAATTCTTGGTTTGAAGCAGAACAGACTCTGTTAGTCTGAGTTTATCTTTTTACTACCTCTTCAGAGTTTCGTGAAGGCAGTGCCAGTGCTTTACATAGTATCAGGTGCTAAGCACCTTGATAAATATGTGTTGATTTCTTAGGAGGAAAGAGCAACTTGATACATTTATGTAATTGCAGGGATGAACCTAAAGAGAGAGGTGGAGGCTGAAATAGAAGGATGATTGTTGGAGCCAGAAAGCTTCTTGGAAAGCAAGAGTCAATGGGACCAAGAGCACAAAGGTGGAAGAATTGATTGTGAAAGGGTGCTGGCCAGGCGGTGGCTCATCTTTGTAATCCCAGCGCTTTAGGAGGCTGAGGTGGGAAGATCACTTGAGGTTAGGAGGTTAGGGCTGCAGCGAGCCAGAATCGTGCCACTGTGCTACAGACTAGGTGACAGTGAGATCCTGTCTCTAAAACAAGAACCACACAATGAAGGCTACAGTTGGACAAGTTTAATTTGGTCTGATTGTATGAGGTTAATTCTGATTTTCTGAGCAGTGTTCGTGATCGCTTCTTGCCTTTTCCTTCGTCACTGCTGATTACTGTCTGCATCAGGCTGGACTTTCAGAAAGGCAGAGAGAAGGAATGGCATCTGTGAGCCTGCTGAAAAAAAGAGTAAAACTGGGGAGTCACAAAAGCCATGTTATGGGATGTTTCTAAGAAGTGATGGCTCAGAAAGAATTTGGTTTATTTACTTTTTAAATTTCTTTCTTTTTTAAAGATGGGAATCTCTTGCCGAGTCTGGAGTACAGTGGTGCGGTCATAGCTCACTGCAACCTCGAACTCCTGGGCTCAGGTGAGCCTCTCACCTCAGCCTCTTGGAATTTGGTTGATGAATCAGGATTTATAAACAATGCAACTCCTGACTCATCATTTTTCCTTTTTATTTATTTATTTATTTATTTTTTTTATTTTATTTTTTAATTTTTATTTTTTATTATTCTTTTTTTAAAAAATTAAAAAAATTAAAGGCGAGAGCGAGGGATGCCTGCCGTGTCAGAGGACCCCGCTGCCCCGCCAGGCAGAGGACGGGGGAGCACAGTGATCGGTCGGGCCGGATCCGTACCCCTATGCCTCCCAGCGCAAACCCCACAGGTGGGGAGAGGAGAGGCAAGGAGCCCCCGCGGGCAGGACGAGAAGAGCAGTCCCATTCACCATGAATGTCCGTCCCTCGTCCACTGCGGATCGGTCGCGGCCCGGGAGAGTGTGACGTCACCACATCGATCGGAAATATTTATTTATTTTTAAGATAGAGTCTTGATCTATGACCTAGGCTGGATTGCAGTGGTGCGATCTTGGCTCACTGCAATCTCCGCCTCCCGGGTTCAAGCAATTCTCTTGCCTCAGCCTCCTGAGTAGCTGGGATTACAGGCACCCACCAGCACGCCCAGCTAATTTTTGTATTTTTAGTAGAGATGGGGTTTCACCATGTTGGCCAGGCTGGTCTCGAACTCCTGACCTCAGGTGATCCACCCGCCTCGGCCTCCCAAAGTGCTGGGATTACAGGTATGAGCCACAGTGCCCGGCCACACATTTTTCTTTTTCTTTCTTTCTTTTTTTTTTTTGAGACTGGGTCTCACTTTGTCACCCAATCTGGAGTGCAGTGGCATGATCTCAGCTCACTACAGTCTCGACCTCTTGTGCTGAAGATGTCCTCCTGCCTCAGCCACCCAAGTAGCTGGGCCTGGCTAATTTTTTTTGTATTTTTTTGTAGAGACAGGGTTTTACCATCTTGCCCAGGCTGTTCTTGAACTCTTGAGTTCAAGCAGTCTGTCTACCTCAGCCTCCCAACGTTTTAGGATTACAGGCATGAGCCACTGCGCCTGGTCAATTTTTTTTCTTTATTAGAAATTCATAGTTCAACTATTGTTAGAGAACAGTTTTTACCATTTGTGAGTCAGCTTATTTTTAGAAGTCAGATATCAAATGCATTGTGTTCTTCTCATACTTACAGTGGGGCAGCCAGTTAGGCAGGTGAAGCAAACTGTCTTATTCTAAAACTCTTCCCTTGCCTACTAGTTACGCATTCTCCTGCCTGCTGTCTAATCGCAGTGTTTTTACATGGTTACACAAACTCTTTGAATTCCCTTGAAGATTGGCTGCTCTCTCACAATTTGGAGTCTTCACATGTTGGATATATTCCATGCCTACTGTATCTATTTGGGAAACATCTTCAAGACTAGACTGTAGTGTCCTCGGGCAAAGTTATATGCTCCTCCTCCTCTCATTTCTTAGTTCTCTATATTCTTTTATTAGAATATGAACCTCATTGTTTTGTAACTGTCTACTTGTCTGTGTAGCTCCTTGAGGGTGGTCTTCTTTTTCCTTTGTTTTCCCACCATCTGCTTATGGGACCTGAAACATGTTAGATGCTCAGTAAATATTCACTAAACACAGGAAAACTGCTCCCTTTTAAAATGTCAGCACCTTAGTTTATTCCAAACCCCTAATTTATGGCTGAGGAAACACTGGGCCAATAGTGTTGTGACTTACCTCATGTTACAATATCTGTTAGTGACACAACTGGGACCCAAATCCGGCACTACTGATTCTCATTTCAGCGCTGCCCGAATTTATCCACATGACTGCCTACATTGCTTTCTATTTATGATCTATTTGAGATCAGTGGCACAGAGGGAATCATGTTAATTTTGATGGCTAGGAGGGAATGGATGTGTTATAATAGGTAGGGTCATTTTGAGACTTGAGGCCTTTAAAACAGTATCTGGGATTGGAGATCAATCAGACTTGTTTGCAAATCTCCTGAAACGATGCCAAATTTTATGCATGTGTGTTCCCAGGTATTGCGTTTTAGGTGATTCCATAGCTTTTGTCAGTTTCTTAGTGGATCTGTCTGTGACCCCTCAAAAGGTAAAGACCACTGCTTGAAGGGAAAGTAGCCTTTGGAAGGGTGCCCAATGGGAAATGTATACCTAGAAATCATATTGCTTTGCCTTTGCCATGTGTTTTATAGATTACTGGTATATATAATTATGGAAATCCAGATAGCTGCATTTGTCCCCTAGCTTTTCTAGTTGCCTCTTGTTTGATTTTTTTATTTTAACCAGAATCTTTTTTTTTTTGAGTCAGGGTCTCTGTCACCCAGGTTGGAGTGCAGAGGCTCCATCTCGGCTCACTGCAACCTCCGCCTCCCAGGTTCAAGCAATTCTCGTGCCTCAGCCTCCTGAGGATTATAGGTGTGTGCCACCACGTCCGACTAATTTTTGTAGTTTTTGTAGAGATGGGGTTTCACCATGTTTGCCAGGCTGGTCTCGAACTTCTGACCTCATGATCTACCCGCCTCGGCCTCCTAAAGTGTGCTGGGATTACAGGCATGAGCCACCATGCCCAGCTGCTTGGCTAATTTTTTATCTTTTGTAGAGACGGGTTCTCACCATGTTGCCCAGGCTGGTCTTGAACTCCTATACTAAAGTGATCCTCCCATCCTGCCTTCCCATAGTACTAGGGAACCACAGTACTTGGCCAAAAAGAATCTTAAGAGCGCTTTTTTACTTTTTCCAAATCGTTACTATGCAGAGAATTCCTCATTCCCAGTTGTAGAACCATTACAGCTCTCTCAGTCTCCTGCTGTTCTTTTAGCTGCATCATCTTTTTCCTCTTACCTGCCCACTCTTTTCTCGCTTTTTTTCCTTTCGTCCTTAAAATAGTCTGGGTAAACCAGAGAGATGGACAGATAAGGTCTGGGTAAGCGAAATTAAAATTAACGTAAGTGTGCTCTTCACTTTCTCCAGTAAACGTTATGTATGATTTGTTTCTCTTGGAAATCCTCATCTAGATTCTCTACTCTATTTATTATCTGTGTTGTAGTTCCACTTTATGCCCAGTTAAGGTAGTTTTTTTCTTAATGGAAAGCTGTTAAGAGTCAGAGGATATTTAAACCAACTAATAAACTGGAACTTTTAAATATACCCTCCTTACTTTAGATAATAGTGATTAGCCATATACTAAATCCTAAATCAGTTTACCATATAAAATTTAAGACATAGCAGCTGATAGCTGAGGAATAGATACAGTTCCACAGGCTAACTTTAAAGAATGTAAGTGCTGACTCTCCTGAGTAGAAGAAAACTAAACTTTTCTGTTATATTCTTTTTTTTTTCCCTTGAGACAGAGTCTCACTGTGTCACCCAGGCTGGAGTGTAGTGGCGTGATCTTGGCTCACTGCAGCCTCGCCTCCCAGGTAGCTGGGACTACAGGCGCGTGCCACTATGCCCAGCTAATTTTTGTATTTTTAGTAGAGATGGGGTTTTGCCATGTTGGCCAAGCCAGTCTCGAACTCCTGACCGACCTTAGGTGATCCACCCACCTCGGCCTCCCAAAGTGCTGGGATTACAGGCGTGAGCCACTGAGTCCGGCCTGTTATATTCTTAATTGAAATAACATTGTCTTGCAGTGCCATTGTCTGAAATAGCTTTTAAAAATGAATGTAATGCCTTTTTAAATGTATTTAAATGTAGTGCCTATTTAATGTTCTTTGTATGTCACAGTAGTACTAATGGTTCAGGAAGTCGTTTTGACTTAACAGTGAAATTCTTGCTTTTAAAGATCATAGAACTCTTGAGACACCTTTAAGATGAAACTTGTTCATGAGAGAAATGTCCACACAAATACAATCCCCCAAACTTACCATGTAGTGTTAGTAGGTTCATAGGCCTACCTGGTGATCCCCAGGATAAAAAGTTGTGGTCAGTAAAGTGATTTCAGGGGCTGAGCTGGCGGCTCATTCCTGTAATCCCAACACTGTTTGTCTCAAAACAAAGAAACTGATTCAAGGTTAGATACTTTTATCTATGGATTTCTTTTTCAGTGTGGTGGTAGATTTATGTGTGATTTTTTTTTTTCTTTTCAAACAAAAGGAATGGAGGAAGGGAATGTAATGAATAACTTTTCAAATGCAGTACTTCTGATTTAATATGCCCCTTGTTCTCTATCAGTTTCATTTGGTGCATGTCACTGATCAAATATTTATAACGTTTTCTCAAACTGCTGTCATTCCCCTAAAGAAAATCTGATACTGAATTATTTTATTTCTTCTTTCACTATATTTGAACAGTTTCATACTCTGAAAGCTATCAGTTCCTCTATACAGTTTCCTTATAGTACTTGAAGGAATTCTTCCTGTGGTTTGAGGTAAGGCTACAGGATTCCTAGAGTTTGTATCCCTCTAGTCTCAGTAAAGGACCTGTTATGCCAGGATAGCCCTGGAAGGTTGGAGTAACTTCATAATAATGGGAACTGCTTCTGTTCAGATTTTGGGGTTTTTTTTTTTTTTTTTTTTTTTTTTTTTGAGAGAGAGTCTTGTTCTGTTGTCCAGGCTGCTAGAATGCTATGGTGCAATTTCTGCTCACTGCAACTTCTGCCTCCCTAGTTCAAGCTATTCTCCTGCCCCAGCCTCCCGAGTAGCTGGGATTACAGGCGTGCACCACCACACATGGTTAATTTTTATGTCTTTAGTAGAGACGGGGTTTCTCCATGTTGGCCAGGCTGGTTTCGAACTCCTGACTTCAAGTGATCTGCCCGTCTTGGCCTCCCAGAGTGCTGGGATTACAGGCATGAGCCACTGCACCCAACCTACCTCATTCTTTATACTACAATAAAGTCCTGGTTGGGCAATAATCTAAACATAAGAGAAATTAAACCATAAAATTATATAAGAAAACAATGGAGAAAACTTTTTGTAATCAACAGAATGAAAAAGAATTTTTTATGCCATGTCACAGAAACCTAGAGAAAAAAGGTTTAAGTTTGATTTCATAAAAATTCAAATTTTTGACGGAACGATAACTTAAATTTTTAAATATTTGCAATATATGACAAAAACTGAACTTCCTTAATATGTAAAGAGCCCCTACATACCAAAAAGAGAACAGAAATACAAATGGCTTTTAAAAACAAGAAAAACTGTTTACCTTCACAATAATAACAGAATTGCAAATTATAACTATAACAAGACCATTTTTCACCTATCAGACAAAGAGCAAAATGTTTGTTAATAGGGTAGATGAAGCGCAGACACTTTCTTACATGATTGGTGACAGTATATATACATTGATATAACTTCTTTGAAAGGTTATTCATAGCAGCATTATTTATAATAGGTAAAACCTAGAAATAACCTATATGTGCATTATAGATGACTGGCTAAGTAATGAATACTGTTCAATTTTTTTTTTTTTTTTTGAGATAAAGTTTCACTCTTGTTGCCCAGGCTGGAGCACAATGGTGCCGTCTCGGCTCACTGCAACCTCTGCCTCCCGGGGTCAAGTGATTCTCCTGCCTCAGCCTCCCAAGTAGCTGGGATTGCAGGTGCCCACGACCACGCCTGGCTAATTTTTGTATATTTAGTAGAGAGCGAGTTTTACCACATTGACCAGGCTGGTCTTGAACTCCTCACCTCAGGTGATCCACTCGCCTCAGCCTCCCAAAATGCTGGGATTACAGGTGTGAGCCAACGCACTCAGCCCTCAGTTGTTAAAAAGAACTCATAATCTGTATGGAAGTATTTTTGGTATATACTAAGTAAAAAAGCAAAGTGCAAAACAGTGTGCTAATATCTGTTTTGCGAGGGTGGGATGGATATGTGGGTAGAGGAAGGCAGGCTGGCTCATACATGGAGAAGAGTATCTCTCGGAAAATATACAAGACACTGGTTACAGTAATCACCTAAGGGAAAGGACTGAGGGAAAAGAGAAGGTGACTTTTTCACTCTATACCGTTTTGTACGGTTTAATTTTCCCATGTCCATGTAATCTATATATTCATATGAGCATCCGTATATACATATATATATATAAATATGAATTAAAAATATATAGGTGCTAAAGTTAAGTACTGGGTTCCTATCTGGATCTGCTACCTAACTGCTGTATAATCTTGGAAGTTGAGTCTGTTTTCTCATTTGTAACCACCTCTTAGATCACACACATAAAAGCACATAGCACATGCCTAATACACAGTAGGGTTCAGTGACAGTGAGCTATTTTATTCTCCAAACTCTCTTCCTCAAAGCGAGAGTCTCAAAAAAAAAAAATGTGATGAAGAAAAGAACTTTCCACCAGGGATCTTCTCTCCCCAACCAGTGTCAGGCATATTAAGGGCTATAAATTAAGTGGTTACTATCCTAAAGTAATGGTGTTTCAAAGTATGCAAGATACTTCATACTTCACTGTGTTCTGTTCTCAGCATCTTTATAGAGAGTATATGCACAAACATCTGACTAACAAAAGAAAGTGAACACTTTCCATCATATAATTTAGGATTCACTTAGAGATCTAAAGTATAAAGAAACTTAGGTATGTTATCCCATAAGTAGAAACTCATTATTAATTTGGGATTATCTCAAGGTCCTACCTTATAAAATTATAAAATTAATAGAAGATTATTCTTTTCCAATTTCCTAAGTTCTTGTTTGCTACTACGTAGTTCAAGGGAGAATATGGTGCAACAGTGTAATGTTTTCTGTATGCCACACATAGAACAAAGCTATGTATGAAATACTAAAAATATTATTTGACATTATTTAATAAAATATTGTAACTGTTTCACCCTGATAATGATGGAAATTAAGTTGCAGTAATACAGATTTTTAAAATAAAAACTTCAAGGCCAGACGCCATGGCTCACGCCTGTAATACCAGCACTTTGGAAGGCCGAAGCAGGCCGATTGCTTGAGACCAGGAATTTGAGACCAATCTAAGTAACACAGCAAATAGAAATAAAAAATTAGCCAGGCGTGATGGTGCGCCTGCAGTCCCAGCTACTTGGGAGGCTGAGGTGGGGGGATCTCTTGAGCCCCTGAAGTCAAAGCTGCAGTGAGTCGTGATCATGCCACTACATTACAACCTCAGTGACAAGGCAAGACCTTGTCTCAAAAATATAAATAAAATTAAATCAAAAATTTATTTATTTATTTATTTGAGACAGAGTCTTGCTCTGTCACCCAGGCTGGAGCACAGTGGCGCATTCTCAGCTCACCACATTCTCCGCCTCCTGGGTTCAAGTGATTCTCCTATCTCAAGCTCCCGAGTAGCTGGGATTACAGGTGCATACCACTGCGTCCAGCTAATTTTTATATTTTTAGTAGAGATGGGGTTTCGCCGTGTTGGCCAGCCTGGTCTCGAACTCCTGACCTCAAGTGATCCTCCAGCTTCAGCCTCCCAGAGTGCTGATATTATAGGCAAGAGCCACCATGCCCAAAAGACTTTAAAATTCAGAACATGAACCTTTGTTTTATTGCTTCATTTGTTAAAACATAAATCAGGGGCCAGACGTGGTGGCTCATGACTGTAATCCCAACACTTTGGGAGGCCGAGGTGGCCAGATCACCTGAGGGTTGGGGGGTGATGGGAGAATGGTTTCTGGATGAAACTGTTCTACCTTAGATCATCAGGCATTAGATTCTCATAGGATCTTACTTCCCTCACATGTGCGGTTCACAGTAGGGTGTGGGCTCCTGTGAGAATCTAATGCTGCTCCTGATCTGACAGGAGGGAGAGCTCAGGCGGTAATGCTCACTCACCCACCTCTGGTCACCTCCTGCTGTGCAGTCCACCTGCTGGGGATCCCTGTTTTAATGATTGATTCATGTTAGGGCATGTGTCAAAACTGCATACTTTTATCTTGCAGATTAGTATGCCACCATCTGAATATAGACATTTTGTTTATTCATCTGTTGATAGGCCTTTAATTTTTTCCACTTTTTGGCCATTATGAAAAATGCTGCAATGAACATTGACATACAAGTGTCTGTTTGAGTCCCTGCTTTCAATTTATTTATTTTTTTGAAATGGAATTTCGTTCTTGTTACCCTGGCTGGAGTGCAATGGCACTATTTTGGCTCACCGCAAACTCTGCTTCCCAGGTTCAAGCAATTCTCCTGTCTCAGCCTCCCAAGTAGCTGGGATTACAGGTGTGTGCCACCACGCCCGGCTAATTTTATGTTTTTAGTAGAGACGGGTTTCTCCATGTTGGTCAGACTGGTCTTGAACTCCTGACCACAGATGATCCACCTGCCTTGGCCTCCCAGAGTGCTGGGATTACATGCATGACCCACCGTGGCTGGCCTGCTTTTCAATTTTTTTTAAAGCTAGAGACCTAGAAGTGGAATTGCTGGATAATATGGTACAGTAATTCCAGGTTTAGTTTTTTGAGGAATCATCAAACCATTTTCCATGGCAGCTGCACCATTTTACATTCCCACTAGCAATGTGTGAGGATTCTGATTTCTCCTCTTCTTAACATTTGCTATTTTCCCCTTTTTTGTTTTACTATAATTATACTAGAAGGTATGCAGTGGTATTTCATTGTGGTTTAGATTTGGACTTCCCTCATGACTAAAGATGTTGAACACTTTTTTCATATGTATTTTGGCCATTTGTATATCTCCTTTGGAGAAATGCGTATTCATATCCTTGCCCAATTTTTGTGTTGAATTGTAGAAATTTTTTATATATATTCCAGATTAATTTCTTGTCAGGTATATGAATTGCAGGTGTTTTCTCCTATCAGTTTTCTTTTTACATGCTTGATACAGTCATTTGGTATATAAACGTTTTTACTTTTGATAAAGCCATTTATCTGTTTTTCTTTCGTTGCCTGTGCTTCTTGGTGTCATATTTTAGAAACCATTATGAAATCCAAATTCATGAAGATTTTCAATCTCTATGTTTTCTTCTAAGAATTTTACAGTTTTAGCTCTTACATTTAGGTCTGTTGGTTAATTTTTAGTTAATTTTGGTATATAGGATAAAGTAGGGGTCGATTTTCATTCTTTTGCTTGTGGACGTCCAATTTTCTTAGGATCATTTGTTGCAAAAAAACTGTTCTTTTCCGATTGAATACTCTTGGCCCCCTTATTGAAAATAAGTTTACTGTAGAATGGAGAATTTTTCTGGACTGTATTCTATCCCACTGAACTAGATGTTTTTATGCCATTACAGTGCTATTTTGATTACTGTAGCTGTGTAGTAAACTTTGAAATTGGGAAATCAGGAAGTGTGAGTCCTCTAACTTTGTTATTACTTTTCAAGATTGGCTATTCAGGGTTCCTTGAAATTGAAATTGCATGTAAAATTTTAGGATGGCTTTTTCCACTTCTGCAAATTGTCATTGGGATTTTGATTGAGATCACATTGAACTGGTGTATTGCTTTGGATAGCATTACCCCTTTTTTTTTTTGAGACAGAGTTTTGTTCTTGTTGCCCAGGCTGGAGTCCAATGGCGCGATCTTGACTCACCTCTGCCTTCAGGGTTCAAGCGATTCTCCTGCCTCAGCCTCCCGAGTAGCTGGGATGACAGGCATGTGCCACCACGCGTGGCTAATTTTGTATTTTTAGTAGAGATGGGTTTCTCCATGTTGGTCAGACTGGTCTCAAACTCCTGACATCAAATAATCTACCCACCTCAGCCTGCCAAAGTGTGGGCATTATAGGCGTGAGCCACCACGCCAGGCTAGTATTAACCCTCTTAACAGTATGAAGTCTTAAAATCCATGAACATGGGCTGTCTTTATTTAGCTTGTCTTTAATTTCTTTTAGCAATGTTTATAATTTTCAATGTGTAAGCCTTTTGTCTCCTTGGTTAAGTTTATTCACCACTATTTTATTCTTTTCAATACTATTTAAAATAGAATTGCTTTATTATTTATTATTATTATTTTGAGACAAGGTCTCACTCTGTTGCCCAGGCTGGAGTATAGTGGTGTGATCTTGGCTTGCTGCAACCTCTGCCTCCCAGGCTCAGGCCATTCTTCCACCTCACCCTCCCAAGTAGTTGGGACCACAGGCACAAGCTACCACAGTCGGAGCTCTCTCGCTCTCGCGCTCTCTCTCTCTCTCTCTCTCTCTATATATATATATATATTTTTTTTTTTTTTTTAAGAAAATGGGGTTTCCCAATGTTGCCCAGGCTGGTTTTGAATTCCTGAGCTCAAAGTGATCTGGCCATCTTGGCCTCCCAAAGTGCTAGGATTACAGGATTGCCTTATTAATTATTTCTTTTGTATTGTTGATTGCTATTATACAGAAGTACTGTGTCTGTTGATTTTGTATCTTGCAACTTTGCTGGATTCGTTTATTAGCGCTAACAATTTTTTGTGAATTCTTTAGGGTTTTCTATATATAAAATTATATCATTTTGAGTAGAGATAGTTTAACATCTTTTTTTTTTTCCAATTTGGATGCTTATTTTTTTCCTTTGCCTAATTGCTCTGGCTAGAACATGTAGAGTGTGTTGAATAATAGTAGTGAAATAGGCATTCTTGTCTTATTCTTAACTAGTTAATATTTTTAAAAATAAAATATACCATTTTTTAAATAATCCATTATTCATTTCTTACCCCATTTACAACACTATCTTTCTAATTTACAGAATTCCTGTATGTGAATTGGGTGAATTAAGCATGAACAATTGTCTACATAATCTGTTCTTTCTCCACTTATTAACCTTCATTTCTTGGCATTTCCTTCCCTTGTACACAAGTCTTGTGTTACTTGTAGTTGTAACACCTATTATTCCTGCCTTCTTTCTTTTTTTTTTTTTTTTTTTTGAGACATGTCACTTCATCGCGCAGGCTGGAGTGCAGTTGCGCGCAGTCTGGGCTCACTGCAACCTGCGCCTCCCAGGTTCAAGCGATTCTCCTGCCTCAGCCTCCCCAGTAGATGGGATTATAGGCACATACCACCATAACCGGCTAATTATTTTTGTATTTTTAGTAGCAACGAGGTTTCACCATGTTGACCAGGCTGGTCTGGAACTCTTGACCTTAAGTGATCTGCCACCTTGGCCTCCTAAAGTGCTGGGATTACAGGTGTGAGCCACTGCGCCTGGCCCCTTCCTTCATTTTTTTTTAAACGTGCTTTCACATCTTTGTGTCTGCCCAGCTGTTTTTTGTTTTTGTTTTTGTTTTTTTTTCAGACAGTCTCACTCTGTAGCCCAGGCTGGAGTGCAGTGGCGTGATCTCGGCTCACTGCAACCTCCGCCTCCCAGGTTTAAGCAGTTCTCCTGAATAGCTGGGATTACAGGCACACACCACCGTGCCCAGTTAATTTTTGTATTTTTAGTAGAGACGGGGTTTCACCATGTTGGCCAGGTTGGTCTTGAACTCCTGACCTCATGATCCACCCGCCTCGGCCTCCCAAAGTGCTGGGATAACAGGCGTGAGCCACCATGCCTGGCTTGCACAGCTGTTTTACCTGTGGCCCTCCTTTCCCTGTTTGTTGATATGACACACTCCTGCCCAAGCTTCAGGCCCATTCATACACTGCGACTTTCACTCCCCCGGGCACAAATAAATCCTCCTCCTGTGTCTCCTTTAAATATGAACGTACTTTTTCCATGGCACTCATTAGAGTGGCTCCTTAGATATCTCAGGGAAAAATCTGAAGTTTGCTTTTTTAAAAAAGAAAGGAAAAGTTGTTAGGCATAATTGTACAAATAGCAGTAAAAATTGACAGCAAGAAAGGTGATAGAAAACTATGACAAATGAAGATGATGGCCCATGCCTGTAATCCTAGCACTTTGGGAGGCTGAGGCAGGCAGATCACCTGAGGTCAGGAGTTCAAGACTAGCCTGGCCAGTATGGAGAAACCCTTTCTCCACTAAAAATATAAAAATTAGGCAGGCGTGGTGGTGCACGCTTGTAATCCCAGCCAGTCGGGAGGCTGAGGCAGGAGAATTTGCTTGAACCCGGGAGGTGGAGGCTGTAGTGAGCTGAGATCATGCCGCTGCACTCCAGTCTGGGTGACAGAGTGAGACTCCATCTCAAAAAAAAAAAAAAAAAAAAAAAACTATGACAAATATACTTTCCCAGAACTATTAAAGTCTTTTAATCACATGCACTAGAAGCTTTTGTTGTTGTGGTGGTGGTGTTCTGATTTATCATTGAAGTTACCAAAGCACAGTGGTAATAACAAACCTGTGTGATTAATTGCTTGACACTAGGAAAAGGTTGTTCCCACATATTTGAGACTTAAGGAATTTTGATAGTGAACAGTGTAAGTACCCACACCGTTGTGGGTAAAGAACTGATACAGGCATTCACTTTCTGTAAAGATGACCAAACATACGTTGTTAGACATGAAAAATTCACCCCAAGATCATTGGGAGCATGCAAAATAGTATGAGATTGAGAAAACTGTAATTCAGGTTTCCAAATCCAAGAGCAGGTGGAGAAAAGAAAAGAAACTGAGAACAGTAAAGAGTTTTTAAAGTTACAACACACAATTGTTAAAATAGAAAATTCAGTACCAACTAGCAGAGTAGGTAGTCCAGAATACTGAGGTCACTTGAGAAAAATCTCTCAGAACTCAGGAAAAAGGTGTGAGAAATGAGCGTTAGGAGAGAGCACTTCCCCAAGTTTGTGATAGGAGTTCCTGAAAGGGAACAGAGGAGACTGAAGTGAAACTCTATTAAGTGACCAGGAAGACTCAGATGGAGAAACTAACCCAGTTCCAATGAAAGAGTTGGCACATATCTTTTAACGTATTTTTTTTTTAAGTAAGCCTAAAGAAAGTTTAAGGTACATCTGAAAGAGTCAGCAGTACAGAAGAATCTTGACAGCATCTAAAGACCAAAAAAAGTACTGATACTGTTGAGTGTGAGGCAAAACCTCACTTTCAGTCTTTCTTAAGAAATATTGGCAAAATATGCTCTTGATTCAGGAGTTCTATTTTTATTTCATTTCATTATTTATTTATTTATTGAGGCAGGGTCACTGCTTACTGCAGCCTCGACTTCCTGGGCTCAAGTGATCCTCCCACCTTTGCCTTGCAAGTAGCTGGGACTGCAGGCACACCACCACTCTTTGCTATTTTTTTACTTTTTTTTTTTTTTTTCTGTAGATATGTGGTTTCACCATGTTTTTGTGGTAGTAGACTTGACTAATTTTCCTTTTGGCTCATCAATAGAGTCCTAAGTTCTAACAGTGAATATATATTAATTTATTAAAAGGTAAAGAAATTGTAGGCAATCTCACACAGATTAAAAAAAAAAAGGTGAGGGGTGAAGGTATCAGAAATTCAGTGGGCTTCCAGGAAAACAAAGAAAAAAAAAGGTGAAGATACTCGTTTCCTTCCAAGCAAGTCACACATAAAAACTCAAAGCACTCGGTGGCCTCGTAGAGATAAAGAGCTGTATTTACTTGAACAGTCTCCTGAGGCTTAAATTAATGTGTGATGAAAAGGTTAAATGATATTTCGTATACTTTTGTTTTCGGAGACGAATGTAATGAGTTTCAGAAATAGTTCTATGAAAATGTAAATATTTTGTACCTTAAAAAATATCAGTTATTTGGAGCCTTTACTTTTTTTTTATTTTTCTTTTTTTTTTAGACAGGGTCTCACTCTGTCACCCAGGTTAGAATGCAGTGGAGTGATCACAGCTCACTGCAGCCTCAACCTCCCAGGCTCGGGCGATCCCCTTACCCCAGCCTTCCAAGTAGCTAGGACTATCGGTGTACACCACCACGCCTGGCTAGTTTTTGTGTTTTTTGTAGAGGTGGGAGTTTTGCCATGTTGGCCAGACTGGTCTAAGACTCCTGGGCTCAAGCAGTCCTCCCACCTTGGCCTCCCAGAGTCTTGGGATCACAGGTATGAGCCACCACACCTGGTCACATAATTCTTATTTTCTTGTCCGTGCCAGTATGTTAGGTTGAAAATAAGTACTTAATTGTTAGGCATTCATTGATTGAACAACACATCAATTTTGAGTTCTTAATTTTTTTCAATTTTATTGAGGTATAGTTCACATACCTAAAGGTTACAGTTTAGTGGTTTTTAGTGTATTCATAGTTGCACAACTAAATCTTAATTTCAGAATATATTCAAAACCCCAAGGAGAGATTGGGTACATACAGTTATGTCCCATTCTCACCTCCACCCCAACCCCAGACAACCACTTATCTACTTTCCGTCTCCAGATTTGCCTCTTCTGGCCGTTTTCCATGAACGGACTCATACCATGTGTAGTCTTTTGTGTCTGGTTTCTTTAACTTAGCATAATGTTTTAAAGTTTCATCTGTGTTGTATGTATCATTACTTCATTTCTTCTTATAAGTTAGTAAGATTCCATTTTGTAGATATATACCATATTTTGTTTATCCGTTAACCAGTTGATGGACAAGTGATTGTTTTACTTTTAGCTATTATTAATAGCGCTACTATGAACATATGCGTACAAGTTTTTGTGTGAACATATGTATTCGTTTTTCCTGGGTATGTGCCTTGGAGTAGAATAGCAAGTTCATATGTTAACTCTTTGTTTAGCACTTGCTTTTCTAAACTGGCTACATCATTTTAACCTTTAGTTTTTTGTTTTTTTGTTTTTTGGGGGGTGGGATGGGGCTGGAATGCAGAGGCGTGATCTCAACTACTCACTGCAACCTCCACCTCCTGGGTTCAAGTGATTCTTGTGCCTCAGCTTCCTGAGTAGCTGGGACTACAGGCACGTGCCATGATGCCCAGCTAACTCTTTATATTTTAGTAGAGACAGGGTTTCACCATGTTGCCCAGGCTGGTCTTGAAGTCCTGAGCTCAGGCAGTCTGCTCGCCTCAGCTTCCCAAAGTGCTAGGATTAAGGCGTGGGCCACCGCACCCGGCCATTAACCTTTAGTTATTTGAGGCATATGTTGAGCATGTGTTATATATATGATAGATAGAATACACAAATTATAAACATAGAGCTCAGTGAATCCTTACAATGTATATATCTGTGTAATCACCACCCAAGTCAAAATATAAACATATCCCACACCGCAGAAGGCCGCCTCATTCCCTTTCCTAGAGGTAACCACTATTCTAACTTCTGTCACCATTGAATAATTTTGCTGCTTGTTCATATCATTGGAAATTTCAAGTGTGTTCTCTTTTGTGTCTGGCTCCTTTTTTCCCACAGTATGTCTGTAAAATTTATCCTTGTTGCATGGAACAGTAGGCTTAGTCTTTTTTTTTTTTTTTCCACATGACATGATTTCTTCATGAAGGCCTCTTCTGTATTGCTCTGGTGTTTTTTTTGTTTGTTTGTTTGTTTTTGAGACGGGGTCTTTGTTGCTCGAACTGTAGTGTGGTGGCATAGTTTTGGCTCATTGCAGCCTCTGCCTCCTGGGCTCAAGCGATCATCTCACCACAGCCTCCAGAGTAGCTGGGTTAACAGATGTGAGCCAGCCACTGAGCCCTGCCCTGTAATATTACATTGTGTGACTCTTCTACAGTTTATCCATGTTCATGCACAGTTGGAGTTTTTCTTCTGGTTCTGGTATTATGCATAAATATAAACGTGTTTTTCTTCATGGACTTATGCATTTTTTCTTAGAAATACCAGGGATGTAATTGCTGCATCATATGGTAGACATGTTTAGCTTTAATACTGAGCATTGCTTGTTTGAAATCTTGTACCTTCTAGTGAGGGAATAAAACACTCATGAGGCATACCTTCCTGGACCAGTTTCTTCTTCCTCCTCCCGTGTCCTCCCTTCTCCCTCCTCCTCCCTCCCTCCTTCTCCTTTTCCTTCCCTCCCCCTCCTCTTCCCTGCTTATCTCCTTCCCCCCTCCCTCCTTTTACCTCTTTCCTCCTCCTCCTTTTTCTTTTTTTTCTCTCACTCCCACACTTTTTTTTTTTTTTTTTAAAGACAGAATCTTGCTGTGTTGCCCAGGCTGGAGTGCAGTGGCATGATCATGGCTTACTGCAGCTTTGGCCTCCTGGGCTCAAGTGATCCTCCCACTTCAGCCTCCCAAGTAGCTGGGACCACAGATGGTGCACCACCATCCCTTGATAATTTTTAAATAGATATAGGAGTCTCTCTGTGTTGCCCAGACTGGTCTCAAGTGATCCTCCCGCCTCAGCCTCCTGAAGTATTGGGATTACAGGCATGACTCACAGCGCCTGGCCTCAGCTTCTTTAAAGACCATCCTATAACACCAAGTTACTTTGAGGATTCCATGAATGTCTGCTTAAAGATGACCTTCTGAATTCTGTGACTTTTACAAAAGGCTTGTTGCAATGAAGAAGTATGGTGATGACTTTATGTGAAGTATACTTTTGGAATTTCTTAAGCAGAAGTCCTAGACTTTTGAGAATTAATCAATTTAAATAGTACTGTTTAGGCACAGTTACTCCTTACGAAATGAAGAGTAGCTGGATGAATAAAAAAAGTCTTACTCTTACATTTCAATTCAGCATTATTTGAGCCCAGCAAAATTACTTCTATAGTAAAGTCAGTTTAGTTCCTTATTTCAAGCGATATATATATGTGCATATATATGCATATGTATGTATGTGCATATATATATCAAAATAAATTTCAAGAGGGATTAAATATTATATGAAAATTTTAGGAGGCGTAGTAGTAGGAGAAAGTAAACACATTGAGAGTAGGTGTGTTCAGAATTTAAAGTCTCTGGGCCTGGAGATAAGGTATAAGGCCATTGATTAGAATGGACTATTTCATAATGTTCTGAAAATTAGACTACTTTGGAAAAAGAGGTGGTTCGTGGTCTTAATGTAGGCAATGCACATGTGTGTATAAATTTCAAATACAGCTAAGGAGCTAAGTGGATTTTTCTACCAAATAACATATATTAATAATAGCTCAGTTCCATTTACTGATTTGTTATTCCTTTATGTCATATATTATCCTTTCAAGAGATTGTGAGTTAATGCTACTACCAATTTGGCATGAGGGCCTGTTATTAAAATAGCTGCATGGGCCAGGCGTGGTGGCTCACGCCTGTAATCCCAGCACTTTGGGAGGCCGAGGTGGGCGGATCATGAGGTCAGGAGTTGGAGACCAGCCTGACCAACATGGTGAAACCCCGTCTCTACTAAAAATACAAAAATTAGCCAGGTGTGGTGGCACACACCTGTAATCCCAGCTACTCAGGAGGCTGAGGCAGGAGAATCGCTTGAACCCGGGAGGCGGAAGTTGTAGTGAGCCAAGACTGTGCCACTGCACTCTAGCCTGGGCAACAGAGCAAGACTCCGTCTCAAAAAAAAAGCTACATGATACTCAATTGCATGTACCACGATTTATTCAACCAGGCTTTTGTCATTAGACATTTAGTTTATTTAAAGCCTTTCAACATTATAAATAACTGTAAAAGAGATCTTTGTGCTATGAGTTGCCTACATTTTGGATCATTGCCACTAAGAAAGAAATATCTAGTGACTCAATTATTCTTTGCTCTTTTTGAGCAAAAATCATATTACAAAGAATTAGATTTAAAATTTTTCGTTAAATTATACTTCAAAGCAAAGATCCTTGCCATTTGGATCTAGTTTTGATTAAAGGTGTGCTTTGGTATTAAATAAGAACAGTGGTTCTCAACTGTGTGTTGCTCGGGGGATATGTTTGTGATGGATTTTGCTGGCGAAGGACATTTGGCAATGTCTGGAGAGATTTTTGGTTGTTACAGATACAGGAAGGGGTGCCGCTGATATCTAATGAGTAGAGGCCAGGGACGCTGCTGCTAAATATCCTGCAATACACACGACAGCCCCCCTAGCCTCCCACTGAAAATAACTAGCCTAAAATGTCAGTAGTGCCGAGGCTGAGAAACCTTGGATTAGCAGGTTTCACTGCTGATGGGAAACATTCCTTTTTTTTGTTTTAGACAGGGCCTCACTCTGTTGCTCAGGCTGGAGTGCAGTGGCAGGATCCTGGCTCACTGCGGTCTTGAACTCCTGGGTTCAAGCAATTCTGCTTCTGCCTCCCAAGAAGCTGGGATTACATGTGCACATTGCCATGCCTGGCTAATTAAAAAACTTTTTGTAGAGCTGGGGTTTCACTATGTCGCCCAGGCTGACCTCAAACTCCTAGCCCTAAGTGATCCTTCCACTTGGGCCCCCCCAAAGCAGATGTCCCAAAGATCTGCCCAGAGGGAAACATTCTTGATGTAGCATTTATGGCTACTGTTCATGGAATTTCTCTACGATAAAAGGGGAAAGTTTTAGCACCAGAACATAAGTAGAACTGACTTTGCCTTGTGTGATAGACCTAGTGAATAGCTCAACTGTCTGCTTTCCTAATGCCATTTAGACAGACACCGTATATTTTATTGCTTATGCAATGTGCTTATAAAATTATTTATTTTATTTATTTTTTTGAGATGGAGTCTCACTCTGTCACCAGGCTGGAGTGCAGTGATGCGATCTCAGCTCACTGCAAACCTCCACCTCCTGGGTTCAAGCAATCCTCCTGCCTCAGCCTCCCGAGCAGCTGGGACTACAGGCGTGCATGACCACACTCAGCTAATTTTTATATTTTTAGTAGAGATGTGGTTTCACCATGTTGGCCAGGATGTTCTCGATCTCCTGACCTCATGATCATCTGCCTTCCTTGGCCTCCCAATGCTGGGATTACAGGTGTGAACCACCGTGCCCGGCCAAAATTTTTTATTTTTGTGTCTTGGGTATTCCTGAAAATGCCTCATCAGTGTCAGATCTAGTTGTTGTTGAGATTTGGTTATACTGTGTATATTAGAGATGTGATTTAGCTACTTGGGAAAGAAAATTAATCAATAGCTGATTTAACAAATAGCAGTTTATGTTTCTCATATGATATGAATTCTGGTGAGGGACTGTTACTGTGGCTCCTTGATGCCGCCCAGGACCCAGTGCTGGTATTTCTGCTTAGCTTTCCTCTGAATGTGCATTTTACCTTGTTGTGACAGGATGGCTCCTGCCTATTCCCACCCCTAACCCCTGACAGCAAAACCTGTGTTCCAGGCAGGCAGCAGTTGGAAGGGCAAAGGTACCTGGAGCCAGTCCTCTTTGTCAACATTTTCCTGCAGCCCAAGCCAGTGGTTTCTGCTTATTCTCATTGGCCAGACTGTCACAGGACCATAGAGGCTCAAGAAAATAGATTTTCAGTTGGGCTCACTGTGGTCAGAAAACAAAAGCAGATACCTTTAGAAAGAAAGAAAGGATATTGATTGGGGCTGCATGCTGTGGTTTACACCTATAATCCCAGCACTTTGGGAGGCTGAGGCGGGCAGATCACTTAAGGTCAGGAGTTGGAGAGCAGCCTGGCCAACATAGTGAAACCCTGTTCCTACTAGAATTAAAGAAAGTAGCCTGGCATGATGGTGCATGCCTGTAATTCCAGCTACCTGGGAGACTGAGGCAGGAGAATCTCTTGAACCTGGGAGGCTGAGGTTGCAGTAAGCCAAGATTGTGCTGCTGCACTCTAGCCTGGGCAACAGAGTGAGACTCTGCCTCAAAAAAAAAAAAGAAAAGAAAGAAAGGATATTGGAATAAACAGCTAATATGCACCTCTGGGAGCTGCTTTTTGAAATATTGGTTCTTCTTCTAAGTTCACTGAAATTTTTTTATAAAGTAAGTAGAACAAATGATTAATATTGGCGATTTGAAAGAATGGACTGACTGCAAGAGATCTTATTAGCTGAGAAAATAAAATTTATGTTATGAATATATTTCTTAACCCCAAGAACTTGGCTGTTATATTGTGTTTTGTAAATTTTAAATCTGCCTACCACTATGCTGGGGACCATACCCTCTTTTGTATTGTGCACACAAAGAAGTGTGTTTCTCTAGGCTAAAAATAGGAATCTGCACCTGACAGATGGCCTTAAGTGTGGAAAATGGATGTGTGTGTATCACAGGAGTGAAAGAAGGGAAGGGAGTCCTACCTTCTCTGCCTGTCGTTTTAAGCCTCTCCTCCCCCACAAATCAGTATCTTTCCTATACACTAGTAATGGCCAATAGATTTTTTTTTTTAAATCCCATTTGCAGTAGCCACAAAGCCTATTGTTTCTGAGAACAAACCTTTATGATACATATATGCGAACCTTTAGCATACCTTTATGAAGAAAACTACAAAATTAATTGAAATATCATGAACTACAGTGCAATTGGGGAGAATAAATAGGGGACAACTTGCCTTGTAGATATATTGATAGATTACAAAGATGTAGTAACTAAAATTTGATACTGTCTCAAGGGCAAGCACATGCTTCTGTGAAGTAGAATGAGGATCTAGAAACAGATCCTTGTGTGTGCTGAAACTTGGTTTATTATAGAGCAGTTGTTACTGATAAATGCAGAAACCAATAAATGGTATTAAGTCAATTAACTTTCCAGTTGGAAGGGATAAAATTAAATTTCTCTTCCACACTGCAGGCTAACAACAGTGTCTTAGGTCTTGCGAAAGGTCTTATCAGTTCATTCACTTCCAGAAAAATGGAGGAGTTTCATATTAAAAATGTGTGTATCGTGTTCTGTAAATAAAAACTTCGGCTACTCAGCTGGCCACGGTGGCTCATACTTGTAATCCCAGCACTTTGGGAGGCAGAGGCAGGCAGATCACTTGAGCCCAGGTGTTCGAGACCAGCCTGGGCAAAAAGTGACACCCTGTCTCTATAAAAACAAAAAACAAAATGGCACCTAACTTTTCAAATGCTTTTGCTTACATGTGGTAGTGTGAGCAAAAGCACAGTCTACTTTTTACTGTTAAAGCATGCTTTTCTTTTCTTTTGTTTTTTGTAACACTTCTGTTTTTACTTGAATTCTTGGAACACTGTTTCCTGGGAGATCAAACCTGGCCATAAGGGCTACATCAGTAGTGGGAGCTTAGTGCGGACATCGCCTTAGAGAATGTCTTCCACACTGAAATGCAGAAAACCTGAAAGCACCTAGGATGAGCCTCAGGCCTGCTGGTTGTTGCAGTGGTGCCATCTCCGCTCACTGCAACCTCTGCCTCCTGGGTTTAAGCGATTCTCATGTCTCAGCTTCCCAAGTAGCAGGGATTATAGGCACTTGCCACTATACCTGGCTCATTTTTGTGTTTTGTTTTGTGTTTTTGTTTTTTTTTTTGAGACGGGGTCTTGCTCTGTCACCCAGGCTGGAGTGCAGTGGTGCAATCTCGACTCACTGCAACCTCCGCCTCCCAAGTTCAAGCAGTTCTCTGCCTCCGCCTCCCAAGTAGCTGGGATCACAGGCGCCTGCCACCACGCCTGGCTAATTTTTGTATTTTTAGTAGAGATGGGGTTTCACCGTCTTGGCCAGGCTGGTCTTGAACTCCTGACCTCGTGATCCACCTTCCTCAGCCTACCAAAGTGCTGGGATTACAGGCATGAGCCACCGTGCCCAGCCTAATTTTTGCATTTTTAATAGAGCTGGGGTTTTACAACGTTGACCGGGCTGGTCTCGAACTCCTGACCTCAGGTGATCCGCCCACCTCGGCCTCCCAAAGTGTTGGGATTACAGGCGTGAGCCACCACGCCCGGCCTGTTACTGAACATTTATGCCTCTAGAAATAATTTTTTTTGAAGGAGAAGTAGTGACAAACACGATAGAAATAATATTTGAGGATATTTCTGAGTTCAAAATGAAGTAACAAGCAGCATGAAGATGAAGAAATAAATTTTTTAAAGGTATAACTCCCCAAATTTAGGTAGATGCTATGAGTTTTAGTCAAAATTTGAATATGATGTGGCTGATCATAGATACCTCCCTTGCATTGATTCTGCTTCATAAAGTGTTTGATGCTTGCTTGTAGGTGTTGAATAGAGCCTAATTAGCAGCAAATAAACAGATCTAGAGCACAGACTGGCATATGAAGGACCTTGATTCAATCTTGGGGGCTGTGGGACCTTTGAATTTTTTAACTTCTGAAAGCCTTTCATCCCTCACAGATAAAATGGGGAAGAAAATTGTTTCTGTTAGTATTGTGAGGATTAAATGAGGTGATGTAGATGGTGTGCTCTGCGTAGTACTTGGCGTATCATAAGTCCTTAATGTTATTTTACACTGGCTGGGAAGATATGTTTTGCTGTGGAAAATTGAAGAGGGATATTAAAATATATTTTTGTTATTTTAAGGAAATTCGAAATGAGTCCCATGACTATCCTCATAGAGTGGCCAAGTTTCCAGAAAACAGAAATCGAAACAGATACAGAGATGTAAGCCCATGTAAGTACTTATGGGTTTGTGTGCATGTGTATTTTTTGGTTTGTTTTAGGAGGCAGGATGTAGTGAAAAGGTGGGCTTGGGGTCATTGTTGATAAATACAGTAATTTTTTCCTATTTACGTGATACACATTCTTTAAAGAAGAATTTAAAGGTGTAGAGTAGTAGAAGGAAAAATAATGGGTAATTATTTCATCCTTCAAACATAGGCACCATTAATTTTGGTGTATTTCCCACCAACCTGTTTTTCTTATGCACAATTTTTCTTTAAAATAATTGTAATTATATGTGTATATATAATATCCATATATATATTTCCTTTTCATCTTACTACATGGCCTTTGTAAGTATTACTTAAAATAGTTATTGGTGTAGTTTGGTTTTTTCCTTCCCCAAGTTACAAGAGTAGTATGTACTCACTGTAGAAAACTTAGAAAACATAGAAAAGTATAAGGAACAAACTTATTTAAAAATAAATCATAACTTGGGTTTATATTTTTTGGAGTTTTTAAAAATAAACGCATATTTTAAATTGAAAATTAGAACCTTGCACATACTCATTTGTAGCTCTTAGTAGTACATTGTAAACATTTTCTTATTATAAACACAATTTTTAATTGCTTTGACAGTGGCTTTGGATATACCATTCTTTCACCCAAGTTCCCTTGTGGTTGGACATTTAGATTATAATGTAAATAATACATTTACACTGGCTGGGAAGATATGTTTTGCTGTGGAAAATTGAAGAGGGGGTATTAAAATATATTTTTGTTATTTTAAGGAAATTTGAAATGAGTCCCATGACTATCCTCATAGAGTGACCACACAGCACACACACACACACGCACACACACACACTTGTGTGAACAGTTATAATATTAGAGTTCTTCGGTGTATTCATCACGCAGTGATTTTATTTTTTGTCTGATTCATGCTGCTTATTCAGATATTAAATTGGGCTTCTTTCCTGCTTCAGCATGTTTCCCTGTGTTTGATTTTAGTGGGCTAAACATAGGTTTTCTCTTTAGGGCTCCTTGTTAGAAGGGACTTAAAAAATAGTATCAAATTGATCATGTGCTGGTTTTTGCTTGTTTCTGGTTGTTTCCTGTTTCACCTTCTCAGCCAGGCTGGTCTTGAATTCCTGACCACAAGTGATCCACCTGCCTTGGCCTCCCAAAATGCTGGGATTACAGGCATGAGCCACCATACCTGGCTGATAGTTTTTTTAAAATTGCAATTGAGACACTTTATTTTAAACTAAAAACATTTGTAACTTAAGTTATCCTCAAGTATACACATCAATAAAACTCTTATGATTTGTCTCCTAAGCTTTTAGACTTAGGTTGTATACCTGCAGTTGAAGGCTGCAGGGAGACTCTGTTTAAAATGTGCGTATCAGGCCTCTTTCCATCATCATTGGGACCAGGCTCTTCCTGTATGTCTTCTCATTGAAAAGCACTTAGCTGGTCAGGCGCGGTGGCTCACGCCTGTAATCCTAGCTCTTTGGGAGGCCGAGGTGGGCAGATCACGAGTTCAGGAGTTTGAGACCAGCCTGACCAACACGGTGAAACCCCGTCTCTACTAAAAATACAAGAATGAGCCTGGCGTGTTGGTGGGCACCTGTAATCCCAGCTGCTTGGGAGCCTGAGGCAGGAGAATTGCTTGAACCTGGGAGGTGGAGGCTGCAGTGAGCCAAGATCGCATCATTGCACTCCAGCCTGGGCGATCAAGACTCCTCTGTCTCAAAATAAAAAAAAAAAAAACAAAGAAAAAACAAAAAAGCAAAGCACTTAGCCTTGAAAGAATGGAGCTTCCCTCTTGCTGGCCACACAGTGGGTGTCTTCTGTAGCTATGCTTTGCTGGGAGCAGCCCTAAGTGCATGTTTTCCCTAATGTTCTTTGCCCCTTCCCTCCCCAGACACGCCTCCCTAGTAAGCCATGTTCTCCTGATCTCTCAGATGGAGACTGCTCATTCTTGCGTCCTACGTAACCACAGGATTTTCTAGTCTCATCCAGTGCACTTCAGCCTGCAAATGGAAATGATCTCTTCGAAGGCTTGTGCTGGCCCACACATCCCCATACTGCCCTAGGGCCTCTTCCTGACTTCAGTCACTCACTGTCTTTCTCCTTACCCTCTCCTTCCCACCTTCCTTATTCTGGGTGACTTCATGTCTCTGGGAAAGAACTATGACTCATTTCGTTAGAGTTCCTAGACCTGTTCGGTTCCACTGACATTGACCTTTAGTCATCTTCACCTCTGAAATCTGAAACTCTGCTACCTTGAGGGCTACTTTCTGTCATTCCAGTTCCAGCTTTCGCTTGCTTATTCCCACTGTACCTACTCTTTGACTTCAGCAGAATCTTTTTTTTTTGTTTGTTTGTGGAGACAGAGTCTCGCTCTGTTGCCTAGGCTGGAGTGTAGTGGCATGATCTCGGCTCACTGCAACCTCCGCCTCCTAGGTTCAAGCAATTCTCCTGCCTCAGCCTCCTGAGTAGCTGGGACTACAGACGCACGCCGCCCCGCCTGGCCTTTAGCAGGATCTTTAGTTGACTTTTTCATGGTATTGTGAAGCTGGAAATGTATTGAATTGAAATTTCAATTAAAAAATGCAATGTAGTATATTACTTCGTCCTCTGACCTGTCTATTAATAACTTTCTTGCTGTTTTTATATTTAAAAAAGAACTCTGTGGACTTTTTAATTACACCACTTTGTGAAGTTCCGACTTTGGAAAACTTAGTACTCGTCTTCTCTGCCCTTTGGGCAAATGAGCGTGTGCCTTGGGTGGACTCCGGTGTTAACCGGGCCTGGGGTTGCCTTGCTGTCCTCAGGCCCTCATCAGCCCCACTGCCACTCTGCTCCAGCTCTGCACCGAGTAAACCATCTCTTAGGGCCCCTCATCAATATTGGCCTGCCTTCAGTTCTACAGAGAAAAATTTTAAAAATCAGGAAACATCACCTCAGCTTCATGTTCTGTCACCTGGAAACTCACTTTCATTTGCCCCCATCCTTCCCTAAAGTCCCAGGAGAGAAGCCTCCCCCTCCCCCCGGCCTGGGCGAATCTTTTGTCCCCGTTCTCCTCATGGGCTCTGTTCTTCGTCATCACCACTCTTCGTGTGTTTTCAGCCTCTTTCTGTCTCATAACTTCTTCCCTTTTGTATAAATGTTGTTCGCTCTCTTTTGTCTCAACCCTTAAATCTCACCCCAGCCCCCACTTCCTTTCTTACCTACATGGATAGACATTTCTTACCTACACCTATTCACAGGTACACACAGGCTTAAAAGAATGCACTGTGTCATTTGTCTCTCCACCCTCCCCACTATGCACGCTTCAGCCCATGCTTCTTCCCCAGCCTCCCCACTGAAACTTTCATTCTAAAGCACTGTAGCTTCTACTTGTCAAATGCAATGAGAGACTTTCCACTGGTTTCCTTTCTCTTACCCCTCTGTGACTTTTGACATTATTCTCCTGCCTCAGCCTCCCAAGTGTCTGGAATTATAGGCATGTGCCACCATACCCGGCTAATTTTTGTAATTTTAGTAGAGACAGGGTTTCGCCGTGTTGGCCAGGCTAGTCTTGAACTCCTGACCTCAAGTGATCCATCCGCCTTGGCCTCCCAAAGTTCTAGGATTACAGGCATGAGCCACTGAGCCCAGCTGACCGTGCCTTCTTTCCTAACCCCATAATTTTTCTGATTTTCCCCTTTGGTCCCCCTATTTTCAGGGCATCTCCTCACTTTGCCTTTATTTCTTCAGGAATCTGTTTCTCTCTCCTCCTCACTATAACACTTGGATGAATGATCTCATCTGCTGTGGGCTTAGTTTCCATTTCTTCGCTCGTAACCTTGAATCTCATCGAAGTCTTGGTCTTTTCTGTCTACAGGCCCATCTATGCAGGTCATCATCTCTGTCTGGACGTCCTGTAGCCACCTCAGACTCAGTATGTTTGCACACTGAGTGAGCGTTCCTCTCTGACACATTTCACTGGTCTTAGCCCCAAACCTGCCTTTTCTCCTTTATTCCCCATGTTCGTAAGTGGTGCCATTATTCACACATTTTCTGAAGCCAGAAACAGATTCTTCCCTCATTCAGCTCCCACGTCACTAAGTAATACTAATTTCCATTTCCATGATGGGTTTTTTTTTTTTGGAGACAGGGTCTTGCTCTGTCACTCAAGCTAGAATTCAGTGGCACAGTCTCGGCTCACTGCACCATCTGCCTCCCAGGCTCAGGTGATCCTCCCATCTCAGCCTCATAAGTAGCTGGGACTTCAGGTGCACGCCACCACACTGAGCTAATTTTTTAAATTTTTTGTAGAGATGGAGTTTTGTCATGTTGCCCAGGCTGATCTTGAACTCCTGGACTCATGCAGTCCACCTGCCTCGACCTCCTGATGTGTTGGGAATACAGGTGTGAGTCATCGTGCCCAGCCTCCATAATGTATTTCAAATCCATTTTCTTCTCTTCACATTGGCTCGGTTCAGGCCCTATTACGCTTTTCCTTGGTCATTATAGTAGCCTCTAAACCAGTCTCTTTGTTTCCCTTCTGTTTCCGCTTCAGTCCATTTTCATAGTATCCAGAGTAACGTTTGTATGATGCAAATCTGTTTTCCACTCCCCTCTCCAATAGTACTGTACAATTTTTATTAAGAAGTTAAACTTCTTCAGCATTATCATACTGGGCCTTTGGGGGACTGACCCCTTTACACACCTGTCTAAATCTTTTCTAGCCATTTTCCTAGAAATTATTCATTTTAGTAAAACTGAATCACTTGGAGTTCTTCTAGTGTAACTGGTTTTTAACACCTCAGTGTCTTCAAGTAAGTCATTCCCTTTTTGAAATATTCTTCCCATCCTCTCTCTGACCCATCTCAGTCAAAGTTCTCCTTCTGCAGATACCGGCTCAACAACCTCTTTCCTGTGAGTGGTAATCTCATCCAATCGAGGTCGTGGTTCTTATTCACTAAGTCCAGAGCGGCTCAGGAATGGGTATTTTTAAAAAACTGGGATAATGTACCTTTTCTGACCAATAGTCATTATATCATTAAAAAATGTATTTCTGGCTGGGTGCTGTGGCTTTTATGCCTGTAATCCCAACACTTTGGAAGGCTGAGGCGCGAGGATTGCTTAAGGACAGGAGTTTGAGACCAGCCTGGGCACATAGTGAGACCCCATCTATGCAAAAAATTTTTTAAATTAGCTGAGCATGGTGATGCATGCCTGTAGTCCCAGCTACTTGGGAGGCTGAGGCAGGAGGATCACTTGAACCCATTAGTTTGAAGCTGCAGTGAGTCATGGTGGCACCACTATACTCTGGCTTCGGCAACAGAGCAAGACTGTCTCAAAAATGTTTTGAAATGCGTTTCTATACATAGTACTTGACAGTTGATTTGGTTCAGAAAACATTTCTTGAAAACCAGCTATATATCTAATACTATGCTATGTATTGAGGATGCAATGATGAATATATGCAATCTCCCTTCGAATAATTTATGGTATACTTGGGGAGATTCACACATCAACATGTTACAGATATTGTAAGATACAACAGTGCGTCGATGGAGCTGAGAAGAGGCTCTGCCTCAGGAGGCACGGATGGCCTTTAAGAAAAAGAATGGTGGCCCAAGCTAGGTAAATAAAGGGAATGGAAAAAAGAATTTTTTAAAAACTATAGTCCCAGATCTTTCATTTCTAGATTTGGATTCAGCCAGTCTGGAAGTCTTTATTTTTAAACAATCTTCTAACATGTTTCTTTTACACTCACCTTGGCACCACTCCTCGGACTAACATATGGAAACTCCACTTGGAGTTCTGAATATGAGAAACATAAAGGAAAAAGGATATTTTAAAATATAATTTGGGCTGGGTGCAGTGGCTCATGCCTGTAGTCCTAACGCTTTGGGAGGCTGAGGAGGGAGGATCACTTGAGCCCAGGAGTTCGAGGCTATAGCGAGCTGTGGTTGTGCCACTGCACTCCAGCCTGAGCAGTGTGTGACCCTGTCTCAAAAAAAAGGAAGAAAATTGAAAGGATTTGAAGAGATTCACAATCTTTATCTACTTGCTACGACCCAGAGATGCCTCAGTTGTCTCAGTTAACTCTGAGACAGTGTGTAACGGATGGACAAGAACTTGGTTGTTAGAAAGAGAGGAGCTTGTAATGGTTACTTTGGGAAATGTCTTTATACTATTAGAGACTACCGCCAAATTTTGAAATCTGCCTGTTTGCAGTACAGGTAGAAATCCCAGTTTACTAATTGGTCTAAAAGGGAGTGCCAGCAATTGAGTTAACTGTCATGTCTTTTCACTGGCCATGAAACAATCTCTCTCTCGCTCTCTCTCTCTCTCTGTGCGTGTGTGTGTGTGTGTGTGTAAAACCTATGGCATAAATTTCTTTTAGGTGTATATTAACAGTATTGTTAACTATATGCACATTGTTGTAAATAGATTTCTGGAACTTTTCCATCTTGCATGACTGAAACTCTAAATCCATTGAACAGCTCCCTATTTTCCTCTTCCCCCAGCCCCTGGCAACCAACATTCTGCTTTCTGTTTCTATGAGTTTGATTACTGTAGACACTGACTATGTGTGTAATCATGCAGTATTTGTCTTTCTGTGACTGTTTATTTCATTTGACATATTGTCCTCAAGGTTCATCCATGTGAAATAGGTTTTAAAGGAAATTAACACAGACTCGTGATTCTGTAGTGTGTCAGGTTACATAGTCCATGGTTTGTTGCTGCTACGAAACAGAAAGATTCTCAAATAAACATACTGTTTAAATGAGTTCCTGGAGGGGCAAGAAGCCAGGGAAAATTTGTATGCTTCCTACACGCTCCCCCCATGATCTCAGCAAGTGGCGTAGCTACTTTGAATGCAAATGTCATTATCAGCTCTGAGATTTGTACGCAGCTAATAAAGTAGCCCCAAGATGTATTAAGCAAAAATGAATAGAATTGTGGGGAGAAATTGACAAATCCATGTTCATGGTCTTCTTAATAACACAAGATATTTGTAAAGAAATAGAATTGTATAATACTATTAACCTTAATATAAGAAGAAAAATATATAGAATCCTATATCCAGCAATTAGAAAATGCACATTTTTCTAGGACTTACATGGACTATTTGTAAAAGACCATTGACTAGGCTGTCAAGTAAATCTTAAAATTTAAGAATTCCTATCTTATAGCCCATAATTTTTTAAATCTTAATGCAATTAAAGTATAGGTTATTAATAAAAAAGTAAACATTTCCATAAATTTGAAAATTTTAGCATTTCTAAATCATGGGTCAAGACAAAATTATAATGGAAAAATTTAAAAATACTTAATAAACAAGGTATAAAATACTGCTTATCAAAACTTGTGTAAAGCAGCCAAAACAGTACTGCAAAGAAAATATATTGTCTTAAATACTTACATTTTATTTTATTTATTATTATTATTTTTAGATGGAGTCTTGTTCTGTTGCCCAAGTTGGAGTGCAGTGGCGTGATCTCAGCTCACTGCAGCCTCTGCCTCTTGAGTTCATGCAATTCTCCTGCCTCACCCTCTCTCGAGTAGCTGGGACTACAGGAGTGTGCCACCAGGCCTGGCTAATTTTTGTATTTTTTAGTAGAGACAATGTTTCTCCATGTTGGCCAGGCTGGTCTTGAACTCCTGACCTCAAGTGATCCCCCCTGCCTCGCGGCTTCCCAAAAATGCTAGGTACAGGCATGAGCCATCTTCCCCCTCCAAGTATTTTAAAATGAAAGTTAAAATTAATGTGCTGTCTAACCTAATTTACAGTAAAAAGAGAATAAACACAAAAAAGCAGAAAGGAAGTAACAGCAACAAAACAGCAGAAATAGAAATCACAGTTACAGCACAAGGGACCAACCAAACTAAATGTTAGTTCCTCGGTAAGACTTGATTAACTCTGTCAAGATTGAGCACGAACAATCAAATAAGAAAGAGGGAAGGCGCATATAAACAATATCAGGAGAAAGAGTGGGCACATAAATGCGGGTGTAGAAAGAATTAAGGTTGGGCACGATGGCTCATGCCTGTAATCCCAGTACTTTGGGAGGCTGCGGCAGGAGTACGTTACCAGCCTGACCAGCATGGTGAAACCCCGTCTCTACTAGAAGTACAAAAATTAGCCAGGTGTGGTGACTCGTGCCTGTAATCCCAGCTACTCAGGAGGCTGAGGAAGGAGAATCACTTGAACCTGGGAGGCGGAGGTTGCAGTGAGCCGAGATGGCCCCACTGCACTCCAGCCTAGGCAACAGAGTGAGACTCTGTCTCCAAAAATAATAATTATTATTGTTAAAACATGAATTGAATACTGCCAACAATTTCATGGCAATAAATATGATCATTTAGAAGAAATGGAGCAGATTCCTAGAGAAATATAACTTACCAAAACTGATTCAAGCAGAAGTAGAGTCTGAAGAGTCCTCTTAACAGTTAAAGACATGAATAAACAAAAATCCACAAAGAAAACACTGGGCCAATTGGTTTTACAGGTACGTTTTATAATAATGCAAATGAATGCAAGTGAATATAGATGTAAAAATCCTAACAAAAGATGCACATACTGAATACAGCAGTGTATTAACAAGATAATACATCACGTTCACAGTAAGTTTATTTCAGGAATATAAGGGTAGCTAACATTAGAATATCTTATAATTCACCACAGTAACAAAGTAAAGGAGAAAGAGCCATATGCTTATCTCAATAAGTGTAGAAAGATTATTTAAAGTCAGTTCTTGCTCACGATTAAAAATGACACATAGCAAGCTAGAAACAGAAGGGAACTAAGATTTCTAAGAGATGACTGCAACAACATTCATAATGATGACATGATAAAAGCATTGTTTTTTAAAAATCAGGAATAAGATAAGGATATTCACTCTTACCGCTTCTACTTAACATCATACTCTAGGTCCTAGTTGGTACAGTAAGCAAGATAAGAAATAAAAGGCATCAGGATTAGAAAGAAAGAAATTAAACTGTCTTTTAATCTGTTTATGAAGCCACTACAGAACTTTCATAGCCAAACCAGGAAGGTCCAGTAAAAGGAATAAAAGTTTTATCTGTTGCTATATAACAAACCACCCCAAAACAGTAACTTAATAGGAAGCATTTATTATGTTCACAAATCTAGGGGTTGACTGACCCTAGATAGGTGATTCTTACTCAAGGGCTTTCGTGTAGTTGCAGTTCAAATGGTGGCTGGGGCTGGAGTCACCTTGAAGAAACTTCTTTCCTCGTGTTGACTGTGACCTCAACTGGGCTGTCATCAGGAACACCTACACAAGGCATCTCTATGAGACTTGGACTTAATCACAAGGCAGCTGGGTTTCAAGAGTGAGCATTCTTAGAGAGCAAGGCACAAACTTTATGGCCTGTTGTGACTTAGCCTTAGAAGTCACAAATAACTTCCACAACATTCTGTTTGTGAGAAGTGACTCACTAAGGCCATGCATATTCAAGGATACTCTTATTAGTTTGATGGAAGAAATTGTCAGTGAGTTGTGGATGTATTTTAAAGCCATCACAATTATGGATGATATGCATTTCTTCATAGGTAACCCCCCGGAAATGTGGAGACAAGTCAAAGAATTATTAAGAAACATTTTGATAGTCTCAGAATTATAAGACGATAGACCTTTACATTATTAAAAGAAACTTCTGTATTTACAAAAAAGTACTTGTCATCTTTCTAATAGCAGATTTAGATAAAAACTTAGTAGTTCTATAATAATAATACTAATAAGTATAGATTTAACTTACATTTTATGGTAATTAGCACATAAATATTTGCTAACATTTTTTCTTATCCCATTGAAGTTTGAAAATAAAGACTAGATGTCAGTATAGTGCTTTACCTTCTCAAAATCCGTTGTTGACAGCTTGTTTTACTTAAAGATTTTCTCACTCAGTGTTAAGAGTCTTTAACTCTATTTTCAATTTTTAAAAAAAATCAATTTTGGCTGGGTGACATGGCTCACACCTGTAATCCCAGCACTTTGGGAGACCAAGGTGGGTGGATTACCTGAGGTCAGGAGTTCAAGGCCAGCCTGGCCAGCATGGTAAAACCCTGTCTCTACTAAAAATACAAAATTAGCCAGGCATGGTAGCTGGCACCTGCAATCTCATCTACTTGGGAGGCTGAGGCAGGAGAATTGCTTGAACCTGGGAGACGGAAGTGGCAGTGAGCTGAGATTTCACCATTGCACTCTAGCCTGGGCAACAAGAGCAAAAAAAAAACCCCTCCATCTTGGGGGAAAAAAGTCTTCAATGTTAATCAAAGCCAAATCAAAGCTATTTATGCTAATTTATTTCTGTAGGCCATTGATACACTGGAGTGGTTCCAAGAAAGAAGAACTAGACCTCTTAGTGAAAAAGCTAGCATTGATTAGACAGGGAAAGAGAAAACCTAAAGAGGGCAGCATGATAGCTGACTTCAGATACCTGAACCTTTACCTGGAAAAAGGAGTTCTTTATTCTTTGTTAAGCCCAAAATATAGAACTAGGGTTCATGAGCAAATATAATAGCATTGGCAAATTTCAGGTTAACATTAACTCTTAAGAGCTGTTTTAAAACTACAAATGAACCCTCTGAACTAGTACACTTTTTACTGGAGGTATTCATGCAGAGGGTGGATTTCTCACTGTCAGATCTTCTAGAGAATATTTGTGAATGAATTATAGAGGGTTGCATTAGATCACTTTGATCTATTTCTTGTATGCTTCATTTCTTGCCCCTGTTCATCTCTTTCTCACCTTCTTCCTTCATTCACCTTTCTGTCCTATTACATTGTTAATTCCTTAACAGGTGCAGCTTTCTTTTTTGGCTGATAACAAAAATTTTGTACATAGTTTTGTTATATCTCTGAATAGTAGGTTAGTAAAGGGGGTATTAAAGATATCATTAAGCTTCTTCTTCTCTCTCCCTGAATAATTAAATCTAAAAGCACTTGAGGTTGGGCTCACATGTTGAAGGTATGTAAGTAAAGGTGGTAATGTCCTTGAAGAAGCTTGTGATGTTAGGTTAGCATTGGTGTATCCAGGTATGAATGCATGGTTTTCAGTGAGTATAGATACACAGATAGATAGGAACATAGGTGTGTCTATATATACATATTTCTTAGCCCTGTCCACTGAGAAGTTTTGAAAGCTGTGATATCTAATTAACATTGGGCATGCTTAGCTTTTTATATCTAAATTTCATTCTCCACTAGGAGGAAAATAGAGCTTTGGTGAAATTGTTGGTTCCAGGTCTGGGACAGGGAAAGTATAAGAATAGCCTGGAATGTCTTGTAGTGACGGAACATAAAGACATACTCAAAAAATGATAAAGGCATATCAGAAGGATGTAGAAGCCAACTTGAGTCCACTAGCCAAATCTGGGATAATCTGAACATGAAAATAAGTAATGATTACAACCTATTGAATAAAATAGGAACTAATAAGCCTGTGTCAATGTAAAGAAACAAATGAATACATAAATGAGGGACAGGGAAAGTTCTACCTTTGTATAGATTGCCAACTAATAATGAAATGGATGCTAACTTGGCAGGTGAAAATTTGGTGAAGAACAAGTTATTTACATAATCTTGAAGTATCCCTTTATAAAATACTTATTAAATATAAGAAGGGGAATAGTAACTCTATACTGGAGAAGTCTGGCCAACACTAGCCTTAAATATGTGGTCATGACCAGTAATAAGACATATCACATCAGAATCCTGAAATACCCAATAAAATGCAGCGAGCACATAGAATTGCTCTGAGATGAACATGCCAAAAATACACAAACTGAACTCCTTCATGGGAAGATAGATATCTGATAACTCAAATGAAGGAACACTATAAAACAACTGACTTACAGTTTTCAAAAGGTTAAAAAAGACCAGGAAAGAACATGTCCCAATAATGTCCTTTTGTTTAAAGTTGGTGGAACTTGAATGGGGTCTGGGTTAGTAAAGTATCATTGTTAATTTTATAATTTTGATGGCTATGCTGTAAGTCAGATTATGTCATTGTAGAAGATTAGAAAAATAGGAATAATCAGGTATGTTTGCAACTTGTTGTCATGACTTAGGAAAAAAATTCTTTGTACTTGGAATTTTTCTGTAAGTTTTAAAATTATTTCAAAAGACATTAAAAGATATATAAACTTGGGGTACTGAATCCTAGCCAATACATGAAGTCAAAGAAATAACTTCCAACCCATAGGGGTTGGAAGGGAAGAAGTAAAAATGTCCTTATTGCAGATGACATGTAGAAGATCCCAAACAATCTACCCAACAATGTCCTAGAACTAGTAAGCGAGTTAAACCAGGTTGTGGGATACAGGGTCAGCATACAGAAGCCAATTGTATTCCTGTATATTAGCAATGAACACGTGGAAACCAAGACTAAAAAGACATTGTTGTTTACAGTTGCTCTAAGAAAATGGAATATATTGGAATAAATCTTAACAAAACATGTATAGGAACTGTATGTTGAAAACACCAAACACTGATAAAAGAAAACAGAAGGTGAACTAAATAAATGAAAAAGGCCTACAATGTTCATGGATTGGAAGACTCAGTCAGCATAGTGAGTCAGTACTGTCCAAATTGTCCTGTAGATCTATAGTGACTCATAGTGTCAGTTCTCCCCAAATTGTTCTAAAGATCTAACACAATTTCTGTCAGAATTTCAGGAAGGTTTTTTTGTAGATATAAATAAGGTTATTCTAAAATTTATTTGAAAAGGCAAAGGAACTAAAATAAAATGGCTAAAACTGTCTTGAAAAAGAAAAAGTAGAAGAATCACTCTACCTAATTTTTATTTTATTTTTTTTAATACGGAGTCTTGCTCTTGTCGCCCAGGCTGGAGTGCAATGGCACAATTTCGTCTCACTGCAACCTCCGTCTCCTGGGTTCAAGCGATTCTCCTGCCTCAGCCTCCTGAGTAGCTGGGATTACAAGCACACACCACCATGCCCAGCTAACTTATATATTTTTAGTAGAAACAGTGTTTCATGATGTTGGCCAGGCTTGTTTGGAACTCCTGACCTCAGGTGATCCACCCACCTCGGCCTCCCAAAGTGCTGGAATTACAAGTGTGAGCCACTGCGCCTAGCCTGCTTTACCTAATTTTAAAACTTAATGCATAACTGCAGTAATCAAGATGGTGTGATAGTGGCAGAGGGATAGATGCATAAGTCAGTAGAACAGAATCCAGAAATAGACTTGTAAAAGTATGGTGAAATGATTTTTGACAAAGATGTAAAGCAATTTAAAACGAAATCTCACACCTTACACAAAAGTTAACTGAAGATAGATCGTAGATGGATCATAAATGTAAAAGCTTTTAGAAGAAACTGGGAGAAAATTCAGGATGTAAGGCTAGATGAAGAGTTCTTTTCTATTTTTATTTACTTATATATATATTTTTGTTGTACTTTAGATTCTGGGGTACATGTGAAGATCATGCAGGATTGTTGCATAGGTACATACATGGCAATGTGGTTTGCTGCCTCCATCCCCCTGTCACCTATATCTGGCATTTCTTCCCCCTGTTATTCCTCCCCAACCTCCCTGCCCCCTGCTACCCATCCCCTAGTCCCCCCTAACAGACCCCAGTGTGTGATGTTCCCCTCCCTGTGTCCATGTGTTCTCATTGTTCCACACCCGCCTATGAGCAAGAACATGCGGTGTTTGATTTTCTGTTCTTGTGTCAGTTTGCTGAGAATGATGCTTTCCAGATTCATCCATGGCCCTACAAAGGACACGAACTCATCGTTTTTTATGGCTGCATAGTATTCCATGGTGTATATGTGCCACATTTTCCCCGTCTAGTCTATCATCTATGGGCATTTGGGTTGGTTCCCGGTCTTTGCTGTTGTAAACAGTGCCACAGTGAACATACATGTGCATGTGTCTTTATAATAAAATGATTTATAATCCTTTGGATATATACCCAGTAATGAGATTGCTAGGTCAAGTGGAATTTCTATTTTTAGGTCCTTGAGGAATCACCACATTGTCTTCCACAATGGTTGAACTAATTTATACTCCCACCAGCAGTGTAAAAGTGTTCCTATTTCTCCACATCCTCTCCAGCATCTGTTGCCTCCACATTTTTTTCTTTCTTTATACACACACATATATATATATATATATATATTTTTTTTTTTTTTAATTGCATTTTAGGTTTTGGGGTACATGTGAAGAACATGTATGATTGTTGCATAGGTACACACATGGCAGTGTGGTTTGCTGTCTTCTTCCCCCTTCACCTATATCTGGAATTTCTCCCCATGTTATCCCTCCCCAGCTCCCCACTCCCTGCTGTCCCTCCCCTAGTTCTCCCCCACAGACCCCAGTGTGTGATGCTCCCCTCCCTGTGTCCATGTGTTCTCATTGTTCAACACCCGCCTATAAGTGAGAACATGTGGTGTTTGATTTTCTGTCCTTGTGTCAGTTTGCTGAGAATGATACTTTCCAGATTCATCCATGGCCCTACAAAGGACACGAACTCATCGTTTTTTTATGGCTGCATATTATTCCATGGTGTATATGTGCCATATTTTTCCTGTACAGTCTGTCATCGATGGGGATTTGGGTTGGTTCCAAGTCTTTGCTATTGTAAACAGTGCTGCAGTGAACATACATGTACATGTGTCCTTATAATAGAACGATTTATAATCCTTTGGATATATACCCAGTAATGGGATTGCTGGGTCAAATGGAATTTCTATTTCTAGGTCCTTGAGGAATCGCCACACTGTCTTCCACAATGGTTGAACTAATTTACATTCCCACAAACAGTGTAAAAGTGTTCCTATTTCTCCATATCCCCTCCAGCATCTGTTGTCTCCAGCTCTTTAAAGATCACCATTCTAGCTGGCGTGAGATGGTATCTCAGTGTAGTTTTGATTTGCATTTCCCTAATGACCAGTGATGATGAGCATTTTTTCATATGTTTGTTGGCCTCATCTGTGTCTTCTTTTATAAAGTGTCTGTTCATATTCTTCACCCACTTTTGAATGGGCTTGTTTTTTTTCTTGTAAATCTGTTTTAGTTCTTTGTAGATTCTGGATATTAACCCTTTGTCAGATGGGTAGATCGCAAAAATTTTTTCCCATTCTCTTGGTTGCTGACTCACTCTAATGACTTTCTTTTGCTGTGCAGAAGCTGTGGAGTTTGATTAGGTCCCATTTGTCTATTTTGGCTTTTGTTGCCAATGCTTTTGATGTTTTAGTCATGAAGTCCTTGCCTATGCCTATTTCCTGAATGGTTTTGCCTAGATTTTCTTCTAGGGTTTTTATGGTGTTAGGTCTTATGTTTAAGTCTTTAATCCATCTGGAGTTAATTTTAGTGTAAGGTGTTAGGAAGGGGTCCAGTTTCTGCTTTCTGCACATGGCTAGCCAGTTTTCCCCACACCATTTATTAAAGAGGGAATCCTTTCCCCGTTGCTTGTTAAAGATCGCCATTCTAACTGGCATGAGATGGTATCTCAATGTGGTTTTGATTTGCATTTCTCTGATGACCAGTGATGATGAGCATTTTTTCATGTTTGTTGGCCTCATATATGTCTTCTTTTGAAAAGTGTCTGTTCATATCCTTTGCCCACTTTTGAATGGGTTTGTTTGTTTTTTTCTTATAAATCTGTTTTAGTTCTTTGTAGATTCTGGATATTAGCCCTTTGTCAGATGGGTAGATTGCAAACATTTTTTCCCATTCTGTTGGTTGCCGGTTCACTTTAATGATTGTTTCTTTTGCCGTACAGAAGCTGTGGAGTTTAATTAGGTCCCATTTGTCTATTTTGGCTTTTGTTGCCAATGCTTTTGGTGTTTTAGTTATGAAATCCTTGCCTATGCCTATGTCCTGAATGGTTTTGCCTAGGTTTTCTTCTAGGGATTTTATGGTGTTAGGTCTTATGTTTAAATCTTTAATCCATCTGGAGTTAATTTTAGTGTAAGGTGTCAGGAATGGGTCCAGTTTCTGTTTTCTGCACATGGCTAGCCACTTATCCCAACACCATTCATTAAACAGAGAATCCTTTCCCCGTTGCTTGTTTTTGTCAGGTTTGTCAAAGATCAGATGGTTGCAGATGTGTGGCATTGCTTCCGAGGCCTCTGTTCTGTTCCGTTGGTCTATATCTCTGTTTTGGTACCAGTACCATGCTGTTTTGATTACTTTAGCCTTGTGGTATAGTTTGAAGTCAGGTAGCGTGATGCCTCCAGCTTTGTTCTTTTTGCTTAGGATTGTCTTGGCTATGCAGGCTCTCGTTTGGTTCCATATGAAGTTTAAGGTGTTTTTTTCCAGTTCTGTGAAGAGGGTCATAGGTAACTTGATGGGGGATAGCATTAAATCTGTAAATTACTTTGGACAATATAGCCATTTTCACAATATTCATTCTTCCTAACCATGAGCATGGAATGTTTTTCCATCTGTTTGTGTCCTCTCTTATTTCCTTGAGCAGTAGTTTGTAGTTCTCCTTGAAGAGGTCTTTTACATCCTTTGTTAGTTGTATTCCTAGGTATTTTATTCTCTTTGTAGCAATTGTGAATGGGAGTTCACTCTTGATTTGGTTCTCTTTTAGTCTGTTATTGGTGTATAGGAATGCTTGTGATTTCTGGACATTGATATTGTATCCTGAGAGTTTGCTGAAGTTGCTTATAAGTTTAAGGAGATTTTGGGCTAAGACGATGGAGTCTTCTAAATAAATATACAATCATGTCATCTGCAAATAGGGACAATTTGACTTCCTCCTTTCCTGATTGAATACCCTTTATTTCTTTTTCTTGCCTGATTGCTCTGACTAGAACTTCGAATACTATTTGAATAGGAGTGGTGAGAGAGGGCATCCTTGTCCAGTGCCAGATTTCAAAGGGAATGCTTCCATTTTTTGCCCATTCAGTATGATATTGGCTGTGGGTTTGTCATAAATAGCATTTATTATTTTGAGATATGTTCCGTTGATGCCTAGTTTATTGAGAGTTTTTAGCATAAAGGGCTGTTGAATTTTGTTGAAGGCCTTCTCTGCATCTATTGAGATGATCATGTGGTTTTTATCTTTGCTTCTGTTTATGTGGTGGATTACGTTTATAGACTTGCATATGTTGAACCGCCTTGCATCCCTGGAATGAAGCCTACTTGATCATGATGGATAAGCTTTTTGATGTGCTGTTGAAATCGGTTTGCCAGTAGTTTATTGAAGATTTTTGCATGTATGTTCATCATGGATATTGGCCTGAAGTTTTCTTTTTCTGTTGAGTCTCTGCCGGGTTTTGGTATCAGGATGATGTTGGCCTCATAAAATTATTTGGGAAGGATTCCCTCTCTGCATTGTTTGGAATCGTTTCAGAAGGAGTGGTACCAGCTCCTCTTTGTATGTCTGGTAGAATTTGTCTGTGAACCCATCGGTACCTGGGCTTTTTTAGTTGCTAAGCTATTAATTGATGCCTCAACTTCAGCCCTTGTTATTGGTCTATTCAGTATTTCATCTTCTTCCTGGTTTAGGCTTGGGTGGGTGCAAGTGTCCAGGAATTTATCCATTTCTTCCAGGTTTACTAGTTTATGTGCATAGAATTGTTTGTAGTAATCTCTGATGGTAGTTTGTATTTCTGTGGAATCGGTGGTGATATCCCCTTTAATATTTTTTATTGCATCTATTTGATTCTTCTCTCTTTCTTTTTTATTAACCTGGCTAGCGGCCTATCTATTTTGTTGATCTTTTCAAAAAACCAGCTCCTGGATTTATTGATGTTTTTGAAGGATTCTGTCTCTATCTCTTTCAGTTCTGCTCTGATCTTAGTTATTTCTTGTCTGCTGCTAGCTTTTGAGTTTTTTTGGTTTTGCTCCTCTAGCTCTTTTGATTTTGATGATAGGGTGTAGATTTTAGATCTTTCCTTCCTTTTCATGTGGGCATTTATTGCTATAATTTTTTTCTCTAGACACTGCTTTAAATGTGTCCCAGAGATTCTGGTATATTGTGTCTTCGTTCTCATTGGTTTTGAAGAACGTCTTTATCTCTGCCTTTATTTCGTTGTTTATCCAGTCAACATGCAAGAGCCATTTGTTCAGTTTCCATGAGATTGTGCAGGTCTGAGTTAGTTTCTTAATCCTGAGTTCTAATTTGATTGCACTGTGGTCTGAGAGACTGTTTGTTATGATTTCCGTTCTTTTGCATTCGCTGAGGAGTGATTTACTTCCGATTATGTGGTCAGTTTTAGAGTAGGTGTGATGTGGTGCTGAGAAGAATGTATATTCTGTGGATTTGGGGTGTAGAGTTCTGTAGATGTCTGTTAGGTTTGCCTGGTCCAGATCTAAGTTCAGGTCCTGGATATCCTTGTTAATTTTCTGTCTCGTTGATCTGTCTAATATTGACAGTGGATTGTTGAAGTCTCCCACTATTATTGTGTGGGAGTCTAAGTCTCTATGTAGGTCGTAAGAACTTGCTTTATTTATCTGCGTGCTCCTGTATTGGGTGTGTGTATATTTAGGATAGTTAGCTCTTCTTGTTGCATTGATCCTTTTACCATTATGCCATGCCCTTCTTTGTCTCTTTTGATCTTTGTTGGTTTAAAGTCTATTATATCAGAGGCTACGATTGCAACTCCTCCTTTTTTTTTGCTCTCCATTTGCTTGATAAATCTTCCTCCATCCCTTTATTTTGAGCCTATGTGTGTCCTTGCATGTGAAATGGGTTTCCTGAGTACAGCACCCTGATGAGTTTTGACTTTTTATCCAATTTGCCAGTCTGTGTCTGTTGATTGGGGCATTTAGCTCATCTACAGTTACGGTTAATATTGTTATGTGTGAATTTGATCCTGCCATTTTGATGCTAGCTGGTTGTTTTGCCTGAGTTGACACAGTTTCTTCATTGTGTCGATGCTCTTTACCATTTGGTCCTTTTTTGGAGTGGCTGGTACTGGTTGTTCCTTTCTATGTTTCGTGCTTCTTTCAGGAGCTCTTGTAAGGCAGGCTTGGTGGTGAGGAAATCTCTCAGCAATTGCTTGTTCATAAAGGATTTTATTTCTCCTTTTCTTATGAAGCTTAGTTTGGCTGGATATGAAATTCTAGGTTGAAAGTTCTTTTCTTTAAGGATGTTGAACATTGGCCCCCACTCCTTCTTCTGGCTTGTAGGGTTTCTGCCAAGAGATCCACTGTGAGTCTGATGGGCTTCCCTTTGTGAGTAGCTCAACCTTTCTCTCTTGCTGCCCTTAGCATTTTTTCCTTCATTTCAACCCTGGTGAATCTGACGATTATGTTCTTTGCGGTTGCTGTTGTTGAGGAATATCGTTGTGATGTTCTCTGTATTTCCTGGACTTGAATGTTGACCTGCCTTACTAGGTTGGGGAAGTTCTCCTGGTTAATATCCTGAAGAGTGTTTTCCAGCTTGGGTTCATTCTCTCTGTCATATTCAGGTATACCTATCAAACGTAGATTATGTCTTTTCACATAATCCTATATTTCTTGGAGGCTTTATTCATTTCTTTTCACGCATTTTTCTCTAATCTTGCCTTCTTGTTTTATTTCATTGAGTTGATCTTCAGTCTCTGATTTCCTTTCTTCTGCTTGGTTGATTCGGCTGTTGAAACTTGTGTATGCTTCGCGAAGTTCTCTTGTGTGTTTTTCAGCTACATCAGGTCATTTATATTCTTCTCTAAGCTGTTTATTCTCATTAGCATTTCATCTACCCTTTTTTCAAGGTTCTTAGTTTCTTTGTATTGGGTTAGAACATGTTGTTTTAGCTCAGAGAAGTTTGTTATTACCCACCTTCTGTAGCCTGTTTCTTTCAATTCATCAGACTCATTCTCCATCCTGCTTTGTTCCTTTGTTGGTGAGGAGTTGTGATCCCTTGGAGGGGGTGAGGCATTCTGGTTTTTGGTGTTTTCATCCTTTTTGCACTGGTTTCTTCCCATCTTTGTGGATTTATCTACCTGTGGTCTTTGTAGTTGGTGACTTTCAGATGGGGTCTCTGAGTGGATATCCTTTTTGTTGATGTTGAAGTTATTTCCTTCTGTTTTTTAGTTTTCCTTCTAACCATCAGGCCCCTCTGCTGTAGGACTGCTGGAGGTCCACTCCAGACCCTGATTGCCTGGGGGATCACCCCCGGGGGCTGAAGGATTGCTGCCAGTTTATTCTTCTGTTATCTTTGTCCCAAAAGGGTACCTGCCAGATTTCAGCCTGAGCTCTCCTGTATGAGGTGTCTCTTTGGATATACAGGGGTCAGGGAGCTGCTTGAGGAGACAGTCTATCCCTTATGGAGCTCAAGTGCTGAGCTGGGATCTCCGTTGTTCCATTCAGAGCTTCTGGGCAGGTACGTTTAAGTCTGCTGCAGCGGAACTCCTAACCACCTTTTTTCCCAGTTGCTCTGTCCAGGGAAGGTGGGGCTTTATTTATAAGTTCCTGACGTGCTGCTGCCTTTTTTCAGAGATACCCAGCCCAGCAAGGTGGTAGTCTAGCCACAGTCTGCCAGCAGAGGCGTTACTGAGCTACTGTGGGCTCTGCCCAGATGCTGTGTGAACTTCCTTTTAGAACTGTCTCGGTAATTGTGGTCTGCCTCAGTAATGACGGACTGCCTCGGTAGTGGTGGACTGGCTTCCTAATGGCTGACACCCTCCCCCCCCACCGAGTTGGATGGTCCCAGGTCCAGCTGTGCTTGTTGCGAAGTCTCGATTCAGAGTGTTTTAGATTACTGCAGTTTGCCAGGGGGAGTGGGGGGGGGGAACCACTGAACCAGATCACCTGGCTCCCTGTTTCAGCCCTCTTTTTTCAGTTGAACAGGGAGCTCTGTATCCCAGGTGTTCCAGGCACCTGTTGAAGCCACTGCCTGGATTTGTGCGAGTTTTTGTGCGGAGACCTGCAGCACTGGCTGAAACAGTCGTGCTGAGCCGTGCTGGAAACTTGTGATGCTTTTTAGCCCAGGAATCTCCTGGTCTGTGGGCAGTGAAAACTCATTTGGGAATGCGGTGATCACTTACCCTCTGTGTTCTGTGCACTCCAGAGCTGTTCCTATTTGGCCATCCAGTTCTTTTTTTTTTTTTTTTGAGACGGATTCTAGCTCTGTCACCAGGCTGGAGTGCAGTGGCGCAATCTCAGCTCACTGCAACCTCTGCTTCCTGGGTTCAAGCAATTCTTGTGCCTCACTCAGCCTCCCAAGTAGCTGGGATTACAGCCAGGCGCCACCACACCCAGCTAATTTTTGTATTTTTACTAGAGATAGGGTTTCACCATGTTGGCCAGGATGGTCTCAATCTCCTGACCTTGTGATCCGCCTGCCCCAGCCTCCCAAAGTGCTAGGATTACAGGCGTGAGCCACCGTACCCAGCTGAAGAGTTCTTAGCTATGACATCAAGAGCACAATTCATTTAAAATATCAATAAATTATACTAAATCAAAATAAAAACTTTTGCTCCTGAAAACACGCTGTTAAGAGGATGAAAAGATGAGTACAGACTGGGAGAAAACGTCAGCCATGTATCAGACCAAGAACTTAGATCTGGACTATATATAGAGCTCTCAAAATGTAACAGTAAAACGAAACAAAAACTTCAGTTAGGAAATGGGCAAAACATATGACACAGATGGCAGATAAGCATATGAACATATAAAAAACTTCATTAGCCATTAGGAAAATGCAAATTAAAATCATGGTAGTGGGATGTCACTAGACACCTACTAAAACAGCTCGAGTAAAGAGATGACAATACCCTAAAAATGTAGAGAAGCTGGATCTCATGTACTGCTGGTGGGAATGTAAAGTAGTACGACCACTCTGGAAGATTTCAGTTTCAGCAGTTTCTTAAAAAGTAGAACGTATACTTAGCTGACATGACCCATCACTTGCACTCCTGAGCATTTATCCCAGAGAAATGCAGTCATATGTCCACACAAAAGTGTGTGCATGAATATTCACAACAGCTTTATTTGTGGTAGCTCCAGATCTGAAACAACCCACATGTCCTTCAAGTGGTTAACTATGATACATTCATACCACACAATACTACTCAGCAATACAAAGGAAGAGACTGGATGTAACAACATGGATAGCTCTCAGAGGACTTATGCCAGGTGCAAACAATCTAGTCCCCAGTGATGACATAGTGTATGATTCCATGTATATAACATTCTTGAAATTATGAGAATTCTCGAGAGGGAGAGCCGATCAGTGATTAGGGGTGGAATGGAGAAGAGGGTGCCTGCCAAGGGGCACATAGAACCTTTGTGCTGATGGAATCGGTATGTCTTGTGGTGGTCATCAGAATTTGTTTGTGGTAAAATGGCATAGAACTGTGCACATGCAAATGAGTGCCTATAGAACTGGAGAAATCAGAATAAGGTCTGCGGATTGTAGCAGTATCTTTTCACGCATCTGAATTTGATGGCCTTCTGGCACTGGGGGCCCGGGCAGTGCATTGCTAGGGGTGGGACTCTGTGGTGAACCCGACAGTGTCCCTGGCTGCAAAGAGCTTAACTCTGGCAAGAAGGCTGCTACTGGCCAGGTCTGGGTGCCACTGCTGCCCTCTACCAGTGAAGCTGATCAGAATCTTGCCCTAAGAGACCCCTCTTACACCCCACCATAGTACCTTGGATGGGGTGGTCTGCCCTAGAGCACTACACTGGGCGGAGGGAGCTGCAGAAGTGTACAGGGGGAGTGCTAGAGTCCAGGACGGTCAGTACTCAGGATTGGGGGAGAGGGTCGGTTGTTTGTAGATTAAAATGCAGGTATATGAGCAAGGAGAATTTTGAAATTCCTGTAAATTTTTAAGGTAAAATAGGAATTACCAAGGAATTTTATACTTTAATACCCTCTTAAAGTATTAAAGAGGATCTGTCGGTGAAAATAATCCAGAAGGACTGGTCCAGTCGAGCCACTGATTTTGACAGACAAGAAAACAGACCCCAGAGCACTCCTTATCACAGGACTGTCAGTGACTGGGATGCTGATAGTGTTTCTCAAGTAGTAGTCACCCTTGTCTGGGAAATCGTGGCTATGTCTGAAATCACGTAGGTTGGTAGAGCCAAAGCAGAGATCAGAATCCACATCTTTAGATCCCTCAAACCTCGCCTCACCCATGTTTCTCGTCTGCACCACAAAATTTCAGATACCTGTACTGGAGGCTTCTGCGCTTTTCCTTTTTGCTGAATTAGTTTACACTTAAGAAAGTCAGTTAACGTCATTTTATTTCCTGCCTACGTTTCAGAATGGGTTGATAGTGATTTGTCATTCTGACAAAATTTTAGCAGGTTTAGCCATTTGAATATGTGAAAATATTCTGAAATTCATCGTATAAACAGTGTTTGAATACTTGCTGACTTAAATTGTTATGACACTCTATTAGGTAGGCACTCAGAAAATGGAAACTTGCAGCCCCTTTTCCCTGATAGTCAAATTTAGGAGGTGAGAAAAATGAATCAGTACAAGATTTCTCGATGCTCCGAACCTAAACTGCAGACGCGCCTCTCCCTTTTGTCCCCATGGCTCAAGCCACATTCGTCATGCCCCTCAGACATGTTAGGTATGTACCAACTTAAGGCATTCGCCGTTCTGTGTGCTTGGAACACTGCTAACTACAATATCCTTAAGACTAACGAGACTGATCCCTTCCACGTCTGTGCTTACATGTGACCCACCCTGGGTGGACAGTCACAAGGCCCATCCTAACCACACTGTTTAGAATTGTAACCTGCCCCTCTCCCCCAGGGCTGAATCCCATTACTCTACCTTTTTTCATAGCATTTATTACTCATATACTTTTCTTAGTTATGTTTATTGCTATATCACCAATATAGATATTTGATCTGCATTGTTTGCGTGGTGTCTGATGGGGCTTTGGATGTGATGAACGTAAAATTCTTGGCTGGGCGTGGTGGCTCATGCCTATAATCCTAGCACTTTGGGAGGCTGAGGCAGGCGGATCACTTGAGGTCAGCAGTTTGAAACCAACCTGGCCAACATGGTGAAACCTTGTCTCTACTAAAAATACAAAAAAATTAGCTAAGCATGGTGGCACGAGTCTGTAGTCTCAGCTACATGGAAGGCTGAGGCAGGAGAATTGCTTGAACCCAGGAGGCAGAGGCTGCAGTAAGCCGAGATCGCACCACCGCACTCCATCCAGCCTGGGTGACAGAGGGAGACTCTGTCTCAAAAACAGAAAAAAGAAAAAGAAAAGAAAGAAAGTAAAGTCCTTTTCCCTAAGTCTCTCTATCCACAATTTTTTTTAGCTTCTACCTCTCCTAGAAGCAGAGATTCTGAGTTTCGAAGAAAATGGTGAGATACTGATTAATTTAAAGTGAAGATTAGTATGTCTTATTTTATACAAGCTACCAAACAGGAAAAATGTCCATTTTCCAAACTACGTTAATGAACTTTACCTATTTTGTAAAGACACTTCTCGGATATTCTTTTTGTTGCAGACTCTTGGGCCCAGGTTAAAGAGGACTTTTTCAATTAGGAGATTTGTGGAATCAGAATTTAATTAGTGACATTGTCCTGGTCAAGTTTAGGATCTTGAAATCATGATGGGTTGAGAGAGACTAACTATTTCAAGGACAGTAAACTATTGTTTGGAAAAGGTTGAACTTACCAAATGTTTCCTAAACTATGTATACTTTATTAGCAAGGCTATATGGTGCTGCCTTGTAAATACTCTTTCCATTCCCACTGCCACTACTTGATTCAGGCCTCATCACCCCTTGATAAAGCTCTCAGTGTATTGGTGTATAAATTTGCCTTCCTCCTTGTTCAGTCCATCTTACATGCTGCTGGGAGTTATTTTCATGAAAATCAAATGTGTTTATATCAGTCCTTTAAATAACTTCACTGGGACCCTGTCCAGAGCCTGTGCCTGTAGCACAGCCCACATGCCCTTCAGGGTCTGCCTTTAATGTGTTTGGGGACCTACCTCTCTACTTAGCTTGTCAACCTTTCTGAATCTGCCAGTCCTGCACACTACGCCATTCCCTTTCATTCCTGTTTATGATGTGCCTTCTGGAATTTCTCCTTCCTGCTGATCTCACTAGGCCTATTCAGGCAGCAACTGCTTAAGCTCCTTCCCACGATATTTTATGCAACAACTTATCAGTGCTCAGAGTCACTGCTTAATAGAATTTCTTTTTTCCTTTTTTAAAAGCTTCAAACAAATACTGTGTTACCGTAAGTTAAAATATGTTGACAAAAAATTGTGTATGATTGCTGAAAGTATTCAGCAGATATCTCATGAACTGCATCGTCACGAAAGTGGGGTTCATGTGAGAAAGCAGATGGAAATCACACCTGAATGGAGAGCAATGTGAAAGGTGATGTCAGCAAGAACTTAGGGTGTATGAAAAGGATGGTAAAGGCACCAACTGGATGGATCAGGGAGACATGGAATGCAGAATGTGAGAAATAGGTAATCTCTTAAGTTGCACAAACCTAGGTTTCATTTTTATGCTCTAGTGTGTTACACTGGTGACTTGACTTCCCTGAGTGACAATGAGATGAGTGTGATTCATATTCATATCCACTTCATAGAGCTGTAAGGACTGAGAGGTAGCCCAATGACATGTGTCACACAAACCCGACGTGTCGTAAACACCAAATGATTCTAGACGGTAGTTCTGGTTGGTTTTGTGGTCAGTTAGAAATCTTTCATCAAGTAGAATTTTCTTGGCAGCACAAACAATTGAAATGTTAATATTCTATGTGTACCAAGGTTTGTATTCTTCATTAATATGAGGGAGTATATGATGACCTGGTGTTTCATGCCAGCTTTGTTTTTGGCTCATTGCTCAATGTATGAGAGAGAATACAGACTATTTTACTTGCAGAATGGAAGAGAGTTGACATATCTAGAAAATGCTTCGAGTTCTTGGGCATCACTATTTGAAAACGCACTGATTACCCTTAGTTGAGAATGGGAACATCTAAAGGGGAAAAGTCACTGGTTCATGCTATACTATTAGAATTGGTTGTCTTCTTGCCTGACTTGTAAATTAAGGATTTTTTTGTTTTGTTTTGTTTTTTTGAGACAGAGTTTCGTTCTTGTGGCCTGGGCTGGAGTGCAGAGGCGTGATCTCGGCTCACTGCAACCTCCGCCTCCCAGGTTCAAGCGATTCTCCTGTCTCAGCCTCCTGAGTAGCTGGGATTACAGGCGCCTGCCACCACGCCCAGCTAGTTTTTGTACTTTTAGTAGAAACAGGGTTTCACCACGTTGGCCAGGCTGGTCTTGAACTCCTGACCTCAGGTGATCCACCCGTCTCGCCCCCAAAAGTGCTGAGATTACAGGCGTGAGCCCCGGCGCCGGGTCGTAAATTAAGGATTCTTAATCTTTGCCAGAATGTAACCTGTTGAGGATGAATTGTAACCAGTTACAATGAATACAAATCCTCCTCTCTGTTTGACCTAGAAAACTTTCCAAAAGGAGATGTCTTTACAATAATGATATATTTGATGAAACCTGTGGGTTTTTTTTTTTTAAACTTATGATGACAGTATTGAAAGAGGAAACTAATCTGTATTGTCAGCACAGCCATGGCTAGCAGTAGTCATTTCTTGAGAAGTGGAGCTGTTTCTCACAAAACACGCTGTTTGAGGGTAGGAGGTGAACGGTCTCCTTGTCAGAAATTGGCTTAATTTTTATTCAAGTTATAACCCACAGTTCTATTTGGGTATTGAATTTCTTCATTCACTCAGTGACAAGAATTAAGGCAGATGTTGCCTGTAGAAAAAAAAAGTGTATTTCTTGATAGTTCTGCTACTGGTGCTAGTAGAGGTTGAGAAATAAGATTTCCTGTGGAAGTGTGGTTTGGTTGCTTTTGTGGTATCTCATGCAAAAGAGTTTGAACTAGCTTCATTTTTCTCCCTTTACTGGATCCTTTAAAAGATTGGAAAGAGGGAGGTAGACAGACTTAGTGGGCTTTGGGACTGACTTACATAGCCCAAAGGTTATGAGATGCTGATGTTGTGATAATCTCATTTCAGAGATTCCTATGGAAGAGGAGAAAGGATGTACCTTTCTGTGTTTTCTCATTAAGAAGTCAAAAGTTTGGTTTTTAGTGGTTAGTTTACAGATCTGGGGCTGGCTGATAGTATCTGGTCAGGGAAAGAGACCTGTGACTTAGTTGTAAGGGAACCTGTATATGCTCTCACAAACTCGAAACCGTGTGTTGTGATTCTTAATTGGAGAATAGGCAGTGCCCTCTTTGTTATCTTCACTAAAGAATATAAGTTATAAAGTCACACACAGTTTCTCATAAAAAGGCTTTGATAGTTTCACTTCCTGTAATGTGTATATTCACAGGCTTTTGCGATAGTTATTTTAAAGTGATGTGTTTTAGTTCTGTTTTTTCTCTACGGTCTCTTCTAAATCAAAAAGTTATATATACTTTTTATTCTGTATTAATCTTTTTAAATTTTTAAAATAATTTTATTAGTGTATTTTTAATTTATATTAAAGTTTTATTTCTCCTTCTTGCTTTAAGATTTTTTCTTTTAAAGTTGTTTTTCATTTTTCCTTCATATGTATTAATAGAACAGAAGAATTAAAATAATATCTAGTGATGTAGGTATTTGAGTTTTGTTTTTACTCAGCCTTGAGAAGAAAATATAGGCTCAAACAACGTTTATAGCCAGTTCTAAATGGCTATAGAGTTTTCACAAGGATTACCTTTCTTTTAGTATTTATTATCTGATAGCAAAGTTAAAAAAAAAAAAAAAAACTTCCTGAGAAAATTCACTGTTCCTTTGCTTCTGCTGACTCTGTATAAATTAATATTAGACAGGAAGTGAGGCCACTGCCCGGGGCTGAGCCCTGCAGACCCAGTGCCCTGCAGGTAGCACCCTCCTCCTCACTCCCTCCCAGAACTGGATCTGTGCTTTTCTGGTGTGTGGTTACTGTGCTTATAAGAGCATTGAGGTAACACCTGGTGCATATTTTACAGATTGAAGGAAAAAGAGCAGTGAATTTTAGTTCAGAGTCCTGAGGGTGGGGTCTTTCTTCAGGTTTGCTTCCTCCATAGCCGAGCAAGGATGCGGGGTGGTGCCATGTGGGGTAACCGGATTCCCCAGCACCCTGTGAGGTGGACCTTCCCGGGTTTTACGGATTCCTACAGCATGTTAGCCAAATAGCTGTTTTCAGTTGTGCAACAGATATGAGTAGCCTTTGGTTTGTGCTCTTTCTGTGATTACAACATGAGGAAATACATTCCTTTGGCGTGATATTTTAGTGGAACTTTAATTTTAAAATTGTGTAGTATTTTAAAACCAGGCATTATTTTTTTGAAATGTTGTCTAGGAGATACGTGGTCTTATTTTAATTAGATTGCTGACCTTTTTATTATTTCACGTAATATAACAGTTAAAGGGTGATTAAACTGTTAAAAAAAAAAAAAAGTGACTTTAAAAAAAGTGCTTGTTGACATCATCTTTCCGAGAACACTAGTATATGTGATTTACTATAACAAGATCTTAGTTTTCCTGTTGGCAAATGACATGTAATATTTACAGAGGTCTTGGGTTCAGTCCAGCAGAAACATCTCAGATAAATTGATGTGTGAAACTAAAGCCATTTAACATTTTCTTTCATATGGAGATAATATAAACATTTTTTTAGTTTCAAAGTAAGGAGAGACTGGCTGTTTAGTATAGATTTCTTTGAGATGGACTTTGTAATAGTATGCATTCTCTAGAGTTAAACATCAAACACCATGTTTTCAATTTACAATGCAGTGATAATGCGTCCAGCAGTTGTGTGTTGAAGATTCTGAGTTAATTCTATTGTTATGCATGGGCTTTTTCTCCTTGTGTCATGCTTCTCTTCCTTTCCCATCTAAATGTATAAGGTCACGTTTTGTATTTCACATTCAAATTAGCATAAATTCTCAGTCTATGAGATTTTTACTTTTAAAAACTAGAAATATATCTGAACTGTTAACAGAGTCCACGTAGTGAAGTATCTTCAGTGGCCTTTTAAAGAATACAATTGGAATCTTTCAACTGTCTAAATATTTTCAGCATTTAACCTAAACACAGTTCAGTGCTAAAATTTATTTAAACATGGTGGAATTAATATCTTTTGAGAAATGAATAGGGTGCAATATAGTTACCTTGGACATCTAGTCTCATCTATTTCAGATTAGTTATCATTTTGTAGGTAGACTGATGAATGCTTAGGTACCAAGAATCTGAATTATCCTTTTACTTTTAGGAAGGTAAGTACTTTATTCATTTCACTATGTTTCACTCTAGTCGATTTTTTTTTTAAGTCACAACAGCTAATGTGCTATGAACAGAAGCACTTCCCTTCCAGCACTATAACAACAAACAAAATGACATTTTATACTCCCTACAAAAAAAAGTAGAGAATAATATAGGATTTGTCTCCACTCACCTGTGATGCTAATTTATTTTTCTTATTTCTTCTATCCTTTTATAAATACCTAGGATATTAATATGGAGATTTAAAAACAGTAAGTTTGAAATGACAGCTGTGGTTTATCATTCTCTGTTTTCAGATGATCACAGTCGTGTTAAACTGCAAAATGCTGAGAATGATTATATTAATGCCAGCTTAGTTGACATAGAAGAGGCACAAAGGAGTTACATCTTAACACAGGCAAGTAGTACAATACCAACCAAATGCCTGAAAATGATGTGTTTGTGGTGGTTCTGCTTTAAATCATAGGTAAAAGTATATCTTGACTTCTTTTGGAAATGAGATGGTATTTCAGTTTTTTCTGGCGATGTACTAAATTATGGACATTATAAAGTTTTGCACCTTTGAGTATTTAAGATAAAAGCCAAGTTATTTTTGATATTATACGTTGCGCGAAGGAAAATTCTTATGAAATGGCTTAGGCCAGTTCTTTGGGCAGATTGTGTTCCTCATGTTGTATCTGACAGAGAGCTCTGTTAATTCTTCTTAGCTGCTTCTGTTTCTCTTCCCGTACCCTGTGGCAAAACCAGAGGTCCTGGACAGCTCTTCTGTCCCTCCCACTGCCTCACGTATGTCTTTAGAGAGTATGCCAAGCCCTAGATGGTTTCTGGTCGTCTTCGAGGACCTGTGCAGGTGCTGAAACCAGGTGCTCCAGAGGCCCAGCTGTAAGGCCCTGTGCTCCCTTTGGCCTTCTGCCCGATGGCCTCTGAGCACATCAGCCACACCCGTATATAACCATGACTTTCCTTCCATTCTAAGATAATAGGAGAGATTTTTTTGTATCCGAAGCTACTCTTTATTCATCAAATAATAAAGACTTAATTAACAGTGCTGTCATTTCACCCTAAAGATTTTTAAATATTCAAAAGATACACCATAATATTTAGATTTTTGAAAACCTAACTCGAATCAGAATGATTGTTTTTACATGCTTTGTATAATTTAAACCATAGGACAACCCTCTGTGGTAAATAGTATTGCCTTTATTTTATACATAAGGAATCTAAGGAGATCCAGAGACGTTAAATAATTTCTTTTTTTTTTGAGACAGTCTCACTCTGTCACCCAGCTCACTACAACCTCAGCCTCACAGGTTCAAGTGATTCTTCTGCCTCAGCCTCCTGAGTAGCTGGGATTACAGGTGCTCACCACCACACCCAGCTAATTTCTCTATTTTTTAATAAAGACAAGGTTTCATCATGTTGCTCAGGCTGATCTCTTAACTCCTGACCTCAGGTCATCCGCCTGCCTTGGCCTCCCAAAGTGCTGGGATTACAGGCTTGAGCCAACACACCCAGCCTCCTAGTGATAGTTTTTGAACCTCTTATCGCTGTGTGTGTCCTGAAGGAGCCCTGCATATTTAATTCAATAACTCAGAAGCCTGTCTCTGGATTTTTCTTCTCTCCTGAATTTCTGTACATATTTTTCAGATCTCTATTGGATGTTTTTACTGGATTTCAAAATCTGCACATTCTGTATCTTTTTTACCAAGCCAGCTGCCTTCCTATTTTTTTCATAGGGATTGAAACTATCTTCATCGTCTGCTAAATTATTTCTGATCTTCTGTTGCCCCTGCCCTTTTTCAGAGCTCTCTTCAATTACACTTGTCCTATTGCAGCAGCTTTTTAAGGTCCCCCCTTGCCACCATCCCTGTCACTCTAGTGGCGTAGTTGCCCACTACATCCCTCTACTTCCACCTCATTGATGGATTTGTCTTTCCCAAATATGTCCTAAATTTTCATGCACTTTGCCTTATGCTTGTTGCCCGGGCTGGAGTGCAGTGGTACGATCTCAGCTCACTACAACCTCAGCCTCCCATTCTTCTGCATTCCCCCTCTGCATTAGGACCTTTTTGGAGATTCTTCTGTAGTTTCCTTCCCAGCCTTTCCTGCTCCCTAAGACCTGGTGGTTTAATTTACCCATAATTTTGTGGTGCTTAACTGTGTCCATTAGTCCTACAAGTACTTCTCCTTGCCTCCTTTGCAACCTGTTTGAGAGCCAAGTCTGCATCTCAGTCTAGCTCTTGCCCTTGTACTTGGCGGCTTGTTTGGAATGGGGGATACAGAAAACTGGAGATGCGAAATGGTTATTACCCCAGCTCTTCTGACTGTCCTTTGTAGATTATTATTTCAAACATCTTTTTCTTCTGAGTTTTATGAATTAGTATTTTTTAAAAGTCAGCTCCTTGGTATGTTATGTCTGTTTTGCAGATGAAGAAAATTGGTAGCATTGCTAGTAAATGGAAGAGCTGAGGTGTGAATCTCTGCCCCTCTGATTTAAAAACCTGTGGCAGAGCGCGGTGGCTCACGCCTGTAATCCCAGCACTTTGGGAGGCGGAGGTGGGTGGATCACCTGAGGTCAGGAGTTCAAGACCAGCCTGGCCAACATGGTAAAACCCCATCTCTACTAAAAATACAAAAATTAGCCAGGCATGGTGATGCACGCCTGTAATCCCAGCAACTCAGGAGGCTGAGGCAGGGAGAGTTGCTTGAACCTGGGAGGCAGAGGTTGCAGTGAACTGAGATCGTGCCATTGCATTCCAGCCTGGGTGATAGAGTGAGACTCTGTCTCGGAAAAACAAGCAAACAAACTGTGTCCTTTATACTATAGCAGCTGTATTCCTGTTTATTATTTAGTTTAGAATCACCAGTGGAATAGCATGGGGTGTGATTGTGTGTACACACTAAGGAGTGACCTCACTGGCAAATTGTAACATCCATTTTTTTTTTTTTTTTTAAAGAAAAGGGCATTCATTTTACTGGGGATTTCCTCATTGCTGTTTTTACCTTTAGACTGTATGTTTTGTTTTGGAAGCAGATCAAGTAATAGAAAAATCTGTTGAGTGAGGAAAACACCATTCTCAAATAGTAGGTTGTAGTTTGTCAGGATCCTCAGTAGACTTTTAGCATTTTTACAACTTAACCTTGGTTTATTCATTTAAGTAACATTTATTGAGTATCTGCTGTATATCAAGGAGTACACCAGGCCTAAAGATGCTTTTAGTTGGCTGGGCTCTGTTGTTCACGCCTGTAATCCTAGCACTTTGGGAGGCCGAGGCAGGTGGATCACTTGAGGTCAGGAGTTCAAGACTAGCCTGGCCAACATAATAAAACCTGTCTCTACTAAAAATAGAAAAGTTAGCCAGGTGTGGTGGTGGGTGCCTGTAATCCCAGCTCCTTGGGAGGCTGAGGCAGGAGACTTGCTTGAACCTGGGAGGAGGAGGTTACGGTAAGCCGAGATCACAACCTCTCTAGCCCAGGTGACAGAGACTCCATCTCATAAAAACAACAAAAAAGATGCTTTTAGTCTAGAACCACTTTAACCCCCTTGTTGCATGTGGGTCTGAAGCTCTGGGCAGCCCTGGCCCCCACTCCTGACTCTGCTCCTAACTGTTACCACTCTGCCACATTCCATGTGAGCTGAATGCATGTTCAGAGTTATTTTAGGTATAGCAAAACTACATTTCACTTTAACCTTCTCGTTTAAAATTAGTTAAAATTTGTGCATAGACTTTTCATCTCTTAGTCCTTTCTTTTACCCTGTGCTGTCATTAAAATGTGAAGGCAATTGGAAGTATGTAACTATTTTGCTTTTATCCCCATGGCATTGTTGTAACATAGACTATTGACCTTTTTAAACTCTGTCCAATATTCTTCCACTGAGGCCGTACATACTGTACATTTGTAGATTAACGGTTTCATTGTGGTTCAGGTACTTTAATGATTCCTAGTTTTTCTAGAAATCTTTTTGTAGTTGACTTGAGTTGATTGCCTGGCCATTGATGGTACAGACTTCTTTCCTCATGGATCTTCTATGATGTGTGGGAGGCAGATCTTCTCTTTCTGCTATAGAAAATGAAGAGAACAGAAATTTCCTTTGTCTACCTTCTTTGCAGCTAGAACATGATCAGTCAGATACTCCTACTGTGATTTTTGTCTCTGCTTCGCCTATGGATTATACATCAGTACTACAGCCACCTTCATGTGGCAGTGCCAGCAAAAACAAGGGGATAATAGTGACAGTATCAAGAGCAGTGTCCCAGGTTGACTTTCTTTGGAGCAGGACCTTGCCTGTGCCTTGGTTTCTACCCAAGCTTGGCTCTCTAGTCCTCAACTGTGAAAGCCCCTGACACCTTAAACAATTCCTTTTTTGCCTAAGAAAATAAAAGTCAGTTTTGATCATTTATAAACAAAAATCCTAACTGGCACAGACCTGTTTTTGAAATCAGGTGAATTGGAAGTCCTGGTTTACTTATAAGCCCATCCACTGTCTGTCTTGTAACATGCCAGGAGCAGACTTGATGAGGCCTTCCTGGAGCCTTGCTCTATCTCCTTCCCCTCATCTGTTCTCTCTCCTCTCTCCTCATAGGGTCCACTTCCTAACACATGCTGCCATTTCTGGCTTATGGTTTGGCAGCAGAAGACCAAAGCAGTTGTCATGCTGAACCGCACAGTGGAGAAAGAATCGGTGAGTAATATTTAATATTTACAACTTAGTATACTGTATGTGATCATTAGCATATAAAGATGATCATTTTCAGGCCAATATTCCTTAGTTTTGGCCTTTAATTGCTAAGGAGTTACATTGGGCCTAAAGATGCTTTTCGTTGCTAAAGGCTAGTGGTCAAAGTGTTTCTGACCAGAAAAACTCATGTATCCTTTTCCCTTCTTATGTATTTATATAACAGTTGCAGACCTCTCATCTCCAAGATACAAATATAATGGAATAAATACTGACTAGCAGTGATAACTAGATCTTTAGAATGCCTAGCAATTACTGTCTGTAAGCTCTCTTCCAGCTTTAAGATCTGTACTGTTCTGCTTCAGATTTCTTACTTTATTCTACATTCATAATTGCTGGTTTTTAATGATGATGAAAATTTCCTAATCCACTTTTAATCAGGATGTAGCAGTGACATGCCAGAATTTCCAGCAGTATCAGCATAGTCATTTACAATGGTTTTTCCCGATCTTCAATATCATTTAAAAATTAAGGATTAGGCCGGGCACGGTGGCTCGCACCTATAATCCCAGCACTTTGGGAAGTTGAGGCAGGCAGATCACTTGAGGTCAGGAGTTCCAGACCAGCCCGGCCAACATGGTGAAACCCCATCTCTACTAAAAATACAAAAATCAGCCAGGTGTAATCCCAGCTATTTGGGAGGCTGAGGCAGGAGAACTACTTGAGCCTGGGAGGCGGAGGTTGCAGTGAGCCAACATTTCGCCACTGCACTCCAGCCTAGATGACGGAGTGAGAATCCATCTCAAAACCACTGCACTCCAGCCTGGGCAATAGAATGAGACTCCATAAAAAAAACGTTAAGGATTATGACATTGTCAGTTTGAGCAGCATTGCAGACTAAATGATTTGCACATTTTATTTCTCTCATTTTGGAGTATAATTATAAGATAACACTGCTGCCAGAATTTAGAAATCAAGTTTATGGTGGTTGGACCTAGATGGTTAACAAGAGTCAGGTTTAATTATTTTGGGGATGATTACTTCATAGGTGGTGGGTAATGTGTTATTCATCAAGAGACCCATAATGTCTGATTATTGTTCTTTTATTACATTAACAGCCATTACTGGTCAGTACTCAGCTCCTTAATTCATTAGGGGTTAAAGATGGTGATAATTCAATTCTGTCATTACGTCTTCGGTTTTTGTTGGAATATTTATTCTACAAAAAGAAACTTCCCATTCTAGTGGACCACTTAAAAGCAATTTTCCAAAATGCGTTGATTCCCTATTGAGGTCATCTCTCTTCAACAGATGACCAATTAGGAGTTTTTCTGGTGGAGAGTGGCAGGAGAGGATGAATTATTACGGATTTAAACATATTGGATTCATTTCACTCCTTTGCAGTTATTTCCTTATTTTTGATCAAATTATCCTGTCATTGGCTAACAGCAGTCTATTTAGGTTGGGTCCTGAATCCTTTTTTTTTTTTTTTTGAGACGGAGTCTTGCTCTGTGGCATGATTTCAGCTCACTGCAACCTCTGCTTCCTGGATTCAAGTGATCCTCCTGCCACAGCCTCTGAGTAAGTGGGATTACAAGCACTCACCACATGCCTGGCTAATTTTTGTAGAGACGGTTTCACTATGTTGGCCAGGTTGGTCTTGAACTCCTGACCTCAAGTGATCTGCCCACCTCGGCCTCCCAAAGTGCTGGGATTACAGGTGTGAGCCACCTCACCCTGCCCTAAGTCTTTTTAAACAAACCTTTCATAGTTTCCTCGACTGGGTGCGGTGGCTCACTCCTGTAATCCCAGCACTTTGGGGAGCTGAGTCAGGCGGATCACTTGAGCCCAGGAGTTTGAGACCAGCCTGGGCAATTTGGTGAATCTCTGTCTCTACAAAAAATACAAAAATTAGTTGGGTGTGGTGGCATGTGCCTGTAGTCCCAGCTACCTGGGAGACTGAGGCAGGAGGATCACTTGAGGCTAGGAGGTTGAGGCTGCAGTTATCTGTGATCGTGCCACTGCACTCCAGCCTGGGTGACAGAGTGATACCCTGTCTCAAAAAAAAAAAAAAATTTTTTTTTTTCTTGCTCTGTGGAATGACTGCGTATTGCAGACTCATCTCAAACTTGCCGCCCAGGCCTGGAACCCGCCATTTCTCTAAGGGGCTTTGGTTTCTTTTAATGGGCAATAGTATTTCACGATCACAACAAAAATAAGGATATGTATTGCTATTGGACTGGACATTGTTTTTAGGACTTTTCAGTGGACAAAAGCTAAGGAACAATATGTGTATATTAAGATAACATACCACAAGAGTTCATAATGATATTTGCAATTCAAATTTGGGACTGTAACAGTTGCTTAGCTCCTTCCATCTTAAATTTGCTATTTCCTTTTTCTTACCAAGAATCCTGCTTCTCAAAGATATGAGAGATGTAAACTATGTTATAATGACTCATTTCCTTCTTCCCATATCACATACAAAGCATAACCATAATCATGATATCATCTACTACCAAAATAATTACTGAAAATGGTTTTTTGTTTGTTTGTTTTGTTTTGTTTTGTTTTGAGATGGAGTCTCACTCTGTCGCCCAGGCTGGAGTGCAGTGGCGCGATCTCGGCTCACTGCAACCTCCGCCTACCGACTTTAAGCAGTTCTCTGCCTCAGCCTCCCGAGTAGCTGGGATTACAGGCATGTGCCACCACACCTGGCTGATTTTTGTATTTTTAGTAGAGGTGGGGTTTCACCATCTTGGTCAGGCTGGTGTTGAACTCCTGACCTTGTGATCTACTTGCCTCAGCCTCTCAAAGTGCTGACATTACAGGCGTGAGCCACTGAGCCTGGCCGAAAATGGTTTATAATTTTTTTGTATGTTTTTTCATTCTCTTCCTGGTGTTTCTAAGTTGTACTTTACAAACTGTAGTCTCTCCCTTACACCTCTTGTAGAATCTTAGTTCTACAAACAAGTATTATTAAATATTCATCAACAGTCTTTGTTGCTGTCTTTCCAGTCATTCTGACTAAAGCTCATTCTATAGTGGATCCTAAGAAGGGACTTGTGGGCTTTATAGTCTCTGAATTTTTTTTTTGGAGACAGAGTTTCGCTCTTGTTGCCCAGGCTGGAGTGCAATAGCGCAATCTCTCCTCATCGCAACCTCCGCCTCCTGGGTTCAAGCATTTCTCCTGCCTCTCCCTCCCAAGTAGCTGGAATTACAGGCATGTGCCACCACGCCCGGCTAATTTTTTGTATTTTTGGTAGAGATAGGGTTTCACCATGTAGGTTAGACTGGTCTTGAACTCCCAACTTAAGGTGATCCACCCACCTCGGCCTCCCAAAGTGCTGGGATTACAGGCGTGAGCCACCGTACCCGGCGCCTCTGATTTCTTACATGTCAGTGATGGTTCATTTGCTGTCATAATAAATGAAAGTCAGTTTGCCAGGATATAAAATCCTTGGCTCACATGCTATTCTTTGAACAACGTAAACATTTCTCCATTTCCTTCTGGTATTCCAGCAAAGTCTAATGGACATCTTATTTTATTTCCTTTATAAGTCTCTTGTTCTTCTTACCTACACTACCCAAATAATTCTTTTTTTTTCTGATATTAGTTTTACCAAAAGTATGTCTTAGTGATCGGTCATTCTGGGTCAGTTTTTCCTGGTGCATGATGCCTTCTTGAGTGTTCAACTTCAAATACTTTTTTCTTATTTTTTAAATACTTTTTTTTAAAAGAAATATTTGTTGAATTACAGTCCTTAGTATTTGTTCTGCTCCCTTGCTTGCTATAGTGTTCTTTGAATCTTCCTATTAGACATATGTTGGGTTTTCCTTGCCTATCTATTTTATTTGTCACATTCTGTCTAGTCCTGTTTATCTCTCTTTTTTTTTTTTTTTTTTTTTGCGACCAAGTCTCACTCTGTTGCCCAGGCTGGAGTGCAGTGGTGTGATCTCGGCTCACTGCAACCTCTGCCTCCCGGGTTCAGGGGATTTTCCTGCTTCAGCATCCCAAGTAGCTGAGACTACAGGCATGCGCCACCACACCTGGCTAATTTTTGTGTTTTTAGTAGAGATGGGGTTTCACGGTGTTAGGATGGTCTCTATCTCCTGATCTTGTCATCCGCCCACCTTGGCCACCCAAAGTGCTGAGATTACAGGCGTGAGCCACCGCGCCAGTCCATCTCTCTCTTTATTTCTGTTTTATCTAATTTTTTTTTTTTTCTGGCTGGATTTGAAGGTCCCCACCTTTAATCCCAGCACTTTAGGAGGCTGAGGCAGGAGGATCACTTGAGCCCAGGAATTCGAAACTAGCCTCGACAACAAAATGAGACCTTGCCTCTACAAAAAAGTAGCCAGGCATGGTAGCATGCACCTGGAGCCCCAGCTGGGCTTGGGGTACTGCTTGAGGCTGAAGTGAGCCAAGGTCACCCCACTGCACTCCAACCTAGGCTACAGAGCAAGACTCTGTCTCTTTAAAAAAAAAAATCTTTCTTTTCCTCTTAAGGCATTATTATCTGTTATATTTATTCCTCTTTTCCTTCTAGTTTAATCCTCATTTCTGAAATGATGTGTTCTATTATTTGAACTTTTCTATCTTCTGTCACCTTGTTTCCGAGTTGTTCTAATTCTTATGTATACCCTTTTGCTTCTTATATCATTTATTTGTCTTTTAGCACCTTTTAAAGTATTAATTCATAGTAATTATTGGTTTTGGAGGAATTTTTATTGTTTGTAGCTGTTTGTGAATTGGAAAAGAGAAATGGCCATTTTTTTAAATAATTTTTTCTTAGTGAAATGACTATTTCACCTTGCTTCAGTCTGCTGGCTTCATACTTTGGCATTTGGGAAGATGTATTTATTGTCACAGATTTTAATTTCTTATCAGTAGTTCTGCCAAATGTAGCTACTCTAGGTAAAAGGGGCGTATCTTCTCATTCTCTCTCCCACTTTAATTTTAGTAAGCAAATACATAATGTTATTTCTAGATGTCATTTTTTTGTTTGTTTTGAGACTGGGTCTCAGTGTTGCCATCCAGGCTGGAGGACAGTGGCGCAGCCTCGGCTGCCCATGCTCAGGTCATCCTCTCGCTTCAGAGTCCTGAGTGGCTGGACTACAGGGGTGCGCCACCATACACGACTAATTTTTTGCATTTTTCATAGAGACAGGATTTCATCATGTTGTCCCGGTTGAATTTCACCATGTTGCCCAGGCCGAACTCCTGGGCTTAAGTGATACACCCACCTCAGCCTTCCAAAGTGCTAGGATTATAGGCGTGAGTCAAATGTGCCTGGCCCTAGATGGAACATTGAGTAGCAGATTCATAGGCATTTATGGAAAATACTTGTAAAATAAAGCCTCTTCGGCAACATTTATTTTGAAGATAAAATTGTTGCAAGGGTTTGATGATTTTGGAAACATAAAGTGAATGTCCTATGAAGTTAAAACATAGGTAATCATGCTTTAAAAATGATAAATTTTTATTTAATGAATATGATATCTATTTATGGCTTTTTTAGTTTATAAATTACAGGAATACTTTAAAAATGCTTTATAAGGCCAAACGTGGTGGCTCATGCCTGTAGTCCTACCATTTTGGGAGGCTGAGGTGGGTGGCTTACTTGAGGTCAGGCATTTAAGACCAGCTTGGCCAACATGGCGAAACCCCGTCTCTACTAAAAATACAAAAAATAGCTGAGTGTGCACTCCAACCTGGGTGACAGAGCGAGACTCCGTCTCAAAAAAAAAAAATTATTTATAAAATTTTAATTTTTTTTTTTTTCTTTTCTCCGAGATGAGTTTTGGTCTGTCACCCAGACTGGAGTGCAGTGGCGTGATCTCTGCTCACTGCAACCTCTGCCTCCCAGGTTCAAGCAATTCTTCTGCCTCAGCCTCCCGAGTAGCTGGGATTACAGGTGCCCGCCAACACACTCAGCTAATTTTTGCATTTTTAGTAGAGACGGGGTTTCGCCATGTTGGCCAGATTGGTCTCAAACTCCTGACCTCAGGTGATCCACCTACCTCAGCCTCCCAAGACTAGGGTTACAGGTGTGAGCCACTGTGCCCAGCTGTAGAATTTCCATCTTATTAATACGTTAAGCATAGAATATAGTAGTGACTTATTAGTTTTGGGTACTTGTAAAAATATGGCATGTACATGTGTGGTTTGTTTTCATTTTTTAACTTTATGGTTTCATGGTATCTATAAACTAAAAAAAAAAATACATATTTCTAAATTTAGGTTAAATGTGCACAGTACTGGCCAACAGATGACCAAGAGATGCTGTTTAAAGAAACAGGATTCAGTGTGAAGCTCTTGTCAGAAGATGTGAAGTCGTATTATACAGTACATCTACTACAATTAGAAAATATCAATGTAAGACCTTTCTTGCCCAAAAGTCTGGACTTTATATGATGGTTTAAAGAATTATTTATTATTAGATTTGAAGTTTGATAAGCACATGCATTTGGATAATACCTGTAGTATCTAGTCATAATCATTTGTTTTTAGATTGTGTGCCTGCATGTAGTAGCTTTCTGAAGACTCTGAAGAAACAGTAGAAACTAAGAATTTCAAAGTTGAGGTTGATATTTGGGGATTGAAAATTAATTAATAGAAATACATGGGGATTAATAGAGAGGGCTTTAGAATCTGGCAAACCTGAATTCAAATCCAGCTCTGCTCCTTAGTAGAGGTGTGCTTTAGACCTGTTCCCCCACTCTCCCTGTGCCCTTCCTCGATCTGTAAAATGGAGGTTACCACGCCTCCCCCTCCAGGGCTGTCCCGAAAGTCAAATGAAGATGTGTATGCAGAGCACCTGACCTCAGTAGATACCCAGGAAGCAATAGCTCCCAGGACTTGTGACAGGCAAGAAAATAACAAGAAAATAACTTAGAAAACTATTGTTAAGTGATTCACAACACAGAAATTTGTCCTTATTGAGTTGGGAAAAAATGGTGTGACACATATACACACATATACATATAATGATGTGATGTGTGTGTGTGTGTATATATATACACACACACACACACACATATATATATGTACATATACATGTATAAATGTAGCATGTGGTCTCAAGAACATTTACTTGGGTGTTTGTTTGGTTAGTTGGTTTTTTGAGACAGTCTTGCTTTGCCACCCAGGCTGGACTATAGTGGCATGATCATAGCTCTCACTGTGGCCTCCAACTCCTGGCCTTAAGCAGTCCTCCCACTTCAGCCGCCTGGGTATCTGGGATTACAGGCATGAGCCATTACACCTAACTAATTTTATTTTTTTTGTAGAGATGGGGTCTTGCCTTATTTTCTAGGCTAGTCTCAAACTCATGGGCTCAAGCGATCCTTATACCTTGGCCTCCCAAAGTGTTGAGATTACAGTCATGAGCCACCATGCCAGGTCTTACTTGCGTTTTTCTTTCCCAGAAACATATGAACTGTTCCTTGAGCCTTGGTTGAGATACATATACATAATGGGTTATGAACCTACTGTTGCCAAGGTGATGATCAAGGCATTTCTCCCCCTTTCCCATTTACCTCTTTTGCCTTCTTTGTGTTATAATTAGAATAAGCTAGAAAATATGAAATGAGAGTAATTCTGAGATGCTAATAGAAACTGTGATAGCTCAAAAATAGGAAAATTGTTTAGCCTAATATGACTTAGGGAATTTATGTAGTCTACAAGTGAAACACTGTTTTAGTTAACCGTTAGGTAAATTAAGTGATCATTAACAACATAAAAAAGCTTTAAAGAGAAGGGTTATATATACATGCTTTTTAGATGTGTAGCCGTTCCTTTTATGGTTGATCCCTTGGAACACTTGTGTTTTTTGCTACGTTGAGTAAGCACTTGAGTAAGCACAGGTGCATGCTGTGTGTGTAAGGCCTACGTTCTGGTTTTCCTTCTGTCCAGCTTCCCATGACATCTATAACTAAGCTTATTATGCAGTCTCTGGAGTCACCTAAAAAGGCTCAAAATTGCAACACAGTGGCTTACACCTGTAATCCCAGCACTTGGGAGGCCGAGGCATGTGGATCATCTGAGGTCAGGGGTTCAAGACCAGCCTGACCAACATGGTGAAGTCCTGTCTCTACTAAAAATGCAAAAAAATTAGCTGGGCATGGTGGCGGGCACCTGTAATCCCAGGTATGTAAGAGGCTGAGGCAGGAGAATCGATTGAACTGGGAGGTGGAGGTTGCAGTAAGCTGAGGTTGTGCCATTGCACTCCAGCCTGGGCATCACAGTGAGATTCTGTGTCAAAAGAAAAAAGGCTCAAAATTAGGAATGATAATTCTTAGATTTATTTATAAATTCCCATTAGTATATTTATTTTGTTCCAACTGTTTCCATTGACATGTGTCTTAAACTGTGTTGAGGTACATCAATAACTCTTTGATGCTGGACTGAGCTTATTCCCAGAAACAGAATGCCCAGGCTGGAGTGCAGTGACATTGGCTCATTGCAGCCTCCACCTCCTGGGTTCAAGTGATTCTCCTGTCTCAGCCTTCCGAGTGCTGGGACTATGGGTGTGTGCCGCCATGCATGGCTAATGAGCTCATTGCTTATTCCAAGAAACAGAACTGTATTTCCACAAGGTTCTCACAGTTCTCTGAATCATCTTCTCTTGGTATTTAGCCTAGGTAATTACTCATTTTGCTTATGGCATTAAAATTGATGTAGATGAAGGGCATAGATGTATTTCCCTATTTCTGAAACAGTCATTACTGAGAATTGATTATACCTTAAATAATAATAAAGAATGATTTTTGTATTTTGTTTATCAGGTTGCAAAATGCTTTCACATATATATCATTTGACCAGTAGTCTTCAGTTAGTGTGAATAGTGTAAATATTCTTATTATCCCCATGTTTTATAATATAAAAAGAATAGTTATATTAAATCCATTAAGTTATGGGAATTTTTCCATAGATTACTTAGCTAATAAGTGACAGACTGAACTCATTAGTTCTCCTGATGCCCTCTATTTTTTAAAACAGAGTCTCATTCTGTTGCCCAGGATGGAGTGCAGTGGCATGATCTTGGCTCATTGCAGCCTCCACCTCTTGGGTTCAAGTGATTCTCCTGTCTCAGCCTCCCAAGTAGCTGGGACCACAGATGTGCAGTGCCACGCCCGGCTATTTTTTTTTTGTATTTTTAGTACTGCTGGGGTTGTGTTGGCCAGGCTGATCTCAAACTCCTGACCTCAGGTGATCTGCCCACCTCAGTCTCCCAAATTGGTGGGATTATAGGTGTGAGCCACCGCGCTTGGCCATCTCCTAACTTTTGACATGGGGATAAGTCGTTTTGAAAAGATGCCAATTGTTGTAAAGAGAGATTATCGATTCTGAAGCATCTTTCTGGAGTTGAGGCCATCATGTGAGTTGGCCAGCCACTGTGTTTTAGTTGCTAGCAACTGTGTGGTATAATGACATGATCCCTGGATTTTTTATTGGCCTGGGTTTATTTAGAACATACCATAATAAAATAGCAAGAATTTGTTTATGTTCTACCTTATAATTTTTCCTAAGAACTAGGGATTCTTTATTCTTTAGAAGGCTAAAGTAACATTTCAGTATGAAAGGTAGAATTACATTTGCCTAAGTAGATAAACTCTAGAATCAGATAGCCTAAGTTTAAATCCTGATCTGCCACTCTTGCTAAGTGACTTGGGTCACATTACTTTACTATAGATGATAAACAGTACTCGTTTTATCATCTGTAAAATGAGGGTAATAACATACCTACTTCACAGGATTCCTCTAAAAATCAAGTGAGTTAATATCATGACAGTATCTAAGACATAATGCGGGAGGCACAATTACTTTTTTAGTTTATCAGTTTCCTTTTTGTAATAGTAATGAATTGGAAGGGACAGTAGGAATGGGAGGCAGTTGAAAAGGATAAGTTTAGAGAGAAAAAAAGAACCAAGGGAGTGAGAGAAAGTGATGATGCAGTGGGGGCTGATAGCCAACCTCAGCCCAGAGATCTCTGTCTTTATCGAGGTCCCTGGGGTGCAGAGAACCAGTTTGCTTCTAAGGGAGTCTGACTTGTGTCTGTTAACAAGTCCCAAGGTAAAGCTGTGTGTTCAGCAAGCCCTTTACCTCCTCCAGTCTAATGGAGCAGCAAACTGACATACGAGGAGCCCTTTACAGTGACTTACTTAAAGCTAAAAGTGAACTCTTGCCCCTGAACGAAGACGTTGCATCTCTGCTTTCAAAGTGGCCTGTGGCTTAAGCTATGGAGATAATTTTGAGGGGTTTGGAAAAATAGGGTCATCTAGAATACTTATTTGTCTTTCAGTTTTTTGTTTTTAGTTGCCCTTCACTATTTCCGTAATGTTGTTGGCCAGCTTTATGTTTAGTGAGTTCCAGGAATACTGTTATAATGCTGACTGTCTTCTATTTTCCTGTCCCTGTAGATTAGCAAGATAAATCTGATTATTATGATGCTCAGCTGGGATTTGGTTCAAAATAGTTTCAACAGTTTATTCTACCTAAAATGTCCTCTCTCTCTTCTCTGCCTGTTTATATCCTACATGTCCTTCGGTAACCCCTGTGGCCCACTTCTTACTTAGGTCTCTCCTAATACATATCTGTGACACATTCATCCCTAACAGCTGTGATTCTTCTTAACGCTTTTTCTGTTCTGCTGGCTTGTTTAATACTTCTCTCTATATAAATCTTGACTCCATAATGAGGTTTTTAACTTCCAAAGGGTTGGAAATTACCTGCTGCCTTGATACTCCCTTGCGGTTGCACAGAGTACATTTTTAAGCACATTATACCAGAGTGATTGTTGCAATCTTTCCACCCTCTAAGAATCCTTCTGTGGCTTCCATTGGTTACTAAAAAAATCTCTGTCCAGTGCACAAGACCATGACCCAGCTCAGCCTGGTCCTTGCCTCCTTGTCTACCTCCTCCTTCGGGTACCCCAGGATTTGTACAAGCTAAAAGACAGACTTCTCTAATAAGTTAATGCCTTGGTGGCGGTAGGTGGCGTGCCTTTGCGTATTGCTTTCTCTCTGCTTAGAATGCAAGCCTGCCCCCAGCTGTTTCTGCCACTCCTCCTTATCTGGTGAGTTCAGCCTGTCTTTCACAATAAATTGCAGTCAGTAAATATTGACCCTGGCAAAAATTGATGAGACTCAACTAAGGCAGTGATAGTGAAGGTACAGATTTGACATCTGGTTAGGAGATAGGTTGACAGACTTTGTCACTCTTTAGGTGTAGAGGAAATACCCAATGAAGATGTTGAAAATGTGTTGAGTTTTACAATTGACTGGAGCTTTCTAGGGGCCACAATAGAGGCAGTTGGTAAGTATAGTTGTTTTAAAAATAGCCAGTATCTGTTAAGCATTTACCATGTGCAGGGATATGGCAGGCACTTCACATTGTTTCATTTATTCCTTATAACAGTTTTGTAAGGTAAGTAGTATTATTAACCCTGTTTACAGATGACAAAACTGGGGCTTAGTGAAAGTCTTTTAGAAACAAAATCTTGGTACCTTCCATATATACCTAAAGCGTGAAAGTAATTGGACCTGGGTTCATAGAGCTGTATAGATTTTTTATGATAATTGGAAAGTGTATAATTTTATTGTATATTTATGATGATTATTAACATGCATTTGAAGGCTGTGAACAGGGCATACACTTAAATTGCTGTGGCCTAACAATTCCTGTTGTCACATCTGCTCAACTCACAGGTTATCCTCCTGGGCTCATATATGCAAGTTTGACATCCCTATTCAAAGACTTTAAATTTAGAATTCTCTTTTAAAAATGTAAATGGGATTTTGCCTTGAAAAGAACAGCAAGCCACTGACATTTTGTGCAGAATGTAGTATACATAATGCAAAGTTTTACACGAGAGACTTGGCAGGCATCTGTGGAATGGCTGCAGAGAGGGACAGCCTATAATTGTGGGTGCAGCCTGGGTGTATGTGGGGAGTAGGGTGAAGCAGTGAGAAGGGTGGGGAGGTCGGCTGGGGACCAGAGGAGAACTCGTGTGACTCGGTGACCAAGGAGAAGAAAAGGGTGCTTCCACAGTTTTGAAAATAAGAAGTTTGCCCAATACTGTAAAGTACAAATGCAGACCTTGTTTGGAATAAAGATGAATTTTGTTTTAGCTCTCTATCCTTTGGCAACCTTTTTTCCCCCTCTCATTTTTTTTCCCTGCATGAAAAGAGGGAAAGGTGTCTATCCATGCAAATGAACATTTCTATACCAGAGTAGTAAACATATGACTCTATGCCTTCGTGTGGTTCTTTGTAACTGTGAATTATATGATTTTTGGAAAGTATGTTTTTTGAATCTTGTTTCTGTAAGGATAAGTTAATTAAAATTAACCTCTCAAAAAAAGTCTTGGTTCTACAGGGGGGGGAGAAAAACAACTGATTTTCAAAAATCTGTTAGTGGGGAAGACTATTATACAGATAGTCATGAGCATTACTAGGAACTGGCTTCCAGTGTCCCAGGCAGCATGACCTGAACTTGAAAAAAATTGAGACCACTAGTCTTGAGTCAGAATCATCCAAGCAAAGAGAAAGCAAGCCATCGCCTAAGATTGTGGGGTAACCATATGTTTGAGCTAGGACATGATGAAGTATTTGTGTGCAGGACCCCACAGGAGCGCTGGGCCACAGCCCACAGAGCACCGCAGGTCCTTGCTCAGAGTGGACCTCATGAGGGCCCACACAGACTGAGTCTGCTCCTTCCCATGGCCACAGCAAGTAAGAAACAAAGTGGGTTATGAACCTCCATTGGAATCGTAGCTGTTTAAAGGAAAAAACTTTGAGATAACTGTATCTCCCCCACTGTTAAGAACCCACCTCTCTAGCCCATTCCTGTGTCGGTTTTACCTTGTTAACTGCCTAACTGCTGCTTTGTGAAAGCAGTTTACCCTTCATATTTTGGAATGTTTTGAATTTCCTTTTTTAATGCAAGAAATTTAATTCACCTTTTTTTTTTAACCTACAATAAGATTGACTCCTTTCGACGTACAGTTGTGTGACTTTTGACAGTGCATTCAGTTGTGTAACCACCACCCGCAACAGAAGTGTAGACTGGTTCTGTGACCTCTCCTCTGCCCCGGATGTTCTTGTGCTGCTTGTGTACAGTCAGTCCTGTCCTCTACTCCCAGCCTCTGGCAACCCCTGATCTGGTTTCTGTTTCTGTTATTCTGCCTTCTAGAATGTCATATAAATGGAATAGCATAGTATATAGCCTTTAGCCTGACCTTGTTCACTTAGCATAATTAATTTAAAAAGAAATGCCTTGAAACCTAGAAACCGTGTTCATTTTAATTTGTAATGGAGAAATTTTTTAGTGCCTTTAGTATATTGAGACCTTGTGGATCACAATGTATTTGAAATTATTAAGGCTGGATGTTAAAAGCTCACTATAAGTATGTACTTTTTAAAATAATTTTTTTGGGCCGGGCGCAGTGGCTCACGCCTGTAATCCCAGCACTTTGGGAGGCCGAGATGGGTGGATCACAAGGTCTGGAGTTCAAGACCAGCCTGGCCAACATGGTGAAACCCCATCTCAAAAAAAGTATAAAAAATAAAAAAATATATAAAATATTTTTTCACTGTATTTTATTAGTATTATACCTTATATACTAAGTCTAGGACTTAGGAGTCTTAATTTCTACGGCAAAATAGGAAAATTTGTATTTTTTAAATGACAGCTAACTTCTAATTTTTAAAATTTTTATTGGAAGCAGGATATTATGATCTTTAGCTGTTAACCATTAAACATGTTAAGGTTTTTTACATTGTTTCTATGCCTCCTCCCTCAAAAAAAAAAGTCCTACAATAAAACTGAAAAATTGCGCAAAGACGTATTAGTGAAAGACCACTGCTTCGTTTACACAAACGAAGAGTATAAAGCAGAGAAGTGCTCCTTGGGGGCAAAAGGCAATTGGCAAAAAGCTATGGAACATTTTCATAATGAGTTAGAAATTCAGATCATCAGGAATATCCAGGAAGTGATAGTGAATGCCAGGCAGGCTTAAGAGACAGGAAACATTTAGTATGTTGGTAAACCATCTTAGCACATCAGCAAAGGCATATAAATAGCTTTAGGATTGGAAATTATTGCCATGGGGGAAAGGCAAAAATTTGAGGAACAATTCCAATTAAAAATATAAAGATCGTTTCTTTAGATTAATTATTGAGTTGCTCCTCTATGCCTGTGTAGCAGAATCTAAATGATAAATCATGTAAATGAGAGACTGTATTTAAAAAATAAACTTTGAAATTCATAAAAAGGAACACATTAATGTAAAATTATACTGGTAGAAATTTTTTTAAATAGAAAAAAATAGCCCACTCATGCAAGAACTAAAGAACATATTGGTAACATCTATAGTACAGATTAGTAGCTGAGAAGCCAAAGGCTGCCCCAGGCTGCTTCAAATCCTGATTGTGCCATGTTCCAGCTATGTGACCTTGGGCAAACTACTTACCCTTTGTTTCAGTTTCCTCATCAGAAAAATAGATTTTAATAGGATTATTGTATATGGATTGAGTTAATAAGTAAAGTGCTTAGAACAGGCCTCCAAAATAGTAAGTGTTGTATGTGTTAGCTATTATTAATACATCCCAAATTTCCACTAAAGAAAACCCTAATTTATATATGGGATTGTCAGAAAACAAATGGAAAAATCATAATATAAACATCCCTTTGGCTTAAAAGGATTACACGAAACACATGATCTTTCTGAAGTAGTTTTAAAAAAAAAAAAAAATTAGAACTAACTTCTCCTCCGTTGATTTTCACTTTTTAGAGTGGTGAAACCAGAACAATATCTCACTTTCATTATACTACCTGGCCAGATTTTGGAGTCCCTGAATCACCAGCTTCATTTCTCAATTTCTTGTTTAAAGTGAGAGAATCTGGCTCCTTGAACCCTGACCACGGGCCTGCGGTGATCCACTGTAGTGCAGGCATTGGGCGCTCTGGCACCTTCTCTCTGGTAGACACTTGTCTTGTTTTGGTAAGTGCTTCTTCTGCTGTCATTTTAATCTCATTGATTTTTCTTTAAATTGTTTCCACTAGCAAGGAATAAGCTCTGATGTGTCCCAGAACTGAGGTTTTTCAACTTAAACTTCTACTTCTTTTGGAAAAACCTAAAAGTCTCATTTCTACCCTTGCAACTGCCTCTTACTCATGACCGGTGGGAATGTATCCAAGCTGATTTTAGAGATCCCAAAGATGTTTTTCTTCCTGGTAGCTTTGTAATGTAGAAATAATAGGTCCCCCCCCATTTTTTCAAATATAAATTCATATGTAATATTGAATTCCTTCTTCCTCAGACAACTACTTTCTCATTCTTTAATTTAAAAATTAGGGATAATGATAGACATACTTCACAGGGTTGCTGAGAGAATTCAATGAATTAATACATTTAGGACACTTAGAAGAGTCCCTGGTGTTTTCTGAGCATTCCGTAAATGTCAGTATTACTGTTACTCCCCTGAGGTTCCAGTCTGTGCCCCCAAGGGCTGATTCTTTCTCCACCAGTCGTTCCCAGTCCTAGCCTTTATACAGTCTAGCTGTTTTCTTCTCTTTTTATGACCTTTATTTTTTCCTTACTTCAGATATGTGGAACTTATTCCGTTTTCTCTTGTACTTCTTCTAACTTCTGTCTTCTTTCTTCCTCCTTTTATTATAGAATTAAACCCACCAGTAATACTATCTGCCTTGATTTCCTTGCCATCTACTCCTTCAGTAGTCCCTGTAGCTTAGTTCATGCTTTCTGAGCATGTACTAGGATTATCAGTAACCTAGGCAATTTAGCTTGTCTTGTATTCAGGCTGGTGGGGCTTTTGTTTTTGTTTAGAGACAGGGTTTTGCTCTGTCACCCAGGCTGGAGTGCAGTGGTGCAATCACTGCTTACTGCAGCCTCAACCTCCTGGATTCCAGCGATCCTCCCACCTCAGCCTCCCAAGTAGCTGCCTGCACTACCACATCCAGCTAGTTTTTACCTTTTTATTTTTAGTAGAGACAGGGTCTCACTATGTTGGCCAGGCTAGTCTCAGATTCCTGGGCTCAAGTGATCCTCTTTGCCTCACTCTGCCAGTATGCTGGGATTACAGATGTGAGCCACCACACTTGACACTAGACTAGTGTTCTTCACCTTGATTTTAAGGCCCTCTATTAGTCTCTTCTGTGTCTCTGTAAAACTTAGCTATGCTTCATTGCAGTTGTATCAGCATTCTTATGCTTTCCAACATGACTGGTAGCACAAAGCAGATTCTCAGGTGAATTAATATGATGATGCTATTCATTGTTAACACATACACAAGGAACTTGATCAATGGGGTGATCAAGTTCAACATTTCAGATGTTGTACCTGAAAGCTAGGAATTAGGAATGGTTGAGTCTTAACCCATCTACTGTATTACTTTACCACTCTGTATATATATAGTATACTTCAGTCAAAATTAGATTGTTACATTAAAGTTTAAAAACTCTGGTGATTATTTTGTTAATGATGCCTGTTCCTTGCCAACCATTACTTCATCAATTTTTTTTTTTTTTTGGTGGGCCTACGTGTCCGGGTTTCTAACACTAGGTCAATAGACCAGAGTGGCAGTGCTGTAGCTCAGCAGTGTTATTGTGGATCTGGGCTTTTAGTGACTCTCTTTTCCACCATCTTTATTTTATTTTTTTGAGATAGTCTCGTTCTGTTGCCCAGCCTGGAGTGCAGTGGCATGATCTCAGGCTTACTGCAACCTCCTTCTCCTGGGTTCAAGTGATTCTCCTGCCTCAGACTCCCAAGTAACTGGAATTACAGGTGTGCACCACCACACCCAGCTAAGTTTTGTATTTTTATTAGAGATGGGGTTTCGAGATGTTGGCCAGGCTGGTCTCGAACTCTTGGCCTTAAGTGATCTGCCCTCATTGGCCTTCCAAGGTGTTGGGATTACATGGGTGAGCCATCATGCCTGGCCTTGTTTTATACCATCTTTAGATGGGTGCTGTATATCCAGACATTGTGTGTGTAGTGCAGACCTGAAGAAGGCAGAGGGGCAGTGAGCAGAAAGGTTGACTCCTGCCATGACTTAAAAAAAAAAAGTCCTTATACTAGCCAGAATTAATCATAAATCTTTCCTTTGACCAATGACTGGCCAGAAGGAATGATATTACAGTGATTAACTTGGAATCAATTGTGACTTAGCTAAAGAATCAAACTCCTCCATCTACTACTTGAGGGATTGAGATATGGGGAGGGATGAGAGTAGGTTGGGATAGTTGTATAAATAACATTACAGCTGCAGGGTTGAATTATACTTGTTCTTTCAGAGGAGAAAATGCATAGCAAAAATTTTAGCAATGATCCTGCATTGATTCTGTTTACTGGGTTCCAAAAACAAAAGACTTGACTCATTTTTGCCTTTCTTGCAGATGGAAAAAGGAGAGGATATTAACATTAAGCAAGTGTTATTGAACATGAGAAAATACCGAATGGGTCTTATTCAGACCCCAGATCAACTGAGATTCTCATACATGGCTATAATAGAAGGAGCAAAATGTATAAAGGGAGATTCTAGTATACAGGTAAACTTTATACAGGTTTTAAATCGTATCTATTTGTTAAATACACATAGCATCAAATAACTGCACTTTACTTGAGCCCTTATCTTGTTTGTTTCAAAAAGTATATTTCAATTTTTGTGGTAAATCCAGCTGGCTGTCTTAAAATTGTAAAATTTTAGCTGGCTTCCTTACAGCCTCAGGTTCAATCCTGTATGTTACTTAAAAGCCCTCGTAGAAACAAGATTTCATTAGAGAAACTTAATTTTTCAAGTTGGGGGTTAGTTAAGCTTTTAATTTTTAAAGTAACTGAAAACTTCAGGGTACTTTTGCCCTCATCAAACAACTACTTGGTTTGTATAATATTTGACTTTATGACAACAAGCAACTTGAATATTTATGACAGATATAATGAAATGTCAGCAAAATGTTATATTCTTCTGGTTGGTAGTTTTATTCTCATGAAGCTATTTTTATTGCATATTTGTAGAACCTAAATTCAAAGACTGATCAGAAATCTGTGTTATGTACTAAGGTAAAATGTAAAATAAAAACAACCATAGACTATTTTTTGTCTGGTCTAATCACATAGTATTGGCTATAAGTAGATACTATAATTTGATCGATAATATAGGAAGGTAGGCTCTCTTTTCATTATGTTTCTTATGTGAACATACTTACTGACACTTTCATTTCTGTAATTACTAGCCAATACAGGAATATTTTGAATAAGCCTTCTTTTATAACTTAGATTGGACCATTGGTGTGAGAATAAAGGTTTATTTAAAAAGATTTTTTCCAAATCTTTATTATAGCATTAAAATATTCTTTTTTTTTTTTTTAGACAGAGTCTTGCTTTTTTGCCAGGCTGGAGTGCAGTGGCACAATCTCGGCTCACTGCAACCTCCGCCTCCCAGCTTCAGGCAATTCTCCTGACTCAGCCTCCCGAGTATCTAGGACTACAGGCACGCACCACCATGCCCACCTAATTTTTGTATTTTAGTAGAGACGGGTTTTCACTGTGTTGACCAGGATGGTCTCAATCTCTTGACCTGGTGATCTGCCTGCCTCGGCCTCCCAGAGTGCTGGGATTACAGGCATAACATAAGCCACTGCGCCCGCCCTAAAATATTCTTAATGAATAGAAATTTTAGGGTACTCAGAGCCAAAATGCCCAGTGTGTGGAAAACTCAGACCACAGAACATGTCCTGCTTCAGACGCCAGACTTTGGGAACACTGGATGTGCCTGGATCACTTTGGCAGTGATCAGTGATTTAGGTGAAGTAAAAGTTATTTCAGGTGTTTAAGATTAGGAAAAGTTACCTTTTTTTTTTTTTTTTGAGATGGAGTCTCCCCTCGGTCACTCAGGCTAGAGTGCAGTGGTGCAATCTCGACTCACTGCGACCTCCACCTCCCAGGTTCAAGCGATTTTCCTGCCTCAGCCTCCTGAGTAGCTGGGACTACAGGCACACGCCACCACACCTAGCTAATTTTTTGTGTTTTAGTAGAGACAGGGTTTCACCATGTTGGCCAGGATTGTCTTGATCTTCTGACCTCGTGATCCGCCTACCTCGGCCTCCCCAAGTGCTGGGAGCCACTGCGCCTGGCTGGAAAATTTCCCTTTTTAATCACAGTAAGCTTTCACCAAATTAAATGTGGAGTTCAAAAAGAAAATTAAATAGTTCAATCAGATTTCCCCATGCCTTCACAGCCTGCATGCTGCCTTCTCTGCCTGCTTCCTGGCTGTGGTGAGACGGGTAACTTGGGAAATGTACCGTCCTTTGGATTGTGTCTTTCCTGTCACGGATTTTTTTTTTTTTTAAGTTTTGTGTCTTTAGTTTTAGAATACATACTTATCTAAGGATCTTTTTTATCACAGAGATGGGTTTTTCTAGACATACTTTTTGTGGAATCTTTGACAGTGCAGTTTGTGGCTGGGAAGGACTCTTTTTTGTGGTTAATTTACTTGGTGAATGGTGATAGTCATCAGACTCTCAATTCTAAGGCATTTTCTGCCCCTATTCCAGATAGAACATTGGAAACATCTTTATCTTTCAGGTACTTAGGATCAGAAAAGCATGCTACCCATTCCAAGGGGTTAATTTCTGCAGAAATTGTCTTGGCAAGACTCTAATGATGTATGTAGTACATCATTAGATGTGTGTGTATGGGGATAAGTGGGTATGGATGTAGATGTGTGGACATACACACATATGGTGTATTTTTTTTTTTATGTAAGTAATAAGTACATGTTGGCTATCAAAGATTGCAAAGAACGTGGAAGTATAGCATGTACAAAGTGGAAATTCTCGTTAACTCACTCATCCCCAGATTTCTAACCATTTTGGGATGTGTGTTGTCTTAGTCCATTCTTGCAGCTATTACAAAATGCCTTAGACTAGATAATTTATAAACAAAAGAAACTTACTGCTCACAGTTTTGGAGGCAAGGAAGTCCAAGATCAAGACGCCAGCAGATACGGTTTCCGGTGCAGGCTTATTCGTCATAGATGGCACCTTCTTTGTAGCCTCGCATTTGATGGGGCAGACAGGCTCCCTCAGGCCTATTTTATAAGGGCATAAATCCCATTTGTGAGAGAGGAGCCCTTATCACCTTACGACTTTTTGTTGTTGTTGTTGTTGAGACAGAGTCTCACTCTGTTGCCAGGTGTGAGGCTGGAGTGCAGTGGCGCGCTCTCAGCTCACTGCAACCTCCGCCTCCCGGGTTCAAGCAATTCTGCCTCGGCGTCCCAAGTAGCTGGGACTACAGGCACGCGCCACCACCCCCAGCTAATTTTTGTATTTTTTAGTAGAGACGGGGTTTCACCATGTTGGCCAGGATGGTCTCAATCTCCTGACCTTGTGATCCACCTGCCTTGGCCTCCCAGAGTGCTGGGATTACAGGCGTGAGCCACCGCGCTCGGCACCTTATGACCTTCTAAAGGCCCCAGTTCTTAACATTGCCATAGTGGGGATTATGCTTCATGTTTCAATATGAATTTTGGAGACACAAGCGTTCGGATCATAGCATGTGTGTGTTTATGTATACAGATCTTTTTATTTTTTATAAATATATTTTTTCTTCAAATACCATATGCTGTACCATGATGTACATGCTCTGGAGACACTTTTTTCTATTTCTCCTCCTACAACTCCAGTATGCAGGACTACAGCCATTAGCTACATGTGCTGTTGAGTGCTTGCAGTGTGGCTATCTGAATCAAGATGTTCTTAAAGTGTAGACTAGACACCAGAGTTTCAAAATTTACTTTTTGAAAAGAAAGGTGTAAAATATCTCAATTTTTAAAACATTGATTATGTGTTAAGATGGTACTATTTATAATATTTTGAGTTAAATGTGACATTAAAATTATTATTATTTTTTAGGACAGAGTCTTGCTCTGTCGCCTAGGCTGGAGTGCAGTGGCGCTGTCTTGGTTCACTGCAGCCTCTGTCCCTCTGGGTTTAAGCATTTCTCCTGCCTCAGCCTCCCAAATAGCTGGGATTACAGGCGCCTGCCACCACACCCAGCTAATTTTTGTGTTTTTAGTAGAGACGGCGCCTCACCGTGTTGGCCATGCTAGGCTTGGACTCCTGACCTTAGGTCATCTACCTGCCTTGGCCTCCCAAAGTGCTGGGATTAAAGGCATGAGGCACCACACCTGGCCAAAATTCCTATTTTTTAACATGACCGCTAGAACATTTTATATTTGTAGCTCACATTATATTTCATTGGACAGTGCTATGCTAGAACCTGCGTTTAGAACAGAAATCTAAAACAAGTTCCTCAAAATCTTAAATTGGAAAACTTTAGAATTCTAAAGTTTGACCTTTATTAATGTGGAAACCTAAACTGTATAAATACAACTGTAGCCCATAAAAATACTTTGTTTGACATATTAGGATGTGACAGCCGATTTATTAAAAGACTTCTTTCTCTTCATACATCCTCTTCCTTTTCTTTGCCTGAATTTTTTGGGAAAAAAATGAATATTTATAAGAAGATGGGAAAAAGCTTGGCAAGGCTCTAATGATGTATATAGTACTCATTAGATGTGTGTGTTTGTGGGCAGTATGGGCATGATGCAGTCTGGTCGTACTTGAACCTATGTGGCCCGGGAACTGTCTTTCTAGTAATAGTTTTGTCTGGTCTTGGTATTAGGGCGATGCTAGCCTCATAGAATGAGTTAGCAAGTATTCCCTCTCTTTCTGTCCTCTGAAAGAGATTATAGAGAATTGGTATATCTTCCTTAAATGTTTGGTAGGATTTATCTGTCAACTCATCTGGGCCTGATGCTTTTTGTTTCAGAAGGGTGTTAATTTTGATTCAAAATGTTTAAGTAGATGTAGGTCTATTTAGATTGTCTATTTTTTCTTGTGTGAGTTTTGGCAAATTGCCTTTCAAAGAATTGGTCCATTTTATCTAGGTTATCAAATTTATGGACATAGAGTTAATAATGTTTCTTCATCATCTTTTTAATGTCCATGGGATCTGTAGTGATGGTCCCCTCTTTCATTTCTGATATTAATTGTGTCTTTTTTCTTTTTTTTTTTTAGCCTGGTTAGAATATCATTATTTTATTGATCATTTCAAAGAACAAGCTTTCGGTTTCTCTTGATTTTTCTCTGTTGATTTCATGTTTTTAGTTTAATTGATTTCTCTAATTCTTATTATTTATTTTCTTCTTACTTTGGATTCAATTGGCTCTTTTTTCTACTTTTCTAAGGTGCAAACTTAGATTATTGATTTTAGTTCTTGGACGTCCAGTGGTGCAACTGGTTAGGACACAGTACTTATATGATTTTAGTTCTTTCTTTTCTAATAATGCATTCTGAGCTATAAGTTTCCCCCTAAACCCTGCCTTTGCTGCATGCCACAACTTTTGATGAGTGTGTTTTTATTTTGATTTAGTTTGAATTCGTTTTAAATCTCTCTTGATTTCTTTTTTGATCTTTGTGTTATTTAGAAGTGTGTTGTTTAATCTCCATGTATTTGGGGATTTTCCCATTATCTTCCTGTTACTGCTTTCTTAGCTTAATTCCGTTGTGATCTGAGAGCAATACTGTTTGATTTCTATTCTTTTAAATTTGCTAAGGTGTGTTTTATGGTTCAGAATTTGGTCTGTTTTGATGAATGTTTCATGTGAGCTTCAGATAAATAGTATTCTCTTGTTGCTGGAAGAAGCATTCCATAGATGTCAGCTAGTTGGTACATAAAGTTGTTGAGTTCAACTGTGTCCCTGCTGATTTTCTGACTCCTGCATCTATCAGTTTCTGATAGGGGGTGTTTAGTTCTCCAGCTATAAAAGTGGGTTTATTGTCTCTCCTTGAAGTTCCGTTGCTTTTTGCCTCACATAGTTTGATGCTCTGTTAGGCACGTACACATCATTATGCGATGCCCTTCCTTTTCTCTGATAATGTTCTTTGCTTTGAAGTCTGTGCTATACACTGAAATTAATATAGCCACTCTTGCTCTCTTTGGTTAGTGTCAGCATATTTTTTTTCCTATCCACTTGCTTTTAGTGTATATATATCTTTATTTTTAAAGTGGGTTTCTTACAGATGATACGTAGTTCAGTATTGATTTTTGTTTTATTGATTCATTCTGAGACTCTCTTTTAATTGGTGCTTTTAGACCGTTGGCATATGAAGTGATTACTGATAAAATTGGATTAATAAATACCACACCTGTTACTGTTTGAGACAGAGTTTCACTCTTTTCACCCCAGACTAAAGTGCAATGGCGCGATCTCGGCTAACTGCAGCCTCCGCCTCCTGGGTTCAAGTGCTTCTCCCCACTCAGCCTCCCAGGTAGCTGGGTTTACAGGTGCCCATCACCATACCCAGCTAATCAGAGATGGGGTTTCACCATGTTGGCTAGGCTGGTCTCGAACTCCTGACCTCATGGTATCTGCCCACCTTGGCTTCCCAAAGTGCTGGGATTACAGGCATGAGCCACTGCGCAGAGTGATTGTATCTTAAGTCTATAAAAATATATAATTATCATCATGAAGCATGTATTCATTTACAGAAAACTTCCAATGACCTTGACCTTCCTGTGGAAATATAGACTATTCCATTTGCCTTTCAACACAAGGTCAGGCATAAATACTTAAGCTGGTTGCTGGTATTACCACATATTTATTAGCAAATTCCCAGTATTGATGACAGTAAACCTCCCAGAGTAAATATCTAGTTTGGCAATTCAGAATTAATGTAAGATCTCTAGCTGGTAATTTGTTATTACTAATAAAGTATTAAATGTAAATGATAAACTTTTAACCAGTTACAGAGGATTTCAGATTTTATTGTATCACTTAAAACTTTCTTCACTGAGAGAAATGGGCAGAATTGGGGTTCTAGGCAGTGTGGGGGGGGGGCATTACTCCTAGTGGCAGTGACTCGTGGGGGTGGTTCAACATGAGCACAAAATTAAAAAGAAAGATGAAACAGTACGAGGCCTCAAAATGAGAGCTCCTGTGAGGTTATAGTTTAGTGAAATGGAATTCCTTGGCTTCACCAGTCAGCAGTGATGATCTGGGGCAGGCGACTCAGGATTGCTGGCTCACTTGTATGTCATAGGGAGGACAAAGATGAGTAGGTTTGCTCAACATAGACAAGGCAAAATGGCATTGTTGGGTTTGTGGGTTTTTTTTTTTTAAATTCATTAGCGTTAAGTATCTCTTCTATTGCTCTCTCTGCTGGGTGCTTTTCTTGTTGACGTATTCTGGATTCGTTGCATATTCTGGGAAGTGGTCCAGTGAGACTTGATTTTTGGCATCATCTTATTTGTTGACATTGTTTAGTGTTGCCCAACTGTAAGGCCAAGTTACTATAACTAGGTCTCAGTCAAGAATGGAAACTTCAAAAATTGACCGGTATAATTCTGGAGGCAATTTAACATTTTTGTGGGGTACTTTCTTAAACTAGCCAGTGTCTACAGTTCATAAGCTTTTCAGGTACACAGATCTTTATGAGAGATCACAGCATAATCATTAACCCACACTTGCCTAGGTTAAAATTCTGTCCCTACTATTTGTTAGGTACATATCCTAACAAGTTACCTAACCACTATCCCACATCTCCAGTAAAAAGGGTAATAATGGTAATGTTAGTATTAGTGCTTATCTCCTAAAGTTACTTGCGAGGATTCAGAGCTAGCACGTTTGAAGTGTTAGAATACAGCATGGGGGAGTCGCAAGTGTTCCATGTCTTCACTATAAAAGATACTCTGAGTAAGAAAACAAACAGGGGTACAAAGAAAATGGCCATAGTCATCTAAGCGAGGATGCCCTTAATTACTTTTATGTTCCATTATATAGTAGTTTCTTAACTGTTGGCACAATATTATTCCGGGACATGGTTTGTGCCCTCTTAGGGCTCAGGATCTTTCAGTTCCAACCCACTACTCCTCATGAAGTTCAGAGACTTCTTTCCCTGAGGTCTGTTTCCTTTTCAGCCTCATTTCTCCTACTCAAGCTCTACGTATCCTCTATCCTCCAGACAAATTGTACCAAACTGTGCTACTCTCTCTTCTCTGAACACAGCAAATTGTAGAATTTCACACTCTCTAAATCTTTTGTAAATCAACTATTTTACAACAAAAAGAGAGCCAGCTGTGGTGGTGCTCACCTGCAGTCCCAGCTACTCAGGAGTCTGAGACAGGAGGATTGCTTGAGCCCAGAAGTTTGAGGTTACAGTGAGCTATGATCATGCCATTGCATTCTGACCTGGGCAACAGAGACCACCTCTAAAAAAAAAAAACAAAAAAAAAAACAAACAGAAAGAGATACCTTAATTATGTAGCTGAGTAAAATAGCCATATTTGGGAAAGGTGAAGTATGGAAAAATGCCTTTTTTTTTTTTTTTTTTTTTTTTTGGGAAACCAAGTCTCGCTCTGTCACCCTGGCTAGAGTACAGTGGCACAATCTCAGCTCACTACATCCTTCACCTCCCAGGTTCAAGCAATTCTTCTGCCTCTACTTCCCAAGTAGCTGGAATTACAGACATGCACCATGCCTAGCTAATTTTTGTAGTTTTGGTAGAGACAGGCTTTCACAGTGTTGTCCAGGCTGGTCTTGAACTCCTGACCTCAAATTATCTGCCCACCTCCACCACCCAAAGTTCTGGCATTACAGGCATGCCTTTTTCTTTTAATACCTCTGGTATATGATGACAATGAGACAAATGAGAAACTAGTTTATTCATTGTATGAATGAATTTCCCAGAGGTTTTTTAAAGATCTAAATACAAGCATTGCTTTTTTTTGTTTTGAGACAAAGTCTCACTCTGTGGTCAGGCTCGGTGCAGTAGTGCGATCTCGGCTCACTGCAACCTCTGCCACCTGGGTTCAAGCAATGCTCTTGCCTCAGCCTCCCAAGCAGCTGGGATTCCAGGTGCCTGCCACTGCTCCCGGCTAATTTTTGTAGTTTTAGTAGAGATGGAGTTTTACCATGTTGGCCAGGCTGGTCTTGAACTCCTGACCTCGTGATCCACCCACCTCGGCCTCCCAAAGTGCTGGGATTACAAGCGTGAGCCACTGTGCCCGGCAAGCATTGCTTTTAACAGTACCATATTGCACAAGAGTAACTTCAGGGAATGAATGTTCTATAAGTTCCAAAAACTAAGTTGCAATGTTACATCTATGTCCAAAATTATTAAACTCATCAGGCAATAAGTAGAGTATTCCTTATTAATTAGATCCAAGATTCCTTGCTTCCTTGATAGGATCTTCAAAGAGGGCCCGTGTCAGTCATAGGTAATCAAAAGCATTGGCTCCCACTGCTTCTACCTCTAGCAGTTGCCACGGGCAGATACATAAATGGTGGTCATGTGGAGAGACTATAGTCCCAGTGTGTAGGTTATATATGCCTTTTTCTTCTCTGGCATATACAGTTGTCACTGCTTTCATCTGCAGGGGCCCAGATAGACTCTGTACCTCTCTCTTCCTCTACCTTCGTCCCTAGGAATGGTGACAAGTGAGGGCACAGGAAATATATTTTCTAGATATAATGCTGGGCTCTTCACATGCCATCTCATTAATCGTAACCGCCTCCCCGAGGTAGGTGATGATACCCTGTTTCATAGAAGAAACAGAAATTTCTCTCATCTTGGTCCAAATCCCGCTTTGTGTTGCCATCTACTCCTGAAGTCCCGGCCTGCTAGAGGCATGCTGGAGGATGTTTCCAGCATGGAAAGTGGGCTACCCAGCTGCCTGGAGCTGCTAGTGTACCTGATAGGCACAACCAAATTAAAAGTCTTTTGGCATCATAAGGACCTGCTTGGAGATCGCTGTTGGTTCTTCCCTAGATTCTTCCCTAGACTGAACAGTGGCAAGGAGCAAGAAGGTTCCAGATCACATTCAAGCACCATCATGGTCACTACTCCAGTGTTACACACCTGTGGATTAGAAATGGATTACAATTCAAGCAAAATCTACCTTGGCTGAAAACTTTTTTTAAAATTTGGATTTTTTGTGCAATGCCACTTTATTTTTTATTTTGTTTTTAATTGACACCTAGTAACTGTATATACTTACGGGGTTCAGTGCGATATTTTGATACGTTTATACATTATGTAATGATCAAATTACACTATTTAGCACATCTATCAATATTTACCCACTTTATTATCTTTGTGGTAAAAACATTTAAAATCCTCTCTTCCAGCTATTTTGAAATATATATTTCATAATATATATTATATATATTTCATACTTGAAATATATATAAGTATATATATTAATATTTCAAAATAGCTGGAAGAGAGGATTTTATATATATATATATAATGTGTATATATATATAAGTTTTTTTTGAGATAGGGTCTTATTTTGTTGTTCAGGCTGATATGCAGTGGCACGGTCATGGCTCACTCACTGCAGCCTCAACCTCCTGGGCTCATATGATCCTCCTGCCCTAGCCTCTTAAGTAGTTAGGACTGCAGGCACATGCCACCACACGTGGCTAGTTTTTAAATTGTTTATAGGGATCTGGTCTCACCATGTTGCCCAGGTTCGTCTCAAACTCCTGGCCTCCCACACTGCTAGAATTGCAGGCATGACCCACCATGCTCTGTCTGAAATATTAAATATTATGAACCATAGTCATTCTACTGTGCAGTAAAACACCAAGACTTATTCCCCTATTGAACTGTTGTTCAGTTTCTCCCCCATGCCCCCTCTTCTCTACCCTCCAAGGCCTCTGGTAGGTACTACTATTCTACTCTATGCTTCTGTGAGATTAACTTTTTTAGATTCCACATATGAATGAGAACATACAGTATTTGTCTTTTTGTACTTGGCTTAATATCCTCCAGTTTCATCCGTTTTGCCACAAAAGACATGATTTTTTTTAAATGGCTAAATAGTACTACATTGTATATATTTTCTACATTTTCTTTCTCCCTTCATTGATTGATGGCCATTTAGGTGATTCTATATCTTGACTGTTGTGAATAGTACTGCAGTAAGCACGGGATTGCAGATATCTCTTTGAAATCCTCATTTCATTTCCTTTGGATAAATACCCAGTAGTGGGATTGCTGGATCATATGGTAGTTGTATTTTTAATCTTTTAAGGAACCTTTGTACTGTTGTCCAAAATGGCTGTACTACATTCCACCAACCCTGTACAAGAGTTCCCCTTTCTCCATATTCATGCAAGCATTTATGTTTTGTCTTTTTGATAATAGTCATTCTAATTGGGGTGTGGTGATATCTCAATGTGGTATTGATTTGCATTATTCTGATGATTAGTGATATTGACCATTTTCTCTTACATCTGTTGGCTTTTTGTATGTCTTTTAAGAAATGGCTATTCAGGTCTTTTGCCTATTTTTTAATTGGATTATTTGTGTTTTCTGCCATTAAATTTTGTTTTGAGTTTCTTACATATTCTGGTTATTAACCCCCTGTCAAATGGATAGTTTGCAGATATTTTCTTCCATTCTGTAGATTATCTCTTCAGTCTGTTGATTGCTTCCTTTGCTATGCAGAAGCTTTTTAGTTTGATGTAATCCCATTTGTCTGTTTTTGCTTTTGCCGTCTTATACAAAAGACCCTTCCCTTGCCCAGACCAATGTCCTGAAGAGTTTTCTCTGTCTTTTCTTCTAGTACTTATATTTGTTTAGGGTCCTTATATTTAAGTCTTTAGTCCATTTTGAGTTGATTTTTTAATGTGGTGAGAGAGAAGGGTCTAGTTTCATTCTTAGGCATCTAGATATCCAGTGTTCCCAACACCATTTATCAAAGAGACTGGTCTTCACCAGTGTATGTTCTTGGGTCTTTCTCAAAAATAAATTGGCTGTAAATATGTGGATTTATTTCCATGTTCTCTTTTCTGTTTTATTGGTCATTATATCTTTTTTTTATAATAGTAGCGTGCTGTTTTGGTTACTATAGCTTTGCAGTATATTTTGAGGTCAGGTAGTGTGATGCCCCCAGCTTGGTTCTTTTTTGCTCAAAACTGCTTTGGCTTTTGGGGTCTTTTATGATTCCATACAAATTTTGGGATTATTTCTTCTGTTTCTATGAAGAAGGTCATTGCTATTTTCATTGGATTGCATTGAATCTGTAGATCACTTTATGTAGTATGGACATTTTAACAGTATTAATTTTAATCCATGAACATAGGCTATCTATCTTTCCATGTATTTATATCCTCTTCAATTTTTTTCCATTAATGTTTTATAATTTTCATTATAGAGATGTTTCACCTCCTTGGTTAAATTTATTCCTAGGCAGCTTTTTTAAAATGGAATTGCTTTCTTGATTTTTTTTTCAGATAGTTTGCTAGTGATGTATAAAAATGCTACTGATTTTTATTTGTTGATTTTGTATCCTGCGACTTTACTGAATTTGTTTATTAGTTTAATAGTTTTTTGGTAGAGTCTATAGGGTTTTTCTATATGTAAGATTATGTCTTCTGTAAACAGAGACAATTTGATTTCCTCCTTTTCAATTTGAATACCCTTTCTCTTTCTTTTGCCTAATTGCTCTGGCTAGGACTTAAAGGATTAGGCTGAATAAAAGTATTGAAAGTGGTCATCCTTGTCTCGGTCCAGATCTTAAGAGGAAAAGCTTTAAACTTTTTCATGTTCAGTATAATCTTAACTATGGGTTTGTCATACATGGCTTTGTGTTGAGGCACAATTTCTTCCATACCTAATTTGTTGAGACTTTTTATCATGAAGGTAGGTAGGTTGGTTGCTTGATTGGTTGATTGATTGATTGATTGATCGAGACAGAGTCTTGCTATCAACCAGGCTGGAGTGCAGTAGCTCAATCTCAGCTCACTGCAAGCTCTACCTCCTGGGTTCAAGCGATTCTCATGCCTCAGCCACCCAAGTGGCTGGGACTGCAGGTGTGCGCCACCACACCCCAGCTAATTTTTATATGTTTAGTAGAGATGGGGTTTCACCGTGTTGGCCAGACTGGTCTCAAACACCTGACCTCAAGTGATTCACCCACCTCGGCCTCCCAGAGTGCTGGGATTACAGGCGTGAGCCTGTATGTTGAATTTTATCAAATGTTTTTTCTTCATCTTTAGAAATGATCATATGGTTCTTGTCCTTGATTCTATTGATGTGATAGATCATGTTTATTGATTTGCTTATGTTGAACCATCTTTTCATCCCTTGGATGAATCCCACTTGGTTATGGTAAATGATGTTTTTAATGTATTGTTGAATTCAGTTTGCTATAATTTCATTGAGGATTTTTGCATCTGTTCATCAAGGATATTGGCCTGTGGTTTTCTTTTTTGTTGTGTCCTTGGCTGGTTTTCGTATCTGGGTAATGCTGGCCTTATAGAATGATTTTGGAAGATTTCTCTCTTCAATTTTTTGAATAGTGTGAAAAGAATTAGTATTATTTAAATGTTTGGTAGAATTCAGCCATGAAGTCATCAAGTCTTGGGCTTTTCTTTGATGGGAGGCTTTTTATTACTGATTCAAGCTCATTCTTTATTGGTCAGTTTAGGTTTTCTGTTTCTTCATGGTTCAGTTTTGATAGTTTGTGTATGTTCAGGAATTTAGCCATTTCCTCTAGGCTTTCCAATTCGTTGGCATACAGTTGTTTATAATAGTCTCCTATGATACTTTGTATTTTTGTGGTATTAGTAGTAATGTCTCCTTTTTTATCTCTGATTTGAGTCTTTTTTTTTTCCTCTTAGTCTGCTATAGATTTGTTGATTTTGTTTAGTCACTTTATTTCTGTTCTTCTGGTCTTTATTATTTTCTTTGTTCTGCTATTTTGGGGTTTAGTTTATTGTTTTCTAGTACCTTGAGGTACATCAGGTTGTTTATTTGAGATCTTTCTACCTTTTTTCTTTTTGAGACAGAGTTTCACTCTGACCTCTAGGCTAGAATGCAATGGCACAATCTTGGCTCACTGTAACCTCTGTCCCCTGGGTTCAAGTGATTCTTATGCCTCAGCCTCCTGAATAGCTGGGATTACAGGTGTGCACCATCACACCCGGCTAATTTTGGTGTTTTAAGTAGAGACCACCTTTGGCCATGTTAGCCAGGGTGGTCTTGAACTCTTGGCCTCAAGTGATCTGCCTGCCTCAGCCTCCCAAAGTGCTGGGATTATAGGCATGAGCCACTGCACCTGGCAGTCTTTCTACTTTTTTGATGTTTATTGCTGTAAACTTTACTCTTACAACTTCTTTTGCCATATCCGTAGATTTGGGTATGTTGTGTTTCCATTTTCGTTTTTCTGAAGAAATTTTTTATTTTTTTTAATTGCCCTGTTGTTCAGGAGCATGTGTAGTTTTCAAAGTTCCTGCTGTTACTGAATTCTAGTTTTATTCCGTTGTGGTCAGAAAAGATACTTGATGTTATTTTCATTTTTTTTTTTTTTTTTGAGACAGAGTTTTGCTCTTGTTGCCCAGGCTGGAATGCAGTGGTGCAATCTCGGCTCACTGCAACCTCCGCCTCCTGAGTTCAAGTGATTCTCTGCCTCAGCCTCCCGAGTATCTGGGATTACAGGTGCCTACCACCACGCTTGGCTAATTTTTATATTTTTAGTAGAGACGGGGTTTCACCATGTTGGGCAAGCTGGTCTCAAACTCCTGTCCTCAGGTGATCCTCCTGCCTCAGCCTCCCAAAGTGCTTGGATTACAGGTGGGAATCCCCTGCCTGGCATGATTTTGATTTTTTTCTTTTTTAAATTTGTTGAGACTTGTTTGGTGGCCTAACATATGGTCCATCGTGGAGAGTGTTCCATATGCTGATGAGAAGAATGTGTATTCTGTGGCTGTTGGAGGGAATGTTCAGTAAATGTGTGTAAGGTACCTTTGGCCCAGAGTGCAGTTTAAATCCAATGTTTCCTTATTGATTTTCTGTCTGTGATCTGTCCATTGCTGAAAGTGGGATGTACCATTCTCCTACTATTATGGCATTGCAGTCTGTGTCTCCCTTTAGGCCTAATAGTATTTGCTTTATGTATTTGTGTGCACCAGTATAATATTGGGTGCATAGACATTTAAAATCATTACATCTCTTGCTGAATTGACCCCTTTGACCTTTGTTTCTTTTTTACGGTTTTTGATGTAAAGTCTGTTTTATCAAAATGCAGCTACTCCTCTTCTTTTTTTGGTTTTAATTTGCATGGAATATCATTTCTCATCCCTTCACTTTCAGTCTTAGTATGTCCTTTCAGGTGAAGTGAGTCTCTTCACTTCAATCCAACACAGAGTTGGATTTTGTTTATTGTTTTTGCTACACTATATCTGTTCATTGAAGAATTTAATCTATTTACATTCAAGGGTATTATTGATAGATAAGCACTTACTCCTGCCATTTTGTTAATTGTTTTCTGTTTGCTTTGCATATTCTTTATTCCTTTCTTTCTCTCTTATTGTTTACCTTTGTGGTTTGGTGATATTTCTAGTGATAAGGTTTGATTTATTTCTCTTTCTCATTTGTGTATCTGCTGTAGTTTTTTGTGGTTACTATGGGTTTACATTAAACATCTTATAGTTGTGATAGAGTGTTTTAAGCTGATAATAACCTTGATCTCATAAAATACTTTTGACTTTTACCCTTTCCCCACAGCTTATAATTTTGTTGATTAATTTATATCTTTTTATATTGTGTGGTCCTTAACTTTTAGCTATAGTTACTATTGACCATTTTTTACTTTTTTTTTTACTCCTTCATAATGGAGATTTGAAAGATTATATTCCACAGTTATAGCAATAGAGTATTCTGAATTTGCTAATTAATTAACCTCTATCAGTGAGATTATATTTTCATATGTTTTCATGTAGTAATTATACTTTTGCTTTCAGTCGAAGCAACCCCCATAAGAATTTCTTGTAAGACTCGTCTAGTGGTAATAAATTCTTGCAGCTTTTGCTTGTCTGGGAAAGACTTCATTTTTCTTTCATTTCTGAAATGAAACTAAAGCTTTGCTAGCAGTTTTTATCTTTCAGCACTTTGAATATATTATCCCATTCTCTACAGGCCATTTCTTTCTTGGCATGTTCAGGTTTTCTGAGAAATCTGTTGATAGAAACCTGCTGGGTTCCCTTACATGTGACTTGATCCTTTTCTCTTGCTGCTTTTAGAATTCTCTATGTCTGACTTTGAATGGCTTTATTATAATGTACCTCGGAGAGAGGACCTGTTTACATTGAGTGTGTTTAGTGTCCTGTGAGTTTCATGGATCTGGATACCCATATTAAAATCGTATTACTATGACTGATATTTGACTGTGGTCCTAGATTGTCTCAAATAGGTAACAGTTCATGAGATTTTATTAAGATTATTATATGCAACTATATACTGATGTACATAATATTAAATGCTTTATTATTATAAAATTTTAAAATAAGCATAGTTATGAGCTACAATATAGCAGTATGCTTTTTTCTTCTTCACTCATCTTTTAGCATCATTGGGTTTTCTTAACCTGAATATAGGATTTTAATTTGTACGTTATTTTTATATAAGGAAAATAAATTTTTACTATTTGTGTTTGTTTTTCATTTCTCTTCCCTACCTAGAAACAATGGAAAGAACTTTCTAAGGAAGACTTATCTCCTGCTTTTGATCATTCACCAAACAAAATAACGACTGAAAAATACAATGGAAACAGAATAGGTCTAGAAGAAGAAAAACTGACAGGTGACCGATGTACAGGACTTTCCTCTAAAATGCAAGATACAATGGAGGAGAACAGTGAGAGGTAAGCTTTCTATAAATACATGCTGAAAGATGAGGCTTTTTTATTTTAAAAATAAATTTTATGGGGCGAGGTGCCATAGGATTTCAGGTATGTAATTTTTATATTAGGAGAATACAATCACACCTGTAATCCCAACACTTTGGGAGGCTGTAATGGGAAGATCACTTGAGTCTAGGAGTTTGAGACCAGCCTGGGCAACATAGTAAGACCTTATCTCTACAAAAAAAAAATAAACAAAACTAGGCAGGTGTGGTGATGCGAGTCTGTGGTCCCAGCCACTCCAGAGACTGAGGTGGAAGGATTGCTTGAGCTGGGGAGGTCAAGGCTGCAGTGAGCTGAGATAGCACCACTGCGTTCCCATCTAGACGACAAAGCAAGACCCTGTCTCAAAAATAATAATTAATGAATAAATTATGTGGATATAAAATAATATAGGCCCTTAATTTATTGAATTAATATAGCCTTTTTTTTTCTCTGTCACCCATGCTGGAGTGCAGTGGCACAATCTCAGCTCACTACTCCACCTCCTGGGTTCAAGTTATTCTCCTGCCTCAGCCTCCTGAGTAGCTGGAAATACAGGCGTGTGCCACCACACTTGGCTAATTTTTGTATTTCTAGTAGAGACAGGATTTTGCCATGTTGGCCAAGCTGGTCTTGAACTCCTGACCTCAGGTGATGCACCCACCTTCGCCTCCCAAAGTGCTGGGATTACAGGTGTAAACCACCATGTCTGGCCAAGTTAATATAACCTTTATTTCTTACCTGAGGGCATTTCGGTAGTATGTGATGAATGATGACACAGGTGTTCTTAAGGAGCTTTCAGTTCTATTAAAAAGCCAATACTTATAAATGAAACTAGTTCAAAAATCCTTTAAAATAATAATGATTGAGTGTAAAAGTTAATATAAGTAGGTGCTAAAATATATGTATGGTACAGAAAATAAGTAGTATGAATACCTGCCGTTTGTACAGGTACAGAGTTTTTGTAATATAGTTATAATGTAACTGATAATATGCCTTTAATAAAACATTTAAATATGTAAACTTAATTCCATTACTAGAGGAAGAAAAAGGCATTTTTAAAAAATCCACATGAATGTGCCATCTATTCAGAATTCTAAGTTACAACTACATTTTTAGGACTGTCTCTCACACGTTACGAAGCTGGTAACCTGATATGAGTCACTTAGCAAAGTGAATGAGCTTTTTGTTTCCTCTCTCCTGCATCTCTGAATAACTTTTCTTCTTGTCTTTTTGCAAAACATACTTCTTATTGTGGGGAATTTTATCTTGTGGTTGTATTTGTTAGATTGGAGTGAAAATAGTTATGGTCTGCCCTACATTATAGCTTCACTGCTCTATTTTCCTAATATAGAAATTAAATACCTGAACTTTTATAAATGCTAACATATTCCAATATATATTACATGTGATATTACAGTGGAAGAGTTTGTTATGACTTAGCAATGTTATTCCTAATTTTTGACCTCAGTAGTTTTATTTTTTATTTATTTATTTTGAGACGGATTTTCACTCTTGTTGCCCTTGCTGGAGTGCAGTGGCGCGATGTCAGCTCACCGCAACCTCCGCCTCCTGGGTTCAAGCCATTTCCCTGCCTGAGCCTCCCGAGGATTACAGGCATATGCCACCACACCCAGCTAATTTTTTGTGTTTTTTAGTAGAGACAGGGTTTCTCCATGTTAGGCTGGTCTTGAACTCTCGACCTAAGGTGATCTGCCTGCCTCGGCCTCCCAAAGTGCTGGTATTACAGGCATGAGCCACTGCACCCAGCCCAGTAGTTTTAGACTACAAGAGAAAGCATAATGTTTTTTGGTTCCTTTTTTCATCTTAAATAGAATACCTTTAAATCAGGAAATAATAGTTTTAAATTACCTTAGCTTTTTCAATATTTAGACTTTTAGATTCTTAGTATTATTGTCTTTTCCCCCCCTTTTATCTAGTACTATCTGCAGAATTAAATGAAAAATGGCTTGATGACTGAAAAGGTATTCTTAGTATTTCACAAGTGTTGAGTTTTAATCCACCAAGTTTCAGACCAACCATGTTAATAGTCTCAATGACTTAAATCACTCATCCAAGCTTGGCAATACAGAGGAGACTAGTAAAACCACTCAGGAGTTATAGAATGATTCCAAAAGGCTGTTTTATGGGGTCTGTGTGTGTTTTGTGCCTGTACATGTTTTCCCATGTGGTGGTGGTGGTGGTTTCTTCTTTCTCTTTTTTCATTTTCTGTCTGATGAGACCGGTGCATGTTTGAAAGCAGAGGAGTCCCAACAGAAAAGTCAGGATTCTAAGCTGAGAAGACTGATTGCAAGAACAAGGTTACAAAAATAGACAAGAGGAGGCCGGGCGCAGTGGCTCAGACCTGTAACCTCAGCACTTTGAGAGACCAAGGCATGTGGATCACCTGAGGTCAGGAGTTAGAGACGAGCCTGGCCAACATGGCGAAACCCTGTCTCTGCTGAAAGTACAAAAATTAGCTGGGCATGGTGGCGCATGCCTGTTTTCCCAACTACTTGGGAGGCTGAGGTGGGAGAATCACTTGAACCCAGGGGGTTGGAGTGAGCCGAGATCACACCACTACACTCCAGTCTGGGCAAAAGAGCAAGACTCTGTTTGAAAAAAAAGAAGAAATGTAAAAGAGGAGCATAGGATCGGGGGGTGTGAAATAAAGATTACTCTGAACAGTTTTATCAGTCCCTCCCAGTAATTTTTAGTACCTATAGATAACATTGCATTAAAGACCCTAATAAAATAGTCTTATCGAAAGAATTTCAACTTTCAAAAGAAATAGAACACAGTACTTTCTTGTATTCATTTTCATTGTTGAATAGACTCCAAAGCAGTGTTTTTCAAATTGAAGGTTGAATCCCATAGTCGTGAAGTTGACTGGATTATAAACATTTTTTAAAGAAGAAAATAGAATAGAGTAAAATAGAAATTATCAGCATATCATAAATAGTAACTATGAATTTAACAAATGCTGGCGAGGTTGTAGAGAAAAAGAATGCTTATACACTTGGTGGGAGTGTAAATTAGTTCAACTGTTGTGGAAGACATTGTGGGGATTCCTCAAAGAACTAAAAACAAATACCATTCAACCCAGCAATCTCATTACTGGGTGTATACCCAAAGGAATATAAATTATCGTACTGTAAAGACACATGCACTCATATGTTCACTGCAGCACCGTTCACCATAGCAAAGACACGGAATCAACCTAAATGTCCACCAGTGATAGATCTCATAAAGAAAATGTGGTACATATACACTATGGAATACTATGAAGCCATAATAAAGAATGAGATCATGTCCTTTGTAGGGACTTGGATGGAGCTGGAGGCCATTAATCCTTAGCAAACTAATGCAGGAACAGAGAACCAAATACCACATATTTTCACTTATAAGTGAGAGCTAAATGATGAGAACACATGGACACAGAGAGGGGGAACAACACATGCTGGGGCCTATCAGAGGATGGAGGGTGGGAGGAGGGGGACAGTCAGGAAAAATAACTAATGGGTACTAGGCTTAATACCTGGGTGATGAAATAATCTGTGCAACAAACCCCCATGACACAAGTTTAAAACTTACGTAACAAACCTGCACATGTATGTACCCCTAAACTTAAAGTAAAAAAAGAATTTTCAACCTGTTTTTATATATGTATGTGTGATGTATAAATTCCATATATTTACATATACATTGTATACATATGTTGGTGTGTGTGTGAGGTTACTCTGTTGTGATGCTATTTCTTACTGTAGGTTACAGTCTGAGTTCGAAAAGCCAGTATTCTCAATTATATATAGTACAACACAGAAACTCAGATCACTGAGAGTGAGAAACCAACTTGAACACATGAGAAGTCTGGGGCAGGCACAGTGGCTCATGCCTGTAATCCCAACACTCAGGCTGAGGCGGATGAATCACTTGAGCCTGGCAGTTCAAGACCAGCCTGAGCAACATGGCAAACCCCATCTCTACAAAAAATACAAAAATTAGCCAAGTGTATTGGCCCATGCCTATAATCTCAGCTATTAGGGAGGCTGAGGTGGGAGGATTGCTTGAGCCCAAGAGGTTGAGGCTGCAGGGAGCCATGATCACACCACATGATCTTCCACGGCCAAGGGTCCACAGGAGGCATTCACATTGGTTAATGGCCTAAATTGCATAAATATATGGGAAAACCTGGGTAGGTCCCACTTGGTAAGTCATTACACAGACATAATTTCCTTAGGCCCAACTAGGGAAGACAGGATTTTATTTTATCACAAATTGAGAGTAGTCCATCCTTCTCTGGAATTGTGTTTTTAAATTAGATAAAGGCATGTCTTGGTATTTGTCTTTAGTCCATTCCTGAATTATATAGTACACTTTTGGAAAACAAGAACCTCTGTTTCATTCTTTTAAATGAGAAAAATAGTGTGTTCTCAGCCCAGCCAGAAACCATAACCAGTTCCCCCAAATACAGTACAAAACCTTTTAAACTGTATAGCATTTAAAACACTAATTATGTAATCATATAAGACTTAATGGACTCATTATTGGGCTTATATGGTAAATGACAAAATACTAGATACAAATTATAATTGCCTTCTATACCGCAGTGAAAATTAAAAAATGAAATAATATGTTAAAGATTATATCTAAATTGGAACCTTGTTAATGATACCCCCAGGCTCCTGTCAAAAGCTAATAAAAGAACCATGGAAGGCTAACCCCCCTCTCTATTTTTATACGTATTTTGCCTACACTTGAACACAAATATTTTCACTAGCAGGTACATGCATATTTGTGATACTGAATTTTCAATTCAGAGAGTGAATTCTGGGTAAGAATTTTTGCAAGTCGTTATAGGAAATATTTTCAGATGGAGTTTTAGACAGCCAGGGATACCTTTATATATAATAACAAAAAGTGAAAAAGACATGAGAAAGCACAATAAGATGTACAAAGATAGCAAAACACAGAATATATTATAAAGATAAAACAGGTACCCAAATTGGCACATTATTAGTAAATTATACATTACTTACTGCAAATTAAATGCCATATGAATAGAAGGGCTAGAGTGGGTGGAGCAAGGAGAATTGAAGAGTAGAATTGAAATGAGAGGACAGGAGAGAAGGGAAGGTTTCTATTTTAGTGGGGAACAAATTTGGAGAACAGCAAAAAATGGCAAGAACAGTGTTCTGCATAGTAGGAGAATATTGGCAAGTGCTTGCATGGACATGTGTTCTCAGTTCTCTTGAGTACGTATCTAGGAGTGGAATTGCTGGGTCATATGGTAGCTCTATGTTTAACTTTTTGAGGAGCTGTCAAGCTTTTCTACAGCAGCTGAACCATTTTACATTTCCACTAACAATCTCTTGGGTAGAGAAGGTTCCAGTATACCAAAAAATGTAACATTGATTAAATAAAATATTCTGATACATAGTTCAATTCAGATTTCTCTTGTCTAAAAGGTTCGCCATATAGCTTTTTTAATAGACAGTTTTATGGAGATAAATTTACGTACCATAGTTTACTCTCATTCGAAGTATACAGTTCAGTGAATTTTAATATATTTACCAAAATGTGTAGCTGGCACCACAATCTAATTTTAGAACATTTTTCTGATCCCAACTTCTGTGGCTATTTAAAAAAATATATTTCAAGAGGCCGGGCACATTGGCTCACGCCTGTAATTCTAGCACTTTGGGAGTCCAAGGCAGGCGGATCACGAGGGCAAGAGATGGAGACCATCCTGGCCAACATGGTAAAACCCTGTCTCTACTAAAAAATACAAAAATTAGCTGGGCATGGTGGCGAGTGCCTGTAGTCAGCTACTCAGGAGGCTGAGGCAGGAGAATTGCTTGAACCTGGGAGGTGGTGGTTGCAGTGAGTCGAGATCGCGCTACTGCACTCAAGCCTGGCGCCTGGTAATAGAGCGAGACTCTGTCTTAAAAAAAAATATTTCAAGATTAATCAAGGATCAATATTGTATTTGGTTGATGTGATTCTTTGGTCTCTTTTAATCTGGAACTGTTCCCTACCTTTTGCTTCCTTGCTTGACATTTGTATTTTTGAAGTTTCTATACCAGTTACCTTTTAGAATGTCCTGTACAATGCATTTGTTTAATTATTGTTTATCATAGTTAAATTCAGATTAAACATTTTGGCCAGGAAAAAGGTAGTCTCAATGTAGGAGACATTGAAGAGGCATTTGAGATTTTTAAGCATGATTGTGTACTAGGCCCTGTAACCAAAAAGAAAAAATTCTTTAAATCAAGCTACATGTCCAGGAGTGTGCTCTGGAAAACTTACCATGTCAGTAATGTTTAATTTGAGGGCAGGGAAGCTGGTTAAACTTTTGCTGTAATACAGAAAAGTAAAAAGAGGGGGATGGAGAAATAGTAACCTGTATGTTGCCATTGTCTGTTTTTTGTGGGATTTTTTTATTGGTTGGTTGGTTGGTTTTTTTGGTTTGTCGAGAGGCAAGATCTTGCTATATCTCACAAGCTGGACTTGATCCTCCTGAGTAGCTGAGTGGCATTATTATTTATACAGAACCAAGACCAAGTATCTTGGGAGTTGGAGAGCTTCCATTGAAACATAATTTCTGAGACCAGGTGCTCTGGCTCATGCCTGTAATCCCAGCACTTTGGGAGGCTGAGGCAGGTGGATACTTGAGAACAGGAGTTCGAGACCAGCCTGGTCAACATGGTAAAACCTCGTCTCTACTAAAAATACAAAAAATTAGCCAGGCATGATGGTGCATGTCTGTAATCTCAGCCACTTGGGAGGCTGAGGCAGGAGAATCACCTGAACCCGGAAGGCGGAGGAGGTTGCAGTGAGCCAGGATTGCACCACTGCACTCCAGCCTGGGCAACAGAGCAAGACTCCGTCTCAAAAAAAAAAAGAATATTGAGACTTTAGCCCTCATTATTCCAGTGTTCAAGTAGGGTAAAACCTATGTGGATGTGTATGGTTTTATTTGCACGTAGATCCTCTGTGTTAGAGTACTTAAGTCCTGCTCTGTGTGCACTTCCTTTTACTTGTTTTTATTTATTCATAGTGCTCTACGGAAGCGTATTCGAGAGGACAGAAAGGCCACCACAGCTCAGAAGGTGCAGCAGATGAAACAGAGGCTAAATGAGAATGAACGAAAAAGAAAAAGGTGGTTATATTGGCAACCTATTCTCACTAAGATGGGGTTTGTGTCACTCATTTTGGTTGGCGCTTTTGTTGGCTGGACACTGTTTTTTCAGCAAAATGCCCTATAAAGAAACAATTAATTTTGCCCAGCAAGCTTCTGCACTAGTAGCTGACAGTGCTACATTAATCATAGGGGTTTGTTTGCAAACGCCTCATATCCCAAAAACGGTGCAGTAGAATAGACATCAGCCAGATAAGTGGTATTTACAGTCACAAGCCCAACATCTCAGGACTCTTCACTGCAGGTTCCGCTGAAACCCAAACTGTAAATGACTGTCTAAAATAAAGACATTCATGTTTGTTAAAAACTGGTAAATTTTGCAACTGTATTCATACATGTCAAATACAGTACTTCACCTGACCAACATTGAGAAATCCTTTATCACAGGATTCGTTTTTGGAGGCTATCTGGATTTTAACCTGCACTTGATATAAGCAATAAATATTGTGGTTTTATCTACGTCATTAATGGAAAGAAAATGACATTTAATGTGTGTAATGTATAATGTACTGTTGACATGGGCATCAACACTTTATATTCTTAACCATTTCAGGGTAAATATATTTTATAAGTATCTATTTAATCTTACTTTTGTAGTTTACTGTACTTTTTAAAAGCTCAATTTGAAAAATCTGTTA